>CP136059.1:35172500-36422500 GCA_032464435.1 Aegilops umbellulata
CGGAGTTGGCATGGATTGCGTCCAAGGACGAGACATTTTTCACTCTCGGGATATATTTTTAAGACTCATAAGAAAGGGAAAAGAGTCGAAAAATCTGTAGATGCACAAAAATGGTAAATAAATTAAATGCTCCAGAATTTTTCAAGATGAAAGATCGATTGCGCACGGAGAAGGACTGGTCATTACATATCTTACACGCAAGCAGTAATTATACAATACATCACTCAGGATATGCGTACATGTTCCTGACATGTTATTTAGGCTAGTGCACTTCTCCCAGTTCCTACATGATGCGCAAACAAGCTACTCCTCACAACCTATGTACATATAAACATATCGTACAAGGCGGTTAATCGCATGGCGGCTAAGCGTACTCAGTCGGAGATGTTGAGGATCTCCTTTGCCCTGCCGAGGGTGAGGCGCAATGAGGCTGGGGACTCGACCTCCTCCTCGCTAATAGGCTCCAGACGTGTAGTGCTGCGCCGAGTAGATGGAGCGGACGCCAGAGGCGGAGCAACACATACAGGAGTGGGTGCAAAGGGTGGTGCAGTGCAAGCTGGAGTGGGCGCAATGACTTGGTTGAACTCTTCGGTGGTAGGCAGGCGACGTGTAGTGGCGAGAGTGGTAGGTGCATAAGATGATGAGGACGAGACGAAAGTCAGTGGCAGTGCGGTGTGTAGGAGCTCCCTCCTGTTGGCTGCACAGCCATGGACTGAGTCCATGCAGGCAGCCACGAAGTCGTCCACCAGGTTGTCGAAGGCTGCCTCCAGAGCTCGGAGGTACTCCATAAGCATCTCGAAAGCCTCGTCTCGTTCTCCTCTGGGGCAAGAGAACGCGTACTGGCAGGTGTATGGCACATGGCATGGAAGGTAGCGGTAACGACGAGCCTTCATCGAGGGGAGGACAGCCCTGAGACGAGCTATCGCCTCGCGGGCTGCCATCTGCATAGCATGCTTCTCCGTAGGCATGGCTCTTCCCAAGTACCGGAAGTGGCATAACTCAACACGCCCTCCCTTGAATTGCACCGCGGCCTGGTGCATGGTCAGACTGTCGTTGACCTTGTGTTGGTAGTGTGAACACTGGGCTCATAGATGGCCCCATCACGACCTGAACGATGAAGGAGAGGAGCTTGACGAACCCATCGGGCACGTTGGCGAACATCTGTGACTCGCAGCTGTTGTCGACCATCTACAAAAGTAGGCAAAAATTCTGAATGGTCAGATCATAGATTTATGCTGACTGTCAGAAAATGACTACATTTGCAAAAATATGAACTAGCTCTATTATGCTAATAACCGATTAGCGATCGCACCAAGTGGCTTCCTACAGTCAGCCTGGCACTGGTACCAAGCTTGTCACGACCGGTTTTCCAATAAAATGTTTATTGAAAAGCCGATCTTTTGAGTCTAGTATGAGGAAACTCCTCCTTACTGGAAGACAAAATTCTTGATACAGTGAGCCAGTAGCATTAATATATTACAAGGTCGAGCTAAGGCTGCTCAACAAATTATTACAAGCATGCCAATAATTAGACATAATGGCGGATATGACACAATGGTGTGGTGGCATACTACTGACTCGAGATAAAAGTGGTGGTGGAATATTAAAATGGAGTGGATAACACGACTCCTAAACTGGCAGCTCATCGAGCGTTGAGGTGAGGCTCGATGAATTTATTCGGGTAGCGGAAGCGGATATAATACAGTAACCAAATCCAGGATCACTCGAAACTGACTGGGACTCCTCTAGGCGTCGGACTCGCTATCAAACTCTTCATCCATGAGATCGCCTTCGTCAACATCTGGCCAAATCAACAAGCCAGGTGAGTACTTTGAAAGTACTCGCAAGATAGTTCGGACATAAGATATAACAAATGCATGCATGAATGCGTCATGAATAATTAGTGAGGCACATTCAATTTAATAAGATTATGGCACAACATGATAAGTAAAAAGGAAGTCGGACGATACTCTTTCCGAAATCCACAAAAAATAACTGAGAACCGATCGGGTGTCTGAAGCGACGCCTCGAAGGGTGAACAAATAAATAAATCATGCCGCAGTCGGGTGTCTAAGCGATACCACATAAAGGGCTTATATTGAAAAGTAAATAACAAGCGTGCCATAGTAGGACATCGGAGCGACATCACAGAAAGGGCTTATACTGAAAATAAATAGCAAGCGTGCCACAGTCGGACATCTGAGCGACATCGCAGAAAGGGCTTATATCAAAAGTAACTAACAAGTGTGCCACAGTCGGACATCTGAGCGACATCGCAGAAAGGGCTTATATCAAAAGTAAATAACAAGTGTGCCACAGTCGGACGTCTGAGCGACATCGCAGAAAGGGCTTATATAAAAAGTAAATAACAAGTGTGCCACAGTCGGACGTCTGAGCGGCATCGCAGAAAGGGCTTATAATTCATCATTCATGTCTGATAAATTTCACAGGGATATAATACTCAGAATCAATGTTCAAACACAATAATAAACGGGTTAGTCCATCAACAGGAATATATATATAACCGGTCCTAACTCTCATGTGGCTCACCGGAGTTTTTGCCACCAAAACTGACACTTGATAAGATTAGTTGAACATATTACTTGGACATGGATAAGATGATTCAGAGGAATTTTTGACTCTGTAGAGTTTGTACTAAAAAGTCCACAACCAACGGATTTCGGTAGCCACGAAGGACTAGTTCCGTTTACGGTATTTCGGAAGAAACACATCTAACCAGTACACACCCATCCCACTTCACGATGTTAGGAATCACCTTAGACATCGTTCAAGAAAAACTTTGAGATGGGGAGATCACAATCTCGAATAGCATGGGATCAAATTTATATACGCGCGCTCTAAGGGGTGCCCCCCTCTTGGTCCCAACCGGAAATACCCATGCCCCCTGACTGGATGACGGGCTTTAATCCAGGGCCATGGAACCCTCATCACGGCCTCTCGATTTGGTGTGTACCAGGAAAGCGGTTTGCAACTTACTAAGCCATATCCCTTGCGGAAAACATGTGGTAGTACAGGGAAGGAAAACTGATGGAACTGGACCGATACAGGTTGACACTGAAGTCAAAAAGTCTGGCATAAGACTGGCATGCTACAACACTGCCATCTTACCCATTCTCATGCCATCAGGTGGCCATGCAAACTCCCTTTCAACACTTATGGCTTTCGTAAACTCACTTGCATCGACTTTGCATGAAATATGACGTTCATTGAGATGCTCATAAACATGCCATGAACTACTTAATGAAAACATGCCAAAAACACTCATCATATCAAAAGTTCAAACATGCTTGCCTAGTTCGGAGTAGTTGGAGCCTAGCTCGGTGAAGTTCGCGATTCCGTCACCTCCTTCGGTATCTACGGTATAAAGAAACATACACACTAACGTAAATACCGTGGGGGTGCACAAAAATATTCCAAATATTTTTCAAATAAATCTGATAAAAAACTAAACAAAATTTTAGAGAGGGCAGGGAAAGAATCAACCAAAAATACTTTTCTGTTTAAAAGTTATAAGTTTTTTAATCCAGGGACCTTTCTGTAATGAAATAGAAATATCTCAGGGGGCTGAGCAGAAAAGTCCAGAGAAACGTTTCAGACTAAAAGCGTATTTACCCGAATACGCCTTCAGAAAACGGTTCATTTAGAAGGAAAAGAGAGGCTGACAGGCGGGTCCCACCTGTCAGGTTTGAAAATTTAAACGAGGGAGAGAGAGCTCGTCGGTGCCCGAGAGCTGCGGTGGTCGCCGGCGGCGATCCACGGTGAGGCAGGGTGATAGGGTGGTACCTCCGTGCTCAGTGCGTCCTTCCGCGTTGGTGGGTGGTGGCGGTGGTCGCCGGCAAGCACCACGTCGACGGCGGTCTTTGCTTCGGCGGACGGAGGCTCGGGTGGAGTTGGATCTCGCCGAGGAGTGCTGTGGAGATCAAATTGAAGTTGGGGTTAGACCTCTTGGTGCTCGAGGAGATTGCTGACGAGATTTGGGCGTCGGGTACGTCCTCACCGGAGTGAATCGAGATGGTGGCCGAGGCGGAACGGAACGGCCGGAGTTGGGGGAGGAGACCTCCTCGAGGTCCTCCTAGTGGCCTGGCGGGGTGTTGGTGAGGTGCAGAGGTGGTGCGTGCTCGAGAACGAGCTCGGGGCTCCCTTTTATAGGCGATTCGAGGGGGTGGCCGTGAACGGAGTTCTCTGGTGAAGGTTACGGCGACGCAGAGTTTGGTCGGGGGTTTTAGGGAGTTGGGCGTCAACGTGGAGTTCCACTGGTTCCGTTTAGGCGCTAAACGAGTTTGGGTTAGGTGCTTTGGGTGGGTTTCGACGTAACGTGGCGGCGCGGGCCCGTCGGCGGCAGAGGGCGCGCCCTGTGCTTGCCGGGCCACGGCGACGGTGCTGCGGGAGTGCTCTGGCATGCATGAGCCACGCGGAGAGCTAGGGAGCATTGGGCGGCGCCGGACGGCGTGGCGAGCTGGCTCAGGCCCTCGCTGGCCGCCACGGGTGGCTCTGCCACCACAGAAGCTGCCAACGCCGGTGATGCTCGCCGCCACCGACACCTGCACCCGTCCAAGAGGGTGTGCGGTGCTCTGGCCAGGGAGGAGAGGCCGTGCGCAACGCGCCAGGGCGCACTGTTGATCGATGAAAAGGCACTGACGAAAAACGACACTGTCAACACTCTGAAACACTGAATTTTCTTAAAGTCCAGAGAAACAGTGCCGGCCAAGTGTTCGACGAAATGATTTTGGCACGCGGGGAATTTTCCATGAGCTGATTTTTGGTGGGGTGGCCTCTCATTGCATCTGGGGGCTGCCTGAATTTTGGTAGAATTTTTGGAGAAGAGAAGATATGAATTTTACCAAATTTGACAAAACTGGTCCAAACTTGCAGAGGTTGAAACTTGAGAATTTTAAAAATAAGAAGAGTGGATCTTGATGGATCTAGGATGGGGGTGCTAAGGACTATCCAGAGGAGTTGGTTTGATATCAAAACTCAAAGGAAATCAGGTACTTCCTTTGTAAATCATCTAGGCTTAAAATAATTGACAGAATTGTTTTGGGAAGTAAAATAAATAAAAAAAATCCAAAAATGGTTTGGACCTGTTGGAGCAGGAAGTTTGGATTGCCCCAAAGTGGTGGGAGGGGTTTTGGGAGGATTTACCACAAGAGACATGGTAAAACCATGGGTGGTTTCAAAAAAAGAAAGAAGCCCCAAAGCTCATAGGATTTCTTGTTAAAAGGAAATAAATAAATAAATTCCAAAAATATATTTGAGAAGGGAACAATCAGAAGGAAGGTTTTTAATAATCAAACACCAGAGTTGAAGAAGATACAAAAATAAAATCCTTGCCAGGGGAAAACTTTTGAGAGAGAGGTTTTTGGAAGGATTTAAATGACCTTCTTCAAAACCAACAAAGTTTTTGTTGAAAATTAAATAAATTTTTTCGGAGTGTCACAACTCCAAAGAGTTCCCGGCGCTAGGAGGTATCGGATTCTTCATCCGACGAAACCGAGACGAGACCCCCCGTGAAAACGAGGAGGAGGAAGAAGAAACCTCCCCCCTCCAGCGGGGGGAGGAAAGAAAAGGAAGGCCGCCCCGACCGGGGAGGCCGAAGGGTCCAAGAAGGGGAAAACCCTTCCTCCGGACTACCCCGCCGACGCCGATGACGACGAAGAGGAGTGGCCGCGCAGGGCCAAGCGTCCGGCGGAATCGTAAGTATCCGGGCACCCGAGTAATTCATAGCATTCCTTTATTGCACATCCTTTCCTTATGTCGAATATATCTATGCAGTCCGCCCAAGGCCGGGCTCGATGAGTCGTCGAGCGGCTACCTGGATTCGTCGGACGTGAATTCAGTTCCGCCCGCTACCTCCCCCCGCTCTGTGGACGACGCCCAAGTGGCGTCGCAACAAGCTCCGGGCCAAGAGGAGGTGGTCCTGGAGGAGCCGCGAGGCGACCTCCCGGACTCCAGGAGTGAAGGGGACAAGACCCCCCTGGGCTCCAAGTCCGGCTTTGAGCCGGACACCGCGCCTGAATCTTCAATGGTTCCGGACTGCGGTAGGCGAACTCCTTCCAAGAGGAGCAAGCCTTCTGAGCTGGCGGCCCCTGTCCAACCGGAGGCGCCGGACAATATGTTGGAGGTGCTTAATGGCGCCTCCATCGACGAGGAGCACCGTACTATTATGAGTACGGTGATCCAGAAGGTTCAGTCCGCCAAGAGCGGGCTGACTGAAGCTTGTGCCAGCCTTCTAACACGCTTCGAGGTAAGTAAAAAATATGTAAAAGTATTACCGCATAGACAGTAGCCCCTGATGCTCTCTTTGGCGTTCGGAAAGAAAAGCCGAATAGAGGATCAAATAAATTCGCAGGAGTCTAACAGAAAAAGAGTCAATATGCGTATGCATGCTTCGCTGCTGGCGACCGCCGCACTGACTGCGGAGGTGGGCACACTGAAGCAGGGCCTTGAGCGGACCGAGCAAGAGCTCGGCCTTGCCAAACGGCAGCTCGAGGAGAAAGAAGGTAAGAAATACCTTATAGAAAAGAAGAAAATATAAAAGTGCAATTGCAAAAATATGACAGGATTAACATGGTTACTGTAGGGGCCACAACTGAGGTGGCGACCCTCAAGCAAGCGTTGGCCGAGGCCGATAAGAGAGCGGCCACGGAGCGCTTCGAGCGGGAGAGGTATGAAGCCTAGGTTGGCGAGGTGCGGCAAGAGCTCGAGGCTCTCATGGAAAAACATGAGAGTTTGGAGCTTGACTCAAACACGCGAGCGTCCGAGCTCGCGGCAGCTATTGAAAATGCCAAGTCTGCCAAGGCTGAATCCTAGAAGGACCTTCAGGAGTTGGATGCGGTGAAAAAGATAGCGGCGGGTAAGGCATTCTTTATGAAAAGCAGACATGTAAAAGTGAGCTTCTTGTTACTTACCCGAATCCGGAGCTCTCCAGGAGCATTTGCAGATCTTCCCCGCAAAGTATTCGATGCCGCCGCATTCTACCGAGCCGCGGAGGGAAGCTCGACGGAGAAGGTGTTCTGGTCTCAGTATGCTGAGGCCGGACACCCAGTGCCCCTGAGCGACCAGCTGAAGCGGCTGGTCGAGTTCCACAAGGCAGCCGAACAGGCCATGAAGGGCCTCATAGTTCGGCTGTGGCCTAAAGAGGCTCTTCCTGGGAGCTACTTCGGGCTGGTGCAGCGGCTGGTGGAGGCCTTTCCAAGGCTCGAGGTCATCAAGCGCTCCGTTTGCATTGATGGTGCCCGTAGGGCCCTTGCCTGCGCTAAGGTGCACTGGGGCAAGCTGGATAGTGAGAAGCTTGTGAAGGACGGGCCACCGCTGGGGAAGGAGCATCGCAAGCCCGAGAACTATTATAAGGACGTTCTGAAGGGTGCCCGCCTTGTGGCGGATGAATGTTCCATGGATGTAATTTTGGAGTGAACTTGCTCGTGTTATCGTGTGCGCTGAAAACTTGTTCATGTGCGCTTAAGCTATGCGTTTTGAATTTAAAATATTACTTTCTGTGCGGCCGTTTATAAAAAATGTTGGGGAACGTAGTAATTTCAAAATTTTCCTACGCACACGCAAGATCATGGTGATGCATAGCAACGAGAGGGGAGAGTGTTGTCTACGTACCCTCGTAGACCGAAGCGGAAGCGTTGACACAACGTAGAGGAAGTAGTCGTACGTTCTCCTCGCGATCCAACCGATCACAGCACCGTTACTCCGGCACCTCCGAGTTCTTGGCACACGTTCAGCTCGATGACGATCCCCGGGCTCCGATCCAGCAAAGCGTCGGGGAAGAGTTCCGTCAGCACGACGGCGTGGTGACGATCTTGATGTGTTACCGGCGCAGGGCTTCGCCTAAGCACTGCAACGATATGATCGAGGTGGAATTTGGTGGAAGGGGGCACCGCACACGGCTAAGGAAAGATCTCAATGATCAATTGTGTGTCTATGGGGTGCCCCCTGCCCCCGTATATAAAGGAGCCAAGGGGGAGGGGCTGGCCGGCCAAGCCTGGCGCGCCAGGAGAGTCCTACTCCCTCTGGGAGTAGGATTCCCCCCCCCAATCCTAGTTGGATTAGGATTCTCCAAGGGGGAGAGAGAGAGAGGGGGCGCCCACCTCTCCTAGTCCTAATAGGACTAGGGGAAGGGGGGAGGCGCGCAGCCCATGAGGGCATCCCTCTCACCTCTCCTCCAAGGCCCATGTTGGCCCATTATGCTCCTGGGGGGTTCCGGTAACCCTCCCGGTATTCCGGTAAAATCCTGATTTCACCTGGAATGCATCCGATGTCCAAACATAGGCTTCCAATATATCATTCTTTACGTCTCGACCATTTCGAGACTCCTCGTCATGTCCGTGATCACATCCGGGACTCCGAACTCCTTCGGTACATCAAAATGCATAAACTCATAATAACTGTCATCGTAACGTTAAGCGTGCGGACCCTACGGTTCGAGAACAATGTAGACATGACCGAGACACGTCTCCGGTCAATAACCAATAGCGGGACCTGGATGCCCATATTGGCTCCTACATATTCTACGAAGATCTTTATCGGTCAGACCGCATAACAACATACGTTGTTCCCTTTGTCATCGGTATGTTACTTGCCCGAGATTCGATCGTCGGTATCCAATACCTAGTTCAATCTCGTTACCGGCAAGTCTCTTTACTCGTTCCGTAATACATCATCTCACAACTAACACATTAGTTGCAATGCTTGCAAGGCTTATGTGATGTGCATTACCGAGAGGGCCCAGAGATACCTCTCCTTCAATCGGAGTGACAAATCCTAATCTCGAAATACGCCAACCCAACATGTACCTTCGGAGACACCTGTAGAGCACCTTTATAATCACCCAGTTACATTGTGACGTTTGGTAGCACACAAAGTGTTCCTACGGTAAACGGGAGTTGCATAATCTCATAGTTAAAGGAACATGTATAAGTCATGGATAAAAGCAATAGCAACATACTAAACGATCGGGTGCTATGCTAATGGAATGGGTCATGTCAATCAGATAATTCAACTAATGATGTGATCTCGTTAATCAAATAACAACTCTTTGTTCATGGTTAGGAAACATAACCATCTTTGATTAATGAGCTAGTCAAGTAGAGGCATACTAGTGACACTCTGTTTGTCTATGTATTCACACATGTATTATGTTTCCAGTTAATACAATTCTAGCATGAATAATAAACATTTATCATGATATAAGGAAATAAATAATAACTTTATTATTGCCTCTAGGGCATATTTCCTTCAAAAAATTGAGAGATGGCCAGTCGTCGGCTTCTGCCCCCATGCCACTAGTGCTGGGGTGTTCGGGATAAACCTGAGCGCTCTTTTTCCCATGTTTGGGTCCTTTGAGGGAGGCGCTCAGCACAACGAACAAGGAAATCAGACTATAATGCTTGAACACTCTCACTCAGCCATAGAACTCTATAATTTTAAATTTCGGCAAAGCCCCTAGTATTCGGAAGACCGAGTTCGGGGCGCTATCCATGCCTTGGTCGGACAAAGCCGACTCCTCGCTCTAAGCGTCATAAGTCTTTAGGGACTCGAAAAACCTCTCAAACAGCGACCGGTCTCTCGCTTCATCATGACAGTCAGTTTTAGCTTTCTCTACTGAGGTGCTCAACCCAGCTCAACTGGGGCACAATCGCAGTAGTTCTCCTAGTGCTACCTTAGCCGATATAGCGGAATGTAAGGTACCAAAACATAGGATCCGGGCAAACCCAACTATTGACCCAAGACATGATTCGGAGCCGATGCATATAATGCTATAAGTTCGGGGTGCCGCACTTGTGAAAGTGTTCGGACTTTTCGCGCCATATTGAGGGGTACTCAAGCCCCTGATGCATTGGCCGTACCACAGTGTACGGATGCAACATGTCATTAATGAACATATATTCATAAAAAAAGTAATGCAAGAATAGATAAAAGCTATGCATTGTTTATTAAAAATGTTGCGATCAAAGCAGAACGATACAAATAGCGCGATAAGCAAAAAGTTGGACTATTTGACATGTCCGGTCCAGGGGCAGGCCGCGGAATTGTCTGCAAAACAGGTATACTGCTCATGATAGAGACCACCTGGGAGTTCCATCATGCGGCATGGCTTGTCTGCTTCCCTGGTTCTTGCATCATTTGTGCGGCAGTTGAATTGCCGCACAGGTCGTCCGAAGTATGGAGTCCTGAAAGTAAGAAAAAATAAAGAAATCGGCAGCCCCTAGTGCGGTTTAAGCCGTGTTTCGGGCGTGCAGTGGTAGTGCCCCTCCCCTTGTGCCCATGGTATTTCAAGAGCGTAGTTATGCACGCGAAGCACTGGTTTTCCTATATCGCAAGGCCTAGGGTTGGGGCCGCATTGCTACGCCTGCTCAGAACGTGCCAAGCGGTCTTGTTGTAGGTTACTCCGGGCACGTTTAGCAGTGTCTGGACGTTTAACGGCCGGACTGGAGAGCTGCCTTTAGAGGCTGCTTTGTACTTCCGCTGCGAGGGCCGCTGTGTGCTCCTCCGTTCAGAGGGAGCGTTTGGTGTTTCCATTGACCATGATTACTCCTCGAGGGCCTGGCATCTTGAGCTTAAGGTATGCGTAGTGCGGCACCGCATTGAATTTTGCAAATGCGGTTTGCCCGAGCATTGCGTGATAGCCACTGCGGAACGGGACTATGTCGAAGATTAACTCCTCGCTTCGGAAATTATCCGGAGATCCGAAGATCACTTCAAGTGTGATAGAGCTTGTACAGTTGGCCTCTACACCTGGTATGACGCCTTTAAAGGTCGTTTTGGTGGGCTTAATCCTCGAGGGATCTATGCCCATTTTCCGCACTGTATCCTGGTAAAGCAGGTTCAGGCTGCCGCCGCCATCCATAAGGACTCTTGTGAGGTGAATTCCGTTGATAATTGGGTCTAGAACCAATGCGGCGAACCCGCCATGACGGATGCTAGTGGGGTCGTCCCTTCGATCAAAAGTGATCGGGCAGGAGGACCATCGGTTGAACTTTGGGGCGACTGGCTCCATCGCGTATACGTCCCGTAACGCACGCTTCCGCTCCCTCTTGGGGATGTGGGTTGCGTATATCATGTTCACCGTCCGCACTTGTGGGGGAAAACCCTTCGGTCCACTATTGTTCGGCGGCCTGGGCTCCTCCTCGTCGTCGCTACGCAGCCCCTTTTCTCTGTTTTTGGCATTTAGCTTGCCTGCCTGCTTGAACACCCAACAATCTCTGTTGGTGTGATTGGCTGGCTTTTCGAGGGTGCCATGTATCTGGCACAAGCGGTCGAGTATTCGGTCCAAACTGGACGGGCCCTGAATATTTCTTTTGAATGGCTTTTTTCGTTGACCAGATTTGTAGCTTCTGAATCCGGCATTGACTGTCGTATCCTCGTTGCTGTCGCTGTTAACGCGGCGCTTTTGCTTGTTTCGACGCGACCTGCCACTTTTGTCCTTGGTGTCCGAATTACTAAGGTTCTTGGTCAAGTTGTTGCTACGAGCTAGCCAGCTATCTTCTCCCGCGCAAAAGTGGGTCATGAGTGTCGTGAGGGCTGCCATAGATTTCGGCTTTTCCTGTCCAAGGTGTCGGGCAAGCCACTCATCGCGGATGTTATGCTTGAAGGCAGCTAGGGCCTCTGCGTCCGGACAGTCGACTATTTGATTTTTCTTTGTTAGGAACCGTGTCTAGAATTTCCTGGCCGATTCCTCTGGCTGCTGAATTATGTGGCTTAGGTCATCGGCGTCTGGTGGTCGCACATAAGTGCCCTGGAAGTTGTCAAGGAATGCGGATTCCAGGTCCTCCCAAGAACCGATTGATTCTGCCGGCAAGCTGTTAAGCCAATGCCGGGCTGGTCTCTTAAGTTTGAGTGGGAGGTATTTGATGGCGTGTAGATCATCGCCACGGGCCATGTGGATATGAAGGAGATAATCGTCGATCCATACCGCATGATCTATTGTGCCATCATACGATTCGATGTTCACGGGTTTAAAACCCTCAAGGATTTATGATCCATTACTTCATCTCTGAATCTTAGTGGGTGTGTGGCGCCTCTGTATTGGGCTATATCACGACGCAGCTCAAACGAGCTTTGTCTATTGTGTTCGTCCCGGCCGGATTTTTTATATCCGGAGTGACGATCACTGTCACGTACCGTGGGGCGCCCACGCTATCCGTAGATCGATCTTGTTTGCCTTGCCTTGTCCTCCAGTATGTCTCGCAGGCCTGGCGCATTCTCCTGTGCCTTAGTATGTTTTGAGCGGCGCCGGGGTGCGGCTTGAGTGGAGGGCCGAGAGGCCTCTCTGTCACGGCCACGAGGTGGCCGGTCGGCCATGTCATGCGCTGGTGATGTAGGTTTAGGTGCTTCCTCCTCTAATCGGGGTAGCAGCCTGCGCTTTTGGGTATCTCTTGGAGGGGCGTTCGAGTTCATACTCTTCAGCCGCGAGGACTTCAGTCCATCTGTCGGCTAGCAAAGCTGTAAGCTGTTGCTGTTTTTTCTTAAGGCTGCTTGCCGTGGCCATAAGCCTGCGCTTGAAACGCTCTTGTTCGACGGGATCCTCTGGCACGACGAATTCGTCGTCGTCGAGGCTTGCCTCGTCTTCGGAGGGAGGCATATAATTATCATCCTCAACCTCTCTGTCTGCCGCTCTCTCATGAGGGCTGGCTTCTTCATCCTCATGTGCTGAATCTTGCTGGAGGGGGTGTTCTTCGGCACTATCCAGAGTATTATTATCTCCTGTGCCGGAATCACCATTTTTGCCTAGGCGGGATTTAGAGCGGCGCTGCTGACGCCGACGCTTAGGTTGCTTCTTGGAGGGGTCATCCCCCCCCCCCCGTTCCATCGCCATCTCCTTCTTTTGGGGTATCCACCATGTATATGTCATACGACGAGGTGGCTTTCCAGTGCCCTATAGGTGCTGGTTCTTGGTCGTCTCCTACATCGACATCATAACCGTCGATGTCTTCGGAGTCGAAGTCGAGCATGTCGGTTAAATCATCGACAGTGGCTACAAAGTGGGTGGTGGGTGGGCATTGAATTTCTTCGTCGTTCGTATCCCAACCTTGCTGATCGCAGTTCGGCCAGGGCTATCCTGATAAAGAGAGAGACTTTAATGACTTCAGAATATCGCCAAAGGGCGAGTGCTGAAAGATGTCCGCGGCGGTAAACTCCATGATCGGCGCCCAATCAGATTCGATCGGCAGGGGCGCAGAGGGCTTGGAGTCCGGAGAGGAGTCCGGCCCTACGGAGTCACGGGCCTTGTGGAGTGCGGGGCTGGTGTTCGGCTCGATCGCCATTGGGATCGCAGCCCCTGAGGCAGCGTCCAACCACTCGTCCTCGATTGGCGCAGTTGGTTCCGAATAAGGGGTCGGAACCGATGTGTGCGCGGCCTCCAGGGCACTGTTCGGCGGCAGAGCTAGGTCATGCCCATCGCGACAGTGCGGCACGCTCGGCTGTGGCTCGAATCCGTCGACGATCAAGTCCCCGCGGACGTCAGCCGTGTAGTTTAAACTTCCAAATCTGACCTGATGGCCAGGGGCGTAGCTTTCGATATGCTCTAGATGGCCAAGCGAATTGGCCCGCAATGCGAAGCCGCCGAAGACGAAGATCTATCCGGGGAGAAAAGTCTCACCCTGGACTGCATCGTTATTGATGATCAGAGGAGCCATCGGGCCTAAAAGCGATGACACTGAGGAACTCTCGGTGAAAGCACCAATGTCGGTGTCAAAACCGGCAGATCTCGGGTAGGGGTTCCTGAACTGTGCGTCTAGGCAGATGGTAACAGGAGACAAGGGACACGAAGTTTTACCTAGGTTCGGGCCCTCTTGATGGAGGTAAAACCCTACGTCCTGCTTGATTAATATTGATGATATGGGTAGTACAAGAGTAGATCTACCACGAGATCAAGGAGGCTAAACCCTAGAAGCTAGCCTATGGTATGATTGTTGTATGTTGTATCTTGTCCTACGGACTAAAGCCCTCCGGTTTATATAGACACCGGAGAGGGTTAGGGTTACACAAAGTCGGTTACAATGGTAGGAGATCTAAATATCCGCATCGCCAAGCTTGCCTTCCACGCCAAGGAAAGCCCCTTCCGGACACGGGACAAAGTCTTCAATCTTGTATCTTCATAGTCCAGGAGTCCGGCTGAAGGTATAGTCCGGCCATCCGGACACCCCCTAATCTAGGACTCCCTCAACATCCTGCACTTCAGTCTTGTAGAGAATTATGTGAACCCATGTATATCTTGAATAATCATCCACAATGACGAAGCCATAGAGACAAGCAGTTGTAGTGAGAGTAGAGTAGTGAGTAGGGCCAAATTAGTCCATGTGTAGCAGCTCTAAGGGTTGAGATGTCGTCATGATTGGCTTCGAGGGATGCTTGGCCCTAGTCATCTTTCCAGCTTCGCAGGCACCGCACAAGTGATCCCTCTTGAACTTGACGCCCTCGATGCCTATGACATGCTTCTTCTTTGCGAGAGTGTGTAAGTTCCTCATGCAAGCATGCCCTAGCCTTCGATGCTAGAGCCAACACTCTGAAGCTTGTGCAAGAAGGCATATGGCAAGATGTGGCCCTACTGAGAAATCTACCATGTATAGATCATCTTTCCGGTACCCTTCAAAGGCTAGAGACTTGTCCGATTCCATGAGTACAAGACAACGATATTTTCCAAATATCACAATCATGTTCAAGTCACAAAGCATTGAGACAAACATTAAGTTGAAACCAAGTGATTCAACAAGCATCACATTATCCATGTGATGATCCTTTGAGATTGCAACTCTACCTAGACCCAATACCTTGCTTTTACCAGTGTTAGCAAATGTGATGTGACTTTTGTCATATGGACGTATAGTTGAGTCCATTAGAAGACTTTGATCACTAGTCATATGATTAGTGCATCCGCTGTCCATAATCCATTCAGAAGCACAAGGTGACATACCCTACAGTACAATTAGGGGGATAGGCTTCACCAAGAGTATTGTGAAGCATAAACATTTGACGGGCAAGAGGATTATCAAAGCTCAGATCAAGATTAGGACTGATAGGATGATTGGCAAACGATTCAGGAACAAAACACATAGTAACACCATTTGGGCATTTGATCTTGCGCCCTACAAGACGTTTTAGGTCCCCAACAATAGCATCAAACGCCTTTGATTTCCGGCTGGAGACCTTTCCCAGCACGAGAAAGTTAATTCTTCTTAACCACCCACATCTTCAGGGGTGGCTTAGAAGGAATGAGTCTACGTGCAGCATCTGAGAACTTTGGCTTTGGAGCCCTAGCAAATAGCCTTGCAGGAGGTGAATAGTACTCATATGAATAAGCAGAATAGTTCTTAGTTTTATGAACGTAGCGGTTTGAAGAAACACGCTCATATTCATAAGTCTGAGTATGGTTTCCCCGCAAAACATTGGCGTAAGGGTGACTCAGGTGAGTCCTCTGTCTGTATGAAGCCTTTGGACCATCTGAAGCCTTAGGTCTGGGATTTGTCTTCTTCCCAGGTGGTGTCATGATGACATTTACAGGAAGATTCCCAAGACAACTTTGGGGAACCCAGATCTTCTTCATAGGTGGCCAATTCCTGCAGTTAGTACCAATATACCTGGCAAACAATTCACCATTCTGATTCTTAAACAGTTTATAGTTTGCAGCAAAGGATTCATCAATGGTAATAGGGTTAGCATAGGTAAATCCAGATAAGGTGGATGGACCCGCTGAATGTCCCTTTGCAGCAACCCATGTGGTTTGGGGGTACTGCTCAGGCTTCTAGTAGGAGCCATCAACATTCATTTTCCTCTCAAACCCAACACCCTCTATCCTAGGGTTTCGGTTCAGGATCTGCTTTTTGAGGACATCTGTCTGATGCCTTTGAGACTTTTGTACATCCCTGTTTCAAGCAATGTCTTCAACCTAGCAGTTTCATCAGCAATAGTAGTGGTATCCTCCGCAGAGGGGTTAGTTACCACATTAGCAGTTGAAGATATTGCAACAGTAGCAGCAGTAAACATTCAGCAACAGAGGTAGCGTTGTCATGCTCAAGGCATTTTAGATATGGTGGTTCAAATCCTTCCTGAGCGGAACTGATCTGTTGAGCGCGAAGTGACTCATTCTCTTTTTGAAGATCCTCATGAGCCGCTCTAAATTTCTCAAGCTCTTGCTTCCTTTGAAGATAATCATTGGAGAGCTTTTCATAAGTGGTTGTGAGCGTTTCATGATGACTTTCAAGTTCCTGGTACTTAGCATGAAGATTTTTGTGTCTTCAACTAAGGACTGAGAACGGGTCATTTTCTCGTCCAACAGGTCATCGCTTTTGTCTAACAGTTTTTTAGTATGTTCCATAGCTTTCTGTTGTTCAGTTGCAATTTTAGCAAGTGTTTTCTAGCTGGGTTTGGATTCACAATCAGTGTTATCTTCACTTGATGTTTGAAAGTAAGCATCACGCGATTTTACCTTGGCACCACGTGCCATGAAGCAGTAGGTGGGAGCAGAGCCGTCCTTGTCATTAGCTTCAGCATTGGTGATGGAGCCATTGTCTTCAGTGTTGAAGATTGACTTGGCAACCTAGGCTGTAGCTAGAGCCAGACTTGCAACACCAGGGTTGGACTCCTCCTCAGACTCCACCTCTACCTCCTCTGAAGCAGGCTCCTCTGAATCCATCTCCTTGCGAACAAAAGCACGAGCCTTGCTAGATGAGCTCTTCTTATGGGATGAAGACCTGGATAAGGACTTGGAAGAAGACTTTGTGGATTTCTTCTTCTTCTTGTCATCAGAATCATACTCCTTGCTCTTCTTCTTCTTTTTCTTCTCATTGTCCCACTGTGGACACTCAGAGATGTAGTGTCCAGGTTTCTTGCACTTGTGACATGTTCTCTTCTTGTAGTCATGAGTGGAAGCTTCATCATTTCTTGAGCTGGATCGTGAAGACTTTCTGAAGCCCTTCTTCTTAGTGAACTTCTAGAACTTCTTCACAAGCATAGAAAGTTCCTTTCCAATGTCTTTAGGATCATCAGAACTGCAGTCAGATTCTTCTTCAGATGAGGAAACAACTTTTGCCTTCAAAGCGCAAGTTCGACCGTAGTTGGGACCATAGATATCTCTTTTCTCAGATAGCTGGAACTCATGTGTGTTGAGCCTCTCAAGTATATCAGACGGATCGAATGTCTTCAAGTCTGGGCGTTCTTGTATCATGAGGGCAAGGGTGTCGAACGAGCTGTAAAGTGATCTCAGTAGTGTCTTGACGATTTCATGCTTGGTAATCTCAGTGGCGCCAAGAGCACGAAGCTCATTTGTGATGTCAGTGAGGCGATCAAATGTGAGCTGGACGTTCTCCTTGTCGTTTCTCTTGAAGCGGTTGAAGAGGTTGCGAAGAACACTGATCATTTGATCTCTCTGGGTTGAGACGCCTTCGTTCACCTTGGAGAGCCAGTCCCAGACTAGCTTCGACGTTTCCAGAGCACTCACACGGCCATACTGTCCTTTGGTCAGATGAACACAGATGATGTTCTTGGCAGTAGAATCCAGTTGAATGAACTTCTTGACATCAGCTGGAGTGACACCTTCACTAGTCTTGGGAATGCCATTCTTGACGACATACTAGAGGTCGACATGAATGGCTTCAAGATGCATGCGCATCTTATTCTTCTACTAGGGATATTCAGTTCCATCGAAGACATGACAAGTAGTGAAGACTTTGATTATCCCTGCAGTCGACATAGCTAAAACTCCAGGTGGTTAAACCGAATCACATAGAACAATGGAGTACCTCGCTCCGATACCAATTGAATGTGCTAGTTATCGACTAGAGGGGGTGAATAGGCGATTTTTATGGAAGTCTTCGAAACATGGAAGTTTCAAAGACTAATGATAGAAATGATCCTATTGATATGCAGCGGAAGGTAATCTACACTAAGCAAGCCATAGTCAAGTATGCAATCAAGTGAAAGCACGAAGACTAATAGCAGCTAGGTAGCAAGGATCGGGATGGAAGATGGTATGAAGCCAAATAACAATAGTAGTCACACAGTGAAGTCAAACAGGTAAAGCAATCAGGCAATGACTTCACGAAGAAAAACTGTAAGTAAAGAAAGGGAGAGGATAGAACCAGTCACTTGTTGAGGACACAGGATTTGCTGGACCAGTTCCAGTTGCTGTGACAACTCTACGTCTGGTTAGGGAGTCTGAGATTCAACTCAGAAGACCGCATCCTCACCTTATTCCCCTTGAGCTAAGGACACCCAGTCCTCGCCCAATTACTCTGGTAAGTCTTCAAGGTAGACTTCCAAACCTTCACAGACTTCGTTCACCGGCGATCCACAATGACTCTTGGATGCTCAGAATGCGACGCCTAACCGGATGGAGGGTTCACAGTCCTCAAGTGTAACAAGTCTTCAGGTCACGCGGACAGAAAGACTTCAGTGATGCCTAACACTCTTTGGCTCTGGGTGTTTGGGCTTTGTCCTTGCAAGGATTTCTCTCTCTCTCTCAAACGCTTCAGAGGTGGGTTGCTCTCAAAGGACAAAAGCCGTGCACTAACTCTGAGCAGCCACCAATTTATGGTGTAGGGGGTGGGCTATTTATAGCCACTAGGCAACCCGACCTGATATGTCCGAAATGACCCTGGGTCACTAAGGAACTGACACGTGTTCCAACGGTCAGATTTCAAATACACACACGGCAACTTTACTTGGGCGACAAGCAAATCTAACTCATCCAGCTCTTGATAAGATTTGCTCTCATTATCTTCACTCGAAGACATAGGATTTTGGTTGAGCATCACTTCAGTCACTCTGAGTTTGTTCACTGGGACCCCACTTAACAGTACGGTGGTTCCTATGATTCAACAAAGAAGAAAAGGAAACAACACTAAGTCTTTGCGCTCCATAGTCTTCACGCAATGTCTTCTCTTGTCATAGACTTCAATGTGAATATCTTCATATACCACCATTGTCGTCAATGTCTTCATACATTTTTAGGGGTCATCTTCGGTAGGTAAACCGAATCAATGAGGGACTACTTCCTGTGTTATCCTGCAATTCTCACAAACACATTAGTCCCTCAACCAGGTTTGTCATCAATACTCCAAAACCAACTAGGGGTGGCACTAGATGCACTTACAGGTCCCCAGGTCTATCATGACAAAAGGTGACATTCGCCTGTTAAAGTTGTTATCCATGACGCGCTACAGGCTCTACGATGACCTCCATCCTGGCGCGCCGCACCGTCCTGGTCTTCTTTCACCAAAGCAGAAGGATTTGGGACTTGCTTTGGGGGAGGCAGACGCCACTAACCCCTTATCATTAAAGAGGAAATTGTCCTGGTCGCGCCTGCTTGCATGGCCCCTCTATCGTCACCTGCTGAGGCGACTTCATCCAGGTAACAATCACGCACCCGCGCTACCCGTGCCGCGTGCCCCCCCCCCCCCCCCGAGCGGGAGCGCACCGCGCAAGAGAGGAGCCTTGGGAGGCAGCTTGTCGCCTGATGTTGTCTTCTATAGAGTCTCGCCTCGTGGCGGGGGTCCTTCCGAGGCATGGTCCTCGCGAGGTGACTTGCTTCGTGGTGCCCATGACTGGGCCGCCTCTTGTGTTTGGGTTGGGGTTGCTTCCTGGGCCGCAGGCAGATGGCATTTGGTACACTGGTTCGCACTGGGCCAATAATCATGTTCACCCTCTTGGTGGTGGCTCTTTCAACATGCCATTGGGCATGGTTTTCTTGCATACTGTCAAGTAATTTCTTGACATCATCTATGGGCTTTCCCATGATTGCTCCTCTTCCAACTACATCAAGCATAGTTTTTGACATATGATTTAAACCATTATAAAACATATCAAGTAGTAACCACTCCTTCCATGATTAGGGAAATTCCTCATAGCTTATTTCGTTCTATCCCATGCAAGCGCTAGTGGCTCGCGTTCTTTGTTCTTGAAATATGTAATCTGAGAACGTAATTGCATAATTTTTGCAGGTGGAAAAACCTTAAGTAAAACATTGCTGCAACAATCATCCCAAGAAGTAATACTGCCTCTAAGTAGAGCTAGCAACCATTCTTTTTCTTTTCCTCTCAAAGAGAAAGGAGATAGACGCAACTTTAAAGCGTCAGGGTCATAATCTCTGATGTGTGTCATGTTGCAAAAATTAATAAAATTATGCAAGTGCATACCGCTATCTTTAGAAGCAGAGCCTCCAAATTGCTCATGTTGGACTATGGAAACAAAGTTTGGTTTGATCTCATACTCAGCGGCTACAACCTCAGGTTGTGCTATAGTAATCTTTTTGGTTTCTCAACTAACAAGACTTCCAAAAAATAAAACTTAAACTAAAAATAGAAAATTAAAAACTAAAACTAAAACTTAAATCTAACAAAAATTCTAAACACAAAGATTAGGAATACTAAACTCCTTCCTCGGCAATGGCGCCAGAAAAAGGGCTTGATACCTCCTTTTAGTGATCTAGTAATGGAATACAAAAGTGCATCCCGCACCTATTTCCCTAGAGGTGACCCTGGGTTATTGAACCCATGAGAGGAAGATTCCCTTGAAGTGATGGTCTCTAGCAAGCTATTGTTAATGGATCAATTCCAGTTTTTACCGGAGCAATCAAGCAAATAGTGATTCAAACAATTATAATAAAAAGAGGTATGGGTATGATGTCTTAATGCTTACAACCATGTATTTGTGTTGTACCAGATACAATCTTAATTTGTGCGCTGGAAGTTACCAATCGAGATGTGCTAGTTACAAACCAAAGTGGGGGACGTGTCCAAATAACATCTTGACTGGCGTGCTACATAAAGAATCAGCTATCCTACCACAGGCCCTATCTGTCGTGTGGGGTTTCTTCGATAATTAATGTAATAAAATCAGACAAGAGCTTTTGGCATTTAATGAATACACGTAATGAATCCCCGAGAATGGGATCGGTGTTATCATACTAAACCTTATTGTCACCAGTGTTCTGTATAACACTTCATAGTCTCCTTGATCCTAGCCTCATTATGGCTCGATCTCCATGATCCTGGCTACCCCAGGGATGAAGATTGTAGACAAGACAAGGGACATCTATGGAACAACTTTATTTCACACATTTGGGGTGTTAATTAAAAGCCCTTCCATTGATCCCCACAACCAATACAAAGGATTGCAAGGCATATGCCTCAACCCATACCTTGCCGAACAACTCACACATGGAGATCAGATCGCGAGAAGAAAATATTGAAGAACACATCTTGAAGACTGATTGATTGTAAATATGTCTTACAATGGATGCCTTGTGCGATGCATGATTACAAGTATGAACTAGATGAGGAAGCACTATGGTGGCGATGGTGGCTATGGATATGGAAATGGCAGTGGCTAGGGTTTGGGGATGAAGATGATGATGTGCTGGTTTCTATCGACGCTCCTGTGTTGAAATTTTGATGGGGTCCCCTTTATAAAGTTATTTAGGTGGATGATCTGCCTAGGTTTCCCTGCCATACAGGCGCTTGGAACGTCGTATTTTGTGTTGTCTTCACAGACACGCCTCTTGTTGATTCCTTCTTTCTACATTTCCCTTCCTTTCAATTTCCACACGTGATTTCGTCCCTTTTTAGCCCATTTCCCATGGAAACAAATTAAAGAGAGGATTTGTGGAATCTTTTGCGTTCATTAGTCATTAGTAGAAATATTGGAGCAAATATCTCTTTTTAAATGTAATATCTCGGGTTTAAACTAAGGTAGATGGGATCTGGCGGTATTTTGGACCATCAGTTAGCACACCAGGCACGCGCAGCGCCGGCTAGAGACCTATCCCCGATTGGGTCTTCTTCGTCTCTCGGTGACTTCTCATCGGGAGAAAGCCTGATCTTCAGCTCTCTCACCTTCGTCATCGACGGGATGGACTGGGTCAACATCAATCCACCAGCACACCCAGACACTATGACCCAGGCGAACCTGAAAGTTGCCACGAGCACCGGCAACAAAGGCCTCCGTCAGCGGAGGCCCCAAGACCAATAGATCACGGGGGTGCCATTGGTCTTACCATTGGCGCCACCTGCCTTCGTATGATCTGCCCCCCAAACTCTCTTGCCAAGGGCATCGGAACCTGACAATGGCAACAAGAGGGCAACGGCCTTCCCCTGGATAACGGTGGAGTGGGGTTGCTCTGACTTCGCGTGCCCAGAGCAGCCCGCGCAAACCTCTCAGCTCTTGTGATGGTCTGTGGAACTGTCTTAACACCCTTATGCTGGAGGACTGCGTCCTCACTGGCTTCACCACCAGCGGCAATACAAACCTGGTCAACATTGTGTTGATCTCGGACGTTGAGAGCATCATCGGTGAACCGGTCTAATTCATGAATGATAACGAAAATGCTGGCCTACCGGTTATCCAAGAGGTCACCTACTTCATCCCTTGGAGCGAATCAGCGTCATCAGATGAGACTGGGAGCTACCATACCTCCTCTGAGTAGACCTCCCATTCCGAGGCTCCACAACAAATCTCATTACAAGTTCCATTGGGGCCTATAGGTCCATAGTAGTATCTAGATTACTCTCTCTATTTAGATCTTCAAAACCATGTTCCCGTGAGCTTTCTCACATGATCAGGATCAATTTGATTGGCCGTGTGTTTGTTTGGACATGACGAATTTCCACTTCAGGATCATATTGGTTATTGAAATCAACTGAATCTTTGAGGTTTTATTTGTTGTCTAATTAAATAGCTTTGCATGCTCTTCAATCTATATGTCTTCTTTGGCCAAGTTCAATGGGTTTTTCTTCAGGGGGAGTGGTGCTTTGTAGTGGGTTCAATCTTTTGGTGATCGAGCCCAGTGAAAAGAAGAGCCAATGCACGTATTGTACTGTTGACACTAAGGGTAAAACGATGGGGGTTTGTCATATTGATTGAGTGCTTCCTGTCCATATTATGTCATCTTGCTTATTGCGATATTTTGTTTCTTGCAAACTTAATACCTTGAGATGCATGTTGGATAGCGGTTTTGCGGTGGAGTATTAGTAGTAGATGCAATTGGATTAATGGCCTACTTATCACAGAGTAATGCCTATATGAGATTATACCATGAATGATCATAGTCATAAATATTGCAATCTTTTCAACTATAATGTGTTTACTATGCTACTTGTTGTTTTCGAGAGAGATGTCACAAGTGGACCTATGGCCCCCGGATCTATTCTCCATTGCTTAATTCTTCTACAAAAATTGCTCTTTTCATTTGTCGTTTCACTTTACAGTTATCTGTCTCCATCAGTTGTGTTTTACCTTGCAACTAGAAAGACAAGGGGCTTGACAACCCTCTTGCCATGTTGGGGACAAGTTTTGTTTGGGTTTTGTGTGCAGGTCTTGTTGACATATGTATCTTAGAAACTTCTCTAGTTTTGTAAACCATGATTCTTAAATGAGGGAAAACTTGCTACTTGATGCTTCACCCTTTTCTTGGGGGAATCCCAATGACTCATGTGGGAGTAGTAGTGTGCGCTGTGCTCGAGCATGAGCGTCGGTGATTTGCTGTTGGATTGTCAGGTCCGCACGACCAGAGTGTCGTTTTGTAGTAGCTGGGAGGCCGGTCTGCCTCCCACAGCCCTTGCCCTAGGTGAGATCTATATGGACCGCATCCTCATGCGTGCCTGGGATGCCCATTTACCTAGGCTTCTCCCACCTAATTGTTCCACCCAAAGGACCACAGCCAAGGGACGCGCCACAGAGCCAGTGTCTTATGCGTTGGGTGCACACGATTGATTTGCTTGCACCTTGTTGCATTCGGAAAATGCCAAACCGGCATGAAGGGTAGCACGGTCAAAACCTGTCACACCCTGATCTTCATGCCACTACACTTAAGCTAACAATCATGTTAAAATGTGGTTTGACAAAACTTTTGAGTGTTTTGGACCTTGCATGGATTGGATTTTTGTCTGTTGTTTGCAAGTGCTCTAAAAATCAAATAAATCCTACAACTCATATATTTCATCTCCTTGCTCCAAACTCTTGAACCAATGATCATGCCATGTGTATAGTACATTATTGAATTTTCTTAAAAAATAATTTGGCCAAAAAGTACTTTCTAAATTTAGTTTTCAAAAAACCCCTGAATTGAGGTTTGCACTGCAAGTACTTGATTTGGGGTATGAAAAATCTTTAAAAGAGTATGTTTGACTCCTATTAGGTATAGGACTACCAAAAAACACAAATATATAATTTTGAAAGTTATTTTCCTATTTTATTTAAAGGATATTTCTTTAGGCCAGAAATGGTCTTTAATATGTTAAAATTATTTTAATGCTTTAAAAATATTTGGGAAAAACCAAGGGAAATTCAGTGGACATATATTGTCCTTATATAAGAGTTTCAACATATGGTCATGTTCAAAATATTGGTCAAATCCCTCAAAAATCCTTTCTGGATATTTCAAGCTTTTGAAATATTTACAAAGGAAATATTCCCCAAAAATTCCAAGACAATTCTAGCATGTCACATATGACATTTTTGATGATCTTGCCAAGTATCATGTCATGGAGAACAATATAGTCCCACCAAACCCTCTCAAAACCAATTCTGTCCTTTTTCAAGGTTGAACAACTTTACATTATCAAACTTGTCCAAATGATCTCAAACTTGGTCCACATGCTAAAATGGTCTGATAAATCATCTAGACCAAGTGGCACAAGTTGGAGAACAAGTTAACTTGATCAAAGTGCCCACAAACCCTTCCTGTCCAGAACCAAATTTGAACAACTCTACATTGGCAAATTTCTCATTTTGATCCCAACTTTTGTGGACATGTTCAGAACCTTAAATTATGACACTACACCAAGTGGTGCATCAAGGAGAATAGCTTTGCATGACTAAATCTTGGAAAGTCCATTTCTGTTGATTTCTAGGGTTTACAAAAGTTGCATTGGCAACTTTGCCCAGATGAACTCAATCTTGGTGGAACCTCTTATTTTCTCAGGCCATTTGACCCTGTCAAGCCTCATGACAAGGGAAGTCCATTTGCTTGCCCAAACCAACATCAAACACCTTCTGGCTGAAACTTAAAAAGCATGTTTTGGCCATTTCCACTAATCACCATGAGCTGAACTTCTTCCCATGGCCTCACCTGCTCCTCCTCTAACTCCTACATGCTTTGCTGCCCAAGGAGCAATGCTTAAGGGGGGTAGAGACCTATTTTTCTTCTCTGGACAACCACTTTCCCCTCCATTTCTCATCTCTCTCCCACTCTTGGCAAGTTCCAAAGCATCCAAAGCCTCCCTCCCCATTGTTTACTCCCACCTGCAGCCACTAGACACAAGTGGACGCGCGAGAGCGCGCGGAAAAGCCGCGGATGTCGGCCAAAGACGCGCTCTGGAGCACGAGGGAGAGCGGGTGACCGTTGACGCCGCGTCCCCCGACCACCTCGAGCCTACCCCTTATACCAGTCGACATGCCGTGACGTCCGCAACACACCAACACCCTGTCCCCCTCCTCTCTCCTCCTCCTCCTACCTCCTCTAGAACGCGCACCGGCCGCCCGAGGGCTCCAATGGGCAGCCTCACACGCGCGATGCCTCTGACCCGTCCCCGCTCCCTCTTTTCTCTCCCTTGACCTGGACCACGCCCACGAGCACCTCAAACATGCCCCAAAGCACTCATTTGTCCCCTGGCGACGCCCTGGGCTGTGGTCGTGAGCTCCGGCCACGGTGCTCCTAGCCGCGCCCATATGAGGCCGTTACGAGCCCTCCTTTTCACTCCATTTGTCCCCTCTCCCTCCTAGAAGCATCCTCGACCCAGCCAACCCTCTCACCGAGCCCTCCATCGCTCCCCATGGCCGGAGCGGAGCCGCCGGACTCTGCCTAAATCCGCGCCCACCCCTCCTCCTCCTTCCCTATGGACCACACTAGAGCACCAACACCATCACCTCGAGCCCGTCCCGTGCTTCTCCCTCTCCTCCCCGTGGTTGTTCCGTTGAGATCCATCACCACCGCCGGCCTCGCCCGCCGCGGCCGATGATGCACTCATGTCTGGCCACCCCTGCAACCGTGGCGCACCTAGGAGGATGCGGCACACTCTCCTGAGCATGCCGGTACGCCGGGCGTCGCCAGAGGTGGCCGGCACCGCCGAGGAGAACGCCGACACCCACTCAGCCTCGCCTCCCTGCCTCTGGTCTATTTGAGCGGGAGGTAGGAGACGGCCTGAGCACTAGGCCCCGCTCGTCAGCTACCCGGTGGGCGGGCCCCGCCAGTTTAAGTGGAGACGGGCTGGGAGTAAACCCGCTTCACACGCAGCAAAGGCGTACTCTGCCCGGGGCGCCTTCGACGTCGTCCCTGCCACCCGTGCAGCTGAGCCGCTGGGCCGACCCACTGCTATCTCCTGCCTAGTGCGTAGGATAAGGGTAAAACCCTTTCACTTTTCTTTTTCTTTTTCTATAAACTTGTAAAATCCACAAATAATTCAAATGATATCCAGATTTGATGATTCAAATTTCTAGTGACTCTATATATCATTCCCTACCTCATAGAGGAGCTTGCACATTTTTTCAGAGAACTTTGCTTCACACTTATTTAGTAAATCCCAATTTTATTAATTCTGTGATAAACTTTAGAAAATCACAGATAGCCCATTTTTGATCCAAATGAGATTCAAATTTCTATATGCTTCTAAGTTCATAACTTAGGTCATGAACATTTTTATTAATACTTTTTGTGCCACACAATATAATGAGCCATTTCTTCATATTTGTCAACTTTGCAAATTCATAGGAAATTCATATGAACTCCAAATCCAGTGAAACCAACTCCTAGATGCTTCTAAAATCATGGTTTGTTACATGGGTGCCTTTGCTCATCATTCAAAAATATGTTTCTGTACACTTCTTACAAATCCATAAAACCTTTGATTCCATCATATCAAAATGTTTAGAAATATCCACTGGCCAAATTCCATTGAAACCACTCTAGTTAAATTTCATATAACCAGAGATGTCCTAGAAAAGTCAAATCAATATTTTTAGAGCACTTTTATTTCTGCCTTGTTGTGTTGCTTATTATGATTGCTTTCGACGATAGTTGACGAAGTAGACGAAATGCTAAGAGTTGGACCAGAGATATTTGAAGACCTCAAAGACTTTGTTAAAACAGGCAAGCAGCCCTTTGACCATGTCTATGAAACCCTTTTTATACATGACATATAGCATCATATTGTTGTTGCAACGAAATCATGATGAGGTGGAACCACTTTGATGGCTTGCCTCCGTTACTTGCTCGTTGATACTTGCATTGTGCATGACCCTACCTCCTTATGAGGGTTATGCCGGTGGGAGTAGATAGGATGATAAAGTAGTTGCTATGCAAAAAGGTACGGGAATATGCATGGTGATGGAGACAAAGTATTTCCAAAAGACTTTCCGAAAACCCCATCGGGTGCCACTTATGCCCAGGGGAGATGATGAGTTGGGTAGCAACTTGATGACGAAGTGGTGTACCAAGGCAAGTGTGTGTGTGTGTGTGTGTGTGTGTGTGTGTGTGTGTGTTGTTTTTCAAAACGAATTGGTTTAAGTTGCGACCATTATTCCAACCTTACATGTGCAACCACTCTACCCTTATATGGGAAAGGGCATTATTGATTACCTAGGCCGATACTAGCGTGGAGCCCGCATTACCAGTAACGGGACAGTCATTGTTGCGCTCTCTCGGGACGGGGTCGTGCCAGATAGCGCGGCTATGACTGTTTTTACAGGGCACCGGACACACCGTTGGTACCCCGTGCTTGTGGTATGTGATGAATATGGGATTGAGGCTCCATAATTTTATGATGTGAAATATTGGGCACAGGGGTTACTACCAATCGAGTGGACTCCATATTAGTGTCGTCTAGGGAAAGATAGTGATCGGGTGCTTACCCCGGGTACTTGAGGTACCGCGGGTTGTGGATGACATGAAAGTTCCCCGGATTTTGTGGGTAAAGTGTGCAACCTCTTCAGAGTGTAAAACTATTCGAATAGCCGTGTCCACGGTCAAGGACAGTTGGGTAACCGCTCTTGGGCTACGTCCACATGTTTACAAACCAGTGTGTGTGTTTGGATATGTGGGGAGAACTACTTGGGTCAAGTCAAAGGACTTGACATGATTGAGTTGGGTTAATGCCCACTCTATTTATGTTGATATTTGTAACCTGTCCTCATGGTTACTTGAATTCTCCTTATGCATGTCTTACAAGTTGTTGAACATGTCATTGCACTCAAAACTAGCTTTCTGCAAAGATTTACCTATATCATGAATTGTTGTATCTTGAACCAAAACATGGGTTGCTTGCAATTATATTCAAAGTAGTCATTGGCTTGCCACTGGTTATTTAATTGGCCAGGCATAAAATAACAAGATATGATGAAGAATACTTCGGTGACGAACATGCGAGCTAGGACGCTTCCTAGTTAGAATGCATGTAGGGTTAAGGCAGATGGCATGGGTCCAAGTTATCGACGAAGATTACCACTGTGAAGTTATACTCAAGACTCGACCATAATGGTCATAATATATGTAAGACGGTATGTATGGATGTAAGACTCTTGTTATTCATCTTCTGTGTGTTCAGTGAGCATTCATCTCTAGGATCACTGTACACGTGCATTCGATGATCACGACTTTTGAGTCGGGATCCCCACAGAGCTGGTATCTGAGCCATCCTGACTGTAGGAAGCCTTAGTTAGCATGGTCGTTAGTTAGGATTAAAACTATTTGCAAAACTATTACCAATTTTCAAAACTATCTATACTTCTCTTCTCTTCCCTTCTCAATTTTTCGAAAACTAAGGTATACTTTCCTTATTGATCTCTTCCCCTTCAAAACTTATGGTCGCTAGAACCCTTATGCCCCTGACCACTGTTTCCTTGTAATCCTCGTGGATAATCTAGAAGGAATATGCCTTGTCAGACATTCACCCACATCTTCTGAACACAAGATTGGCGACACCTCAACAAGACGATACCAACAAAAGATACACCCTCAAGGAATGAGGACATCAAGACCTCGAAGATGGTGACACCCTCGACACTGCCCCACGATGATGCAACCTTGGCCTGCGATGATCAGGGTATAGGATATGCAAGATCATGATATACATCGCTAATAGAGCAACCATGTCCTTACCGTTGTTGTATCGGCAACCACCGGTGGATGAGAACCTCACCATTTGGTCCGCCTCACTATAATGAGCAGGAAAACGGTTCTCTTCGTCCCCCGCTCTTGGTGTCGATGTTGTCATCAACGTAACCGATAGGTTGGACCTCTACCATGCCTTGTTAATGTCATTGCATAAATGATTTCTTACCCGAAACCCTTGACGCCTTAAAAGGCAAAAGGGATCGTCATTGAGGGAGTCCTGGATTAGGGGGTGTCCGGATAGCAGGACTATAATGTCAGGACCCCGATCCTAAGCCACATCGATCCAGCATGTAACACATCATATCACTTTGCGGCCTCACGCACGGTACTCCCACGGTGCCACCTTACCTGGCCCGGGACTGTTTGCGCCTTTTGGCTCACGTATATGATAGTGTCGCTAGCATCCATATGACAGAGAACCTGAGCCGACATGGCTAGTCGTGAACCCAAGGCGGCACTAACCCATGAGGACAGGCATACATGAATCACATCGAGCATGTCGGTCAACAACGTATATATCCGGGCTGTAGCACTGGGCTAATAGGACTCCGGTATCCCGGGCTGTAGCAGGCTAGGCAGGACTCCGGATAACACCGCGTGACATTTCCCCGAAGGGACAGACACAGGAACGAAGTGAAACACATGCCGGCCAGTCATGTGTTCCGAGCAGTAGTGCTGGGCTAGCAGGACTCCGGTGAACTGGGCTGTAGCGGACTACTATCGCTCAGAAACACTAGACTACATTTCCTCATATGATAGGCTGCCAAGGATAAACAACTAGATAGTCGGATCCCACTCATACCAAGCATTTCAATCATACACACAATATGCCCGATATGAGTAAATACAACATTGCATCACAACAAAACTCTACAACTCAAGTACTTTATTTAAAAGGCTCCGAAGAGCCATACATATCATCCATACAGGTAGGGGTCACATGACCCGACACTCAAGTCATACAAACATACAAGCACATGCGGAAGCAAAGTAGTCTGAGTACAGACGCTAGAAAGAAAGAAGGCTTGACGAAGCCTGTCTATCTACATCGACCCTTCACAAGTCTTGGATCACCACCTGGGTGATAAGTCACTCGTCAACGTCGAGGTCTACGTAGAACCCATCAGAGGGGTTGGCGTAGCCGTCTGAAAACATTAATTAAAGCAACATGAGTACGAAGGTACTCACCAAGTCTTACAACAGAATCCTACTATACATGCACATTCTCAAGAAGGTAGTGGAGTTATTGCAGCAAGCCAGCTTTGACTCTTGGCTAAGCTATCCTACGACAGACACAACTTGTAAAGCATTTGTCGCACACGAGTCCACCATCACCAACACAATACTCCACCGTGGATCCTCTCTCGCCAACCTACGAGAGGGCCATCCGCGGTACTCACACTTATCTTGAGATTTTTAGTAGAATCCATTTACTTGTCTATGAACTGTATAGGTGACCAAGTAGTCCTTTACCGCGGACGCGGCTATTCGAATAGTTTAATACCCTGCAGGGGTGTACTTCTTCACACACGCTCTCACCACTTATCGCCGTTTACACGACATGTACTCGGCAACCTTCAAGCGGAAGCCCAGCGAGGGTGTCGGCCACGACCTGACTAAACACACAAGTCCCTAGTCCAGGTTTATCGCCTATTCGGGTTCCATCCGCAGGGAGTCCGGCCGAGGTTTCCACTAACGGCCCCGAACGATGTGAACAGGGTTCCCGAGACACCAAACGGGCGAATCGGTACACCGTGCCACGTGCCTACCGCAACACAGCCGACCACTATGGTCAGCGCTGCGTGCGGCCCCCAGCATACTACAAACACCAGAAACTACTTTGCAACTCCCGGACAGAGGACAAGTATGGTTAATAAGCCGAGAGGGTCCATTGGTTTCAGGCCCAATGCGTGGTAGTAGCTGAGTCTTAAATCACACACATAGATCTCCCAGTTCTTAAGGACGGCCTCAATGAAACAACCCACCATGTACTCCTACATGGCCTTCCATCGATTCCTTTACCAAATCGTGTTCAACACTTTCACACTCTCGACAATGTCACAACCTTTCACTCTAGTTCATCATCCCGATGAGCCAGACCTGACACAACTCTAAGCATAGCAAGCATAGCATGGTAGGAACACACACACATATGGATCAATCAACTCCTACACATGCTAGTGGGTTTCATCTAGTTACTGTGGCAATGACAGGTCATGCAAAGGAAGTGGGTTCAACTATCGAGACACACAGCAGTTTGAATCGCGTTGTCTTAATGCAGTAAACGAGAGCAGAAGCGAGAACATGGGTTTGTATCGGAATGATCAATGGGTTGCTTGCCTGATGGAGTGGTAGTGGGATACTGCCCTTCAGTTGGATACTCTTGAATATCCTCGGAGGCAGGACCTACCACGAAGAACACATCGAAAAACAATCATCACATGACGATATGCAACATTATGATGCATGCTATGACATGGCAATATGAATGTGTCCTGGCCTAATGCAAGCTAAAATAGAAAGGGATGAACTCATTTGAATCAAAGATTCAAATATTAGCCCGAAGAAACAGTACATCACTACTGGGCCAGATTCCTCCTGGTTATGAACAGGATCAAGGACTGCCGCAAGGAAGACGCAATCTCATTCTTCTACAATAATTGCACGGACAGGGGAATCCTCAACGCCATAAGTCGCCATGATATTACACGCTTCGCTGACTTGGCGTCCATAGTACGAAAGTACTGTGCAATGGAAAGCGCCTGGAAAACCGAAATAAAATTTTAGGATAATCCGGCCCTGAATACAAACCCAGTCCGAAATAAAATGGTGCATCGCCAGACACCTGGGTTAAACACCAAAAAGCAAAAACCCTCTACAGGGCATGCAACCGTACTGGAAGGATGGCTTAATGGACCCCGTAAAATTCACAGTACAGAGGGCACCACACCAACTCACAGCCTTAGAGCATGTTGGATACTCCGGCAGGTGGCCAAAATTGGCGAGGATCTTCTAATCCCACAAGCCACAGAAAGCCACCCCAGAGACACCAGTGCGGTACTAACAATCTTTAAGACTTTCGCATCAAACAATATGCGAAAAAGAACACTCCGCAGCCTTGCCGAAGTCTACCAAGTAGAAACAATAAACCCATGGAGTGACGCCGCTATTACTTTCAACGCCAGTGATGAACCTAAATTCCGAACAGCCCGAGCACCAGTCGCATTAGTCCTCGGTCCAATAGTGGACGGCTTTCGTCTTACCAAGGTACTCATGGATGGCGGCAGCGGATTGAACCTCATTTATGAGGAAACCCTTCAAACAATGGAAATAGACTGGAACTGTATTGAGCGAAGCAGCACAACCTTTAGAGGAATAATTTCCAGTCGGAAAGCGTGCTGTACAGGAAACATCACACTAGATGTGGTGTTCGGCATGCCGGATAATTACAGGTCCGAAGACGTCACGTTCCAAGTGGCCCCGTTCAGTAGCGGATACCACGCTCTGCTAGGGCGGGAAGCGTTTACAATCTTCCAAGCAATACCCCATTACGGGTACATGAAGCTCAAGATGCTCGGGCCTAACAGAATCATCACTCTCGCTAGTGATCCGGACATAGCACTCCGCGCCGAAAACAAGACAGCCGCACTAGCCCTCGAGGCACTATCTGAAGCCCTAGCGGCTGAGGAACTGACTACGTTTCACTCCACGGTAAACAGGGACGATGTGATACTCGACAAAAGATCCAAGTCCACCTCCTTTAAACCAGCGGACGAAATAGTCAAATTCCAGGTCCATCCAACGGACCCCAATAAAACAGCTTCCATCGGGGCATGGTTAAACCCTAATGTAGATGTCGCACTGCGAGAATTCCTACGTGAAAATTGGGACATCTTCGCCTGGCACCCTTCAGACATGCCAGGAATCCCACGCAGGCTGGCCGAACATAGCTTAAATATCCTAAAAGGATTCAAACCTGTCAAACAAGCCCTTCGGCGTTTCTCCGAACCCAAGAGACAGGCTATGGGAGAGGAGCTAGCCAAGCTATTGGAGGCCGGATTCATCAGAGATATAAAACATCCGGACTGGCTAGCAAACCTGGTGATGGTACCAAAGAAGGACAAATACTGGCGCATGTGCGTTGATTTTAAAGACCTTAACAAGGCTTGCCCAAAGGATCCCTTTCCCCTCCCCTGCATCGATCAAATTATCGACGCTACCGCAGGACACGATTCGTTGTGTTTCCTCGACGCATACTCCGGCTACCATCAAATCAAGATGGCAGAGTTAGACCAAGCCGCAACGGCATTCATCACAACATACTGCCCATTCTGCTTCAACACAATGCCCTTCGGGCTCAAAAACGCCGGCGCAACATATCACCGCATGATTCAGACATGTCTGGCAAACCAGATCGGCAAAAACAGTGGAGGCATACGTAGATGACGTGGTCGTTAAAACAAGACATGTCTAATCTCTAGTAGATGACTTGAAGCTCACATTCGATAACCTTCGAACATATGACATCAAGCTCAACCCGGAAAAATGCGTTTTCGGCGTACGAGCCGGAAAGCTCTTGGGCTTCATTGTATCCGGTACAGGAATTGAAGCAAATACAACCAAGATCCGACCTCTGTCACAATTGGATATCCCAAAGGACCTCAAACAAATACAAAAATTAACCGGATGCGTGGCGGCTCTAAGCCGCTTTATCTCCCGCCTGGGAGAAAAGGCACTACCCCTTTACCGCCTCCTTCGGTGCACCGAACACTTAGAGTGGACGGACGCAGCCATGGCCGGACTCGACGAAATAAAAGCCATATTGGCCACAAACCCAGTCCTGGCCGCGCGAAACATTGGCGAACCAATGCTATTATACATTACAGCAACCCATCAGGTTGTAAGCGCAGTGCTCGTCGTCGAACGAGAAATGGAAGGACACAAATTCCCCCTTCAAAAGCCGGTCTATTATGTGTCCACTGTCCTTACTCCATGCAAATCACGGTACCCGCATTATCGAAAGATTGCGTACGCGGTATTTATGGCATCCCGAAAGCTGCGACACTACTTTCAAGAGTGTTCAATAACAGTAGCCTCAGAAGTGCCACTTAACGATATTATAAACAACTGCGACGCGACGGACCGGATTGCAACATGGGCCATTGAGCTCCTCCCGTTCGACATAACTTACAAGCCGCGGCGAGCTATTAAGTCGCAAGTCTTGGCCGACTTAGTCGCAGAATGGACGAAGGCCAAACTCCCTAAAGAGTACGACACATATTCAAGTTGGGTCATGCACTTCGACGGCTCCAAAATGTTGGCCGGTCTAGGGGCGGGCATCGTTTTGGCGTCCCCCACAGGAGACACAGTTCAATACGTACTCCAGATAATGTACACAGACTCCAACAATGCAGCCGAATATGAGGCCCTTTTACATGGTCTCCGGATGGCAGTATCCATGGGTATTCAACGCCTAGAGGTGCGCGGGGACTGGAACCTCGCAATATCCCAAATAAATGGAGACTTTGATGCCAAGGATCCAAAAATGGCAGCTTATCGCAATGTTGTCTTAAATATGTCAGCTCGGTTTGAAAGGCGGTAGATGTCCTGGCACGCATCGGCGCAAAACGCGATGTAGTCCCCCCAACATCTTCTTGGAAAGGCTGTTCAAGCCATCCGTAGTATGGGAAGGGGAGCTCGGCAATAAAATCCCGGACCCAACCGCACTGCCCGACACCGAACACTCTGACATAACCGAAGGCTCTGCCAATGAAATAACACATTTAGCCCATGTAATAATGGTCGTCATCGCCCCGTGGACAGAACCTTTCCTAGCCTACCTTACTAGGCAGGAACTTCCCGAGGACCAAAACGAGGCACGCTGCATAGTGCGGCGATCTAAGGCCTACAAAGTCCATGAGGGAGAGCTTTATTAGAAAAGCACTACTGGAGTCCTTCAAAGGTGCATCTCCGAAGAGGAAGGGCGGAACCTTCTGGCTAAAATTCACACTGGACTCGGCGGTCATCACGCTGCTGCTCGGTCCCTTGTAAGCAAGGCCTTCCATACAGGCTTTTATTGGCCGACGACCCGGGCAGACACCCATGACTTAGTCCAGCGATGCGTCGGTTGCCAGCCTTTTGCAAACCAAAGCCATATGCCACCCACCGCCCTCCAAACTATCCCCATCACTTGGCCTTTCGCGGTCTGGGGGCTTGGCATGGTTGGACCCCTTAAAGGCGGAACCCACAAGAAAAAATACTTACTGGTCATGGTGGATATGTTCACCAAATGGATAGAAGCCAAGCCTGTTAAGATGGCCGAATCCAGACCGGTGATAGACTTTATATCCGGGGTTGTACACCGTTACGGCGTCCCCCACAGCATCATCACTGATAACGGCACGAACTTTATGGACGACGAGGTAAAACTCTGGTGCAAAAACATGGGCATCAAGCTCGATTATGCCTCCGTCTATCACCCACAAACTAACGGCCAGGTCGAATGTGCAAATGGCCTTATCATGAGCGTCAACAAACCCAGATTAGTGCGGTCCCTTAAGCAATGTAATGCGCACTGGGTAGAGGAGCTCGACTCCGTACTCTGGGGGCTGCGGACCACGCCGAATCGCACCACCGAATACACACCATTCTTCATGGTGTACGGCACAGAGGCAGTTTTCCCCTGCGACATAATTCATGACTCACCTCGAGTGCGCATGTACAAAGAAAGAGAAGCCAAGCTCGATCGGCAGGACAGTTTGGACGCCTTGGAGGAGGAGCGTGACGTGGCAAAAGCCCGTTCCACATTCTATCAACAGCAGGCTCGACGATACCAAAGCCGGGAAGTACTGGCCAAAAATTACAACGTTGGCGAATTAGTTCTACGCCTGCCGGACAAGAAAAATGACAAACTTAAGCCCAAGTGGGAAGGTCCCTTCATAATTGACCAAGTCCTGACTGGTGGAGCGTACTGCCTGCGAGATGCATCAGATAACCGACTCGAGCCGAACCCATGGAACGCAGCACGTCTCCGAAGATTCTATGCCTAGCGCCGGACTCTCTGTTCGTCTCCTTCCTTTGTCCATTTTTTATATACTTTCTGTCTTACATTTCTCTCCTTCTCCCTTCCCTTTCTCTTACAGCCTTTAAAGGCTTATCAAATGACGTGCTATCCGCACTCATTAAACCTGGGGGCTTCTTTTAACAGAAGCTTATTTATACGGGCTTTATGCCCAACACATGTGTCACACTTCCGCATGTACCTTTTATTCACCATTATATGCATCGATATGACTTAAGTTTTGGCCAAGATGGGTTGCCTGGCTCCTATGCTTACCCGTACGTTCCCGATTGTTCGGCTAGGTGGTAAAGGGAGCACCTCTGCGTTTGTTACTGCCAGGTCAGCCGGATGTGTACCTCAGACTGGGTGAAGCCGAAAGCTAGCATTCTCAAGGGAATATTGGGTCAGTGAACTAAAAGATGATCTTTTCACTTATTTATTTATGCGCCCCCACATGTTTTTCATGCGTCTCTTTTCGCAGAATGGACATGCACTTTAGGGCATGCCTCCCAGGGAAAGGAACCCCTAACGGAACTATTCTCTCTGGAAAATGTTTCTTGCTAACCATGTAATATAACATAACTAGTTGGGCACTTGTCTGTTCAAGCACTAATGACCCCTACGCCTGGTCTCCATGCATACCCCGGTTCTTATATAACCGCGAGGGTATTCGGACACACTCCGGACCGTCAGGTCCCGTGGTTGAAGCGAAAAGGTCGGCCATGACAAACGCTCTACAATCCGGCTAGAAGGCATTACACATGTCAATTAAAATTACATAGTCAATTTGACTAATTGTATTCCTCTTCAATACCATCTAACAGGCTGTCTAGTTTACAGTCCTGTTGGGAATACTTTGCGGCCAATTCTACTTGGACGTATACTAAGCTCACAGGGATCTCCTTTCCATTGGGCCCCACAGGTCCGACCTCGGCCATGTGGTTCGGGTCAGCCTTCGTGTACCGCGTCTTCACCATGGCCCAGGCCTCCCTGGCGCCTTGATGACAGGCCGATATCTTCCACAACCGGAAGCGCCGCCGTGCTCCCTTCAGCTTCTCTGCAAGCTCTGCAAGGCCTTCGGGCATGGAGACAGATGGCCACAAGGCCTGGGCAACGCTTTGCATCACCTGCCAAACTCGCTCGTGCAGTTGTGAGAGCTCGGGAAGAAGGTCACCCGTAGAACCGGGCATTTCCTCTGCAGGACGACCTGTTAGCATACCTACAAACATTACTCTGTTAGTCGACTTTCTCGCCGAACTCTTTTTTCAAAGTTCGTTTAAGCACTTACTAAATATGTCGCGTCGAAGCCGCTAATTCTCCTTAACAGAGTCTGACAGCTGGGCACGAATATCCTTCAGTTCAACGCCCAGCTTGGTGTTGGCATCTTGGAGATCGTTCTTTTCCCGCCTCACCTTTGTCAGCACGCTCTCACCAGCCCTCAGCTAGTGAAGGAGTTGTTGCTTTTCCGGAATTAATCCGACGCCATCTGCAATTTCATTTGTCAGATTTGCACCCACGCCTCACTTCACAAAATACTTATCTTTCATAGCGTATATTACCAGAGGGGGTCTCCTTGGGCTCCCCTGCCGCGGCTAGTGCAGCCTCAAGTTGGGCTTTGCACTCTTCTAGCTCCTGGAACAGTTGGGTATTCTTTTCCGCAAGAACCTGCATTATACATGATCCTTAAATCAGTTATTCTAACTGTTTCAAGTCTCGGGGGCTACTGATATATATAACCATTAAATCTTCTCACCCGTATGTCTTTTACATATTGCTCCGTGGCTCTGGCTAGACCATTTTTAGCGGCACGAAGGTACGCATCTCCCGAATTGAAGGCATCCAATGCCTCTTGGGAGAAACAAGCGTCGTGAAGAACTGTCCGGTGACGCCTGTGGTTCATGCCACTCTCCACCTCGGAATTGGTGGCGGACAACCTGTCCGCATGCTCTGTTGGAGGATCGTCCGGTGCGCGCCTCGTGCTCACCTCCGCCTCCGGACCAGGCTTTGGAGCTTGGCTAGTGGAGGCGCGATTGGCAACCTCTCCGGATATAGTCCGGGGAGGTCCCTTTGTCCTGAAGAAAGCACGAGCGTTAGTATTCCTTGAAGGAATAACACCTGGGAATAAGATGGCGCGCTATACCTTTGCGCCGGCGTCTCAGTCCGGACCGCACTTCTTTTCAGCCCACGGGGCCTTGCAACCCCTCGTTGGCTAGTCGCCACAGGCTCGGCCTCCCATCTCAAGGACCTCCCCTGCAAAACACAGTTGTTATACGAAATCAAAAACACGCGAGGATGGATCCCTTTTCAAGGTGCTGGGACTTCGGTCTCAGTTACCTGTGAGGCGGGGAGTTGCCCGGGGTAATCGGCCGTAATGGCCACCAAGGCATTGTCCTTGCTCAAGTGATGAAACACCCCATCAATCAGCTCCACACACAAGTCCGGATCCTCTTGGAAGGCCGGGTCGAGGGACCGTCCCGGATCCTTGGGTTCTAGAGGAGGGCTGTTTATTTCTTAACAGCCTGGCGCAGTTCCTGCGTTGAAGTCGTTAGAGTGAATATTTAACGATGGGAAAATAAAACGGATGGGAAAGTAAAAGTGTCCACTTACCCAACTTGGAGGATTGTACATAGAAAATCCACCCTGTGCGTTAACACGGAGAAATTCCTCCTCTTCTCCCTTGTACAAAGCGGACAAGATCTTTATTAGAGCGGCAGCCGATTCCGGCCCCTTACGGCTGTGGCGGGTGGGGTCGTCCTCCCCGTTGAAGGCCCACATGGGGTGGCCTCTATACTGAAGCGGTTGCACCCCCCGCATAATGCATGCGGCCATGACTCCGATCATGGTCAGTCCGGAATGGGCTAATAACCTTATCCGGCCCATTAGGTAAAGGACATCCTTGTCACTTTCCCTCTGAGGGCTCCGTGGACGCCAGCTTAGGCGCTTCTTTAGGGGAGCACTGTCGAACTCAGGGAGGCCGATCCGGACAGGATCCGGCAGCGGGACATCCTCTATATAAAACCATTCCGAAGGCCAGTCCTCGGACGCCTTCTTTGGGGTTCCGGATAGATATCCGGTCCCGGCGATGCGCCACACTTCGGCTCCGCCCACTTGATATATTGATCCCTTCTGAGAATGGGGCACAAGGTAGAAAAGCCTCTTCCACAGTGCGAAATGAGCCTCGCAGCCCAAAAACAGCTCGCAAAGACCTACGAAGCCCGCGATATGCAACATGGAGGCAGGCGTGAGGTTGTGCAGCTGGAGGCCGTAGAACTCCAGGATCCCCTGTAGAAACAAATGAATTGGAAATCCGAGCCCTCTTATTAAATAAGGGACAAGGCATACCCGCTCTCCTTTGGAGGGATTGGGGGCGCTCTCCGCTTGCTCTCCGCCATTATAGGTGGCAAGTCTGGCTCGAACCGGGACCATATAGGCTGGGGGGAGAAATCCCTTGGTCTGGAGCACCACTAGCTCGCTATGCGGGATGGAGCATCTCTCCCAATCTCTAGGCTGAGGGCTAGAAGGGCGAGAGGAGGAGTGGCGGCGGCCGGCCATGATAGAATGGACCTCTGTCGGATACGCTCTGATGAATACTCGCGGAGGGGAGAAGGTGTGGTTTGGATCTAAATCCTCGTCCCTTTAAATAGGCGGCTCATTTACGCGGCTAGGGGTGTAAATGTAAAAACACCCTGACTTTTGTATTTGTTTGACACGTGGAAGACGTCCATTATTGGGCGTAGAAGCCAAGGAGCGCTACATTTACAAGAAACCGGACATTATTCAACAGGTACACAGAATTCGGAGGAGAACCCGCCTTGCAATGTCGAAGATAATTTGCGCGCCGGACTCGTCGTCATTGAAGCCTGGTTCGGGGGCTACTGAGGGAGTCCTGGATTAGGGGGTGTCCGGATAGCTGGACTATAACCTTTGGCCGGACTCCTGGACTATGAAGATACAAGATTGAAGACTTTGTCCCGTGTCCGAAAGGGACTTTCCTTGGCGTGGAAGGCAAGGTTGGCGATACGGATATGTAGATCTCCTACCATTGTAACCGACTCTGTGTAACCCTAGCCCTCTCCGGTGTCTATATAAACCGGAGGGTTTTAGTCTGTAGGACGAACAACAATCAGACCATAGGCTAGCTTCTAGGGTTTAGCCTCCTTGATCTCGTGGTAGATCTACTCTTGTACTACCCATATCATCAATATTAATCAAGCAGGAGTAGGGTTTTACCTCCATCGAGAGGGCCCGGACCTGGGTAAAAACATCGTGTCCCTTGTCTCCTGTTACCATTTGCCTAGACGCACAGTTCGGGACCCCCTACCCGAGATCCGCCGGTTTTGACACCGACGGTCATGATTAAGAAGACAACAGAAGACCGAGTCAATGCCAGCTACGAGGAGCCACCTTCACCCCATCACTTCAACAGGCAAGAAGTTGTTGAAGACTCTTCAGGCTCAACCCAGATCGTTTCATCGAACAACTACAAGAGACGTAGAAACACCTGAGGAAAACTCATAGACTGCATGAGGCACAAGGCACGACTACTGAGTCCGAGAACCCCTAGGGTAGGATGAGTCGTGTACCCCCTATGCGCAGTCGAGCCCGTATAATGGTTCAAATAGAACCATGATTGTGTGTTGCTTGTTTTTATTTGTTTTTGTTTCGATACTTTTTCCCTAGGAAACAAGTGTGCGACTATATCACCTTCCTTACCTTGCTTCTTTTGTTTGGCCCTTACGGCACTTTTTTGTTTGCACTTGCACTATAGAACCCCCTTTAGGCATCCCACCTCCTCAATGCTACTTCTCCCTCTCATCTCTCTTATCAACTGAAGGCTAGCAAGACAAGATGCACCAAGGGTTCCACCTCGGCAACCAACTAGCAATGAAGGCTTTTGCTACAACCTCCATGACCGAGTGCTACCCGTAGAGTTATGTTTAACCCTCCAGACTAGGAACCCATTCCCAGACCCTTTGAGACCTCACAGGACACCCAGCTCGAATCCTTAACTAGGTGCTTTACCCATAGAATTGCAAGAGAACCAGTTAAGCCTCCGTAACCTTGCTTATCACTGGGTTCAATATGGAACTAGTGGACATAGTGAAGTAGCACATCACGATCCTAATATATCATGAGAACTAACGATGCCATAGGGAAGACCAGTTTGAGGGTGTAGGAATAGAGGACAAATGACTTGATGAGTTTATATTAGTGACCTTGAGGAATTATCGGAGACTCTTTGGTGGATTATGAGGCTTTCATGTTGGTAGATTAACTTGGTGGGATCGTGTTAATAAAGTGGCATAACTTTCTTTTCCCCTGAGAAAATTGGATTTAGTAGGAGAATTATGATCGCAAGTTGGAATTCTTGAAGGTATAGGGATTTGTCTTAACCAGGGGATATTGATAGGAGATAGTTGACAATACGATGATGACTTAGGGGAAACATGTAAGATTCCTTGTTGGACAAGAGATTTGATTAAATGAGTGATCCTAGTGGAATCTAGATGTTGAGTAAATCTACAAGGTTTGGAGTAAATTGGATTTAGACTGATGATCTCGGTCATGATACCATGTTTCTTGGTGGACAATAAAATAGGAGATTGGAATTGCCGGAGTTGATTTCGAGATCTATATAAGCTTGAGATTGGAGTTAATCAGATCACGATAATGAGAATTGGCGGACTTACTATAGTAGAGATATCCCTTTCAAGTATTTGGGGACTATAGGACACTAGAAGATTCATGTGAGACACCATAGACTTTGGATATGTAGAATTAATGGATTGTTTAGTGATTGATGGAAGTTAATGGCTGTGAGAATTGATTCATAGGAAGGAAGCAAGATATTTGAGTGGCATACGATGTGTTTCCTTAGGATAGAGATGCACTACCTTGGACCTTGGAAGAATGGGCTGAGCACTTGGATTGTGATGTTTAATTCAAGCTTAGCAACTTGTATGTTCTGCCCATGGATTATTTTTGCATAGATATGAGTTTGGGGATAGTTGACATGTATAATTTTGTTAGACCTCCTCTTTGGAGTCATGAGGATATGGATAGCATGAGTAATGATTGGAGTTGACTTATACAATATAATGCCTTCGGTGGAATAAGGTTTTGTTTGAAGGACTAGGTAGAACAATTGGCATCCCAGAAATTGTGCCCAAGGATAAGATAATGAACGTTCACTCACACCCTAGAATCCCTGAAACCCTTAAGCCCTACCAAGCCACAACATGGTTGGGTCCTGACCTTGGGCCTTGAATCAATGTCGAGAAGACCTTGGCCAGCACTCGATCATGACCACCACCAGTACCCCAGCCTACTTTATGTTCCTCGTGAACAAAGTCATCATGGAGTACTTGGAGAAGTTGGGTGTCATCTTTATTTGGTGACATACTTGTCTACCCGAAGACAGAAGATGAGCCGTTCAGCTGATCATAGGACTTCAGAAGACCTCCATGCCAAGAAGGAAGAACTATATCAACCACCATCGTCAAGAAGTGAACTTCCTCGTTAAAGACCGTGCGTATCTACAAACCACTCCTCTCGAAGGAACCAAGCATTTCCATGTCAAAAGGAAGCTCATACCTAGATTTACCGGCCCCCTCCAAGATCACTTCAAGACGAAGAGTAGACGACTACCAGCTGAAGTTACCACCTGAGTTACCCATTGTGCACAACGTTTTCCACGCATCACACCCCAGAAGTGTTTCCAACTTCCTAACTAGCCCGATCTCTACAAGGGCATCGACCACCGAGCCATCGACCTCCAGCACAATATGACCTACGTGAGAAACCCCTTAGCAACCTGGATCAAGCAGAACATCATACACGAAGCCACACCATCAAGTACTTCAAGGTTCAATGGAGCACCACTTGGAAGCAGAAGCAGTATGAGGACGTGAAGACTACCCCAAATCCAAGTCTCCGTACTCCTTTCCGCGCCTAGTTTGGGAATCTCGGGGACGAGATTCTTGTAAGGGGGGTAGGTCTGTCACACCCTGATTTTCATGCCACTACACTTAAGCTAACAATCATGATAAAATGTGGTTTGACAAAAACTTTTGAGTGTTTTGGACCTTGCCTTGATTGTATTTTTGTCTGTTGTTTGCAAGTGCTCTAAAAATCAAATAAATCCTCCATCTCCTATACTTCATATCCTTGCTCCAAACTCTTGAACCAATGATCATGCCATGTGTATGGTACATTATAGAATTTTCTTACAAAAATAATTTGGCTAAAAAGTACTTTCTAAATTTAGTTTTCCAAAAACCCTTGAAATGAGGTTTGCACTACAAGTACTTGATTTGGGGTATGAAAAATCTTTCAAAGAGTATTTTTGACTCCTATTAGGTATAGGACTACCAAAAACCACAAAAATATAATTTTAAAAGTTATTTTCCTATTTTATTTAAAGGATATTTCTTTAGGCCAGAAATTGTCTTTAATAGGTTAAAATTATTTTAATGCTTTAAAAACATTTGGGAAAAAACTAGGGAAACTCAGTGGACATATATTGTCCATATATAAGAGTTTAACCACATGGTCATGTTCAAAATATTGGTCAAATCCCTCAAAAATCCTTTCTGGATATTTCAAGCTTTTGAAATATTTACAAAGGAAATATTCCCCAAATATTCCTAGAAAATTCTAGCATGTCACATATGACATGTTTGAAGATCTTGCCAAGTCTCATGTCATGGAGAACAATATAGCCCCACCAAACCCTCTCAAAAACATTTCTGTCCTTTTCAAGTTTGAACAACTTTACATTATCAAACTTGTCCAAATGCTCTCAAACTTGGTCTACATGCTAAAATGGTCTGATAAATCATCTAGACCAAGTTGAACAAGTTGGATAACAAGTTAACTTGATCAAAGTGCCCCAAAACCCTTCCTGTCCAGAACCAAATTTGAACAACTCTACATTGGCAAGTTTATCATTTTGATCCCAACTTTTATGGACACGTTCATAACCTTAAATTATGACACTACACCAAGTGGTGCATCAAGGAGAATAACTTTGCATGACTAAATCTTGGAAAGTCCATTTCTGTTAATTTCTAGGGTTTAAAAAAGTTGCATTGGCAACTTTGCCCAAATGAACTCAATCTTGGTGGAACCTCTTATTTTCTCAGGCCATTTGACCCTGTCAAGCCTCATGACAAGGGAAGTCCATTTGCTTGCCCGAACCTACATCAAACACCTTCTGGCTGAATCTTAAAATGCATGTTTTGGCCATTTCCACTAATCTCCATGAGCTGAACTTGTTCCCACGGCCTCACCTGTTCCTCCTCTAACCCCTACATGCTTTGCTGCCCAAGGAGCAATGATTAAGGGGGGGCAGAGACCCATTTTTCTTCTCTGGACAGCCATTTTCCCCTTCCTTTCTCATCTCTCTCCCACTCTTGGCAAGTTCCAGAGCATCCAAAGCCTCCCACCCCATTGTTTAGTCCCCCATGCAGCCACTAGACACAAGTGGATGCGCAAGTGCGCGCGGAAAAGCTGCGGATGCTGGCCAAAGACGCGCTCTGGAGCACGAGGCAGAGCGGGCGACCGTTGACGCCGCGTCCCCCGACCACCTCGAGCCTCCCCTTGCGCCAGTCGAGCTGTCGCGACGTCCGCAACACGCCAACGCCCTATCCCCCTCCTACCTCTTCCTCCTGCTGCCTCCTCTCGCACGCGCACCGGCCACCCGAGGGCTCCAATGGGCAGCCTCAAACGCGCGATGCCTCTGACCTATCCCTTCTCCCTCTTTTCACTCCCTTGACCTGGACCACGCCCACGAGCACCTCAGACACGCCACAAAGCACTCGTTTGGCCCCTGGCGACGCCCTGGGCTGTGGCCGCGAGCTCCGCGCACTGTGCTCCTAGCCGCGCCCATATGAGGCCGTTACGAACCCTCCTTTCCACTCCATTTGTCCCCTCTCCCTCCTAGAAGCATAGTCCACCCAGCCAACCCTCTCGCCGAGCCCTCCGTCGCTCCCCATGGCCGGAGCCGAGCCACCGGACTCCACCTAAATCCGCGCCCACCTCTCCTCCTCCTTCCCTCTGGACCGCACTAGAGCACCACCACCATCACCTTGAGCCCCTCCCGTGCTTCTCCCTCTCCTCGTTGTGGCTGTTCCGTCGTGTTCCATCACCACCGTCGGCCTCTCCTGCCACGGCCGATGATGTGCTCGCGTCTGGCCACCCCTGCGATCGTGGCACACCTCCGAGGATGCGGCACACACTCCTGAGCACGCCGGTACACCGGGAATCGCCGGAGGTGGCCGGTACTGCCGAGGAGAACGCCGGCACCCGCTCGGCCTCGCCTCCCCTGCCTCTGCTCTGTTCGAGCGGTAGGTAGGAGACAACCTGAGCACCGGGCCCCACTCGTCAGGGACCCAGTGGGCGGACCTCGCCCGTTTAAGTGGAGACGGGCCGGGAGTAAACCTGCTGCTACCTCTTGAGCACTGTGTTGGATCTCCTTGAAGAGGAAAGGGTGATGCAACAGAGTAGATTAAGTATTTCCCTCAGTTTTTGAGAACCAAGGTATCAATCCATTAGGAGGCTACGCGCGAGTCCCTCGTACCTACACAAAACAAATAGCTCAACGCAACCAACGCGATTAGGGGTTGTCAATCCCTTCATGGTCACTTACGAGAGTGAGATCTGATAGAGATGATAGATAATATTTTTGGTATTTTTGATATAGAGCTGCAAAGTAAAATAAAAGGTAAAGTAAAAGCAAAGCAATAATAAAGTGATTGGAGATTGATATGATGAGAATAGACCCAGGGGCCATAGATTTCACTAGTGGCTTCTCTCAAGAGCATAAGTATTCTACGGTGGGTGAACAAATTACTGTTGAGCAATTGACAGAATTGAGCATAGTTATGAGAATATCTAGGCATGATCATGTATATAGGCATCACATCTGAGACAAGTAGACCGACTCCTGCCTGCATCTACTACTATTACTCCACTCATCGACCGCTATCCAACATGCATCTAGAGTATTAAGTTAAAAACAAAGTAACGCCTTAAGCTAGATGACATGATGTAGAGGGATAGTTTCATGCAATATGATAAACACCCCATTTTGTTATCCTCGATGGCGACAATATAATACGTGCCTTGCTGCCCCTACTGTCACTGGGAAAGGACACCGCAAGATTGAACCCAAAGCTAAGCACTTCTCCCATTGCAAGAAGAACCAATCTAGTAGGCCAAACCAAACTGATAATTCGAAGAGACTTGCAAAGATAACCAATCATACATAAAAGAATTCAGAGAAGATTCAAATATTGTTCATAGGTAGACTTGATCATAAACCCACAATTCATCGATCTCAAGAAACACACCGCAAATAGAAGATTACATCAAATAGATCTCCATGAGAGAGGGGGAGAACATTGTATTGAGATCCAAAAAGAGAGAAGAAGCCATCTAGCTACTAACTATGGACCCGAAGGTCTGAGGTAAACTGCTCACACTTCATCGGAGGGGCTATGATGATGTAGAAGCCCTCCATTGTGGATGCCCTCTCCGGCGAAGCTCCGGAATAGGCCCCAAGATGGGATCTCGCGGGTACAGAAGGTTGCGGTGGTGGAATTAGGTTTTTGGCTCCGTATCTGATCGTTTGGGGGTACGTGGATATATATAGGAGGAAGGAGTACGTCGGAGGAGCAAATGAGGGTCCACGAGGCAGGGGGCACGCCCTAGGGGTACAGAAGGAGTACGTCTCGTGGATCTCATTTGTTGAGAAAATCACGTTCCCGAAGGTTTCATTCCGTTTGGACTCCATTTGATATTTCGTTTCTTCGAAACACTGAAATAGGCAAAAAAACAACAATTCTGGGCTGGGCCTCCGGTTAATAGGTTAGTCCCAAAAGTAATATAAAAGTGGAAAATAAAGCCCAATATGGTCCAAAACAGTAGATAATATAGGATGGAGCAATCAAAAATTATAGATACGTTGGAGACGTATCAGGTATCCCCAAGCTTAATTCCTGCTCGTCCTCGAGTATGTAAATGATAAAAAGAGATTTTTTTATGCGGAGTGTAACTTGGCATAATTTCAATGTAATTCTTCTTAATTGTGGTATGAATATTCAGATCTGAAAGATTCAAGACAAAAGTTCATATTGACATAAATAATAATAATACTTCAAGCATACTAACAAAGCAATTATGCCTTCTCAAAATAACATGGCCAAAGAAAGTTATCCCTACAAAATCATATAGTATGGCTATGCTCTATCTTCACCACACAAAGTATTTAAATCATGCACAACCCTGATGACAAGCCAAGCAATTGTTTCATACTTTTGACATTTTCAAAACTTTTACGATCTTGACGCAATACATTAGCGTGAGCCATGGATATAGCACTATATGTGGAATAGAATGGTGGTTGTGGAGAAGACAAAAAAGGGGGAAGATAGTCTCACATCAACTAGGCGTATCAACGGGCTATGGAGATGCCCATCTGTCGGTGTCAAAACCGGCGGATCTCGGGTAGGGGGTCCCGATCTGTGCGTCTAGGAGGATGGTAACAGGAGACAAGGGACACAATGTTTTACCCAGGTTCGGGCCCTCTCGATGGAGGTAAAACCCTACGTCCTGCTTGATTAATATTGATGATATGGGTAGTACAAGAGTAGATCTACCACGAGATCAACAAGGCTAAACCCTAGAAGCTAGCCTATGGTATCATTGTTTTATGTTGGAGTTGTCCTACGGACTAAAACCATCCGGTTTATATAGACACCGGAGAGGGTTAGGGTTACACAAAGTCGGTTACAATGGTGGGAGATCTGAATATCCGCATTGCCAAGCTTCCCTTCCACGCCAAGGAAAGTCCCATCCAGACACGGGACAAAGTCTTCAATCTTGTATCTTCATAGTCCAGGAGTCTAGTGAAGGTATAGTCCGGCTATCCGGACACCCCCTAATCTAGGACTCCATCAGTAGCCCCCGAACCAGGCTTCAATGACGATGAGTCCGGCGCGTAGATTGTCTTCGGCATTGCAAGGCGGGTTCTTCTCCAAATTCCGTGTACCTGTTGAATAATGTCCGGTTTTTATAATGTAGCGCTCCTTGGCTTCTACGCCCAATAATGGCCGTCTTCCACGTGTCAAACGAATACGAAAAGTCTGGGTGTTTTTACATTCACACCCCTAGCCGCGTAGATGGGCCACCTATTTAAAGGAATGGGGATTTAGATCCAAACCACACCTTCTCCCCTTCGCGAGAAGTCATCAGAGCGCATTCAAGAAGGTCCATTCCACCATGGCCAACTGTCGCAACTCCTCCTCTCGCCCTTCCAGCCCTAAGCCCGGAGACTGGGAGGGGTGCTCCATCCCGCATAGCGAGCTAGTATCGCTTCAGACCAAAGGATTTCTCCCTCCGGCCTACATGGTCCCGGTTCGAGCCGGACTCGCCGCCTATAACGGCGGAGAGCAAGCGGATACCGCTCCCACTCCCTCCAAAGGAGAGCGGGTATGCCTTGTCCCTTATCTAATCAGGGGACTCGGATTTCCAATTCATCCGTTTCTCCGAGGGCTTCTGGAGTTCTATGGCCTCCAGCTGCACAGCTTCACACCTGCCTCTATATTGCATATCGCGGGCTTCCTTGCCCTTTGCGAGCTGTTCTTTGGTGTTGAGGCTCATTTCGCGTTGTGGAAGAGGTTGTTCTTCCTGGTGCCCTGTTCTCAAGAGGGGTTAATATATGAAGTGGGTGGAGCCGAAATCTGGCGCATCGCCGGGACCGGATATCTATCCGGAACCCCAAAGAAGGCGTCCGAGGACTGGCCTTCAGAATGGTTTTATATGGAGGATGTCCCACTGCCGGATCCTATCCGGATCGGCCTCCCCGAATTCAACAGTGCGCCCTTAAAGAAACGCTCAAGCTGGCGTCCACAGAGCTCTCAGAGAGAAAGTGACGGGGACGTCCTGTACCTGATGGGCCGGATAAGACTATTGGCTCATTCCGGACTAACCATGGTTGGAGTCATGGCCATATGCATCATGCGGGGGGTGCAGCCGCTTCAATATAGAAGCCACCCCATGTGGGATTTTAACGGGGAGGATGACGCCACTCGTTACGGTTGTAAGGGACCGGACTCAGCTGCCTCTCTAGTAAAGATCTTGTCCTCTTTGTACAAGGGAGAAGAGGAGGAATTCCTCTGCGTCAACCCACGGGGCGGATTTACTATGTACAACCCTCCATGCTGGGTAAGCGGACAATCTTGCTTGCCCATCCGTTTTATATTCCCATGATTAAATATAGTCTAACAACTCCTACGCAGGAACTGCGTCAAGAAGTAAAGGATATAAATAGCCGTCCTCCACAGCCCGAGGATCCTGAACGGTCCCTCGGTCCGGCCTTCGAAGAGGATCCAGACATTTCGGTGGAGCTGATTGACGGGGTGTTTTATCAGTTGAGCAAGGACGATACCTTGGTGGCCATTACGGCCGATTACCCAGGGTTAATCCCGGCCTCCCAGGTAACCGAGACCGGAGTCTCATCACCTTGGGATAGGATCCATCCTCACGTGTTTTCTGTTTTCCTGACAACAACCGTGTTTTGCAGGGGAGGTTCCTGTGGCGGGAGGCCGAGCCTGCGGCGGCAAGCCAACGAGGGGCCGCAGGGCCCCGTGGGGCAAAAAGGAATGTAGTCCAGACTAAGGCGCCGGAGCAAAGGTATAGCACGCCTGTTTAGCCCAGGTGTTATTCTTTTAAGGCATATTAACACTCGTGCTCGGTGCAGGACAAAGAGGCCTCGCCGGACTATATCCGGAGAGGCTGCCTATCGCGCCTCGACCAGCCAGGCTCCACAACCCGGCCCGGAGGCGGAGGCAAACACGAGGCACGCACCGGACGCTCCTCCGACAGAGGATGCGGACAGGCTGTCTGCCACCCGTTCTGAGGTGGAGAGTGCCATGAATCACCGGCGCCGCCGGACAGTTCTCCGCGACGCTTGTTTTTCCCAAGAGGCGTTAGATGCCTTTAATTCGGGAGATGCGTATCTCCGTGCCGCTCAAAATGGTCTAGCCAGAGCCACGGAGCAATATGTAAAAGACATACGGGTAAGAATTTTAATGGTTATATATCAGTAGCCCCCGAGACTTGAAACAGTTGGAATAACTGATTTAAGGATCATGTAATATGCAGGTTCTTTCCGATAGGAATACTCAACTGTCCCAGGAGCTAAAAGAGTGCAAAGCCCAACTTGGGGCCGCACTAGCCGCGACAGGGAAGCCCGAGGAGACCCCCTGGTTATATATGCTTCAAAAGGATAAGTATTATGCGGCGTGTGTGTGAATCTAACAAATAAAATTGCAAATGGTGCCGGACTAGATCCGGAAAGGCAACAACTCCCGCGCCGGCTAAAGACCGGTGAGAGCATGCTGACAAAGGTGAGGCAGGAGAAGAATGATCTTCAAGATGCCAACACCAAGCTGGACGTTGAACTCAAAGATGTTCGTGCCCAGCTGTCGGACTCCGTTAAGGAGAATCGGCGGCTTCGACGCGACATATTTAGTAAGTGCTTGAATGAACTCTAAAAAAGGAGTTCGGCGAGGAAGTCGACTAACAGAGTTATGTCTGTAGGTATGCTAACAGGTCGTCCTGCAGATATCGGCCTACCGTCAAGGCGCTAGGGAGGTCTGGGCCATGGTGAAGACGCGGTACACAAAGGCTGACCCAAACCACATGGCCGAGGTCGGACCTGTGGGGCCCGATGGGAAGGAGATCCCTGTAAGCTTAGTATACGGCCAAGTAGAATTGGCTGCAAAGTATTCCTAGCAGGACTGTAAATTAGACAGCCTGTTAGATGGTATTGAAGAGGAATACAATCAGTCAGAGTGACTATGTAATTTTAATTGACATGTGTAATGCCTTCTAGCAGGATTGTAGATCGTTTGTCGTGGCCGACCTTTTCACTTCGACCTCGAGACCCGATGGTTTGGAGTGTGTCCGAATACCCTAGCGGTTATATAAGAACCGGGGTATGCATGGAGACCAGGCATAGGGGTCATTAGTGCTTTATCAGACAAGTGCCCAACTAGTTATGTTATATTACATGGTTAGTAAGAAACATCTTCCAGAGAGAATAGTTCTGTTAGGGGTTCCTTTCTACAGGAGGCATGCCCTAAAGTGCATGTCCGGACTGCAAACGCAGAAAAAACATCTGGGGGCACATAAATAAGTAAAAAAGGTTATCTTTGGTTCACCGACCGAATATTCCCTTAAGAACGCTAGCTTTCGGCTTCACCCAGTCTGAGGTACACATCCGGCTGACCCGGCAGTAACAATCGCAGAGGTGCTCCCTTTACCACCTAGTCGAACAATCGGGAACGTAGGGGTAAGCACAGGAGCCAGGCAACCCAGCTTGGCCAAAACTTAAGTCATATCGATGCATATAATGGTGAAGAAAAGGTACATGCGGAAGTTTGACACATGTGTTGGGCGCGAAGCCCGTATAAATAAGCTTCTGTTTAAAGAAGCCCCAGGTATAGTGAGCGCGGGTAGCGCGTCTCTTTATGAGCTTTTAAGGGAAGGAGAGAAATGTAAGACAGAAAATATAAAAAATAGACAGAGGTAGGAGACGAACACAGAGTCCGGTGCTAGGCATAGAATCTTCGGAGACGGGCTTTCCATGGGTTCGGCTCGAGTCAGTTGTCCGAAGCATCTCGCAGGCGGTACGCTCCACCAGTCAGGACTTGGTCGATTATGAAGGGACCTTCCCACTTGGGCTTCAGTTTGTCCTTTTTCTTGTCCGGCAGGCGTAGAACTAGTTCGCCAACGTTGTAATTTTTGGCCCGTACTTCTCTGCTTTGATATCTTCGGGCCTGCTATCGATAGAATGCGGAACGGGCTTTTTCCACGTCACGCTCCTCCTCTAAGGCGTCCAAGCTGTCCTGCCGATCGAGTTCGGCTTCTCTTTCTTCGTACATGCGCACTCGAGGTGAGTCATGAATGATGTCGCAAGGCAAAACCGCCTCTGCGCCGTACACCATGAAGAATGGTGTGTATCCGGTGGTGCGATTCGGCGTGGTCCGCAGCCCCCAGAGTACGGAGTTGAGCTCCTCTACCCAGTGTGTGTTGGATTCCTTGAGGGACCGCAGTAATCTAGGTTTGATGCCGCTCATAATAAGACCATTTGCACGTTTGACCGGGCCGTTAGTTTGTGGGTGATACACGGATGCGTAATCGAGCTTGATGCCCATGTTTTACCTCGTCGGCCATAAAGTTTGTGCCATTACTAGTGATGATGCTGTGGGGGACACCGTAACGGTGTATGACCCCGGATATGAAGTCCATCACCGGTCCGGATTCGGCCGTCTTAACAGGCTTGGCTTCTATCCATTTGGTGAACTTCTCCACCATGACCAGTAAGTATTTTTTCTTGTGGGTTCCGCCTTTAAGGGGTCCAGCCATGTCAAGCCCCCAGAGCGCGGAAGGCCAAGTAATGGGGATAGTTTGGAGGGCGGTGGGTGGCATATGGCTTTGGTTTGCCAAAAGCTGGCAACCGACGCATCGTTGGACCAAGTCCTGAGCGTCTGCCCGGGCCGTTGGCCAATAAAAGCCTGCACAGAAAGCCTTGCTTACGAGGGACCGAGCTGCCGTGTGATGACCACCGAGTCCGGCACGAATTTCAGCCAGCAAGTTCCACCCTTCCTCTTCGGAGATGCACCTTTGAAGGACTCCGTAGTGCTTTTCTTGTAAAGTTCTCCCTCATGGACTTTATAGGCTTTAGATCGCCACACTATGCAGCGTGCCTCATTTTGGTCCTCTAGGAGCTCCTTCCTAGTAAGGTAGGCTAGGAATGGTTCTGTCCATGGGGTGATGATGGCCATTATTACATGGGCTGAAGTTGTAATTTCATTGGCAGAGCCTCCGATTATGTCAGATTGTTCGGTGCCGGACAGTGCAGTTGGGTCCGGGCTGTTATTGCCAGGTTCCCCTTCCCATACTACGGACGGCTTGAACAGCCTTTCCAAGAAGATGTTGGGGGGGACGGTATCGTGTTTTGCGCCGATGCGTGCCAGGACGTCTGCCGCCTGATTGTTTTCCCGAGCTATGTGGTGAAATTTGAGCCCCTTGAACCGAGCTGACATTTTTAAGACGGCGTTGTGGTAAGCTGCCATTTTTGGATCCTTGGCATCGAAGTCTATATTTATTTTGGATATCGGGAGGTCGAATCCCCGCGCACCTCTAGGCGTTGAATGCCCATGGCCACTGCCATCCGGAGACCATGTAAAAGGGCCTCGTATTCGGCTGCATTGTTGGAGTCTGTGTACATAATCTGGAGTACGTATTGAACTGTGTCTCCCGTGGGGGACGTCAAAACGACGCCAGCCCCCAGACCGACCAACATTTTGGAGCCGTCGAAATGCATGATCCAGTTTGAATATGTGCCGTACTCTTTAGGGAGTTCAGCCTCCGTCCATTCTGCGACGAAGTCGGCCAAAACTTGCGACTTAATAGCTCGCCGTGGCTTATAGGTTATGTCGAATGGGAGGAGCTCGATGGCCCATTTTGCAATCCGGCTCATTGCTTCGCGGTTGTTTATAATATCATTAAGTGGTACTTCGGAGGCTACTGTTATCGAACACTCTTGAAAGTAGTGTTGCAGCTTCCGGGATGCCATGAATACCGCGTATGCAATCTTTTGATAATGCGGGTACCGTGATTTGCATGGAGTGAGGACAGTGGACACATAGTAGACCGGCTTTTGAAGGGGGAATTTGTGTCCGCCCGTTTCTCGTTCAACGACGAGCACTGCGCTAACAACCTGGTGTGTTGCTGCATTGGTTCGCCAATATTTGGCACGGCCAGGACTGGGTTTGTTGCCAATATGGCTTTTATTTCATTGAGTCCGGCCGTGGCGGCATCCGTCCACTCGAAGTGTTCGGTGCGCCGAAGGAGGCGATAAAGGGGTAGTGCCTTTTCTCCCAAGCGGGAGATGAAACGTCTTAGAGCCGCCACGCATCTGGTTAATTTTTTATTTGTTTGAAGTCCTTTGGGATATCGAATTGTGACAAAGCTCGGATCTTGGCTGGATTTGCTTCAATTCCTCTGCTGGATACGATGAAGCCCAAGAGCTGTCCGGCTGGAATGCCGAAAACGCATTTTTCCAGATTGAGCTTGATGTCATATGTTTGGAGGTTATCGAATGTAAGCCTCAAGTCGTCTACTAGAGATTCGACATGTCTTGTTTTTACGACCACATCATCCACGTATGGCTCCACTGTTTTGCTGATCTGGTTTGCCAGACATGTCTGAATCATGCGCTGATATGTTGCGCCGGCGTTTTTGAGCCCGAAGGGCATTGTGTTGAAGCAGAATGGGCCGTATGGTGTGATAATGCCATTGCGGCTTGGTCTGACTCTGCCATCTTGATTTGATGGTAGCCGGAGTATGCGTCGGGGAAACACAACGAATCGTGTCCTGCAGTGGCATCGATAATTTGATCGATGTGAGGAAGGGGGAAGGGATCCTATGGGCAGGCCTTGTTAAGGTCTTTGAAATCGACGCACAGGCGCCAGGATTTGTCCTTCTTTGGTACCATCACCAAGTTTGCTAGCTAGTCCGGATGTTTTATATCTCTGATGAATCCGGCCTCCAATAGCTTGGCTAGCTCCTCTCCCATAGCCTGTCTCTTGGGTTTAGAGAAACACCGAAGGGCTTGTTTGACAGGTTTGAATCCTTTTAGGATATTTAAGCTATGTTCGGCCAGCCTGCGTGGGATTCCTGGCATGTCTGAAGGGTGCCAGGCGAAGATGTCCCAATTTTCACTTAGGAATTCTCGCAGTGCGACGTTTACATTAGGGTTTAATTGTACCCCGATGGAAGCTGTTTTATTGGGGTCCATTGGATGGACCTGGAATTTGACTATTTCGTCCGCTGGTTTAAAGGAGGTGGACTTGGATCTTTTGTCGAGTATCACATCATCCCTGTTTACCGCGGAGCGAAGCGTAGTCAGTTCCTCAGCCGCTAGGGCTTCGGATAGTGCCTCGAGGGCTAATGCGGCTGTCTTGTTTTCAGCGCGGAGCGCTATGTCCAGATCACTAGCGAGAGTGATAATTCCGTTCGGCCCAGGCATCTTGAGCTTCATGTACCCATAATGGGGTATTGCTTGGAAGATTGTAAACGCTTCCCGCCCTAGCTGAGCGTGGTATCCGCTACTGAACGGGGCCACCTGGAACATGACCTCTTCGGACCTGTAATTATCCGGCGTGCCGAACACTACATCTAGTGTGATTTTTCCTGTACAGGGCGCTTCCTGACTGGGGATTATTCCTCGAAAGGTTGTGCTGCTTCACTCGATGCGGTTCCAGTGTATTTCCATTTTTTGAAGGGTTTCCTCATAAATGAGGTTCAATCCGCTGCCTCCATCCATGAGTACCTTGGTGAGCCGAAAGCCGTCCACAATTGGACTAAGGACCAATGCGGCTGGTGCTCGGGCTGTTCGGAATTTAGGTTCATCACTGGCATTAAAAGTAATAGCCGTGTCACTCCATGGGTTTATTGTTGCTACTTGATAAACTTCGGCAAGACTGCGGAGTTTTCTTTTTCGCATATTATTTGATGCGAAAGTCTCGAAGACTGTTAAGACTGTGTTGGTGTCCCTGGGGTGGTTTTCTGCGGCCTCCGGGATTAGGAGGTCTTCGCCAATTTTGGCCACCTGCCGGAGAATCCAACATGCTCTAAGGCTGTGAGTTGGTGTGGCGTCCTCTGTACTATGAATTTTACAGGGTCCATTAAGCCATCCTTCCAGTACGGTTCCATGCTCTGTAGAGGGTTATGTTTTTTTGGTTTTTAACCCGGGTGTCCGTCGATGATGCACCCTTTTATTTCGGACAAGGTTTCTATTCAGAGCCGGATTGTCCCAAAATTTTATTTCGGTTTTCCAGGCGCTTTCCATCGCACAGTACTTTTGTACTATGGACGCCAAGTCAGCGAAGCGTGTAATATCATGACGACTTATGGCGTTGAGGATTCCTTTGTCCGTGTAATTATTGCAGAAAATTGAGATTGCGTCTTCCTCGCGGCCGTCCTTTATCCTGTCCATAAGCAGGAGGAATCTCGCCCAGTAATGATGTACTGTTTCTTCGGGCTTTTGCCTGATTTGGGATAGATCGCTTATGTTCGGGTGGGTGGGTGGAGTTAAATCCGAAACCTCACCCAATCTGAGACTCAGTGGCCAAGGAGTTTCCGAACTCTGAAGTTTGGATTCTTGGATGTTGTCCAATGAATCTAGCCCATTGCCTGATTCTAAGTTCAGGTCTTGAGTTACATCCTCCCCTCCACGGGTATCCGGCTTGTAGGGATCGGGAATCCAGACGTAGCTAGTCCTTAGGATAGATGAAGGATCGCCACACTGTGCCTCGACCACGGCAACATGATGGGTGGCTTGGGGAGAGTTAATTTCTCTTAGATCAGGTTTAAGCCCAACTTGGTCGTAATCTATAGCGACCCCTAGGGCGGCGATGTGATCCAAGAGCTCGTTTACGGAAGAGAGCTCCATTGGATCTAACTGCTCGACGAGTTCCGAGCTGACGTGAAGATTGCTTTTGATGACCCGAGAGGTCACCGTCGGCGCAACAGCCGAACAGGCGGTCATAGGGAAACCACCTAGCCGGAGAGTTTGGCCGACAGCCAAGGCTCCCTTAGTAACGGCACCGTCTTTAAAGACAGGAAGAGGCATCCTTCCTGATCACGACGGCACAGAGGAACTCTCAATGAAAGCACCAATGTCGGTGTCAAAACCGGCGGATCTCGGGTAGGGGGTCCCAAACTGTGCGTCTAGGAGGATGGTAACAGGAGACAAGGGACACAATGTTTTACCCAGGTTCGGGCCCTCTCGATGGAGGTAAAACCCTACGTCCTGCTTGATTAATATTGATGATATGGGTAGTACAAGAGTAGATCCACCACGAGATCAAGGAGGCTAAACCCTAGAAGCTAGCCTATGGTATGATTGTTGTATGTTGGAGTTGTCCTACGGACTAAAACCCTCCGGTTTATATAGACACCGGAGAGCGTTAGGGTTACAAAAAGTCGGTTACAATGGTGGGAGATCTGAATATCCGCATCGCCAAGCTTCCCTTCCACGCCAAGGAAAGTCCCATCCGGACACGGGACGAAGTCTTCAATCTTGTATCTTCATAGTCCAGGAGTCCGGCTGAAGGTATAGTCCGGCTATCCGGACACCCCCTAATCCAGGACTCCCTCACCATTAATAGATATCAATGTGAGTGAGTAGGGATTTCCATGCAACGGATGCACTAGAGCTATAAGTATGTGAAAGCTCAACAAAAGAAACTAAGTGGGTGTGCATCCAACTCGCTTGCTCACGAAGACCTAGGGCATTTTGAGGAAGCCCATCATTTGAATATACAAGCCAAGTTCTATAATGAAAAAATCCCACTAGTATATGAAAGTGACAAAATGAGAGACTCTCTATCATGAAGATCATGGTGCTACTTTGAAGCACAAGTGGGGTAAAAGGATAGTAACATTGTCCCTTCACTCTTTTTCTCTCATTTTTTCTCTTTTTTTATTTGGGCATTTTCTCTTTTTTTATGGCCTCCTTTTCCTTTTTTTATTTTTCGTCCGGAGTCTCATCCCGACTTGTGGGGGAATCATAGTCTCCATCATCCTTTCCTCAATTGGGACAATGCTCTAAAATGATGATCATCACACTTTTATTTGTGTTACAACTCAACAATTACAACTCGATACTTAGAACAAAATATGACTCTATATGAATGCCTCCGGTGGTGTACCGGGATATGCAATGAATCAAGAGTGACATGTATGAAAGAATTATGAATAGTGGCTTTGCCACAAATACGATGTCAACTACATGATCATGCCAGCAATATGACAATGATGGAGCGTGTCATAATAAACGGAACGGTGGAAAGTTGCATGGCAATATATCTCGGAATGGCTATGGAAATGCCATGATAGGTAGGTATGGTGGCTGTTTTGAGGAAGGTATATGGTGGGTGTATGATACCGGTGAAAAGTGCGCGGTATTAGAGAGGCTAGCAATGGTGGAAGGAAGAAAAGTGCGTATAATCCATGGACTCAACATTAGTCATAAAGAACTCATATACTTATTGCAAAAATCTACAAGTTATCAAAGCAAAGTATTACGCGCATGCTCCTAGGGGGATAGATTGGTAGGAAAAGACCATCGCTTGTCCCCGACCGCCACTCATAAGGAACACAATCAATAAATAAATCATGCTCCGACTTCATCACATAACGGTTCACCATACGTGCATGCTACGGGAATCACAAACTCTAACACAATTATTTATCAAATTCACAACTACTCAACTAGCATGACTCTAATATCACCATCTTCATATCTCAAAACAATTATCAAGCATCAATCTTTTCTTAGTATTCAACGCACTCAAAAGAAAGTTTTACAAATCTTGAATACCAAGCTTATTATTATTATTAAGAAAATTACCATTCTCTTTAAGACTCTCAAAATAATCAAAGTGAAGCATGAGAGATCAATAGTTTCTATAGAACAAATCCACCACCGTGCTCTAAAAGATATAAGTGAAGCACTAGAGCAAAACTATACAGCTCAAAAAATATAAGTGAAGCACATAGAGTATTCTATCAAATTTCAATTCATGTATGGCTCTCTCAAAAGGTGTTTACAGAAAGGATGATTGTGGTAAACTAACAAGCAAAGACTCAAATCATACAAGACGCTCCAAGCAAAACACATATCATGTGGTGAATAAAAATATAGCTCCAAGTAAAATTACCGATGGAAGTAAACGAAAGAGGGGATGCCTTCCGGAGCATCCACAAGCTTTGACTTTTTGGTGTCCTTGGATTATCTTGGGGGTGCCATGGGCTTCCCCAATATTAGGCTCTTGCCACTCCTTGTTCCATAATCCATCAAAAGATTTCACCCAAAACTCAAAAACTTCACAACACAAAACTCAACAGAAATCTCGTGAGCTCCGTTAGCGAAAGAAAACAAAAGATCACTTCAAGGTAATGTAATGAACTCATTCCTTATTTGTATTGCTGCTAAACCTACTGTATTACAACTTCTATATGGTTTATAAACTATTTTACTAGCCATAGATTCATCAAAATAAGCAAACAACAGACGAAAAACAGAATCTGTCAAAAACATAACAGTCTGTAGTAATCTGTAACTAACGCAAACTTCTGGAACTCCAAAAATTCTACCAAAATAGGACGACGTAGGAATTTTTTTTATAGATCAGAAGCAATTGGAATCAGTATTTTATCACGTTCTGGTGATTTTTAACAATTGTTTTCGTGAACAGAAAGTTTCTGGAAATTACAGAAAGATCAAATAACTATCATCCAAGAAGATCTTATAGGTTTAACTTGGCACAAACACTAATTAAAACATAAAACCACATATAAACAGAAGGTAGATGGATTATTTATTCCTAAACAGAAGCAAAAACTAAAAAACTAAAAATAAATTGAGTTGCCTCCCAACAAGCGCTATTATTTAACGCCCCTAGCTAGGCATTGACATTTCAATGATGCTCACACGAAAGACAAGAATTGAAGCACAAAGAGAGCATAATATAGCATGTGAAAACACAAATATAAGTCTAACATACTTCCTATTCATAGGCATATTATAGGTAAACAAATTATCAACACAAGCAAAAACTAGCATATGCAAGGAAGCGGAAAGAATCAATAGCAATCTCAACATAACGAGAAGTAATTTATTATCTTGAAAATTTCTACAACCATATTTTCCTCTCTCATAATAATCACATGCGGGATCATAAGCAAATTCAACAAAATAGCTATCGCATAAAATATTTTCAATACGATCCACATGCATGCAAAGTTTACACTCTTCCAAAATAGTGGGATTATCATTAACTAAAGTCATGACCTCTCCAAACCCACTTTTATCAAAAATTTCATAAGATTGAACATTCACCAAACATGTGGAATCTAAAGTTGACACTCCTCCAAACCCACTTTCAATAATATTGCAAACACTATTATCAATCTCATATTCATTATGGGGGTTAAATAAATTTTCAAGATCATAAGAAGAACTATCACCCCAATCATGATCATTGCAACAAGTAGAGGACATAGCAAAACTAGCATCCCCAAGCTTAGGGTTTTGCATATTTTTAGCACAATTGACATCACTAGAATTTATTGTAAAATCGCTGCAATCATGCTTTTTATTCAAATATCTATCGTGAATCGCTTCATAAAGTACTTCAACACAATTTTTAGAATCACGAATTTCAGGCAAAACCTTATAAAGATAATCTAGTGCACTCAATTCACTAGCAATAGGTTCATCATAAGTGGATATATTAAAGAGATTAGCAAGTGGATGAGGATCCATAATCTTTTAGCAAGCGAATATGCAAGCAAAAAGAAGGCACATGGTAACACAAGATTGAATGGAGGAAGGGCGAATAAAATGGCAAGGGTGAAGTGAGGGAGAGGAAAACGAGAGGCAAATGGCAAATAATGTAATGCGAGAGATAAGGAATTGTGATGGGTACTTGGTATGTTGACTTTTGCGTAGACTCCCCGGCAACGGCGCCAGAAATGGCTCGTTGTCGGGAGTCAAATCTTGACTTGACTTCGCGCAAGCCTCCTCGGCAACGGCGCCAGAAATCTTCCTGCTACCTCTTGAGCACTGCGTTGGATTTCCTTGAAGAGGAAAGGGTGATGCAGCAGAGTAGAGTAAGTATTTCCCTCAGTTTTTGAGAACCAAGGTATCAATCCAGTAGGAGGCTACGCGTGAGTCCCTCGTACCTACACAAAACAAATAGCTCAACGCAACCAACACGATTAGGGGTTGTCAATCCCTTCACGCTCACTTACGAGAGTGCATGAGATCTCATAGAGATGATAGATAATATTTTTGGTATTTTTGATATAGAGATGCAAAGTAAAATAAAAGGTAGAGTAAAAGCAAAGCAATAATAAAGTGATTGGAGATTGATATGATGAGAATAGACCCGGGGGCCATAGATTTCACTAGTGGCTTCTCTCAAGAGTAGAAGTATTCTATGGTGGGTGAACAAATTACTATTGAGCAATTGACAAAATTGAGCATAGTTATGAGAATATCTAGGCATGATCATGTATGTAGGCATCACATCCGAGACAAGTAGACCGACTCCTGCCTGCATCTACTACTACCAAGGTTGGAAAAAGCGGTAGGCGTAAGCGAGGCGGTTGGCCTTCGCCTAGTGCCTAGGCGGTGCTTAAGCACCCTAGGCGCGGCCTAGGTGGTAATATAGTTTTACTATTAGGATGTATTTGCGAGTATTATATGTGTGTTGATATTAATTTAGCGAAAATAAATAAGTTAATTTCCAGCTACTCCCATTGGAGTATGGCCCGTTTGGTATACCAATGCAATATGGCATGATTCTTCACTTGGGTAGACAGTTCCTTGCTTGATCTGCCTAGACTTCCATTTATGCCCTAGGCAAGGCGTTTGGCCATCGCCTAGTGCCTAGGTGTGCCTAAGAGCCTCCTAGGCACTACCTTTTCCAATAGAGACTACTACTACTCCACTCATCGACCGCTATCCAGCATGCATCTAGAGTATTAAGTCAAAAACAGAGTAACGCCTTAAACAAGATGGCATGATGTAGAGGGATAGTTTCATGGAATATGATAAAAACCCCATCTTGTTATCCTCGATGGCAACAATACAATACGTGCCTTGCTGCCCCTACTGTCACTGGGAAAGGACACCGCAAGATTGAACCCAAAGCTAAGCACTTCTCCCATTGCAAGAAGAACCAATCTAGTAGGCCAAACCAAACTGATAATTCGAAGATACTTGGAAAGATAACCAATCATACATAAAAGAATTCAGAGAAGATTCAAATATTGTTCATAGATAGACTTGATCATAAACCCACAATTCATCGGTCTCAACAAACACACCGCAAAAACAAGATTACATCAAATAGATCTCCACGAGAGAGGGGGAGAACATTGTATTGGGATCCAAAAAGAGAGAAAAAGCCATCTAGCTACTAACTATGGACCCGAAGGTCTGAGGTAAACTACTCACACTTCATCGGAGGGGCTATGATGATGTAGAATCCCTCCATGGTGGATGCCCTCTCTGGCGGAGCTCCGGAACAGGCCCCAAGATGGGATCTCGTGGGTACAGAAGGTTACGGCGGTGGAATTAGGTTTTTGGCTCCGTATCTGATCGTTTGGGGGTACGTGGATATATATAGGAGGAAGGAGTACATCGGTGGAGCAAAGGAGGGCCCACGAGGTAGGGGGCACGCCCTAGGGGGGGGCGCCTTCCACCCTCATGGCCGACTCCCTCCTTTCTTGATGGAGGGTCCAAGTCTCCTAGATCTTATTTGTTGAGAAAATCACGTTCCCGAAGGATTCATTCCGTTTGGACTCCGTTTGATATTCCCTTTCTTCGAAACACTGAAATAGGCAAAAAATAGCAATTCTGGGCTGGGCCTCCGGTTAATAGGTTAGTCCCAAAAGTAATATAAATGTGGAAAATAAAGCCTAGTATGGTCCAAAACAGTAGATAATATAGCATTGAGCAATCAAAAATTATAGATACGTTGGAGACGTATCACCCGCTTCATGCGCAGCGAAGGCGTACTCCGCCCAGGGCGCCTTCGACATCGCCCCTGCCACCCGTGCAGGTGAGCCACTGGGCTGGCCCACTGCTATCTCCCGCCCAGTGCACAGGATAAGGGTAAAACCCTTTCCCTTTTCTTTTTCTTTTTCTGTAAACTTTTAAAATCCACAAATAATTCAAATGATATCCAAATTTGATGATTCAAATTTCTACTAACTCTATAAATCATTCCCTACCTCATAGAAGAGCTTGCACATTCTTCATAGAACTTTCCTTCACACTTATTTAGTAAATCCCAATTTTCTTAATTCTGTGATAAAATTTAGAAAATCACAAATAGCCCATTTTTGATCCAAATGCCATGATTCAAATTTCTATATGCTTCTAAGTTCATAACTTAGGTCATGAACATTTATATTAATACTTTCTGTGCCACACAATATAATAATGAGCCATTTCTTCATATTTGTCAACTTTGCAAATTCATAGGAAATTCATTTGAACTCCAAATCCAGTGAAACCAACTGCTAGATGCTTCTAAAATCATGGTTTGTTAAATGGGTGCCTTTGCTCATTTTTCAAAAATATGTTTCTGTACACTTCTTACAAATCCATAAACCCTTTGATTCCATCATATCAAAATGTTTAGAAATATCCACTGAGCAAATTCCATTGAAACCACTCTGGTTAAATTTCATATAACCAAAGATGTCCTAGAAAAGTCAAATCAATATATTTAGAGCACTTCTATTTTATGCCTTGTTGTGTTGCTTATTATGATTGCTTTCGACGATAGTCGACAAAGTCTTTGACCAGAGATATTTGAAGACCTTGAAGACTTTGTTAAAACAAGCAAGCAGCCCTTTGACCATGTCTATGAAACCCTTTTTATGCATGACATATAGCACCATATTGTTGTTGCAACGACATCATGATGAGGTGGAACCACTTTGATGGTTTGCCTCCATTACTTCCTCGTTGATACTTGCATTGTGCATGACTCTACCTCCTTATGAGGGTTATGCCGGTGGGAGTAGATAGGATGCTAAAGTAGTTGCTACACAAAAAGGGACGGGAATATGCATGGTGATGGACACAAAGTATTTCCAAAAGACCTTTCGAAAACCCCATCGGGTGCCACTTATGCCCGGGGGAGATGATGAGTTGGGTAGCCACTTGATGACGAAGTGGTGTACTAAGGCAAGTGTGTGTGTTGTTTATCAAAACGGATTGGTTTAAGTTGCGACCGTTATTCCAACCTTACATGCGCAACCAATCTACCCTTATATGGGAAAGGGAATTATTGATTACCTAGGCCGATACTAGCATGGAGCCCGCATTACCAGTGACGGGAGAGTCGTTGTTGCGCTCTCTCAGGACAGGGTCGTGCCAGGTAGGGCGGCCATGACTGCTTTTACATGGCACCGGACACACCGTATGTACCCTTTGCTTGTGGTATGTGATGAATATGGGAGTGAGGCTCCACAATTTTAAGATGTGAAATATTGGGCACGGGGGTTACTACCAATCGAGTGGACTCCATATTAGTGTCTTCTAGGGAAAGATAGTGATCGGGTGCTTACCCCGGGTACTTGAGGTACCGCGGGTCGTGGATGACACGAAAGTTCCCCGGATCTTGTGGGTAAAGTTTGCAACCTCTACATAGTGTAAAACTATTCGAATAGTCGTGTCCACGGTCAAGCACAGTTCGGTAACCTCTGTTGGGCTACGTCCACATGTTTACAAACCAGTGTGTGTGTTTGGATAAGTGGGGAGAACTACTTGGGTCAAGTCAAAGGACTTGACATGATTGAGTTGGGTTGATGCCCACTCTATTTATGTTGATATCTGTAACCTGTCCTCATGGTTACTTGAATTCTCCTAATGCATGTCTTACAAGTTGTTGAACATGTCATTGCACTCAAAACTAGCTTTTTGCAAAAATTTACCTATATCATGAATTGTTGTATCTTGAACCAAAACATGGGCTGCTTGCAGTACATTCAAAGGACTCATTGGCGTGCCACTGGTTATTTTATTGGCCATGCATAAAAGAACAGGATATGATGAAGAATACTTCGTTGACGAACATGCGAGCTAGGACGCTTCCCAGTCAGAATTCCTGTAGGGTTAAGGAAGATGGCATGGGTCCAAGTTATCGACGAAGATTTCCGCTGCGAAGTTATACTCAAGACTCGACCATAATGGTCGTAATCTATGTAAGACGGTATGTATCGATGTAAGACCCTTGTTATTCAGCTTCTGTGTGTTCATTGAGCATTGATCTCTGGGATCACTGTACACATGCATTCGGTGATCATGACTTTTTTGTCAGGGTCCCCACAAAACCGACACAAACACCACTAAAGGTTTTGCTGCAGCCGATAGATTGTTGAGAAATTAAGCAATTTTTCGTTTAATTTAATCCAATAATAAATCATGAACATGACATAAGCAATGCCAATGACATACTGAATTTTGATGATATACGCACGTACTAGGCAGATAGTAGAAACATCTACACAAACCACTAGTACTGCACACATGAAAATAAAAAGGCAGGGTAAATGTGTTATACCCTCCAGTAGGCCAGTCGGCCGTAGCATCAGCGAAGACGGTGGCCTCGTCGGTGATCCTCTTGTCAGCAGCGGCCTTCTCGGCAGCCACACGGTCGGCGTCAGTGCTCATGGTGAAGACGAAGGTGACGCGGAAGTAGTCGATGTAGAGGAAATAGTTGAACAAAGGCGAGCAGTCGCCTAGGAGACGCTCCCCAAAAACCTAATCGCCTCTCTCTCGTAAAGGATCTGGAGAGACGGGGTTTCGAAGGCCTGCTCTCTCGTCAGCCATGTATGCGGTAGACGGGATGGGATCACCAAAGGCAGTAGCAGGGAAAGGAATGCCCAGAGAGCAGTTGATGTGTGATGCGTTGTGTGTTTGGCTGAGCTACGATGCCTCATATATATAGCCAGTAGGAGAACGGTCCAGCAATAAACACGTTTAATTACAGAAGTTTCATCTCCATAATAAGCACGTTTAATTACAGATGTTTCCATCTGCACAATAAAACGTATTTATTATGGATGTTTCCGTTTCCACAATGAACATGACTTCTCATATTCATTTCGTGTCTGTAATGGACTCTCCAATTTTGACCGGCAAAACATTGCATCGGCTTGGCTCATTCCCACAACTCGCGGCGCGCGTCCTGACGAGGCGAGGCGAGGCGGCCAGCGGAGGAGGAGCGCGCATGTGGAACACCTATCCTTCCTTCACACCAACTCATACTAGTGGGAGAAGAGCTCACCTTATAAGTTGGTGTACATCTCTCTCAACTAGCCATGTGGGACTAAACTTCCCACCACTCCCTTGACAGCATGGGCCCTTAAGGATTTTCTAAAATTGTCAAATGGGCCTATAGCCCAACTAATATTCAGCAATCCGCCACCAGACCCCGAAGGACCATGGTGTTGTCCTCTGTTCCAAACTCTATTTTGATGTACCAGTATTTTTAGTGGAGATCCGTTAAGATTGAACATCCACCTAGAACAAATAGCTACACTCCTCCACAAATGAACAATGGACTAGGCCTTGAATTGTCAATTTGGCTTGAAGGGGTTTCACCAAGTGTCTTAACTGTACTAGGCTGCCGAAGGCTAACCCCTCAGGTGGAGCATATTGGTCACTCCTGGCATGTTCATGAACTTACTAGAGATCACCCTAATCTCATAGACTATGACCAGTAGTCGGGCTCATAGAGGTGTGTTCCTCCAAAGATTGCTCTGTAGCATATCACCTTGCTTTTACAAGCCTTCGAACACATTAAGACAAAAGTCAACCTATCATACAGTTACCGAGAGTTGTGCATCTCCAACGGAGTGGGTTAGTTAAAATACTCTCCTTAGTTAACCACTAGCTTGTTTTCCCAGGTCCTACTTCATGGGATCTCCGGTCACATAGGTTGGGTTACCACCATGCCAACTCATGTGGGTATCATACCCATCTCCCTCGATGCATTATCTATCACAACACATGATAGCCCTTTTGTAAAGGGATCTGCCAGATTCTTAGCCGTTTGGACATACTCCAACGCTATCACTCTGAAGTTTCTTAGTTTTTTGATAGCTTTTATTCTCATTCTTATGTGTTTGTTGGACTTCATGTTGTCCTTTGAACACTTCACCTTAGTGATGACAGTCTGATTGTCACGGTTCATAAGGATAGACGGAACCAGTTTATCAACCGATGGCAAGTCCACCAAAAGATCTCGAATCCGTCCTGCTTCGACACCGGATGTGTCTAATGTTGTTAATTCTGCTTCCATTGTCGATCTCTTTAAGATCGTTTTCTTGCAAGACTTCTAGGAAACAGCGCCACCTCCAAGAGTAAACAAATAACCAGTTGTGTCCTTCATCTCATTGGCATCAGAGATCCAATTCGCGTCACTATACCCTTCAAGTGCCGAGAGGTATCCGATATAGTGAAGTCCATAGTTCATAGTACCTTTTAGATAGCGCATAACTCTTTCAACAGGATGCCAATGTACATCACCCGGTTTTGAAACAAACTAACTCAGTTTGCTCACAGCAAAAGCGATGTCAGGCCTTGTAGCGCTTGCTAGGTACATAAGTGAACCAATGATTTGAGAGTATCTTAATTGATCTATAGCCGTTCCTTTGGACTTTCGAATCGAAGAACTAGGATCATGTGGTGTTTGAGATGGCGTGCAGTCCGCATATCCAAAACAACTCAACACCTTCTCAACATAATGGGATTGCAGAAGTATAATCCCACCCTCATTATCTCTCAATAGCTTTTGTTCAATATAACATCAACCACACTAAGGTCTTTGATCTCAAATTCTGAGATAGAAACGACTTGACCTCCTCAATGACTTTGAGGTTGGTTCCGAATATCAATATGTCATCAACATACAAGCACATTATAACTCCTTCGCCCCCACCATGGCGATAGTGTACATATTTATCAGCTTCATTAACAACGAATCCAAAAATGTCAGAGTTGTATTAAAATTATTATGCCATTGCTTAGGTGCTTGTTTCAGGCCAAACAATGATTTCAGCAACCTACATACTTTTCCTTCCTAACCATCTATCACAAAGCCCTACCATATGAAACTAAGGGTCGCCAAAAAATGGAGAGCTCCACCCCTCCCACCCCACCGTAACCCTAGCCGCCACCCACCGGTGATCTCCACCTCCAACCGTGGAAATCATCATCCAACCCAACCATTCTCCATGGCGGTTTTCCCCTTGGTGTTTCATCTCCATGGCGGTTTAGGATTCCATTGCTCTTGGTTTTGACTTTTCTCATGGGATGGGTCTCTCGCAAGAGATCTGGCGATCCATGAGGCGCACGGTGCACCCCAATGATGGCTCTGGTCATTTCATCATGGTGGTTTCTTTTGCAAGGCATAATTTTCGCCTGACTGAGGAAAATGTTGCCCTAGCTCTTGAGGCGGCAATCGGTGGCTATTGTTCTTCATTGAAGGTATCATGTTTATGTGATCGTGTTTTCTCCTTTCATGTCTCGTGCAAAGAGGTTGGTTTTTTCATCTTGCATCAAAGCAACCATTCATGCCATCAATTCAAGTGCCACTTTCATCCTTGGGGTCATGGAGGACCAGATTGGACTAAGGAGTTTAGATCTTGGCAAATTGAATGCAATGATGAATGGATTCTATTTAGTCCTTCTAAGCATAGGGCACGTCTAGGCCTAGCTACCATGTTGCATGCCCCTGTTAAATCATATTTGCGTTCTAAGGATGCTAATCATCCTTGCAAGAGTTTGTGTTTTGCTACTTTTCTTAATTATGATGCATGCAAAGATATCGTTATAATGCTACTGCGGAAGACATCCTCACAGTTCAGCAAGATGCGGGTTATAATCTCGATCCACAAGAGTTGATAATTTCTAATAGCAGTTCTTTAGATCATGAGCATGTTTCAAATGTTGCTTGCTCGCCGCTGGTGGCCTCCTTGCCGGTGACGGAGTTGGGTCTATGGTTTGGATCTGTCTTGCCAGTTGCCCGCCCTTCTCGGGATACGGTTCCTGATAATAACCATAGGATAATCTTCTCACCAGATATTGTTGCAGCCACGTTGCCTTCTATGGGTTCTATGCAAAACCCCTTAATCCTCTCCGATGATGACTCTAATGATGATTGGCTTTGCACTACCCCTCTTAGTACCTTATTGGGCCCTGCGGCCTCAGGCAGCCCGGTTCATTCGCCATGCAAGTCTCATGTGGAAATCGTTCGAGATTTACAAGGTTTAGATGAATTGGATGAAGAGATGGCGGCAGAGGTTTGGGACTGTCCATGTTGTTTGGGCATGGGACATACCGTAGATCGATGCATGAACAAAGTCTGGTGTCGTCGGTGTTTCAGGCTTGGTCACGTTAAAAAAGGATGCACAAGGTCACCTCCTAATTTAAAGATTTTGGTTCCCAAACGCAGCAGCCCAACTACCAACCTCGAGCCACGAGCCTTCAAGCATACCCCGAACTCTTCATGATCCCAAACAGTGAAAAGATCCCCTGCAAACTCACCCTCTCCTCTGCCGCTTGGTTATTCCGCATCTTCGTCGTCAAGCCGCCTCCCAATAGCTCTGCTCCACCACCTCCGCCACCGTCCATGGCAAACTATTAGCTTGATCCGTGCCATTTTTTTCTGGTGGGTCACGATATTGTGGATGCCGGTCCGCAGCGGATGCCCCGCACGTTCTACACACCGGCTTGCGCCCCTTCTCTCTGCCATGAATCTTACATGGTGGGGATTGTTGAGCCCATACCACAGCCGGAGGATGTGCCTCTTCTCCGTCAGTAGGTCAGAGACTTCATCATCGAGGAGTTGCAGTTGCCAATTTTATCTTCCCAGACTTGGTTTCAAGGTGTCGAGCTGTATCAGATGTAAGACCCAGTTATTCGTAGTGCACTTGTTAATCACGCACCCTGGCCGCTTGGTTTAGATCAGCATGGGGAGGAGATTTTTGTTAGATTCATTAACCATGATGATGGAGAGGGTTACCATGCACTACATGGACATAGAACTGGCTGGCTCATGTTTATTGGTGTCCCCTTGGATTATCGGAATGAGGAGATTCTTTCCGAGGTTGTGGGAACTTTTGGCCAATTTCATTATTGGAACCATGCACATGATCATCTAGTTCGTTCCCTGGTTAATGCATCCTTCCCTGACAATTTGCTGGTACCAAGAGATGTGGTTTTTCGAAAGTTTGCTAATGTGGGAGGTGCTATTGTTTCCTCGACTGCCTCTTGCCACATTCTCACTGCCGCTTTTGCAGAACAATTGCCACAAGATGAAGATGTTATGCCCATTGATGGTAATCCCCATCCCATGCCAGGGCAGCTATAACCTGTTGAGAATTTCTGGGCAGTGCCACCATATCCAGCACTTGGCTGGAATGATATACCCAAGCCCTTGCATCATGATCAACCACAACATTAGCAGCCCGAGCAACAGGATGGATGGGGGCCATGGAAAGCACCAGTGGAGGAACCAGTTGTCGAGCAGCAACAAGTGTAGCAAGATCAGGCTTCTATGGTTTTAAATCCTTCAATGGGCTCCAATGACTCCTCTCAGCACAACAACCAGTTTGTAGTTCATGGGCCCCCAATGGGCCATGTTCAAACGATTGAGCATGTGCAAGAGGGAGTTGGGCATGTGGGCCCAGTTGTTCAGATTGAAGAAGAAGAGCATGTTGCAGTAGAGGACCCAATGGGCCCATTGCATCTCCACAATGAGCTTACTGCTGAAAATTTTGTTGAGAATGTGTAGATTGCCAATGCTGCTGATGTTGCTGAGCACTTTGTTGATGATTTTCAGATTGACAATGCTGCTGCAGTTCATATAGTTGACAACCAGGCTTTGGAGGACCCTGTTTTGCCTGAGCAGAATGACAATCTTCCCGTTGTCTCTTATCAGCCACCTCTCTTTGTTGGAGCTGCCAGGATTATATATGGCCCTGTTCTACCACCTGCAATGATCTGGCAGAAGAGTTTTGAGTCATTGGTGCCTTGTTTTCTGACCTCATCCCTGCCCAAAGAATTGCCAAGCATGATGGATAGTTCTTCTCTGAAGAGATCTTGGCTGGAAGCTTTCTCTGAAGATCTAGCCTTTTCTTGGGCACCTTCTCTGTTCCAAAGTCGAGAACAGTCTTTAACAAGGTTGCCCTCTCCCTCTAGACCAGTGGCACGAAAGCTGACTTTTGGAGATGATCTCAGCAATCTCCCTATGCCATTTGTGTGTGCTGATAAGGTTCAGCCTACACTTCCATTTGCAAGTGTGTCTGTTGTTGCAAAGAAGAGAGGTAGGAAGCCTAAATCTTTTGTTGTCCAAAAGGCTGATTTCTCTAAGAAAAGAATGACCTGGAGTGTTGTAAAACTACAGGGTTTCAAGCATGCTTCTGCAGTTCTAGTTAAGCCAAGGCCACCAAGGCAGCCACGTGGAAAGAAGCCCAAGCTCTAGGAGGACAAGGATAGTCAGCCTAACCCCAAGACGGCCGATGATGGCCCAGCTCCCACTCCTATTCATGTTATGCAGAATCTTGGCGCATCTTTCGGCATCCTACCTGAGAAGCCTTCACTTGAGCAGCTTATGGCTGATCCAAAGGAGACTCCAAACAATGATGTGCCTAATGATGAGTAAACTTTGTTATCATAATTCATGGAGGCAGGCCCTTTGTCCTGCCAGTTGTTTTCTTTTGGGGTTGCTTTCTGTTTTACCAGGCTTCTATAACTGCTTAGTGGGCCTTGTGGATCATCTGAACTATATTTTGCACTGCTATGGTTATGCTGTGTGCTAGTATTATTATGTGATATTGTGTTTCTCCTATTATCCTATAGTGTTTTATGATGAGTGCACATGTTAATAAGGATTGGAAGGTGCTTTGCTGGAATGTCAGAGGGCTTAATTCTGAAATTAGGCAGCGGGCTGTCAGAGCCAAAATTGAGGAAAGTCGATGTTTAGTTGTTTGCTTACAGGAAACAAAGTGTGATTTCTTTGATCAAAGATCTATTAGGAAATTTTTCCCTAAAAGATTTGATAATTTTGCATATTCTCCTTCTGTGTGTGCTTCTGGAGGAATTATTGTCCTTTGGTGTGCCTATGCTTTAACTGGTACTTTGGTTGAACTGCAAAGTTTTGGCATCATCATTAATTTCACCTCAACCCAAAATAACCAAACTTGGACCTTGGTTAATGTTTATGGGCCTTTTCAGGGAGAGCTTAGGGATGCTTTTGTGCACTAGATATATCATATTCAAATTCCTCAGGATGATCTCTGGTTATTTCTAGGGGACTTTAACTTTATCAGATCCTTGGATAATAGGAATTTGCCTAGAGGTGACATTAATGATATGTTCATTTTTAATGAAATTATTGGCCATTTGGGCCTAACTGATCTGACTTTAAAAGGAAGGTCCTACACTTGGTCAAACATGCAGGAAACACCTCTTCTGGAGCAGTTTGATTGGTTTTTTACTACACCAACATGGACTGGGGAGTACCCTAATACAATGGTGTATCCTCTTGCTAATACTAGCTCTGATCATGTCCCATGTGTGGTCTCCATCTCCAGTTCCATACCCAAAGCAAAGATTTTTCGTTTTGAAAATTACTGGGTGGACATGCCTGGGTTTCTGGAGTGTGTGGAGCTTTCTTGGTCTGCCCCCACTAGAAAGTCTAATTATGCTGCTATTCTAATTGAGAAATTCAAAAGGTTGAGGACAAATCTTAGAAAATGGCAGACCGGGCTTTCTAGGTTGAAGCTGCTGATGAATGCTTGTAATGTAGTTATTCTGGCATTTGACAATTTGGAAGACCAGAGGCCTTTATCTAGGCCAGAATTTAATTTTAGAAAAATTGTCAAGCTGCACGTTGAAGAGTTGCTCCATCTTCAATATATTTATTGGAAACATAGATGCACCATAAGATGGATAAAAGTGGGGGAAGAAAATTCCAAATTCTTTCAAGCCATCGCAACTCAGAGATTTAGAAGGAATATTGTCTCTAGTTTAATTAATGCTGATGCTTTGTCTCTATCCTCACAAAATGAAATGGCTGGTCTTCTTTGGTCTTCTTATAAAGATAGAATGGGAGTTTCCTGTGGAATAGACATGATATTTGATCTAGAGAATTTGATCCAACCTGTCCCTGGCCTTCAGTGTTTGTCTGAACCTTTCTCAGATGAGGAGATCAATGGGGTACTGAAACATCTGCCTCTTGACAGGGGACCTGGACCTGATGGGTTTACTGGTCTGTTTGTCAAGAAGTGCTGGCACATCATTAAAGATGATTTTCGAAAGTTAATCTCTGATTTCTATGAAGGAAGAATTTCCCTGCAGAGCAGAAATGGTTCCCTAGTGACCCTAATTCCCAAAATCCTATCTCCTGAAGGGCCCAATGATTATAGGCCAATCTCCCTCACAAATACATGCCTCAAATTCCTCACTGAACTCCTGGCAAATAGATTGTAGAAGGTTATCCTCATATGCATCCATAAGAACTAGTATGGTTTTCTAAAGTCAAGGTCCATCCAGGATTGCATTGCATGGAGATTAGAATACATTCATCAGTGTCATCAGTCCAAGAGATCAATCCTCATCCTTAAGATTGACTTTGCCAAAGCTTTTGACACTGTGGAGCATGATCGGATCTAGCTTATGTTGAAATATAACGGTTTTGATGCAAAATGGATTGGTTGGATTAGAGAGCTTCTTTCTTCTGGATCTCCTTCCATCCTTCTAAATGGTGTCCCTGGTAAGCAGTTTAATTGCAAAAGAGGTATAAGACAAGTAGATCCTCTCTCACCACTTGTCGGGGAAACTGATCCACGAGCACCTATGGGGACCGAGCCCCTTTCGGTTCGGCGGGGGGCGGAGGTCGCACGAAGAGCAGATCGAGGCGGAGCACACGAGTAGTTTACCCAGCTTCGGAGCTCTCCGGAGAGATAATACTCCTACTGCTGCTTTGTGGTTTGTATTGAGTTCTTGCTCAGGAGCGCTGAGTGCTACAGTATGCACTAGCAGCTAACGAGACCGAGCGTGAGTGTTCTACCGTCCCCCCTTTTCTACGTTGTGCACGGGCCTCCTTTTATATGCTCAAGGGGTCTCCAACAGGTGGCAACGTAGACAAGGGTAAAAATGGAAAGGTGCTGCGGTTGGTACATCTACCTGTACAGTGTATCCTACCTAACCCTGACAGCAGGGGACAAGGGCATTAAATGCCCGTCTGCGTCGCCCAAACAGTGCAGAAAGGGACCGTCAGGGACGCCACCGTTCACCACGATGGCGATCTTGTCAGCGCCGTTTGCCACCGCGTACCCCTGGCTGCACAGCCTCTCGCCACGTACGCTTGGGATAGTCCCTGAGCGACACGTTGGTGGATGTGCTGGAGCATGGGTACGGAGTGGTAGCCTGCTTTGCCGCAGTCGTTGTCTTGTCGCGTCCGGAAGCTTGCCGCTCGCCGGGCCTCACCGGGATGCGTGGTGCGTCGCGGTAAGTACCTTGAGATGCCTTGGTTGGCCTTCCCGGCAAGCTCCTCTTGCCGGGGTCTTGTGCCTTGAGTGGCCTTCCCGGCACGCTCCTCTTGCCGGGGCCTTGTCTTCTTGGCTTGAATACTTTGTTCTTGAATGGCTCAAAAGGAACCACAGAGGGCCTTGGCGGTTGCCCTGCAAGCCTTGCCGCGGGGTGCTGCGACTGCCCGTGCACAAGTTCGGGATACTAGGGTACCCCTACTCTAGTACACCGACAGGAGCCCCCGGGCCTGGGCCATACACGGTGCCAAGCGCTGTTGGGCCAGGCCGAAAACAGGGCACGGGCACACGCGGCCTGGGTCACGTCGTATCTTATTCGGTATCCACCGCGCCCTCCTTGAGCGGCACGTGTAGATTGTGGCGTCGTGGGAGAGATCGTGGGTGGCTTCTTTATTCGGGAGAACGGAACGTCCGCCCCTGCCCCCCTTATAAGCAGGGGAAACAAGGGTAGTTCGTCCATCCGCCCGTTGCTATTCCGTCCTTGAAAATCTTCGCCACTCCCCTTCTTCCCAAAGCTGAAAGAGAGCAGCGCTCCGCCCCCTATCGCCACCAACACCACCAACGCCGTCGACCTCCCTCACCACTTCTGCCATGGCTCCGAAAGCCGATAAGGGGAACGTCGTGAAGTCGGCCGAAGCGCAGTGGCTCGCGGCGCTGCGAAAGGAGCGGGCCATCTTCCCGCCCCCCCAAGCTCACCGCGGGGGATCTGAGGGAGTACTACTACCTCTTCTGGTCGACGGAGACGCGGGCGCACCCGCGCACGAAGGTACTCCCAGCTGCCGCTTGGGAAACGGCCCCCACTGGGTACCCTTTCTTCGCCTTGTTCTTCTACTGCGGGCTTTGCCCGCCCTTTTCTGAATTCTTCTGTGACGTCATGAACACCTACGGGCTCCGCCTCCTTGACTTCACCCCCAATGTTGTCCTGACCATGGGAGTTTTTGCACATCTTTGCGAAAACTTTGTCGGAATCCATCCAAACGTAGCCCTTTTCCGCCACTTCTTTTCGCCTCGAGTTGAGAAAGGAGTGCCTTTATCCGGCGGAATCGCCTGGATCTCAAAAGCTGGCAAGAAGGATGCTTATCTGGATTGAGAGTTCCGCAGCAAGTGGGAGGAGTGGAGGGCGGACTGGTGCTGGATTGTCGAGGAGAACCCGCAGCCGTTTACCGCCTGGCGCCAAACTCCAGTAGTGGGCGGCAGTGATTGGAGTAGCTTGGCCCCGGAAGACGACAGACTGAAGATTGTCGTCGCCCGGATCCAACGCCTCAGGCTTGCCGGGCTTACTGTAGGAGCGGTTGGCGCAGATTTCATTCGCCGCCGCATCGCCCCCCTGCAGGAGAGGAGGAGACCCGCCTGGGAGTTCAAGAACGCAGCGGATATCATGAGGCTGCGGCCGGGCCTCAACTTCAACTTCACTGTCCTGGAGCTCAACGCGATGCTCCAGGAGCTGTTCAAGTACAACCCTCAGCATCCCGAAGTGTTCAGGTTGCCCAGGGGCGTCGTTCCGCTGTGCAACAACTCCTCGCTCGACCGCATCCATGAAATGATGCCGCTGTGCGACTCGCATGGAATTGACCCTGCCTGGATAGAGCCTGCAGATGACGTCATGCATGCGTTCTTCGATGGCTTGGTAGAAGTGCTGATCCGCGCCGATGAACAGAGGGGCCTCACCCGGGACACCACCGAGGAGGAGATCAAGCGCATCGCCACTAGGCTGGAAGAGGCGGCGGCAGCTGCAGCCGCGGGCGAGTTTGGATTCACCATGGAGGAGGCAGAGGCAGTAGAGGCGGCAAGCCTTGCCGAGCGAGAGGGGCTTGCCGGCGAGGAAGAGCCTGCCAGGCATGACGCCGAGCCGAGTGGGCCCGCCGAGGGTACGAGCGGATCGTTGGAGATCGGCTCCTCTTCCTCTTCGTCTTCGGGCAGCTTGCCGCAAGCAGAGCCCCCGGCTCCACAAGAAAGGCCCTCGGCTCCACCACGAAGGCGTCTTCGCAAGGCCGGGGACGTAGCGGAGCGGCGGACGAGTCAACCCCCGCCGCGCCGCACGACACGCTGCATCGCGGCAAGTTCTGTTGCCACGAAAGCACCTCACGCTGCAGCGGCAACTGGAGCGGGGTCCTCCCGGTCCACCGCTCTAGCTCCCGCCAAGCGGCCAAGGGATCCTACTCCTACGCCTCCTCGCGCCGGAGGTGGGCCAGGCTTTGACTTCTCCGCGCTCAGCTCCGACGAGGAAGAAGAAGAGTAAGATTCTTGTTGTACTTGTATGTCTTCAATACTTGCTGTCTTGTCTTGTATCTCATTTGCTTTACTCTGAACTTATTCCTTTTTAGGACTCTGGCCCAGAGAGCGGCAAAGAGAGCCAGGGTCCCGGTGATTGTCATCGAGGACGATCCCACCGTGTCAGCAGGGGGTGCGCCCGAGACAAACTTGCCGGACCCGGCAACTGTTCTTCAGAGCAGCCCCCAGCGCAGCCCCCATCGTAAGTATATGGTTTGCTTCCCGCTGTTAGGCGCGCATGGATACTCTTTGTTTGTTGATATCTGACTGTTGGCTTGTGTAGGAGCAGGGCAGCCCCACCAGGAGCGTCCGGAGGCCGCCCCTGACATGCCATCTGCTTCGACTACGCCGCCAAGGGAGAGTTCTCCGACAAGGGAGAATCCTCCGACAAGGGAGAGCTCTCCGGCAAGGGAGAAGTCTCCGGCAAGGGACAGTACCAGCGACCCCCCGGCAGCGGAGATCCCAACTGCCGAGCCTGGTACAGGTACTTCTTGCTTCTAAACTTCCCTTGAGTTCTTCTTCGTTTGATCTTCTTTTTGGATATCTGCTTGACTTTTCTTCCTTTTTCGGCCGTCAGATCCATCTACTGTGGAGCCGATGGAGACCGAGGTTGCTGTTGATGATGCCGCCGCCACCGAAGAAGCGGCCGGCGCTGATGATCCCGCCGGCGAAGAGGCCGCCAAGGCTGCCTCTGCAGCAGCTGACGAGGGGTCTGGCGATCGCACTGACGGCCCTGAGGCCGCAGGAGAGTCAGGCGCTACGCCGACCGCCGACCCTTCCGCCGCTGCCGCAGCGCCGGGCTCCGAAGGGCCCCAGCCAGGCGTCTACTTGAAGGCTGGCGATGGCGTCTTCATCAACCTCCCCTGGGCGTCAACGTCCAGGGCGCCGGTCAAAGGAGAAAGCTTTGACGTGGAGGTGCTCGCCTCCGCTGGGCTGACGCTGGTCGACGCGCCAAGCAGCAGCAGCGACGAGCCTGAGGAGGAGCGGCTGCTGCGGAAGCTGTTGTCGCTCTACCGCGCTCGGCAAGCCAAGCTGGAATCCCGCAAAGCGCTTGCCGCGAAGGCGGGAGTCGACATTGAGAAGCGCGCGGCGGAGCTCCGAGGCATCAGCCAGGCAGCTCTCCGGTCTCTGGCGAAGGAGCGGGAGCAGCTCGAGGAGGCGCAGAAGGCCTTCCTCCTCGAGAAGGCTGACGTCGAGGAGCAGCAGCGGCTTGCCGCTGAGAAGCTGTCGGCGCAGGAGGGTGAACTGGCGCAGTGGGAGGTCAACCTCGATAGCCATGAGGAGGAGCTTGCCGTGCGCGAGCAAACACTTGGCGGAGCTATCAAGCAAGCAGAGGATGCTGCCGCAGCCGCCGAGGCCGCCAAGAAGGAGCTGGAGATGAAGGTGGCGCAGCTGGAGGCCGACCTCAAGGCGAGCGGTGAGGAGCTCATCGCGCTCAAGCGTGAGCGGGAGAAGGACGTCTACAGCTTCGCAGAGCTGCAGGTCCGTCTCTCCGAGAAGGGCAAGGAGCTCAGCACCGCCAAGGACTCCAGCGCAGATCTTGAGTTGAAGCTGACCACTTTGACCAAGACGCTGGACGGCGCCAGGGAGCAGGAGGCGGCCTTGATGAAGGAGATCCCGCCCGACAAGGCGTTGCTGGAGAGTGCTGCCGCCACTCAGAACGCTTTTAGAGAAACCATGGAGCAGTGGACGGAAGGTCTTGTGAATGCTGCCGCCGACATTGACAGGGAGCTGGCGCAGCTGGGGATGGAGGATCTCGGGTATCCCTCCGACGAGAACCTCCAATCCAACGCCAAGCTCACCTTGTTCTTCAAAGGCGTGGCGACGGCCCTTCAGCGACTCCGGGAGAGGATCCCAAAGCAGCTGGCCGACGAGTCGCGCAAGATCTGCGCGGGAGCTCTTTCAAAAGTGTTGGTGAAGGTAGCCTTCCGCAACCCGGTTCTCAACCTCACCAACGTCCTCAGATCCCTGCCGGCGGAAGCTGATCTGGAGGCGCTCAAGGACCTTGTCGCACCCATTGTGGACAAGGTGAGCGGGATCAAGGGGGTTGAGGGCGATCGCGTGGACTAGGCCGCCCGTTTCCTTCTTTTCTTGTCGCTGCTGATCATGTTATGAAAACAGTCTATTAGAGCCGCGACAAGCTATGTTGTAATATAACTCTTATTTTGGGTAGTGATTGCAATGTTATTTCCATTACTTGACTCCTTCCCTTGTATGTTTTTGCCCTACACTTTTAGGGAACTTGCCGGCGCAGGCACCCTTGCCGCGAGCGCTGAGTGCGGGACGTCAGCAGCCTGCTGGCGGTGCCATTGCCGACAAGAAACCTTGTCGCAAATAGTCGCAGCTCTCTTAAGTTGTTGAGCGAACTCGAAACAAAGTAAAGGCGCGACTCTAGTCGCATCACACTTAAACTGTTGAGCGAACTCAAAACAAAGTAAGGGCGCAACTAGCCACGAGTCGGTTCCTTCGCGCACAGGTTTTCCATACGAAGCATGGTCGTTTAAGGAAGATAACTTAAAATTTTTAAAAACATCTGATTGCTCAAACTTTGGCAACTTAGCTTTTCTGTCGTTTGCTTCCTGGCAAGGCGAAACTTTCTTGAACGACGCCTGGTCCATACCATTATCTTCCCCTTCCCCCTCGGCAAACTTGTGGTCAAGGGAACTTTCCTTTCCTTGAGAAAGAAGAAAGAAGAGAAAATAAAGATATGGAGCCTTATGGCTCATTATTGCTTACCGGGGGTCGGCGCTGCACAAAGTGTCAGATAACTCATGCAAAAATAAAAAGCATGAAATTGACAAGATGTGTGGAGCACGTGAGCTTTATTTATGCACATGATCTGCGCCTGGCTTTGTACAAAGGAGTACATGCAACAGCAACAAGACTTGTACAAAAGATGGTTGCCGGAGCAGGGTCTGGCAACCGCGCCTTACGGGTAAAACTTACGAAGATGCTCAATGTTCCAGGAGTTGCTCACCGGAATGCCATCTTCGGTCTCAAGGCGGACAACGCCAGGCCTAGTGACTCCTTTCACCCGGTAAGGGCCTTCCCACTTTGGCGTCAACTTGTTGGAATTCTTGGCGGACTGAACACGCCGAAGAACAAGGTCGCCCTCCTCGAGACTTCTTGCGTTAACTTTGCGGCTATGGTAGCGGCGCAAAGCTTGCTGGTAGCGAGCAGCTCGTACAGCAGCCTGAAGACGGTCTTCCTCAAGGAGCAGAGCGTCATCTTGTCGCAGGTGCTCTTGCTCAAGCTCATCATAAGCGAGCACTCGAGGCGACCCGTATACGAGTTCCGTGGGGAGAACTGCCTCTGCTCCATAGACTAGAGCGAAAGGTGTCTGGCCAGTGGCTCGATTTGGCGTCGTCCTGATCAACCAAAGAACCACTGGCAGCTCCTCAATCTAGTTTCTTCCGCACTCGTGCAGCCTGTCGAAAGTCCTGGTCTTGAGTCCACGCAGCACTTTAGCATTTGCCCTCTCCGCTTGACCGTTGCTCCTAGGGTGAGCAACAGAAGCGAAGCAAACCTTGGCGCCAAGATCTTGGATGTACTGCATGAAGGTGCAGCTCATGAATTGCGTACCGTTGTCGGTGATGATTCTGTTAGGGATTCCGAAGCAGCAAACAATCGACCTGAAGAACTTGACTGCTGACTGTGCTGTCACCTTCCTCACTGCTTCCACTTCCGGCCACTTTGTGAACTTGTCGATTGCGACGTACAAGTACTCAAAGCCCCCGACTGCTCGGGGGAAGGGGCCGAGGATGTCGAGCCCCCAGACCGAAAATGGCCAGGATAAAGGGATCGTCTAGAGATCTTGAGCTGGCTGGTGTATCTGCTTGGAATGAAACTGGCACGCTTCACACTTGGTTACTTGTGCAGTCGCATCCTGGAGGGCTGTCGGCCAAAAGAAACCTTGCCGGAAAGCTTTGCCGGCAAGCGCTCTTGCGCCAATGTGGTGACCACATATGCCTCCATGTATTTCTGCCAACAGCTTTTATCCGTCTTCCCGGTGAATACACTTCAATTTCACCCCGTTGAGTCTTCTTCTATACAGTGTGTTGTCGACAAACTGGTACATGCTAGACTGCCGGGCTACTCTTTCCGCTTCTTCTCGCTCTTCAGGAAGTTCTCTTGTCTGAAGGAAACGGACAATCTGCTGTGCCCATGCTGGAGCTTGTGGCTCGACAACAAGGACTAAAGGCACATCTGCTACTGTGGGAACACCCGCTTCTACGGCGAGAAACTATGGCTCAGCCGGAGCTCGACGTTCCCCGGCAAGCTTGCCGGAGCAAAACTTGTCGGGAGCGTCTGCTTCAACGGAACAAACCCTGGGGTTTGTCGGAGCAGACTGCTCCCCAGCACTCTTGGTGTTGATCTTGGGGACCTTGTTAGCGGCGGCTTCAGGAAGCTCTGCCGGAAAATAGTCACCAGAAATTAACTTCCTCTTCTTGCTCTGTCCAGTTGATGGCGTCACAGACGGTTGAGTCAGCTTGAGCACAAATATCCCTGGTTCCACAGGTAACTTAAGTGCTGCGCACTTTGACAGGCCATCGGCAATGTCGTTCTGAGTTCTTGGAACATGTTCCATCTGTAGGCCGACAAAGTGCTCTTCTAGCTTCCTCACTTCATCAATGTAGGCTTCCATCAACGGACTCTGATAACTCTTATTCACTTGGCGGACGACAAGCTGCGAGTCACCCCTGACGATGAGCTTCTTGATCCCAAGGTCTGCCGCGATCCTAAGACTGGCAAGCAAACCTTCATACTCTGTAGTATTGTTTGTTGCTTGCTCCTTGGGAAAGTGCATCTGGACTATGTACTTGAGGTGCTCTCCGGTGGGAGCGATAAGCAGCACGCCAGCACCGGCGCCTTGCAGCGAGAAGGCACCATCAAAGTACATCAACCACTCTTTGCTTGCCTCCTTGACGGGGATGCTCGTTTCTGGAATTTCTTCGTCGGGCGTTGGCGTCCACTCTGCTATGAATTCTGCCAATGATCTGCTTTGGATAGTTGAAGTGCTCTCAAACTTGAGGCCAAAGCTTGACAGTTCCAGCGCCCACTCAACAATCCTTCCTGTTGCTTCTGGATTCTGCAGTATCCTCTTCAGCGGAAAGCAAGTGACAACTGTGATCTCGTGTGCTTGGAAATAATGGCGCAGCTTTCTCGAGGCCATGAGAAGGCAGAAAAGCAATTTCTGCACGCCGGAGTACCTTGACCTAGCCCCCTGCAGAAGGGAATTGACAAAGTAAACTGGGCGCTGCACCATTTTCTTCTGTATCTCCTCACGCGCCTGCGCAGATCCATCTTTGTCGGGACCAGAGCTTGTCGGGGAAGCCCCCTGCTTGTCGCTGGATGTGCCAGCCGTGGTTGCTGGCTCATCATCTGCCTCCCTCTCCGCTACTAATGCAGCACTAACCACTTGATTGGTTGCCGCCAGATACAGCAGCAACTTCTCTTGTGGCTTAGGTGCGACAAGTATTGGAGTGGAGGACAGGTATCTCTTCAGGTCCTGCAGCGCAGCCTCCGCTTCTGGAGTCCATTTCATTGGACCTGCCTTTTTCAATATTTTGAAAAACGGCAGGGCGCGCTCAGCAGACTTAGAGATAAACCTGCTGAGAACTGCCACGCAACCGACAAGTCTTCGCACATCCTTGACGCGCTTTGGTGCTTCAATCTGCTCAATGGCCTTGATCTTGTCGGGATTGACTTCAATTCCCCGCTGAGACACGAAGAACCCGAGAAGCTTGCCGGAAGGGACTCCAAACACACACTTCTCGTGGTTGAGCTTGAGGCTGATCTTGCGCAGATTTCCAAAAGTCTCGTCTAAATCTTGAATAAGAGTTGCTTTGTCCTTGCTCTTGACCACTATGTCATCCATGTAGGCCTCCACATTCCTGTGTATTTGTGGCTCAAAAGCGGTATGGACTACCCTTGCGAATGTTGAACCAGCATTCTTTAAACCGAAAGGCATCCGTATGAAGCAGTATGTGCCACATGGAGTGATGAATACGGTTTTCTCCTCATCCTCTTCTGCCATGAAGATCTGATGGTATCCTGAGTATGCGTCAAGAAATGAAAGCAAGTTACATCCGACCGTGGAGTGAACAATCTGGTCAATGCGCGGCAAGGGAAATGGGTCTTTGGGACAAGCTTTATTAACATCGGTAAAGTCGATACAAAGCCTCCATTTCCCGTTTGCCTTGCGCACGACTACAGGATTGGCCAACCACGTAGGATGGAGTACTCCTCTGACAAGGCCTGCTGCTTCCAACTTCTTGATCTCTTCTGCGATGAATTCTTGGCGCTCCACTGCTTGCTTTCTGACTTTCTGCTTGACGGGACGCGCATGAGGACAGACGGCAAGGTGGTGCTGATGCCACGCAAACACCGGGGATGTCAGATGGTTGCCACGCAAACACATCGACATTCGCCCGAAGGAAAGCAATGAGCGCGCTTTCCTATTTAGGGTCGAGGGTGGCACTGATGGTGAAAGTACCACCAGTGTCGTCCTCCTTGGCGGACACCTTCTTGGTCTCTGGCGGAGCTGCCATTGTCTTCTTACACTTGCCGGTGGATCTCGATGGTGCGTCCTCGACGGTAGCGCAGCACTCCGAAGAGGTGCGCTTGCCGGAGTGGGCATCAGAACTCTTGCCGGACTTGGTCTTCTTCTTCCCCCCGGGAGCTTCAGCGGCAAGTGGCTTGCGATCTGTTGCGGCTGCCACTTCCCGGTAAATCTTGTCGGCACAGATAAGAGCATTCTTCTTGTCGCCAGGGACAGAGATGACACTTATCGGGCCTGGCATCTTCAGCATGTTATACGCATAGTGAGAGGCCGCCATGAACTTGGCGAGCGCTGGACGGCCGAGAATCCCATTGTAAGGCAATGGAAAATCGACAACGTCAAAAGTGACCCTCTCAGTTGTGAAATTCAACTCGCTGCCAAATGTCACCGGCAACGTGATCTTCCCCTTCGGCTTGGTCCTTCCCGACTTGGAGTTTCCTGAGCACAGCGGAGGAGATCAGGTTCAAGCCGGCCCCGCCGTCAACTAGCATCTTAGTGACCTTGAGGTTGCGGATAGTTGGTGAAACCAACATCAGCAAGCACCCGACAGCAGTTGTGCGATCAGGGTGGTCCTCAATATCAAAGATGATAGGCGTGCTGGACCATTTCAGAAGCTTGCGTGACTCAACGGGTGGTTCCGCCGCATTGACTTCCCGCACCCACTGCTTGAGTTGGCGGTGTGAAGTATGCAGAGAAGCGCCGCCGTCAACGAACAATACCTCTGTGGATTTCTGGAACTCCTGCTCACTGGTTTCATCATCATCCATATGTTCGTCGTCGTCGTCGTCATATTCATCCTTGTCGCGGCCGCGGGGAGGTCTGTCTCCTTGCTGCTGCTTGGCCTTGCCGCGGCGTCCTCCCCGGCCGGGTCGCTTCGCACCGGATCCTCCAGCACCTCCTTGGGCCTTCTCCTTGTCACGTCGCTCGTACTCGGCCTTTTGCAACTCGACAAGCTGCTCGACCTTCTTGCAGCTCTGGAGGTCATGGCCCTTGGTGCGGTGGATCTTGCAGTACTGTTTGTTGGTGCCGTCCTGCTTGTCGGCGGCCGCCACAGCCTGGCAGTTGGAGCATGCGGCAACCTCCTTGCCGGAGCTACCAGCCTTGGCTTTCTTGGCGCCACCTTCGTTGCCGGACTGCTCAACAACTAGCACATCTTTGCCTTTCCTCTTCCTGTTGTTCCGCCACCGGTTTTTCTTTGTCGGGGCAGCATCCTCGCTGTCAGATCCTCCTGCTCCTGTATCCTCTCCGGGGAGTTTACTCCCTTCTTCAGCACGTGCACACTTGTCGTCCAGGGCATACAGCTCGCTGACGTCTCTGATCTTGCACATCACCATCTCCTCCCGCATCCTGCGGTTACGCACGTTCTGATGGGACGCGCTGATAACCGCGGCAGGGTGGACATCCGGGATGTTGCGCTGTACACGGCTGAACCTCCGAATGTACTTGCGCAGGGGCTCTCCTTCCTTCTGGGAGAGCAGATGAAGGTCACTCTCTTGGCCATGAGGTTTGTGGCCGCCTGTGAAGGCGCCAACAAACTGATGGCATAGGTCTGCCCAGGAGGATACGGAGTTGTCTGGCAAGTGCATGAGCCAGGACCTGACGTTGGGCTTGAGCACCAGCGGGAAGTAGTTGGTAAGGATCTTGTCGTCCCGTCCCCCAGCAGCTTGCACCACGATGGTGTAGATGCTGAGGAATTCCGACGGATGCGACTTGCCGTCATACTTCTCTGGTACGTCTGGCTTGAAATTCTTTGTGCTGGGCCACTGGACTTGCCGCAGCTCACGGGTAAACGCAGGGCAACCTACCACGTACGGCAAGTCGCCTGGTTCCCCTGGCGCATGCATGTTGACAGAGGGCCCAGCGCGCTGGTTTGATTGACGCCGCGCTTCCCTTCGGCGCTCGATGCGAGTACGAGCGTCTTCTTGCTGTCGTTCGCGAAGAACTTGGCGCTGATCGCGACGAGCTCGCGGATCTGACGACGCGGTGGAGTCGCTGTCGAGGTGGATCCGGTGAGGTGGCGATCTCGGCCTTCGCGGCGGGGAGTGCGCGGCGGTTGCACCCCCACCGGTCTCGTCGCCATCGGCTCGTGCATGGATGACTCGCCGCGGCTACGATGTATTCGGCTGCCGTGGAGTATCGCCATTGGCAAAGCCGATGAGACTCTGGATGGTGGCCCTCCAGTCGTCGATCTTGTCTGCCGTTGGAGGGTAGTCTATGAGCAATTGAGCTCGCGCCAAAGCTTCCGCTGGAGTGGCAGGTAGCGGTGGCAAACGGTGTGTGGAGCGGGATATGCTCGAACTTCTAACTATGTTAGAAGGAGCAGTATCCCGTCCAGGCGACCGTGCCCCGCTCGTGCCAGCATGTTGGCGTGCATGCTGGCCTTGAGCATCCCGAGATCCACTAGCTCGATCTGGGTCCAACGAGCGTATGGTACCATGAGTACCATGATGCTGCCGGTTCCGCGCCTCCTGAGATGAGCGCGATGGATGTACGGACGCCGAGGTCTGTGCAGCCTTGTCCTTGGACCTGGCGGCACCGTGAGCTCCCTCGTCGACGCCCGTTCTTCCGTCTGCGTCTTCCCCACCAGCCGTTTGCTCCGGCGGTGGTGGGTTTGTCGCGGACGGAGAAGCCGCCTCCGAAGCCTTCTTCTTCGGCAGCATGTCGATGAAGATGATGAAGATCTAGCTCGTGTGAATGCCGGATCAGGTACACACAACCTCGATACCCCCTACCTGGCGCGCCAAAGATGTCAGGGAAACTGATCTACGAGCACCTATGGGGACCGAGCCCCTTTCGGTTCGGCGGGGGGCGGAGGTCGCACGAAGAGCAGATCGAGGCGGAGCACACGAGCAGTTTACCCAGCTTCAGAGCTCTCCGGAGAGATAATACTCTTACTGCTGCTTTGTGGTTTGTATTGAGTTCTTGCTCGGGAGCGCTGAGTGCTACAGTACGCACCAGCAGCTAACGAGACCGAGCATGAGTGTTCTACCGCCCCCCCTTTTATACGTTGTGCATGGGCCTCCTTTTATATGCTCAAGGGGTCTCCAACAGGTGGCAACGTCAACAAGGGTAAAAATGGAAAGGTGCTGCGGTTGGTACAGCTACCTGTACAGTGTATCCTACCTAACCCTGACGGCAGGGGACAAGGGCATTAAATGCCCGTCTGCGTCGCCCAAACAGTGCAGAAAGGGACCGTCAGGGACGCCATCGTTCGCCACGATGGCGATCTTGTCAGCGTCGTTTGCCACCGCGTACCCCTGGCTGCATAGCCTCTCGCCACGTACGGTTGGGATAGTCCCTGAGCGACACGTTGGTGGATGTGCTGGAGCGTGGGTACGGAGTGGTAGCCTGCCGCGGCAAAGTGCCTTGCCACGGTCGTTGTCTTGTCGCGTCCGGAAGCTTGCCGCTCGCTGGGCCTCGCCGGGATGCGTGGTGCGTCGCGGTAAGTACCTTGAGATGCCTTGGTTGGCCTTCCGGGCAAGCTCCTCTTGCCGGGGTCTTGTGCCTTGAGTGGCCTTCCCGAGAAGCTCCTCTTGCCGGGGCCTTGTCTTCTTGGCTTGAATACTTTGTTCTTGAATGGCTCAAAAGGAACCACAGAGGGCCTTGGCGGTCGCCCGGCAAGCCTTGCCGCGGGGTGCTGCGACTGCCCGTGCACAAGTTCGGGATACTAGGGTACCCCTACTCTAGTACACCGACACCACTCCACTTTGTTATTGCTGCTGATCTCTTGCAATCCTTGGTTAATCAAATGGTCGAACAAGGTTTACTGTCACTTCCAATACCTTCTAATGATTATGACTTCCCCATAGTCCAATCTGCAGATGATACCTTGTTGATTGTTCAAGCTAACGAATCCCAACTGCCAGCTCTCAAGAATATGTTGATTGCCTTCTCCAAATCAACTGGTCTAAAAGTTAATTTCCATAAGTCTTGCATCTTTCCCATCAATGTTACATAGGAGGAAACAGTTAGATTGGCTGCTATTTTTGGCTGTCAGGTTGGGTCCCTTCCTTTCACATACCTGGGTTTGCCTGTGGGTAACACAAAGCCCAGAATTGAAGATCTAGTGCGTGTTGTTGACAGAGTAGAGAGGAGGCTCTCTGCTAGCTCCTCTCTGCTTTACCAAGGTGCAAGGCTACAACTCTTACAGTCAGTTCTCTCCTTTATGCCCATTTATTTCCTTTGCAGTCTGAGTTTACCAACTACTATTATTAAGCGTCTGGAAAGAATTACGAGGCAATGTTTATGGAGAGGAAATTATGATACCCCAAAACAATCTCTAGCTGCCTGACCAATGGTTTGTAAGCCAAAAGATAAAGGGGGCATGGGGATCATTAATATTGCAGTTCAAAACAAGGCCTTGCTCACAAAGCACTTGCATAAATTCTACAATAAAGCAAATATACCATGGGTCTCCTTGATTTGGGACACTTACTACAATGGAGTGGTTCCCCATGCAACAGTCCAGTGTGGATCCTTTTGGTGGAGAGATATAATGAAGTTATATGAGGTTTATAGATCACATACTATTATCACCATCAATGATGGCAACAACTCTTTGTTTTGGCATGATGCTTGGAACTTGGGTGGAAGCCATTTGCCTACTAAGGAGAGATTCCCAGACTCTTCTCCTTTGCTCTGGATGACAAGATTTCTGTCAAGGACTTTATTGAAGATTTTGATATTGGTACTTATTTTCAGTTACCATTATCTCATGAAGCAATGGATGAGCGGGTTTCCCTTAACTTTTCTTTAAGTGGATTACAAAGATGCCCCCAGGAACCTGACTCCTGGTCATGGACACCTGACAAAGGATCATACTCTGCTAAGAGTTACTATACTCTGGCTCATTCACATCTGCCAGATGTTGATCCTTGTAAATGGATTTGGAGAAGCAAATGCATAATGAAAATCAAGGTTTTTGCATGGTTAATGCTGAATGATAGGCTCAACACTAGAGATATGCTTGTAAGAAGGCATTGGAGATCTGAGGATGAGGATAACTTATGCCCTATGTGTGTGGCTAATATACATGAGGACAGAGATCACCTGTTCTCCAAGTGCATCTTCAGCACTAGAGTTTGGAATTATCTTCAGATTACCTGGTATGCAGGGCTATCTCCTAAAGAATGTATCCTGGCAGCCAAGAGGAGTTTCAATCAACCTTTCTTCTTTGAGGCAGTTTACCTTGCTACTTGGAGCATCTGGACCACGAGGAATGACAGAATCTTCACACATATCAGGCCAACCTTTGGGCTCTGGAGGCCAAATTCATCCATGACATCACCCTGCATTCCCATAGGATGAAGGATTCGATCAAGCCATTGCTTCTTTAGTTGATTAATGCTCTGCCATGATCTATGTGGCATGACCATCTACTGTACATTTGTATATATGTTGTTGTTGTATCTTCGTAGGTCGGTCTGTTAAAACTCCTAGATAGCTTTTATTCAGTTCTTTCCTTTTTGTAAGACTTGGGGCCTTATTTTAATAAATGGTTGTGGGGATTTTTCCTCACAGTGTTTATTCAAAAAAAATCTATCACAAAGCCATCTAGCTGTTGCATGTAGATTTCCTCGTTTACCTCTCCATTCAGGAAAGCCTTCTTAACATTCATCTGGTGGACGAGAAGACCTTGCGAGGCCGCCAACGAGAGTAATACTCGAATGGTGGTCAGTCTCGCCACAGGTGAATAAGTATCGAAGAAATCTTCCTCTTCGTTCTAGACATAGCCCTTAGCCACAAGCCTAGCCTTGTACTTTTCAATCATACCATCAGGGCTAAGCTTCTTTTTGAACACCCATTTACATCCCAATGGTATACATCCATAGGGGAGTTCAGTGATTTACCATGTCCTGTTAGCCATGACGGAGGCCATCTCGCTACGGACCACTGCTTTCCAGTAGTCTACATCTGGAGACGCATAAGCTTCTGAAATAGAAGTGGGAGTATCATCCACAAGGTATACAAGGAAATCATCACCAATTAAAAGACTTCGCAGTCCTTTGTCTCTTGCACCTACCAAGGGTTTACTTGTCATCCTCCTCAGGATTCCCATCATGTGTCTGTTCATATTATTCAGTTTGGCAACCCCATTTGACTGAGGTGAATAGGGAGGCATCCTCTCATGAATAATAACATGTTCCGCAATGAAAGAATCAAACTCATTAGAGAAATACTCTCCACCACGATCTGACTGGACTCATTTTGTTTTCTTTTCAAGTTGATTCTCAACTCTACCTTATAGATTTTAAAGTAGTGTGGAGCCTCATCTTTAATGTTTAAAAGATATACATAGCAATATCTAGTAGGATCATCTATTAGCATCATGAAGTATCTTTTTCCACCTTTAGTCAATACACTGTTCGTCTCACAAAGATCCGAATGTATGAGTTCTAACGATGCCAAATGTCTCTCCTCCACAGCCTTATGGGGCCTGCGAGATTGCTTTGCTTGCACACACGAATAGCACTCAGAACCTTTGGCTAAAGTGTAACTTGGGATTAAATACAATTTTGTTAACCGCGTCATACTACAAAAACCAATGTGACAAAGATGTGAATGCCAAACTTCTATTTCATTAACACTCAAATGAATATTGTTCACAATTTATTACAAAAATCAATGAGGGAAAAGAGGAATAGACCTCCACATTCATAACATTTTCCGACAAACAGTCCATATTTCGTAACAACCACTTTATTAGACTCGAATACCAACTTAAACCCTTCTCTACATAGAAGGGAACTACTAACGAGATTCTTCTTGATTGCGGGGACATGTTGCATGTTCTTCAGTTGCACGATCCTTCCCGAAGTAAACTTCAGGTCGACCGTGCCAACACCATGAACAGAAGCACTCACGCCGTTCCCCATCAGTACGGACCCGTTCCCTGTGGCCTGATAAGAAGAAAACAATGAAATGTCAGCACAAACATGAATATTTGCACCTTTGTCAATCCACCAATCGGTATACTTACAAACTGAAAATACAATAAACAAATTACCATACCCAGATGGCCCACTCTCATCGTTGATCACAATCATGTTGACAGTCTTGGAGTCCTTTCCTGGCTTCCCGACTTGTGTGGGCACTTGGCAGCCCAATGTTCATCTGAACCACAAGTGAAACAACCACCCTTCTTCTTATCTCTCTTGAAGGTCTTCTTGCCCTTCTTCTTAAACTCGGTATTCTGTTGGACACTAGTCTTCACCTTGGGCTTGTGGGGATTGAAGTTCTTCTGCACCACATTGGCGACAGAGGTCCCTTCGGTCCCTTTTCCATGCGAGTCCTTTGCCCTCGAATTCTGTTTGACACTCAGATGGCCAATGACATCCTCAACGTTTATTTATAGAAGGTTTCCATCTCCACAATAAAATGTATTTATATGGACATTTCCATTTCTGCAATGAATATGACGTCTCATATTCATTTTGTGTCTAATAATAGACTCTCCAATTTTGACCGGCAAAACATTGCATCGGCTCGGCTCATTTCCGCAACCCATGGCGCATGTCGTGACAAGGCGAGGCAGGCGGCAGAGGAGGAGGAGCGCGCGTGTGGAACACCTCTCCTTCCTTCACACCAACTCATATTCAGTGGGAGAAGAGCTCACCTTATAAGTTGGTGTACATCTCTCTCAACTAGCCATGTGGTAATAAACTTCCCCCCCTCCCTTGAGAGCATGGGCCCTTAGGGATTTTCTATAATTGTTAAATGGGCCTATAGCCCAACTAGTATTCAGCAATCCCCTACTAGATCCTGAAGGCCCATGGTGTTGTCCTCTATTCCAAACTCTGTTCTGATATACCAATATTTTCAGTGGAGACCCATTAAGGTTGAACATCCACCTAGAACAAATAGCTACACTCCTCCACAACTGAACAATGGACTAGGCCTTGAATTGTCAATTTGGCTTGAAGGGGTTTCACCATGTGTCTTACCAATACTAGGCTGCCGAAGGATGAGCCCTCGGGTGGAGCATATTGGTCACTCCTGGCATGTTCATGAACTTACTAGGGATCAGTCTAATCTCATAGACTGTGACCAGTAGTCAGGCTCATATAGGTGTGTTCCTCCAAAGATCGCTCTGTAGGATAGCATCTTACTTTTACAAGCCTTAGAACACATTAAGACAAAAGTCAACCTGCCATACAGTTACAGAGAGTTGTGCATCTCCAACGGAGGGGGTTAGTTAAAATACTCTCCTTACATAACCACTAGCTTGTATTCCCAGGTCCTACTTCACAGGATCTCCGATCACATAGGTTGGGTTATCACCATGGCAACTCATGTGGGTCTCATACCCATCTCCCTCGATGAATTATCTATCACAACACGCGATAGTCCTTGTGTAACGGGATCTGCCAGATTCTTAGCCATTTGGACATACTCCAACGCTATCACTCCAGAGTTTCTTAGTTTTCTGTCAGCTTTCAGTCTCATTCTTATGTGTTTGTTGGACTTCATGTTGTCATTTGAACTCTTCACCTTAGTGATGACAGTCTGATTGTTATAGTTCATAAGGATAGTCGGAACCGGTTTATCAACGAATGGCAAGTCCATCAAAAGATCTCAAAGCCATCCTGCTTCGACACCAGATGTGTCTAATGCTGTTAATTCTACTTCCATTATCGATCTCGTTAAGACCATTTTCTTGCAAGACTTCCAGGAAACAACGCCACCTCCAAGATTAAACATATACCCAGTTGTGGCCTTCATCTCATCACCATCAGATATCCAATTTGCATCACTATACCCTTCAAGTACCGATGGGTATCCTGTATAGTGAAGTCCATAGTTCATAGTACCCTTCAGATAGAGCATAACTCTTTCAACAGCACACCAATGTACATCACCCAGTTTTGACACAAACCGACTCAGTTTGTTCACACCAAAAGCAATGTCAGGCCTCGTAGTGCTCGCTAGGTACATAAGTGAACCAATGATTTGAGAGTATCTTAATTGATCTATCGTCGTGCCTTTGGACTTTCGAATCAACACGCTAGGATCATATGGTGTTTGAGATGGCGTGCAGTCCTTATATCCAAAAGGACTCAACACCTTCTCAACATAATTGGATTGCAGAAGTGTAATCCCACCCTCACTATCTCTCGGTAGATTGATGTTAAAGATAACATCAGCCACACCAAGGTCTTTCATCTCCATGTTCTGTGATAGAAATGACTTGACCTTCTCAATGACTTTGAGGTTGGTTCTGAATAGCAGTGTGTCATCAAGATACAAGCACACTATAACTCCTTCGCCCCCACCCTGGCGATAGTATACACATTTATCAGCTTCATTAACAATGAAACCAACAGGTCAGAGTTGTATTAAACTTATCATGCCATTGCTTAGGTGCTTGTTTCAGGCCATACAAAGATTTCAGCAACCTACATACTTTTCCTTCCTGAACCTCTATCACAAAGCCATCTGGCTATCGCATGTAGATTTCCTCGTTTAGCTCTCCATTCAGGAAAGCCGCCTTAACATCCATCTGGTGGACGAGAAGACCATGCGAGGCCGCCAATAAGAGTAATACTCGAATCGTGGTCAGTCTATCCACAGGTGAATAAGTATCAAAGAAATCTTCCTCTTTTTTCTGGTCATAGCCCTTGGCCACAAGCCTAGCCTTGTACTTTTCAATCGTACCATCGAGCCTAAGCTTCTTTTTGAACACCTATTTACATCCCAATGGTATATAGCCATAGGGGCATTCACTTATTTCCCATGTCCCGTTAGCCATGATGGAGTCCATCACGCTACGGGCCGCTTCTTTCCTGTAGTCAGCATCTGGAGACGCATAATCTTCTGAAATAGAAGTGGGAGTACCATCCACAAGGTATACAAGGAAATCATCACCAATTAAAAGACTTCGCAGTCCTTTGTCTCTTGCACCTACCAAGGGTTTACTTGTCATCCTCCTCAGGATTCCCATCATGTGTCTGTTCATATTATTCAGTTCGGCAACCCCATTTGACTGAGGTGAATAGGGAGGCGTCCTCTCATGAATAATAACATGTTCCGCAATGAAAGAATCAAACTCATTAGAGAAATACTCTCCACCACGATTTGACTGGACTCATTTTGTTTTGTTTTCAAGTTGATTCTCAACTTCTACCTTATAGATTTTAAAGTAGTGTAGAGCCTCATCTTTAATGTTTAAAATATATACATAGCAATATCTAGTAGAATCATCGATTAGCATCATGAAGTATCTTTTTCCACCTTTAGTCAATACACCGTTCATCTCACAAAGATCCGAATGTATGAGTTCTAACGATGCCAAATGTCTCTCCTCCGCAGCCAGATGGGGCTTGTGAGGTTGCTTTGCTTGCACACACGAATGTCACTTAGAACCTTTGGCTAAAGTGAAACTTGGTATTAAATTCAATTTTTCTAACCGCGTCATACTACCAAAACCTATGTGACAAAGACGTGAATGCAAAAGTTTTGTTTCATTAACACTCGAATGAATATTGTTCACGAACTTATTACAAAAATCAGCAAGGGAAAAGCGGAATAGACCTCCGCATTCATAACCTTTTCCAACAAACAGTCCATATTTTGTAACAACTAATTTATTGGACTCGAATACCAACTTAAACACTTCTCTACGCAGAAGGGAACAAGTAACGAGATTCTTCTTGGTGTCGGGGACATGCTGCACATTCTTCAGTTCCATGATCCTTCCCGAAGTAAACTTCAGATCGACCATGCCAACACCATGAACTGAGGCACTCGCGTCGTTCCCCATCCGTACGGACCCGTTTCCTATGGCCTGATAAGAACAAAACGATGAAATGTCAGCACACACATGAATATTTGTACTTGTGTCAATCCACCAATCGGTAGATTGACAAACTGAAAATGCAGTAAACAAATCACCGTATCAAGATGGCCCACTCTCGTCGTTGCTCACAATCATGTTGACAGTCTTGGACTCATGTCCTGTCTTCTTGAACTTGTGTGGGCACTTGGCAGCCGAATGTTCATCTGAACCACAAGTGAAACATCCACCCTTCTTCTAATCTTTCTTGAAGGTCTTCCTGCCCTTTTTCTTAAATTCGGCAGTCTGTTGGACACCAGTCTTCCACTTGGGCTTGTGGGGATTGAAGTTCTTCTGCACCACATTGGCGACAGAGGTCCCTTCGGTCCCTTTTCCACGCGAGTCCTTTGCCCTCGTATTTTGCTCGACACTCACATGGCCAATGACATCCTCAACTAAGAATTCACACCTCTGATGTTTTAGAGTAGTGGCAAAGTGAAAGTGCGTTAGATGGACTAGAGGGGGTGAATAGGAGATTTTTACAAATTCATCACTGAGAAATTTCAAGGTGAGGAAATTCCTATGTCATGAACAACTAGCAGCGGAATAAGTACTCAGATGCAAGCATAACAGAGAAGTAGCACAGTCATCATGATGAAATGAAAACAAGCACAAAGTACAAGTAGCGTAAACACATGATAAGCAGGCTGAAGAAAAACTGACTAAAGAAATAGGATTGAAGAAATTGATGAAGTATTCAGTTAAAGTCTTCAAACAGTAATGATCAAGTACAATAGTATATGAATGAGGAAATGGAATGGTTGAGGAAATAGAACCACTAGCTTGGTGAAGACACTGATTTGGTAGACCAGTTCCAACTGTTGTGACAGTCGTACATTTGTTGGAGCGGCTAGTTATTTAAACCTGGGGACACACAGTCATCACCGTATTCTCCTTGAGCTAAGTTCACACAGACCTCACCCAATCACTCGTGGTAACTCTTCAGGTGACTTCCAAACCTTCACAGACTCGGTCACTTGGCGATCCACAATTTCCTCTTGGATGCTCTAGACCATGACGTCTAACCATTTGGAGGATGCACAATCCTCAAAGGTAACAAGCGCCGGTTCCATACAGGAACAATCTCTTCAGTGATGCTCAATAACTTTCGGTTTGTAGGTGTTTGGGTTTGGGTTTTCCCCACTTGATGATTTTCGCTCAACGTCCTCAGAGGATGGGATGCTCTCAATGACAAGTGTCAGTTTCTCTCGGAGCATCCAACCAACTAGTGGTTGTAGGGGCGGCTATTTATAGCCTAGGGAGCAGCCCGACATAATAAGACATAAATGCCCTTCAATGATATGACTGTTAGGTGGATAGATATTTTGGTACAGCTGACGCGTAGCACAGCAACGGTCGGATATTTGATCTATCAAATTCCTCAGGGCTATCATGTTCCTCACTTGTAGGCAATCCAGACTGGTGAATTCCTAACTCCTTAGTCAGAACAAATTCCTCAGAGACCAGAAGATCTTCGTCTCTGTCACTAAAGAAATTGACTAAACTGTATGAGATTTCCAATGGCTTCACTCGAAAGGATTGGTAGGTGTAGGATTTTGAGATGAGCATCAGTTGGAAACTTTTCCTTAGTTTTACCTCGACCCCCTTTAACAGTACGGTGTTTCCTATGACTCAAGAAAGAGAAAACGAAACTATGAAAACAAAAGTCTTCATGCCTCATAATCCTCACATGAATATCAAGTCTTCACGGTCACACCAATTTCTTCACTTTCAAAGCCTTTAGAAAGCCAAAGTCTTCAGTTGAAGACATTCATTATTAGGGGTCAAATTTCTTTGTAAATATCAAACTCCTCATAGACTTATAGACCTGTGTACAATCAAAAAATGCATTAGTTCCTTAACCTGTAAGTCTTCAATACACCAAAATCACTAAGGGGCACTAGATGCACTTACAATCTCCCCCTTTTTGGTGATTGATGACTATATAGGTTAAGTTTTCAACGGTTATAAACATATGAAGTGTAAATACTGATATTGAGGAATTTGATTGCATGATATAGAAGAACTCCCCCTGAGGATGTGCATATCTGAGGAATTCTCTTTGAATAGCAATGCACATTGTAGAGTAGAATCATGGAGATCTCCCCCTATATCTTGTAATTCATACACGCATTTAACATATGATATGAAGAATTTGAAATGCATGATGAAATATGGTGACTGATGTAATTTAGCATGCGTGCATTAATATCTATGAGGAAATAGCATGCAGAAAAATAGAGCAAAAGTATCAGACCACCATAGGACTTAAGTATACAACTCGATCCAACAAATACTTCAGAAGAACAAGAGTTGTAACTTAGCAAAAAAATGCACATATATAGAGACCCGCTTGAAGACTAACTCAAATTTCTCCCCCTTTGTCATCGAATGACCAAAAGGGACAAAAATGTGGACTAACGCCCTAAAGAATATCATCATGATGTCGATGGAGGAGCGCCATCGTTGTTGGGGTCGTCTGTTGATATAGGGCCTAGCGCGATATCGTTCAAGTGTTCATGCTCATCAGTCTCGCGCGATGAAGAGTATGAGCTGGACACCAAGTGACACTACAAAAAAAAAGACACTTCCGTGATGATACATGTTTGTCAAAGTAGGTCACGTTTTCTGTCATGCATGTACATCCATGAAAAATTATGACAGAATCAAGATAGTCATACCTGTGCTATCGTACAAGTGTTCCATGACATTACCAAAATTATCATCACGGAAGTGTCCACTTCCATGACTATAAATCGTGCGCCATGGAAGTGCTTTCGTCAAGGGTGACCGACACATGGCATCCACCATAATGGGACGCCGTTAAGCTATCGGGTCTGGTTTTGGATCCGATAACCCGCTAACAGCCCGGACCAATGAGGATTTTCCACGTGTAAAATTCTCATTGGCCAGAGGAAACACATGTTGGCTAACCGTTGGGACAGATGTCATCCATTCATTAGATAGGAGGCGCCAATGATATGTCAACACGTGGCACGGCCCAACAGAGGCCCATTCCGGTGAAAAGGCTGGCATGTTTGACTTGGTCAAAAGGTAACGGGCCGGCCCACGTTATGGATGACATCTGTTAACGGCTTGTTCGTATATAGCCCATTTACGGCCCGCTAACTCACGGCCTATTACGGCCTATCCGACTTAAGCCCAGTAGCTTCGTCTGGGCCTTCCAATATAATTCTAGCTCGTTGTAACTTTTGGCCCATGTATGGCCCATGATGTCTTTCGGCCCATACGAGACCATTTGTACACTACTAGGGAAAACCTTATACACAGAATCTTAGCAGCCGTGCGGCACAAAAAGAGGCGCTGCTGCTAATTAGCAGCATCAAGGTTAGGAAAAGCGCGCTACTGATGTAAATTTAGTAGTAGCGCGTGATGTCTAAACCATGCTGCTACAAAAATCCACCGACATTACACAACAACCTAAGTTTACCAGCAGCGCAGCGACACGAAGCGCGCTACTGCTAATTCAATAGTAGTAGCACGCTTTTTAGTCACGTCGCCGCTGCTAATTTTGAAATTGTCCATTGTTTAGCAGTAGCGCGTGTGGGAAAAGAGCACTGCTGCTACGCTGTTAGCAGTAGTGCGTTTTTCCTCCTGCGCTACTGCTAAGACGCACCACCCCACCACCTTTTTCCACCCTTCCTCCCCTCCCCCATCTCCTCTCCTCCCTTTCCCCTACCTCCCACATCCTCCCTCTCTCACTCTTCTTCTTCCTCAATACTTCTCCCCCCATTACTCTCCCTGTTCTACCTACCTTTCTTTATCTTCATTACTCCTAGCTAACTACACCACCTCCATTAATGCATCTCCATTCTCTTTTTCCTTCCCCCTCCACTAGTTGAAGTTATCTCCTCCCAAATTATCTAGCTAGGTAGATGTAGCATTTAGTTAAGTGACCTATTTGCCCCCTAACTAGATCTATCTTTGTCAAGAAGAGCTTTGTGCACTTTTGATCTCCCTGCATCATCATCTTCACCGTGTGCTCGATCTCGAGATAGAGGTGATTAAAATTTCATGCTTTTGCAAAATGGAAATATGTGTATGTGTGCGTGATATGATAATAGGGCAATATGATGGAAATTGTGTGTGTGGCATGTGTTGACGCCAAATGTGCTTTTGAGTTGCCTATGTTTTGCCGAAATGTCGATTTATTTCTGTTTCGGCGAATTTCAGGCAAACTCTAGATCTATATATGTCCTATTTTTAGGGAAGGTCATGCCGAATTTTTGTATGACTTTGATGCATGATGTTTATTATTACCGTGAAGACGTTCATGATGGTCAGTGGAACGATGGTGGACAGGTGGTTGTGGTCGGCGGTGCAGGACATGAAAGAAAATAACCGGACAGAGGTTTTATGTCCGTGTCAAAAATGCAAAGGAATAGTTTGGCTCGACCCCTACGACGATGGTCATGTCGCAGAGCACCTGCTCATGACTGGTTTCATGGATGGCTATACTCGGTGGATAATTGAAGATGAGTATGACGATGTTGAGGACGCCGACGGGGCAGGCAATGATGACACGGGGCAAGACGAAGAGATGATCGATAATGGCAGCGGGGAAGAGGCCGGACATGGCGGCGGAGAAGGGGCCGGACATGGCGGAGTAGAAGGGGCCGGACATGGCGACAGAGAGAACATGGACTCCACGCAGCAGAGTTCGTCGGTACTAAGTTCAATCGTGCGGGACCCTCATGTTCAAACACTGCTTCGCAAGGAGACGAGTACTGAGAGAGATGCTTCTAGAGAGGAGGCTAAGCTGGAGCAACTGGTGGTAGACTCGAACACTCGATTGTATGATGGTTGCAATCCTGACGTGACCCGCTTGAGTTTCACGCTCCAACTCCTGATGACGAAGGCTAAAAACAAATGGACCGACACTAGCCTCGATGAGCATCTCAAGTACCTAAAGGATGTTCTTCCCGCAGGTAATCTATGTCCTACTAGTGTTGATGAGGCTAAGAAGATCGTGTGCCCTCTTGATCTGCCGCATGTTAGATACCATGCATGCATCAAAGATTGCATCATTTATCGGAAGGAGCACCCGGAAAAAACAAGCTGTCCGGTGTGCAATGCTTCTCGATACAAGAAGGCTGGGAAGAAATGTCCCCAGAAAGTTGTATGGTACTTACCGATCACTCCTCGTCTCCAGCGGTATTTCGTAGATCCCAAGGAAGCAAAGCTAATGCACTGGCACACGGAGAGGAAGAAGCCCGCCGATGGAGATGATCCGAAGCTGAGACACGTCAAGGATGGAAGCCAGTGGAGAGCATTGAACAACTTCTATGGGTATTTCGAATATGATGCAAGGAACATCGTGCTCAGCGGGTGTACCGATGGCATGAATCTGTTTGGCAACCAGAACACCAACCATAGCACATGGCCCATGTTTGTATCTAGGGCTACTTCAAGAGGAGTTAGACACTTTATGGAAAACACCGGCCCAAACATGGGACACCGGCAAAGGTGAGTATTTCTACATGAGAGCCGCGCTGATCACGACGGTGCACGACTATCTTGGTTAGGGATATGCCATAGGCCAGGTGTGCCATGGATATTGCGGATGCACGCGGAGCATGGATGATACGACGTCTCAGCAGCTAACGTCAAGGAAAGATGGCGGGTCTGGGAAAATCGTGTACATGGGGCATTGAAGATGGCTTGAACAGGACGGCCCGTAGAGAAACCGTGGAGATCTATTCAATGGTCATGTTGAGCATCGAGGACCTCCACGTAAGCAGACCGGTGCCGAAATCGATGAGCTGTTGAAAAACTGGAAGGAGTGCCCCGCGCCGGGAAAGACGATGAAAAGGGCGCCGGAGCCGGTGCTGAAGGTATGGAAGATGAGGTCTGTGTTCTGGGACTTGGAGTACTAGCACAAACTCGATACACCTTATTGCCTTGATCAAATGCACATCTATAAGAATGTCCTTGAGAGTTTGCTTGCGACACTGATGAACATGCTGGATAAGACCAAGGATGTGCCGAAGGCAAGGAAAGACTTGCAAGATTTAAATATCAGGGAAGATCTGCACATGCCGCCCCGTAAACAGTCAGATGAGACAGAGACGAAGACAGAGGCGCGGGAGAAGAAGGGCAAGAAAATAAAGAAATAGGATTATTGCCCCCTTCTTTCTTCACCTTAAGTCAGGCTGAGATCGATCAATTCTTTAAGTGCCTTACCGGAGTCAAAGTTAGTTCCGGTTACCGTGGCAAGATAAGCAGATATCTAGACACGAACTAGAAAAGGTTCAGCGGGATGAAGTCCCATGACTGTCATGTGATGATGACGCAGATACAACCTGTTTCCCTTAGAGGGATAATGGAAAGCACGTCCGTGACACGCTTATTGGTCTCTGTAACTTTTTCGTCGTCATCTCTCGAAAGTCGACCAGTCTGAAGCAGCTCTGAAGGCTACAGGAAGAGATCGTTGTGATACTGAATGATCATGAGATGTACTTCCCGCCCGCGTTCTTTAACGTTATGGTGCATCTGTGTGTGCATATTGTGGATGACATAATAGACTTGGGGCCGTCATTTCTGCACAACATTATGCCGTTTGAGAGAGTGAATGGGATCATCAAAGGATTTGTTCGTGACATGTCCCGTCCAGATGGAAGCATCGTCCAGGGCTATCTGACACAAGAATGCATCTCTTTCTGCGAGAATTTTCTATATGGCGCAGACCAGCCGCCTAATTTTAGTGTTGGTTTGCCCGTTAACAAGCACGATGGGAGGCTCGAAGGAGAAGGTCACTCCAACGGTCGCATGAAACTGCACGTGCATACTCAGATCGATGCAGCGACTTTGACATAGCAAACTTGGTAGTGCTACAACACCTAGATGAGGCAGATCCTTTCGTGGCACTGCACAAAGAAATTATCGCAAAGAAGTATCGTGACCGGGGGGTATGCAGGACGGACGCCAAAGTTACTAGAGAGCACAACTCCAGTTTCCTACATTGGTTCAAAGATCATATTATTGCTAATCCCCCGGAGGAGGGCTCTAAGGACGGATTGCTCATATACGCCTTAGCACATGGCCATTCGCCCAACCTCCTAACATATCAGGCATACGATATCAACGGATACATGTTCTACACGGAGGCCAAAGATATGGACAGTGATGATCAGAATTCAGGGGTGACGATGGAATGCATGACCGGTAGCGACAACGGTGCAACTAAAAGATTTTATGGAAGGGTCGAGGAGATCTGGGAGCTTGACTACTCTAGACTGCACAACAGACGATGTTCCGTGTCAGATGGGCTAAGAATGTCGAAAGAGCAAACCAGAATTTCACTACCATGACTATACCCGGCGCCAAGAGCGCTACCGTGAACGCTAACGCAAAAAATGAGCCATGGGTACACGTTAAGCATGTGATATATCGTGTACAAAGGGAAGGATCCGGGGTGTACAATGAGTGGCCTGAGTGTCAGGCACAAGTGAATGGGGTCTCAGGCGCCAGCCATAAAGGCTTCAAAAGCATACAAGAAGGAGAAAGTAGTTACTTGAGGTTCATGCTATCGCGAGAGAGGACTCATAACCACCGCCTCATGTACTGCATAGTTCCGCTCTCACTCATAGTGATAGCTCTTCTCGCGTATACCATTGTTTAGATGGATGACTTTGTAGTTGCAAGTATTCGAGACTTGCATGTATTGCTATTTTCGAGATGATGACGAGATACCACTTTGTATTGGATGATGATTATGATGAGACTATTTGTATGTAGATGCTATGATTACATTTGTGGTCTCGCAGCCATTTGTATGTGTATCATGATGACATTTGTATCTGCTAAAGATTCTTATATAAAGCATGTTCAAATACAAAACAAATATGCAGACAAAAAAAACAACTAAAATTAGCAGTAGCGAGTGGAGAAAAGTTAGCAGCTGCGCCAAAGTAGCAGTAGCGCATCCTGGCAAAGTGCGCTAGAGCTATTAGTAGTAACGAGCTTCCACGAAGCGCACTACTCCTACACTTGTATAGAAGTAGCACCGGTGAGCACGGGCTACGACTACGGGTTAGCTCTAGCGCCTTATTAGTAGCGCTGGTCCCCACGCTACTGATACACCTAAAACCCACGCTGCTGCTAGCCTTTTCCCTAGTAGTGGTAACTCTTGGCCTATTAATGGCCCGTGGTGAATCTGGCCCGCAATGAATAGTGTACCCCTTTATACCCATTAACAGCCCATTATTCCATTGAGCCGTTTCCAACCCGTGTTATCTTTCGGTCTTCTCAGGGCCCATTTATTCTTGGGCTCATTTCCAGCATTCTGTTACTTATGGCCCGTCATTGGCCCTTTCTGCATGTGGGCCAAATTCAGCCCGCGGTTACAATTGGTCCGTTTGCGGCCCGTTACTGCGTTGGGCCGTTTTCATAATGTCATCAAATACGGCCGATTAACGACGACCTGTTATTGTCGGCCCATGAACGGACGATTCCAAATCTAGCCCGTTTACGTCCCATAATGTGGTCTGTTATTGGCCCATGTTTGGCCTATCGATCATACGACACGTAGAAGGCCCATTGATGCTACAACCCATAGAAGGCCCATTGATGCTACGGCCCGCAGAAGGACCATTCTTTCTAGGACTCGTAGAAGGCCCATTGTGGCCTAGTTTTAAAAAATAGGTTATTGCGGCCACTAGCAAACCTCGGAGAAAGAACTGCACTAACTACAAGCAAACAAATAAACAAGATAACAAGGAAATAAATAAGGAAGCAACTTACGCTAGGCTATCACGGCTATTACACATATTACATCCACTGGGCATCAAAGTTCGCCACCAGTGCAAATATAGGGAACAAAGCAGCATATCATATACATTGGTTGTCAAAGTTGGCGACCAGTGCAAATAAACGCTGCAGCAAAACAAGTCCAGAACTGAAACCACTTCATAAGATCTCAAGAAACAATTTCCTGGGTACCCATAATGGTGGCAAGATGCTTAGCAAGCTTTTTAACTTTCTCTTGTTTGGCGCTTAAATCCTCTAGCACTTGCTGTTGCACCAGAAAGTATGCATCTTAATTCTGCAGGGACTTCCTCAGTCCTTCGGCTTCCTGTCGCATAACATCTGATCGATGTCTTTCAACTTGAAGTTGAGACTCAAGAAGCCGAACTGATTTAGGCAGCAAGTTCAAAGAGCTGGTGCCAGCAGTAGTAGCCAGTAACTCGAACACTACATCAAGACAGGACTTTGGGGTTGTCTCTGTGTCGTCAAGGTAGTTTTTATCAACTTTCTTGGAGACCAACGAGGATGTCTCACTATCTTGAACCTTATCTGCATTACTTCCTTTACCATTGCATAACGCGGTACTATTCTCCAATATTTTATCCGCGTTCTAAAAGAGAAACAAACAAACACATCAGAAGTTTACAATGTAGCATATGAAAATCATTTTGGTAAACCAGTTCAGTAGTAAGGTGGAAAGGATAATAACATGCAACAAACATATATCTATGTAGTATGGTCACTGTATGGTCTATATCATTCTAGTTTAAGTTGCCAAATAAAGATAGATACAGCTTGAATCATATCTATTTAAGACAAAGCAGCATAGACAGAATATAAGTGTGGGAAACTACATAGCAATAACAACACTTGTAATGTGCATGGCATGAGAACATAACTGTTTATTCAATTGAAACTGAAATCAACATAGAGAAAGTTACAACAACAAACATGTTAAAGAAACAGGTTTAAAACATACCTGTTGCCCCTTCAATTTACTCATACCAACAAACATGAGAACATAACTGTCGCATCCTTCAATTTGAAATTACTCATACCAACAAACATGAGAACATAACTGTTTAAAACGGATTCAATTTTTTCCTCTTTGTCTTCTGATGACAAGGACTCAGAGAAGACAATCGACAGTTTCAATAGAATGCATATGATTTGGATAGATAGAATCTGAGGTAGATGCATAGAGGGGATTAGGGTCCGATCACATTCACTTAGATCAATGTATTCAAACATGAAGACATAACTATAAGTGAATGTTGTAGAGGACAGAACACAAATATATGTATATATCAGTATGAGACCAAATCAACATTGTGAAGATAAACGCGAAAACAAATCAATGTTGAACACAAACCAAATGTGAAAGATATGCAAATGTGACTCCAAATGAAACACTTCAAACAAGAGTTTGGTGGTGGCATTACCCACCGTATAGGAAGTATTAGACACAGACACGGCGCACAATTATCGTGGCACTCCGAAGTCAAATTCCGCGTTAATGTATTCACACTTAGAGTGTATGTCTTCATTGATTGAAGATATCCGTTACTTCGTGTGTTGCACATCTAAGTCATCAACATGCATAAGCGTTAGGATTTGTGTCCAATCACAGGACATTTGAGGATTCTAAGATATTTAGCTCACACCGCAACTTGCAAAACCTTTTATCATCCAAGGGCTTTGTGAAGATATCAGCCAATTGCTCTTCAGTGTTGACGTGAATGATATCAATATCTTTCTTCATGACATGATCTTTGAGAAAGTGATGACGGATCTGAATGTGCTTTGTCTTCGAATGTTGAACTCGGTTGTTGGTAATCTTGATGGCCCTTTCATTGTCGCAGTAGAGTGGCACTTGCTTCAGATGGATACCATAGTCCTTGAGAGTTTGCTTCATCCATAGAAGTTAAGCATAGCAAGTTCAGCAGCAATGTATTCAGATTCAGCAGTGGAGAGAGACACACAGTTCTGCTTCTTTGAAGACCAACAGACAAGAGATCGTCCAAGAAAGTGACATGTGCCTGAAGTGGACTTGCGATCAACCTTGTCACCAGCATACTCATCATATGAGAATCCAACTAGATCAATCTCTCAGCCCTTTGGACACCACAATCCTTTGTGTTGGGATGTAAGCCAAATATCGAACAATTCGCTTCACATCTAAGTGAGGAGATCCCTTTGGTGCCGCTTGGAATCGAGCACACATGCAAACGCTAAGCATGATATCTGGCCTAGATGCACATAAATAGAGTAAAGAACCAATCATGGAGCGGTATACCTTTTGATCGAACTCTTTACCATTGTCGTCGGGACCCAATTGACCTTTGGTTGGCATTGGCGTCGTGTACCCTTTGCAGTCTTGCATTCCAAACTTCTTCAGGCAATGTTTGAGGTATTTCTCTTGAGATATGAAGATGTCGTTGCTCTGCTGACGGATTTGAAGACCAAGGAAGAACTTCAGCCCACCCATCATGGACATCTAATATTGCTCTTGCATCCTGTGCCCAAACTTGTCACCGTATCTTTTGTCAGTGCAGCCGAAGATAATGTCATCCACATAGATCTGGCACAGAAACAGTTCACCATCGTATGTCTTCATGAAGAGAGTGGGATCCAGGGAACCAGATTTGAAGCCTTTGCTCTTCAGGTAGTCTTTGAGTGTGTCATACCAAGCACGAGGGGCTTGTTTGAGGCCATACAGTGCCTTGTTGAGCTTGTATACCATATCAGGATGTTTTGGATCTTCAAAGCCAGGTGGTTGTGCAACATACACTTCTTCTTCAATCTTGCCATTAAGAAAGGCACTCTTCACATCCATTTGGTACAGGAGGATATTGTGATGGTTGGCATAGACTAATAGTATGCGAATGGCTTCAAGCCTACCAACCGGATCAAATGTTTCATCGAAGTTAATCCCTTCAACTTGGGTGTATCCTTGAGCAACGAGAAGAGCCTTGTTTCTGACAACTTAACCATGCTCATCTTGTTTGTTGTGATAGATCCATTTGGTGCCAATGATATTGTGCTTGCGAGGGTTAGGACTCTTAACTAATTCCCACACATTGTTCACCTCGAACTGTTGAAGCTCTTCTTGCATAGCTTGAATCCATTCAGGTTCCATGAAGGCTTCAGCAACTTTCTTGGGTTCAGATATAGAGACAAATGCAAAGTGCCCACAGAAATTTGCTAGCTGTGTTGCTCTTGAACGAGTGAGTGACCATGTGCATTGATGCTATCAATTATCTTCTCAATCTGTACTTTATTTGCAACACGAGGATGAACTAGACGAAGAATTTTCCCTTGCAGATCCTTGTCTTCATCTTCAGCATTGGCTTCAGGCTGAGCAGAGTCTTCAGGTTGATTTGGCGTAGAAATAATAAGTTCCTCTTTAGCCTGTGCCTCCGAAGGTATGATTTCTCCAGTACCCATAAGCTTAATCGATTCACTAGGAGGGACTTCATCTAGCACATTTGGTAGGTGCTCTCTTTGCGAGCCATTAGTCTCATCGAACCGCACATCCACAGTTTCAACCACTTTATAGTGAAAGAGGTTGAAGCCTCTGTAGGTGTGCAAATCCTTTCTGTAACCACCATGTGTAAAATATCTTGAGCGTGATAACGCTATCTCTATTGCTGAATGTTCTACTGCTGCTACTGTTGCAATATCTTCAACTATTCATGTGGTAACTAACCCCTCTACTGAGGATTACCACTACTATTGCTGATGAGAATGCTAGGTTGAAGACATTGCTTGAGACAGGAATGTACAAGAGTCTCAAAGGGCATCAAACACTATGTGATGTCCTCAAAAAGCAGATTCTGAACTGAAACACTAGGAAAGAGGGTGTTGGGTTTGAGAGGAAAATGAATGTTGATGGTTCCTACAGGAAGCCTGAGCAGTACGCCGAAACCACATGGGTTGCTGCAAAGGAACCTTCAGCGGATTCGTCCACCTTGTCTGGCTTCACTTGTGCTAACCCGATTATCATTGATGAATCCTTTGATGTGAACTATAAACTGTTTAAGAATCAGAATGGTGAAGTGTTTGCCAGGTATACTCGTACGAACTGCAAAAATGGGCTACCTTTGTAGAAGATCTGAGTACCCAAAAGTTGTCTTGAGAATCTTCAGGTAAATGTACCATGAAACCACAAGGGAAGAAGACAAACTCCAGACCAAAGGCTTCATATGGTCCAAAGGCTTCATAGAGACGGAGGACTCAACAGAGTCACCCTAACACCAATGTTTTGCAGGGAAATCATACTCGGACTTATGAGTATGAGCGTGTTTCGTCAAACCGCTATGTTCATAAGACCAAAAACTATTCTGCTTATTTATATGAGTAATATTCACCTCCTACAAAGCTATTTGCTAGGGTTCCAAAGCCGAACTTCTCAGATGCTGCACTTAGACTCATTGCTTCGAAGCCACCCCTGAAAATGTGGGTGGTGAAGAAAACTTAACTCTCTTTTGCAGGGAAAGGTCTCCAGCCGATAATCAAAGGCGTCAGATGTTATTGCTGGTGACCTAAAACATCTTGTGGGGCGCAAGATAAAATGCCCAAATGGTCTTACTATGTATTTCGCTCATGGATTCCTTGACAATCGTCCTATCTACCCTAACCAGGATCTAAACTTTCATAATCCACTCGTTTGTCGAATGTTTATGCTTCACAGTACCCTTGGTGATGCCTATCCCCTCACTCCACTGTAGGGTATGACACCAAAGGCTTCAGAATGGATTATGGACAGTGGATGCAGTAACCACAAGACTGGTGATGGAAGTCTTCTCATGGACTCAACCTTATGTCCATCTGACAAAAGTAACATCACATTTGCTGACACTGGTAAAAGCAAGGTATTGGGTCTAGGTAGAGTTGCAATCTCAAAGGATCAGGACATGGATAAAGTTATGCTTGTTGAATCCCTTGGTTTCAACTTAATGTCTGTCTTAGTGCTTTGTGATTTGAACATGATTGTTATATTTGTAAAATATCATTGCCATCTGCTTATGGAGTCTGACAAATCTCTAGTCTTTGAAGGATATCGAAAGGATGATTTGTACATGGTAGATTTCTCAGCAGGACCACAGATGGCCGTATGTATTCTAGCAGAAGCTTCAGAGTGTTGGCTCTGGCATCGGAGGCTAGGGCATGCTGGCATGAGGAACCTATACACTCTCGCGAAGAAGAAACATGTCGTAGGCATCGAAGGCATCAAATTCAAGAAGGATCATTTGTGTGGTGCCTCAGAAGCTGGAAAGATGACAAGGGCCAAGCATCCCTCAAAGACAATCATGACGACATCTCAACCCTTGAAGCTGCTTCACATGGACTTATTTGGCCCTACTCACTACTCTGATCTTACTACCATTGCTTTCCTAAATGGTTTCGTCATTGTTGATGATTATTCAATATACAGTTGACAAACTATGGCATCAAGATCAAGCACATCAGAAGTGATAACGGCATAGAGTTCAAGAACACCGGTCTCGACACTTATCTTGATACATTGGGCATCACTCATGAGTTCTCCGCTCCATACACACCTCTGCAGAATGGCATCATAGAGCACAAGAACAGAACACTCATTGAGATGGCTCGGACAATGCTTGATGAGTACAAGACTCCAAGGAAGTTCTGGCCCGAAGCCATTGATACTGCATGCCACGTCATCAACCGTGTTTATCTTCACAAGCTTCTAAAGAAGACATCCTATGAGCTTCTAACTGGTAAGAAGCCAAACATCAGTTACTTCCGAGTATCTGGTGCTAGGTGCTGGATCAAGGATCCACATCACACTTCAAAATTTGTACCGAAAGCACATGAAGGTTTTATGCTTGGTTACAGAAAGGATTTGCACACCTACAGAGGCTTCAACCTCTTTCACTATAAAGTGGTTGAAACTGTGGATGTGCGGTTCGATGAGACTAATGGCTCGCAAAGAGAGCACCTACCAAATGTGCTAGATGAAGTCCCTCCTAGTGAATCGATTAAGCTTATGGGTACTGGAGAAATCATACCTTCGGAGGCACAGGCTAAAGAGGAACTTATTATTTCTACGCCAAATCAACCAGAAGACTCTGCTCAGCCTGAAGCCAATGCTGAAGATGAAGACAAGGATCTGCAAGGGAAAATTCTTTGTCCGGTTCATCCTCGTGTTGCAAATAAAGTACAGATTGAGAAGATAATTGATAGCATCAATGCACATGGTCACTCACTCGTTCAAGAGCAACACAGCTAACAAATTTCTGTGGGCACTTTGCATTTGTCTCTATATCTGAACCCAAGAAAGTTGTTGAAGCCTTCATGGAACCTGAATGGATTCAAGCTATGCAAGAAGAGCTTCAACAATTCGAGGTGAACAATGTGTGGGAATTAGTCAAGAGTCCTAACCCTCGCAAGCACAATATCATTGGCACCAAATGGATCTATCACAACAAACAAGATGAGCATGGTTAAGTTGTCAGAAACAAGGCTCTTCTCGTTGCTCAAGGATACACCCAAGTTGAAGGGATTAACTTCGATGAAACATTTGATCCGGTTGGTAGGCTTGAAGCCATTCGCATACTATTAGTCTATGCCAACCATCACAATATCCTCCTGTACCAAATGGATGTGAAGAGTGCCTTTCTTAATGGCAAGATTGAAGAAGAAGTGTATGTTGCACAACCACCTGGCTTTGAAGATCCAAAACATCCTGATATGGTATACAAGCTCAACAAGGCACTGTATGGCCTCAAACAAGCCCCTCGTGCTTGGTATGACACACTCAAAGACTACCTGAAGAGCAAAGGCTTCAAATCTGGTTCCCTGGATCCCACTCTCTTCATGAAGACATACGATGGTGAACTGTTTCTGTGCCAGATCTATGTGGATGACATTATCTTCGGCTGCACTGACAAAAGATACGGTGACAAGTTTGGGCACAGGATGCAAGAGCAATATTAGATGTCCATGATGGGTGGGCTGAAGTTCTTCCTTGGTCTTCAAATCCGTCAGCAGAGCAACGACATCTTCATATCTCAAGAGAAATACCTCAAAGATTGCCTGAAGAAGTTTGGAATGCAAGACTGCAAAGGGTACACGACGCCAATGCCAACCAAAGGTCAATTGGGTCCCGACGACAATGGTAAAGAGTTCGATCAAAAGGTATACCGCTCCATGATTGGTTCTTTACTCTATTTATGTGCATCTAGGCCAGATATCATGCTTAGCGTTTGCATGTGTGCTCGATTCCAAGCGACACCAAAGGGATCTCATCACTTAGATGTGAAGCGAATTGTTCGATATTTGGCTTACATCCCAACACAAAGGATTATGGTGTCCAAAGGGCTGAGAGATTGATCTAGTTGGATTCTCATATGATGAGTATGCTAGTGACAAGGTTTATCGCAAGTCTACTTCAGGCACATGTCACTTTCTTGGACGATCTCTTGTCTGTTTGTCTTCAAAGAAGCAGAACTGTGTGTCTCTCTCCACTGCTGAATCTGAATGCATTGCTGCTGGATCTTGCTACGCTTAACTTCTATGGATGAAGCAAACTCTCAAGGACTATGGTATCCATCTGAAGCAAGTGCCACTCTACTGCGACAATGAAAGGGCCATCAAGATTACCAACAACCGAGTTCAACATTCGAAGACAAAGCACATTCAAATCCGTCATCACTTTCTCAGAGATCATGTCATGAAGGAAGATATTGATATCATTCACGTCAACACTAAAGAGCAATTGGCTGATATGTTCACAAAGCCCTTGGATGAGAAAAGGTTTTGCAAGTTGCGGTGTGAGCTAAATATCTTAGAATCCTCAAATGTCCTGTGATTGGACACACATCCTAACGCTTATGCATGTTGATGACTTAGATGTGCAACACACGAAGTAACGTATATCTTCAATCAATGAAGACATACACTCTAAGTGTGAATACATTAACGCGGAATTTGACTTCGGAGTGCCACGATAATTGTGCGCCGTGTCTGTGTCTAATACTTCCTATATGGTGGGTAATGCCACCACCAAACTCTTGTTTGAAGTGTTTCATTTGGAGTCACATTTGCATATCTTTCACATTTGGTTTGTTTTCAACATTGATTTGTTTTCGCGTTTACCTTCACAATGTTGATTTGGTCTCATACTGATATATACATATATTTGTGTTCTGTCCTCTACAACATTCACTTATAGTTATGTCTTCATGTTTGAATACATTGATCTAAGTGAATGTGATCGGACCCTAACCCCCTCTATGCTTCTACCTTAGATTCTATCTATCCAAATCATATGCATTCTATTGAAACTGTCGATTGTCTTCTCTGAGTCCTTGTCATCAGAAGACAAAGAGAAAAAAATTGAATCCGTTTTAAACAGTTATGTTCTCATGTTTGTTGGTATGAGTAAATACCTAAAAACCGGAGAAGCCGGAGTGACCACCCGATAGTCTAGGCGTGCGTGGGAACATGGAACAACTTCCAATGTGTTGCATGCATGCCACGTGTCCTTCAGATGTGAACCGCTAGGGGCACCTGCATAATTACACTGTGTTGTCCCTTTCCTTATAAATACTCAACTCACCATAGTCACAATATCTTCTTCCACCTCGCCACCTCGCACAAACCCTATCCCCTAGCTCGCGACGACGCTGGAGACGAAGCGCTTAGCTGTCGCGACTTCTTCGACACCGTCCTCACGCCGATCGCGGACCTCGTCCTCTCCGCCGCCGCCGTAGGTGTCTTCCGACGCAAAGTTAGGGCGCAGGAGATTGAACTTCTCGGCCTCCCTCCTCGCCTCATCTAGCAGTTCGTCAAGGATAATTAAAACTTACTTTTTACTACCTTTTTGATCTGTCGGATCCATCCACTTCAATCAAAAGTGGTTTCTAAACTTCCGCATATGGATCTATCTTGTACTGCATCTCATATCATGCCAAGTATATTCAGTTATACTTGACAACTAGTTAGATTCCTCACTTGTACTTATTCATGGATTCGTACAAATCTAGAACCAACTCTCTCCACATAAGTGAATGTGTTCGCACTATGAGGTCAATGTCTTCAAACTGATTTATCTTAAAAATCTTCTGAGAATGCGTATGACCTCTTCCCCTTCCCTCGCACCTCTAATGCTGTCACAGGTACATGTCCATGGGAGAATCCCTTGGTTCCCATAGTCTGCATTCATTTGCAGAGTTCTTACGGCGACACATCAACTCTCCTGAAGCCAGTTCCTGTCTGACTAGCAGACGGAAGCCATTCACAGTCTTGAAGCCTTTAAGCTTGAATATAATGGCCACTGAGAAATCAGCTAGAAATGGCGCAAAAGTCGAATCCAATGGATTCGAAGATATTGGGTAGAGGAATGGTTCAAGTACAGATTTGTCACTGCTGAGTATGCTAAAAAGAATGCCATCAAGTGACGATGGGGAGATATTGTATACAGAGGTCTCCTGCCCAAGACCCAATGTGAAGCCATTTCTCAAGGCTTCTACCCTTGCATGGTTCGTGGACCGCAGCCAGACAATGCCGATCCATCATCTCTATTATGGTGTCGTGAAGAAAATCTCTTCAAGCGCAATTTCCAGTTTGCAAAGGAGTTTGCTGCAAAGAACAAGAAAGCATTTGGACTCGACTTCAACCCTGGTCCATCTGCTCCAAGGGCTGTTGGCACCCGCGGTGCCAATCCAAATGTCATCGGCCCCTTCTATAACCTCGACGGCCTTCTCACTCACATAGTTGTACAGGGGTCCGCCTTGGAGCACTCAACTGATGAAGCAGATTCTGATGAAGCGCTAGCTCCTCCTAAGCCGCAGAAGCAGGAGAAATTGAAGGCTTCAAAGCCCTGTGCCGCACCAAAAGCTTCTCGTGCGAAGCCGTTGGCAACTACACCTCCTGAACTCAGTGTGCAATCTGAAGATCTTTCTCGTGTCTCCGAGAAGACAAAGAAGCCCAAGAAGAAGAAGCACATGAAGATTGCTGGGCATGAACTTACTCATGTTGTTGTTCTGCGGAACAAAGATGAAACCATTGATCTTTCCAGCGAAGACGATCTTGGTGATGATGCCCTTGAGCTTCTGATCAAGAGCAAGCAAGAGGCAGAGATCTTCAACGATCTGCCACTCTTTGATGTGGATATTCTGAACAATTTCATTGATGAGTGGTTGTTTGACAACCCGAGCCTCGGCATTGATGATCTCGGGCTGCCAATTGACATTAGCGTCACCTTCCATGGAGCCATTGCTGATGAATTGGCCTTGGCTCACAAGATCGTCGAGCTGAAGAACAAAATTGATTACGAAAAGGGTCAATTCAAGAAGAACATGGCCAAGCTCAGCATGGCTGATGTTCAAAGCTTCAAGGAAACGCTGCATGAGCTGAAAGAACAGTTTCACAAGAAACGTGAATAAGCAAAAAGTTCAAGAGAGCGGATGAAATACTTCGTAGAGAAAGGTGTTCAAGCACACAATCAGGCAGAAAAGTGCAAGGCTCTTGGGCGTCCAGGCATCGACCCCATGATGGCTGCCAAACAGAAGAAGAAGCCTGCCGTGGCCCAAGCTGAAGCATCAAGGCAGGAAGCACCTCGCATTGTCTTCCCTGCCAGCATGACAGGCTCGAAGCCTAAGGTCCCCTCAGCAGCTTCAGAGTTGAAGAAAACAAGGGCAGTTGAAGCCGAAGCCAAGAAGCGCAAGTACAAGAATGTCTCAGATGGTGCTCCATCTAAGAAGAAACTGAAAAAGGCTTCAAAGTAAGAGCGTGCTGCGGCCTCTGAGCCTCTTGTAGTCGAGCCCATTTCTCTCGCTCGTCCTGCCTCCACCAACCAAGAGCGTCAACTTGTGATCCACGAGTCTACTTTCACAGAGGCTCCTGAAACTGAAAGAGTACCAGTTGTTGACCCCATCACAGCCAAAGACATTTGTCGTGAAGACAATGTAGATGACGATGAAGTCCTTCCTCAAATCAAGCACCAACCGGTATCATCGCCTGTTCTCATGAACAGCGAACTCATCAGCATTGGTCGTCCTTTGACGCCAATTGCTCAGGATGATTCGTGGGCTGATCTCCCCCAGCAAGACACCCCCGCTCATGATGAAACTCCCACAACACCAACACCAACACCTCAAGTCACCACTCCGGTGCTTGACGACTACTGCATGGTGCAGACCACTCCATCACCACAGGCGTCGCCCGCATTCCGCAGGCTTCGCAAAGGCCCTAGGCCACAGGTCACCATGTCGAGCAGTCTAGAAGGGGAAGTGCACCAAAGCTTAGTTGCACGCAAAGTGTTTCCAGAAGCCACTCCTACTTCTACTGTCTCTGAGTCTGAAGAAAAAGATGTTGAAGACATTCCTATCGGATCATGGGTAATGGCAAAACCCTTAAGGTTCGAACACTGGGGTGCGCTCGAAGACTTTCTCCCTACCGATCCACGCCCTAGCTTGCTAAGATCTCGTGGAAGAACTCGACGAACTCGCAACACAAAGACACAAGGTTTATACTTGTTCGGGCCACCGTTGTGGTGTAATACCCTAATCCAGTGTGGTGGTGTAGGATTGCCTCTTGGGCTGATGAAGAACAGTACAAGTGGAAGAACAGCCTCCTGAGGTTGAGGTGTTCTTGTGCTTGGTGTGTGGCTAAGGGCTGGCTCTAGATCAGGTTAGCTTGCCCTCTACTGTGGTGGCTAGTTCTACTTATATAGGCCCTGGTCCTCTCCCCAAATATTGAGCGGGAAGGGAGCCAACAACGGCCAATTTGAAAGGGGACAACTAGTACAACTTATCCTAACAAAAGTAGTCTTTGCCTGCAAAAGGCTCTTGTGGTGACGCCGCCTTGGGCTCCATGGTGACCTCCGTCTTGCCGTCCTTCAGGTCCTGGTCTCGTTGCACCGATGTGGAAACCTTTGCTTGATACCTCGGTACTCTGCGCCTGCGCCTGCCTCCTTAGCGCCAAAGAGGAAACTAGGACACTGCGCACGCTGGCGCCCGCATAGCGCCCGCCTGGTGTCAATCGTCTTGGCTCATGTCATAAGAGCCTCGCAAGGTTTGCCTTGCCTTGATCTCTCCGCACCGCGTGAGCCTACCTGGCAAGGCCGCTCCTGAGGAGGTCTCGTGTCGTCCGCCTCGCGAGGCTTGGCCCCTCGCGAGGGTCTTGAATGCCTTGTTGATGAAGATGGGCCATTTAGGCCTGCTAGCTTAGCCACGCCATGGAACACAGAGCCCGCAGTCGGCCGATCCCTGGTGCTCAATGACAAGGCCATCGACAAGGTGCGTCCCATGATCGCCATTAGTTTCAACGAGTGGGGGGAGACGGAGGCCTGGCCTGCATCTCGTGCTCGCATTGCCCGGGCAGCCACCGAGGTCCTGATCTTTATCGACGCCCTTTGGACTGGCCTGATCCCCCTTTTCTCCGCCTTCTTCAACGCGGTGCTTGAACATTACCAGATCCACATGCTGCATCTCGACCCCCAATCCGTGACTCTTCTTGCCATCTTCACCTTCGTGTGTGAGACCATGGTGAGCGTCGCTCCTTCCGTGGCCCTTCTCCGTCATTTCTTCTCACTACATCTGATTGATCCTTTGCAAAGCTCGGGGTGCATGGGCTTCTTGGCTGTGGCCGCAACGGTGGGCGTGGGAATCGACTTAGAGCTTCCTCCATCCACGAGGGAGTTTGGGACACGGTAGGTGTTTGTCGATGCCGGGTGCTCAGCCCTCTGCTCCAATCCCCGTATGCACGTGCCGTTCCCAACTCTTGCTGGGGCCATGAGAAGCTCGTGAGCCCCCGTCTCATCCCCGTCTGGCTCAGGCTGAGGAGGTTGAAGGACAACAGCGTGACTGTGCCCATGATGGTGAAGGAGTTTGTCAAATGATGAGTCGCCCCGCTTCAGTGCCAGTCTCGCCCGATGTGGGCCTTGCTCAGCAGTCAGGACCACATGAGGTTTCAGGAGTCTGGGCTCCCTCTTAAGACGCAACAAATCGTGCTTGAGGTCCTGGTAGGTGTCCCTCCGCCGGACGACTTGCCTGGGAAGAGCTGTCTGCTGTACCGCCGCAAGAACAAGGCCGAATTTGCAAAGAGCATGCCTCCCTTTGATGAGTGGGGGCTGCGCCCGGATGGCTTGGTGGGGTCCCGCGAGAACCCTGTCAATGTGGTTCCCTTCTTCGTTGTTGGCACCGAGTTCGTCCCAAATGTGGATGCAGGGGTTGAGCACCGACGGAAGCTGGCGGCACGAGTGCCGACGCGCAGACGCCCCCTGGGGATCCAGGGGCGTCGCCCCCATGGACTCGTGATTCTCTCGAGGCCGGGGCTCCGGAGGCCTCGGGAGGTCGCGGTGAGACGGCGCCTGCCTGCTCTCCGCAGCTCGGCACCCCTGGAGTTGTCCTCTCAAGCACTTCTCCATCTGCACCTCGTGCCAGTCGCCATGTCCAGCGCTTCGGTTGGCTTTGTGTGGACTTTGAGGAGCTCCGCAAGAGGAAAGGATCTCCGAGCGGCAGCGGTATCTTCGGGCCGTTGAAGTGACAAAAGTACATCGCCGTCGATAGGTAAGTACTGCACCGTATGATTTCTTGATTGTTCTTTTCCTCCCTAACATGGGCTCTTTAGGATCCCTTCCGTCAAGGCCGATGTATCTCCTGAGGAGCTGCCTCCTCATTCCTCGTCTCCCCAACTGGCCTTGAGGGCCCCGAGCCTGCCTGCCGTCCCTGGAGTAGGGTCGGTTCGGGAAGGCGCGCTTGCCTCTACAGTGCGTTGAATCTGTCGTCCCGCCGTCTTTCCTCCAACGTCTGGCGCGAAGCCTGGCAGGCGTGCCCAGGGCCCCTCCCCAGGTCATGGACGACACCTGGCTGACTTTGTCCTTCGGTTCTTCTCCAAGCGGCGGGCCCCGACTTGCTAGGGCCCCTCACAAGGCCCGGCCGGAGCCCGGGTCAGCACCAACCCCAGCCCCCTGCTGAGAGGGATGGAACTCCTATAGCAATCGATGTGGAAAAAGGCAACAGCCGAGAATACAAAGCAGAAAAAGCGAGTGAGATCTTGACTTTCTATTATCATACATCATAGAAGTATTTAATCAAATCAGAAAGAGCCCTGGGATTTGACCAAAACGGCATAATTGAAAGCTCTCGTCTCAGTTGCTTGCCTAAGAAAAGGTACCGGGTTGTTCCGTGATGACGAATAAGCAACCCAGCCCAATCCTTGCTTTCATAGAAAAAGGTGAATTTACTCGAATATTCGTTGCCCCATGCCCCACTTGCGGCCCCCGCGGCGGAGGACGAGGTGGGCCGTGCACTTGAGTTTGAGCGCGAACGAAGCGTCGTTCGCCACGAGCTCTTCCAGGAGGCGATCGACGCGATCAACCGACTTGGTGGCGAACTTGCTGATGTTGACGCACGCCTCAAGGCTGAGGGTCTTCGACTGGTGGAGGAACGACGTAAGCTGAAGGTGGCCATCAACCTTGGCCGCTACCAATGCAATCTTGAAAACGCGAAGGCCGAGGCGTCCCATAAGGGTTCCCGTGAAGCTTGCTTCCGAGCTCTGGAGGAGGATCGCGAGGCTGACCGCCGTCGCGAGGCTGTGGAGAAGCGCGCGTGGGAGCTCCAGGCCTGGAGTGCGTCACTGGAGCAGCAGGTGGAGGCGTGCAATGCCGCCATTGCGTCGCTGAGGGGGACGCCCACCGAGGAAGAAGAGATTCGGAAGCGCGAGGAGGCGCTGGCTTTGGAGGCCGTGGAGCATAGCCTTGAGCTTGAGAAACTGGAGACGAGGGAGTGCCAAGTCGTTCAAGCAGAAGACACCGTTAATGGGCGCGAGGCCAGGGCTCAGGAGGAGGTTGATCGCCGGGTGGCCGAGGCTCGCACGGATCTTGAAGGTAGGTATGATTTGAGGTTGAAGCTTGCGGTAACGGAGGATGCGGGCAGGTCCTCCGCCCTCAGGCCCAAGCTGGCCGAAGTGGAGAGGCGCGACGAGGCCACGGCAGCCACCCTGGTTACGGCGCAGGCAGAACTAGCTTCCGCCCTCACCGAGCTGCTCTCACTTCAGAAGCGAGTTGATGATATCGAGTCCTTTGTGCGCCAGAGTCGGGAGGAAGTGCTCCTGCGTCGGACGCTGGAGTGCGAGCACGCCCCTATGCTCCAGGACCTCAGGGACAAGGCAAGTACAGTGTTGGGCCACGTCTGTGACGAGAATGCTCCGCAGCCGCACTCGAACGACTACGCCAGTCATCTGCGCTTCTTTGGTGACGTGATGACGCCCCTGCAGGCTCGGTCCAATAGAGCTCGCCAGCTCATGGAAGAGAGAAGCCACGGCCTGCTCGGGCTCGCGTTCTCCTGCGTATTCAGCCATCTTCAGAACACTTTCCTTGACTTTGACTTCGACGCCGCCGTTGCCCCTGTACCGCAGGCCATCCTTGGCGACCTGGCGCGGTGGGTGGAGGACAATGTGGATGCGCTGGTCAGAGCCTTCGCTTCTGAAGACGACGCGATGGTGGTCGCCGCAGACAAAGGCGACTTGGTTGACGATGGTGATGCCGGTGTTGGTGAAGGCGGAGGCGACATCAATGATGGTGACAGCGATGCCAGTGAGGCGTCTGGAGATGACGTGGAGGATGCAGCGAGGACGTGGAGGACGCGGCGAGAGACTCTTTGTTATTTGGTTGCAGGGTTGCTTGAGAGAGACCATCTTCATCCTACGCCTCCCACGGATTGATAAACCTAAGATCATCAACTCGAGGGAAATTTGCTACTGTCCTAGAAAACTCTGCTCTTTGAGGCCCAACATGAGTCTACAAGAAGAATGTTGCATAGTAGACATCAGACACAATGTTGTATCGCAAGGTAATCTATGCATTCAACATATGGGCTTAGTTATCTTTTTAAAATAATGTTGTGCATGGTTGGGATGTGACCTGCGCATGCACGTAGTGAGAGGCTGCCCCTAGCACGCACCTACTCTTTCCATTTTTCTCTCTTGGTCGTTGGCGTTTGCTTGTGATCCAGTTGCTGGTTGGGGCGACAGATACGGATCAAGGCAGCCCGACCGGGAGGTAGTTAGCACTCAGATGTAATCCTATTAAGCTAAGGAATAGCAGAAAACAGAAGGTTGATGTGTTGGAGCGAAAACTCTCTCTCTCACTCTCTCGTTCGAACTCTTTCTGTTAACAACAGAGGCTCCCGTCTGGTTAGCATCGGGGATCGGTCGACGACGGTGATGGGGCGTAGGAAGACATGCCTAAGGGGGTCCTGACACCGGAGGGACGCGAGGACGACGACGTGCTGGTGGTTCTTATCTAAAACTCTTGGGTTCTCTCACTTGGGAAAGAAGGAGGAGGCGAAGGAAGGAGAGAGTGGTGGTGGCGACGACAGGGGGAAGAGGAAACCTACGGCGCATGGCTAAGGTTTTATAGAGGCATGGATGGACGACGTGACCTCGACATCCGTGAAGCTCATGGAGCGGGCGCGAGCACTCTCTTGCAGGAGGACGACGGTGTCAATGGGAGCAGGTGGCCATGAGATAAAGGAGGTGGGCCGACTTAGAGGAGGGGAGGTCCAGCTAGGCTACGGTGGCTGCAGGGAGGCCTTTTCCCTTTTTTAAATCTGTAGATTCAAATTCCTAGATGAAGAAAAGGAAATGGATAGGCTGTAACAGAAAGAATGAGAAGGAAATAAAAATATACTTGAGCTCCTGGATTTATGCATAATTTGAATAAAATGGTTTGGACATTTTTAGATCTAGAAAAATAAACCAATTATGAATTAAATTCAAACTTCATGCATTTTTGAACCCAACCAAAACAAACCCAAATGAGCTAAAAATTGGCATATAGGTTGAAGGCATGGTGTGGAATTTAGAGGAAAATAATAAAAATTATTTGGGGCAGGAAAAAGGACACTTGCATATATGGGTGAAATTTCAAAGAAAGGAAGAAGTGAAATGGTTCGCACTTGGAGAAGGGCCTTGAAGAAAAAATTACGATGAAACAAACATAAGAGGAGGAAGGGAAGATGGAGAGAACACAAACTACACATCAACACAAGGAATGCAACCCACATAGATCATGATGAAATGCAATAAAAAGACAAGAGGCACAATGCAACATGATATGATGCAAGATATGACAATGGCAATTAACATGATCATGGCATGCAACAAATAAAAGAAACAATGCAAAACAAAGATGAATATGATGCATGCTGCAATAATAACTTAAAATAAACACCACAAGCATGTCAGCACGAACATATGACAAAAATAATGGAGGCCTCGGTCTTGGTTCATCACATCGCCCCTCCCGCCGACAAGAAGCCACATTTCCACTGTTCCACCTTCCTTTCCAAGTTCAAACCTTCACTGCTTATTTGCAGCGCCGCCTCCTCACTGGCGACCCTTCTTCTTCCCGCGTGGCCTCATTGATATAGTCAGGTAATCCACACCTCATCCCCATCCTCCTCCATCCCATATGCCCTGACCGACGGTGTGACAACTTCCGCCCAAATCACTGCCCCATCCTCCAAATAAGTGCCGCCCATAGCCATTTTGTATGTAGTATAGCGAGGAGCTCAGGAGCATCTGGTAGCGGAGAAGAAAATTACGGCCTCATGCATAGATGAGGTCACGATGGTTGCCATGTGTGCTGACCACCAGATCTTGGAGGAGCATCTCGCCTTCGAGGCCACCGTCGATGCCACTAGGCAGTTGGCTACTTTAAAATATAGTTTGTGGTGTTTTGTTGAGGCCACCGCTGGTGCCTTCTACTGGATTGTCCTATGTAATGTTAATATGCAATCTAATCTTATGAAATGTAATGTTCAGTTAATAGTTTGGTCCAACAATTGCTTCATTTCCTAGTAGTTATGAAGAATTATTTGTTTCGTTAACTATCTTACGTTCTAGTATATGTTCTATTCTGCAATGTGGTGCCCAGTTAATTGTTTGGTTCATAAATTTGTTCCGCTCTCCAGTTAACTGTTTGGTTCAATTCTGCAATCTGATGTTCATTTGTTGTGGGAACGGTTTGGCATTGTTATGCATGTGAGAAATAAATCGAGTTTGGTTGTACTAAATACATGATAAACTTATACAATTGCTCTATTTCCATGTTGTTTAGCAATGTATGTGTTATACTTGGGTCTTCATAGTTGTGTAGAGGTCTTCGGCATTGGTGTGTAGTTGCTTGGTTGCTCTGTGATTTTCCTCATTGCCAATGGCATGAGGTTGGGCACAGCATGATCCAGCTACACTGTATCCCGCTTCGGTGGTGGATAGAGACACAGAATTTTGTTTCTCAGAAGACCAAGACACAAGAGATCTACCAAGAAATTGACATATACCTGGAGTGGATTTTCTATCAACCTTGTCTACGGCATACACTGGTACATCGAGGTGTTATACAAACGGTTTTTAACCCCTTTCCAAGACGGTGTTCTGAACCATCGCCAAGTGAGTTACTACGATAGGGGGGGTCCTTCCCACATGACCTAGAACCGTCGAGGATAGGCCCTCCTGGTACACACGCTTGGCAAAATGAGGTTGTGTGCAACGGGCAAGCGATCAACTATGGTTATACGTATAGTTGTGCTAAAAAATACAATTAAACCGGACAAATCGTTTCTGGCCGTAAGTACATCCCACACAGTCAGTCCTGGCTAAAGGCTTCCATTCGTATGTACATTCCACACAATCAATCCAAAGAATACATTACCTTTAGTATGCACATTCCACACAGTTAACTAATAAGTCTGTTTCCGTTCGTATATGGATCCCACACAGTTATTCCAAGGAAAGCGTTTCCGTTCGTAGGTACATCACACACACAATTTCCCCATTAAATCGTTTGTGATAGTGTTGCCATTGCATATGATATTAACAATTTTACCATTTCCCCTATTGAATGCATCACACATTGTGTGTAGAAGAAACTGTGTGGCAAAGGCTCTCCATAACACACACTTTTTATGTGGTAAATGTTTGCGCAAGGTGGCCTAATGCAAATAGTTTCAAGAGGATGCCGTGTGTGATTGTTCATTCATCCAACACAGTTTATTCCTAGAAACTGTGTGCGTTGTCTGAGGTCATCGCCCACGGTGTTTTCTCAATAACCGTTTGCAATAGAAAAACCAATTAGCAGGCTAATTGCCCTAATATTAATAATCCATTTTTTAGACTAATTGACATCTCATATTAAGTACACAATATATTTCATTTCCATATTAAGGAAGCAGGATTTCATAATCGAAATGCATTAGAGTACAACATCATATAGCATCAACACTTAGCTACCCCATTACACAACTACACTAACACTGAGTTTCACATGCAACATCTATAACCTTTCGAAATTAGCATCATAGGCGATACAAAGACAGAGGAATCTCATCTGGAAAACTGCTGAAGCTGAAGGCGAATATTGAGCCTTCATTGATGTTGATGGTCTTTGCAACTTTAGGCCCGTGTCTCTGGATGACTGACCGTCCATCTTTCGTCCTCTTCAGGAACACTTCAATAGAGAACCGTGGGTGTTGTATGCAAACCTTCCTCGCCTCTTGACCATACAGGTGGTTTTGGAGGTAATCATCAGTGAACAGCTTTGGAAAGGCCTCAAAACAATGATATGCATAAATATCTTCTCTAGATTTGAAATGGCGCAACGGAATTAAAAATACAAGGTATAACAATTAGTACCATCTCGTAGTGAACTGATGTCTTCTCCACTAGGCAGACAAAGATCTTGTTGTTTTTTGTCGCTAATTTCTTTATCGTAACAATCTTTCTGAGTTTCTTGACTTGACAGATATTCATGGACAACTCAGTTCCACATATGCAAAAAGGATCAAACAGTGAATCAAAACCTCTGACAACCTACATGTGGAAGACCAAATTGTTAAAAACCTTATATTTAAAAACAAGAAGTGTAAAGGTGTGTTATTAACTGCAACATGCCTATTATTTAAAAACAAGCAAACGTAGTCATTCAAACTTGTATTGTGCCGTTCCAAGTACACTAGTTATTGGCCCTGTTTGGATCCATGGGTTAGAGTTAGTTTGAGCTAGTTTGGGCTCAAATAGCCCTAATGTATCCAAACATGAGGGCTAGTTTGAGCTAGTTGCGTCAAACCCACCCAAAACAACTATCCCACCCAAGAGGTGCTAATTGGGTCTAGTTCTCCTAGTGCATTTATTGGCTAGAGTTAGTTTAGGGTTAGTCATTGTTATTTAGGAAAAATAGGATAGTGTAGGATTTATTCTACCTTGACTTGTACTCCAAGATGACCATGTACTGCTATATATATGCCCACGAGGCTGAAGCAATACAATCAACTATTCCACCAATCTCTCTACCCCTTTTAAATGTCATGAGCTAGAAACTAACTCTAACCTCTAGCTAAGTTAGAGTATACAAATAGTGCCATTGTTAAATAAAATGGAAAGGCGTGTTCAATACTCACTCCGGTCATTTTTACTCTCCATATAAGAATTTTTGGAAGTCAAACTTCACAAAGTTTGATCTTATTTATATGAAAAAATATCAACATATACCATGCTAAAGTTATACAATATGAATTTTTAAGTCATGACACATGTACTGATATTTATTTCATATTGTGAATGTTGGTATTTTGTTCTATAACGTTGGTCAAACTTCATGAGGCTTGACTTTAGACAAGTCTTATATGCGAACTAAAAAGATTCGGAGGGAGTACAACATGCTTAACAACAACCAAATATAGTCATTCATAGAGCTATTGTTAAATTTGGTATTGATGAAATTGAACTACACAGTTCATACTAGCACATATAGAACATCACACTGTTAATAGCTGAAATAAACAAGGCATACTACCAACAATGAAGGATGGCAATTGAAACTGGACATATGCTAACTACAAACAACCGAACAACCATAAACCGTAGAAATAAACAAGGCGTAATGCAAACAACAAAATATAGCAATAAATACTAGATAGGTTCTCACTACAACAGGGGCTCAAGAAAACAAATTAGGAGTTTCCTCACTTGTCACAGATTGGCTCCTCCTCGTGGTCGCTGTCGATGAGGTCGGACTTGGCAGCTGGGGATCCCAAGCCAGCATCGCAGAACGTGTCCTTCAAAAATGACAAAAGGGGCTCGATGGCGATGAAGGATGGCAAATTGTTCATAACAAGCCAAAGGAGATCAGCATTAGGGCCGTCGATGAGATCGACGGCTGTCGAACTTGAAGGGTTGCGGGTGGGCAACTTAACCTGTGACATAACCCACGTCAAGTCGTCGGTGTCGACGACCTCGATGTTGTAGCCGGCGTCCTTGACATGCCAGAGTACTCTAGCCTGCTGATTGAAAGGCTCAGTCCAGGTCCAGTCATTGTCGCCAGCTTCCTCGGCGGCCACCTTGTCGACGTAGGGTGAAGAGGCCGCGGTAAATCTCTTTTGGGCCATTCTATCCTCAAGCTCCTCGGTAAGCATAGCCGGTCTTAGGTTGCGACACCCTGGAGTGGGGGAGGGGTTGGGGATTCCGCAGGCGTTATCTAAGAAACTCAGGGCGGCGAGGGTGTCTATATCGGTCAGTAAACTGCACGCGCAGACCGATAGAGGTTGACGATTGAGGCGGCGCGACGGCGACCTAGATAGTTTCGGAGCGAGGGAGGGGTGGTGTGTATGTGTGTGAATGGGGGTTTTGGGGTGAGCGAAGGATTTGAGGCGTGTGTGTGGACGGGGTCCAAGGTGGTGTTTGAGGAAATGCCGCGGGTACTGAAAATTTTACTAGGTGGGAGTAAAATGGCGGGGCTACCGAAAATTTGGATCAAGGAATTGAAGCAGAGCGGGGCGGGAGTAACGAACATCACACACGGTTAAAACATAATAATTATGTGCTATCAAATAGAAAAACACTCCAGCCGAGCAGATATTTTTGAGATTGTGAGGGATGAAGGCGGGAGTAAAATGCCGGTGCTACTTAAAATTTGGATCTACTAATTGAAGCAGAGTGGGAGTAACAGACATCGCACACGGTCCAGACGTACTAATTGTGTGCTATCAAAAACAGAAAAACCATCTGCGTGGGTAGATATTTTCGTGATTGCGAGGGAGTAGATATTTGCGAGAGGGGGAGGGAAGCCTCGTGGAGCCCAATCTACTGTGATCATGTGGGTGATAGGGGCAGGGGTGTGGTACACGGGTAGTCCTAGGGAACCGTGTCTGATTCATACCCAATCGCAGATGGTTGCTGCGTCCGACTCGTCTGCTGTTTATAAATTTGGCCAAAAAATGCGGGAAAGGGTCAAAACACAAACACACTTGTATGTGGACCAAATATATGTATCGAAAGGGTGGTTTCATGTTGAAATACCCAATGCACAACTTTGATGTGGCACCTGTCACACAACGCGCACATTATTTTTGCTATCCCCCCCCCACAAACACTTCGTGTTGCCGGGGGGTGGAATCCTAGCTATTCACGCATGCCCCCAAATAGCTAGGTCTGACATCTCACCTTACTGTAACACAAAACCGAAAGGAGTACATCAAGCCCCCTCCCTCGTTTGCTTCCAATCAAATGTGGACCGATGTGTTCTTCTGGCGTTAGATGGGTGATACACTTACTGACCACAACTGCAGGTGGCCCGAGCGTGTGTGTGTGTGTGTGTGTGTGTGTGTGTGTGTGCATGTGTATGCGTGCGTGTTATGTGTGTGTGTGAAAACGATGTTCTATGATATTTAAATGACCAAATCACAAATTTGATGTGGCACATGTGCATCACAAATTAACCGGGAATCCCCGACCCCACGAAGGTTCATCTAGTACGAAGTAGTATTCCCCCCCCCACACACACAAACTTTGAGTCGGTGGGAGGGGGCATCTCAAGGTTTATTGTAGGACTGACCAAGAAGAATCACCACCTTGGTCGTATAACCTCTCTTGTTTGTTGGGTCAAAGTCATGCATTGACGTTCCACACGTGGCCCCACAAAATAGTCTAGCTTGTCGCTGATAACCACGCGAGGGAGTGCCTGAAGACATCCACTGCATGCATGTGCCCAAACATATGTATGAAGTATCATGTGGTGCTTGAATATACCCAATGCACAACTTTGATTCATGTGTATGCGAGACCTCGAACTTAGGTCTTGAATCTCAGCATGATCGAGGTACGATTATACGGTAATGCGAACTAAGAGAAGAAGAATCCACCCAGGTAACCTCTCTCGCATTGTCGGTGGAAGTGATGGACGTCCACGCGGGCCTATGAATATATAGGGCGTCGACGATAACCAAGCGAGGGAGAGTGTCCAAAGACAACCACCGCATGTATGTGCCCCAAACATATGTATGGACATGCGTGATGCATGCATATATGTTTGCATACTAAAACCACAACATTTTGGATGTGGCGCATGCATGCATCAAAAAAATGCACAGTCCCCACACTGATCTAGTTCATGATGTGTCGCGTGCTTGCACCCCCCCACTTCAACCCACTAGGAGGAATTCGTGCGTACACATGGCCGCAAAGTATAGTTGCATGTACCGAACCATATAAGACGAACCAAAATTTAATCCCCTCCTAATTATAAGTCAAATTAACACCTATCATTGTAGGTCGAAGTGATTGACCAAGAGGGCACACAGAGATGGACGAAGCATCTTGCCGATAAACCCGTGAGTGAGTGCTAGAGGACAACCGCCATCGCTTGCTTGTGGGCCAAACACATTTTTGGAGATGTGTGGTTGTGATGCTTGAATACCTAATATTTATGCAAAGCTTTCATGTGGCACCTACCTCGGAAACCTTTAAGTCCCCAACACGAACAGATGTTCATGACATGTAGTGTATATATGTTGCCCCCCCTCTTCGACATGTAATATATACTCCTACGTACCGTAACACAACCCGAAAATAATCCTCCCTGTTCATCAAAATACCTTTCTTGTTGTGTCATATATTAGATGGACGACGACCTCGCGGGACCGTGGAGGGAAGAGTCGCAGGAGAATGAGTGACAACCATCGTCTGAACATGGCCCAATGTGTTGCTGAAGTTTTTAATACCCAATAAGCACAACTTCTTTGTGGCATCTGCCTCGAAAACCGAAAATTCCACACACGGAGCGAGATCAATTCACAACATGTGTGTAGTATATATGTGCTGCCCCAGCCCCCTCCTCCCCTCTTTGACGCGTACCATATACTCCTACTGCAACATAACCAAAAAAGATACCTCCTTGCTGGGTCAAAGTGATGGAGGATAACCTCGCGGGCCCACGGATGGAACCATTGCACGCGAGTGAGTGTACTATATGCGTAGTATTGCCCCCAGCCAACCACTTCAACACGTACTATATATATACTCCTACCCTACATATAACAAAAACCAAAAAATGAACATCCTTGTTGGTCAAATTAACCTCTCTCATCGCATGTCATAGTGCTGCACGGTGACCTCGCGGGCCCACGCGAGTGAGTGTCCTAGGACAACCGCATGCATGTGGCCCAAAGATGCATGGCAAACTTTTTCCATGCGAGTGAGTGTTCGAGGACAACCGCGTGCATGTGGCCCAAAAAAATAAATAACATCTGTTTGTTTTTTATTCATTGATTGATTTCCCAGGGATTTAAATGTGCGAAAATAAAATTTTATCTACATGAGACCCGTGATAGTGCACGAAAATATATTGCAAAATCATATGTGTACGTGTCCCTGGGTGCATGTTTAGTCCCCATGCAAGAAATTTCTAACGTCTAGAATTTTGATTTTCAAATACAATAAATCCAAAACTATGTTGAAATTCATGAAACTTATATTGGTGTCATATGGACACCAATAGACGGTGATATTTGTTTTTCAAATTTGAGACAAGTTTTGATATAATCTTCTTACATATAGGAAATTATAAATAATTATCAACGATTATCGCGAACAAACTCTTTATTCGAACCGTGTGCGTTAGACCAACAATGTAAGTGACTTGCTTCGGTTAAGCAGTAAAGCGGCAGAATTGATCATCAAAAAAGAAAAATCAATATAATATGTGCCGCGCACGTGTCCCGTGTGCTGTACGAGCATGTGTGAGTTGACGAGACGCATGCTAGGAACGGGAGACCGAGGCATGTGTGTGTATGCTATGCACCCACCATGGGGTGTGCTAGTAGCTGTGTGAAATGACGGTAGGCATGCCAGCAGTCCGCCGCACATGCACACCGGGAGGAGAGCCAGCCCTTTGACCGCCGCGGAGCTCGCTCCACTGCTCCATATTAATGGCGTGCCCGATCCGCTGGCATAATAGGGGGCCGCACACCGCGCCGAAAGCTACTCTGGCAATGACTTCGACTCTATTGAAATACCAGTTAGGCCCCCCTTTGTTGGGAACAGAAACCCTTGGTTATGTTCACCCAGTCCATGAAATCAGAGTAAGACTCGTTAGATCCATGTAGTGTATTCATTGTTTGAATGGTATCTATGGTTAGTGATTAAGTGTTTGTTATGTACAAACGTTCTTTTTGCTAATAATCCGAATACGGTAAGCGTGCGTGTTAATAATTCGTAGCCAAATCTTGAGAATTGATTTTTACCACCGCCAACCTCGCTCGTGAAATGTGTCGGCATCCTCAAAACAGGGGTCCCCATACTTGCCTGACCAGGCTGGCTCCATCTTCACCAGCAAACACTTAAGACCCTCGCGAGGTGGACGACGCAAGAACTCCTCGGGGGAGGCCTCACCAGGCTGGCTCACGAGGGGCAGAGAGATCAAGGCAAGGGGTACCTCGCGAGGTTCCGTTGACGTAAGTCATGACGGTCGGGGCCAAGCGGGCAACAGGTGGGCGCCAGCGCGCAGTGTCCTCGTTTCCTCTTTGGTGCTAAAGAGGCAAGCGCAGGCGAGGAGTCCCGAGGCATCAGGCAAAGGTTTCCATATCGGTGCAACGAGACCAAGACCAGAAGGACGACATGACAGAGGTCACCGTGGAGCCCAAGACGGCATCACCACCAGAGCCTTTGGCAGGCGAAGACCTCCTTTAGTCAGGATAACTTGTACTAGTTGTCTCCCTTCAAATTTGGCCGTTGTTGGATCCCTTCCCGCTCAATATTTGGGAAGAGGACCAGGCCCTCTATAAATAGGGCTATCCACCACAGTAGGAAGAGGGATCTCAATCCATTCAGATCACCCTCATCCACACAAGCTCACCAAACACAAGAGCACCTCTCCTCAGGAGGCTGTTCTTCCCTTGTAACTGTTCATCCTCAGCCCGAGAGGCAATCCACCACACCAAACTGGAGTAGGGTATTACACCACCTCGGTGGCCCGAACTAGTATAAACCTTGTGTCTCTTGTTCTATGAGTTCGACGCACTGAGCTTTGAGATCACGGTGAGGGTGTGAGCTAGAGGGAGGAGAGACCTTCGTGGGCACCCCAGTGTTCAAACCTCAAGGGTTTTGCCGGAACCAGAAATCCGACATTTGGGTGCCAGGTAGGGGTGCGCCAAAGCTTTCCTTTCGCTGATCTACATTCCATCGCTCCACCGCATCCATGGCGGACGCGCGCCGAGCCCACGATGAGCGCCGGGCCGTCCTTACCGCCCGTGTCGCTCAAACGGCCCCTGTCGGCAGGCCTCCCCATCATTCCCGTCACCCGCCGCCAATGCTGCAACCGGTCCGGCGGGGAACGAGCAGCAAGCGTCCTCACTGCATCCTTCTGTACGGCGGGATGGCGCCACCGCCACTCCGTCACTGGCCCTGGCCTGCTCATCGTCTCACACTCGTCGCGCTCCTGCGGGCGAGCAGGCCGCATTGCTCACGGCACGCGAGCTCCTGCGCAACCGCCCGGTCGACGACCTCTACGAGGACTGGTTGGACCGCATCGCTGACCTCATCAGCTCTGCTGGGTGCTCCCCCGCACCCTCCCTCTTGCTGCCTCGCCCTCCGCCAGCTACGGGCGACGTAGCTCACGGAGCACCTCGACCACCTTCGCACCAAGACAGCGCTCTAGCGCCAAGGCGCGCGGCCTCCCGGCATGACCCACCGCGTCAGGCGCCCGCACGGGAAGAAGGAAGTTGCCCAGAAGTTCCCCACCCGCAAGAGAATACTCCCGTGCTCCCAGCGCCACCGCGACAAGACCGCATGCCTCCTGAAGTGGCGGCGCGCAGGCATCAGGGGCAGGCTCCGCATCAGCAAAGGGCCCTGATGGCGACAGCAGGCTGCCGCGCCTTCACTCCGAAGCTGCGTAGCGTCGTGTGGCCGGGCAAGTTCAAGCCGGACCTACCTCCTCGCTGCGACGACACCCCCGATCCTGCGGAGTTCTTGCAGCTCTACGAGCTAAGCATTGAGGTGGCCAACGGCGATGAGAAAGTAATGTCGAACTGGTTCCCCATGGCTCTCAAGGATGGTGCTCGCTCGTGGCTCCTGAACCTGCCCCCGGGCTCGATCTCCTCATGTGATGAGATGCGCGACCGCTTCATCACCAACTTCAAGGGCACTTGCGACCACCCTCCGGCCGTGGGTGACCTGCGCCGCATCAAGCAGCAGCTAGGAGAGACCTTGCAGAAGTACATCCAGCACTTCAAAATCGTTTGTCTCGAGATCCCCAAGGTGACGGATGAGGCCATCATTTCCGCGTTTTCTGTTGGCGTCCGGGATGTCAAGATGAAGGAGCAGCTCACCATCCACGAGGAGTTATGCACGGCTCTAGGGTTGTTCAACATGGCGACCAAGTGCACAAGAGCTGAGGAGGGGCGCCTTTCCCCGCTCGAGCTCCCAGCTACCGACCCGGAGGAGAAGAAAGCCAAAGCCAAGGACGTGAAGCGCAAGGGAGGGGCCGTGCTCGCAGCGGAGCCAGATACGAAGCGCGGCCGGGACCATCCCGAGTCGTCCAAGAGCAGCCGACCGTTCTGCGCCTTCCACAACGTACATAGCAACAACACCAATGATTGTCAAGAGCTCCGGGCCATTCGAGATGGACGCTTCGGTCGACGCCCTGACCGCAACAACCGGGCCTACGACCAAGGAGGACGACGAGGCGGAGGACACTGGGACGATCACGACCCCTGCCAGGAGTGGCGCGGCCGGCCTCGTGAGGACCGCTGGTAGGACCAACCTCGTGAGGGTGCCTGGAGGGATCAGCCTCGCGAGGACCACCCTCAGGGCAACGCTGTACTTTCTCCACTGGCACCGCCACTAAGAAGGAACAACGACCTCCATGAGGACGAGGGGGCTGGGGGCTTCGAGGAACCACGTGCTACCGCTTGCATCTTGGGCGGAGCTCAGGCCCCAGCATCTCAGCGTATCTTAAAGTAGTTCGCTCGTGAGGTGAACGCAGCCCATCCCATGCTTGAGGCCACACACCCGCTCAGATGGTCCAATTGCGCGATCACTTTCATCTCGGCGGACCAGCTCAAGTGCGCGGCCATTGCTGGCGCCCTCCCGATGCTCTGCTCACCCGTCATCAGCAACGTACAAGTTATGAAGACCCTCATTGATGGTGGTGCGGGGCTTAACGTCCTGTCCGTCGAGACATTCGACAGCCTTCAAGTGCCATACGATCAGCTTCAGCCCACCAAGCCCTTCTCAGGAGTGACTAACGGCTCCACCACCCTGATAGGGCAGGTCCACCTCCCTATAACCTTCGGACAGCGCGACAACTACCGCACTGAGCTCATCGACTTTTAAGTTGCTCACATCCACCTATCGTACAATGCTATCCTCGGGTATCCGGCCCTAGCCAAGTTCATGGGGGCAACCCACCACGGCTACAACGTCCTCGAGATGCCAGGAAGAGCCAGGATCATCATGGTCCCCTGCGAACAAAGAGATGTGGTGTGCTCCCTCGAGCGTGCTTTCTAAGCCGCAGCAATCGAAGACCCCGACAACGATGGTGCACAGGAACCTCCTGAGGCCGTCCCCAAGAAGAAGAAGAAACTACTCCGTACAGGGCCTCAGGGGAGCAGCGCCTCTAGCGGTGCCACATCAGGATCGGCGCCCGCACCTGGGTCGCCTCCCTCCCTCGCATTGGAAGGCGCGCTCAGCGCCCTCCTCGGGCAAGGCTCACGGCCTCTCTTCTGGAAGGCCTCATACTTGGCCATCATAACTTTGGAGGCGCTCGGGCACGTTTCCCTCAGGAGGACACTGGGCGAGGATTGCCCGGCGCTCGGGCAAGGTTCATCGCTAAGACCACTCAGGAGCTGCAGGATGCAAGGGCCATGCGCGGCGACCGCCGCCCACCTGGCGCAGCTCCCCATCCATGCGAGGATGGTGGACCGCGCGTCTGCATCGACATCCCAGGGCTCAATAGGGCTGCATCTCAGGAGCTATTCTAGCCATCGCGCATGGGATGTTGCGAGGGACCACCTCACAGCTATGTTCGCATGCCGTTCGGCCTACCGAGCATGGCGGTCGCCTTCCAGCGCAACAGAGCGTCCTGGTGACCCAGGAGGCCAGGCATCACGTGGTCCTGGCGGAGATGGAGGTCCTCAAGGAACTGCCTGGACCCCCAGAGCCTCCCGAGGCTCAGGGCCCAGGTGGCTCGTGAGGAGCAACCCCTTCACCATGCATCTTCAGCTAGCCCAACATCCCTTTGACAACGGAACCAGGTGACATTTTCCAAGTTTTTTTAACTGGGAGCGCCCCCCGGGGTGCATCATTCCCAGGCCGCGTGCGCCTGTCCCTGCGGCATGTATCCTTTTACTTCTTTCACTTACTCTGCTGGGGGGGCCCTAGGGCGGCATCATCCCCAGGCCGCTCGGGTCCAACCCAGCGGCATGTATCATTCTTGCGTTTACCTAAGCTAGTTTACACTCCATGCATAATCTATTTATGGTTATCTATAAGCTAGTTCATTCATGCTGGCATGACGCTTGTGTTCAGTTCCATCCCTGCAACGCTGACAAATCTGAGCGATCGAGCTCTGACTCGCGGCACGCCCCGCACACATCACCTCACCAGGCCCTCAGTGCCTTCATCTTCTTGGGGAACGACCAGCGGCACACCGGCAATCCTAGTGGCAATATGTGTCCCTCCTCTTGCTAACCTGCAGGAACTTCCTGAGGATAACAGCAAGCAGTAATGCGGGCTCCCTTTTCTCCCATGCAATTCGCTTGCACGTTAAAAGGGGGGCTCCTGAGCATCGCGATGGAGGAGACCTTACTAGCTCTCCAGCCCTCACCCCCTGGCCTTGACCATGGCATCGCGACCTGGCATACCAGCGGCGGCTGAGCTCGCTCGATGGCCGGGACCTGAGGACGTAGAGCACATAGAAGAGCAGGGAGAAGAGGGAGAGGCTCGCACGGGCCCAACGTAGCTACACTACGGCCGTCGACGCGCGAGTCTGGCGGAGCACAAGGAACTGACTCCTGACTGCCAAGATAAGTTTCGCGCCCGGGTCGACCAAGTTCTATGGCCTAGGATTCTCACTTGTTGTAGCTTGTTATGGCAACGCCGCCTCCCTCTCCTACCTCTCGGTGGCTGCTTGCGTGCTAAAGGGGACCTCTTTAGCATCGTGCCTCAGGAGCTCTTGCTGGACCTTGGGCCGCTCACCTCCTAGCCTTGACCACGGCATCGCGACCTGGCATACCAGCGACGGCTGCAGCCTGCGTGGGGACCGGGACCCGTCAGTGTAGAGCACCAAGCTGCCGCGGGGATGGAAACTGGAGACCAAGCCGAAACAGGACATGCATTCTCAAATTTTCATAATAAGGATAATATCGACAGAAGACAATACACACCCTTTACACGCCCCCGTGGGGGCCGTCTCAATTCCTCGCAGGGAACAAAAGAAGGGAGTTTCTATGAGCCCTATCTGCACGCACCAGCGCGGCTGACGCCATTATCAACAGTGGGCGACGGGAGGCTGGCGCCAACCCCATCCAGATCAGCGACGGCGGCGGCCAGGTGCTGCGGCCTTGCTCCGAGCACGAGGAGAGCTCGGGGCACGTAGCTGTCGTCGCTCGTCTCCGGGGTCTCGTAGGGCTCATGAGAGTCACTGGACTCCCAAGCACTGCCGCAGCTACTGGAGGAGCTACTGGCGAAGTCAGCGGCAGGCTCGTCGACGGTCGCTGCGCCGCCCCGGTGACCCCCTCCGGGGCAGCACTCGAGGCAGCGGCCTTCCTCGTCGAAGACCTTGAAGAACATGGTGGAAGCGCCATCGTACTCAAAATGGATGCCAAGGGTGCCTTCCGCACGGCAGACTCGAGCAACCTCGCCCCAGCCACGGGTCATGAAGATCTTGCCTGGGGAGAAGGCTTCAACCTCCACCCCAGTCGCCAGGGCGTCACAGTCGGCGTGCTGCAGCCAAAGCTCGAGGGGGCCCCTCGGCGGCATCTCGGCGAAGAAGAACTGCGGATAGAGAATCCAAGTGCACGGAGGCATCTCCACCCACATCACGAGTTCGCGCGAGGAGTCCGCGGCATGGCCTCCCGGAGCGACGGCGTGCATCACCACGGCGCGGTGCTACCTCTTGAGCACGGCGTTGGTTTTCCCTTGAAGAGGAAAGGGTGATGCAGCAAAGTAGCGTAAGTATTTCCCTCAGTTTTTGAGAACCAAGGTATCAATCCAGTAGGAGGCTATGTGCGAGTCCTCGCACCTACACAAACAAATAAATCCTCGAAACCAACGCGATAAGGGGTTGTCAATCCCTACATGGTCACCTACGAGAGTGAGATCTGATAGATATGATAAGATAATATTTTTGGTATTTTTATGATAAAGATGCAAAGTAAAGAAAGTAAAATAAAAGCGATGTAAGAAATAGCTAATAGACCCGGGGGCCATAGGTTTCACTAGTGGCTTCTCTCAAGAGCATAAGTATTTTACGGTGGGTGAACAAATTACTGTTGAGCAATTGACAAAATTGAGCATAGTTATGAGAATATCTAGGTATGATCATGTATATAGGCATCACATCCGAGACAAGTAGACTGATTCCTGCCTGCTTCTACTACTATTACTCCACACATCGACCGCTATCCAGCATGCATCTAGAGTATTAAGTTCATAAGAACAGAGTAACGCTTTAAGCAAGATGACATGATGTAGAGGGAAGCTCATGCAATATGATATAAACCCCATCTTGTTATCCTCGATGGCAACAATACAATATGTGCCTTGCTGCCCCTACTGTCACTTGGAAAGGACACCACAAGATTGAACCCAAAGCTCAGCACTTCTCCCATTGCAAGAATGATCAATCTAGTAAGCCAAACCAAACTGATAATTCGAAGAGACTTGCAAAAATAAACAATCATACATAAAAGAATTCACAAGATTCAAATATTGTTCATAGATAAACTTCATCATAAACCCACAATTCATCGGTCTCAACAAACACACCACAAAAGAAGATTACATCGAATAGTTCTCCACAAGAGAGGGGGAGAACATTGTATTAAGATCCAAAAAGAGAGAAGAAGCCATCTAGCTAATAATTATGGACCCGAAGGTCTGAGGCAAACTACTCACACATCATCAGAGAGGCTATGGTGTTGATGTAGAAGCCCTCCATGATCGATGCCCCCTCTAGCGGAGCTCCGGAACAGGCCACAAGATGGGATCTCGTGGGTATAGAAGGTTGCGGCGGTGGAATTAGGTTTTTGGCTCCGTATCTGGTAGTTTGGCGGTACATAGGTATATATAGGAGGAAGGAGTACATCAGTGGAGCAATATGGGGCCCACGATGGTGGAGGGCGCACCCAGGGGGGTAGGCGCGGCCCCCTACCTCGTGGCTTCCTGGTAGCTTTCTTGACATAGAGTCCAAGTCTCTTGGATCATGTTCGTTCCGAAAATCACAGTCCTGAAGGTCTCATTCCGTTTGGACTCCGTTTGATATTCTTTTTGTGCGAAACTCTGAAATAGGCAAAAAACAACAATTCTGGGCTGGGCCTCCGGTTAATAGGTTAGTCCCAAAAATAATATAAAAGTGTGTAATAAATCCCAATAATGTCCAAAACAGAAGATAATATAGCATGGAGCAATAAAAAATATAGATACATTGGAGACGTATCAAGCGGCGACCAAGGCCACGGCATGGGCAGCGGCGCTCGCCGCCTCTCCCTCCGGAGCCCTCAGCTTGGGCGTTCAAAAGCAGCTGGTACCCGGGAGGCGGCCGCTCACACCAAGGCCTCAAAACCTCCTGCCTCACGACTATGCCGCGATGGTGGGCCGGTCTCTTCATCGGCGGAAGTGGCTCGTGCTCGTCGCGGGGGGTTTTTCCTTTCTCTACGGCCGAGAACCTCCGTATCGGCGCCATGTGTGTTGCTGCTAGCAATGAGGCAGGGGAGAAGAAGCAAGCGGAGCAGCAAGAGATGAGCGACAGGGGCTTCGCTAATGACCCACAAGTATAGGGGATCGCAATAGTTTTTTAGGGTAGAGTATTCAACCCAAATTTATTGATTTGACACAAGGGGAGCCAAAGAATATTCTCAAGTATTAGCAGTTGAGTTGTCAATTCAACCACACCTGGATAACTTAGTATCTGCAGCAAAGTGTTTAGTAGCAAAGTAATATGATAGTAGTGGTAACGGTAACAAAAGTAAAGAAGCAAAAGTAATATTTGTGGTGTTTTGTAGTGATTGTAACAGTAGCAACGGAAAAGTAAATAAGCGAGAACCAATATAGGAAAAGCTCGTAGGCATTGGATCGGTGATGGAAAATTATGCCGGATGCGGTTCATCATGTAACAAGCATAACATAGGGTGACATAGAACTAGCTCCAATTCGTCAATGTAATGTAGGCATGTATTCCGAATATAGTCATACGTGCTTATGGATAAAAACTTGCATGACATGTTTTGTCCTACCATCCTGTTGCAGCGGGGTCCTAATGGAAACTAAGGGATATTAAGGTCTCCTTTTAATAGAGAACCAGAACAAAGCATTAGCACATTGTGAATACATGAACTCCTCAAACTATGGTCATCACCGGGAGTGGTCCCGATTATTTTCACTTCGGGATTGCCGGATCATAACAAATAGTAGGTGACTATACGCTTGCAAGATAGGATCAAGAACACACATATTTTCATGAAAACATAATACGTTCAGATCTGAAATCATGGCACTCGGGCCCTAGTGACAAGCATTAAGCATAGCAAAGTCATAGCAACATCAATCTCAGAAGATAGTGGATACAAGCGATCAAACCCTAATAAAACTAACTCGATTACATGATAGATCTCATCCAACCCATCACCATCTAGCAAGCCTACGGTGGATTTACTAATGCACGGCGGTGAGCATCATGAAATTGGTGATGGAGGATGGTTGATGATGACGACGACGACGAACCCCCCTCTCCGGAGCCCCGAACGGACTCCAGATCAGCCCTCCCGAGAGGTTTTAGGGCTTGGCGGCGGCTCCGTATCGTAAAACGCGATTATTTCTTCTCTTTGATTTTTTCTCCCCGAAAGCAAATATATAGAGTTGGAGTTGGCGTCGGAGGAGCCTTAGGGGGCCCACGAGGTAGGGGGCGCCCCCACCCTCGTGGACACGGTGTGGGCACCCTGGTCTTCATATTTGGCAAGGATTTTTTATTATTTCTGAAAAGATGTTCCGTGAAGTTTCAGGTCATTCTGAGAACTTTTGTTTCTGCACATAAATAACACCATGGCAATTCTGCTGAAAACAGCGTCAGTCCGGGTTAGTTCCATTCAAATCATGCAAGTTAGACTCCAAAACAATGGCAAAAGTGTTTGGAGAAGTAGATAGGACGGAGACGTATCAACTCCCCAAAGCTTAAACCTTTGCTTGTCCTCAAGCAATTCAGTTGATAAACTGAAAGTGATAAAGAAAAACTTTTACAAACTCTCTTTGCTCTTGTTGTTGTAAATATGTAAATCCAGCATTCAAGTTTTCAGCAAGAATTATGACTAACCACATTTGCAATAATTCTCAGGTCTCATATTTACTCATATCAATAGCATAATCAATTAGCAAGCCATAATAATAAATCTCGGATGGCAACACTTTCTCAAAACAATCATAATATGATATAACAAGATGGTATCTCGCTAGCCCTTTCTGAGACCGCAAAACATAATTGCAGAGCACCTTTACAGATCAAGGACTGACTAGACATTGTAATTCATGGTAAAAGAGATCCAATCATAATCATACCCAATATATATTAATAGTAATGGATGAAAATGACAGCTGCGCTCTCCAACTAGTGCTTTTAATAAGAGGGTGATGACTCAACATAAAAGTAAATAGATAGGTTGTGACGCCCGGATAATTAAGCGACACTAAAACTCTGCTAATGATGCCATGTCACCTCTGTCACTGTAGTTAATCTCGGATTAGTCAAAACTGATTCAAATTCAAAATTTAATTAAAGGCAAACAACAAAAGTTTTCAAACTTTAAAACTAAAATGTCCGGGTTGAGCCAAATAATGCGTAGTTAATTATGGTGGAGAAACCACACCTTTTTAAAATATTCAAATACTATTATATGAAATAAATAGTAGCAAAACAATTAATTAGATGTCCTTTTGCAATTAATAAAATGTTAAGATATTTTATTTAGTTGCCCAAAATTATTGGGGCAGTAGAATAGCTTTAATACTAAATTAGGACTATTGCTTTTATATTTTATAAAAGTAGTAAATAGAAAATAACTATAACAGAAAAGGTAATATAAATAAAAAGAAAAGGTAAAACAAAAAAAAAGTAAAAGAACCCCCCGGTGGCCAACTGGGCCTCGGCCCAGCCGGCTGGCCAGAGCCACCCCGGGCAGGCCGGCCCACCCCGGCGCCCCATTAGGTCACCCCGACCCCCCTGGTCAAAGCCCACCTCCCACCGACACCCCCCACTCTCCCTCGCCCCCTCCCCCGTTTCGCTCCTCTCCTCCCCCCCCGAATCCGGATCTGGATCGCGCCACGCCACGACCACCGCGCTCCGGCCGCGCACAGGCTTGGTCCCGTCGCCGCACCCGACGCGCACGTCGCCGCCCTTGTCGAATTCGTCCCCCTCTCCCTCTTCCTCGACGACCCTTGCCGGTGCCCCGTCGCCTCACCGACCCCGCGGAGCTGCTCGAACCCACCCTCGCCGGACCACCTCCCTGGAGCACCGCCGCCTCGACCTCGCTCGTCCTCGCTCGTCCTCGTCCTCCTCCTCGAGCCTGCTTTCGCACATCTGCAGGGCCCGGTGAGCCGCCGTCCTCCCCCCTTTTTTTTCTGCTTCTTGCCCGGCACCGTTCACCGCGCGCGGCACAGCTGCGCGCTTGGCTCTGCGCCCGCCTGACCCTGGCCGCCTCCCTCTTGCCCTTTTACTCGCCGGCACCCGCGCGACCCCTCTGCTCGCGCCTAGCCACCGCACAAGCTCGCTAGGCGCTCGCGCTCACCACCACCAGCCACGCCCGCACCCGCCCATGTCGCGCCACGAACGCCGCGCTTGCCCGCGCTGAAGCGCGCACGCGCTCGCGCGTCCCGCTCCCTGCGGCTCGCTGTTCTGCTGCCGGTGCTGCCGCTAGCCGCTGTCCTGCGCCGTGGCCTCGCGCACACCACCGTGCCCTCCCCCGTTTGCATCCCGTCGCCACCTGCTGCTATGCGTCGGCCCGCGCCCTCGCTGCCCTCCCATCGGCGCCCCGATCCGGCGCCCCGGGGCTCTGCCTGCCACACTCGGGTCAGCCCCGACGGGCGCCCATGCCCGTTACCACGCGCCCGCCCCAGTCGGCCTCCTGGGCCACTGCCTGGTGGGGCCCGATGCCCCTGGGCCAATGACATGGGGGCCCCACGCCCCCTGAGAACTGTTAAAAAATAATAATAATAAATATAATAAATAAAAATAATGAATTACAAATAAATAAATAAATAATAAGAAAATAAAAATGTTAATTAATTAATTAATTAACTAATTAATTAATTTAATTAAACCTAATTAACTACTATGAATTAATTAAAATGTATTTAGATTAGTTAAATACTAATTAGAGTAAAGAGTGTATGACATGCGGGACCGACATGTCAGGTTTAAATTTAAATAATTAATTAAATCCTAAAAATGATTTAAATCTTTTAAAATTAATAGAAAATAAACCGTAGCTCAGATGAAAATACTTTCTACATGAAAGTTGCTCAGAACGACGAGACGAATCCGGATACGCGGCCCGTTCGTCCGCCACGCCTCCCTAACATATCCAACTCGCAACTTTCCCCCTCCGGCACCTCTGCCCGAAAACGCGAAACACCGGGGATACTTCCCGGATGTTTCCCCCCTTCACCGGTATCACCTCCTACCACGTTAGGTCACCTCTAGCACAACGTATTGCCGCTTCTTGCTTTTTGTTACATTTGATTGCTCTGTTATTTATTGTGTCCCCCCTCTGTTACTTCTTTCCGGTAGACCATGAGACCGATGCCGGTACCCCTGTGTTCGACTACATCGACGACCCCTCCTTCTTGTCTGAGCAACCAGGCAAGCCCCCCCTTGATCACCAGATATCGCCTACTCTCCTCTATACTGCTTGCATTAGAGTAGTGTAGCATGTTACTGCTTTCGTTATTCCTATCCTGATGCATAGCCTGTCTTTGATACTGCTATTGATACCTTTGCCTGCAATCCTACTGCTTAGTATAGGATGCTAGTGTTCCATTAGTGGCCCTACACTCTTGTCCGTCTGCCATGCTATACTACTGGGCCGTGATCACTTCGGGAAGTGATCGCGGACATATACTATATACTTTACACTGTTACATTACCTGTGATACTGTTCGGAGATGGGGGCTGAAGGGGCAGGTGGTTCCATCCCGGTAGAGGTGGGCCTGGGTTCCCGACAGCCCCCGACTCTTACTTTGAGGCGGAGCGACAGGGCAGGTTGAGTCCACCTAGGAGAGAGGTGGGCCTGGCCCTGGTCGGCGTTCGCGGATACTTAACACGCTTAACGAGATCTGGGTATTTGATCTGAGTCTGGCCATTTGGTCTATACGCACTAAACATCTACGCGGGAGTAGTTATGGGTATCCCGACGTCGTGGTATCAGCCGAAGCCTTCGTGACGTCAGCGACTGAGTGGCGCGCGCCGCATTGGATCGTAAGCTCGCTCTTGTATTAAGGGGGCTAGATCTGCTTCCGGCCGCGTTCGCAACGTGCAGGTGTGCTCATGGCGATGGGCCCAGACCCCTGCGCGTTTAGGTTTAGACCAGCGTGCTGACCTTTGTGTTGTCCTTAGGTGGGGCTGCGACGTGTTGATCTTCCGCGGCCGGGCATGACCCAGAAAAGTGTGTCCGGCCAAATGGGATCAAGCGTGTTGGGCTATGTGGTGCACCCCTGCAGGGAAGTTTATCTATTCGAATAGCCGTGTCCCTCGGAAAAAGGACGACCCGGAGTTGTACCTTGACCTTATGACAACTAGAACCGGATACTTAATAAAACACACCCTTCCAAGTGCCAGATACAACCCGGTGATTGCTCTCCAACAGGGCATCGAGGTGGGGATCACCGGGTAGGATTATGCTATACGATGCTACTTGGAGGACTTCAGTCTACTCTCTTCTATATGCTGCAAGATGGAGGCGACCAGAAGCATAGTCTTCGATAAGCCTAGCTATCCCCCTCTTATTCTGGCATTCTGCAGTTCAGTCCACTCATATGGCCCTTTACACATATACCCATGCATATGTAGTGTAGCTCCTTGCTTGCGAGTACTTTGGATGAGTACTCACGGTTGCTTTTCTCCCCCTTTTTCCCTTTTCCCTTCTACCCGGCTGCCGCAACCACATGCTAGAGCCTTGGATCCAGACGCCACCGTCGACGACGACTCCTACTACTCTGGAGGTGCCTACTACTACGTGTTGCCCGCTGACGACGATCAGGAGTAGTTAGGAGGAACCCAGGCAGGAGGCCTGCGCCTCGTTCGATCTGTATCCCAGTTTGTGCTAGCCTTCTTAAGGCAAACTTGTTTAACTTATGTCTGTACTCAGATATTGTTGCTTCCGCTGACTCATCTATGAACGAGCACTTGTATTCGAGCCCTCGAGGCCCCTGGCTTGTATTATGATGCTTGTATGACTTATTTTATTTGTAGAGTTGTGTTGTGATATCTTTCCGTGAGTCCCTGATCTTGATCGTACACATTTGCGTGCATGATTAGTGTACGATCGAATCGCGGGCGTCACATAGGTCCTTCGCAGAGGGAAGCAGGGATTTGTAGAGGTGCCAGAGCTCGGTTTTGAAATAGGGATAAATAATATTTTGAGCGGCATACTTTCATTGTCAACATAACAACTAAGAGATGGCGATATCTTCCATGCTACTCAAATTATAGGCGGTTCCCAAAGAGAATGGTAAAGTTTATACTCCCCCTCCACCAACAAGCATCAATCCATGGCTTGCTCGAAACAACGAGTGCCTCCAACTAACAAGAGTCCCGGGGGAGTTTTGTTTGCAATTAATTTGATTTAGTTTGCATAAAGCATGGGACTGGGCATCCCGTTGACCAGCCATTTTCTCGTGAGTGAGGAGCGGAGTCCACTCCTCTTGAGAATAACCCGCCTAACATGGAAGATAAGGGTAACCCTAGTTGATACATGAGCTATTCGAGCATAAAAAACAGAATGTTTATTTGAAGGTTTAGAGTTTGGCACATACAAATTTACTTGGAACGGCATGTAAATACCGCATATAGGAAGGTATGGTGGACTCATGTGGAATAACTTTGGGGTTTAAGGAATTGGATGCACAAGCAATATTCCCGCTTAGTACAAGTGAAGGCTAGCAAAAGACTGGGAAGCGACCAACTAGAGAGCGACAACAGCCATGACCATGCATTAAAATTAATAAACTTTGGATGCAAGAATGAGTAGGATATAATCCATCATGAACATAAAGATCGTGAAGGCTATGTTGATTTGGTTTCAACTACATGTGTGAACATGTGCCAAGTCAAGTCACTTATATAATTCAAAGGAGTATACCACCCCACCATACCACATCACAACCATTTTAATAGCATGTTGGAATGCAAGGTAAACCATTATAACTCATAGCTAATCAAGCATGGCACGAGCAACTATGATCTCTAATTGTCATTGCAACCATGTTTATTCATAATAAGCTGAATCAGGAATGATGAACTCATCATATTTAGAAAAACAAGAGAGGTCGAGTTCATACCAGCTTTTCTCATCTCAGTCAGTCCATCATATATCATCATAATTGCCTTTCACTTGCACGACCGAACAAAGTGAATAATAATAAGAGTGCACGTGCATTGGACTAAGCTGGAATCTACGAGCATTTAATAAACAGGAGAAGACAAGGCAATATGGGCTCTTGGTTAAATCAGCAATAAAGCTTATAAGAGCCACTTCAACAATTTAATTATGGTCTTCTCCTATCGACCCCCAAAGAAAAGAAAAGAAATAAAAACTATTTACACGGGAAAGCTCCCAACAAGGAAAAGAAGAACGCGAACTATTTTTGGGTTTTCTTTTTAATTATTACTACTACAGCAAGAAAGTAAACTAGCTAGAAGCTATTACTATTTTTTTTAGTTTTTCTTAAGGTTTAACAAACACACAAGAAAAAAGCAAGAAAAAGAAAATAAACTAGCATGGATATTACAGTGAAAGAGTATGAGCACCGACATCTAGCAATGAGTGTGTGTAAACATAAATGTAATGTCGGTGGGAAATACGTACTCCCCCAAGCTTAGGCTTTTGGCCTAAGTTGGTTCATTACCAGGGATGGCCCGACGGATATCCGTAGGTGTAGCTGGGGTCGTACTGCGATGCAGCGGCTATCGCCTCCTGAGCTGCAGCGTGACGTCGGGCTGCCTCCGCACTCCTCTCATGCTCATCTGCCTCCTCTCTGGAAATAGTATATCTTCCTTTTACCTGATAATCAAAGAAGGCAGGAGCAGGGAGAGTAATACAGACAACACGCCGTTTGTCAAAGATTAGTCCATATTGGAGAGGTGATTCATTCCTCTCGACAAACTAGTGGTGGACCATAGAATTAAAATCTAAATAAGTAGGAGTCAACTCCATATCATCCTCACGAACGTCCACATCAAGAAAATCAGCTAAGCGGGTTGCATAAATTCCTCCAAAGAAATCTCCATTAAATCTATTATGATGCAACCTACGTGCAACAATGGCTCCCAAATTATAAGATTGGTCTCCTAACACAGCACTCCTAAGAATACTGAGGTCAGGCACACACATATGACATGCTTGATCCTTACCATTTATGCACCTACCTATGAAGAGAGCAAAATAATGTATAGCAGGAAAGTGAATGCTCCCTATGGTAGCTTGTGCTATATCTCTAGATTCCCCTACAGTTATATCGGCAAGAAAGCCTCTAAATTCAGATTTGCGGGGATCACTAACACTACCCCATTGTGGAAGTTTGCAAGCAGAAGTATATCCTCTAAGTCCATGGTATAAGATTTTTCATAAAGATCAAACATGACAGTTGGAGAATTACGTGAAGATGAAAATTCAAACCTCCTAACAAATGAACTAGTGAGATGATGGTACTGCGGGCATTTGTCTGGCTCAAAGTCACAAGGTCGGCGTTATGCAAATATGCGTTAAATTCCTCTTTTATTCCCGCTCGATCCATAAAATTTTCTGAAGGCCAATCACAAGGCCGCACTAGAGCGTCCCGTGTTGGCTCGTCATCAGCATCACGCATTGCAAGCCTGGGTCCTTTCTTCCTTGAAGAACCACCTTGAACATTTTCCTCAACATATTTCTCCCCCTGAAGAAATTCTGTAATTTTTAGTAACTTCAAACAAAAGTGAACCAAGCTCGACAAAATTGATAGGAACTACTCCTACAAGTGCCTAGAGACTAAATCAAGCATTAGAAGTACTTGGAACCATATAAATTTGACATGCAAGCTCAAGAACATGGTCACCTAGGCATCACAAATTTGCAAAGAATGGAGCACTAGAACAAAAACTAATTGGACCAATGGAGGAGTCACATACCAAGGAACAATCTCCCCAAGCAGTTTTCTGAGAGGTGCTTTGAGCAAGGAGATGGAAAATCACAGCAAAGTGAGCTAGAACTCGTGCTTGAGCTAGATATTCGTGTTTGTGGGAGGAAGAAGAACTGTATGGGTGCAGGAATAAGTGGAGGAGGGCCACCGTGGGCCCACGAGGAAGCGGGGCGTGGCCTGGGGGGTAGGGCGCGCCCTCCACCCTCGTGCCCAGGTGTTTGACCCCCCGCTATGTTCTAAGTTCCATAAATCCTCAAATATTCTAGAAAAAATCATATTTCATTTTCAAGGCATTTGGAGAACTTTTATTTTCGGGGTATTTTATATTGCACAGATAAATCAGAAAACAGACAGAAAAATACTATTTTTACTTTATTACAACTAAATAACAGAAAATAGAAAGAGGGTACAGAAGGTTGTGCCTTCTAGTTTCATCCATCTCATGCTCATCAAAAGGAATCCACTAACAAGGTTGATCAAGTCTTGCTAACAAACTCATTCCGAATAACATGGATCCGAAGAAATTTTGAATAACACTGTGTTACTCAACGGGTATATGCACATCCCCAATAATAACAATATCATATTTCTTCTTGACAGTAGGAAGAGGAAATTCAAAACCTCCAAATATAATCGATGGAATTTTTCCAATAGAGTCGATACTATGAACTTGAGGTTGTTTCCTCGGGAAGTGTACCGTATGCTCATTACGGTTAACATGATAAGTGACATTGCCTTTGTTGCAATCAATAATAGCACCTGCAGTATTCAGAAAAGGTCTTCCAAGAATAATAGACATATTATCATCCTCGGGAATATCAAGAATAACAAAGTCCTTTAAAATAGTAATGTTTGCAACCACAACAGGCACATCCTCACAAATACCGACAGGTATAGCAGTTGATTTGTCAGCCATGTGCAAAGAAATTTTAGTAGGTGTCAACTTATTCAAGTCAAGTCTACGATATAAAGAGAGAGGCATAACACTAACACCGGCTCCAAGATCACATAAAGCAGTTTTAACATAATTTCTTTTAATGGAGCATGGTATAGTAGGTACTCCTGGATCTCCTAGTTTCTTTGGTATTCCATCCTTAAAAGTATAATTAGCAAGCATGGTGGAAATTTCAGCTTTCGGTATCTTTTTTTTATTAGTGACAATATTTCATATATTTAGCACAAGGATTCATTTTGAGCATATCAGTCAATCGCATACGTAAATAGATAGGTCTAATCATTTTAGCAAAGCGCTCAAAATCCTCATCATCCATTTTCTTGGATGGTTTGGGAGGAAAAGGCATGGGTTTATGAACCCAGGGTTCTCTTTCTTTACCATGTTTCCTAGCAACAAAGTCTCTCTTATCATAACGTTGATTCTTTGATTGTGGGTTATCAAGATCAACAACAGGTTCAATTTCTATATCATTATCATTATTAGGTTGAGCATTGTCATGAACATCATCATTAGCATTTTCATTAGGTTCATGTTCATTACCAGATTGTGTTTCAGCATCAGACATAGATATATCATTTGGATTATTAGGTGGTTCAGCAATAGGTTCACTAGAAGCATGAAAAGTCATATCATTTTTCTTTTTCTTCCTTTTAGGAGAACTAGGTACATCAATATTATTTCTCTGAGAATCTTGCTCAATACTCTTAGGGTGGCCTTCAGGATACAAAGGTTCCTAAGTCATTCTACCAGTTCTAGTAGCCACTTGTAACATCCCAAATTTTCAATTTGGAATGTTATACATTAAGATCATCATGCATATCATATTTTCTTGCATTTTGTTGATCCTAGAAATTTTACGCAACTCAAGGACCCTCGGAGAGAGTTGGAGATTTCATTATTTTCATATTTGAGTTTTCTCAAAATTTGAAAAGAGGATCAATTGATTTTATTTATTTCATCTTCAATTATTTTTCCAATAACAAAAATATGAGAAGGGAATAATATGACTTTCCCAAATTTAGGAAAAATGAAGATTTAATAAATAAATCGAATTTTGGATTTTCCGGAGTTATTTGCATTAAGAAGGGAATAATATGACTTTCCAAAATTTAGGAAAAATGAAGATTTAATAAATAAATCGAAATTTGGATTTTCCGGAGTTATTTGCATTAAGGAAAAATGCGTGTTTTCAAAATATTGCATTTAGGCCCCGAGTAAAAGTTCATTTTGTTCGACTCATTTTTAGGAGTCGGGGAAAATTAATTTCGGGATTTTTGGAGTTCGTTTAGATTTTCTTTTATTTGTTTTTCTGCGCCCGTATCTATTTAAAAAAAATTCGCAGCGCCCGACTGGGCCAAGGGCCCAGCCGAGCCGGCCGGCCCAGCCGCCCCGCCGCTCCCCCGCGCGCCAGCGCCGCCGCCGCGCCTGCCACCGCCCGCCGCCGCGGAGTCCTACTCGGACTCCTCTTTCTTGCCCCCTCCCCCAAGTCTCCACCCCCTTCTTTATATACCCCCTCCCCCTCTCCTCCCCATACGAGCCGCCGCCGCCGCCCGCAGCAAGCAGCCGCAGCTGCCAGCGCGCCAGCCGCCGCCGCTGCCGCCTGCCGCCGCCGCCCCCGCGCCGCGCCGTTGCCCCGCCGCCCCCGCGCCGCGCCGTTGCCCCTCCCCGGTTCGGTTTCTTTAAGAAAACGTTCCGGTTTATTTTCGTTTCGGTTTTTTTTTCGAAACCCTAGATTGGTTTTTCGGTTTTTTTCGGTTTAATTGTTTAGCGAGCGTTCGCCGGACCGTTCATCTTAACGAACGTGATCACCGGTTAGTCTCGGTTAACGAACGTCCGTTCGATTAATCGTTCGTCGTTTTTTTTGTCGGATTTATTCCGCGATTTTTCTGATCGCGATTTCAGATCCGATCTTCTTTCTAGTTTATCTTCTCGCTCGTTTATCGGAATCAGGTGATTCAAGCGCCTAGAGTTTCATTTCGAAATCGCCGTTCTGACTAATCAACTTAAACAAGATTTTGCTACTGTAAAACTTGACCTAGTTTCAATTTGCTAGAACCGAGTTGTTTTCTTCCGCCGTTTGTTTTCCGTTGTTTTGTTCGGTTCGTTTTCTTTTTGCAACCGGAGTTCTTAAGTTGAACTTTCTAGTTCGGTCTTCTGTTCAAGTTTTACCTGTGCATTAGATGAGTACTTATTGTATGCTTGTTGTTTGTCTACGATAGATCAGCCAGAGTGCGCCGCCTGTTATTTCGAAGCTCTAGGTTTCGCGGATCCTCAGCAAGGCAAGTAACACTTTGATCATACTTTCCCACTGCCCAGTTTTATTGCATTAGATCAACCCTCAAACATTGCATGATTAGGGTTTAATTAAATTGTGGGATGGGAAGTAGATGAGGTCGTACCTATTACCTGTTTTACTTATGAAACCTTTGGGAGTTACTTCTATGTTTGCTTATTATGCCATGCTATGCTAGTAGACGTGGATTGGGTGAGTGATATCCATGATAGATGTGAGTATTGTTAATTAATGGTTTTATCTAAGGTGGCAACTTAAACACACATCTAGGTGGATTGAGGCACCTGGTTTCTATCAGGACTTGCCTGTTTTTCTTTGGACCGCCACCCAGGCTCAAAGGGATCATAAGATCATTCATGCTAGTAACTTCCATGTGCAGCCACAAGCCATTATGGGCTCTGGCATAGTTGACTAAGTCGTGCGAACTCTTACAGGGTAGACTAGCAGATGTAGGGGAAAGTAGGTGTACCGGTCTATCCAAACGTAAGGTGCTAGCGCTTCTGAAAGACTATGTCTCGGTCATCCGTTTCTCAAACATCATGTAGTGCGAGAAATCAAACGGAGGCGATCGAGTCTTGTGGGGAAAAGTGCGCAAACCCCTGCAGAGTGTACAAGCTAATCATGATTAGCCGTGTCCCCGGTTATGGACATCTTGAGTATCTAGTACTTGAATATCATGTGAATCTCATCATGTTACTTCTAATTAATATTGATGGGTTTAATTGTTTACTTAAGTGGGATCGGAATGCTGTCAACCATTCTCGATGTTTCAACCACCATGATAGTTAAATAAAATCTATTCCTTTGCAGTAGGGAAAAATTGGCTTTACGCAAAATTGTAACCATAGAGCTTTCCACCAGCCATATATGCATGTAGTATAGGCTTATCATTCATTATTCTCTATGTGTTACATTGCCAGCATATTCCATGTGCTGACCCATTTTCGGGCTGCAACTTTCATGTTGCAGACTTTTCAGACAACGAGTAAGGTGCTTTTAGGTCGTGGTTCTATACTCAGTGATGCCGTTGGAGTTGATGGACTCACTTACCTTCCAAGTCTTCCGCTGTTATCATTGTTAGATGGCCTTAAGCAATATTTATTGTAATAAGTTGTCTTTGAGACACCGATGTAATAAGTGTGTGATTGTTACTCTGCTATAAATCCTTCGAAGTACTGTGTGGTGTCAGCATTACTGATCCAGGGATGACACCGGGGCACAGAGACTTGACCATCTGAGATCGGGTCGCTACAGAGATGGTATCAGAGCACACGCTGACTGTAGGACACGACCACTAAGTTAAAGCCATAGATCACTATTCTCCTCTCATTTTCTAACTCCTCATCTTTGATACTCTTTTAGGATGATGGACGCGAAGATCAAGTACGCTCTACCGGAAGAAGGCACACCTTTTGGATTTCACTTGAAGGAAGTCACCAAGTACCTGAACATTGGACTACCAAGCTTCACCGGGACCTTCAACGCCACTCTGCCTGAAGAGGAGCGCTGGAAGATTCAAGCTCACGTTCCGGGAAGGACATTCGTGCCAACCACGAAGCCCATAGATAGTGTTTTCAGTGCACCAACCTGGAGTCTTGGAAAGAGCATGGCAGCTCATATCACCATGGGACGCATTGGAGAAGTTTATCAAGAAGACCTCAAGGACACTATCTACCAGATTTGCGGACGTCGAGATGAACAATGGGAGATAGTCAGCACCAAGAAGGATAGATCCATTGCAGCTTTCATCCAGGAGTTAAACCAGCACATTCGACGCCAAGAGAACCAGATGTGCAATGACATGATAGAGTTGAAGAATGCGAAGGCAAGGATCATCGAGCTAGAAGGAGAACTGAAGGGTACACGCAAGGACTACATGGACGAGATCGTAGCTCTAGCAAGGCACAATGTCGATCTTAAGCAGGAGATTGAAGAACTCAAGGAGAGATTAGCATCCAAGAAGGAAGACAAGTACGTCGCATGTCCGGACAACTACATCATCATCGACGACACCGATTCGGATCCAAGTGAACCCGACTTTGAAGACGAAGCTGGAGCAGACATCATGGAGTCTTCCACCGATTCAAATTTCTAGATGACCACCAAATATTAGTAGTATTTCCCCCATGTATACATTACAGTTCGAGCACTTTTGCGATAGTTCTAGACCGTTTGTATGCCCTTGTTTGAATTGAATGGAGTGAATTGTATGCATTTGTCTCATGTGCATTTGGGGTAGTGTTTTCTCTTTAGACCTCACTCTATTCTTAATTCTCATCTTTTCTAAAAACCCTCAGATGCCTCCGAGACGTGACAATGGATTCCCACCGGAGCTCACTCAGTTGATCCAGCAGCAGAACCAATTGATGCAGTTGTTACTCCAGAACCAGCAGAACAACAACAACAACAACAACAACAACAACAACAACAACAACAACAACAACAACAACAACAACAACAACAACAACAACAACAACAACAACAACAACAACAACAACAACAACAACAACAACAACAACAACAACAACCCTCCGCCGCCGCCACCAGTTGATCACCTAACCCGTTTCCTTAGGCTGAATCCGCCGGTGTTTGTCAGTAGCACCGAGCCAATAGTAGCAGACGATTGGGTCCGCAAGACAGGAAGGGAGTTGACTACTGCAGGATGCACAGATGTTGAGAAGGTGAAGTTTGCCACACATCAGCTTGACGGACCCACGACAACTTGGTGGGATAATTTCATAGCCACTTACCCAGTTGGCACTGTCACATGGGATCAGTTTCAGCAAGCTTTCCGCACTGCCCATGTTTCAGCAAGAGCTATGGCCATGAAGAAGCGTGAGTTTCGCAACTTATGCCAAGGAGGAAGGATAGTTGGCCAGTACGTTGATGACTTCAGCAAGTTAGCACGTTATGCCCCAGATGACGTTGCTATGGATGCCGCTAAGCAGGAGAAGTTTCTGGAAGGACTAAATGATGAGCTAAGCATGAAGTTGATGGTAGCAAGTTTCAACAACTACCAGGAGTTGGTAGATCGTGCCATCATGATTGAAGGGAAGCAATAGCAGATTCAGAACCGCAAGAGGAAGTATGGACAGGGGAAGTTTAACTCTGGAGCCCAGCAGAAGCCCCGTTTTACCCCTAAACCGGGAGTTCAGTTTCAGCATACCCATGGAGGAAGTGGTTCGCACAACCATAATGACCACAAGAATGGTAATGGGAATGGAGGAAGTAACGGCCAGAACCCTACCACCCCATCAACCCCAGCCAAGAGAGATCTGAGTCAAGTCACCTGTTTCAAGTGTTCGAAGACCGAACATTATGCCAATGAATGTCCTGAAGGCCAGAATGGCAATGGAAGCTCTGGAAAGAAGCCGAACCCTTTCAACAGGGGACAGGTGAACCACGTTAATGTGGAGGAGGTTGAAGCTCAGCCTGATGCAGTAATCGGTAAGTTTTTGGTTAAGTCATTTACTGCACTCGTTCTTTTTTATACTGGTGCATCGCATTCATACATATCAAGGGGATTTGTGGAAAAGTATAACCTGCCCACTAAGATTCTTAAAACACCTATGCTAGTAAGCTCGCCAGGAGCAGAGTACGTGGCCAGACAAGGATGTTTTCAAGTGCCATTAAGTATAGGAAGACATGTTTTCCCAACGGATTTAATCGTTCTGGAATCCCAAGGTTTGGATGTAATTCTCGGTATGGATTGGTTGTCGATGTATGGAGGAAACATCGATTGCACCAGTAAGACCATTTTGCTTACAACACCCGAAGGAAGAAGGATCAAGTATGTATCCCGACATACGCCAAATAGGACACAAGTAAATTCCTTATCAGGAGCTATACAGGAGGAAGTACCAGTAGTAAAGGATTTTCCTGATGTATTTCCTGAGGAATTGCCAGGCATGCCACCGGATAGAGACATAGAGTTTTTAATTGAGCTTTTGCCAGGCACTGGGCCAATATCGAAGAGGCCATACAGGATGCCAGCGCAGTATTTGGTGGAAATTAAGAAGCAGATTAAGGAGTTATTGGATAAAGGTTATATTCGCCCAAGTTCTTCGCCTTGGGGATCACCCGTACTTCTTGTGGAGAAGAAGGATGGATCATTAAGGATGGTTGTTGATTACCGTGGATTGAATGAAGTAACCATCAATAACAAGTACCCACTTCCTATGATAAATGATCTGTTTGATCGTTTGCAAGGAGCTAAAGTGTTTTCCAAGATCGATTTGCGATCAGGGTACCATCAGTTGAAGATTCGAGAGCAGGATATACCCAAGACAGCTTTTACCACGAGATACGGATTGTATGAGTATACCGTTATGTCATTTGGACTGACTAACGCACCTGCGTATTTTATGAACCTGATGAACAAGGTATTTATGGAGTTTTTGGATAAGTTCGTCGTAGTGTTCATTGATGACATTATGATTTTCTCAAAGAATGAAGAAGAGCATAAGGAACATTTGCGTTTGGTTTTGGAGAAACTAAGGGAACATCAGTTATATGCCAAATTCAGCAAATGTGAGTTTTGGCTAAAGGAAGTAGGATTCCTCGGACATGTTATATCCGGAGAAGGGATAGCAGTTGACCCCACAAAGGTTGAGACCGTAACCGAATGGGAAGCACCAATGACAGTTGGAGAGATCCGGAGTTCTCTTGGACTCGCAGGATACTACCGGAGATTCATTGAGAATTTCTCAAAGATTGCTAAGCCTATGACTGAATTGTTGAAGAAGGATACCAAGTTCAATTGGACTGAGGAATGTGAGGCCAGTTTTCAGGAGTTGAAGAAACGATTGGTTTCCTCACCAGTGTTGATTCTGCCAGATCAGACCAAGGATTATGAGGTGTATTGCGACGCTTCACGTCGAGGACTTGGAGCAGTACTTATGCAAGAAGTAAGAGTTGTTTCGTATGCCTCACGACAACTGAAACCTCATGACTTAAATTATGCTACGCATGATTTGGAGTTAGAAGCCGTGGTGCTTGCGTTGAAGACATGGAGACATTTCCTCATCGGAAATCATTGTGAAGTATATACGGATCACAAGAGTTTGAAGTATATTTTCACACAGAAGGAGTTGAACCTCAGACAAAGGAGATGGTTGGAACTCATCAAGGATTATGATATGAGATTGCATTACCATCCAGGAAAGGCTAATGTTGTAGCTGACGCATTGAGCCGTAAGAGCCATGTAAATACCCTAATGATGGGAGAAATACCAAGGGAGTTAGCAGAAAATCTTCATGAGCTATGTTTGGAAATAGTTCCGAGAGGCTATGTAGCAGCATTGGAAATTCAATCTACCTTGATGGATAAAATCAGAGAGGCTCAGAAATCTGACAAGGAGATTGGTTCTATAAAATAGAAAATGAGCGAAGGAAAGGCAAAGGGATTTTGTGAGGATGAACACGATACCCTATGGTTTGAGGACCGTGTTTATGTGCCCAATGACCCGGGGATCAGGAAGTTGATTCTACAAGAGGCACATGATTCACCTTATTCGATTCACCCAGGAAATACCAAGATGTATTTGGATTTGAAGGAAACATTCTGGTGGATCGGAATGAAGAAGGATATTGCAGCTTATGTAGCAGTTTGTGATGTGTGTCATAGAGTGAAGGCAGAACATCAGAAGCCAGCCGGATTGTTACAACCATTGCCGATACCCGAATGGAAGTGGGATAAGATAGGCATGGATTTTATCACAGGACTACCCAGGACGAAGGCAGGCTATGACTCGATATGGGTAGTAGTTGATCATCTGACGAAGGTAGCACATTTCATCCCAGTTAAGACCACTTACACCAGTGCTAAGTTGGCAAAGATATACATGACCAGGATCATTTGTTTGCATGGAGTTCCGACGAGTATCGTATCAGATAGAGGAACCCAATTTACCTCAAAGTTTTGGAATCAGTTGCATGAAACTTTAGGAACCAGACTAGAGCAGCACATCTTTTCACCCACAGACGGATGGACAGACTGAGAGAGTCAATCAGATTTTGGAAGATATGCTGAGAGCCTGTGCACTAGACTATGGTTCTAGTTGGGACGATAACTTGCCATGTGCGGAGTTTTCTTATAACAACAGCTACCAAACCAGTTTGAAGATGGCACCTTTCGAAGGTTTATACGGAAGGAGGTGCAGGACACCGTTGTCATGGGACGAAGTTGGAGACCGTCAATTCTTTGGACCAGATCTGATTAAGGAGTCTGAACGGAAAGTTAAGTTGATTCACGATAGGCTCAAGGTAGCCCAGTCCAGGCAGAAGAGCTACGCAGATTCTAAACGTAAGGAGACAGTTTATGAAACCGGAGACAGGGTCTATCTTCGAGTATCCCCACTTCGAGGAGTTAAGCGCTTTGGAGTTAAGGGAAAATTAGCACCGCGTTTCGTTGGACCGTATAAGATTTTGCAACGTATGGGGGAAGTTGCTTATAAGTTGGAATTACCAGAGGGACTGTCAGGAGTTCATGATGTATTCCATGTTTCACAACTGAAGAAATGTCACGCCGAGATGGCGGAGGTACCGCTAAGAGATACAGTGCCGCTTGAAGCGATTCAGTTGAAGGATGACTTAACATATGAAGAGAAGCCAGTTAAGATTCTCGAATATGCCAGCAGAGTTACCCGCAGCAAGGTTATCAAGTTTCGCAAAGTTCAGTGGAACCACCATTCAGAGGATGAAGCCACCTGGGAGAGAGAAGAAGATTTGCTCAAGGACCACCCTCACCTATTTTCTAGCCAACTCGAATCTCGAGGACGAGATTCATCTTAAGGGGGGTAGGTTTGTAACATCCCAAATTTTCAATTTGGAATGTTATACATTAAGATCATCATGCATATCATATTTTCTTGCATTTTGTTGATCCTAGAAATTTTACGCAACTCAAGGACCCTCGGAGAGAGTTGGAGATTTCGTTATTTTCATATTTGAGTTTTCTCAAATTTTGAAAAGAGGATCAATTGATTTTATTTATTTCATCTTCAATTATTTTTCCAATAAAAAAAATATGAGAAGGGAATAATATGACTTTCCCAAATTTAGGAAAAATGAAGATTTAATAAATAAATCAAATTTTGGATTTTCCGAAGTTATTTGCATTTTATTTGCATTAAGGAAAAATGCGTGTTTTCAAAATATTGCATTTAGGCCCCGAGTAAAAGTTCATTTTGTTCGACTCATTTTTAGGAGTCGGGGAAAATTAATTTCGGGATTTTTGGAGTTCGTTCAGATTTAGTTTTATTTGTTTTTCTGCTCGCGTATCTATTTAAAAAAAATTCGCAGCGCCCGACTGGGCCAAGGGCCCAGCCGAGCCAGCCAGCCCAGCCGCCCCGCCGCTCCCCCGCGCGCGCGCGCACGCCAGCGCCGCCGCCGCGCCTGCCGCCGCCCGCCGCCGCCGAGTCCTACTCGGACTCCTCTTTCTTGCCCCCTCCCCCAAGTCTCCACCCCCCTCTTTATATACCCCCTCCCCCTCTCCTCCCCACACCAGCCGCCGCTGCCGCCCGCAGCAAGCAGCAGCAGCAGCCAGCGCGCCAGCCGCCGCCGTCGTCTGCCGCCGCCGCCCTCGCCGGAGCCCGTGCCACCGAGGTAGCCCCGCGCCGCGCCGCCCCTCCTTGGTTCGGTTTTCTTCAAGAAAATGTTCCGGTTTATTTTCGTTTCCGTTTTTTTTCAAAACCCTAGATTGGTTTTTCGTTTTTTTTCGGTTTAATTGTTTAGTGAGCGTTCGCCGGACCGTTCGTCTTAACGAACGTGATCACCGGTTAGTCTCGGTTAACGAACGTCCGTTCGATTAATCGTTCGTCGTTTTTTTTCGTCGAATTTATTCCGTGATTTTTCTGATCGCGATTTCAGATCCGATCTTCTTTCTAGTTTATCTTCTCGCTCGTTTATCGGAATCAGGTGATTCAAGCGCCTGGAGTTTCGTTTCGAAACCTCCGTTCCGACTAATCAACTTAAACAAGATTTTGCTACTGTAAAACTTGACCTAGTTTCAATTTGCTAGAATCAAGTTGTTTTCTTCCGCCGTTTGTTTTCCGTTGTTTTGTTCGGTTCGTTTTCTTTTTGCAACCGGAGTTCTTAAGTTGAACTTTCTCGTTCGGTCTTCTGCTCGAGTTTTACCTGTGCATTAGATGAGTACTTATTGTATGCTTGTTGTTTGTCTGCGATAGATCAGCCGGAGTGCGCCGCCTGTTATTTCGAAGCTCTAGGTTTCGCGGATCCTCAGCAAGGCAAGTAACACTTTGATCATACTTTCCCACTGCCCAGTTTTATTGCATTAGATCAACCCTCAAACATTGCATGATTAGGGTTTAATTAAATTGTGGGATGGGAAGTAGATGAGGTAGTACCTATTACCTGTTTTACTTATGAAACCTTTGGGAGTTACTTCTACGTTTGCTTATTATGCCATGCTATGCTAGTAGACGTGGATTGGGTGAGTGATATCCATGACAGATGTGAGTATTGTTAATTAATGGTTTTATCTAAGGTGGCAACTTAAACACACATCTGGGTGGATTGAGGCACCTGGTTTCTATCAGGACTTGCGTGTTTTTCTTTGGACCGCCACCCAGGCTCAAAGGGATCATAAGATCATTCATGCTAGTAACTTCTGTGTGCAGCCACAAGCCATTATGGGCTCTGGCATAGTTGACTAAGTCGTGCGAACTCTTACAGGGTAAACTAGTAGATGTAGGGGAAAGTAGGTGTACCGGTCTATCCAAACGTAAGGTGCTAGCGCTTCTGAAAGACTATGTCTCGGTCATCCGTTTCTCAAACATCATGTAGTGCGAGAAATCAAACGGAGGCGATCGAGTCTTGTGGGGAAAAGTGCGCAAACCTCTGCAGAGTGTACAAGCTAATCATGATTAGCCGTGTCCCCGGTTATGGACATCTTGAGTATCTAGTACTTGAATATCATGTGAATCTCATCATGTTACTTCTAATTAGTATTGATGGGTTTAATTGTTTACTTAATTGGGATCGGAATGCTGTCAACCATTCTCGATGTTTCAACCACCATGATAGTTAACTAAAATCTATTCCTTTGCAGTAGGGAAAAATTGGCTTTACGCAAAATTGTAACCATAGAGCTTTCCACCAGCCATATATGCATGTAGTATAGGCTTATCATTCATTATTCTCTATGTGTTACATTGCCAGCATATTCCATGTGCTGGCCCGTTTTCGGGCTGCAACTTTCATGTTGCAGACTTTTCAGACGATGAGTAAGGTGCTTTTAGGTCGTGGTTCTATACTCAGTGATGCCGTTGGAGTTGATGGACTCACTTATCTTCCAAGTCTTCCGCTGTTATCATTGTTAGATGGCCTTAAGCCATATTTATTGTAATAAGTTCTCTTTGAGACGCCGATGTAATAAGTGTGTGATTGCTACTCTGCTATAAATCCTTCGAAGTACTGTGTGGTGTCAGCATTACTGATCCAGGGATGACACCGGAGCACAGAGACTTGACCATCTGAGGTCGGGTTGCTACACCACTCTAACAACATAATCATTTTTCTTATTATTCATTTTGTTGAGCAAATCATTTTGAGCTTTAAGTACTTGTTCTACTTGAGTGGTGACCATGGAAGCATGTTTGCTAACTAGTTTAAGTTCACCTCTAATATTAGCCATATAATCACCCAACTGTTTAAGCATATTTGAATTGTATTTCAATTGTCTACCAAAATAAGCATTAAAATCTTGTTGTTTGACAATAAAATTATCAAACTCTTCTAAGCATTGTCTAGCAGACTTATAGTGAGGAATATCACCTTCATCAAATCTATAGAGAGAATTACCTTTACTACCTGTGTCAGGTTATCAAGACCATGAGTTTCTTCAATAGGTAATGGATTAAGATCATATGTTTCTTCAACAGGCGGTAGATTAATACCATGTATTTCTTCAATAGGAGGTAAATTCTTAATGTCTTCGGCTTTAATACCTTCTTCGTTCATAGATTTCTTTGCCTCTTGAATATCTTTAGGACTGAGAAATAGAACACCTCTTTTCTTCAGAGTTGGTTTAGCAATAGGCTCAGGAATTTGCTCAGGAGGTGTCCAATTATTTCATTTGCCAACATATTATTCAATAGAATTTCAGCTTCATCCGGTGTTCTTTCCCTGGAAGCATTGGTTAGTCCATTATAAAAGATATCAAGTATTTCATTTTTCTTAAGAGGATGATCAGGCAAAGCATTAAGTAACTTGAGAAGCCTCCCCCAAGCTTGTGGGAGACTCTCTTCTTCAATTTTCACAAAGTTGTATATTTCCCTCAAAGCAGCTTGTTTCTTATGAGCAGGGAAATATTTAGCAGAGAAGTAATAAATCATATCCTGGGGACTACGCACACAACCAGGATCAAGAGAATTAAACCATATCTTAGCATCACTCTTTAATGAGAACGGAAATATTTTAAGGATATAAAAGTAGCGAGATCTCTCATTATTAGTGAAGAGGGTGGCTATATCATTAAATTTAGTAAGATGTGCCACAACAGTTTCAGATTCATAACCATGAAAAGGATCACATTCAACCAAAGTAATTATATCAGGATCAACAGAGAATTCATAATCCTTATCGGCAACACAAATAGGTGAAGTAGAAAAAGCAGGGTCAGGTTTCATTCTATCTTTAAGAGATTGCTTATTCCATTTAGTCAATAATCTCTTGAGTTCTTATCTACATTTATGAGCTAGAATAGTTGCAGAAGCTTCTATATCAAAAACATAACCCTCAGGAATAACAGGCATATCTTCATCGTCACTTTCATCAATATTATTAATAATTTCATTCTCTCTAGCCCTAGCAATTTGTTCATCAAGAAATTCACCAAGTGGCACAGTAGTATCAAGCATAGAAGTAGTTTCATCATAAGTATCATGCATAGCATAAGTGGCATCAGCAATAACATGCGACATATCAGAATGAATAGCCGAAGCAGGTTTAGTGTCGCAAGCTTATTCAAAACAGAAGGCAAATCAAGTGTAGAGCTAGATGGCAGTTCCTTAACTCCCCTCGTAGTTGAGGGATAAATTGTTGTCTTAGCGTCTTTCAAGTTCTTCATAGTGACCGGCAGATATAAATCCCAAGTGACTCAAAGAATAGAGCTATGCTCCCCGGCAACGGCGCCAGAAAATAGTCTTGATGACCTACAAGTATACGGGATCGCAACAGTTTTCGAGGGTAGAGTATTCAACCCAAATTTATTGATTCGACACAAGGGGAGCCAAAGAATATTCTCAAGTATTTGCAGCAAAGTGTTTAGTAGCAAAGTAATATGATAGTAGTGGTAACGGTAACAAAAGTAAAGAAGCAAAAGTAATATTTTTGGTGTTTTGTAGTGATTGTAACAGTAGCAACGGAAAATTAAATAAGCGAGAACCAATGTAGGAAAAGCTCGTAGGCATTGGATCGGTGATGGAAAATTTTGCCGGATGCGGTTCATCATGTAACAAGCATAACATAGGGTGACATAGAACTAGCTCCAATTCGTCAATGTAATGTAGGCATTTATTCCGAATATAGTCATACGTGCTTATGGAAAAGAACTTGCATGACATCTTTTGTCCTACCATCCTGTCGCAGCGGGGTCCTAATTGAAACTAAGCGATATTAAGGCCTCCTTTTAATAGAGAACCGGAACAAAGCATTAGCACATAGTGAATACATGAACTCCTCAAACTATGGTCATCACCGGGAGTGGTCCCGATTATTGTCACTTCGGGGTTGCCAGATCATAACACATAGTAGGTGACTATAGAGTTGCAAGATAGGATCAAGAACACACATATATTCGTGAAAACATAATAGGTTCAGATCTGAAATCATGGCACTCGGTCCCTAGTGACAAGCATTAATGAATCTCAGAACATAGTGGATACTAGGGATCAAACCCTAACAAAACTAACTCGAGTACATGATAGATCTCATCCAACCCATCACCGTCCAGCAAGCCTACGATGGAATTACTCACGCACGGCGGTGAGCATCATGAAATTGGTGATGGAGGATGGTTGATGATGACGACGGCGATGAATCCCCCTCTCCGGAGCCCCGAACGGACTCCTGATCAGCCCTCCCGAGAGGTTTTAGGGCTTGGCGGCGGCTCCGTACCATAAAACACGATTATTTCTTCTCTTTGCTTTTTTTCTCCCTGAAAGCAAATATATAGAGTTGGAGTTGGCGTCGGAGGAGCCTCAGGGGGCCCACGAGGTAGGGGGCGCGCCCTGGGGGTGGCGCCCCCACCCTCGTGGACAGGATGTGGGCCCCCTGGTCTTCATATTTGGCAAGGATTTTTTATTATTTCGGAAAAGATGTTCCGTGAAGTTTCAGGTCATTCCGAGAACTTTTGTTTCTGCACATAAATAACACCATGGCAATTCTGCTGAAAACAGCGTCAGTCCGGGTTAGTTCCATTCAAATCATGCAAGTTAGAGTCCAAAACAAGGACAAAAGTGTTTGGAAAAGTAGATACAATGGAGACATATCATCCGCCCCCCTCCTCATTTATAGCGGGAGAAGGCCAACCGGCGATTCCCATGATCACAGGTAATGATGATTTTTCTCTGCATGCAGCAGGGACTTGTCAAGTCGGGCAGTTGCCGAGGAAGCATGGGGAAGCGGAGACACCCACATCCAATCAACCGCCACGTGTCAAGCGAGGCCGCATGCTATTGGGGCCCGCGGCACTCCGCACTTGCCATTTGTCTTCGCCTCGAAGCCAAGTGCGAGTGCCCCTTGGGCCCGGGAGCTACTGTCGGCATCCTAGAAACGGGGTCCCCAGACTTGCCTGCTTGCGGCCCATGGCGTGGCTCCACCAGCGCCCTGTACGGCCCATCTTCACAAGCAAACACTCAAGACCCTCGCAAGGGGCCAAGCCTTGCGAGGAGGACGACTTAAGACCTCCTCGGGGGCGGCCTCACCAAGCTGGCTAGCGAGGGGCGGAGAGATCAAGGCAAGGGGCACCTCGCGAGGTTCCGGTGATGTAAGCCTTGATGACCGGGGCCAGGTGGGCGCCAGCACGCACAGTGTCCTCGTTTCCTCTTTGGTGCTAAAGAGAAAAGCTCAGGCGAGGAGTCCCGAGGCATCAGGCAAAGGTTTCCATATCGATGCAACAAGACCAAGACCAGCAGGATGACAGGACGGAGGTCACAGTGGGTCCCAAGACGGCATCACCACCAGAGCCTTTGGCAGGCGAAGACCACCTTTAGTCAGGATAACTTGTACTAGTTGTCTCCCTTCAAATTTGGCCGTTGTTGGATCCCTTCCCACTCAATATTTGGGAAGAAGACCAGGGCCTCTATAAATAGGGCTAGCCACCAGAGTAGGAAGAGGGATCTCAAGCCATTCTGATCACCCTTATCCACACAAGCTCACCAAACACAAGAGCACCTCTCCTCAGGAGGTTGTTCTTCCCTTGTAACTGTTCATCCTCAACCCGAGAGGCAATCCACCACACCACACTTGAGTAGGGTATTACACCACCTAGGTGGCCTGAACCAGTACAAATCTTGTGTCTCTTGTTCTGTGAGTTCGACGCGCTTGCTACCTCTTGAGCACTGCGTTGGATTTCCTTTAAGAGGAAAGGGTGATGCAGCAGAGTAGAGTAAGTATTTCCCTCAGTTTTTGATAACCAATGTATCAATCCAGTAGGAGGATACACGCAAGTCCCTCGTACCTACACAAAACAAATAGCTCGACGCAACCAACACGATTAGGGGTTGTCAATCCCTTCATGCTCACTTACGGGAGTGAGATCTGATAGAGATGATAGATAATATTTTTGGTATTTTTGGTATAAAGATGCAAAGTAAAATAAAAGGGCAAAGTAAAAAAGCAAAGCAATAATAAATGCGATGGAAGATTGATATGATGAGAATAGACCCGAGGGCCATAGATTTCACTAGTGGCTTCTCTCAAGAGCATAAGTATTCTATGGTGGGTGAACAAATTACTGTTGAGCAATTGACAAAATTGAGCATAGTTATGAGAATATCTAGATATGATCATGTATATAGGCATCACGTCCGAGACAAGTAGACCGACTCCTGCCTGCATCTACTACTATTACTCCACTCATCGACCGCTATCCAGCATGCATCTAGAGTATTAAGTTCAAGAAAACAGAGTAACACCTTGAGCAAGATGACATGATGTAGAGGGATAAATTCATGCAATATGATAAAAAACCCATCTTGTTATCCTCGATGGCAACAATACAATACTTGCCTTGCTGCCCCCACTGTCACTGGGAAAGGACACCGCAAGATTGAACCCAAAGCTAAGCACTTCTCCCATTGCAAGAAAAACCAATCTAGTAGGCCAAACCAAACTGATAATTCGAAGAGACTTCCAAAGATAGCCAATCATACATAAAAGAATTAAGAGAAGATTCAAATATTGTTCATAGATAATCTTGATCATAAACCCACAATTCATCGGTCTCAACAAACACACCACAAAAATAAGATTACATCGAATAGATCTCCACGAGAGAGGGGAGAACATTGTATTGAGATCCAAAAAGAGAGAAGGAGCCATCTAGCTACTAACTATGGACCCGAAGGTCTGAGGTAAACTACTCACACTTCATCGGAGAGGCTATGATGATGTAGAAGCCGTCCGTGGTGGATGCCCCCTCCGGCGGAGCTCTGGAACGGGCCCCAAGATGGGATCTTGTGGGTACAGAAGGTTGCGGCGGTGGAATTAGGTTTTTGGCTCCGTATATGATCGTCTGGCGGTACGTAGGTATATATAGGATGAAGGAGTACGTCGGTGGAGCAAAGGGGGCCCCACGAGGCAGGGGCGCGCCCTAGGGGGAGCGCCCTCCACCCTCGTGGTCGCCTGCTTTCTTTCTTGACAGGGGGTCCAAGTCTCTTGGATCATCACTACACCACGGTCAAGTATTGGTGACACATCAATCTGTCGGCATATGGTGTCTTTGCCGACATATAATTTGTAGCTAACACATATGCTGACAGAAGACTGAATAGTCGGAGGACTTGCTGTGGGGAAAGGCATTGCCGACAGAAGTTCACTTGCCGACACATTTTGAGTCGGCATACACCCTACCTACGCCGAAAGTTTCCCTGTGCACATACACCTAGCTACCCCGACACATGATTTGTGGGCATACACCCTAGCTATGGCGACAGACAGGGTGTGAACATAGACCCCACTTTTGGCGACACATAAGTTGTCCTGCTAGGTATATACCTTTGCCGATACTTGTTCTGTTTGGACAGATCTATACCTTTGCCGACACTTATGTTGTCTAGATTGGTACATACCTTGGACGGCACATACTCTGTCTAGCTAGGTACGTACAATTTCCTACACTTATTCTGTCTAGCTAGGTAGTAACCATGGCTGACAATTACCCTGCAAGAATCTATTTACCAGCAGATAAATTGTTGGAAAGGTAGTGTACAGCATAACCAATGATTTGATACATATACTATATACATTGTCAAATGCGATCAACAAACAACATCAAGATGAACACATGTTGGACAACAATGATGATAGGTTCACAAAAATACATAAATATATATTCACACAGGTTCACAAGCATAGTTTGACCATCCAGAACACACACAAGTCACATAAAAAGGGCCACTATATGGTAGTCTAAACTAATTCAAACAATGGTCCAGAACACACAAATCACATACATGAGCACAAAGTTTCTACTCCAAAACACTTGAAGCACCAAATGGTCCAGAACGCACATAAGATTCAAGAAATGATTGAAGTTGGTTGGTCCAAAATACTGCGAATAGCCATATGTGTTCCATGACACTCCAAGTCGTCCTCACATCCAATGCTAGGTGTGGCTAAGTACCTGAAAATATTCCATATGAATTTGTCACGAAAGTGCAATCATTCCAAAAGTTGTTCAAAGCTCATATGAAGATTGTTAGGCTAGAGTGGCACATGCTAGCTTATACTTGATTGTTCATGTGAGAGTAACATTGTTATATGACCATGAATACACACAAATATAGTTGTTCCTATGCGGTGAAGTGTAGTGTTGCGGGCTTCCTTCTCCACAGAAATCAATCACCACAGCAAACAATGTTCTGCTATTTTTGTCAACATCATTTGATCAACACACTTGAGTTCCTTTTGGTTTCATGTCCCAAAATTATTAGCAAGAGTATTCCCAGAAAATCTACTTGTGCATATATGCTATAGAAATGCTTATGACAAGTAAAACACATTCTCAAAAATAAGCTTGGTACGGCAACAAACAAACTAAACTAATACAAGGGGAAAGGATGCAGAATTAGGATGTGGCTATTTTCAAGTATGTAACATATTTGGCCAAGATCAGGTCATTCATTATCAACATGTTCCTGCAGAATTGTTTCTTAATTGAGCCGCACGACACCATCAGAATTACAATATTCTATTCTAGATCTCAAAAGTTCAGACTGGTGGCAAGTTAATAAGCTAACATGGCAGCTTTGTGAGTCTGCAACAGGTTATAAAGGATAAGATGATGTCTACAAACTTGGCAATAAATACCATAAGATAGGATTCCTGATCAACAATATTATCTGTTAACAACTCATAGTAGTAGTTGTAGCTTGTTATATTTAAGAACAGACAGTAGTAGTTTATAAAGAAATGGGCTTGTCAGATATTAAGAGTTGTAGGTTGTAATAATATTTAAGAACTGGCAGTAGTAGATTGTACTGAACTTTTATATGCTATAGAGGAAACATGGCTGGGCCTTATGTAGTTATGTTGCACTTCTTTGTACATTGTCTTGACACATTCAGTTTACTTGCAATGTATAAATTAGATGAAGAGATACTACAATATCATGAGCCATTGAGGATGAAGCTGAGGTTACCATCTATGATCTATTTAAAGAGGAAATAAAAATCTAAAGCTTCAACAAGTAGAGGTAACTGCTGTTAGTACCTCCATCTCCTGGCACATTAGTTGTCTTCTTGGCATCTTTGATCTGCAACAAGACAACAACAATCATTACTCTTTGGTCTAATTCCCAAAACAACTGAAAAATAGGCATTAAAAAATAGGCCTACATGTAATTATTACTAGTACGAATGTACGTGCTTTAATCTTCAACTTCAGTATGAAATATGCTGTCGTCAGAGACGCCCGAGTAGTTCTACTGCACTGAGAGCGCTTTGCTGATGTTGCACAACACGGCCTGCTCGTGCTGCTGCTCGGGCTGTCGGGTGTCCGGAAAGAAGAAAAATTGTAGAGCTGCGACAGCAGCAGCTTCAGGTGCTAATGTGCTCTTGAGGAATCCTTCCATGTTGGTAAATTCAGTCTCCGGTTTCCTAGCATAGTTAAGATAAATAGCAATTTCTTAGTCTGTGTTGCTACTCATTAATTCTTTTAGACCACCGATGTGGTTAATAAAAAGATCAAAAAGTTAAGCATAACTCAGACCGATGTGGATAGTTCACACGGGTTAATTTGTTGCTTCATGTGCACATATTAATCAAATAAATTCTTCCAATCTAGTTAATTGTACTGCTGGATTTTGGTGGTTATTCTGAATGTATAAATTTGTTGTGCGGATCTCTAAACTAATATTGATCTGTTTACGAACTATAACTTAGCACTATATCAAGTTCTTGCTATCAGTTTGATTTTGGTGGTCCAAGTGGATATATACACGAGTCATACAGCCACATGCTGCACTATTTGGTTAATGAGAATGGGAGGAGCACAACACTGACCCCATCGCTTATCTCAGCCAGCTTCAGGTCCACGAAGGCCACCTACACCAAGCGCCATATCACGTCCCCGAGCTTCCTTGTCGACTCATCTACACCAACCCAATCACCATAAACAGAGATATCAGAACAGTTCATGACATAATTATACCGCTTATGAGTTGGGGAAAAAGGAAACTTTGATGTACCTAGGCTTAGACAACCACGTTTTGTCCATGATGTACCATTAACATCAAATTTTCCAAGTATCTGAATTTCGCTAGTGCGACAGTGTTAGTTTTGCATCAGTGAAGCAACAATCATTATTCATTATTTAGACAAATAGCAGTACAAAACAATCAAGCAACAGAAACACATTCTTGTCCGGTTGTCTACTGTCACAAGCAACGACATATGAATTAAGTGCAGCAGTACAGCAAAGGAAACTCAGGAAGAGTTGAAGCTTACCTCAAGGCACGGGGACGGCTGGCTTCGGGAGGGGCACAACTCAAAGGAGATGGAGCCCCGACAGTAGGTCCCGTAGCAGCGTAGTGAGCCTGGAGATGGATCCCTGGCATCAGCATGTCCGGTAGCAGCGGGAGGCCGGCAATGGAGCCCCGATAGCAGCAGATCCGACAGCAGCGGGAGCACGACGATGGAGCCCTGGAGGTAGCAGGGATGGCGATTTGCGAGGGCGACGGCCGGATGTCAGGAGGACACGAGGACGGTCGTCGGATTGTGGAGTGCGAGGACCGCGGCTCGATATCGGGGAGAGGGGGCAGAGTGCGCAGATTGGTGGATGTGGGGTGGAGCTTGGGGGAGGCGGGTGCGACCTCCGGGACAACGGCTTGACGACGGGGTCGAGCGCGAGGCCGGCGGCGATGGCGGCCGGACTTTGCATCGAGCGCGAGGCCGGCGGCGATGGCGTCCGGACCATGGATCGAGCGCAAGGTGTGCGGTGACAGGGCACGGGTTAGGGTTGTGGAGTTGTTCGATTTGGGGATTGTTTGCTCGGGGTGGAGGTTATTTTGCACAAAAACCCGAAAATTTTCCCCTCATGCCGAAATCCCGCGCCAAGTTTCCAACGATTGACACGTGTCCACCTACGCCGACACTTTGTTCGTCTCCATACACCCTATGTAGGCCGACACATTTTAGGTCGCTAAGTACCTACCTACGGCGACTGAAAAAATGTCAAAACCCACACATCTGCCGACACATAACATGTTATTAAGCAATTATTGACAAATACGTTGTTGTTGTGTGATTGCCGACACTTAGTGTGTCCACAGTAATGTACCTATGCCAACATATGATCCGAAGATAAAACTTAAAAGCTACGCCGACAGTTATTTTGTGGAGATTACTAGACCTTTGCCCACAGAAGTGTGTCGTGTAAGATCTACCATGGTGTAGTGCATATTCGGTGAGAAAATCACGTTCCCGAAGGTTTCCTTCCGTTTGGACTCCGTTGGATATTCCGTTTCTTCAAAACACTGAAATAGGCAAAAAACAACAATTATGGGCTGGGCCTCCGGTTAGTAGGTTAGTCCCAAAAGTAATATAAAAGTGGAAAATAAAGCCCAATATGGTCCAAAACAGTAGATAATATAGCATGGAGCAATCAAAAATTGTAGATACGTTGGAGACGTATCAGGCACCCCAAGCCTAATTCCTACTCGTCCTCGAGTAGGTAAATGATAAAAAAGAATTTTTGATGCAGAGTGCTACTTGGCATAATTTCAATGTAATTCTTCTTATTTGTGGTATGAATATGCAGATCCGAAAGATTCAAGACAAAAGTTCATATTGACATAAAAATAATAATACTTCAAGCATACTAACTAGCAATTATGTCTTCTCAAAATAACATGGCCAAAGAAAGTTCATCCCTACAAAATCATATAGTTTAGTCATGCTCGATTTTTGTCACACAAGAATGCTCTCATCATGCACAACCCCGATGAAAAGCCAAGCAATTGTTTCACACTTTAGTAATCTCAAACTTATAAACCTTCATGCAATACATGAGCGTGAGCCATGGATATAGCACTATGGGTGGAATAGAATATTATGATGGGGGTTATGTGGAGAAGACAAAAAAGGAGAAGGTCTCACATCAACGAGGCTAACCAATGGGCTATGGAGATGCCCATCGATTGATGTTAATGCAAGGAGTAGGGATTGCCATGCAACGAATGCACTAGAGCTATAAATGTATGAAAGCTCAACAAAAGAAACTAAGTGGGTGTGCATCCAACTTGCTTGCTCACGAAGACCTAGGGCATTTGAGGAAGCCCATCGTTGGAATATACAAGCCAAGTTCTATAATGAAAAATTCCCACTAGTATATGAAAGTGACAAAACAAGAGACTCTCTATTATGAACATTATGGTGCTACTTTGAAGCACAAGTGTGGCAAAGTATAGTAACATTGTCCCTTCTCTCTTTTTCTCTCTTTTTTATGGCCTTTCTCTTTTTTATGGCCTTTTTTTTATATTCCTCACTTGGGACAATGCTCTAGAAAATGATGATCATCACACTTCTATTTATTTACAACTCAATGTTTACAACTCGATACTATAACAAAGTATGACTCTATATGAATGCCTCCGGCGGTGTACCGGGATATGCAATGAATCAAGAGTGACATGTATGAAAGGAATATGAACGGTGGCTTTGCCAGAAATACTATGTCAACTACATGATCATGCTAAGCAATATGACAATCATGAATATGTCATGATGAACGGTATGGTGGAAAGTTGCATGGCAATATATCTCGGAATGGCTATGGAAATGCCATAATAGGTAGGTATGGTGGCTGTTTTTAGGAAGATATAAGGAGGTTTATGTGTGAAAGAGCGTATCATATCACAGGGTTTGGATGCACCGGCGAAGTTTGCACCAACTCTCAATGTGAGAAAGGGCAATGCACGGTACTGAAGAGGCTAGCAATGATGGAAGGGTGAGAGTGCGTATAATCCATGGACTCAACATTAGTCATAAAGAACTCATATACTTATTGCAAAAATCTACAAGCCATCAAAAACCAAAGCACTACGCGCATGCTCCTAGGGGGATAGATTGGTAGGAAAAGACCATCGCTCGTCCCCGACCGCCACTCATAAGGAGGACAATCAAAGAACACCTCATGTTTCAAATTTGTTACATAACGTTTACCATACGTGCATTCTACGGGACTTGCAAACTTCAACACAAGAATTTCTCAAATTCACAACTACTTAACTAGCATGACTTTGATATTATCACCTCCATATCTCAAATAAATTATCAAGCATCAAACTTTTCTTAGTATTAAACGCACTCAAAAGAAAGTTTTACAAATCTTGAATAACAAACATATTATTATCATTATTAAGCAAATTACCATGCTATTTATGACTCTCAAAATAATCTAGGTGAATCACGAGAGATCAATAGTTTCTTTAAAACAAATCCACCACCATGCTCTAGAAGATATAAGTGAGGCACTAGAGCAAAACTATATAGCTCAAAAGATATAAGTGAAGCACATAGAGTATTCTAACAAATTCCAAATCATGTATGGCTCTCTAGAAAGGTGTGTACAGCAAGGATGGTTGTGGTAAACTAAAAAGCAAAAACTCAAATAATACAAGACGCTCCAAGCAAAACACATATTATGTCGTGAATAAAAATATAGCTCGAAGTAAAATTACCGATGGAAGTAGACGAAAGAGGGGATACCTTCCGGGGCATCGCCAAGCTTTGACTTTTTGGTGTCCTTGGATTATATTGGGGGTGCCATGGGCATCCCGAAGCTTAGGCTCTTGCCACTCCTTGTTCCATAATCCATCAAAAGATTTCACCCAAAACTTGAAAACTTCACAACACAAAACTCAACAGAAATCTCGTGAGCTCCGTTAGCGAAAGAAAACAAAAGACCACTTCAAGGTACTGTAATGAACTCATTCTTTATTTATATTGGTGTTGAACCTACTGTATTCCAACTTCTCTATGGTTTATAAACTATTTTACTAGCCATAGATTCATCAAAATAAGCAAACAACACACGAAAAATAGAATCTGTCAAAAACAGAACAGTCTGTAGTGATCTGTAACTAACGCAAACTTCTGAATTTACAAAACATCTACCAAAATAGGACGACCTACAAAATTTGTTTGTTGATCAGCAGCAATTGGAATCAGTATTTTATCACGTTCTGTTGATTTTTAACAATTGTTTTCGTGAACAAAAAAGTTTCTGGAAATTACAGCAAGATCAAATAACTATCATCCAAGAAGATCCTATAGGTTTAACTTGGCACAAACACTAATTAAAACATAAAATCACATCTAAACAGAAAGTAGATGGATTATTTATTCCTAAACAGAAGCAAAAACAAAAAAATCTAAATAATAAAATTGGGTTGCTTCCCAACAAGCGCTAGGTCCCCTTTAGCGCTCAAGCAATCCTCGCTGGGTGAGAAAGGAAGGTAGCGTCGCCGCGACAGAGTTGCAAAGGGCGGGGATTTAGCGCTGCGTTGGTCTAGTTCTCGCGAGGGCGCGACTTATCTTGTGCGTCTGAAGTAGTTCCTTGGGGAGGCGCCCTGCCCGAGAGGCGGTGGCCGAGGTACTGCTGGGTTAGGCCCTCGCGAGCTTCTTCCCACTCCCCCGCACTTCCCTTAACGCTCTACGTCCTCAGGTCCCGGCCCTCGAGCGAGATCAGCCGCCGCTGGTACGACAGGGCGCGATGTCTTGGGTCAAGGCCAGGGGGTGAGGGCTGGAGAGCCAGTAGGAGTTCGTGTCGAGAAGGGGGAGAGAAAGCTCACGATGTCCCCAACGTTGCTCCTGAAGTAGTTCTTGCACACCAATAATAAGGAGAAACAGGGCCTGTCGTTACGGCCGCCGGCCAACCTATGGTCACTCCAAGGGAGCGGTTAGGGCACTGAGGGCCTGGTGAGGTGGCACCGTGAGGGGATACCGCGGCCAGAGCTCGACTACTCAGGTGTATCAACGTTGCAGGGACGGACCCGTGCACACACGCCGTGCCAGAGCGAGCAGCTCTCTAGATAGGCGTCGATCGAGCAGGTGATCAGGTCAGGTATGTTAAGCACATAGGAGGAAATCCAATTTCAAGCAAACGCAGGTAAAAGCTACCGCCGCTAGGTCGGGCCCGAGTGGCGTGGGGATGATGCAGCCCGAGGGGCGCCCCCAACATGGTAAGTAAAAAACATAAGCAAAACGATACATGTCGCGGGGGCCGGACCCATGCGGACTGGGAATGGTGCGGCCCCGTGGGCGCTCCCAGCTGAAAGTAGAACTCTGAAAGATGTCACCTGATGCTATTGACGATGAAGTGATGCTGAAGAAGTGAGCGATGCGCGGTGAAGACGTCGGCCCTCATGAGCCCCCAGGCCCAGGGGCCTCGTGAGGCTTTGGTGGCTCGTGTAGGCCTTCGGGGACCATCACCACCTCCGCCAGGACCGCGCGGTGCCTGACCTCTTGAGCCTCCAGAATGCTCCTCAATAGGCGCTAGTGTGCGGCAACCGCGCTCGGCAGGCCGAAGGGCATGCGAACGTAGCTGTGAGGTGGCCCCTCACAACGCCCTACGCGCGAAGGCCAGAGGCGCTCCTGAGACGCGGCTCGGTTGAGTCCCGGGACGTTGATGCAGACGCGCAGCCCACCATCCTTGCCTGGATGTGGGGCCACGGCAGGTAGGCGGCAGCTGCCGCGCATGACTCTCTGTAGCTCTTGGGTGTTTCTTGCGACGAACTCCTGAGGGTTTGGTCTTCCTTGACTTGTATCTTCTTGAGGGAAGCGTGCTTGAAAGCACCCCTACAAGTGGTGCCCGAGCGCCTCCCTCGCGACCTTGGCAATGTCGGTGGCTCTCCAAGAAAGAGCCCCCGAGCCCCGCCTGAGGAGGGCGCCGGGCGCGCCTTCCTATGCATGAGAGGGTGGCGCCCCCTGATCGGGCATAAATCCTGACGCGATACCTCTGGAGGTGCCTGCTTCCTTGTGGCTTGGGCTAGGTGAGGTCTTCTTCTTCTTGGGGGTCGCCTCGGGAAGCCTCCCGCTCCTGAGATCTGGGTCTTCGATTGCTGCGGCTTGGAACGCACGCTCAAGTGAACACACTGCGTCTCTTTCTTCACAGGGCACGGTGATGACTCCACCGCTTCCTGCCCTATTGGAACAGTGGAACCATCGGTGACTCCTAAGAAAGGCTTGGTTGGCTGAAGCTGATCGGATGGCACTTGGAGATTGTCGAACGTTTCGACGGACAGGACGTTGAGTCCTGCGCCGCCATCGATGAGGGTCCTGGTGACCTGCACATTGCTGATGACTGGGGAGCAAAGCATCGGGAGGACGCCGGCCGTTGCCGTGCACTTGAGCTGATCCGCTGAGCTGAACGTGATAGCGCATGTAGACCACCTGAGAGTGCATGTGGCCTGAAGCTTTGGGAGGACTGCATTCACCTCATGAGCAAACTGCTTGAAGATGCGCTGCGATGCTGGGGCCTGTGCACCACCGAAGATGCAAGCGATTGCGCGCGGCTCCTGGAAGCCCCCAGCCCCAATCTTCTTGATGTTGGTCTTCGTTCCTCCTTGGTGGTGGCGGCAGAGGAGGGAGGCCTGCGTTGCCGTGTGGGCGGTCCTCACGAGGATGGTCCCTCCAGCCTCCCTCGCAAGGCTGGTCCTGCCAGCGGTCCTCGCAAGAGCGGTCTCGCCATCCCTGACGAGGGCCACGGTCTTCCCATCGTCCGCCACCTCTTCCTCCTCCTCGGCCATAGCTCCTGTCGTTACGCTCTAGGCGTCGGCCGATTCGCCCATCTCGCATGGCTCTGAGCTCTTGACATTCCTTGGTGTTGTGGGTGTGGAGGCTGTGGTACACGCAGTACCGTCCGCCCTTGGATGACTCAGGCTGATCCCTGCCTCGCTTGGTGTCCGGCTCCGCTGCTAGCACGGCAGCCCCCTTGCGCTACACATCTTTGGCCATGAGCTTCTTTTCTTCCGGGTCGGCTGCCGGGAGCTCGAGGAGGGAGAGACGCCCTCCCTCAGCCCTGGCGCACTTGGTTGCCAAGTTGAACAACTCCATGGATGTGCACAGGTGTTGGTGGGAACGACACCTATGGGATCACAAGAATCCCTACTACGGTTGTGGGGCGCGGGGTCGTGAGAAGAGTGGATCAAACAGATAGCACACGGTTTCTTTACCCAGGTTCGGGCCGCGAGGATGCGTAAAACCCTACTCCTGCTTTGGTGGTTTGTTTATCTGTGTTCTTGAACTAGCAATGGGGTGTGAGGAGCTCCAAAAAGCCGAATCCCCCTCCTGGTCGCCTTGGGCCTCCTTTTATAGCGGAAGGGGTTGCCACAGTGGCACACAGGAGGTGGAAAGGGTACAGTGATGCGAGGTTATCCCTCGCATTACATGACAAGGCGCATTTAATGCGTCTTGCTTAGGTGTCCTTGCTTTATCGGGGATGGGGGAGAGCCCTGTCTCGTCCGTGGCTGCTCCCTCTTGCGTCAACACGCGCCCTGGCCAGCGGTGTCCGCGGTGCCATGTAGGAAGGCAGGTAGCTGAGGTGGCGTAGTGGTGGGTCTCCAAGAAGATCGGCAAGGGTCTTGCCATGAACATCCGTAGGGCCACCATTAGGCCCACACCAATCAGACCTCCACCACCGTTCACATGCAGCTGCTGATCCAACCAGCTGGGCAGGCACCTGCGTGGCGGCATGCGGATCTTTGTGGAGACCCACCACTGGCCCCGGCAAGGGTCTTGCCGTGGCGCCAGCTGTCATCCCCGGCAAGGCTATTGTCGGGGGCCTTGTGGTCCTCCTTGGCTGGGATCCCGCCGAGGATCATCATCTTCTAAAGTGTGTATCTAATCTTGAATGTCTTCACAAAGATCTGCATGCCACCACGGGGATGTCTCCCGAATCCTTGCCCCATGGGGGCAGTGGACTGAAGGGTGACTCGCTCCATAGGTGTGGGGCGAGCTGCCACGGCAAGGGTCTTGCCGGGTTTGCTAAAACCGCCTCTCGGGAAGGATATTGCCGGGGGAGTCCACTTCGTCCCATTTACTCTTTGTGGTCTTGGTCTTGGCGTCTTTCTACTTCTCTCGAGCTTCGGTCTTACCTTGGCTCACCTCCCTTGCCTTGCTCAGTGTGGTGGTGCCCGTGGCTCAGACTGCCCGTGCACAGTTATAGGGGTACAAAAAGTGTACCCCTCTTTTTGTACACCGACAGGAGCCCCGGGCCTGGGCCACACGTAAGCGCAATCGCGTCGTTGGCCTAGGCCCAAAAACGGCGCGCGGGCAGGCGGGGTGGTTTTTACCGCGGTAAGTCTCTTCGCGCACTGCGCTTCCCACGCTTCCCGCGCGTGGCGCGGCGTGGGGAGGCGTGCGTGACGTGGGCGGCATGCGCGGGGTTGCTTCCATCAGGCATGCGTCACATCACGGTTAATGTGAAAGGAGGCGGCCCGCTTTCCCCTCATAAGAATGAATAACCGCGGGCGCGCCGCTCACTTTCTCCTCTTCCCTCGTGCCTTTTCCAATCTCAGAGCCGTCATTCCCTATCTTCCTTCCTTCCTAAGCTTTCGTCGTCGCTCACCGTCACTGCTTTGCCACCCCCCTTCCTCAACCCTCTAGATTTCTCGGCCGCCATGGCGCCCAAATCCGCCAATGGCAAGGGGGTGGCTAAGGGCTCCGGGACCATGGAGCCACCGGAGAGCGCGCTGTTGGGGGACCGGACGAAGTCTGCCTTCTTCTTCCCCTCGACGGTTGATGTTCATGAGCTCCGGGCCTCCTGAGCAGAGGGACAAGAAAGGGATTACGTGCACCTTATCTCTTTTTAGTTTGTAAGCCTTCGGGCCTTGGCTGAATTTAAAACTTGTAATCCCATCATTCATGTTTTTCATTCCCTATCGACTATACCTGAGTGGAATGTTTTTAATGAAAAAGGGATGCTTGCCGGCTCATTTGTTTGCGGGTAGAAACCACGTCAAGGAGTAAATCCTTGATATCTCTAAGATAAACATTTCCTTGCCCGGTAGCAGGCCTTGCCGTCTTGCCACTTCGCTCGACCTTTGTCACGCTTTTGGCAGAGGCAGGGATGAGGTGGGTTCAGGCTCCTCGTTTCATCCTTTCGCTGCCGCAACTACGACCAAATCTGGCCCCGGGAACGAGCCCTGGGGCCTAGAGTTTAGGGGAGCACGGTAGCTTTAGGAAGGAACGAGGTTTCACATACCTCAGTCCATAAGGGAATGCATTATAAGGGATGAAGAACTTATCCGAAGCTGTAGCCCCCGGCAACTCTGGTTCATCGTGGGTGAATCTTTGCACTTGCAGCCCTCGGCAATACTGGCTTATCGGGGTCTAGATGTTGGTCTGTCCCTCTTCTCTTTTTCGTCCTCAAGTGATCCGGCAAGGATATCTGTGAGTCCTGCGAACCAAAGAAGACAGAAGAATGGCAAAGAGACGCACATTCGACCTCTAAGCTAGGGGTTAGTCACCGCTAAGCACTATCAACCCTAACCAAGGACGAGACTCGACCTAGCATGCAAGCTATAACTTAGGGCTCTAGTGCTTCATTTATTTATGCTTAGGGTCTGCGCCTGGCTTTGTACAAAGGGTTACATGCATCATCGGCAATGCTTGTACAAAAGGTGTCTTGCCGGGGGGCCTGGCAAGCCACGCCTCATGGGTAAAACTTGCGAATATGCTCAATGTTCCAGGAGTTACTCACCGGAACGGCATCTTCGGTCTCCAGGCGGACTGCGTCGGGCCTGGTGACTCGTATTACCCGATAAGGGCCTTCCCACTTTGGCGTCAACTTGTTGGAATTCTTGGCCGATTGAACGTGCCGAAGGACAAGGTCGCCTTCCTCAAGGCTTCGGGCATGAACCATGCGGCTATGGTAGCGGTGCAAGGCTTGCTGGTAGCGTGCTGCTCTCACAGCCGCCCGAAGACGATCTTCCTCAAGGAGCATTGTGTCATCTTGCCGTAGTTGCTCTTGCTCAAGCTCATCATAAGCGAGCACTCGAGGTGACCCGTATATGAGTTCAATGGGGAGAACTGCTTCTGCCCCGTATAGTAGGGCAAAGGGTGTCTGGCCGGTGGCTCGATTTGGCGTCGTCCTGATCGACCAAAGAACCGTCGGCAACTCATCAATCCAGCGCCTTCCACTCTTGTGCAGCCTGTCAAAGGTTTTGGTCCTTAAGCCTCCCAGTACTTCAACATTTTCCCTCTCAGATTGACCATTGCTTCGCGGGTGAGCAACGGAAGCGAAACAGACTTTGCTGCCGAGGTCTTGGGTATATTGCATGAAGGTGCGGCTTGTGAACTGTGTGCCGTTGTCGGTGATAACCCTGTTGGGTACGCCAAAACGGCACACTAGTCCCTTGAAGAACTTGACGGCTGACTGAGCTGTGACCTTCCTCACTGCCTTCACCTCCGGCCACTTTATGAACTTGTCGATTGCAACGTACAAGTACTCAAAGCCCCCGACAGCGCGGGGGAAAGGGCCCAGTATGTCGAGCCCCCAGACCGAGAAGGGAAAGGAGAGAGGAATGGTTTGAAGGGCTTGATCTGGCTGATGAAGCTTCTTTGAATGGAACTAACACGCTTCACACCTGGTGACTAGTGTCGTCGCATCCTGGAGGGTGGTGGGCCAGAAGAAGCCTTGCCTAAATGCCTTGTCGGCAAGGGCCCTCGACCCGATGTGGGATCCACATATGCCTCTGTGTATCTCCGCCAACAGCTCCAGTCCTTCCTCTCGAGGGATACACTACAATTTCACACCGTTCGGCCTCTTTCTGTACAGGACGTCATCGACGAACTAGTACATGGTAGAGCGACGGGCTACTTTTTCCGCTTCTTCCTGCCCCTCAGGAAGTTCCCCTGTTTGGAGGAACCAAACGGTATGATGTGCCCACGCTGGAGCCTGGGGCTCGACGGCGAGGACTAAAGGCATTTCCTCCGCCATAGGAGTGGCTGTCTCGACGGCAAGAGCTTGACGCTCCGCCGGAGCTAGCCGTCCCGTGGCGGGCTCAGTGTCCCCGACAACATCCTTGCCGGTGGCTCCGGGGAGCTCGGCGGGAAGGTACTTGTCGGGCCCTGATTTCCTCCTCTTGTTCTGCTCTGTTGATGGATCAACGGATTGCTGAGTTAGCTGGAGCACAAAGGTACCTGGTTCCACAGGTAGCTTGAGGGCAGCGCGTTTTGACAGGTAATCGACGATATCGTTCTCCGCTCGGGGAACGTGTTCAGAGTGTATACCATCGAAACGCTCTTCCAGCTTTCTCACTTGATCGACGTAGGCCTTCATCAACGGGCTCTGGTAATCCTTGTTGACTTGCTTGACGACAAGCTGCGAGTCACCCCTAACGATGAGTTTCTTGATTCCAAGGTCCGCCGCAATCCTAAGACCGGCAAGCAGCCCTTCGTACTCTGTTGTATTATTTGTTGACGCCTCCCTGGGGAAGTGCATCTGGATCACGTACTTGAGGTGCTCTCCGGTGGGCGCGACAAGCAGTACGCCAGCCCCGTCGCCTTGTAAGGAGAAAGCTCCATCAAAGTACATGATCCAATTGCAACTTGCCTCCTTGACGGGGAGAGCAGTCTCTTGGGCTTCTTCGTCAGGCGTTGCGGTCCATTCTACAATGAACTCCGCCAGGACTCGGCTCTGAATCGTCGAAGTACTTTCAAACTTGAGGCCAAAGCTGGACAGCTCCAGTGCCCATTCCACAATTCTTCCCGTTGCATCTGGATTGTGCAATATCCGTTGCAGAGGAAGGCGAGTGACGACAGTGATCTCGTGTGCCTGGAAGTAGTGACGCAGCTTCCTCAAGGCCATAAGAAGGCCGAAGAGCAATTTCTGCACGCCGGAGTACCTTGATCTAGCCCCCTGCAGGAGGGAACTAGCAAAGTAGACCGGGTGCTGCATCATTTTCTTCTTCGGCGGCACTCCAACTGGCTGTGTCGTCTCTGCATTGGTGGTGTCGGGCTCTGTTGCTGCCATTACCTCGTCGTCAACCTCTCTCTGCGCCACTAGTGCGGCGCTGACCACCTGGCTCGTTGCCGCCAGGTATAGCAGCAACGGCCTCTGCGGCCTAGGCGCAACTAGTATTGGCGCGGAGGAGAGGTACTTCTTCAAATCTTGCAATGCTGCTTCGGCTTCTGGCGTCCACTCCATTGGGCCCGCCTTTTTCAGGATCTGAAAAAGGGGAGGGTGCGCTCGGCAGACTTGGAAATGAACCTGCCCATCGCGGCGACGCAACCAGCAAGCCGACGCACATCCTTGATTCGCTTGGGTGCTTCAATCTGCTCTATAGCTTTGATCTTGTTCGGATTGGCCTCTATCCCACGCTATGACACAAAGAACCCGAGAAGCTTGCCGGACGGGACGCCAAAGACACACTTCTCAGGGTTCAGCTTGAGATTGATCTTGCGCAGGTTTGCAAATGTTTCTTGCAAATCTGGTATGAGGGTTGCCCTGTCCTTGGTTTTGACCACTATGTCATCCATATAAGCTTCCATATTTCTATGGAGCTGGGGTTCAAAACCAATCTGGACCGCCCTTGCAAACGTCGAACCAGCACATGGGGTGATGAATGTTGTTTTCTCTTCGTCTTCTCTTGCCATGAAGATCTGGTGGTAGCCGGAGTAGGCATCGAGGAATGACAATAGATCACACCCAGCTGTGGAGTCAACAATCTGGTCGATGTGCGGCAACGGGAAGGGGTCCTTAGGACAAGCCCTATTGATATCTGTGTAATCAATACACAGCCTCCACTTCCCATTTGCCTTGCGCACTACAACCGGATTGGCCAACCACGTTGGATGGAGCACTCCTCTTACCAAACCCGCTGCTTCCAGTTTCCGGATCTCTTCTGTGATGAACTCTTGTCGTTCCAAAGCTTGCTTCCTGAACTTCTGCTTGACGGGCCGCACATGAGGACAGACAGCAAGGTGGTGCTCAATCGCCTCCCTGGGAACGCCGGGGATGTCGGAAGCTTGCCAGGCAAACACATCGACATTCTCCCGCAGGAAGGTGACGAGCGCGTCTTCCTATTTGTCATCAAGGGTGGAGCTTATGGTGAAAGCCCCTCCCGTGTCGTCCTCATTGACAGAAACCTTCTTGGTTCCCGGCGGTATGGCCCTGGGCTTCTTGTTTCCGCCGACGGAGTTCTGTGGCACGTCCTCGACGGCAGTGCTGCACTCCGAAGAGGTGCGCTTGCCGGTGTGGGTGTCAGATGTCTCACCGGTCTTCTTTTTATTCTTCCCTCTCGGGTTCCCAGCGGCAGGAGCAAGTGCCCTAGTGGCGGCAGCTGCTGCAACTGCTTGCTGGTATAGTTGGTCAGCGCAAATCAATGCATCTTTCTTGTCGGAGGGGATGGTGATGATCATCACAGGTCCTGTCATCTTCAGGGTGTTGTAGGCGTAGTGTGACGCCGCCATGAACTCGGCCAGTGCTGGGCGGCCAAGGATCCCTTGTAGGGCAAGGGGATCTTGGCAACATCAAACACGATCCTCTCCGTCCTGTAGTTCAGGTTGCTTCCAAAAGTCACGGGCAGCGTGACCTTTCCCTTGGGTTGGCTTCTTCCCGGGTTGACCCCGTGAAACGTGCCCGTCTCTTTGAGGTCTCCATCAGGAATCTGCATTTTCTAGATCACGGCAGGCGAGATCAAGTTCAGACCGGCCCCGCCATCGATTAGCATGATTGTCACCTTGAGGTTGCGTATCGTTGGTGAAACCAACAACGGCAAGCACCCGACCGCAGTAGTGCGATCAGGGTGATCCTCAGTGTCAAAAATGATAGGTGTGCTGGACCACATTAGCGTCCTTTGGGCATCAAACGACGGCTCTGCCGCTGTAATCTCTCGCGCCCACTGTTTAAGCCGGCGGTGAGAAGTATGCAGCGAGGCGCTGTCGTTGACGCACATGGCCTCTGTAGCTTTCTGAAACTCTTGGTCGCCAGATTCGTCATCCTCTTTGTGATCGTCGTCTTCCGGCTTTCTATCACGGCCACGGGCGGGACTCTCCTGTTGTTTATCCTTGCCGCGACGGCCCGCCTGGCCGTCATGCTTCTTGCCCTACCCCTCAGCACCGTCTGGGCCCTTCTCCTTGTCCCGCCTCTCATAGTCAGCCCTCTGCTTCTCAGCGAGGAGCTCAACCTGTCGGCAGTCTTGGAGAGCATGGCCTTTGGTGCGATGGATCTTGCAGTATCGCTTGTCGGAGTTTCCTGGCTTCTCGGCAGCCGCCAAGGCCCGACAGGCGACACATCCGGCAATTTCCTTGCCGGGGTCATCTGCTTTGGTTTTCTTGGTGGAGTCGGCATCATCAGATCCCTCGACGGCAAGCACGGCTTTACCTTTGGGCTTCCTGTTGCGGCGCCGGCCCTTCTTCGCCGGGGCGGCAGTATCCTCATCTGAGGAATCGGTTTCCACGCAGGCAGCTTCGCCGGGGTACTTCCTTCCCTCTTCAGCTCGGGCACATCTGTGAGCAAGAACATAGAGTTCTGCCACATCTTTCACCTTGTTCATTGCCAGCTCTTCGCGCATCTTGCGGTTACGCACGTTCTGATGGAACGCACTGATGATGGCGGCAGGGTGAACATCAGGGATATTGTACTGTATCCGGCTGAACCTTTGTATATACTTGCGGAGACTCTCGCCTCCCTTCTGGGAAATGACGTGCAGGTCGCTCGCTTGGCCATGGGCTTGGTGGCCTCCGGTAAAGGTGCCCACAAACTCATGGCACAAATCCGACCAGGAGGAAATAGAGTCTACCGGCAAGTGGATCAACCATGACATGTGAAAGCACAAGTGCTCCCCAGGTGGTTTTGGTAATTAATGTCAACATATCTCTTGTTGGACTAACGTTTCTATCTAGTATATTTCAGAGGAGTTCAACAATGGAGTGGCATGGACTAAAGGTTGTGGTAACTCCTTCAAGATGCTAAGGACGAATGATTGGCTGAAGCTTCAAGCTCAAGACTCTTCATTTTACACTTTTAGTGATCCAAGATCACATTGAGTCCATAGGTAAAGCCAATACTATCAAGGATGGATGAGGTGTTGCTTAATGAGCCTTTTGCTCCATGTGCTTGATGATATGCTCCAAAACCCTCAGCTACATTCCCACTTCCACATATGACCTAAACCCAAAGTCAAACTCGGACCTACCGATTATTTCTATCCGGCGCCACCGAGTTTCACATGTCATAAGCCACTACCAAACCCTAGCAATTCGGTTCTACCGATAGGGATCTCGGTTTCACCGAGATGGGATTGCAATCTCACTGTGTATGTCCATTGTCAAAATCGGTCTCACCGAGTTTAGGCAATCGGTACTACCGAGATTACAATGCAAACTCTCGAGTTAACTCATTACCGAAATCGGTCTCACCGAGTTTAGTAATCGGTCCCACCGAGTTTACCTGACCAACTCTCTGGTTAGCTAATTACCAAAATCGGTCTATATATACGGTTGGTAACGGTTGGATTTTGTGTGGAGGCTATATATACCCCTCCACCTCCTCTTCATTCGCGGAGAGAGCCATCAGAACACATCTACACTTCCAACTCATATGTTCTGAGAGAGAACTTCCTACCCTTGTCTTGAGGCCAAGATATTCCATTCCTACCATATGAATCTTGATCTCTAGCCTTCCCCAAGTTGCTTTCCACTCAAATCTTCTTTCCACCAAATCCAAATCCTATGAGAGAGAGTTGAGTGTTGGGGAGACTATCATTTGAAGCACAAGAGCAAGGAGTTCATCATCAACACACCATTTGTTACTTCTTGGAGAGTGGTGTCTCCTAGATTGGCTAGGTGTCACTTGGGAGCTTCCACAAGATTGTGGAGTTGAACCAAGGAGTCTGTAAGGGCAAGGAGATCGCCTACTTCGTGAAGATCTACCGCTAGTGAGGCAAGTCCTTCGTGGGCGATGGCCATGGTGGGATAGACAAGGTTGCTTCTTCGTGGACCCTTCGTGGGTGGAGCCCTCCGTGGACTCGCGCAACCGTTACCCTTCGTGGGTTGATGTCTCCATCAACGTGGATGTAGGATAGCACCACCTATCCGAACCACGGGAAAAACATCCGTGTCTCCAATTGCGTTTGAATTCTCCAAACCCTTCCCTTTACATTCTTGCAAGTTGCATGCTTTACATTCCGCTGCTCATATACTCTTTGCATGCTTGCTCGATATGTATTGTGTATGTTGAAATTGTGCCTAAAACTCCACTCAAACCGAAAAAGTTTAAAAACTGCAACTTTGGCACTAAGTGTCTAATCACCCCCCCTCTAGACACACCTACTTCTAGATCCTACAAGTGGTATCAGAGCTTTGGTCTCCATTGCCTTGGTTTAATCACCATTGGAGGAAGATGGTTGTGTCTACTTTAGGGAGTCTTAGACATAGAGTGCCTATTCTTGATGGAGAGTATTTTCATGAGTGGAAAAATGAGATGCTTGTGATTTTCAATCAATATCATTTGAACAAGTATATTGCTAGTCCTTGGGCACCTCATGTTGATCCTATGCATCCCACTCTAGATGAAGATATTGACATGATTCGCAATCTTAGAACTGTTGAGCTCATCATTAGAGGCTTGCTTAGAAACTTCATTAGATATTTGCCTACTCTCAAATGTGCTTATACTATATGGAAATTTTTTGAGGAACGATTCCCCAATTATTTCTTGAAAAATTTCAATGAAATTCTCCATAAATCTATTGCCTTGAGTAAAATGAACTCTCGTGATCCTAGTTTTGGTAATAGTCTATTTGAGCTTACCAATCTCATGCGTGCTAAAGGAAATATTGGAATCGTTGGTGATATCATATCCGAATCTATAAGAATTCATAAAAGTGACCACTTTGATGACCATTTATCTAATGAATTACCTTCTTTAGGACATGATCAATCACAACATGATGTTGAACATGGATACTATGATGAAGATGATGATAGTGACTCCGATCTTGATGATGCAATGAGACACTTTGGTCTTATGGCTAATCTTCGAGGATATGTGTCAGGAGGAAAGGAATGGGTTCTCGACAGTGGATGTACTGATCATATGACCGGAGATGAAGAGATGTTCCGTGAGCTCGCTGAAAATGACGGCCCTCGAAAATATGTCACCTTTGGTGATAATTCAAAGGGTAAGGTGGTTGGCCTTGGTAAGGTGGCCATCTCACACGATAGCTCCATTCAAAATGTCATGCTCGTTGAATCTCTTGGCTAAAACTTACTTTTAGTATCTAGAATTGCTGATTTCGGTTTGAATGTCCTATTTACTGAGGTAGATTGCCAAGTGTTTCGTCGAGACAATCATAAAATGGTTTTTACTGGTATACGTAGAGGTGACCTTTACATTGTCGATTTCTCTAAAAGGGCACAACCTAAAACTTGCTTTATTTCTAAATCCTCAAAAGGTTGGTTGTGGCATAGACGACTAGGTCACGTTGGCATGAGAAACCTTGACAAGCTTATTAAAGGAAATCATATCCTTGGAGTTAACGATGTCATATTTGATAAGGATAGACTTTGTAGTGCTTGTCAAGCAGGTAAACAGGTTGGAGGAAGGCATCCTGTGAAGAACATCATGACCACAAGGAGGCCACTCGAGCTACTTCATATGGATCTTTTTGGTCCCAATGCCTACAAGAGTCTCGGTGGAAATTCTTTTGGTCTAGTTATAGTGGATGATTCTTCAAGATTTACGTGGGTGTTCTTTCTTGATGACAAATCGCAGGTCCAAAAGATCTTCAAAAACTTCGCTAGGAAGGCCCAAAATCAGTTTGACGTGAAGATCAAGAAGGTTCGGAGTGACAACGGAACAGAGTTCAAGAACGCAAATATGGACACCTTTCTTGACGAAGAAGGGATTTCACACGAGTTCTCGGCTACGTACACACCTCAACAAAATGGAGTTGTTGAGAGGAAGAACCGGACGCTCATCGAAATGGCGAGAACGATGCTTGACGAGTACAAGACGTCGAAGCACTTTTGGGCAGAAGCGGTTGAGACAGCTTGTCATGCAACAAATCGCTTGGATCTTCACAAGCTACTCGGCAACACGGCATACGAGCTCCTCACCGGTAACAAACCCCAAGTTGGATACTTTCGAGTATTCGGCTCAAAGTGCTACATTCTTGATAAGCATCGTCGTTCAAAGTTTGCTCCTAAATCTCATGAAGGTTTCATACTTGGTTATGGCTCAAACTCTCACACTTACCGTGTCTACAACAATTTCACCTGAAAGGTTGAAGAAATGGTAGATGTGAAGTTTGATGAATCTAATGGCTCGCAAGTAGAGCAATTGCCAATTGATGTAGGAGACAAAGACCCTTCAGAAGCAATCCAAGACTTATCTATTGGCAAGATTCGTCCAACGGAGGTGAAGGATAATACCTCGTCCGTCCAAGTGGAAGCTTCTACTTCACGACAAGGTGAACCAAGAGTTGACACGGAAGCATCCACAAGTGGAACACACCAAGATGAAGAAAACGAGGAAATGCATCAAGACGAACGTCAACAACCTCTTTCTCCACCACGACAAGAGAACAACAACGTCAATAATGAAGAAGACCAAGAAGATGAACAAGATGAAGAAGATGTTCAACGAAGACCCAAGCAAAAGCTTTCACGAGTTCGAGCAAGAATTGCCAAAGATCATCCCATCGAGCAAATCTACAATGATATCCAAACCGGGAGAATTATTCGCTCAAAAACTCGTTTAGCTAACTTTTGTGAAAACTACTCATTCATCTCTAGCATTGAACCTATGAAGGTTGAAGAAGCATTGGAAGATCCGGATTGGATAAACGCTATGCATGAAGAGCTACACAACTTTGAGAGAAACCAAGTTTGGACATTGGTTGAGAAGCCCGACAACAACCACAACATCATTGTTACCAAATGGGTGTTTCGCAACAAACAAGATGAAGATGGATAAGTGGTTCGCAACAAAGCACGTCTCGTCGCCCAAGGGTACACACAAGTCGAAGGTATGGACTATGGTGAGACATATGCTCCCGTTGCTAGACTCGAGTCCATTCGCATCTTACTTGCCTATGCTACTCACCATAATATCACCTTGTACCAAATGGATATTAAAAGTGCTTTTCTAAATGGTGAAATAGAGGAGGAAGTTTATGTCAAACAACCTCCCGGCTTTGTCAATCCTAAGAAACCTAATCATGTTTACAAACTTCCCAAAGCTCTTTATGGTCTTAAACAAGCACCTAGAGCATGGTATAAATGCTTGACCAAGTTCCTCATTGCAAGTGGTTTTGAAATTGGAAAAATTGATTCCACACTTTTTACTAAAAGGGTTAATGGAGAACTATTTGTATGCCAAATTTATGTTGATGATATTATATTTGGTTCAACTAACCCTCGTTTTAGTGAAAAGTTTGGAAAGCTAATGTCGGAGAAGTTTGAGATGTCTATGATGAGTGAACTCAAATTCTTTCTCGGTTTGCAAATCAAGCAAACTAAGGAAGGTACATTTGTATCTCAAACGAAGTACACCAAAGACTTATTCAAGAAGTTCAATATGCAAGAATGCAAAGGTATGCCTACACCTATGCCTACTAGTGGACATAATGACTTGACCAAAGATGGTGAACCGGTTGATCAAAAGGTTTATCGCTCTATGATTGGTTCATTGTTATACCTATGTGCCTCACGTCCCGATATTATGCTAAGTGTGTGCATGTGTGCACGATATCAAGCTGCTCCTAAGGAATGTCATCTTAAGGCTGTGAAAAGGACAGTGAGATATACACCAAATTTTGGCATTTGGTATCCTAAGAGGTCCTCTTTTGATCTTGTTGGCTATTCCGACTCGGATTATGCCGGAGACAAGGTTGATAGAAAGTCCACTTCGGGTACTTGTCAATTTCTTGGTAGATCTCTTGTGTCTTGGCCCTCCAAGAAACAAAACTCAGTATCCTTATCTACCGCTGAAGCGGAATACATTGCCGCAGGTTCATGTTGTGCTCAATTACTTTGGATGACCCAAACTCTTAAAGATTATGGGGTCTATGTGAAACATATTCCATTGCTTTGTGACAATGAAAGTGCTATCAAAATTGGTCATCATCCTGTGCAACATTCTCAAACTAAGCATATTGAAGTTCGTCATCATTTCATTCGAGATCATGTTGCTAAGGGTGACATTGATCTTAAGCATGTTCGCACCGATAAACAATTAGCGGATATATTCACTAAACCACTTGGTGAGAAAGTGTTTTGCAGGTTGAGAGGAGAATTGAACATCATTGATGCTTCAAACTTGGAATAGAAACTCCATTGGATACATGCAAGACATGAGCTTATGGCTAATCCATGATATATCTTTTATAATGACTATCTTATGTCTTGGATATATTTGTATCTTGCATGTTATCTAACCCATGTAGGTACTTGGTTAAATCTAATTCTATGAGATTGCAACTCACACACATCTTGAGCGATCTCTACATCAACAAGTCTCTATGCAACGGTGGTTGACGACAAGGAAGCACAAAACCATTCGAACATATCCTTTGACAAATTCTATGTTGAGCTTCATGATTGTCATTTTTGGATATACAAGTGCTTTTCCTTGCAAGAACTAACCCATGTAGGTAGATGAACTCAAATTCCAAGGGGTGCTCCCAACTCATGATGAGCTACATCAACTTCGAGCACCCACACAAGTTCAACTACATGAGCAAGATCCACACCACCACCCAAGGTATGTTGTTCCATTTTAGAGAAGCTTTACTCCAAGTCATGAGTTAAAGCAACTCCACAAGATGTGAATACATCAAGATGCTTAAACAAAAAATGGTAACCCCATTTTGAGCTTAAACGATGAGTATGACCTATGATCAAGTGTTCTCACTTGACTCCTAAGTCAATATACTCTAACATAGGTGACTATGTCACCACCCAATTCTAGATGAAGTTCTCTCATGTTCTTTTCTGTGTTATTTCATTTGTCCCTTGCATATTTGTTTCCCTCCTTTTCAAAAAAAGACTTCATCTAGAACCTCCACTTTTCTTATTTTTGTTCTGCATATTTCTGCATGAATTCCTTGCAAATCATTCAGTTAATTGATTGCAAATCTTTTAGAGATCTTATTTGACTAGTGAGCTGAGGTGACAAGTGTTTTCTCTGTAATGAACTCGGTTTCACCGAATGGTCATTTTTGGTCCAACCGAATCCCTTCGGTACCACCGAAACATGCCACTCGGTGCCACCGATTTCGCAACAGGAAAAATAGTTTGCCACTTATTCTATATTTCTTCTGATCCAGCTCCACTCAATGAATCTTGTCCTCTACAAGCATCACAGTTTTATCCATTGCTTTGTGTTGACTGTCAAGGACCAAACCTATTCGACGGATTCCAGAAAAACCTACTTGGAAATTGATGTCAAAGGGGGAGAGAGAGATCACATCAAAGCTTATCATCGGGGAGAGAGAGATCACATCAAAAGCTTATCACCTACAAAGGAGAAAGTACTAAGGGGGAGAGAATACTCAAGGATCCCAAATATTAAGGGGGAGAAAGAAATCTCCAGGAGGAGAGAATACTCAAGGATCCCAGATGCTTGATGTTCAAGAGGAGAGATGCCACATGTCTTTTTGGGGGAAAGACATGTTCATATGTACTCATTTGAATTAAGTTTTATTCATTCATATCTTTCAGCTCTAATTCTCTATTCCCTATCTTCTCCCAATATCCCATCTCAGATTCAGGGGGAGCAAGACATCTAAGGGAAAGAATTCATTCAAATTCATTGCAAATCTTTACTCTTTGGGACATGTCTAATCCAATGTGGTACCTTGTACTCACTATCTACATGTCATCCCAGTCTTGGTATTCTTGTGGTTTCTTTTGTTTGCTCTGGCTAGTGGATGTACCTGTGTTATCTAACCTTGTTTGTGCAGGTTCATTCCATCCTAAGCCAACTCAAAACTACAAGGTAAGTACATGCATCAAAATCATGAGTATGAGGAATTGTTGCTTATGTACATATTGTTTGCAAGAAGGACTCATAAGCATGAAGGTATTTCTCTTAATAATCTTTTGCTCTGATGCATATGGCCAAGATACATGTAACACATTGCCTACTCTGTCATGATTATGCTCTCACATACTTCTATATTCTGTATTCACATGATTCCATACATATAGGGGGAGCCTATGTTTGTTACATGTTCTTCCAAAGCTTTACTTGCTATTCTTTGTATATTTATCTAGAGCTTCGATGTATGTTGCCATCAATTACCAAAAAGGGGGAGATTGAAAGCACAAGTGGTCCCCAGGTGGTTTTGGTAATTAATGTCAAAATATCTCTTGTTGGACTAACGTTTCTATCTAGTATATTTTAGAGGAGTTCAACAATGGAGTGGCATGGACTAAAGGTTGTGGGAACTCCCTCAAGATGCTAAGGACAAAGGATTGGCTGAAGCTTAAAGCTCAAGACTCTTCATTTTACACTTTTAGTGATCCATGATCACATTGAGTCCATAGGAAAAGCCAATACTATCAAGGAGGGGTGAGGTGTTGCTTAATGAGCCTTTTGCTCCATGTGCTTGATGATATGCTCCAAAACACTCAGCTACTTTCCCACTTCCACATATGACCTAAACCCAAAGTCAAACTCAGACCTACCGATTCTTTCTATCCGGCGCCACCGAGTTTCACATGTCATAAGCCACTGCCAAACCCTAGCAATTTGGTTCTACCGATAGGGATCTCGGTTTCACCGAGATGGGATTGCAATCTCACTGTGTATGTCCATTGTCAAAATCGGTCTCACCGAGTTTAGGCAATCGGTACTACCGACATTACAATGCAAACTCTCTGGTTAACTCATTACCAAAATCGGTCTCACCGAGTTTAGTAATCGGTCCCACCGAGTTAACCTGACCAACTCTCTGGTTAGCTAATTACAAAAATCGGTCTCACCGAGTTTGTGTAATCGGTCTCATCGAGATTACGTTATGCTCTAACCCTAACCATATCGGTCCTACCGAGTTGCATGTCAGTCCCACCGAAAATCTCTAACGGTCACTAGGTTTACTATTTCGGTCCGACCGAGTTTGTTGATTCGGTCCCACCGAGATTGGTAAATTGTGTGTAATGGTTGTATTTTGTGTGGAGGCTATATATACCCCTCCACCTCCTCTTCATTCTTGGAGAGAGCCATCAGAACACATCTACACTTCCAACTCATATGTTCTGAGAGAGAACTTCCTACCCTTGTGTTGAGGCCAAGATATTCCATTCCTACCATATGAATCTTGATCTCTAGCCTTCCCCAAGTTGCTTTCCACTCAAATCTTCTTTCCACCAAATCCAAATCCTATGAGAGAGAGTTGAGTGTTGGGGAGACTATCATTTGAAGCACAAGAGCAAGGAGTTCATCATCAACATACCATTTGTTAGTTCTTGGAGAGTCGTGTCTCCTAGATTGGCTAGGTGTCACTTGGGAGCCTCCGACAAGATTGTGGAGTTGAACCAAGGAGTTTGTAAGGGCAAGGAGATCGCCTACTTCGTGAAGATCTACCGCTGGTGAGGCAAGTCCTTCGTGGGCGATGGCCATGGTGGGATAGACAAGGTTGCTTCTTCGTGGACCCTTCATGGGTGGAGCCCTCCGTGGACTCACGCAACCGTTACCATTCGTGGGTTGAAGTCTCCATCAACGTGGATGTAGAATAGCACCACCTATCCGAACCACGGGAAAAACATCCGTGTCTCCAATTGCGTTTGAATTCTCCAAACCCTTCCCTTTACATTCTTGCAAGTTGCATGCTTTACATTCCGCTGCTCATATACTCTTTGCATGCTTGCTCGATATGTATTGTGTATGTTGAAATTGTGCCTAAAACTCCACTCAAACCGAAAAAGTTTAAAAAGTGCAACTTTGGCACTGAGTCTCTAATCACCCCCCCCTCTAGACACACCTACTTCTAGATCCTACAACATGGCGTCGGGTTTAAGAGCCAACGGAAAGTAATTCGCAAGCACCTTATCGTCACGGGCTTCGACAACTTGCATCGCGATAGTGTAGATGCTGAGGAACTCAGACGGGTGGGTCTTGCCGCTGTACTTTTCGCCCACATCAGGTTTGAAGGTGCGGTGAGTGGGCCACTGGAACTGCCGCAGCTCACGGGTAAAAGCCGGACAGCCTACCTCGTAAGGTAGGCCTCCAGGGCTCTCCGGTGCCGGGTGGTCCACAGCAGGCCCTGCTCGCCTATCCGATTGGTGGTGTGCTCCGCGCCGGCGCTCGATAGTTGTTCGAGCGTCTTCATGTTCTCGTTCCCGAAGAACTTGGCGCTGGTCACAGTGGGTCCGCAGGTCGGACGACGCTATGGAGATTTCATCACCCGTAGCATCGCGACGGGCTGGCGTTCGCGGTACCGGGCGAGGAGGAGGCGAGTGGACCATGGTCGCGGCGCCGCCGGCTTTCCTGCCACTGGTGCGTGGGACTCCGTCAGAGCGTCGACCCGGGGGCTCCACCGGACTAGGTTCGTCTTTGTTGGCCACCGCAACAAGGCTTCGTATAGTGGCTCTCCATTCGTCGAATTTCCCCGTAGTGGGAGAAAAATCGAGGAGCAAGTGCGCGCACCAGGGCTTCTGCTGGTGTTGGTGGCAGCGAAACCTGCACGGATCGCGACACGCTTCGACTTAAGAACATGTTAGAAGGAGCTCTATCATGACCCCGCGGTCGCATGCCATCTTCACCAGCGTCTCGGCGAGCGGGCAGGTCTTCTACATCCCGGGAGTGGCGCTCGGGACTCTTCCCGCGGCGACGCCCGGGGTCTTCAGCGTGATTACGCCATTCATCACGCGCTGCTTGAGAGGAGCGCGCCATCGGCGCAGGTGTGGGAGTCTTGGAAGCCCTCGCGTCGCCTTCGGGCGGGGTGGCAGCGATCTTGGAAGGCCCCGCGCCACCCACGGAGGGCCTGGCTCCGTCCTTGGATTTGGCGGCGTGCGGCCCGTTACCTGGCGCACGAACATCGCCGCCTCCCAAACTCTGACTGCTGGGACGGTGTTGGTGTTCGCGAACGGCGCCCCGGGTCCTTACTGCGACCGGTCCGCTGCTCGCCCGCGTCTGGACGGGATGTCCGGCTTCTGACAGGCCAACCGCCACCGTCATCTTCTTCTTGGGCGCCATGATGGTGAAGAAGCGTCGAACTAACTGCTAAAGCTGATTCTCACAACTGCGCCCCCTACCTGGCGCGCCAAAGATGTTGGTGGGAACGACACCTATGGGATCACAAGAATCCCTACTACGGTTGCGGGGCGCGGGGTCATGAGAAGAGGGGATCAAACAGATAGCACACGGTTTCTTTACCCAGGTTTGGGCCGCGAGGATGCGTAAAACCCTACTCCTGCTTTGGTTGTTTGTTTATCTGTGTTCTTGAACTAGCAATGGGGCGTGAGGAGCTCCAAAAAGCCGAATCCCCCAACTGGTCACCTTGGGCCTCCTTCTATAGGGGAAGGGGTTGCCACAGTGGCACACAGGAGGTGGAAAGGGTAGAGTGATGCGAGGTTATCCCTCGCATTACATGACAAGGCGCATTTAATGCGTCTTGCTTAGGTGTCCTTGCTTTATCGGGGACGGGGGAGAGCCCTGTCTCGTCCATCGCCGCTCCCTCTTGTGTCGACACATGCCCTGGCCAGTGGTGCCCACGGTGCCATGTAGGCAGGAAGGTAGCTGAGGTGGCGCAGTGTTGGGTATCCACGAAGATCTGCATGCCGCTACGCAGGTGCCTGCCCAGCTGGTTGGGTCGGCAGCTGTATGCGAACGGCGGTGGAGGTCTGATTGGTGTGGGCCTGATGGTGGCCCTACGGGTGTTCATGGCAAGGGCCTTGCCGGGGCCCCGACAAGGGTCTTGCCGTGGCGCCTGCTGTCATCCCCGGCAAGGCTCTTGCCGGGGGCCTTGTGGTCCTCCATGGCTGGGATTCCGCCGAGGATCATCATCTTCTAAAGTGTGTATCTGATCTTGAATGTCTTCACAAAGATCTCCATGCCACCACGGGGATGTCTCCCGAATCCTTGCCCCATGGGGGCAGTGGACTCAAGGGTAACTCGCTCCGTAGGTTTGGGGCGAGCTACCACGGCCAGGGTCTTGCCGGGTTTGCTAAAACCGCCTCCCGGCAAGGATCTTGCCAGGGGAGTCCTCTTCGTCCCCTTTAGTCTTTGTGGTCTTGGTCATGGCGTCGTTCTTCTTCTCTCGAGCTTCGGTCTTACCTTGGCTCACCTCCCTTGCCTTGCTCAGTGTGGTGGTGCCCGTGGCTCAGACTGCCCGTGCACAGCTATAGGGGTACAAAAAGTGTACCCCCTCTTTTTGTACACCAACAACAGGTCTTGATGGATTGCTAGCTCTTCCTTCATCTTGACGTCGCGCACGCCGTCGGAGAAGGCTGAGATGATAGCTTCTTCAGTTACCCTGGGGATCTTGAGGCGAGCGTAGTTGAAGCGCTGGATGTACTTCTGCAGGGTTTCTCCTGGCTGTTGCTTGATGCGGCGCAGGTCGCTCATGGCTGGGGGCCGGTCGCGGGTGCCCTGGAAGTTGGTGATGAAGCGGGTGCGCATCTCGCTCCAGGAGGAGATCGTGCCGGGAGCCAGGTTCAGGAGCCAGGTGCGGGCGCCGTCCTTGAGCGCCATGGGAAACCAGTTCTCCATGACCTTTTCGTCTCCGTTAGCGGCTACGATGCCCAGCTCGTAGAGCTGTAGGAACTCCGCGGGGTCCGCCGTGCCGTCATAGCGAGGAGGGAGGTCAGGCTTGAACTTGCCTGGCCATGTGACGCCGCGCAGCATGGGGGTAAAGGCAAGGCAACCCGTCGTGGCCACCGGCGCCCTCTGCTGGTGCTGGATCTGCTCTTGCGGGTCACCACGCGCCGCTGCTGGGAGCAGCGCGGGGTCTTGTCGTGGAGGCGCTGGGACGCGATCTTGGCGCGCCGGTGCTGGGAGCGCGCGAGCACCTTCTCGGGGATGTGGGATCTCCTGGCAGCTCCGCTCTTGCTGCGCAGGCGCCGGACGTGGGGGATCTCGCCCTGGGGTTGCACGCCTTCCAGCCAAGGCGCCTTCTTGGGGAGGAGGTGGCGGAGGCACCTCCTGATCCTCGCCCCCTGCGCGGAATGGAGGGCGAGGCAGTGAGAAGGACCGCAAGGGGGAACCCCCTGTGGCACTGACGAGCTTGGTGATGCGGGCGAGCCAGTCCTCGTAGAGGTCGTCGACGTGGCGGTAGTGCAGGAGCTCCCGCGCCAAGAGCAGTGAGGCGTGCGCATCCATGGGTGCGCGACGGGCTTGGGACGATGAGCCAGCTGGAGTCAGCGACGGGGTGGCGGTGCGGCCCTCCCGCCGCACCGAAGGATGGAGGGACGAGGCCTACTGCTCGTTCCCCACTGGGCCGGTGGCGGCGTTGGCGGCAGGCGACGGGGAGCGACGAGGGGGGCCACCAACGGGCGCCGTCTGGGCGACGCGAGTGGCGCGATCAGCCCAGCGCTCGGCGCGAGCCCGACGAGAGTCAGCCATGGACACGACGGAAGATCACACGCAAACAGCGGAAGAAAGATTTCGGTGCACCCCTACCTGGCGCGCCAAATGTCGGATTTCGGGTTCCGGCAGACCCTTGAGGTTTGAACACTGGGGTGCGCGCGGAGATCTCTCCGCTACTGATCTACTTCCGATCCTCTCGTGCGAACTAAGATGGAAAAATGTGAACAACACAAGAGACACGAGGTTTATACTGGTTCGGGCCACCGTTGTGGTGTAATACCCTACTCAAGTGTGTGGTGTGGTGGATTGCCTCTGGGGCTGATGATGAACAGTACAAAGGAAGAACAGCCTCGCGAGGGGTGTTCTTGAGCTGGTGCGGTGTGTTCTACTTGGTCTCTACCAGATTTCTCGATGCCTCTACTCCGTGGTGGCTAGCTCTACTTATAGAGGCCCTGGGCCTCTCCCCGAATAATTGAGCGGGAAGGGCGCCAACATTTGGCCATTTTGAAGGGGAACATCTAGTACAAGTTATCCTGAACAAAGGTGGTCTTCGGTTGCCAAAAGCACTGGCGATGACGCCGTGTTGGGCTCCACGATGACCTGCGTCCGGCCGTCCGACTAGTCTTGGTCTCGTTGCACCTGAATGGTAACCTTTGCCTGATGCCTTGGCCTGTGCTTGCCCACTTTGCACCAAAGGGGAAACAAGGACTCTGCCCAGGCCGGCGCCCGCCTGGCCTTGATCGTCATGGCTTGCGTCACGGGATCCTCGCGAGGTACCCTTACATTGATCTCTTTGCCTCCTCGCGAGCCTGCCTGATGAGGACGCTTTTAAGGAGGCTTCCTATCGTCCACCCCGCGAGGCTTGGCCCTTCGCGAGGGTCTTGGGCTTGAGCTTGATGAAGATGGGTTGCGCTGGGCCCCCAAATCAGCCACGCCGCAGGCCGCAGGCAGGCAAGTCGGGGACCCCCGTTCCTAGAACGCCGACATGCACTATTCCGGTCGTTGGCACGGCTCGCCGGAGAAGAAAACGAAGGGGGGCAGCGGTCCAGAGGGAAGACGACGACAGGGGGGAGCTGCTGGACATTAATGGCGAGGCCAGAGACGTTCGGAGCAGCGACGCCGACGACAACAGTGGCTAGACCACAGTTTTGGCTGGTTACACTCGTGATCACCACTGGCATGGCGAGCTCTGGGTTTTTTACTGAGGTAAGACCATGTCCACCGCGTAGTCCTTCCATAGTGGAGTATTACCATGGTAAGTAGATGGGCAGAGACAAACGGAGTTGAGTGAAACAAGCTGCAGAAGTTTGTTGTTGCAAACTTTACCACACTCTAGAGATTAAACCAGAGAGGGTAAAAGGTAAACTTGATATCTGGAAGGCTTGGGATAGAAAGTACTACGGTCCTGGGAGTTTTGAGGTAAAATGGACAACTATTTACCATAGTTGTTGTACAACCACCAAAACTGACCCAGAAAACTGAATCATGATGAAGCACTCACTAGGTGTGATGGATTGAGCTATAAGTTGTCAAAGCCTGATTATTTGAACATACGATGACACTGTAAAAAGTTCATACCAAATGGACTCACCAAAATGGTACTTCCTTCACAGCTATCATTTATGTCCAAAAACTTCAAAAAAATCCTCTGGCCAATTGGCTAGATGAAATGAGCCCAAATCTTGTGGAGGTGGATCATATAGATAGGAGAAGGCCTGGACAAATTATCAGCAATAATGGAGCAAGGTAAAATACACTTGCTTCACAAACTGAAAATTTGGGCAGAAGACAAGAATTGCTCCTGTGCTCACATAGTTCAATGAAATGAAGTGAATTTGGGTGGAGGAGAACGATTTGAGATACTGGAGAGAATGGAAAAGTTTGACCCCATTTGGAAACACTATGAAGTTACTTCCTTCACAAACTTATGTTCTAGTCAAAAACTTTGAAAAATTGCACAGGGAGCTAGAGTGAATGGATTGAGCTCATATTTGGCATCCTTGGGTTAATTACCCATGTTAATCGCCCTGCCAAATTGCAGCTCAATTGGAATTAGGAATAAAGCACTTCCTTTGCAAAAATTTCAGACAGGGTAGAAACTTGCATTGGATCATCTGCTCAAATTATGATCCTTGGACAATGAGTTTGGATGGAAATGGTGAAGATATAGCAAGTACAAGATCCACAAATTATTTGGGATTTTTCCTTGCTATAAAATGGTAGCTCCTTTGGAAACTGGCAGAAATGCATTATTGGCATTAAATAGGAAAAGGCAATTTTCCTTATTTATTTATGGCCAATATACTTGCCAGAGCTTGTATTAGGCATAAGCATCAACTCCACCAATTCTCATGAATTTAGGAGATGGCTAGCAAATCCTTTGGATTTTATTCCTCAGAAAGGCAAGAAAAGGAATAAATCGTAATTCAAAAATATTGCATTGGACTTAGCAATTTTTTTGCATATCCAAGGTTCAGAAAGATAGGATGGTCTCTGGGAACAATTTGGAGGGTCAACAGATCAAAGGAAATGATGGCTCCTTTGTAATCACAAGGGCCACATTCAAATTCAAAAAATTTGGAATTTAAGGTTTGAGAGGATTTGAGCTGATGAAAATGAGGTCTTGCCCATTGAAAAAGACATGAGTAAGGTTTTGAATGGCTGGAAATGGAAAATTTTCTCATAGTCATCCAGCAAACTCAGGATATTTTTTTGAAAATGAGTGCTAGGAGAGAATAACAGCACAAAAATTGATAACCCAATTTTTGGGCTGTTACAACTCTTCCCCCCCTTAAAAAGAATCTCGTCCTCGAGATTCCTAGGGTTACAGCACAAATGAAAGAGTAACCACTCCGGGGAAAAACCTCGGGGTTAATTTTTAACCCTTTGGTTGAATTCAAAAGAGTTGAGGGCACCGATAATTGGTACACCCACAAAGAGATGAGGCAAACCTGGTTATATCCACCGCTAGAGGCATTCGAGATCAAACTCCCAAAAAATGCTAGATGCACCCATTGAACAGTGGTTTCACCTGCTGACACTTGGGTCCAGGGCCCACTGGCAGCCTCCTTCTTCTACCTCCGGCTTCCTGCTTCTCCTATGCTGTTACTCCGCGTGCGGCTTGTCGCGGCGCCTCTAGCCCCTAGGGCGATGAGGACCCTAGAGCCATAGTGCGTGGCGTGCACGGCGCTGGTGCAGCGAGCACTCACGTCGTGGGCCAGCACCTTGTCGGCACTACTCGTGGATTCGCCTCCTAGACGCCGGTGATCGAGCGACGAGCGGTTCTCCTGGACCTCGCTCACTGTACACCGGGGTTGGGCTATAAAAACGGCAGCGCGGCTCTCCTCCAACGCACAAGGAGAATGCCGCTCTACTACCTCTTTGGTTTGGGCGAGATCGAGCCGAGCTCCTACGGCGAGGAGGTTTTCTTGGTGGTGTTGTGGTTGTTCCTCGCGGTGCTGCTAGGCACACTGATCGGCTCGTCATTCCTCCCGCTGATTCTCATCAGGAATGAGCGAACTCGGAACAACACGCGGCTCGGTGCGGTGGCTCGGGATGCGGGAGAAGATGGCCCACTGGCTGGTCCTCCGCCATGCTTGATTCTCCGTCTATTTGCGTCGGCGGAGTAATCGCGTGCTGCGGTGGAGCGGTGGTGGCAATCTAACTGCGCCACACAAGGCAGAGACGATGGTGGTGGGGGTCCAGATGCAGGTGAGGTGGCTGCGCCAGCTCAAGAATCACACGGGGTACGGAAAAATTTCGCGGATACCTCCTTGAAATATAGGAATTTCTAGGCGGAAATGCCTCTGCGAGGTTCTAGATTTCAAAAACCGGCACACAGCGTATGCACTGATAGAGAGGGATATGTGATTTTGCATTTCCCCGAGTACTGCCCGAATGTACTCGTGGGTGAACCGGGTATGCGTGTTGTATGCAGTAAAATCTAAACTAGCAAACGGACAGAAACAATAAACATGCAACGGAAAACACACCAGGCAAAATCATTCTAGGGTGTTTTACTGCTAGTGGGTATATGTACTCCTGGTATACATATACCTACACCAGCGCACATTTTATTATAGACTCGAGACGAGTCAATGTTATTTTAGTGTGTGTGATCTACTAATTAAAATCTTGTTAGCAACAGTATCAACCCTGTCAAACATTTCTACTTGACAGAGGGACAAGAAAAAACAAGCACAGAAACAAAAGCACAAAAGCATACATAGAACACATCATACGGGTTACAACAGTACCAGCAGACAACAAAGCACGAACGCGCTATGCGCTAATCAAAACAGCTCATCTTGGGATACATAGTTCGACCCTCATATCAAGGATGAACCGACACACTGATCATCTTACTGCGTGACTGAGGTCATGCAGAGGATTTGCCTTGCTCGGGCTCTCTGGGAGGACGAAGACTGAGCCAATCTCCATCTTCATCGTCCGACAACACTATGGGTTGGAGTTCGGCTGTTGGGGGTGTGGCTGAAATTGACCCGAGCAAATGCTGCTGATGGATCTGTAAAAGAGCCTTGTCGAGGGTGACGATGTTGTGTCTAGGCCACAATATCGGTGCATCGAGACCAAGACCAGCAGGACGGCAAGACGGAGGCCACCATCGAGCCCAAGACAGTGTCACCACCAGAGCCTTTGGCAGGCGTAGACCACCTTTAGTCAGGATAAATTGTAGTAGTTGTCTCCCTTTGAATTTGGCCGTTGTGGCATCCCTTCCTGCTCAATATTTTGGAAGAGGACCAGGGCCTCTATAAATAGGACTGGCCACCACAGTAGGAGGCAACTCATCTTGGACTGGATCCATTCCATCCTCACACTCACCAAGCACAAGAACACCTCTCCTCAGGAGCCTGTTCTTCCCTTGTACTGTTCATCCTCAGCCCAAGAGGCAATCCACCACACCACAGAGGAGTAGGGTATTACACCACAAACGTGGCCCGAACCAGTATAAATCACGTGTCTCTTGTGTTGCGGGTTCGTCGAGCTAGGCTTTGAGATCGCGGTGAGGGTGAGGACGCGATTAGGTAGGGGGAGATCTTCGTGCACACCCCAGTGTTCGAACCTCCAGGGTTTTGCCAGAATCCGAAATCCGACATTTGGCGCGCCAAGTAGGGGTGCGCCGGAGCTTTCCCTCCATCGATCTGCACTTCGCCACCACCGCGCTGCGCCCCCATGGTAGGCGTCGTGCTTCCGGCTGCGATGACTGACACCAGTGGTGGGGCCAGGGGGCTCCGAGCCTTGGCCCCCGCCTTACGGTGGGTGCAGTGGCCGCCCAAGTTCAAGGCGGAGATGCCACCGTGCTACGGCAGCGCGACGGGCCCGTTGGCTTTCCTGCTGGCGTATAAGGAGGCCGTCCTTAAGGCTGGGGGCGATGACAAGGACATGGCCACCTGGCTTCCCCTGGCCCTCACTAGTGCACCGCGCGCCTGGCTGCTCAACCTCCCAGGGTCCACAGTGGCGTCTTGGGATGAGCTGTGCAACCTTCTCGTCACGCGCTTCGAAGAGCAGGCGCCCCCCACCGTCGCGGCCCTCCTAACGTCCCAAGCACCGCCCTAGGACCGTCACGCCAAGCCGTTCTTTCGCCAGATCAGCACCGCCTAACGTTCGACTCCAGAGATCACCCTGTCACCACCATCGGCTCGGGCGTGCTCCCAATGCTCTGCACGCCCACCATCTACGGCGTAGCCGTCACCAAGACCCTCATCGACGGCGGCGCCGGCCTCAACATGCTCTCTATGGAAGCTTTTAGCCTCCTTCACGTACCACTCGAGCGGCTTCGCCCTAGCAAGCCCTTCTCCAGAGTCGGCGGCGGCTCCACCAGTCCCCTGGGGCAGATCCGTCTGCTCCTGACCTTCGGCACGCACGAAAACTATCGCATTGAGCTGATTGACTTCGACATCACCCGCATCGGCCTCCCGTACAAAGCTCAATCAGCGACGTACCCAGCTCTAGCTCAGTTTATGGCGGCGACCCATCCATCCTACAACCTCATGAAGATACCCGGGAGCAAGGATGTCCTCACCGTAGTTGGAGAAACCAAGGAGGCCCTGGTGGCGCTCAAGCTTGCCCTCAAGACCGCCGCGACAGTGCGACCGACCGACACAGACACCTCGGGAGTTAAGGAGGCCGCACCAATAAAGAAGAAGCAGTTCTTCACTCAAGACCGGGCAGAAACCAGGTAGGTGCCGGTCGAGGAAGATGGGTCCTCGGGAGCCACCTTCACCATAGGTGCCAACCTCGGCCCAGATCAAGAGGATGCATTGGTGAAGATCTTGCATGCAAACAAGGAAGTATTCTCCCGGGAGCCAAATCAGCTGGTGGGAGTCCCAAGAGGACTGATTGAGCTTCACTTGAGGGTGTGCCCCAATGTACGCCCTGTGAAGCAGAGGGCGCGGCGGCAGTCCACAAAGAAGCAGTCCTTCATCGTCCAAGAAACCTGCAAGCTGGAAGCAACGGGTGTCATTCGCGAGGTTTGGTTCCTCGAGTGGCTGGTGAACCCCGTCGTTGTGCCGAAGAAAGGCGGGAAGGAGCACATGTGTGTTGACGTCACCAACCTCAACAAGGCCTGCCTCCAAGATTTGTTCCCGCTTCCACGCATCGACCAGATCGTCGACTCCACCGCCGAGTGCGACCTATTGTGCTTCCTGGATGCGTTTTCAGGCTACCACCAGATCAAGATGGCGGTAGAGGATGTGGAGAAGACGGCCTTCCTGACCCCGTGCGGGAGTATACTACTACACTTGCATGTCGTTCGGGCTGCGCAACGTGGGCGCGACCTTCCAGCAGCTGATGCACATCGCCCTTGGTCAGCAGCTTGGGAGGAATGCTGAAGCTTACGTCGATGACATTGTGGTGAAGTCTCGGGAGGCGAGAACTTTAATTCAATACCTGGAGGAGACCTTCGAGAGGCTGCGCCCGGTGGACATGCGGCTCAACCTGGAGAAATGCGTGTTTGGTCTCCCTTCCGGCAAGCTACTCGGTTTCCTCGTGTCCCATAGAGGGATTGAGGCCAACCTAGAGAAGGTCAAGGCAATCGAAGACATGAGTCCACCACAAACCCTCAAGGAAACGCAGAAGCTCACCGGTTGGGTGACGTTGTTGGGGCACTTCATCTCCAAGCTGGGAGAGCGCGCCCTACCATTCTTCAACCTGATGAAGAAGAAGGGCCCATTCGAGTGGATCGCGGAGGCCGACCAAGCGTTTCAAGACCTCAGGAGATACCTGACCAGCCCTCCAGTGATGGTGGCGCCTCGCTCACTCGAGCCCCTGGTGCTCTACCTTGCAGCCACCCCTTACACTACCAGTGCAGCACTGGTGGCGGTCCGGGAAGAGCGCCAGGCCAAGGACGCGTCATGCCGAACCACTCCCTCAGCAGGGGTGATGCAAAACCCAGAGGGCACCACGAAGGCTTTAGCAACGACAACGAAGGACCAGGCTCAACATGACGGCGCCATTGGGCCTGCAGAGGCCCCAACAAGCGACCAGGCTTTGGGGGCTCCATCGTCTCAGGAGGCGCCCCAAACCGCGGAAGGCGTGGGCCTCGTCGATGCACCCGCCCTCGTCGAGCACCCAGTGTATTTTGTCAGCATGGTACCCCAAGCCTCAGAAGCTCTTGCTCATGCTCTTGGTGGCCTCGCGTAAGCTGCAACCCTACTTTCAAGGTCACCCCATCAAGGTCGTCTCACCCTACCCATTGGAGACAGTGCTCAGGAGCCCAGCTCTGCCGGGAGAGTCACCGAGTGGAATATCGAGTTGCAGGCATTTCAGTTGGAGTTCAGCACAACGAGGGTCATCAAGGGAGTCGCGCTCGCTGATTTCGTGGCAGAATGGACGGATGCCCCGGGGCTTGAAGCAGGCGAGGATCGGTCCCTCTCACCAGGGAGTGAAGCGCTAGATGGCTGGGTTATGTAATTCAATGGCGCCTTTGCGCGCCAGGGCGCGGGGGCTGGAGCAGTGCTCATCTCACCCACTCAGGACAAGCTTTACTACACTGTGCATCTCTGCTTCCAGGAAGGCAAGAAGGTCTCCAACAACATAGCGGAGTACGAAGGCCTCATAGCTGGCCTCAAGGCTGCGGTGGCCCTGGGGGTGAAGCGCCTCACCATCAAAGGCGACTTGCAGCTCCTTGTGAATTTCTCCAACAAGGTATACGAGCCGAAGGACGAGCACGTGGAGGCATACCTCGCAGATGTACGCAAGATGAAGAAGCAGTTCTTGGGCCTGGAATTGCAGCACGTGCCTCGTGGCACCAACCAGGAAGCAGACAACATCACCATGAGAGCATCCAAGTGGCTACCCTAATATCCTAGCATCTTCGAGCAGCGGCTCATCAAGCCATCGGCAACACCACCACTTTCAAGGACAGCGCTGCCTCGGGAGGAGATCCCTCAACCACCTACCTCGGGAGCCCCAGCCTGCGTCCTGACCTCGGGAGCGCGCCATCTCTTGGTGCTCGAGCTTCAGGAGGGGTGCTGGATCAAGGAGTTCAAGGAATACCTGACAGAAGGGACGCTGCCAGAGAAAGAGGAGGACGCGGAGCATGTGGCCCGATAGGCAACGACATACTTTATCCAGGACGGTGAGTTATACAAGAAGTGGCCAAATGATGTTTCCCTGCATTGCATCTCCAGGGAGCAGGGGAAAGAGCTGCTAGCTTACATACACGGCGTGGACTACGGGCACCACTCGTCGTTACAGACCGTCATCGGCGAGGCGTTCCGCAGCAGATTCTACTGGCCTACGGCACTCAACGACGTGACTGAGCTGGTGAAGTCCTGTGAGGCATGTGAGTTCCAGGCCAAGCAGATCCATCAGCTAGCTCAGGGCCTCCAGACCATCCCACTCTGATAGCCATTCGCGGTCTAGGGGTTGGATATCTTGGGACCATTCCCTCGAGCGCCTGGGGGCTACCGCTACCTCTACGTCGCCATCGACAAGTTCACCAAGTGGGCAGAGGTACAGGCCGTCCGCACCATCTCGGTTGGGTCCGCGGTCAAGTTCATCAAGGGTCTCGTGAGCCGGTTTGGGGTCCCCAACCGCATCATCACAAATAACGGCTCGCAGTTCACTAGCAATCTCTTTAAGACATATTGTGCTAACCTTGGAACGCAAAACTACTACACTTCGGTGGCGCACCCCCGGAGCAATGATCAGGCCGAACGCGCCAACGCGGAGGTCTTGAGAGGCCTCCAGACCAGGACCTTCAAGAAGAAGCTCGAGGCCTGCAACAGGGGCTGGCACGACGAGCTCCAGTCTGTGCTGTGGTCCATCCGCACCACGGGCACCAAGCCAACGGGCGATACCCCATTCTTCCTCGTCTACGGAGCAGAAGCGGTTCTCCCTCACGGGGTCAAGCATCACTCCACGCGGGTCCTGGCCTTTGATGAGGCTCAGCAGGATGCCATGCGGGGGATGGACCTCGTGCTGGGGGAGGAACGCCGCCGTGAAGCCACGCTACGGGCGGCAAGATACCAGCAGGCGCTCCGGCGGTATCAATGTCACAGCGTCCACTCCAGGACGCTCGAGGTGGGTGACCTCGTCCTAAGGCGGGTGCTCTCCAGGGAAGGGCTGCATGAGCTTTCACCCATGTGGGAGGGCCCGTTTAGGGTCGCCAACGTCTCCAGGCCCGGTGCCGCGCCCCTCGAGACGCAAGACAGGGTACCCATCCAGAACGCCTGGAACATCCAGCACCTCCGGAAGTTCTACCCATGAAGAAAGGCGCAGCGCCTGTGAAGAAGGCCTAGTGCCTGTTAAGGTCTCCAGTCGTGACACTCTTATGTAATAATGAGTGGGGCTGTACACGCCCCGGAGTCTCAGGAGTGCCGCCCTTGGGCCTCAGGGGCTCCCTCCGACGTCCTAGTGGCAACACTTTGCTCCACGCTGGTGAGAAGACAAGAAGACTAGACTAGTTGCCGGACGCAGCTTTTCATTTGCATTCCGTAGTTGGCTTGCCACTCTTTAATCGGAATTTTCTTTCTGGTGTTCCTTGCCGGTTTTGTTCCATCTCCTTCTGCCTCTGTTTCTACCTTCGGTTCCCTGTTTCGACCTCTACTCTCTCTCTCTCGCATACCTCGTGAGGAGGCTGGATAGGTACCCTCGTGAGCGTTTTTTCTGCTTTTCGCGAGGCCCCCTTGGTTCGAGCGCGCAAGCTGGCACACATCTCTCAATCCGTGCCCCTCGGGTACCACGATACAGAGCGCTGGGTCTTGGTCAGCGGCGCCTGCGACCAGGGCTCGAGAGAACAAGAGTCTCCTAACAAATTTTTGAAGTTCCTAGACGCCTCCCAAGCCGAGGAGGCCTGGCCAGGTATTGAGAAATGCACGTCTCTTGAGGCGGAAGCTACTTCAAGCGCGTCAAGCTAAGTTATTTGTACGTGCCTATAAGAAACATTGATACTGCAACGCGACACGGGAACAATAAACATAGCATAACAACTTGGAAATCATAGTTTGTTGCACGCCCCTGCGAGGCCCCATACTTGTCTCTCTTTTAGTGCTGGAAGGAAAGGAAGAACGAAACAAAAGCGGCGTGTTCCCTGCAACAATTCGTGAGGATGGATCCATGACTCTCTCATGGGCTCAGCCAGAACCCTCCTCGCGCTTCACTACGGCGTGACGACAAGACGACCCGCTGCCGCCCTCGAAGCGGGCGCGACGGCGTGGCGGCTGGTCATAGCTGTCGTTACTGGATCTGTCGCCGGAGGATGAGCCGCCGTAACTTGACGAGCCGCGGTCGGCGCCGAGGGCGTGTCCACCTTCACCCTCATCACGACCGTCGCCAAGGCCGAGTACCTCGTCGCCGTAGTTGTCCACAGGGCAGCAACCGACACGGCGGCCATCTTCTCCAAAAACCCTCACGTAGAGGGTCGCGTTGCCGTCATATTTGAAGTGGAGGGTGCACTGCCTGCCCAGGCCGCGCGCACGGGCAAACGTCTGCCAATCGCGGGCCAGGGCTACGTTGCCGGCGACGGAGTCCTCGACCGCAACCCAAGAAGCTTTGCTGCAGCAGCCGTCCGCCTGCAGCCAGATCCCGCCTGGACCTACGGCCAGCAGCTCGCCGGCGAAGAAGCACGGGAGCTGAAGCCAGGTACCGTCCGGGTTCTCCGACCACACGACGAACTCCGGCAGCACCTTCACCGTACGGAAGCACGGCCTGGGAGGCCGTGCGACCATGGCGCGCCTCCCTTCATCGACGGGGTTGCCATGACATGGGCGACTCCCACCACGCGAAGATTCTCCTCCGTGGCCGCGGGGGGACACGGCGGGGGTCGCGGTGTGCTTATGGGGACGGCCGCGCCCACTCTTGGGCGGCGGAGAGCCGGGCCCTCTTGGTGAGCCTTCCCCTTCTCCGCGGCTGAAAACCTCTTCACAAGCACCATGGGTGTCGCTACTAGCAATGGAGAAAGGGAGAAGAAGCGAGTGGAGCAGGAAGAGATGAGCGATGGGGGATTTTCCCCCTCCTCATTTATAGCAGGAGAAAGCCAACTGGCGATCCCCACGATCACAGGTAATCATGATTTTTCTCTGCATGCAGCAGGGACTCGTCAAGTCGGGCATTTGCCGAGGCAGCATGGGGAAGCGGAGACGCCCATGTCCAATCAATCTCCATGCGTCGACCAAGGCCACAGGCTGTTGGGGCCCGCGGCGCTCCGCACTTCCCCTTTGGCTTTGCCTCGAAGCCAAGTCCGAGCGTTCCTTGGGCCCGGGGGCTACTATCAGCGTCTTGGGAATGGGAGTCCCCAGACTTGCCTTCCTGCGGCCCACGGCGTGGCTCCACTAGCGGCCCAGTACGACCCATCTTCACGAGCGAACACTCAAGACCCTTGCGAGGGGCCAAGCCTCGCGAGGGGGATGAGTCAAGACCTCTTCGGGGGCGGCCTCACCAGGCTGGCTCGCGAGGGGCGGGGAGATAAGGCAAGGGGAACCTCGCTAGGTTCCAATGACATGAGCCGTGACGACCAAGACGAGGCGAGCGCCAGGTGGGCGCCAGCGAGCACAGTGTCCTCATTTCCTCTTGGGTGCTAAAGGGGCAAGCGCAGGCGAGGAGTCCCGAGGCATCAGACAAAGGTTTCCATATTGGTGCATCAAGACCAAGACCAGCAGGACAGCAAGAGGAGGTCACCGTGGAGCCCAAGACGGCGTCACCACCAGAGCCTTTGGCAGGTGAAGACCACCTTTAGTCGGGATAACTTGTACTAGTTGTCTCCCTTCGAATTTGGCCGTTCTGGCAACCCTTCCTGCTCAATATTTGGGAAGAGGACCAGGGCCTCTATAAATAGGACTAGCCACCACAGTAGGAGCCAACTCATCTTGGACTGGATCCATTCCATCCTCACACTTACCAAGCACAAGAACACCTCTCCTCAAGAGGCTTTTCTTCCCTTGTACTGTTCATCCTCAGCCCAAGAGGCAATCCACCACACCACACTGGAGTAGGGTATTACACCACAACGGTGGCCCGAACCAGTATAAATCTCGTGTCTCTTGTGTTGCGGGTTTGTCGAGCTAGGCTTTGAGATCGCGGTGAGGGTGAGGGCGTGTTTAGGTACAGGGAGATCTTCATGCGCACCCTAGTGTTCGAACCTCAAGGGTTTAGCCGAAACCCGAAATCCTACACACTTGCTCCATTTCTATGTGAGGAAGAGTCAACACTCCTACGTTGGAGGAGTGCGAAACATGGCGGATCTGATTTTGATCGAGGGATAACTGTTCCCTGCAAAATAATGGAGCACTGTTAGCGATTATAGCATGATAGTTAGGGCATCTCCAGTGCTGGCCCTCAAATTTACATGGGCATCTATCCGAGGACACTGATGGATGCCATCCAATGCTGCCCGCATACCTTTCGACAACTACATGAACCAACCGGACGAAATTCATGCAAACAAAGCAAATTTCTAATTAACCTGATGAAATTCATTACTTTTTGAAAACTTCTCCTATAAACTGGACGAAATTCATTACATATTTCACACAAACCATACTAAAATATACTGTAAACCTAATCTAAACGATCGCCGGCACCCGACCACCATGTCCGGCCATGAACCCGAGAAAGCAGTCCATTGCCTTTGCGTCATCCTCATCTTCCTCGATAACCTCCTCCTTTGGAGCACAAGGTTCTGAAGATTTCCACCTCCACGTCATCGTTAAGCGGCTAATCGGCCGACGATGTTTATCCCACCAAGCTTGGCGTCGACTGAATGCAGGAGCGGTGGCCTTCCTGGGACCAGAGCGGCCGCGACCTACCATGTACTACTCTTCCTCGCTGCCGGTTGCACCCACACACGTGCGCAACTTTGTGGTAGTGGCGATGGAGGGTGACCGGGGGAGGAGCTGGCGATCTCCTTCGTCTACTCCTGCGATAGTACGTCCAAGAGAGCTTTGGAGCGCGCCCGGAGCGGAGCCGCCGATGTCCTGCGCCTGCTGCTGCAACAGTACGTCCAAGAGAGCTTTGGAGCGCAAGGAGGCCATTGTTGGAGTGTTGTTGACAGAAGGAAGGGACCGACGGAGAATGAGTGTGGTTCTTTGGCTATGGGTGGGAGCTAGGGCTCAAGTTAATATAGCAGGCGAATGGCAATGAGCCGCAGCAGATGGAAGGACGGCTAGCGCCGGAGTAGGTTCGTCGGCAACCTTGTGTCATTAATGTGGGGGGCGGACAAAAGGATAGCCATGGTGTTGTTAACGCGGAACAGTCGCTTGCACCAGGATGCCGCGCGGGTGGCACTCTCTCAGCCGTCGCGCTGCTGCAATGCCGGTGCCAGTGAGAGGTCACATCAGGCGTGAATGCGGATGCTGCTTCAGTGACTTAACCGCATGTGTGTTGGATCACTGACATGTGGGCCCAACAGGCACCAGGCGCGCATGTCAGTGACACACCAACTACACTTGTAGTTAAGTCCGGTGAATGTGGCATTGACGTTCTGGAGAGATGGTGACCCTTTCAGGTGGGAAGCACGCACTAGCGATGGAAGGGGTTTCGGTAGGCCAGGGCGGTCAGACGCTGGCGTGGTGGTAAAATGTGAACTCATGGATGACGAGCCTTTGAAGCATACGCGGCACGTATTGACATCCAGGCGTCCATGCAACCGCTCCTGTCGCCAGCTAGCCTTTGACTACCACCATTAGACACCACACAACCATGCATATCTTACGAATAATGGACGAATCGATCAAACCCACACTCATGTGTAGTGGCACTATGATCGGTTGCTCACGATAGTACATACTCCGTACCATAGTACCCTCTCTAGCTAGGTTGTTTTATAGATTGTTGTTGTGATGGACGATATACATGAGCAAGGCACCGAGTCACGAGTATGACCGTTGGTGTTGAGCCAGGTGAATACATGCTCGGTGTTCACGGAGGCCTCCAGCAAACGTCTAAACAGTAATGTCACGCACCGCCGGGGCGCGCAGGTGACGAGCTTGCCGTTTGTGTTGCGCCATGAGCAGGACTTTGATTGAGAGGGCGACATGCATGCATTAGCATGGTTTGACAGTGTGAGCATGAGTGTCTGGCTGTCTGCACACGTACATGCTATTTGCCTTTATGGACGGTGTGCGCTAATGTGTGCATCACGTATAATATATAAAACAATCCATTGGTGCATTTAATGCAAAGTATTTCATTTTCATTTGGCTGACGAGTGTGCGTTGCGGCGACGAGTCCGTGGTTTGATTCCTAACATACGCATAATTTTGGTTTTTATTTCTTTCTCCACTGACAGGAAGGCCCGCATAGATAGATAGATAATGAACACGAGTTGACCAGATAAATACAAAGCTATACGCTGAGCCAGTGACCGTATAATCAGCATATCTCGTATACAAATATCTATGTGAGCTATCAAGACAAGTTCGATGACCGCCAATGCATTTTACTTGGTAATAAATGACTAGGATTGAAGGGGAATCCAAATTTCCTTTCACTTCCGTCCCTGAGCCCTTAACAAACCAATGCACTTTATGATTGGCCGGCCGCTCCACCCAGAGTTGTCACAAAGTGTCGTTCATGCCACCGCACCACACACTAACCCGTAAGGAAGCGATGGCATCCCGTCGCGCCGAGTTCCTCGCCGCCCACGACTGCACACAAATGGTGGGGAAGCGATGGCGTCCCGCCATGCCGAGTTCATCGCCGCTCGCGACCTCACACCTATGTGGGTGGAATTTGAAGCTGCCAAGGCCGAATTGGCGGTAGAGCAAGAGTCGGCCAAATTCGCACAAAGGGAGCGGAAAAGTCAGAAAGCACTCAAGAAAAGAGAGGCCCGCCATTGCAAGAAAGAAGAGGATGCACACGCTGCTACCGGGTGGTCGGCGGAGATCCAAGCACGGTGGGGTGTCGATAACAAAGCCGGGAAGGAGAATGATGGCGTCTGGCCAGCATGTGAGAAGTAGTAATACTAGTAGTTAGTGTGTGTGTATGTGTCGCCCGTACGTTTGTTTAATTAATTACGAGCATGTACTCGTAATACTAGTTACTACTGTAGTTTTCAGAGAAAATTACCAGTACATTAGCCTAGAATCAATGGAAAAATTCCTATCCTATGCATCAAATGGCATCTCTTTCACTATAGGAATTGAGATGCATGTCAGCTCACTTATTATGATTTTCATATTACTATAAAATTCCTATCCTATGAACCAAAGGAGGCCTCTGCTGGAGTAACTACTATATCTAGCAGTACTGCTGGTACAGTAGTTTTCTTCAATAATCGGAATTCAACGAAGTCATGATGGTTCCTTCGTCCGAGCAACTTCACACTGGGAAAGGTTGGGCCTGTGATTTGATGGCGCAATAGTAATTACTGCGGCACGACGACCGGGGTGACTCTCCCTTGGAGTTCTGCGGGCATGACAAGTGGACCAGGATGGTCGATGTCCCACATGTCGGCGAACATAAGTATTCTTTCCGATATCAAGGAGCAAGGAAACTGTGTGGTATAGTATCACTGCTGATTTATATTTATTTTTTATTTCTTATGAATGCTAGCGTTTCAACTCTTATGATGAAGGAGTGCCAAACATGGCACGTGCTAGATGTCCCACACATCAGCGAAAGGAGTGGAACATGAACAGCGTGGTAGAGCGTCTCCACTTCTGGGTCGGAGACCACACGTAGTAGTACTAGTGGTATGAACGATACAAAGTGCGACCCGGTGACAAAGACACGTCTAGTTGGAAGGTCTTGGGACATACACGTAGACAAATATAAAACCTAATATGTGCCTCCAATTAATATAGTAGTAGTAGAGTACTTAGGCACGTACTCCATAACATTACCGGTCATTGCACGTACAATATTTAGTGGTAGTAAGAGACAAATACCTATATGCCACACATGTTCATACTATTTCTGCCTTTCTACTTCACTTACTGCGTTACATTACTCAGGTTCGTATGTCCACTCCTGGGTACATGTCCGTTTCGTAGTTCCAGTCCCACGTGTTCTTCGTAGATGGAACGATCCATAACTATGGACAACGGGAGTCCATATCATCGCAGTTAGTGTGGCTCCCCATGATGGAGACTCGTCCAAACTATGGCCAGCCATGAAACGGAACAGTCGCGTGCACCAGGAAGCGGCGCTCTCTCAGCCGTCGCGCTGCTTCAAAGCCGGCGCCAGTGAGATGTCACCTCCGCTCTTGCCGGGCATTAATGTGGCACTGACGTTTCGGGGCAACGCTGACCATTTGGGAAGCGCGCACCGACAAGGGAGGGGGGTTGGGTCGGCCAGGGCGGTCAGACGCGAGCGTGGTGGTGGTATTGGTTTTGAACCGTTTCAGGTGCAGTACTGGTAGTTTACAAAACTACTCAATTATTGCACTCAGTTTCCTAAGAAAATGTGGTAAAAAACGTTACTCCACGGCCCGCTTCCCTTCTCTTTCCTCTTCCACCGCCCGCGCACGTCCGTGGGAAGTGACCGGTCAACCCTTATATAGGAGTGCTAGCACAAAAAGATGCATGCATGACCACTAAAATTTCCAGATTAAAGCGCCGCTCCGGCGGTTGTGGCGTATGTGGTTACCTTCGGCCGGGCCATGGCTACCGGGCTACAGCGACCAGAGAAGAGGCGGCGGGAGGGGAATGAATGCAGGTATTGTTTGGGTTCACCGTCCGGCTTAAATAAATGCGCACCATCACGTGTACCCGCGGGTGCACAAATTGTAACTTACGTGTCTGCTTAAGTAGGCGTCACGTAACTAGTGTGTGTGAGAAATTCTGAGAGACAGAGTGCGTGTGTGCGACTCCAGTCTTCGGAGATGTACTCAACCTTTTGCATCGGGATATAAGTATAATGCTATTACACTTTAGCTAGTGATTTACGTGGCCATGTTAACGTGGTTCTGTAAAAAAAATCACTTCCCGCTCGTGATTTGCGTTATATAATTACTAGCAAGCTTATCGTGCATTGCATGAAACATCAATATGCATTTTTTACAAAACACCTGTTGTGATTGACCTATGCAGAGTAATCCCATGTGTAAAAAATCATGATATCTCGAGAATTTTATCGAAAAACTAGTACCTCGACAATTTCATCAAAAAATGAAAGATGAGAGATAAGGTGAGGACGAGTGGAGTGTGGTGGTGACTGGTGGTCGGACTGGGCGAAGGCATGTGGATGGACGGCGCCGGCAGGCGGCGGCGGCCACCATGGTAGATTGTTCCAGAGACTTCCTTTTTTAATTGCTCAACAATGAGGTTGTCGGAGACAAGGACGATGAACGAGTCAAGGCCTTGTCTGTAAATGTGGAGAGAGGTGCGGGCATCTTTTGTAAAATTGTCATAGTTTTCTTTCTATCCGTTAGATATAGATCGGACGGTCTATATTATTAGATGACAGGCACACCATCATCACCAACTCATTTTTTATAAGAGTAGAGATGATAAGTTTGCTAACTACTAAAGTAAAGTGGAATTTGTCCATGTTATACAAGTAAATTAAGGTGATTGCTTATCACACGGGTAAGGTTGGATGAAGGGTGGTAGGAACAAATGCTCCGTCTAGAGCATGTGTATGTGAGATGGAGTCTTAGTGTGTGGGGGAGTGGGGTGGGGTGTGTGTGTGTGTGACGCGAGGTCCTCGGTGGCGGATGTAATTTAAGTGTGCATGGCTTCATCATAGTGTATGACAGGGGCCACCAATGAGGGGGTGCAAGAGATAAAAGGCCTGCAGAGAGGGAAGAGAAGACGTCTATGCGTGAGAGGAGTCGACATCAAGAGAACTTGTTTGTTCGAGCGACACCGAGCAAGACTACTATACATCGATGGTGCATGTAGGCGGGAATTAAATGAAGGGATGGACTTATTGGTTTCGGGGATATAGGGGAAGAGTGAGAGAGGGGGGTAGCTAGAAGGAGATTGTTAAGTGTGAGTGTGTGTTTTACCCATCCAGGCGGAAGTTATGTGCACACAAGAAGAGAACAATTCAATGTGGCGTTAGGGTTGAGGGTAATTAACTATGTATGGAGACATAGGAGACCTTGAACGTGCATGTGCGAGAGGTATACATGTATAAATGGGATGTGTGTGTGTGTGCGCGCGCATGAGCATGATCGAGATAAAAGAAAGAAGACATAAGTCATAAGATCAACGATACGAGAGAGATCGGTATGAGAATATGCATGCATGTGAGAGTGCAGGAAAGAAGTCTCGATAATTGAGCATGTGTTTTTGTCTTTAATAGATAGAGGCGTGGGCTGGAGCATGCATCTATATCGAGCAGAGGGAGCGAGACACAACGATTGTGCAAAAGAGATCAACCTATAAATGCATGTATGGAGAGACATATATAGTGTGGGTGATAGGAAGCAAGAGTGCATGCGAGAAAGAAATGTTTACGGACAAAATAAAGATAGATACATATATAGAGATGCTAGATAGAGGGACATCGGCTAGTTTGAGTGTTGGAGATGACCGTCGGGTGGTTCAGAGGGTGAAGTTATGTGTGAGTAAGAGAAAGATAAAAGGAGGGCACTTGACTGCATGTACAGAGAAACATATATAGTGTGTGTGATAGGAAGCAAGAGTGAGGGCGAGAAAGAAGGTTGATGGAGAAAGAGATAAATAGAAAGATAAATATGTTAGCTATTGTGTGTTAGAGATAGGAGTCGAGTGGATCAGAAGGCTGAGTTATGTGTGTGGGTGTCTGAGACATAGAGAGTGTGCATGTGAGTCACTTACAAACAAATGTCAAAGAGAAATGAGATCCCTAGATACGGAGTTTTGTGTCTGCGAGAGTGAAAGATATTTCACAACGAGAGTGATAGCTAGAGAGACATATGAGGGAATGCAAGATATCTCTAGGGACAGAGAGTGTGTGTGAGCGACATACAAGAGAATGGTGGAGAGATATGAGACCCTGGGAGACAGAGTTTGTGTTTGTGTGTGAGAAAGAGATATTTAAGAGGAAGAGTCATAGCTTCTCATATCTAAGGAGCGAAATACATATCTGTGTGAGAGGGGGTGTGCGAGTGGCACAGAGGGGAATAGTAGAGAGAAATGAGACCCCGGGAGATGAAGTTTGTGTTTGTGTGAGAGAAAGAGATTTCACATGGAGAATCATAGTTAGAGACACATAGCAGGGAGCGAGATATACTTAGAGGGAGATAGAGTGATAAAGGTCGAGGGAGAGAGTACCGTCAGTGTGTTGTGAAGATAAAAGATCATTGTAGACATACAGGTAGCACGAGAGATACCCGAGAGACGATGAACGCGTATAGGTCTAGAGAGATACTCCTATATAAGCATGAGTGATAGCTATATGATACGAATATCTGGATTAAAGGGGTTCAAATATTTAACCTGGAGAGCACGACATCGATAATATCATAACGCAAATTGGTGTATGAAGCATGCATATTCATTTGAATTTGGGGACATGTGTAATGCTATATAGTTGATCAATATTAGTGTTCCATAGATTCTTTAATTAGAGACAATGCATGATTTATATGCAATTAGTGTCTAAACGAGATTACACTATATGTTGCGTGTGTGAAACACTTTATACATGTTTGAGAAGTAAAAAAACCGCATGAAACACACATTAATTGGAGACAGTTAGCGAGGAATGCATACATTGGATTTCAACATAAACTGGTTTCAAATATATGGAAATCCAAATTAAGATGGATACAGCCTTATGAATCTGAGATCATGCCATTTGTAAACCATATTTATATATAAAGGGTGTTGTGCTTTTAAAAGTATATATAAAAAATGATGTATATAGAATTTTATTCCAATCGCAAAAGGATTCCTGCCCGAACAAAAATAGAATACAAACTGGATTCGAATTGAGTTGGCATGGTAAACATGCACTCTGGCCCTGCAAAAGTTTGAACGGAGCGAGGAAAGTTGCAGTAATCGCCCAAAACCAAAATCTGCGAGATGGAAATTACTGCCTATCCCTGACACGCAAAGCATATCGGCTCGATTTCTATAGGTTTCGATAGGGATTGGTTTGTAATTCAACTCAAACATCACATAACCGCCTCTCACGCGGATTCATATAGGGTGGGCGCCAAAACACAATGTCTCCTCGGCTGAAATCAACTCCCTCCCCGATTCATACACGGTGGGCGCCAAAAACAAACTCTCGTCGGCAAATATTCGGTGTATGCGATATTACCGTCCTATCCACAACCGACTAATATTGCTATGATGTCGGAAATTTTAAACAGGGGCTAAGTTGGTAAATTTCCTCGCATTCGAGACAAGCGTGTCCTGAAGACATGGCCCCCCCTTCCTCTCTCCCTCCATTTCCCCATTCATACTCCATGGGTGCCAAAACACCCTCTCCATCCAAGCCTTCTCCGTCCGCCACGTCCTCCTCCACCATGCCGGAGCTGATACCCCGACGCCATCGGACATTACAAGAGATCAACCTCTCTCATCCACGTCTTCGGCCAGGGATCCTTGCATCCCGTCCTCTCGCTTCATCTCTGCCATCATCCACCTTGTCGGTGCCGCTCCTACAACCATTTCTTCCACCGCGCCCCGCCGCCACCGTCTACCCTCCTAGATCTGCTTCCACGCTGGCGACAGCCATCGCTACCGCAGCACCATCAAATTCTCAGCAGATGCATACATGGTGCCGCACCAGAGGCGGCACTTTTTCATATCTGCTCAACTTATTTATCGCAGCAAGAAAATATATCGCCACTGCTTTACTCTAATTTCTTGTCCAACACTTACTTGCTAGTTGAAAGCAAACATTGGTTGCTAAGTTTCCTTTGCCCGGTTTGCACCTTCAGATCCGCCATGGCACGCCCAACACTATACTCGCAATGCTTATGGTTTTCCCCTTTTATATTCCACACTAGTTAAATGACAGTAGACTAAATTTCAAAATTGGGTCAGTCGATTTTGGAGAGCTCGCCAGAGTTCGCCGGTGCGAAGGAAGGGGCTCGGGTGGGGATGGTGGTTGTGGGGGGCAGTGGTGGGGCCTTGCCAAACGAAGAAAACTCGATGCAGCTGGGGGCGGGAGTGGGGGTGGGGGTGGCGGAGGAACACATGCGGTGGGGGACGGTGGTTCGGCCGGTGGCCCATGCTGTGTTCTGTATGGGAAGAATCAGAGACGAGGAAGAAGAAGGGTTAGGAGACGTAGGATCTTCATCCAACCGCCTCAAATGGTCGACTGACCCAAATGACAAAAGTCACGCGACTTGCATGGAGACATGCAGAATATGCTTCCGCTTTTGTTCTTTAACATGTTCCTCTTCTATTCTTATTTAGTAAGCACAATATGTTCCTTGTCAAGAAGGGGAGCAGGGACATCTACATTCGACACCTCTATTGGGCCGATTCTGCTAAATGATTTCGCACTTCGAGTTGGTCAGCCATAATAACCCATAAATGGTGGGAGCCATGCGGTCTTTGATAGACTAAATTGATAGTAACAGATGTGCGCCTTCAGACGAATAGAGTCGGCCTGTAGGTGATCGACAGGCTGCATATTAGTAGTGGCAAAACCCTATGTTTTCCAGCCAGTTCTGCTTTCCCGATTTATTTATGGTGGTTTTGGTGTACCCCTATTATCTACACTACGATCTGCCTAATGGCTCCGCGCTCTCGTTATCATGGTTTGGCAATAAACTTTATGTACGGTATATTATGAATCTATCATCTGCCAACTATCCTTACATTTGGGCCCCCCAACAGGGAGCTTATTTTATGTGTAGTTGTGCCAGATTATATTAATCTACTCACATATTACAGGACACATAGGCTCTCTCATCAGAATCCAGTGATAGCACACAAGGGTTTATAGGGAGCCCCTATTATATTATAATATCCTCTGCACTACAAAGATAATCTCACTACTATTTGTGTTTTCATGCTTTACATATATTGTACGTAATCACAATGAATATAAGAATGCGCATATCAGAAGAATATTGCGGAACAGTTCAATGGGTAACAAACTTGGCATCAACGGATTGAGGTCCATTGTGGATGTAATGAAACCCACATGCTCCCGACCTATAGATTCGTATTGAGAATATGATCCTAATGACTATTCTGAGCTCAAGGAGTCAAAGGCAGATGGCCTATCCTGTTCACCAAATAAGGTGTCTGTTCTAGTTTGGCAAGGTTTTATTGGTTGCACATATCTTGCATAAGGTGTCTTACATTTCTTTTGCTTCATTGCACCGCCATCTTCTTAGTTTATTCATGATATATGTGAAGATGCCATGCCCATCCATTATCAACACCTATTCCATTTGTCGTCATACCATGTTTTTCCATTCAAATGTTCTTCTTGTGTTTCATACATCCAAAAGGAAGAGGGTGATTGTAGAACCTGAAGGAGTCCAAGCAAAGTCCTTGAAAAATGTGGTGCTACCAAAGAAATCACATAGCGCCCGATGTATATTGGCGATCGAACCAGCGGCCCAAAACCTAGGATATCGCAACTATGCCGGTCGCTGCTTTGCTCTTGTGAGTACCTATTATCCTATCGCTATCCTTACATTCATACCTGGTGGATTATGTGACATCACTGTTCATTATAGCTTGCTTATCCACGGTTCGCTCCAAATTATCAGATCTATATTAATGCTTAAATTAATGTAGAATAAACACAATGCATGTAAAGAAATTTAGTTTTGCATTGTTCTTGTAAGTATCTGTGGTCCTTCATCACTGTACTTATATTTGTCAGCTAGTTCTTCGTGTACACTTTGCAACTTATTTTCCCTTGTCCTCCATTTTTCTACACACCAAATCTACATTTACTCTTGCCAAAATATTGAATAAAACCAATGTTACTGAAGAAGTTTAGCTCTGCATTGCTCTTGTCAGTGCCTTCTGCCTGTATGCTATATTTACATTTATACTCTGCATCTTAAGTTAAATAATCGCCATTTGTTCCTATATTTTCACATCTATATCTACTCTTAACAAAATGTAGAATAAAGGCAATACTCTTGAAGAAGAGTGTGTGATAAACTTCTTGAATTGCCCCCCCCCCATCAATATGGACAAGGCCTTTATAGAGCCTGTCTTCACTACTAATGTAAGTTTGTCCTCCTCGAGCCTTAAAATTTTGTTGTTTTTATTTGGATAGCTATGAGTGCAAATGCTGTCTATTTTTCTCGTCTGCATCAAATTGCTTGTTCAAAGTTTATAAACTAGATGTACATAAACATAAGTTTGTCCTTCTCAATTTCAGTCTTTAGTTGTATAATCTAGTTCCTTATTCATACCATTTAAATTAAACTAAACATAGAAAGTTATCTTCTTTAGCGCTATGTGTATGCTTGTGTTCTTTATTTGTAATCAAGTGGTGTGGTGAGACTACCAACAACAGCACAATGTCATATCCTGTTATATATGTCTCAACTATGAACAATGCCATATTATATTAATGTTATATAAATTGTGTCTGTTTATTTAACAATCTGAAATGGTATAAATTAACAGTGCACTCACCATTAATCTTTATACGTTTTTTAGAACTACATGTATGATTGTGTTCTTGATCTGTAATCCGGTGGTCTGGTGAAGCTGGCCGCTCCTGCACAATGCCATTTCCTGCCGTCTAAACTATGAACAATGCCTATTATGTTAATGCTATTTTAAACCATGTCTCCTTATTTCTGACAAATAAATGAGATAAATCGACAGCGCTGATGCTTATACGTGCAAAACCTGTTATCTACCTACTTGTTTCTCTTTCAGGGTGACAACACTGCTGCTAGGAAGAACTGCCACAATGATAGTTAGACCAACCCATTGTTTGTCCCCCTAACACATATTCCAGAGGAGAAGGCAACACATATTGAGGGTAGGGATACAACACATATTGAACTGCCACAATGATAGTTAGACTGAAGAAGTCACATCTTGATGTAGTGTCAAACTTACTCAGTGACACAAGCTCAATGAAGTCGCTGCCTGAATCTGTTCGACTTCTTCAGTCTGAAATTCAAGCAGAAATACTTGCTTCCGTTGAATACGACTGGAACTCCAATCTCTATGCAAGATTAACCATATGTACAGGATGTTTATTGATGCTATGCAGCTTAAGTTGGTGGATATGAGCGCTAAAGAAGCGTAATCTCATCAGGTTGCTATGCTACTTGCGCTGCTGCTCCTGGGCCGGGCTAACCTTTCTTGAACTATGTTGATGTTTTGTCGGTTCTCTCTATTATTTTTTCCGCCTGTTGACTTCCACTGGTGGCGACCTGCCCAATTTATGTAATCTGTTGTCTTGTTTCCCTTTATTATCATTGGTGCCGAACTTTGATGCCGAGGGGATGTTATATGCTATAATTTCTTTGTTGTGTAGTCAAGTTTATTCTTGGCCGGTATGCTGTAATTTAGGCCGGAAGGTTCAGTGGATCTCAGTGTTGTCGGTCTTTAGGCCTACCCGTTACTCATATGAGCCAAAACCTGGGCCTATGATCATCTTGGGCCAATAGCAGGTCTAAACCTATAGTTGTTTCCCGCCTTTAACAGGCCGAGTAAAGTTCTTCCAGCCGGGCCAAAGAATACCATGGGCTTTTAACAGGCTAAAACCTAGATTGTTCTAGCGTTGATATGAAAAAATCACGGGCTAATACAGGCCGAAAATGCCTAAGGCCCATGTTTGGCCCATATAGGAGGAGCAGTTAACATGCCAAAATATATCTCGGGCCTGTTTGGCCCAATAAAATTATGGGCTTTAAGCAGGCCAGTATCTACGTGGGCCATAGGCCTAAAAGTGTCACGGGCCATTATCAGATGGGCTATAAGCAGGCCAGATTCAACGCGGGATGTAATTAGGCCCAACTATTACATGGGCCATTAACAGGCCGATAGACCAGTTGGGCTGAAATTTATCCACGAAGACTACGTGCCGTTAAGAGGCCTAAAGTTACTTCGGACAAGAAATAGCCCAGTTTCTGCATGGGCCATTAAGTGACCTAAAGTTAAACTGTGCCGACAACGTCCTAGATGCACCATGGGCCGCTAACAGGCCAAAATTATTATCGGGCCGAACTGGTAAACGGGCATTCTGTCACGACCGGTTTTCCAATAAAAATACTTATTGGGAAACCAATCTTTTGGATCGAGTATGGGAGAAAATCCTCCTCACTGGTAGACAAACTCTTGATACAATAAGCCAGTAGCACAGGATATATTACAGGGTTGAGCTAAGGTGCTCAACAATTTATTACAAGCGCGCCAATAATTATACATAATGGCGGATATATCACAATGGTGTGGTGGCATACTACTGACTCGGGGAATAAGCAATGGTGGAATAATACTGTGGGGAGTGAGATAACATGGCTCTAAAACTAGCATCTCATCGAGCATCGAGGTGAGGCTCGATGTACTTTATTCGGGTTGCGGAAGCGGATATAATATAGTGACGAAATCCAGGGTCGCATGAGACTGACTGGGATTCCTCTAGGCGTCGGACTCGCTATCGAACTCTTCATCCATGAGATCACCTTCGTCAGCATCTGGCCAAATCAACAAGCCAGTGAGTACTTTGAAAGTACTCGCAAGACAGTTCGGACGTAAGATATAACAAATGCATGAATGAATGCATCATGAATAATTTACCAAAGCACATTCAAATATTAGCAGGCAAGGTGAGTGAAAATGGGAATCGGCGGTAGTCCGCCTGAAATCCCAACAGAAATATAAATGGAAACCGATCGTGTGTCTGAAGCGACGCCACGGAAGGTGAACAACTATATAAAAGAAAATTCTTGCCACAGTCGGGCGTCTTAGCGACACCACATAAAGGGCTTTAAAAGAAATGCCACAGTCAGGCGTCTTAGCGACACCACATAAAGGGCTTTAAAAGAAATGCCACAGTCGAGCGTCTTAGCGACTCCACATAAAGGACTTTAAAAGAAATGCCACAGTCGGGCGTCTTAACGACACCACATAAAGGGCTTTAAAAGAAATGCCACAGTCGGGCGTCTTAGCGACACCACATAAAGGGCTTATGAGGAAAGTAAATAACAGCACTTCCGCAGTCGGACGTCTGAGCGACATCACAGAAAGGGCTTATGAGGAAAGTCAATAACAACACTGCCGCAGTCGGACGTCTGAGCGACATCACAGAAAGGGCTTATGAGGAAAGTAAATAACAGCACAGCCAGTCCTTTATTTTCCAACACAATGAGATTGGCGTGGAACTTCAATCCTTTGAACTCAATAACCACATCCTGACAGTAACTCTGAGTGACTTGCTTTATCCCAGGGGACTTGATGGTCATGGATTTCTCCAAAGGAAGCATCGAAAAATTATTTTGCAAAGCAAAACTTTTCGAAATAAAAGAGTGAGAAGCTCCATAATCAAACAAAACCGTTGCAGGTATTGTGTTGACAGGAAACGTACCGAGTACGATATCCGGAGCATTTTGTGCCTCCTCTTTGGTTACATGGTTCAGATGACCCTTCCTGTGGTTGTTGTTGGGATTGAAATTGTTTTGCTTGGGCGCTGTATTATTGCCGCCGTTGTTCGGCTTTGGGGCTGAGTTTCTAGGCTTGGGACACTGCTTGGCCTAGTGTCCTTCCTCTCCACAGGCGTAGCAAGTAATGCCGGGGCGATATTTGAACTCCTTGTCCCTTGCATGGAAATTCTTGATTGGGAGTGAAACGTTGGACACGGACTTGTGTGTTCCACCCTTTTGAAAATCTGTCTTGCTTCGATGATTGCGAGCATAGTTGCTCTGGTCCCTTTTTCGCTTGCGGATATCTTCCAAGCTGCGTCTTTCATTTTCCAGAGTAATCGCCTTGTCCACCAGTGTTTTAAAATCTGGAAAAGTGTTTACGACCAGTTGGCATTTAAGCACGGGCGCTAGACCGTCAAGGAATTTTTCCATCTTCTTGCTTTCAGTCATACGATCTTCATTGGCGTAGCGAGACAATAAAGTAAATTGACCGTTGTAATCTGACACTGTCATGTTCCTCTATTTGAGGTCATCGAACTCTCTCTTTTTGATTTTCATAATACTCTTTGGAATGTGCGCGCCACGGAAGCCTTCCTTGAAATCATCCCAGGTTATATTATTTTCGTTGGGATGCATGTGCAGGAAATTTTCCCACCAAGATGCGGCTGCTCCTGTGAGATAGTTCCTAGCATATAGTACCTTTTCAAGGTCTGAACATTGTGCAATATTTAATTTTCTCTCCACGTCTCGAAGCCAGTCTTCGGCCTCATGAGGCTTGTCAGTATGAGAAAATGTTGGAGGACGCGTCTTCTGTAGCTCAGATAACTTGGAATGCTGTTGATACTGCCCATGGTGATTTCTCATGTTGATGACTTGGTTCATCATTTCCCGATGCTGCTGCTGACTTTGTTCATAAAGGAGGCACATTTGAGCAAGTGCCGTTTCACTGCCCTGTTGACTTGATTGACCTTGAGTGAAATTGTTGCCTGGTTGAGTGTCATGATATTGACTCGACTGCCCTTGTGCAAAATTGTTGTCCGGTTGAGTGCCATAATTTTCCTCTGGCGGAGCTGGCATGGAGCGAGTCCAAGGACGAGACATTTTTTTCACTCTAGGGATATATTTTGTAAAACCCATAAGAAAAACGAAAAGGGGTGCCAAAATTTAATTCCATAAAAACACAAGGTTGGCAAATAAATCAAAATAGCCAAGATTGCTTAAGGGAAAACAATTTAATTTGCGCACGGAGAAAGACTGCTCATTACGTATCTTATACGCGGGCGATAATTATACAATACACCACTCAGGATAAGCGTACATAACCCTGACATGTTATTTAGGCTAGTGCACTCCTCCACTTCCTACATGATGCGCAAACAGGCTACTTCCCATATCTTACATGGCGATACATCGCATGACGGCTAAGCGTACTTAGTCGGAGATGTTGATGATGTCCTTGGCCCTGCCAAGGGTGAGGCGTAGCGAGGCTGGGGACTCGACTTCCTCCTCGCTAATAGGTTCCATACGAGTAGTGCTGGGCCGAGTAGATGGAGCGGGAGCTAGGGGTGGAATAACACGAATAGGAGTCGGCGTGAGTGGCGGTGCAGTGCGCACTGGAGTGGGTGCAATGACTTGGTTGAACTCCTTAGTAGAAGGCAGGCGACGAGAAGGCGCATATGATGCAGATGATGAGGCATAAGTCAATGGCGGTGCTGTGGGCAGGAGCTCCCTCCTATTGGCAGCACAGCCATGGACAGAGTCCATGCAGGCGGCCACGAAGTCGTCCACCAAGTTATCGAAGGCGGCCTCCAGGGCCCGAAGATACTCAATAAGCATCTCAAAGGCCTCGTCTCGCTCTCCTCTGGGGCAGGAGTATGCGTAGTGACAGGTGTAGGGCACGTGGCATGGAAGATAGCGGTAACGACGAGCCTTCATCATGGGAAGGACATCCGTGAGGCGAGCTATCGACTGGCGGGCTGCCATCTGGATAGCATGCTTCTCCATGGGCATGGCTCTTCCCACGAACCGGAAGCAGCGTAACTCACCACGCCCTCCCCTGAATTGCATCGAGGCCTGGTGCATGGTCAAACTGTCGTTGACTTTGTGCTACCAGAGAGAGACGACTGGGCGCACAGATGGCCCCATCGCGACCTGAACGATGGAGGATAGAAGCTTGACGAACCCATCGGGTACGTTGACGAAGTACTAAGACTCGCAGCTGTTGTCGGCCATCTACAAAAGTAGGCAAGAATTCTGAATGGTCAGATCATAAATATATGCTGACTGTCAGAAAAAAATGACTACAATTGCAAAGATACAGATTAGCTCTAACATGCTAATAACCAATTAGCGATCGCACCTAGTGGCTTCCTACAGTCAGCCTGGCTCTGGTACCAAGCTTGTCACGACCGGTTTTCCAATAAAAATACTTATTGGGAAACCAATCTTTTGGATTCAGTATGAGAGAAAATCCTCCTCACTGGTAGACAAACTCTTGATACAATAAGCCAGTAGCACAGGATATATTACAGGGTTGAGCTAAGGGTGCTCAACAATTTATTACAAGCGCGCCAATAATTATACATAATGGCGGATATATCACAATGGTGTGGTGGCATACTACTGACTCGGGGAATAAGCGATGGTGGAATAATACAGTGGGGAGTGAGATAACATGGCTCTCAAACTAGCATCTCATCGAGCGTCGAGGTGAGGCTCGATGTACTTTATTCGGGTTGCGGAAGCGGATATAATATAGTGACCAAATCCAGGGTCGCATGAGACTGACTGGGATTCCTCTAGGCGTCGGACTCGCTATCGAACTCTTCATCCATGAGATCACCTTCGTCAGCATCTGGCCAAATCAACAAGCCAGTGAGTACTTTGAAAGTACTCGGAAGACAGTTCGGACGTAAGATATAACAAATGCATGCATGAATGCGTCATGAATAATTTACCAAAGCACATTCAAATATTAGCAGGCAAGGTGAGTGAAAATGGGAATCGGCGGTAGTCCGCCTGAAATCTCAACAGAAATATAAATGGAAACCGATCGTGTGTCTGAAGCGACGCCACGAAAGGTGAACAACTATATAAAATAAAATTCTTGCCACAGTCGGGCGTCTTAGCGACACCACATAAAGGGCTTTAAAAGAAATGCCACAGTCGGGCGTCTTAGCGACACCACATAAAGGGCTTTAAAAGAAATGCGACAGTCGGGCGTTTAGCGACACCACATAAAGGACTTTAAAAGAAATGCCATAGTCGGGTGTCTTAGCGACACCACATAAAGGGCTTTAAAAGAAATGCCACAGTCGGGCTTCTTAGCGACACCACATAAAGGGCTTATGAGGAAAGTAAATAACAACACTGCCGCAGTCGGACGTCTGAGCGACATCACAGAAAGGGCTTATGAGGAAAGTAAATAACAGCACTGCCGCAGTCGGACGTCGGAGCGACATCACAGAAAGGGCTTATGAGGAAAGTAAATAACAGCACTGCCGCAGTCGGACATCTGAGCGACATCACAGAAAGGGCTTATGAGGAAAATAAATAACAGCACTGCCGCAGTCGGACGTCTGAGCGACATCACAGAAAGGGCTTTCTTCATAAGGAAAAATAATACACATGTTAGATTAATCAGCTCAGGTCAATATACGGGTTAGTCCATCCACATGAATAAACATTTAACCGGACTCAGCATTCTTATGATTCACCGGAGTATCTGTCACCAAAACTGGCACTTGTCAGAATAAGTTAGCACAGAACTTGGATATGGATAGGATGATTTGAAGAATTTATGACTCTGCAGAGTTTGTACAAAAATTTCCCACAACCAACGGATTTCCGTAGTCACGAAGGACTAGTTCCGCTTACAGTATTTCGGAAGAAAACACAGCTAACCAGTACACACCCATCCAACCTCTCGATGCCAGGAATCACCCTAGACATCGTCCAAGAAAAACTTTTGAGACAGGGAGATCACAATCTCGAATAGCATGGGATCAAATTTATATACGCGCGCTCTAAGGGGTGCCCCCCTCTCGGTCCCAACCGGAAACACCCATGCCCCCTGACCGGATGACTGGCTTTAATCCAGGGCCATGTAACCATCATCCCGGCCTCTCCTTTTGGTGTGTACCAGGAAAGCGGTTTGCAACTTACTAAACCATATTCCTTGCGGAAAGCATGTGGTAGTACAGGAAGGGAATGTGGACGGGAACCGAACCGATACGGGCTGACACTGATGTCAATAGTATGGCATAAGACTGGCATGCTACAACACTGCCGTCTTATCCATCCTCATGCCAACACATGGCCATGCATACTCACATCCAACAACGTTTGGATCATCGAACTCACTTGCTTTAACAATGCATGGAAATAACATTCCTCGATATGCTCATCAATATACCATGCAACTAGCTAAATGTAAAACATGCCAAGACACTCATCATATCAAAAGTTCAAACATGCTTGCCTGGTTCAGAGTAGTCGGAGTCTAGCTCGGTGAAGTTTACGGTCCCGTCACCTCCGTCGGTATCTACGGTATAGAGAGGATACACGCACTATCGTAAATACCTAGAGGTGCACAGAAATTAATCCAAATAATTTTTTAATAAATCTGATAAAAACTAGACAAAATTTTGAAGAGAACAGAAGAAGAATCACTCAAAAATATGCTTATGTTTAAAAGTTATTAAGGTTTTTGCCCAGGGACTCATCTGTAATGAAACAGAAACTTCCCAGGGTTCTTTTTATAAAAACAGAAAACGCTTCAGTCTCAATTACGCCAGCTCAGAGAAGAAAGCGTATTTTTGCTCGAAGGCGCTTTTGGAAAAAGGTTCGAAAATAAAAGAAATCTGACGGGGTGGTCCCACCCGTCGGGTTTGAAAACGGGGCAGGGCCTTTGGCGCCAGAGGACCGCGGCGATCGCCGGCGGCGATCCACGACGAGGCAGAGGGATCGGAGGGTACCTCCATGCTCAGGGCGCCATTCCGCGTCGGGTGGTGGTGGTGGTGGTCGCCGGTGAGCACCACGTCGACGGTGGCTCCTGCTCCGGCCGACGGCGGTTCGGGCGAGGATGGAGCTCGTCGGAGAGGGCTGCAAGCATCAAATTGAGGTGGGGGTCAGGCCTCTGGTAGCTAGAGGAGGATATTGACGGAGTTTGGGCGCCGGGGACGGCCTCACCGAAGAGAACGTTGCCAGAGCCCAAGGCGGGCGGAGGTGGCCGGAGTCGAGGAAGAAAGGCCCCTCGAGGCCCCTCCAGTGGCTAGGCGGGGTCTGGCGAGGTGGTGGAGTTGTGCGGGGGCAAGAGCAAGCTCGGGGGGGCTATATATAGGCGGTCCGAGGCGGTTGCTGTGAACGGATAAGTCCGGCGGGTGATTACGGCGGAGCTGTGGGTGGACGGCCGGCTTACGGGCTTGATCATCGACTAGGTGGAGCACTGGTGCCATCCCAGTGTGCAACTCAGCACGGGAGGGAGAGTTACTGCCTGTCCTCGACGGAACGGCCGCACGGCACGCCGGCGGCAGAGAACGTGCTCTGCGCGTGCCAGGCCACAGTGGCAGTGCTGCATGCGTGCGCTGGCAAGGAAATGGCCACGCGGAGCCACCAGGGGGTTTGGGCGGCGCTGAACATCGTTATGCCGCCGTTCTGCTCCCTGTCGGCCGCTACGGTGGTTCGGCCGCCGCAATACACGCCGGGACAGGCGGGCCAAGGCGCCACCGACGCCAGGAAGGTGCCAAGCGCGCGTGTGGAGCTCCGGACAAGCAGGCCAGGCGGCGAGCAACGTGCCAACGGCACTGTGAGCATGTGACTGAACTTAACTGACGAAGATCAACACTGAAATCTGAATTTAACTGAAAATGACTGAGACAGTGCATGCAAGGTGTTCGACAGAATGATCCAGGCATGTAGGGATTTTTCCTTGAGCTGGTTTTTGGTGGAGTGGCTTCTCATTGCACCAGTAGGCTGCCTGATTTTTGGTGGAATTTTTGGAGAAGTGAAAATATGAATTTCACCAAATTTGGCAAATCTGGTCCAAACTTGCAGAGAGTGGAAGTTGAAAAATTTGAAAAAAAAGATGAGTGGATCAAGATGGTTCCAGGTTGAGGGTACCAAGGACTAGCCAGTAGAGTTGGTCTGAGGTCCAAATACAAATGCTATAGGGTACTTGCTTTGCAAATGACTCAGGCTCAAAATAAAGATCAGAAAAGATTTGAGAGTTGAAATAATAAAAATGAAATCCAAAACTTGTTTGGTTTAGAAGGGACAGAGGACTTAGGTTGTTTTCAAGGAGGAGGGGAGGTTTTGAATGGGTTTTACCACATGGGCAAAAATACAAAGTCATGGGTGGTTTTCAATATATGAAAATCCCAAATTCTCATAGAGTTTCTTTTTAAAAGAAAAACAATAAATCCCAAAAATATGTTTTGAGCAGGGAGTCATTAGAGAAAAAGTTTTAAAATACCAAACACCATAGTTTGAAAATGACACAGAAATAAAAAAATCCTTGCCCAAAAAAAGAAGTTTTTAAGAGGAAGGTTTTTTCTGAAAGGAAAAAAAATTTAAATGCCCTCTTTTCAAAACCAACAAAGGTTTTGCTAAAGACCAAATGAAAATTTTTTGGAGTGTCACAACACCTACCCCCTTAGGAAAAATCTCATCCCCGAGATTTCAGCTGTTCCATAAATGAGTGCGGATGCTCTGCTCGAAGAAAATCCTCTCTTTCCCAAGTTGCTTCGCTGTCAGTGTGATTGCTCCACTGAACTCTGAAAATTTTAATGGTCTTCTGTCGGGTCCTCCTTTCAGACTCCTCTAATATCTTCACGGGACGTTCCCTATAAGTGAGGTCTTGTTCCACGTCAATGCTCTCATGGGCTACTTGTTTCTCTGGGTTGCTTACGCACTTTCTTAACCGCGAAACGTGGAACACGTTGTGGATATCTCACAGTTCCTTAGGTAAGTCTAGCTGATATGCTACTGTGCCTTTTCGGGCCACTATACAGAATGGTCCGATGAATCTTGGCGCTAGCTTCCCTTTTATTTTGAATCGTTGTAACCCCCTCATAGGGGATACTCGTAGGTATACGAATTCACCGGGTGCGAAGTTCACCCCACGATGCTTCTGATCGTAATAACTCTTCTGTCGGCTTTGAGCGGTCTTGAGTCTATTTCTGATTAGCTTGACCTTTTCCTCGGCTTCTCTGAGCATCTCTGGTCCGAAGATACGGCTGTCTCCAGTTTCTGACCAATTTAACGGGGTACGACATCTCCGTCCATACAAGGCCTCAAATGGTGCCATTTGCAGGCTGGCCTGGTAACTGTTGTTGTACGCAAACTCAGCATATGGCAGGCTCTCTTCCCAACTGGCCCCATATGTGAGGACACATGCTCTCAGCATGTCCTCTAAAATCTGGATTACGCGTTCTGTTTGTCCATCGGTCTGGGGGTGGTATGCTGTACTGAAGGCTAGTTGAGTTCCCAGAGCCTGTTGTAAATGATCCCAAAATCTCGAGATGAACTGAGTGCCTCTGTCAGATATTATGGTCTTCGGAACACCGTGCAAACAAACTATACGGGAGAGATATATCCTGGCAAGCCTCTGAGTGGTGTGGGTCATCTTTACTGGAATAAAGTGTGCCACCTTGGTTAATCTATCGGTGATGACCAATATGGCATCATTTCCGTGTCGTGACCGAGGTAGTCCGACAATGGAATCCATCCCTATTTCATCCCATTTCCACTCAGGTATTTTGTTTGGTTGCAGTAATCCGGCTGGTCTCTGATGCCCAGCTTTAATGCGTTGGCATGAGTCGCAACATGCAATGAAAGTGGCTATGTCTCTCTTCATACCGTGCCACCAAAATCTTTCCTGAATATCTTTATACATTTTGGTTCCTCTCGGGTGGATTGAGTACGGGGCGGTGTGGGCTTCAGTTAAAATTTGCTGTTTAAGGTCTTCTATGTCTGGCACGCAGAGTCTCTCCTCGTACCATTGTCGGTGTACTAAAGTAGGGGTGCCTTAGTACCCCGAACTTGTGCACGGGCAGTCGTAGCACCCCGCGGCAAGGCTTGCCAGGCGATCGCCAAGACTCTTCATGGTCCCTTTTTGGGCCATCCAAGAACAAAGTATTTGAGCCAAGGCCCTGGCAGGTGGAGCCTGCCGGGAAGGCCACCCGAAGAGAGCAAGGCCCCGGCAAGAGGAGCTTGCCGGGACGACCGCTCGAAGCACAAGGCCCCGGCAAGAGGAGCTTGCCGGGATGGCCGACCAAGGCACGACAAGAGGCTTGCCGCGACGCGCTCCGCGTCCCGGCAAGGACCGGTGAGCGACAAGCTCCCGGGAGCGACAAGGCATCAACCGCGGCGAGGCGCTTGCCGCGGCAAGTCACCACCCCGCGCCTGCGCTCCAGCTCATCCACCCACGCGTCGCTCTGGGGCCATTCCAGGCGTACGTGGCGAGAGGCTGCGCAGCCAGGAGCATGGGGTGGAAAGGCATCGCTGACAGAGTAGCCGTCGTGGCAAACAATGGCGCTCCTGACGGTCCCTTTCCTGCACCGTCTGGGCGATGCGGACGGGAATTTAATGCCCTTGTCCCCTGCCGTCAGAGTTAGGTATGATAGCACTGTGCAAACAACTGTACCCAACACAGCATTTTCCAGTTTTGCCCCCGCCTACGTTACCACCTGTGCGTAACCCCTTGCACATATAAAAGGATGCCCCATGCGCAACGGGAGGGGGGGAAGAGAGGAGGCCATTCACGCTCGGTGTACTGTAGCACCACACGCTCCCGAGCAAGAACACAATACAAAACCACAAAGCATCAGTAGGGTTTTACGCATCCGTGCGGCCCGAAGCTGGGTAAACCCCTTGTGTGCATCGCCTCGATCCGCTCTTCGCGCGACCTCTGCCCCCGCCGAACCAAGAAAGGGGCTCGGTCCCCATAGGTGTTCGTGGAGGCAGATTTCCCCCGACAACCATAATATTCCTCCATCGTCTACGACGAATTCCGAGGTTTTTCCCTTACTCACCTTTCTTTTGATGCGTTCGATGCTGGGGTGACCAGGTTGAGCTCCTTTGATTTTCTCCACAAGGTCGGGTTGTATACTCAAGTTTGTCATGGTGCCTTCCGCTACCATTAATAAGTTGAGTTTGGCAAATTCCAGTTGGAACTCGGTTCTCAAGCTTTGCAGACTGCTTTCGTCGGAGCCGGGGTTCCGACTAAGGGCAACGGCTACTACATTTGCTTTACCTGGATGGTAGTGGATACCAACATCATAATCCTTTACCAATTCCAACCAGCGTCGTTGCCGTAAATTCAGTTCTGGCTGCGTGAAAATATATTTGAGACTTTTATGGTCCGTATATATTTCACATCGATTTCCAAGTAGGAAGTGCCTCCATTCCTTAAGTGCATGAATGATGGCTGCCATTTCTAAGTCATGAGTGGGATAATTTTCCTCATGCTTGCGAAGCTGCCTTGAAGCATAGGCGACAACCTTGCCTTCTTGCATCAATACACATCCGAGACCTTTTCTGGACGCATCACAATATACTTCAAAATTCTTGTGTATGTCCGGCACAATTAATACGGGTGCTGTCGTTAATTTCCACTTTAGCTCTTGGAAACTTTTGTCGCAGGCTTCTGTCCATTCAAACTTCTTGTCTTTATTGAGTAACTGTGTCATAGGCTTGGCGATGGTGGAGAATCCTTCAATAAATCTGCGGTAATATCCTGCCGTTCCCAAGAAACTTTGTATGTCCGTTACACTGGCTAGTGACTTCCAGCCAAGTACGGCCTTGACTTTTTCCGGGTCTACTGTGATACCGTCTTGGGTCAGCACATGGCCTAGAAAGCCTACTTGCTTTAGCCAAAATTCGCACTTGCTGAACTTGGCATACAATTGATGTTCCCTAAGTTCGCCTAGTACCATTCTGAGATGTTCCGCGTGCTCTTCTGGTGTCTTGGAGTATACCAGAATATCGTCGATGAATACCACAACGAACTTGTCCATAAATTTCATAAATACTTTGTTCATGAGGTGAACAAAATATGCGGGGGCGTTTGTTAATCCAAATGGCATTACCGTGAACTCATACAGCCCATATCTGGAGGTGAAGGCTGTCTTGGGGATATCTTCGGTTCGCACCTTCAATTGATGGTATCCTGGCCTCAGGTCAATTTTTGAGAATACCTTGGCCTGAGCGAGCTGATCGAATAAATCATTTATCCTTGGCATCGGGTATTTGTTCTTGACCGTGACCATGTTAAGGGCTCGGTAGTCAATACACAACCTCAGTGTTCCGTCTTTCTTTTTAGCAAATAAAATTGGTGATCCCCAAGGTGAGGAACTGGCTCGAATGTATCCTTTGTCCAGCAATTCCGTTATTTGTTTTTTTCAATTCGACCAACTCGGATGGTGCCGTTCTGTATGGTTTCTTGTATATGGGGGTAGTTCCTGGTGCTAACTCAATGCTGAATTCTATCTCTCAGTCTGGTGGCATGCCTGGAAGCTCTTCGGGAAAACGTCTGGAAATTCACATACTACTGGAACCTTGTTTAACTCAGAAACGTCCACCTTATTTAATCTTGGTTGCCGGGGTATTTCTCTTTCCTTGGCGGATACCCTTATTGTCTTCCCGTGGCGGTGTGTGAGAATTACGGTCCGGTTGAAACAGTCAATGAAACCCTTGTTGGTGGTTAGCCAGTCCATCCCGAGGATGACATCCAGTCCTTTATTTTCCAACACAATGAGATTGGCGTGGAACTTCAATCCTTTGAACTCAATAACCACATCCTGACAGTAACTCTGAGTGACTTGCTGAATCCCAGGGGACTTGATGGTCATGGATTTCTCCAAAGGAAGCATCGAAAAATTATTTTGCAAACCAAAACTTTTCGAAATAAAAGAGTGAGAAGCTCCAGAATCAAACAAAACCGTTGCAGGTATTGTGTTGACAGGAAACGTACCGAGTACGATATCCGGAGCATTTTGTGCCTCCTCTTTGGTTACGTGGTTCAGATGACCCTTCCTGTGGTTGTTGTTGGGATTGAAATTGTTTTGCTTGGGCGCTGTATTATTGCCGCCGTTGTTCGGCTTTGGGGCTGAGTTTCTAGGCTTGGGACACTGCTTGGCATAGTGTCCTTCCTCTCCACAGGCGTAGCAAGTAATGCCGGGGCGATATGTGAACTCCTTGTCCCTTGCATGGAAATTCTTGATTGGGCGTGAAACGTTGGACACAGACTTGTGTGTTCCACCCTTTTGAAAATCTGTCTTGCTTCGATGATTGCGAGCATAGTTGGTCTGGTCCCTTTTTCGCTTGCGGATATCTTCCAAGCTGCGTCTTTCATTTTCCAGAGTAATTGCCTTGTCCACCAGTGTTTTAAAATCTGGAAAAGTGTGTACGACCAGTTGGCATTTAAGCGCGGGCGCTAGACCGTCAAGGAATTTTTCCATCTTCTTGCTTTCAGTCATACGATCTTCATTGGCGTAGCGAGACAATAAAGTAAAATGACCGTTGTAATCTGACACTGTCATGTTCCTTTGTTTGAGGTCATCGAACTCTCTCTTTTTGATTTTCATAATACTCTTTGGAATGTGCGCGCCACGAAAGCCTTCCTTAAAATCATCCCAGGTTATATTATTTTCGTTCGGATGCATGTGCAGGAAATTCTCCCACCAAGATGCGGCTGCTCCTGTGAGATAGTTCCTAGCATATAGTACCTTTTCGAGGTCTGAACATTGTGCAATATTTAATTTTCTCTCCACGTCTCGAAGCCAGTCTTCGGCCTCATGAGGCTTGTCAGTATGAGAAAATGTTGGAGGACGCGTCTTCTGTAGCTCAGATAACTTGGAATGCTGTTGATACTGCCCATGGTGATTTCTCATGTTGATGACTTGGTTCATCATTTCCTGATGCTGCTGCTGACTTTGTTCATAAAGGCGCCACATTTGAGCAAGTGCCGTTTCACTGCCCTGTTGACTTGATTGACCTTGATTGAAATTGTTGCCTGGTTGAGTGTCATGATATTGACTCGACTGCCCTTGTGCAAAATTGTTGTCCGGTTGAGTGCCATAATTTTCCTCTGGCGGAGCTGGCATGGAGCGAGTCCAAGGATGAGACATTTTTTTCACTATGGGGATATATTTTGTAAAACCCATAAGAAAAACGAAAAGGGGTGCCAAAATTTAATTCCATAAAAACACAAGGTTGGCAAATAAATCAAAATAGCCACGATTGCTTAAGGGAAAACAATTTAATTTGCGCACGGAGAAAGACTGCTCATTACGTATCTTATACGCGGGCGATAATTATACAATACACCACTTAGGATATGCGTACATAACCCTGACATGTTATTTAGGCTAGTGCACTCCTCCACTTCCTACATGATGCGCAAACAGGCTACTTCCCATATCTTACATGGCGATACATCGCGTGACGGCTAAGCGTACTTAGTCGGAGATGTTGATGATGTCCATGGCCCTGCCAAGGGTGAGGCGTAGCGAGGATTGGGACTCGACTTCCTCCTCGCTAATAGGTTCCATACGAGTAGTGCTGCGCCGAGTAGATGGAGCGGGAGCCAGGGGTGGAATAACACGAATAGGAGTCGGCGTGAGTGGCGGTGCAGTGCGCGCTGCAGTGGGCGCAATGACTTGGTTGAACTCCTCAGTAGAAGGCAGGCGACGAGCAGGCGCATATGATGCAGATGATGAGGCATAAGTCAATGGCGGTGCTGTGGGCAGGAGCTCCCTCCTGTTGGCAGCACAGCCATGGACTGAGTCCATGCGGGCAGCCACGAAGTCGTCCACCAAGTTATCGAAGGCGGCCTCCAGGGCCCGAAGATACTCAATAAGCATCTCAAAGGCCTCGTCTCGCTCTCCTCTGGGGCAGGAGTATGCGTAGTTACAGGTGTAGGGCACGTGGCATGGAAGATAGTGGTAACGACGAGCCTTCGTCATGGGAAGGACATCCCTGAGGCGAGCTATCGACTGGCGGGCTGCCATCTGGATAGCATGCTTCTCCGTGGGCATGGCTCTTCCCACGAACAGGAAGCGGTGTAACTCACCATGCCCTCCCCTGAATTGCACCGAGGCCTGGTGCATGGTCAGACTGTCGTTGACTTTGTGCTGGCAGAGAGAGACGACTGGGCGCACAGATGGCCCCATCGCGACCTGAACAATGAAGGGTAGAAGCTTGACGAACCCATCGGGTACGTTGGCGAAGGACTGAGACTCGCAGCTGTTGTCGGCCATCTACAAAAGTAGGCAAGAATTTTGAATGGTCAGATCATAAATATATGCTGACTGTCAGAAAAAAATGACTACAATTGCAAAGATACAGATTAGCTCTAACATGCTAATAACCAATTAGCGATCGCACCTAGTGGCTTCCTACAGTCAGCCTGGCTCTGGTACCAAGCTTGTCACGACCGGTTTTCCAATAAAAATACTTATTGGGAAACCAATCTTTTGGATCCAGTATGAGAGAAATCCTCCTCACTGGTAGACAAACTCTTGATACAATAAGCCAGTAGCACAGCATATATTCAGGGTTGAGCTAAGGGTGCTCAACAATTTATTACAAGCGCGCCAATAATTATACATAATGGCGGATATATCACAATGGTGTGGTGGCATACTACTGACTCGGGGAATAAGCGATGGTGGAATAATATAGTGGGGAGTGAGATAACATGGCTCTCAAACTAGCATCTCATCGAGCGTCGAGGTGAGGCTCGATGTACTTTATTCGGGTTGCGGAAGCAGATATAATATAGTGACCAAATCCAGGGTCGCATGAGACTGACTGGGATTCCTCTAGGCGTCGGACTCGCTATCGAACTCTTCATCCATGAGATCACCTTTGTCAGCATCTGGCCAAATCAACAAGCCAGTGAGTACTTTGAAAGTACTCGCAAGACAGTTCGGACGTAAGATATAACAAATGCATGCATGAATAAATTACCAAAGCACATTCAAATATTAGCAGGCAAGGTGAGTGAAAATGGGAATCGGCGGTAGTCCGCCTGAAATCCCAACAGAAATATAAATGGAAACCGATCGTGTGTCTGAAGCGACGCCACGGAAGGTGAACAACTATATAAAAGAAAATTCTTGCCACAGTCGGGCGTCTTAGCGACACCACATAAAGGGCTTTAAAAGAAATGCCACAGTCGGGCGTCTTAGCGACACCACATAAAGGACTTTCAAAGAAATGCCACAGTCGGGCGTCTTAGCGACACCACATAAAGGGCTTTAATAGAAATGCCACAGTCGGGCGTCTTAGCGACACCACATAAAGGGCTTATGAGGAAAGTAAATAACAGCACTGCCGCGGTCGGACGTCTGAGTGACATCACAGAAAGGGCTTATGAGGAAAGTAAATAACAGCACTGCCGCGGTCGGACGTCTGAGCGACATCACAGAAAGGGCTTATGAGGAAAGTAAATAACAGCACTGCCGCAGTCGAACGTCTGAGCGACATCACAGAAAGGGCTTATGAGGAAAATAAATAACAGCACTGCCGCAGTCGGACGTCTGAGCGACATCACAGAAAGGGCTTTCTTCATAAGGAAAAATAATACACATGTTAGATTAATCAGCTCAGGTCAATATACGGGTTAGTCCATCCACATGAATAAACATTTAACCGGACTCAGCATTCTTATGATTCACCGGAGTATCTGTCACCAAAACTGGCACTTGTCAGAATAAGTTAGCACAGAACTTGGATATGGATAGGATGATTTGAAGAATTTATGACTCTGCAGAGTTTGTACAAAAATTTCCCACAGCCAACGGATTTCCGTAGTCACGAAGGACTAGTTCCGTTTACGGTATTTCGGAAGAAAACACAGCTAACCAGTACACACCCATCCAACCTCTCGATGCCAGGAATCACCCTAGACATCGTCCAAGAAAAACTTTTGAGACGGGGAGATCACAATCTCGAATAGCATGGGATCAAATTTATATACACGCGCTCTAAGGGGTGCCCCCCTCTCGGTCCCAACTGAAAACACTCATGCCCCCTGACCGGATGACTGGCTTTAATCCAGGGCCATGGAACCATCATCCCGGCCTCTCCTTTTGGTGTGTACCAGGAAAGCGGTTTGCAACTTACTAAACCATATTCCTTGCGGAAAACATGTGGTAGTACAGGAAGGGAATGTGGACGGGAAACAAACCGATACGGGCTGACACTGAAGTCAATAGTATGGCATAAGACTGGCATGCTACAACACTGCCGTCTTATCCATCCTCATGCCAACACATGGCCATGCATTCTCACATCCAACAACGCTTGGATCATCGAACTCACTTTCTTTAACAATGCATGGAAATAACGTTCCTCGATATGCTCATCAATATACCATGCAACTAGCTAAATGCAAAACATGCCAAGACACTCATCATATCAAAAGTTCAAACACGCTTGCCTGGTTCAGAGTAGTCGGAGTCTAGCACGGTGAAGTTTACGGTCCCGTCACCTCCGTCGGTCTCTACGGTATAAAGAGGATACACGCACTATCGTAAATACCAAGAGGTGCACAGAAATTAATCCAAATAATTTTTAAATAAATCTGATAAAAAACTAGACAAAATTTTGAAGAGAACAGAAAAAGAATCACTCAAAAATATGCTTCTGTTTAAAATTTATTAAGGTTTTTGCCCAGGGACTCATCTATAATGAAACAGAAACTTCCCAGGGTTGTTTTTATAAAAACAGAAAACGCTTCAGTCTCAATTACGCCAGCTCAGAGGAGAAAGCGTATTTTTGCCCGAAGGCGCTTTCGGAAAACGGTTCGAAAATAAAAGAAATCTGATGGGGTGGTCCCACCCGTCGGGTTTGAAAACGGGGCAGGGCCTTTGGCGCCAGAGGACCGCGGTGATCGCCGGCGGCGATCCACGACGAGGCAGAGGGATCGGAGGGTACCTACGTGCTCAAGGCGCCTTTCCGCGTCGGGTGGTGGTCGCCGGTGAGCACCATGTCGACGGTGGCTCCTGCTCCGGCGGACGGCGGTTCGGGCGAGGATGGAGCTCGTCGGAGAGGGCTGCAAGCATCAAATAGAGGTGGGGGTCTGGCCTCTGGTAGCTAGAGGAGGAGATCGACGGAGTTTGGGCGCCGGGGACGGCCTCACCAAAGAGAATGTTGCTGGAGCCCGAGGCGGGCGGAGGTGGCCGGAGTCGAGGAAGAAAGGCCCCTCGAGGCCCCTCCAGTGGCTAGGCGGGGTCTGGCGAGGTGGTGGAGTTGTGCGGGGGCAAGAGCAAGCTCGGGGGGGCTATATATAGGCGGTCCGAGGCGGTTGCCGTGAACGGATAAGTCCGGCGGGTGATTACAACGGAGCTGTGGGTGGACGGCCGCCTTACGGGCTTGATCATCGAGTAGGTGGAGCACTGGTGCCATCCCAGTGTCCAACTCAGCACGGGAGGGAGAGTTACGGCCTGTCCTCGATGGAACGGCCGCACGGCACGCCGGCGGCAGAGAACGCGCTCTGCGCGTGCCAGGCCACGGTGGCGGTGCTGCATGCGTGCGCTGGCAAGGAAATGGCCACGCGGAGCCACCAGGGGGTTTGGGCGGCGCTGAACAGCGTTATGCCGCCGTTCTGATCCTTGTCGGCCGCTACGGTGTTTCGCCCGCCGCAAGACACGCCGGCGGAGGCGGGCCAGGGCGCCACCGACGCCAGGAAGGTGCCAAGCGCGCGTGTGGAGCTCCGGACAAGCAGGCCAGGCGGCGAGCAACGTGCCAAGGGCACTGTGAGCATGTGACTGAACTTAACTGACGAAGATCAACACTGAAATCTGAATTTAACTGAAAATGACTGAGACAGTGCATGCAAGGTGTTCAACAGAATGATCCAGGCATGTAGGGATTTTTCCTTGAGCTGGTTTTTGGTGGAGTGGCTTCTCATTGCACCAGTAGGCTGCCTGATTTTTGGTGGAATTTTTGGAGAAGTGAAAATGTGAATTTCACCAAATTTGGCAAATCTGGTCCAAACTTGCAGAGAGTGGAAGTTGAAAATTTTGAAAAAAAAGATGAGTGGATCAAGATGGTTCCAGGTTGAGGGTACCAAGGACTAGCCAGTAGAGTTGGTCTGAGGTCCAAATACAAATGCTATATGGTACTTCCTTTGTAAATGACTCAGGCTCAAAATAAAGATCAGAAAAGATTTGAGAGGTGAAATAATTAAAATGAAATCCAAAACTTGTGTGGTTTAGAAGGGACAGAGGACTTAGGTTGTTTTCAAGGAGGAGGGGAGGTTTTGAATGGGTTTTACCACATGGGCAAAAATACAAAGTCATGGGTGGTTTTCAATATATGAAAATTCCCAATTCTCATAGAGTTTCTTTTTAAAAGAAAAAAAATAAATACCAAAAATATGTTTTGAGCAGGGAGTCATTAGAGAAAAAGTTTTAAAAGACCAAACACCATAGTTTGAAAATGAGACAGAAATAAAAAAATCCTTGCCCAAAAAAAAGAAGTTTTTAAGAGGAAGGTTTTTTCTGAAAGGAAAAAAATTTAAATGCCCTCTTTTCAAAACCAACAAAGGTTTTGCTAAAGACCAAATGAAAAAATTTTGGAGTGTCACACATTCAACAAGAAGAAATATAAACCTGTCTTAGTATGGGCCCAAAAGAATAGGGGCCTATTAACGGGCCTGATCCGATATGGGCCGTAATTTGGCCCAAAACACGGCAGGCTGTGAACGGGCCTAATCTGGAATGGGCCTCCATTTGACCCAAAACATGGCAAGCAGTTAACGGGCCTGCCCACTAGTGTCTGAAAAAACATGGTTGGCCTTTAGTTGGGTCGGCCTTTTCACCGTAATGGGCCTCTGTTAGGCCGAGCCACGTGTCGACGTATCATAGGCGCCTCCTGTCCAATGTGTGGATAACATCTGTCCGAACATTGAGCCGACACTTGTTTCCTCCGGCCAATGAGAATTTTACACATGGAAAATCCCCATTGGTCTGGGCTATTAATGGATTATTGGATCCAAAACCGGACCCGATAGTTTAACGGCGACCCGTTACGGTCGATGCCACATGTCGGTCACCCTTGATGAAGGCACTTCTATGACACGTGATTTATCGTCATGGAAGTGGACACTTCCATGATGATAATTTTGCTAATGTCATGGAACACTTCTACGACAGCACAGGTATGACTATCTTGATTCTGTCATAAAATTGTCATGGATGTACATGCATGACAGAAAACGTGACCTACTGTGACAAACACATATCATCACGGAAGTGTATTTTTTTTGTAGTGAGAAGACGCCTAATAGGCCCTGGCTGCGCCTGGGTGTGCTCCGAGGAGAGCACAACCCACCAGGGCGCGTTAGAGGCCCAAGCGCGCCTTGGTGGGTTGTGCCCACCTCGGGTGCCCCCCAGACCGCCTCTTTGCTCTATAAATACCCCAATATTCCAGAAACCCTAGAGGCATCGACGAAAATCAATTCCAGCCGCCGGAGTATCCAGAACCACCAGATCCAATCTAGACACCATCTCGGATGGGATTCACCACCTCCATATGTGCCTCTCCGATGATGCGTTAGTAGTTCTTTGTAGACCTTTGGGTCCGCAGTTAGTAGCTATATGGCTTCCCCTCTCTCGCTTAATTATCAATACAATAGTCTCTTGGAGATCCATATGTTGTATCTCTTTTTGCGGTGTGTTTGTTGGGATCGGATGAACTTTGAGTTTTTGATCAGATCTATCTTTTTATATCCATGAAAGTATTTGAGTTTCTTTGATCTCTTTTATGCATGATTGCTTGTAGCCTCGTATTTCTTCCCCGATATTTGGGTTTTTTTGCCAACTTGATCTATTTATCTTGCAATGGGAAGGGGTGCTTTGTAGTGGGTTCGATCTTATGGTGCTTGATCCCAGGGACAGAAGGGGAACCGACATGTATGTATCGTTGCTACTAAGGACAAAACGATGGGGTCTATCTCTACATAGATAGATCTTGTCTACATCATGTCATTGTTCTTATTGCATTACGCCATTTCTCCATGAACTTAATACACTAGATGCATGCTGGATAGTGGTCGATGTGTGGAGTAATAGTAGTAGATGCAGGCAGGAGTCGGTCTACTAATCTTGGACGTGATGCCTATATAATGATCATTGCCTGGCTATTGTCATGATTATTTGAAGTTCTATCAATTGGCCAACAGTAATTTGTTTACCCACCGTTTGCTATTTTTCTCGATACAAGCCAGTAGTGAAACCTACCGCCCTCGGGTCTCTTTCTCATATATTTTCCTTTGCGGTTTACTTTTCCTTTGTATTTATTTTCAGATCTATTAAACTAAAAATAGAAAAATACGTTGCTGCATTTTATTCTTATTTATTTTATTTGGCGTTCGATCTATCAACCTACTACAATTTATCTCACGTCCGTTTGCCTATCTTGAGGCGACATTACGTGGAAGGAATTGACGACCCCTTTAACACGTCGGGTTGCGAGGTTTTGTTATCTGTGTGCAGGGGCTGTTTATGTTGTGTTGATTTGTTCTCCTACTGGTTTGATAACCTTGGTTTCAAATCTGAGGGAAATACCTACTGTTGTTGTGCTGCATCATTCTTCCTCTTTTGGGAAATACCAACATAGCTTCGAGCCGCATCACACGACGCACGGGAAAAATGGAAACTGGCCCAGATTCAAGGTTAATGAAGAAGCAAAGAAGGCCTCAAGATCCCAGCATGTTCCGCACCCCTGCATGTACACTTATTAGGGCCTACCCCGACGATGCTCGATAGCGTGTTCATGGCAGGCCCCGGGGGCTTCTGTCAGTGCAATGAACCATGGGTCCGTTGCCTAGACTATGCACAGGCACGGGAGCAAGATTGCAGCAGTAGGCCAGTCTAGAGTACTAGAGACCAAGATCTTCGAAGGACCAACATGCAGATGAAGAGGACCAAGACCAAGCCAGAGAAACAAGATATCACCAGGAGAAAAACCTCCCTTGTCGGGCAGGCGAGCCTGGCGAGGATGGGGCCGCCCCCGGAAGAGAGCGTCAAATACATCCTGGCAGGGCCTGCCGGGACTCGCGGAGGCAAAACCACCTCACTCAACCACTCCACCACGACCCACGTTGTCGATTAGTGCGGTGTCAAGCCGCAGAGTGATTAAGTCGCATCCATTTGCCACATGGCGGCCTCTTTCTACAAGAAATACCTACAGACGACACCCATCCTACGACGTGTCAAGCGAGCAGGCGTGAAGCTGGCAAAATAGCCCTGCAAGCGATGAGGGTTAGAAGGTTGGACACCCACGCATTCATATGCACGGAACCACTATCGCCCTGAGGAAACCCTATCGGGCAAATGTACTATGCTCCACCACCATTCTTCCACCATCAATCGACCAAAGCAGGAGTAGGGTTTTACGCCTCACGGTGGCCTAAACATGGGTAAAATTGCCCATGTGATCTCTTCCGTGCTGCCCCACATTCTTCTACTCTTTGTGCAACGTGCCATCCCCCCACCGAAGGGATCTTTGGTCCCATAGGAGGCCGCGGTTTCCCGCGCGACACATTGTGAACAATTGAAATAAACAAGGCATATTGCAAATAACCAAATATAGCAATTGAAACTGGACATATTCTCACTACACTAGAAAAGAGACTCGACAAAACAAATCATGTGTTCTCCGCTGTGAAGAGGCACGAAAAACAAATCATGGTTTCCTCACTTGTCACAGATGGGCTCGTTCCCGTGGGAAGAGCACGGACCCTAGATGCTCTCCATGCTATCGTAGATGAGCTCCTTCCCCTTGGAAGAGCATGGCTGTAGGGTGCCCTCCTCATGTCGCAGACGGGCTCTTTCCCCTTGGAAGAGCAGATGGGCTCTTTCCCCATGGAAGAGACGGAGAGGGTGCCCTCCTCGTGGTCGTCGTCAATGAGGTCTGACTTGGAAGGAGTGGATCCCAAGCCAGCGTTGCAGAATGTGTCCTTCAGAAATGACAAAAGGGGCTCGATGGCGATGTGGGATGTCAAATTCTTGACGGCGACCCAGAGGAGATCAGCGGTGGGGCCATGAATGAGATCGACGGCGGTTGAACCCGAGGGGTTGGGGGTGGACCACTTAACATGTAACATAGCCCGCGTTAGGCCATCGTTGTCAATGACCTCGAATTCATAGCCGGCATCCGCGAGATACCCACATACTCTAGCCCACTGATTGAGTGCTTGCGGCCAGTAATGGTCGTCAGCTTACTTGGCGACGTCGGGCGAAGAGACCGTGATACACCTCTTTTGGGCCAGTCGCTCCTCGAGCTCCATGGGAAGTGTAGCCGGGCTTAGGCTGCAACACACTAGAGTGGGGGATGCGGATGAGGATATTTGCGAAAGGGGGCATTAGGCAGGCGTCATCTAAGAAACTCAGGGTGGCCTGGGTATGGAGATCGGTGGGTGAGATGCATGGGCAAACCGGGAGTTGTTGAAAATGGAGGCCTTGCAGCGACGATGGCGGTGACCTTGCTAGGGTTTTGAGAGAGGGAGGGGGTGTGTGTGTATGTGTGCGCGCTAGCGCTCCTGAGGAGGTTTTGGTGTCTATGTGTGTGTGTGTGGAGGGGGCGGGGGTGTGTTTGCAGACATGACGCGGCTACTGAAAATTTACTCTGTGGGAGTCAAATACGGGAGTGAAATGTCGGGGCTATTGAAAATTTGGATGGTGGTGCATCGCACATGGTTCGGAAATAACAATCGTGTGTTATCAAACAAAAGAACCCTCGAGGCGGGCAGATATTTTCGATGGATGCAGGCGGGAGCAGGAACAAGAAACATCACACACGGTCGAAACATAATAACCGTATGTTATTGTCAGTGCAACAAACCCTAGATCTGTTGCCCGACTGTGCACAGGCAGAAGATCAAGATAGAAGCACCAGCTCAAGCCAGAGTACTGGGGAGACCGAGATATCGGCAAGAGAAGGGCCTTCCTTGCTAGGCAGGCGAGCCCAGCAAGGGGCGAGGCCACCACCAAAAGCAAGCAACCAAGACTCCCCGGCAGAGCCTGCCGGGGCTCGCGGGGCAGAACCACCCCGCCAACCACTCAAACGCGACTCACGTCGTCAATCAGTATAGTGTCAAGCCACGAGATGATTAAGTGGCAGCCATTCGCTGCATGGCAGCCATTTCCTACAGAAACCCACAGATGACACCTGTCCTGCGACGTGTCAAGAGAACATGTGCGGAGGTGGCGAGATAGCGTGGCCGGCCTTGCCGGTCAACCAGTGATGTGACACTAAGTGGTGCATTAAATGCACACTGTCAGTCTACAGAGTTAGGTATGATAGCACTGTTTGCTATCATATCAGTGGATAATGACCACTTTGCCACTGTGGTGACCCCTTAATCAAGGAGGCCCATGGCACTCATAGGAGGGGTTAGAGAGTTAGAAAGTTGATGAACCCAAGCCACCATACGCGCATAGTCGCTGCGACCTCGAGGCAAACCTTGTCGGGCAAGTGTACTATGCATCACCACACTCATTCCACCATCAATCCACGAAAGCAGCAGTAGGGTCTTACGCCTCGTGGAGGGCCGAACCCAGGTAAATTGCATGTGAGCTCTTTGTCATGCTGTCGTGCGCTAATCTGCTCTTTGTGCAATGTGACGTCCTCCCATCAAACCATCGAGGGACCACCCGGTCCCATAGGTGGCCGCGGATATCCCGCGACATCTTTGGCGCGCCAGGTAGGGGGCTCGCTTATGCGAACCTGAAAGCGTGCGCAACGTGTCATCTTCATCGCCATCTTCATCTTCGACGACACCATCGACCATGGATCCTAAGAAGAAGTCCGGCCCTTCGGCCCATCCGTCCACCTCGAAGGCTCCGCCGCCCACGGCCTCAAGTGCCTCGGAGGCTACGGAGGCGAGCGAGCACGTGAACACTGCTCGGGGCATGACCGGAGCAGGTGGTGCCATCACCGCTCCCCCCGTGGCCAACACGGGGGCGGGAGATGTCGGAGGAGAGAGCACCAGCGACACCCTGGTGGTCACGCTCCACAAGGTGCGGGCGAGGGGGTCACTCCATCTGCACCCTATCCTCCCACTGATGGGCACAACCGTAGCAACGGCGCTCGGTCTGGGGAAAACCATCGCCCTCCGGCCGCCCCCACCACGGGAGCGACCACGGCCCATTTGTCTCCTCCTAGACGATCCGACCAGACTGCTACGCACGACGGAGCCGCTGACCCCCGAGCACCACCGCTTTGCGACCCCGCAGCCTAGGTGGTCGTTCCACTGCTGCGTGGACATGGCACTACCGCCGACGCTGCTACTGGCACCGTCAGGAGTCAGGCGACGGTGCGGTCGACGTCATCAGCCGCCAAGCACAGCCACGGAGGCTATGGCGTGAGCTCAGCTCCTACTGAGGTTTCTGCCGGCAGCGGAGCAGATGGATGAACCGTGCCACCCTACAAAGCATGTTCGGTTTCGCTGAGGCAGGGGCCTCGCGACAAGCTGGCCCACCATGACCTCCCCAAGCAACAGCAACCGTCCGCACTACCAGCCGAATGAAGGGGGCTGTCCCCAAAACGGCAGCCGATGCGGGCGCAGCATAATCAATACCCCGACTACGTCTCGATGGCCTCTTCTAACCCTCGAGCACGTCCAGGCCAATGTCGAGCCCCGGAGGATAGGCGGTGGGGAGACGCGCGTGTCGCCTTGGATCGGCGCCACGACCACCTCCGCCAGACCAACGGGTATGACGGCCTGAACGTCGACGGGCCTGCGCTCGGTGTTGGTGGGTGCCTACCTTTCGAGGTCGGCTGCTCTACCTTGACACGAGAGTTACGGCAAGTCCGTTTGCCGTCCATTCGCACGTTCAAGCTGCAGATACCTAAGAAGTATGACAGGAGGCTGAACCCGACAGAGTTTCTGACCATTTACACCATCGCTGTTCAGGCTGCCGGCGGAAGAGACGAGAAGGTGTTCGCAAACTAATTCCCTTTGGCGCTCATGTCCAATGTGAGGTCTTGGCTGATGCACCTGTCGGAGAACTCCATTTCGTCATGGGCAGAACTGTGCCACGAGTTCATCGGTGCCTTCACCAGTGGCCACCAAGAGCCTGGCAGGCCCAGCGATATGTAGCTTCTCCAGTAGAAGGAAGGAGAAACCCTCCGTAAGTATTTACAGAGATTTAGTAAAGTTCATAGAAATATTCCAAATATCCATCTGACAGCCGTTATAGCAGCCTTCCAGTCCAACGTGCGCAACCGTCGCATTCGTTCTAAGATGAATGTGCGGTTGCCCAAGACTGTGAAGCAGCTATACACACTGGTGAATACGTGTGCTCGAATGGAGGAAGGGAGGAAGTTGCCCGGAGAGGAGGATTGCATCAATGTTGATTCAGAAGAGGAGGATGAATCAACCAGTCAGAGAAAGGGCAAGAACCACAACAAGAAGCCAAGAGATAAGGCAATGATGATTGTAGAAGGTTCGGGAACACCTAGTACCGGCATGAAGGCCAAGGCTGAGGCCCCCGACAAGGAAGCTGCCACGTGCGCTGCCTGCCGGGAAGCCACTGCCGCAGAAAAAGTTGGGAAAGGTGAAGGGTCGTACTGCCAGATCCACCGAACCAAAGGCCACGACCTTTGGGAGGGTTATGAGTTTGAGCAGCTTGTCAAGAAACAGAGGAGAGAGTATGACAGGCGTGATAAGGAGAGAGGTCAGGACGCTGCTGGCGGTAAAGGGTGAGGTGTTGGGTAACGTAGTAATTTCAAAAAAATTCCTACGCACACGCAAGATCATGGTGATGCATAGCAACAAGAGGGGAGAGTGCTGTCTACGTACCCTCGTAGACCGAAAGCGGAAGCATTATATCAACGCGGTTGATGTAGTCGTACGTCTTCACAATCCGACCGATCCAAGCACCGTTACTCCAGCACCTCCGAGTTCTTGGCACACGTTCAGCTCGATGACGATCCCCGGGCTCCGATCCAGCAAAGCTTCAGGGAGGAGTTCCTTCAGCACGACGGCGTGGTGACGATCTTGATGTACTACCGACGCAGGGCTTCGCCTAAGCACGGCAACGATATGACCGAGGTGGAATATGGTGGAGGGGGGCACCGCACACGGCTAAGGAACGATCACGAAGATCAACTTGTGTGTTCTAGGGTGCCCCCCTGCCCCTGTATATAAAGGAGCCAGGGGGAGGGGCGGCCGGCCAGGGTTGGGCGCGCCAGGGGGGAGTCCTACTCCCACCGGGAGTAGGACTCCCTCTTTTTCCTATTCGGAGTAGGAGAAGGGGGGAAAGAGGAGGAGGGGGAAAAGGAAAGGGGGGGCGTCGCCCCCCTACCCTTGTCCTATTCGGACTAGGAGGGGGAGGGGCGCGCGGCCCCTTCCTTGCCCTTTCTCCCTTCTCCCTTAAGGCCCATAGTGGCCCATTAAACCCCCCGGGGGGTTCCGGTAACCCCCCCGGTACTCCGGTAAAATGCCGATTTCACCCGGAACCATTCCGATGTCCAAATATAGGCTTCCAATATATCGACCTTTATGTCTCGACCATTTTGAGACTCCTCGTCATGTCCGTGATCACATCCGGGACTCCGAACTAACTTCGGTACATCAAAATGCATAATCTCATAATAACTGTCATCGTAACTTTAAGCGTGCGGGCCCTACAGTTCGAGAAAAGTGTAGACATGACTGAGACAAATCTCCGTTCAATAACCAACAGTGGGACCTGGATGCCCATATTGGCTCCTACACATTCTACGAAGATCTTTATCGGTCAGACCGCATAACAACATACGTTGTTCCCTTTGTCATCGGTATGTTACTTGCCCGAGATTCGATCGTCGGTATCCAATACCTAGTTCAATCTCGTTACCGGCAAGTCTCTTTACTCGTTCTGTAATACATCATCTCGCAACTGACTTATTAGTTGCAATGCTTGCAAGGCTTATGTGATGTGCATTACCGAGAAGGCCCTGAGATACCTCTCCAACAATCGGAGTGACAAATCCTAATCTCGAAATACGCCAACCCAACATCTACCTTTGGAGACACCTGTAGAGCTCCTTTATAATCACCCAGTTATGTTGTGACATTTGGTAGCACACAAAGTGTTCCTCCGGCAAATGGGAGTTGCATAATCTCATAGTCATAGGAACATGTATAAGTCATGAAGAAAGCAATAGCAACAAACAACACGATCAAGTGCTAAGCTAACGGAATGGGTCAAGTCAATCAGATCATTCACCTAATGATGTGATCCCATTAATCAAATAACAACTCCTTGTCTATGGTTAGGAAACATAACCATCTTTGATTAATGAGTAGTCAAGTAGAGGCATACTAGTGACACTCTGTTTTGTCTATGTATTCACACATGTATTATGTTTCCGGTTAATACAATTCTAGCATGAATAATAAACATTTATCATGAAATAAGGAAATAAATAATAACTTTATTATTGCCTCTAGGGCATATTTCCTTCAGTCTCCCACTTGCACTAGAGTCAATAATCTAGTTCACATCACCATGTGATTTAACAGGAATAGTTCACATCACCATGTGATTAACACCCATAGTTCACATCGATATGTGATCAACACCCAAAGGGTTTACTAGAGTCAATAATATAGTTCACATCGCTATGTGATTAACACCCAAAGAGTACTAAGGTGTGATCATGTTTTGCTTGTGAGAGAATCTTAGTCAACGGGTCTGCCAAATTCAGATTCGTATGTATTTTGCAAATATCTATGTCAACAATGCTCTGCACAGAGCTACTCTAGCTAATTGCTCCCACTTTCAATATGTATCTAGATCGAGACTTAGAGTCATCCAGATTTGTGTCAAAGCTTGCATCGACGTAATTCTTTTACGACGAACCTTTTTGTCACGTCCATAATCGAGAAACATATCCTTATTCCACTAAGGATAATTCTGACCGCTGTCCAGTGATCTACTCCGAGATCACTATTGTACTCCCTTGTCAAAATCAGCATAGGGTATACAATAGATCTGGTACACAACATGGCATACTTTATAGAACCTATGGCTGAGGCATAGGGAATGACTTTCATTCTCTTTCTATCTTCTGCCGTGGTCGGGCTTTGAGTCTTACTCAATTTCACACCTTGTAACATAGGCAAGAACTCTTTCTTTGACTGTTCCATTTTGAACTACTTCAAAATATTGTCAAGGTATGTACTCATTGAAAAAACTTATCAAGCATCTTGATCTATCTCTATAGATCTTGATGCTCAATATGTAAGCAGCTTTACCGAGGTCTTTCTTTGAAAAACTCCTTTCAAACACTCCTTTATGCTTTGCAGAATAATTCTACATTATTTCCGATCAACAATATGTCATATATATACTTATTAGAAATGTTGTAGTGCTCCCACTCACTTTCTTGTAAATACAGGCTTCACCGTAAGTCTGCATAAAACTATATGCTTTGATCAACTTATCAAAGCGTATATTCCAACTCCGAGATGCTTGCACCAGTCCATAGATGGATCGCTGGAGCTTGCATATTTTGTTAGCACCTTTAGGATTGACAAAACCTTTTGGTTGCATCATATACAACTCTTCTTTAATAACTCCATTAGGGAATGCAGTTTTGTTTATCCATTTGCCAGATTTCATAAAATGCGGCAATTGCTAACATGATTCGGACAGACTTAAGCGTAGATACGAGTGAGAAACTCTCATTGTAGTCAACACTTCGAACTTGTCGAAAACCTTTTGCGACAATTCTAGCTTTGTAGGTAGTAACACTACTATCAGCGTCCGTCCTTGAAGATCCATTTAATCTCAATGGCTTGCCAATCATCGGGCAAGTCAACCAAAGTCCATACTTTGTTCTCATATATGGATCCCATCTCAGATTTCATGGCCTTAAACTATTTCGCGGAATCTGGGCTCATCATCGCTTCCTCATAGTTCGCAAGTTCGTCATGGTCTAGTAACATGACTTCCAGAACAGGACTACCGTACCACTCTGGTGCGGATCTCACTCTGGTTTACCTATGAGATTCGATAGTAACTTGATCTGAAGTTACATGATCATCATCATTAGCTTCCTCACTAATTGGTGTAGTAGTCACAAGAACAGACTTCTGTGATAAACTACTTTCCAATAAGGGAGAAGGTACAATTACCTTATCGAGTTCTACTTTCCTCCCACTCACTTCTTTCGAGAGAAACTCCTTCTCTAGAAAGGATCCATTCTTAGCAACGAATGTCTTGCCTTCGGATCTGTAATAGAAGGTGTACCCAACTGTCTCCTTTGGGTATCCTATGAAGACACATTTCTCCGATTTGGGTTCGAGCTTATCAGAATGAAACTTTTCACATAAGCATCGCAACTCCAAACTTTAAGAAACGACAGCCTAGGTTTATTGCTAAACCATAGTTCATACGGTGTCGTCTCAACGGATTTAGATGGTGCCCTACTTAATGTGAATGTAGCTGTCTCTAATGCATAACCCCAAAACGATAGTGGTAGATCGGTAGGAGACATCATAGATCGCACTATATCTAATAAAGTACGGTTATGACGTTCGGACACACCATTACATTGTGGTGTTCCAGGTGGCGTGAGTAGTGAAACTATTTCACATTGTTTTAACTGAAGGCCAAACTCGTAACTCAAATTTTTACCTCCGCCATCATATCGTAGATACTTTTATTTTCTTGTTACGATGATTCTCCACTTCACTCTGAAATTCTTTGAACTTTTCAAACGTTTCAGACTTATGTTTCATCAAGTAGATATACCCATATCTGCTCAAATCATTTGTGAAGGTCAGAAAATAATGATACTTGTCGCGAGCCTTAATATTCATTGGACCACATACATCAGTATGTATGATTTCCAACAAATCTATTGCTTGCTCCATTGTTCTGGAAAACGGCGTTTAGTCATCTTGCCCATAAGGCATGGTTCGCAAGCATCAAGTGATTCATAATCAAGTGATTCCAAAAGCCCATCAACATGGAGTTTCTTCATGCGCTTTACACCAATATGACCTAAACGGCAGTGCCACAAATAAGTTGCACTATCATTATTAACTTTGCATCTTTTTGGCTTCAATATTATGAATATGTGTATCACTACGATCGAGTTCCAACAAACAATTTTCGTTGGTGTGTATGACCATAGAAGGTTTTATTCATATAAACAAAACAACAATTGTTCTCTAACTTAAATGAATAACCGTATTGCAATAACATGATCAAATCATATTCATGCTCAACGCAAACACCAAATAACACTTATTTAGTTCAACACTAATCCCGAAAGTATAGGGAGAGTGCGATGATGATCATATCAATCTTGGAACTACTTCCAACACACATTGTCACCTCGACTTCTACTAGTTTCTGTTTATTCTGCAACTCCCGTTTTGAGTTACTACTCTTAGCAACTGAACCAGTATCAAATGCCGAGGGGTTGCTATAAACACTAGTAAATTACACATCAATAACATGTATATCCAATATACCTTTGTTCACTTTGCCATCCTTCTTATCCACCAAATACTTGGGGTAGTTCCGCTTCCAGTGACCAATCCCTTTGCAGTATAAGCACTTAGTCTCAGGCTTAGGACCAGACTTGGGTTTCTTCACTTGAGCAGCAACTTGCTTGCCATTCTTCTTGAAGTTCCCCTTCTTCCCTTTGCCCTTTTTTCTTGAAACTAGTGGTCTCGTTAACCATCAACACTTGATGTTTTTCTTGATTTCTACCTTCGTCGATTTTAGCATCGCGAAGAGCTTGGGACTAATTTCCGTTATCCCTTGCATATTATAGTTCATCACGAAGTTCTACTTACTTGGTGATGGTGACTAGAGAATTCTGTCAATCACTATCTTATCTGGAAGATTAACTCCCACTTGATTCAAGCGATTGTAGTACTCAGACAATCTGAGCACATGCTCACTAGTTAAGCGATTCTCCTCCATCTTTTTAGCTATAGAACTTGTTGGAGACTTCATATCTCTTAACTCGGGTATTTGCTTGAAATATTAACTTCAACTCCTGGAACATCTCATATGGTCCATGACGTTCAAAACGTCTCTCAAGTCCCGATTCTAAGCCGTTTTAAGCATGGTGCACTAAACTATCAAGTAGTCATCATATTGAGCTAGCCAAACGTTCATAACGTCTGCATCTGCTCCTGCAATGGGTCCGTCACCTAGTGGTGCATCAAGGACATAATTCTTCTGTGTAGCAATGAGGATAAACCTCAGATCACAGATCCAATCCGCATCATTGCTACTAACATTATTCAACACAATTTTCTCTAGGAACATATCAAAATAAACATATGAAAGCAACAACGCGAGCTATTGATCTACAACATAGATATGCTAATACTACCAGGACTAAGTTCATGATAAATTTAAGTTCAATTAATCATATTACTTAAGAACTCCCACTTAGATAGACATCCCTCTAATCCTCTAAGTGATCACGTGATCCATATCAACTAAACCATGTCCGATCATCACGTGAGATGGAGTAGTTTCAATGGTGAACATCACTATGTTGATCATATCTACTATATGATTCACGCTCGACCTTTCGGTCTCCGTGTTCCGAGGCCATATATGTTATATGCTAGGCTCGTCAAGTTAAACCTGAGTATTCCACGTGTGCAACTGTTTTGCACCCGTTGTATTTGAATGTAGAGCCTATCACACCCGATCATCACGTGGTGTCTCAGCACGAAGAACTTTCGCAACGGTGCATACTCAGGGAGAACACTATTACTATGATAATTTAGTGAGAGATCATCTTATAATGCTACCGTCAATCAAAGCAAGATAAGATGCATAAAAAGATAAACATTACATGCAATCAATATAAGTGATATGATATGGCCATCATCATCTTGTGCTTGTGATCTCCATCTCCGCAGCACCATCATGATCACCATCGTCACCGGCGCGACACCTTGATCTCCATCGTAGCATCGTTGTCGTCTCGCCAATCTTATGCTTCTACGACTATCACTACCGCTTAGTGATAAAGTAAAGCATTACAGGGCGATTGCATTGCATACAATAAAGCGACAACCATACGGCTCCTGCCGGTTGCCGATAACTCGGTTACAAAACATGATCATCTCATACAATAAAATTTAGCATCATGTCTTGACCATATCACATCACAACATGCCCTGCAAAAACAAGTTAGACGTCCTCTACTTTGTTTGTTGCAAATTTTACGTGGCTGCTACGGGCTTAAGCAAGAACCAATCTCACCTACGCATGAAAACCACAACGATAGTTTGTCAAATAGACTCCGTTTTAACCTTCGCAAGGACCGGGTGTAGCCATACTCGGTTCAACTAAAGTTGGAGAAACTGACACCCGCCAGCCACCTGTGTGCAAAGCACGGCGGTAGAACCAGTCTCGCGTAAGCGTACGCGTAATGTCGGTCCGGGCCGCTTCATCCAACAATACCGCCGAACCAAAGTATGACATGCTGGTAGGCAGTATGACTTGTATAGTCCACAACTCACTTGTGTTCTACTCGTGCAAAACATCAAACCATAAAAACCTAGGCTCGGATACCACTGTTGGGTAACGTAGTAATTTCAAAAAAATTCCTACGCACACGCAAGATCATGGTGATGCATAGCAACGAGAGGGGAGAGTGCTGTCTACGTACCTTCGTAGACCGAAAGCGGAAGCATTATATCAACGCGGTTGATGTAGTCGTACGTCTTCACAATCCGACCGATCCAAGCACTGTTACTCCGGCACCTCCGAGTTCTTGGCACACGTTCAGCTCGATGACGATCCCCGGGCTCCGATCCAGCAAAGCTTCAGGGAGGAGTTCCGTCAGCACGACGGCGTGGTGACGATCTTGATGTACTACCGACGCAGGGCTTCGCCTAAGCACCGCAACGATATGACCGAGGTGGAATATGGTGGAGGGGGCACCGCACAAGGCTAAGGAACGATCACGAAGATCAACTTGTGTGTTCTAGGGTGCCCCCCTGCCCCTGTATATAAAGGAGCCAGGGGGAGGGGTGGCCGGCCAGGGTTGGGCGCGCCAGGGGGGAGTCCTACTCCCACCGGGAGTAGGACTCCCTCTTTTTCCTATTCGGAGTAGGAGAAGGGGGGAAAGAGGAGGAGGGGGAAAAGGAAAGGGGGGGCGCCGCCCCCCTTCCCTTGTCCTATTTGGACTAGGAGGGGGAGGGGCGCGCGGCCCCTTCCTTCCCCTTTCTCCCTTCTCCCTTAAGGCCCATAGTGGCCCATTAAACCCCCCGGGGGGTTCCGGTAACCCCCCGGTACTCCCGTAAAATGCCGATTTCACCCGGAACCATTCCGATGTCCAAATATAGGCTTCCAATATATCGATCTTTATGTCTCAACCATTTCGAGACTCCTCGTCATGTCCGTGATCACATCCGGGACTCCGAACTAACTTCGGTACATCAAAATGCATAAACTCATAATAACTGTCATCGTAACTTTAAGCGTGCGGACCCTACGGTTCGAGAACAGTGTAGACATGACTAAGACAAATCTCCGGTCAATAACCAACAGCGGGACCTGGATGCCCATATTGGCTCCTACACATTCTACGAATATCTTTATCGGTCAGACCGCATAACAACATACGTTGTTCCCTTTGTCATCGGTATGTTACTTGCCCGAGATTCGATCGTCGGTATCCAATACCTAGTTCAATCTCGTTACCGGCAGGTCTCTTTACTCGTTCTGTAATACATCATCTCGCAACTGACTTATTAGTTGCAACGCTTGCAAGGCTTATGTGATGTGCATTACCAAGAAGGCCCTGAGATACCTCTCCAACAATCGGAGTGACAAATCCTAATCTCGAAATACGCCAACCCAACATCTACCTTTGGAGACACCTGTAGAGCTCCTTTATAATCACCCAGTTACGTTGTGACGTTTGGTAGCACACAAAGTGTTCCTCCGGCAAACGGGAGTTGCATAATCTCATAGTGATAGGAACATGTATAAGTCATGAAGAAAGCAATAGCAACAAACAACACGATCAAGTGCTAAGCTAACGGAATGGGTCAAGTCAATCAGATCATTCACCTAATGATGTGATCCCATTAATCAAATAACAACTCCTTGTCTATGGTTAGGAAACATAGCCATCTTTGATTAATGAGCTAGTCAAGTAGAGGCATACTAGTGACACTCTGTTTTGTCTATGTATTCACACATGTATTATGTTTCCGGTTAATACAATTCTAGCATGAATAATAAACATTTATCATGAAATAAGGAAATAAATAATAACTTTATTATTGCCTCTAGGGCATATTTCCTTCATGAGGCGGTGAAGCAAATCGCCCCGGCAAGCCCTTTCGGAACCAAGGAAAACCCGCCAGGGGCCGAGAGAAGGAGAACTGTGATGATGTGAGTGATGAGGGGAATGAAGAGGAAGCCAGTGAGCAGGACTATCAGAAATCGCCCCGGCAAGCCCTTTCGGAACCAAGGAAAACCCTCCAGGGGCCGAGAGAAGGAGAACTGTGATGATGTGAGTGATGAGGGGAATGAAGAGGAAGCCAGTGAGCAGGACTTTCAGAAGGCCACTAACGCCCTATGCATCGATGGAGGTGCACCCTTTGCACACCTTTCATCACCAACTCAAGCGATGGGCTCGAGAGGTCAATGCTATGGAACTTGCGCCAGAGGCCCGGAAGCCGCTCAAGTGTTCCCGCACGCCCATAATCTTTCATGAGGAGGACCACCCTGGCCGCACCACACGGGTAGGGTGTTTGCATTGTTGGTCTCCCCAACAATACGCAACCTCAAGGTCACAAAGATGTTAGTGGATGGTGGGGCCAGGTTGAATCTGATTTCCCCAGGAGTCATTGTCGGTGTCAAAACCGACAGATCTCGGGTAGGGGGTCCCGAGCTGTGTGTCATGGATCGATAGGTAACAGGTGACAGGGGACATGATATTTACCCAGGTTTAGGCCCTCTTAATGGAGGTAATAGCCTACTTCATGCTTGATTGATCTTGATGAATATAGAGATTACAAGAGTTGATCTACCCCGAGATCATATGTTGTGGTCCAAACCCTAGGGGTATGATGATTAATGTCATAATGATCTATCATATCTCTATCGACTAGCCCAGCCTCAGCTTATATAGTGTACTAGAGGCCTAGGATAACAAGAGTCCTAGCCGAATACGTTGGTGGAGAGGAGTCTTTGCCTTGATCACCAAGTCTTGTGGAATCTTCCTCGTGTGCAGCATGGGATGCCGAAGTGGCCCTTGAGTGAACTGCCATGGGGGTCCTCGGACCGATCCAGCTGGTCAGGAGATGACGTGGTGAGTACCCCCTAGTCCAGGACACCGTTAGTAGCCCCCTGAACTGGTCTTCAAGTTGGGGACGCTCCTTGATTCTTTTGAGCTATTCTTCATCTTCGATCATTGCTCTTGAAAACTGGTTCAACAAATCTTCTCATCTTTGATCTTGAGGATCGCCGAAGTAAATCTGAAGAGCTTACACGTTGGGTATCCGAGGATCCCCTTTAAGTTATCGACCTTTATCAATGCGCTTTTATTTTTATGCCTGTCGGCGTCATGGGAACAGGGGTCCCCAGACTTGCCTACCTGCGGCCCACGGCGTGGCTCCACCAGCGGCCCTGTATGGCCCATCTTCACCAGCAAACACTCAAGACCCTCACGAGGGGCCAAGCCTCGCGAGGCGGACGACATAAGACCTCCTCGGGGACGGCCTCCCCAGGCTGGCTCGCAAGGGGCGGAGAGATCAAGGCAAAGGGCACCTCGCGAGGTCCCTGTGACGCAAGCCATGACGACTGGAGCCAGGCGGGCGCCAGCGCGCAGTGTCCTCATTTCCTCTTTGGTGCTAAAGAGGCAAGCGCAGGCGAGGAGTCACGATGCATCAGGCAAAGGTTTCCATATCGGTGCAATGAGACCAAGACCAGTAGGACGACAGGCCGGAGGTCACTGTGGAGCCCAAGACGGCGTCACCTTTAGTCAGGATAACTTGTACTAGTTGTCTCCCTTCGAATTTGGCCGTTGTTGGATCCCTTCCCGCTCAATATTTGGGGAGATCACCAGGGCCTCTATAAATAGGACTAGCCACCATCGTAGCAAGAACGTATCATTTTTTTCGATCATCCTCACCCACACAAGTTCCCCAAGCACAAGAGCACCTCTCCTCAGGAGGCTATTCTTCCCTTGTAACTGTTCATCCTCAGCCCGAGAGGCAATCCACCACACCACACTGGAGTAGGGTATTACACCACATCGGTGGCCCGAAGCAGTATAAAATCTTGTGTACCTCGTTCTCTGGGTTCGTCGAGCTAGGCTTCGAGATCGCGGTGAGGGTGAGGGCATGATTAGGTACAGGGGAGATCTTCGTGTGCACCCTAGTCTTCGAACCTCAAGGGTTTGCCGAAACCCGAAATCCGACATTTGGCGCGCCAGGTAGGGGTGCGCCGAAGCTTCCCTTCCTTCGATCTACGCTTCGCCACCACCGCGCTTCGCCCCCATGGCCGACACTGCCCTTCCGGCTGCGGCGATAGACGGCCGTGGCGGGGCTCGGGGGCTCCGAGCCTTGGCCCCCGCCTTGCGGCGGGTGCAGTGGCCACCCAAGTTCAAGACAGAGATACCGTAGTGCTACGACGGCGCGGCGGACCCGTCGGCTTTCCTGCTGGCGTACGAGGAGGCCATCCTTAAGGCTGGGGGCAACGACAAGGACATGGCCAGCTGGCTTCCCATGGCCCTTACTAGCGCCCCGCGCGCTTGGCTGCTCAGCCTCCCAGGATCTACGGTGGCATCTTGGGAGGAGCCGTGCAGCCTCTTTGCTGCGCGATTCGCGGCACCGGTGCCCCGCGCTATCGCGGCACCCCTCGGCGGCTCACAAGCGCCGCCCTCGGACCGTCACGCCAAGCCGTTCTTTCGCCAGATCGGCACCGCCTCCGCGCGGCAGGGGGCTCCTACAGGTTGGGCAGTGCCCAAGGCCGACCTGGCCTTTGACTCGAGGGATCACCCCATCATCACCGTCGCCCCGAGTGTGCTTCCGGTGCGTTGCACGCCCACTACCTGCAGCGTAGCTGTCATCAAGACCCTCATCCCGGGCGGCGCCGGTCTCAACGTGCTCTTTGTGGAGGCCTTTATCCAACTTCATGTACCACTCAAACGGCTCTGCCCCAGCAAGCCCTTCTCCGTGGTCGGTCGCGGCTCCACAGCCCCTTGGGGCAGATCCGTCTTCCCGTGACCTTGGGCACCCGCGACAACTACCGCACCGAGATGATCGACTTCGACATCGCCCGCATTGGCCTTCCATACAATGCCATCCTTGGGTACCCGGCTCCGGCTTAGTTTATGGCCGCTACCCATCCGGCCTACAACCTCATGAAGATGCCCGGGAGCAAGGGCGTCCTCACCGTTGTTGGGGATACCAAGGAGGCTCTGGTGGTGCTCAATCTTAGCATCAAGACCATCGCGACAGCGCGACCGGCGGACGCGGCCGCCTCTGGAGTCAAGGAGGCCGCACCGGCCAAGAGGAAGTAGTTGTTCACTCAAGATCGGGCAGAAACCAAGCAGGTGCCGATCGAGGAAGATGGGTCCTCTGGGGCCACCTTCACCATAGGTTCCAACCTCGACCCAGATAAAGAGGCATTGGTGAAGTTCTTGTGCGCAAACAAGGAAGTATTTGCCTGGGAGCCCAAACAGCTGGTGGAGGTCCCAAGAGGGGTGATCGAGCATCAACTGAGGGTGTGCCCCAATGTGCGCCCTGTGAAGTAGAAGGCGCGGCGACAGTCCACGAAGAAGCAGTCCTTTATCGTCCAAGAAACCAGCAAGCTGGAGGCGGCAGGTGTCATTCGCGAGGTTCTGTACCTCGAGTGGCTGGCGAACCCCGTCGTTGTGCCAAAGAAAGGCGAGAAGGAGCGCATGTGTGTCCACTTCACCAACCTGAACAAAGCCTATCCCCAAGACCCGTTCCCGCTTCCATGCATCGACCAGATCGTTGACTCCACCGCCGAGTGCGACCTGCTGTGCTTCCGGGATGCGTTTTCAGGCTATCACCAGATCAAGATGGCAGTAGAGGATTTAGAGAAGACGACCTTCCTGATCTCGCGCATGTTATACTGCTACACTTGCATGCCATTCGGGCTGCACAACACGGGCGCGACCTTCCAACGGCTGATGCACATTGCCTTGGGCCAGCAACTCGGGAGGAACGTTGAAGCCTACGTCGACGACATCGTGGTAAAGTCTCGGGAGGCAAGGGCTTTAATTCAGGACCTGGAGGAGACCTTCGCGAGCCTGCGCAAGGTGGATCTACGGCTCAACCCTAAGAAATGCGTGTTTGGGGTCCCTTCCAGCAAGCTGCTGGGTTTCCTCGTGTCCCACAGGGGAATCGAGGCCAACCCGGAGAAGGTCAAGGTGATAGAAGACATGAGCCCACCACAAACCCACAAGGAGATGTAGAAGCTTGTCGGCTGCGTGACTTCGTTGGGGCGTTTCATCTCCAAGCTGGGAGAGCGCGCCCTGCCATTCTTCAAGCTGATGAAGTACAAGGGTCCGTTCGAGTGGACCCCAGAGGCTGATCAAGCGTTTCAATACCTCAAGAGATATCTGACCAGCCCTGCGGTGATGTTGGCGCCCCGACCTCTCGAGCCCGTGGTGCTTTACCTCACCGCCACTCCTTACTCAGCCAGTGCAACTCTGGTGGTGGTTCGGGAAGAGCGCCAGGCCAAGGACACGTCGCGCCGAACCGCGCCTCCAGCCGGGGAGACGCTGGACCCGAAGGGCACCGCGGGGGCTGCAGCAACGCCAACGGATGACCCAGCACAACAGGATGGCGACCTTAGGCCCGTCGAGGCCCCAATGGGCGACCAGGCTCCGGAGGTCCCATCGCCTCAGGAGGCGCCTCAACCTCTGACAGACGCGGGTCCCGTTGATGCGCCCGCCCTTGTTGAGCACCCAGTGTATTTTGTTAGCACAGTACTGCGGGATGCAAGGGCACGGTACCCCATGCCTCAAAAGCTCTTGCTCGCGCTCTTGGTGGCCTCGCGTAAGCTACGACACTACTTTCAAGGTCACCCAATCAAGGTCGTCTCGGCCTACCCACTGGAGAGGGTACTCAGGAGCCCCAACGCTGCTGGAAGAGTCGTCGAGTGGAATATCGAGCTGCAGGCATTCCAACTGGAGTTCGGCACAACCAGGGTCATCAAGGGAGCCGTGGTCGCCGACTTCGTGGCAGAATGGACGGACGCCCCGGAGCTTGAAGCAGGCGAGGATTGGTCCCTCTCGCTAGGAAGTGAAGCACTAGATGGCTGGGTTATGTATTTCAATGGCGCATTTGCGCGCTAGGGCACGGGGGCCGGAGCAGTACTCATCTCGCCCACTCAGGACAAGCTGTACTATGCCGTGCAACTCTGCTTCCAGCAGGGTGAGTAGGTCTCCAACAACATAGTAGAGTATGAATACCTTATAGCTGGCCTTAGGGCTGCGGCGGCCCTGGGCGTGAAGCACCTCACCATCAAGGGCGACTCGCAGCTTCTCGTCATCTTCTCCATCAAGGTATACGAGCCGAGGGACGAGCACATGGAGGCATACCTCGTGGAGGTACGCAAACTGGAAAAGCAGTTCTTGGGCCTGGAATTGCAGCATGTGCCCCGTGGCACCAACAAGGAGGCCGACGACATCGCCAAGAGAGCATCCATGCGCCTGCCTAAATGTTGGAAATATGCCCTAGAGGCAATAATAAATTAGTTATTATTATATTTCCTCGTTCATGATAATCGTTTATTATCCATGCTATAATTGTATTGATAGGAAACTCAGATACATGTGTGGATACATAGACAACACCATGTCCCTAGTAAGCCTCTAGTTGACTAGCTCGTTGATCAATAGATGGTTACGGTTTCCTGACAATGGACATTGGATGTCGTTGATAACGGGATCACATCATTAGGAGAATGATGTGATGGACAAGACCCAATCCTAAGCCTAGCACAAAGATCGTGTAGTTCATATGCTAAAGCTTTTCTAATGTCAAGTATCATTTCCTTAGACCATGAGATTGTGCAACTCCCGGATACCGTAGGAATGCTTTGGGTGTACCAAACGTCATAACATAATTGGGTGGCTATAAAGGTACACTACAGGTATCTCCGAAAGTGTCTGTTGGGTTGGCACAAATCGAGACTGGGATTTGTCACTCCGTGTAACGGAGAGGTATCTCTGGGCCCACTCGGTAGGACATCATCATATGCGCAATGTGACCAAGGAGTTGATCACGGGATGATGTGTTACGGAACGAGTAAAGAGACTTGCCGGTAACGAGATTGAACAAGGTATCGAGATATCGATGATCGAATCTCGGGCAAGTGCAATACCGCTAGACAAAGGGAATTGAATCCGGGATTGATTGAATCCTCGACATCGTGGTTCATCCGATGAGATCCTCGTGGAACATGCGGGAGCCAACATGGGTATCCAGATCCCGCTGTTGGTTATTGGCCGGAGAGTTGTCTCGGTCATGTCTGCATGGTTCCCGAACCCGTAGGGTCTACACACTTAAGGTTCGGTGACGCTAGAGTTGTTATGGGAAATAGTATGTGGTTACCGAAGGTTGTTCGGAGTCCCGGATGAGATCCCAGACATGACGAGGAGCTCCGGAATGGTCCGGAGGTGAAGATCGGTATATTGGACGAAGGGTATTGGAGTCCGGAATTGTTCTGGGGGTACCAGGTGATGACCAGCGTGTCCGAAAGGGGTTTTGGAGGCCCCGACAAGCGTTGGGGGGCCTTATGGGCCAAGGGGAGAGGGCACATTAGCCCACTAAGGGGCTGAGCGCCCCTCCCAACCCCATCTCACGTAACCAGAGAGGTGGGGGCGCCACCCCTAGGGCAGCCGCCCCTCCCGGCTTGGGGGGCAAGTTTCCTAGGGGGTGGGGGCGCCCAAACCCATCTAGGGTTTCCCCTGTGGCCGCCGCCCCTCCCCTAGGGAACCCTAGGGCGCCTCCCCTCCTCCCTTACCCCTATATATAGTGAGGAAGAGAGAGGGCAGCCGCACCCTTCCCCTGGCGCAGCCCTCTCCCTCCTCCAACACCTCGTCTTCCTCCATAGTGCTTGGCGAAGCCCTGCCGGAGAACCACGAACTCCATCACCACCATGCCGTCATGCTGTCGGAGTTTCCCTCAACTTCTCCTCTCCCCTTGCTGGATCAAGAAGGAGGAGACGTCCCCAGGCTGTACGTGTGTTGAACGCGGAGGTGCCGTCCGTTCGGCACTAGGATCATCGGTGATTTGGATCACGACGAGTACGACTCCATCAACCCCGTTCACTTGAACGCTTCTGCTTAGCGATCTACAAGGGTATGTAGATGAACTCTCCTTCCCTCATTGCTAGATTACTCCATAGATTGATCTTGGTGTTGCGTAGAAAATTTTGAATTTCTGCTACGTTCCCCAACAGTGGCATCATGAGCTAGGTCTATGCGTAGTTTCTATGCACGAGTAGAACACAAAGTAGTTGTGGGCGTCGATTTTGTCAATTTACTTGCCGTTACTAGTCTTATCTTGATTCAGCAGCATCGTGGGATGAAGCGCCCCGGACCGACCTTACACGTACTCTTACGTGAGACAGGTTCCACCGACTGACATGCACTAGTTGCATAAGGTGGCTAGCGGGTGTCTGTCTCTCCCACTTTAGTCGGATCGGATTCAATGAAAAGGGTCCTTATGAAGGGTAAATAGAAATTGGCATATCACGTTGTGGTTTTGCGTAGGTAAGAAACGTTCTTGCTAGAAACCCATAGCAGCCATGTAAAAACATGCAACAACAATTAGAGGACGTCTAACTTGTTTTTGTAGGGTATGCTATGTGATGTGATGTGGCCAAAAAGAATGTGATGAATGATATGTGATGTATGAGATTGATCATGTTCTTGTAATAGGAATCACGACTTGCATGTCGATGAGTATGACAACCGGCAGGGGCCATAGGAGTTGTCTTAATTTATTTATGACCTGCGTGTCAACATAAACGTCATGTAATTACTTTACTTTATTGCTAACCGTTAGCTGTAGTAGTAGAAGTAATAGTTGGCGAGACAACTTCATGAAGACACGATGATGGAGATCATGATGATGGAGATCATGGTGTCATGCCGGTGACGATGATGATCATGGAGCCCCAAAGATGGAGATCAAAAGGAGCAAAGTGATGATGGCCATATCATGTCACTATTTGATTGCATGTGATGTTTATCATGTTTTACATATTATTTGCTTAGAATGACGGTAGCTTAAATAAGATGATCCCTCACTAAAATTTCAAGAAAAGTGTTCTCCCTAACTGTGCACCGTTGCGAAGGTTCGTCGTTTCGAAGCACCACGTGATGATCGGGTGTGATAGATTCTTACGTTCGAATACAACGGGTGTTGACGAGCCTAGCATGTACAAACATGGCCTCGGAACACATGCGAAACACTTAGGTTAACTTGACGAGCCTAGCATGTACAGACATGGCCTCAGAACACGGAGGACCGAAAGGTCGAACATGAGTCGTATAGAAGATGCGATCAACATGAGATGTTCACCGATGATGACTAGTCCGTCTCACGTGATGATCGGACACGACCTAGTTGATTCGGATCATGTATCACTTAGATGACTAGAGGGATGTCTATCTGAGTGGGAGTTCATTAAATAATCAGATGAACTTAATTATCATGAACATAGTCAAAAGAACTTTGCAAATTATGTCGAAGCTTACGATTTAGTTCTACTGTTTTAGATACGTTCCTAGAGAAAATTTAGTTGAAAGTTGATAGTAGCAATTATACGGACTGGGTCCGTAAACTGAGGATTGTCCTCATTGTTGCACAGAAGGATTATGTCCTTAATGCACCGCTCAGTGAGCTGAACCTCGAGCGTCGGTTGTGGATGTTGCGAACATCTGACATACACGCTTTGATGACTACATAATAGTTTAGTGCGTATGGTTTAGAATTGAGGCACCAAAGACGTTTTTGAAACATCGTAGAACATATGAGATGTTCCAAGGACTGAAATTGGGATTTCAGGCTAGTGCCCGCGTCAAGAGGTATGAGACCTCTGACAAGTTTCCTAAGCCTACAAACTAAGGAGAAAAGCTCAGTCGTTGAGCATGTGCTCAGATTGTATGAGTACTACAATCGCTTGAATCGAGTGGGAGTTAATCTTCCAGATAAGATAGTGATGGTTCTCCAAAGTCACTGCCACCAAGCTACTAGAGCTTCGTGATGAACTATAACATATCAGGGATAGATATGATCCTTGAGATATTCGCGACACCGCGAAAGTAGAAATCAAAAGGGAGCATCAGTTGTTGATGGTTAGTAAAACCACTAGTTTCAAGAAGGGCAAGGGCAAGAAGGGATACTTCATGAAACGGCAAATCAGCTGCTGCTCTAGTGAAGAAACCCAAGGTTGAACCCAAAACCTGAGACTAAGTGCTTCTGTAATGAGGGGAACGGTCACTGAAGCGGAATTACCCTAGATAGTTGGTAGATGAGAAGGCTGGTAAGGTCGACAGAAGTGTGTTGGATATACATTATATTAATGTGTACTTTACTAGTACTCCTAGTAGCACCAGGGTATTAGATACCGGTTCGGTTGCTAAGTGTTAGTAACTCGAAATAAAAGGCTACGGAATAAACGGAGACTAGCTAAAGGTGAGATGACGATATATGTTGGAAGTGTTTCCAAGGTTGATGTAATCAAATATCGTAGGCTCCCTCTACCTTCGAGATTGGTATTAAAACCTAAATAATTGTTATTTGGTGTTTGCGTTGGGCATAGACATGATTGGATTATGTTTATCGCAATACGGTTATTCATTTAAGGAGAATAATGGTTACTCTATTTATTTGAATAATACCATCCCGATCGTAGTGATACACGTGTTCATGCCAAAAGATATAAGATTGTAATGATAGTACCACATACTTGTGGCACTGCAATTTGAGTCATATTGGTATAAAACGCATGAAGAAACTCCATGTTGATGGATCTTTGGACTCACTCGTTTTTTAAAAGATTGAGACATGCGAACCATGTTTATTGGTAGATATGCATGAAGAAACTCCATACATATGGATCGTTTGGACTCACTTGATTTTAAATCACTTGAGACATGCAAATCATACCACATGGACAAGATGACTGAAAGACCTCGTTTTCAGTAAGATGGAACAAGAAAGCAACTTGTTGGAAGTAATACATTTTGATGTGTGCAGTCCAATGAGCGCTGAGGCACGCAGTGGATATCGTTATGTTCTTACTTCACAGATGATTTGAGTAGATGCTGTATATTTACTTGATGAAACACGAGCCTGAATTATTGAAAGGTTCAAGCAATTTCAGAGTGAAGTTGAAGATCATCGTGACAAGAGGATAAAATGTCTGTGACATGATCATAGAGATTTATATCTGAGTTACGAGTTTGGCACACAATTAAGACATTGTGGAAATTGTTTCATGACTAATACCGTCGGGAACACCATAGCGAGATGGTGTGTCCGAACATCATAACTGCACCCTATTGGATGTGGTGCATACCATGATGTCTTTTATCGAATTACCACTATCGTTTATGGGTTAAGCATTAGAGACAACCGCATTCACTTTAAATTGGGAACCACACAAATCCGTTGAGACGACATCGTATGAACTATGGTTTAGAGAAACCTAAGCTGTTGTTTCTTAAAAGTTTGGGACTACGACGCTTATTTGAAAAAGTTTCAGGCTGATAAGCTCGAACCCAAAGCGGATAAATGCATCTTCATAGGACACCCAAAAACAGTTGGGTATATCTCCAGTCTCAGATCCGAAAGCAATAGGAATTGTTTCTTGAATTGGGTCCTTTTGCGAGGACAAGTTTCTCTCGAAAGAATTGAGTGGGAGGATGGTGGAGACTTGATGAGGTTGTTGAACCGTCACTTCAACTAGTGTGTAGCAGGGCACAGGAAGTTGTTCCTGTGGCACCTACACCAATTGAAGTAGAAGCTTATGATATTGATCATGAAACTTCGGATCAAGTCACTACCAAACCTCATAGGACGACAAGGATGCGTGCTATTTCAAAGTGGCATGTAATCCTATCTTGGAAGTCATGTTGCTAGACAACAATGAACCTACGAGCTATGGAGAAGCGATGGTGGGCCCGGATTCCAAGAATGGCTCGAGGCCATAAAATCTGAGAGAGAATCCATATATGAAAACAAAGTGTAGACTTTGGAAGAACTACTTGATGGTCGTCAGGCTGTTAGGTACATATGGTTTAAAAGGAGGACGGACAATGATGGTAAGTATCACCATTAGGAAAGCTCGGTTTGTCGTTAAAGATGTTTTCCGACAAGTTCAAGGAGTTGACTATGATGAGACTTCTCACTCGTAGCGATGCTAGTAAGTCTGTTGGAATTATGTTAGCAGTTACTGCATTATTTATGAAATCTTGCAGATAGGATGTCAAAACATTGTTTCCTCGACGATTTTCTTGAGGAAAGGTTGTATGTGATACAACCAGAAAGTTTTGTCAATCCTGAAAGATGCTAACAAGTATGCAAAGCTCCAGCAATCCTTTTAAGGACTGGAGTAAGCATCTCGGAATTGGAATGTACGCTTTGATGAGATGATCAAAGATTTGAGGTTTATACAAAGTTTATGAGAAACTTGTATTTCCAAAGAAGTGAGTGGGAGCACTATAGAATTTATGATGAGTATATGTTGTTGACATATTGTTGATCGGAAATGATGTAGAATTTCTGGAAAGCATATAGGGTTGTTTGAAAAGTGTTTTCAATGGAAAACCTGGATTAAGCTACTTGAACATTGAGCATCAAGATCTATAAGGATAGATCAAAATCGCTTAATAGTACTTTCAAACGAACACATACCATGACAAGATTTTGAAGGAGTTCAAAAAAGTAGATCGGCAAAGAAGGAGTTCTTGGCTGTGTTATAAGGTATGAGCATTGAGTAAGACTCAAGACCTGACCACGACAGAATAGAGAGAAAGGACGAAGGTCGTCCCCTATACTTCAGACATAGGCTCTAAAGTATGCTATGTTGTGTACCGTACCTGAAGTGTGCCAAGCCATGAGTCAGTCAAGGGGTACAAGTGTGATCTAGGAATGGATCATAGGACAACGACCAAGGTTATCCTTTGTAACTAGTGGACTAAGGAATTTTCTCGATTATGGAGGTGGTAAAAAAGTTCGTTGCAAAGGGTTACGCCGATGCAATCTTTGACACTAATCTGGATGATTCTGAGTAGTAAACCATATTCGTATAGTAGAACAGTTATTTGGAATAGCTCCAAATAGAGCATGGTAGCTGCATCTACAAGATGACATAGAGATTTGTAAAGCACACATGGATCTGAAAGGTTCAAGACCCGTTGACTATAACATCTCTCACAAGCATAACATGATCAAACCCAGAGCTCTTTGGGTGTTAGTTACATGGAGATGTGACCTTGAGTGTTAATCACATAGCGATGTGAACTAGATTATTGACTCTAGTGCAAGTGGGAGACTGTTGGAAATATGCCCTAGAGGCAATAATAAATTAGTTATTATTATATTTCCTTGTTCATGATAATCGTTTATTATCCATGCTATAATTGTATTGATAGGAAACTCAGATACATGTGTGGATACATAGACAACACCATGTCCCTAGTAAGCCTCTAGTTGACTAGCTCGTTGATCAATAGATGGTTACGGTTTCCTGACCATGGACATTGGATGTCGTTGATAACGGGATCACATCATTAGGAGAATGATGTGATGGACAAGACCCAATCCTAAGCCTAGCACAAAGATCGTGTAGTTCATATGCTAAAGCTTTTCTCATGTCAAGTATCATTTCCTTAGACCATGAGATTGTGCAACTCCCGGATACCGTAGGAATGCTTTGGGTGTACCAAACGTCACAGCGTAACTGGGTGGCTATAAAGGTACACTATAGGTATCTCCGAAAGTGTCTGTTGGGTTGGCACGAATCGAGACTGGGATTTTTCACTCCGTGTAACGGAGAGGTATCTCCGGACCCACTCGGTAGGACATCATCATATGCACAATGTGACCAAGGAGTTGATCACGGGATGATGTGTTACGAAACGAGTAAAGAGACTTGCCGGTAACGAGATTGAACAAGGTATCGAGATACCGATGATCGAATCTCGGGCAAGTGCAATACCGCTAGACAAAGGGAATTGAATACGGGATTGATTGAATCCTCGACATCGTGGTTCATCCGATGAGATCATCGTGGAACATGTTGGAGCCAACATGGGTATCCAGATCCCGCTGTTGGTTATTGGCCGGAGAGTTGTCTCGGTCATGTCTGCATGGTTCCCGAACCCGTAGGGTCTACACACTTAAGGTTCGGTGACGCTAGAGTTGTTATGGGAAATAGTATGTGGTTACCGAAGGTTGTTCGGAGTCCCGGATGAGATCCCAGACATGACGAGGAGCTCCGGAATGGTCCGGAGGTGAAGATCGGTATATTGGACGAAGGGTATTGGAGTCCGGAATTGTTCTAGGGGTACCAGGTGATGACCAGCGTGTCCGAAAGGGGTTTCGGAGGCCCCGGCAAGCGCTGGGGGGCCTTATGGGCCAAGGGGAGAGGGCACATCAGCCCACTAAGGGGCTGAGCGCCCCTCCCAACCCCATCTCATGTAACCAGAGAGGTGGGGGCGCCACCCCTAGGGCAGCCGCCCCTCCCGGCTTGGGGGCAAGTTTCCTAGGGGGTGGGGGCGCCCAAACCCATCTAGGGTTTCCCCTGTGGCCGCCGCCCCTCCCCTAGGGAACCCTAGGGCGCCTCCCCTCCTCCCTTACCCCTATATATAGTTAGGAAGAGAGAGGGCAGCTGCACCCTTCCCCTGGCGCAGCCCTCTCCCTCCTCCAACACCTCGTCTTCCTCCATAGTGCTTGGCGAAGCCCTGCCGGAGAACCACGAACTCCATCACCACCATGCCATCGTGCTGTCGGAGTTTTCCCTCAACTTCTCCTCTCCCCTTGCTGGATCAAGAAGGAGGAGATGTCCCCGGGCTGTACGTGTGTTGAACGCGGAGGTGTCGTCCGTTCGGCACTAGGATCATCGGTGATTTGGATCACGACGAGTACGACTCCATCAACCCTGTTCACTTGTACGCTTCCGCTTAGAGATCTACAAGGGTATGTAGATGCACTCTCCTTCCCTCGTTGCTAGATTACTCCATAGATTGATCCTGGTGTTGCATAGAAAATTTTGAATTTCTGCTACGTTCCCCAACACTAAAGAGCCTGGCATCTTCGAGGAGCGGCTCTTCAGACCATCGGCAACACCACCACTTCCAAGACCGGCGCTGCCTCGGGAGGAGCTCCCCCAACCACCAGCCTCGGGAGCCCCGGCCTGCGGCCCGACCTCGGGAGCACGCCTACTCTTGGCGCTCGAGACTTAGGAGGGGCGCTGGACCAAGGAGTTCAAGGAATACCTGACGTAAGGGACGCTGCGGGAGAGGGAGGAGGACGCGGAGCACGTGGCCCGACAGGCCACGGCGTACTGCATCCAAGACGGTGAGTTATACAGGAAGCGGCCAAATGACGTTTCCCTGCATTGTATCTCCAGGGAGCAGGGGAAAGAGCTGCTAGCTGACATACACGGCGGGGACTGCAGGCACCACTCGTCATCACGAACCCTTGTCGGCAAGGCGTTCCGCAGCGGGTTCTACTGGCCTACAGCGCTCAATGACGTGACTAAGCTGGTGAAGTCCTGTGAGGCCTATCAATTCCACGCCAAGCAGATCCATTAGCCAGCTCAGGGCCTCCAGACCATCCCACTCTCGTGGCCATTCGCAGTCTGGGGTCTCATGGGCCAGTTCCCTCGAGCGACTGGGGGCTACCGCTACCTCTACGTCGGCATTGATACATCTCCAATGTATCTATAATTTTTTATTGTTCCATGCTATTATATATTCTGTTTTGGATGTTTAGTGGGCTTTATTATACTCCTTTATGTTATTTTTGGGACTAACCTACTAACCTAAGGCCAAGTGCAAATTGTTGTTTTTTGCCTATTTCAGTGTTTCACAGAAAATGATTATCAAACGGAATGAAACCTTCGGGAGATTTATTTTTGGAACAAACGTGATCCAGGGGACTTGGAGTGGACGTCGAGAAATCAACAAGGAGGCCACGAGGCAGGGAGGCGCGCCTGCCCCCCTGGGCGCGCCCCCACCCTCGTGGGCCCCTCGTACCTCCACCGACCTACTTCCTTCTCCTGTTTATATATATCCATGTACCCTGAAAACATCCAGGAGCACCACGAAACCCTATTTCCACCAATGCAACCTTCTGTATCCGTGAGATCCCATCTTGGGGCCTTTTCCGGCGCTCTGCCAGAGGGGGAATCGATCACTGAGGGCTTCTACATCAAAACCATAGCCTCCTCGATGATGTGTGAGTAGTTTACCTCAGACCTTCGGGTCCATAGTTATTATCTAGATGGCTTCTTCTCTCTCTTTGGATCTCAATACAAAGTTCTCCTCGATTTTCTTGGAGATCTATTCCAGGTAACTCTTTTTACGGTGTGTTTGTCGAGATCCAATGAATTGTGGGTTTATGATCAAGCTTATCTATGAACAATATTTGAATCTCCTCTGAATTCTTTTATGTATGATTGGTTATCTTTGCAAGTCTCTTCGAATGATCAGTTTGGTTTGGCCTACTAGATTGATCTTTCTTGCAATGGGAGGAGTGCTTAGCTTTGGGTTCAATCATGTGGTGCTCGATCCCAGTGACAGAAAGGCAAACGACACGTATTGTATTGTTGCCATTGAGTATAAAAATATGGGGTTCATATCATATTGCTTGAGTGTATCCCTCTACATCATGTTATATTGCCTAATGTGTTACTCTGTTCTTATGAACTTAATACTCTAGATGCATGCTGGATAGCGGTCGATGTGTGGAGTAATAGTAGTAGATGCAGGCAGGAGTCGGTCTACTTGTCGCGGACGTGATGCCTATATACATGATCATGCCTAGATATTCTCATAACTATGCACTTCTCTATATATTGCTCGACAGTAATTCGTTCACCCACTGTAATACTTATGCTATCTTGAGAGAAGCCACTAGTGAAACCTATGGCCCCGGGTCTATTTTCTATCATATAAGTTTCCAATCTATTTTTACTTTGCAATCTTTACTTTCAATCTTTATGACAAAAATACCAAAAATATTATCTTATCATCTCTAACAGATCTCACTCTTGCAAGTGGTCGTGAAGGGATTGACAACCCCTTTATCGCGTTGGTTGCAAGGTTCTTATTTGTTTTTGTAGGTACGGGGGACTTGCGTGTGGCCTCCTACTGGATTGATACCTTGGTTCTCAAAAACTGAGGGAAATACTTACGCTACTTTGCTGCATCACCCTTTCCTCTTCAAGGGAAAACCAACGCATGCTCAAGAGGTAGCAAGAAGGATTTCTGGCGCCCTTGCAGGGGAGTCTACGCACAAGTCAAGACATACCAAGTACCCATCACAAACTCTTATCCCTCGAATTACATTATTTGCCATTTGCCTCTCGTTTTCCTCTCCCCCACTTCACCCTTGCCGTTTTATTCGCCCTCTCTTTCCGTTCGCCTCTTTTTTGCTTGCTTCTTGTTTGTTTGTGTGTTGGATTGCTTGCTTGTCACGATGGCTCAAGATAATACTAAATTGTATGACTTTGCTAATACCAACAACAAAATTTTCTTATCACTCTGATTGCTCCTCTTATCGATGCTGAGTCTTGTGAAATTAATGCTGCTTTGCTGAATCTTGTCGTGAAAGATCAATTCACCGACCTTCCTAGTGAAGAGGCCGCTACCCATCTAAATAGCTTTGTTGATTTCTGTGATATGCAAACGAAGAAAGATGTGGATAATGATATTGTTAAGTTGAAACTATTTCCTTTCTCGCTTAGAGATCGTGCTAAAACTTGGTTTTCGTCTTTGCCTAAAAATAGTATTGATTCTTGGAATAAGTGCAAAGATGCTTTTATCTCTAAGTATTTTCCTCCCGCTAAGATCATCTATCTTAGAAACGATATTATGAATTTTAAGCAACTTGATCAGGAACATGTTGCACAAGCTTGGGAGAGGATGAAATTAATGATACGACATTGCCAACCACATGGTTTGAATTTATGGATGATCATACAAAAAATTTGTGCTGGCTTGAATTTTGCTTCTAGAAATCTTTTAGTTTCGGACACGGGAGGAACTTTTATGGAAATCACTTTAGGAGAATCTACTAAACTCCTAGATAATATTATGGTTAATTATTCTCAATGGCACACTGACAGATCTACTAGTAAAAAGAGATTATTGTTCTGAGTGGAAAGATGGATGAACTTATGAAATTGTTTTCTAATAAGAGTGTTTCTTTGATCCCAATGATATGCCTTTGCCTACTTTGATTGAGAATAATAATGAATCTATGGATGTGAATTTTGTTGGTAGGAACAATTTTGGCAATAACGCGCATAGAGGAAACTTTAATCCTAGGTCGTATCCTAGTAATTCCTCTAATAATTATGGTAATTCCTACAACAACTCTTATGGAAATTTTAATAAGATACCCTCTGATTTTGAGAATAGTGTCAAAGAATTTATGATTTCCCGAAATAATTTCAATGCTTTTCTTGAACAAAAAATTGCCTAAGATTGATGAGTTGGCTAGGAACCTGGATATAATTTCTCTTGATGTTGATTCTTTGAAACTTAGATCTATTCCACCTAAGCATGATATCAATGAGTCTCTAGAAGGTATGATAATTTCCATTGATGAGTGCAAGGAAAGAACCGCTAGGATGCCTGCTAAAAAAGATTTCTTTATGAAAGTGTGTTCTTCTAGTTTTCATGATAATAAGGATGAAGATCTAAGTGATTGATGTGTCTGCTATTAAATATTTGTCTTGCAATATGAATCTTGATAATGATGGGACTGGAGATGAGTCAACTTTAGTTAAAAGGCATTCCAATGATTCGGAGTTTTTAGATCTTGATGCAAAAATTTGTAAAAGTGGGATTAAACAGGTCAAAACTTTACATACTAATGAACCCACTATTTTGGATTTAAAAAAATTTAATTATGATAATTTTTGTTAATAGATTGTATTTCCTTTTTGCAATACATGCTAAATTCTCTACATGCTTATAGTCAAAATAAGGCTTTTACAAAACGTATTGTTGATGCTTTAATGCAATCTTATGAAGAAAATCTTGAATTAGAAGTTTCTGTCCCTAGAAAACTTTATGATGAGTGGGAACCTACTATAAAAATTAAAATTAAAGATCATGAATGCTATGCTTTGTGTGATTTGGGTGCTAATGTTTCCACGATTCCAAAACTTTTGTGCGATATGTTCGGTTTCCGTGAATTTGATGATTGTTCTTTAAACTTGCACCTCGCAGATTCCACCATTAATAAACCTATGGGAAGGATTAATGATGTTCTTATTGTTGAAAATAGGAATTATGTGCCCGTAGATTTCATTGTTCTTGATATAGATTCCAATCTTCCATGTCCTATTATTCTTGGTAGACCTTTCCTTAGAACCATTGGTGCAATTATATATATGAAAGAAGGAAATATTAGATTCCAATTTCCGTTAAGGAAAGGCACGGAAAACATAACTAGAAAGAAAGTAAAATTACCTTATGAATCTATCATGAGAGCCACTTACGGATTGCATACAAAAGATGATAATACCTAGATCTATCTTTGACTTTATGCCTAGTTAGGGGCGTTAAACGATAGCGCTTGTTGGGAGGCAACCCGATTTTATTTTGGTTTCTTGCTTTTAGGTCCTGGTTAGTAATAAATAATTGATCTTGCCTTTGGTTAGATGTGGTTTTATGTTTTAGTTAGTGTTTGTGCCAAGTAAAACCTATAGGATCTTCTTGGATGATAGTTATTTGATCTTGCTGAAAAAGTCAGAAACATTCTGCTCACGAAAACAATTGTTAAAAATCACCAGACCATGATGAAATAATGATTCCAATTGAACTAGTTCAATAAACAAATTACCTAGGTCATCCTATTTTGGTATATTTTTTCTGAGTTCCAGAAGATTGCGTTAGATGCAGATTACTACATATTGTTCTGTTTTTGACAGATTCTGTTTTTTCATGTGTTGTTTGCTTATTTGGATGAATCTATGGCTAGTATCGGAGGTTATGAACCATAGAGAAGTTGTAATACAGTAGGTTTAACACCAATAGAAATAAATAATGAGTTCATTATAGTACCTTGAAGTGGTGTTTTGTTTTCTTTTGCTAACGAAGCTCATGGGATTTTCTGTTGAGTTTTGTGTTGTGAAGTTTTCAAGTTCTGGGTAAAGATTTGATGGATTATTGAACAAGGAGTGGTAAGAGCCTAAGCTTGGGGATGCCCAAGGCACCCCAAGGTAAAATCTAAGGACAACCAAAAGCCTAAGCTTGGGGATGCCCCGGAAGGCATCCCCTCTTTCGTCTTCGTCCATCGGTAACTTTACTTGGAGCTATATTTTTATTCACCACATGATATGGGTTTTGCTTGGAGCGTCTTGTATGATTTGAGTATTTGCTTTTTAGTTCACCACAATCATCCTTGCTGTACACACCTTTTGGGAGAGACACACATGTATCGGAATTTATTAGAATACTCTATGTGCTTCACTTATATCTTTTGAGCTAGAAAATTTTTCTCTAGTTCTTCACTTATATCTTTTAGAGCACGGCGGTGGTTTTATTTTATAGAAATAATTGATCTCTCATGATTCACTTATATTATTTTGAGAGTCCCTTAGAACATCATGGTAGTTTGCTTTGGTTAAAATTTTAGTGCTAAAGTGATAGGCATCCAAGATGGATATAATAAAAACTTTCATATAAGTGCATTGAATAATAAAAGAAGTTTGATACTTGATGATTTTTTTGAGATATGAAGATGGTGATATTAGAGTTGTGCTAGTTAAGTAGTTGTGAATTTCAGAAATACTTGTTCTAAAGTTTGTGATTCCCGTAGCATGCACGTATGGTGAACCGTTATGTGATGATGTCGGAGCATCATTTATTGATTGATTGTCTTCCTTATGAGTGGAGGTCGGGGACGATCGATGGTCTTTTCCTACCAATCTATCCCCCTAGGAGCATGCGTGTAGTAGTTCGTTTCGGTAACTAATAGATTTTTGCAATAAGTATGTGAGTTCTTTATGACTAATGTTGAGTCCATGGATTATACGCACTCTCATACTTCCACCATTGCTAGCCTCTCTAATACCGCGCACCTTTCGCCGGTATCATACACCCACCGTAAACCCTTGTCAAAACAGCCACCAGACCTACCTATTATGGCATTTTCATAGCCATTCCGAGATATATTGCCATGCAACTCACCACCGTTTTGTTTGTTATGACACGCTTCATCATTGTCATATTGCTTTGCATGATCATGTAGTTGACATCGTCTTAGTGGCAAAGCCACCCTTCATAGTTCTTTCACACATGTCACTCCTGATTCATTGTATATCCCGGTACCCCGCCGGAGGCATCCACATAGAGTCATGTTTTGTTCTAAGTATTGAGTTGTAAGTAAATAAAAGTGTGATGATCATCATTATTAGAGCATTGTCCCAAGTGAGGAAAGGATGATGGAGAGTATGATTCCCCCACTAGTCGGGATGAGACTCCAGACTAAAAAAACAAATAAAAGAGGCCATAAAAAAAGAAGGCCCAAACAAAAAAATTGAGAGAAAAAGAGAGAAGGGACAATGTTACTATCCTTTTACCACACTTGTGCTTCAAAGTAGCACCATGATCTTCATGATAGAGAGTCTCCTATGTTGTCACTTTCATATACTAGTGGGAATTTTACATTATAGAACTTGGCTTGTATATTCCAATGATGGGCTTTCTCAAAATGCCCTAGGTCTTCATGAGCAAGCGAGTTGGATGCACACCCACTTAGTTTCTTTTGTTGAGATTTCATACACTTATAGCTCTAGTGCATCAGTTGCATGGCAATCCCTACTCACTCACATTGATATCTATTGATGGGCATCTCCATAGCCCATTGATACGCCTAGTTGATGTGAGATTATCTTCTCCTTTTTGTCTTCTCCAGAACCACCATTCTATTCCACATATAGTGCTATATCCATGGCTCACGCTCATATATTGCGTGAAGACTGAAAATTTTTGAGAACATCAAAAGTATGAAACAATTGCTTGGCTTGTCATCAGGGTTGTGCATGATTAAATACTTTGTATGATGAAGATAGAGCATAGCCAGACTATATGATTTTGTAGGGATAACTTTCTTTGGCCATGTTATTTTGACATGATTGCTTTGTTAGTATGCTTGAAGTATTATTGTTTTTATGTCAATATTAAACTTTTGTCTTGAATCTTTCGGATCTGAATATTCATGCCACAATAAAGAAAATTAAATTGAGAAATATGCTAGGTAGCATTCCACGTAAAAAATTATGTTTTTATCATTTACCTACTCGAGGATGCGAAGGAATTAAGCTTGGGGATGCTTGATACGTCTCCAACGTATCTATAATTTTTGATTATTCCATGCTATTATATATTCTGTTTTGGATGTTTAATGGGCTTTATTATACACTTTTATATTATTTTTGGGACTAACCTACTAACTCAAGGCCCAATGCAAATTGCTGTTTTATTTTCCTATTTTAGTGTTTCGCAGAAAAGGAATATCAAATGGAGTCCAACCAGAATGAAACCTTCGGGAGAGTTATTTTTGGAACAAACTTGATCCAGCGGACCTGAGTGGGCGTCAAGAAATCAACGAGGAGGCCACGAGGCAGGGAGGCACGCCTGCCCCCTGGGCGCGCCCCCACCCTTGTGGGCCCCTCGTAGCTCCACCAACCTACTTCCTTCTCCTATATTATCACAAAAATACCAAAAATATTATTTTATCATCTCTATCAGATCTCACTTTTGCAAGTGGCCGTGAAGGGATTGACAACCCATTTATCGCGTTGGTTGCAAGGTTCTTATTTGTTTTTGTATGTACGAGGGACTTGCGTGCAGCCTCCTACTGGATTGATACCTTGGTTCTCAAAAACTGAGGGAAATACTTACGCTACTTTGCTGCATCACCCTTTCCTCTTCAAGGGAAAACCAACGCATGCTCAAGAGGTAGCAGTCATCGACAAGTTCACCAAGTGGGCGGAGGTAGAAGCCGTCCGCACCATTCCGGCCGGATCTGCAGTCAAGTTCATCAAGGGTCTCGTGAGCCGTTTTGGGGTTCCCAACCGCATCATCACTGATAACGGCTCGCAGTTCACTAGCAATCTCTTCAAGACATATTGTGCTAACCTTGGAACGCAGATATGCTATGCAATGGTCAAGCCGAACGCGCCAACACGGAGGTCCTGAGAGGCCTCAAGACCAGGACCTTCAAGAAGAAGCTCGAGGCCTGTGGCAGGGGCTGGTACGATGAGCTCCAGTCTGTGTTGTGGTACATCCGCAGCATCACCACCAAGCCAACAGGCGAGACCCCGTTCTTCCTCGTCTATGGAGGAGAAGCAGTTCTCCCTCATGAGGTCAAGCATCGCTCCGTGCAGGTCCTAGCGTTTGCTGAGGCACAACAGGGTGCCATGCGGGGGATGGAACTCATGCTGCGGGAGGAACGCTCCGGGCAGCAAGATACCAGGCGCTGCGGCGGTATCACTGTCGCAGCGTACGCTCCAGGACGCTCGAGGTGGGCGACCTCGTCCTGAGGCGGGTGCTCTCCAGGGAGGGGCTACACAAGCTCTCGCCCATGTGCGAGGTCTTGTTTAAGGTCGCCCACGTCTCCAGGCCTGGCGCCGTGCTCCTGGAGACGCAGGACGGGGTCCCTATCCAGAATGCCTGGAACATCCAGCACCTCCGGAAGTTCTACCCATGTAGAAAGCCCGGCGCCTGTGAAGCAAGGCCCAGTGCCATTGAAGGTCTCCGCTCGTGACACTCTCACGTAATAATGAGTGGGGCTGTACACGCCCCGGAGTCTCAGGAGTGCTGCCCTCGGGCCTCGGGGGCTCCCTCCCACGTCCTAGTGGTAGCACTTAGCTCTGCCCTGGTGAGAAGACAAGAAGACTAGACTAGGTGCTGGACGCGGCTATTCATTTGCTTTCCGTAGTTGGCTTGCCCCTCTTTAATGAAAATTTGCTTTCTAGTGTTCCTTGCCAGCTTGGTTCCATCGCCTTTTGCCTTTGTTTCTGCCTCCGGTTCCTTGTTTTCACCTATACTCTCCCTCGCATGCCTCGCGAGGGGGCTGGAGAGGTGCCCTCGCGAGCGTTTTTCCTGTATTTTCGTGAGGCACCCTAGTTCAAGCTCGTAAGCTGGCGCACTTCTCTCAATCCGTGCCCCTTGGCTACTTCTATGCGAAGCGCTAGATTGGGGTCATCTTGACAGGTGCCCTCAGCGAAGAATAAGAGTTTCCTAACTAATTTTGCAGTTTCTAGACGCCTCCCAAGCCAAGGAGGCCTCGCCAGGTACTGGGAAGTGCGCGCCTCACTAGGCGAAAACTACTATGAGCGTGTCAAGCTAAGTTTTTTCTACGTGCCTGCATAAAACGTTAATGCTGCAATGCAACTTGGAAACCTGGGATCATTGCATGCCTCAATGGGGCCCCATACTTGTCTGTCTCATAATGAAGGAAGAAAAGAAAGAACTAAATAAAAGTGGCGTGTACCCCTACAACAGCTTGCGAGGGTGGACCCATGGCGCTCTCCTGGGCTCAGCCGGACACCTCCTCGTGCTTCACTAGTGCACGGCAATGAGATGACCCGTTGCCACCATCAAAGAGGGCGCGGCGGCATGACAGCTGGTCGTAGCTGCCACTACTGGAGCTGTCGCTGGAGGGAGACTCGCTGTAGCTGGGCTAGCAGCGGCCAGCGCCAAAGGTAATACCATCATCACCCTCGTCTCGACCATCGCCAAGGCCAAGCACCTCGCCGCCGTTGTTGTCCTTGGGGCAGCACCCAACGCGGCGGCCGTCTTCTACGAACACCCTCACGTAGAGGGTCGCGTTGTCGTCATACTCGAAGTGTAGGGTGGACCGCCTGCCCAGGCCGCGCGCGCGGGCAAACATTTGCCAGCCGCGAGCCAAGGCTGCGTTTCCCGTGACAGAGACCTCGATCGCAACCCATTTAGCCTTGCCGCAGTAGCCGTCCGCCTGTAGCCAGAGCCCGCCTGGACTTGTGGCCGGCAGCTCGCCGGCGAAGAAGCGTGGGAGCAGAAGCCAGGTGCCGGCCGGGTTCTCTGAACACACGACGAACTACGGAAGCACCTCCGCCGAATGGAAGCATGGCCGGGGAGGCAGTGCGACCATGGCGCGCCTCCCTTCATCGACAGGGCTACCACGACCTGGGTGACTCCCACCACGTGACGAGGCACCGTTGCGGCTGCGAGTGGCCCAGGCGCGGGTCGCGGTGTGCTTGCAAGGACGGTCGCGCCCCCTCTTGGGCGGCGGAGAGCCGGGCCCCTCCTGGCGGGGCATCCCCTTCTCTGCGGCCGAGAACCTCTTCGTAGGCGCCATGGGAGTCGCTACTAGCAATGAAGCAAGGAAGAAGAAGTGAGCGGAGCAGTAAGAGATGAGCGACGGGGGCTCCTCCCCCTCCTCATTTATAGCGGGAGAAGGCCAACAGGAGATCCCCATGATCACGGTCAATGATAATTTTTCTCTGCATGCAGTAGGGACTCGTCAAGTCGGGCAGTTGCCGAGGCAGCGTGGGGAAGGCCCACGTCCAATCAACCGCCACACGTCAAGCGAGGCCGCAGGCTGTTGGGGCCCGCGACGCTCCGCACTTGCCCTTTGGATTCGCCTCGAAGCCAAGCCCGAGCACGCCTTGGGCCCGGGGCTACTGTCGGCGTCCTGGGAATGGGGGTCCCCAGACTTGCCTGCTTGCGGCCCATGGCGTGGCACCACCAGCGGCCCTGTATGGCCCATCTTCACCAGCGAACACTCAAGACCCTCGCGAGGGGCCAAGCCTCGCAAGGCGGACGACACAAGACCTCCTCGGGAACGGCCTCACCAGGCTGGCTCGCGAGGGGCGGAGAGATCAGGGCAAAGGGCACCTCACGAGGTCCCTGTGATGCAAGCCATGACGACTAGAGCCAGGCGGGCGCCAGCGCACGCAGTGTCCTCATTTCCTCTTTGGTGCTAAAGAGGAAAGCGCAGGCAAGGAGTCTCGAGGCATCAGGCAAAGGTTTCCATATCGATGCAACGAGACCAAGACCAGCAGGAAGACAGGACGGAGGTCACCGTGGAGCCCAAGACGGCGTCACCACCAGAGTCTTTGGCAGGCAAAGACCACCTTTAGTCAGGATAACTTGTACTAGTTGTCGCCCTTCGAATTTGGCCGTTGTTGGATCCCTTCCCGCTCAATATTTAGGGAGAGGACCAGGGCCTCTATAAATAGGACTAGCCACCATCGTAGCAAGGACGGATCCTTTTTTCGGATCATCCTTATCCACACAAGAGCACCTCTCCTCAGGAGGCTGTTCTTCCCTTGTAACTATTTATCCTCAGCCCAAGAGGCAATCCACCACACCACACTGGAGTAGGGTATTACACTAGATCAGTGGCCCGAACCAGTATAAACTCTTGTGTCTCTCGTTCTCTGGGTCCGTCGAGCTAGGCTTTGAGATCGCGGTGAGGGTGAGGGCGTGATTAGGTAGAGGGGAGATCTTCGTGCGCACCCAAGTGTTCGAACCTCAAGGGTTTTGCCGAAACCCGAAATCTGACAACGTCCACCTCGGGTTTGAAGTGTTTCCCATGCGGTGGTGTCTTCTCGTGTCCGAGCTCCAACACTGGACTGCATTCGAGGTATCGTTTGCAACTGAGCACCAACGCCAGACCGGCTTCCGAGCTCCAAAGCCGGAATGTATCCGAGGTGTCATAGGTTACCTCGGTCTTGAAAAAGTTCGAAGGAGTTCATCCGAGCTTAAATGTCAGAGCAGTCTTCCATGGAATGAGCCATTTGAATCTGAGCTTTATGCCAGACTACTTCCAAGCTCCAACGCTGGACTGCATCCGAGCTCTAACGATGGTCAGCGTCCAAGGTGTCATAAACTACCTCGGTCTTTAAAAGATTTGAACGAACTCAGCCGAACTTAATGTCGGAAATGCCCTCTATGGAGCCAGCCACTGGCGCCCGAGCTTTATGCCGGACTGTTTCCGAGGTGGTGCACCACCCGGACTGCGGGCTGATTTTTTGTGAATACATTTTATTGGTGCAATTTATTCTCTGGCGAGATATATAGCCAGTGGCCCTCATGGTGTGTGTCGGTCTAAAACCCGAGATGCACATTAAAGGAGATAGTGATAGGCGGACGGTCCCTTGAGAGAGGGTCTTGAGAAGTGGTCGTAGTATATTAGCATGATGCCGGATAAGTCCCAGTTGGTACCTATTGTTGTCCGAAGATGTGTTTGCCCATAGTTTAGTCAAGCCGAACACTGAGCACTTTGAATTTTATACATTGAATAGGCAATGCAATAGCCCCCGAGACACTGGTCGGGTGGCAACACCAGATCAGGGGATCGATGTGCCTCTTTAATATTAGCAAATGACAAGCCCGAAGCCCAGTAGCCCCTGAGCCTTAATGCGGGCAGGGGTGGCCGTATTAAGGTACGATATCCAGAGTAAAATCACAAATTATGTGTAATGATTCTATGTATCCAAGTACTTCACATCATTAATGTTTGGATCCGCATTTTACAAAACTTTGTTGACCGACCATCGGCTTCAACCTCCTCGGCCAGTAGCCAGGGAGTGTTTGTTCCACTTTATAAAGCCTTTATGAGGGCAAAATTTACGACAAATAAGGCAATCCGGCCATATGGTTTTATGAACAAAGTTATGCGGATAGATATGTTATATGAAGAAACATCTTCCAAAGCAAATAGTTCTGCTATTGGTTCCTTCCTTTGGTTTCTCATGCTGACCATGATCATGGAACCTCATCTCCGATCAATGTGGGAGGAAAATATTGAGAATTTAGTTAGGGGAAAGTTCCCGAACTCTGTGGTCCATGATGAACCAGAATTTTCACGTCCATCATTGCTAACCAATTATATCCTTTAAGATTGCTAGCTTTCGGCTTCACCCAGTCTGAGGTACTAATCCAGATGACCCAACAGTAACGATCATAGAGGTGCTCCCTTTACCACCTAGCCGAACAATCGAGAATGTAGGGGTAAGCACAGGAGCCAGGCAACCTAGCTTGGCCAAAATCTTAAGTCAAATTGATGCATGTTTCTAGCTTTATTACGATAATAATGGAAGACAAATTCTTCATTGAGACTGTTTATAATCCGAAAGTGGCCCACCGGTTTGTAGATACTACACATGGTGTTTCCGCGGTAACAAGACAACCCTTAGCCGATGTCTCGGTTCCCGGAGGCGGTTGTGTTAGCGGAAACGAGGCAATCGGATATGTCGGCTTTATAACTTTCACTTATTGATAGGAGATTTAAATTGGGGAGGCTAGTTACGAGCCTCCGATTAGTGTTTGGCGACAGCTGAGGTCAAGCCGTAAACAATTCAGCCAATGTTATGAATGGTCCGTCATTTAACACGGGGTGACCTCTATTGATCTTAATACAGTCATCGGATCGCTGGCCAGTTTACGCTTATTGTGACAGTCAGTTTTCGGCTTTGTCCACTGAGGCGCTTAACCATGTGAGCTGGAAGCACAATCGCAGTGGTTCTCCCTTTGCACACCGAGCCAAACAAAGCAGAACATAGAAGGCAAGCACAGTAGTCGGGCAACCCAACTATTGACCAAAGACACAATTCGAAACTGATGCATATAAAGCAATACCCGAGAACATTTTGCCGAGGACTCCTCGGAGTACTTTGTCTTTTGGTGGGTTTGGCTCAAGTCGCAGCCCCCTGTTGATATTGTCGATGGTTGAAAAATTGTCCGACAGTGTACTGCGGGATTTATGCTCGGACCCAACACCGAGGTACAGGTCGGCAGGAAAAATGCCGAACTATGGGTCAAAAAAGGTTTTCCAAGGTGGATTATTACGCAGGGTACCTCGGTCATGAGGATGTCTCGCTTCTAGAAAGAAAACATTCAAAGAGCTAAAAAGTGCCATAAGCTCAAAAAGCCAAAAACTTATGTAAAAGCTTGACGTCCAGACTGAATCGAGACTCTGCTACCAATCCGGAAATTGGTCATTGAATTTTTTTGCTTTTGTCGTGCTTTAACATGACATATCCGGTCTCAAGACTTCAGGTGGGTCACACTACTAGGGAAAAGGCTAGCAGCAGCGCAGGTTTTAGGTGTATCTGTAGCGCGGGGACTAGCGCTACTAATAAGGCGCTACAGCTAACACATAGCAGTAACGCGTGCTCACCTGCGCTACTGCTACACAAGTGTAGCAGGAGCGCGCTTAGAGGAAGCTCGCTACTGCTAATAGCTATAGCGCGCTTCTCCTGTGCGCGCTACTGCTACTACCGCGCTGCTGCTAACTTTTCTCCCCTCGCTACTGCTAATTTTAATCGTTTTTTCTAGCATATTTCTTTTGTATTTGAACAGGCTTTATAGAAGAATCTTTAGCACATACAAATGTCATCATGATACACATACAAATGTCTGCGATACCAGAAATGTAATCATAGCATATACATACAAATAGTCTCATCATAATCATCATCCAACACAAAGTGGTATCTTGTCATCATCTCGAAAATAGCGATACTTGCAAGTCTTGAATACTTGCAAATAGAACGTCATCCATCTAAACAAAGGTATACGCGAGAAGCGCTATCACTATGAGTGAGAGCGAAACTATGCAGTACATGAGGTGGCGGTTACGAGTCCTCTCTCGCGCTAGCGTGAACCTCAAGTAACTAGCTTCTCCTTCTTGTCTGCTTTTGAAGCCTTTATTGGTGGCGCCCGAGAACCCATTCACTTGCGCCTGACACTCATGCCACTCGTTGTACACCCCCGGAACCTTCCCTTTGTACACGGCATAACACTTCCATCTCGCCATCAAGAAACTAGGTACCTGTTAGAGATGCATTTTCATGAGGTGGATGTACAATCATATATCTGCAACAAAATATACTAGATCAACACCAAAAAGAAAGGGTTAGCAATTAGATACATCATACAGTATGCAAATTAGTTAACTAGAGGTACGCAGGTCATCGTACGCAAACTAACAAAGTAGCGTTACACAAGTTCGGCGGGGACCGTGGACATCACAAAGTTTCATCGCTACAAAAAGTATACAAGTTCAACCGACACATATCATCATCATCGGCATCATAAATCACTGGAAGTTCCATCCTTCCATACCATCGAGGATGGACCCTAGCTCCTTAAAAGGCGTGAGGTCTAGACGTTGCATGCCTATGCGAGTTTGGACGTCAGCTCGCGATATAGGGCCGTGGTGGAACATCCCCTTTACATCGACGACTTCTTTCATGATGATCGTTGCAATGTCACTTTGGATGCGAAAGAAGTCGTCTCTAAGTTTATAATCCGCTTCTCCATGAGATTCTAGCCACTTGTGGATATGATCGTCATTTTTGTTTCTCATGCGAAGCTTTTGGTGATCCGTGTTGAACTGAATCATGAGATGGACGATGTAGAATCCATCCTTCTTCCTTGGTTTTGGGACATGGATGCAGGAGAAGTTAGTTTTATGCGCGAAACCCATCTTCTTGTTCCTTTGTTTCCTGATCTGCATGTGGCCACCTCTAATGCTGAAGCCTTGGAGAGCATCATCTAGAATATTCATTATGTGGGTGTAGTCTTTTTTCTCGTAGTCTCTGGAAGGGTCAAAATACACGGCGTGGGAGATTTGTGGGTAAAGAACAATAAGGACGGCGTGCCCGTTGCTGCTGGGAAAAGACACCTCAAATTATTCCCCATAGAGAGAGAAGGAATGATTGAAATGTATGAAAGGGTTGTTCGGAACTGACTTACTTTGGATGATAAGGCAAGAGGACAATTTCCCGGACCTTATTCTATACCATGAAGTTTTGGAGGTAGTCCCTAGCAGTTTCACGCTGAAAGTCGCCGAGACTCAAGAAAGACTCGTGCATGTAGTACGGATCCGCCACACAGATTTGCGAGACTTCTTCACTGTTCATGACGGAGCTCATATGTAGCGCAAAAAGGCGGCCGATTGTAAAATCGAGCCGCCTTGTCAGAAACATCTCAAAGATATGGTCAAACCGCAGGAAGAACACCTCCGCGGGTCGTGTCTCGACGTAGCACTTCCCCTCAGGCACACGAGCCGCGTATGTCGGATATCCTGGATCCTTTGAGGCTAGTAGGCTTTTCTCAGTCGACAGCACATGGTCGTGCAGTCTCCTGAGATCCCCTGATAGAGCCTCCAGTGGTTTCGGCGGTAGCATCGGCTCGCCCGTGAGATGGAACATGGCCGCACCTTTCACGAGTACACGCTCTTCAGAATGCATCGTCTGGCTGCTATGTGCCCTGGCTTGTTTGGAGGCAGCTATCTTCCCCGATCTCTTTCTCTCCTTTTTCTTGGGCACACCTTCTAGACCCTTCCTTAACCCCTGCCCCAGTGTTCCCGGGCTAAGTACTGTACGACCTCGCGCCCGGATAGTTGAGCCTGTGTTGAGGCGGCATCTTCAGGCGTGTCCTGTGAGGATTTCATGAAGAGAGACTTTTTGCAATCCCTGCTACGACCTTCCTGCCCGGGCATATCATCCATATCCTCATTAGCAAGCTGATAGCCCGATTCGTCATGTGGTTGACTCATCAATTCAATGTCACAGTCATACGCGTTTGTATTGAGAAAATCCATAGGTTCGACCTGCGTCTCATCATCCATTCTCTGTTCTACAAGACAAATTACATCAGCCAGCACTACAGGAGCTCTCACCCGGCACTACAGGAGCTGGTAATTGCATAGGCGGGGTGGTGGTCTCCACACATGCTTGTTGATGTGTGATTATTGGTGTGCTCTCGGCCGGCTCCAGACGAATAAGATTCTTCGGCCATAGCAGCACCCAACCCTTGCAGCTTCCAATCCGTGGTGGGGTCTCGTTGTCCGCTCCCACATGTTATACTGGAGGAGGCAAATCCTCATGCCCTGATTTCACACTGGACAAGCTAACCCTAAAGTGCCTAGCAGGGATCGGCTGGTTGTGGAACGTGGGTTGCAAGGGTCCATTATCATCCCCTTTCCCACGTCCACCTTCTGGCCTTTGATCAAGTAGAGTATGGTGCACAGGGTTTCTTTCGCCTGTAAACACATATGTCTGTGGCGTAAAATATCCGAAAGGCAACAAAAATGGAATATTATATATATATGGTGGTGCGACATGTAATTACCGTGATGGCGTAAAGCTCAGCCAAAGACGAAGGCCCATCGAGCGCGCCAGAGACTGAGGACGGGCTACTACGAGCAGGAGCGACTGCGAGAGGAGGCCCGGTTACGTGGGCAAGTGATGGTGCGATGATGTTGTTGTTCATGGAGTTGCTTCCGACGAAACTGGGCAACGGGAAATCATGTACCGTCTTGTCTGGATTTTCCTTCGTCCAGTTGATGATAACTGGAACCAAGTTAGTAGCGAAATCATTTCTGCAGGCAGTTACAGCTGCATTGACTGCCTGCTGTAACAACTCATATTTGTCCTCGGCTGCTCATCGATTTCGGCACCGCTCCGCTTACGTGGAGGTCCTCGATGCTCACCGTGACCATGGAATAGATCTCCACGGTTTCTCCATGGGTCATCCTGTTCGAGCCATCTTCGATGCCCCATGTACACGATTTTCCCAGACCCGCCATCTTTCCTTGACGTTAGCTGCTGAGACGTCGTATCATCCATGCACCGCGTGCATCCGCAATATCAATGGCACACCTGGCCTGCCACATATCCGTAACCGAGATAGTCGTGCACTGTCGTGATCAGCGCAGCTCTCATGTTGAAATACTCGCCTTTGCTGGCGTCCCATGTCTTGGGCGGTGTTTTCCATAACGTGTCTAACTCCTCCTGAAGTAGCCCCAGATACAAATTAATATTATTTCCTGGTTGTTTCGGCCCTTGAATAAGCATGCTCATGTGAACGTACTTCAATTTCATGCACAACCAGGGGGAGGTTGTACATCCATACAAACAGGGGCCATGTGCTATGGTTGGTGTTCTGGTTGCCAAACGGATTCATGCCATCGGTACACGCGCCGAGCACGATGTTCCTTGCATAACATTCAAAATACCGATAGAAGCTGTTCAACGCTCTCCACTGGCTTCCATCCTTGATGTGTCTCAGCTTCGGATCATCTCCATCGTCGGGCTTCTTCCTCTCCGCGTGCCAGCGCATTAGCTTTGCTTCCTTGGGATCTACAAAATACCTTTGGAGATGGGGAGTGATCGATAAGTACCATACCACTATCTGGGGACATTTCTTCCCGGCCTTCTTGTATCGAGAAGCATTGCACACCGGACAATTTGTTTTTTCCGCGTACTCCTTCCGATAAATTATGCAATCGTTGATGCATGCATGGTATCTAACGTGTGGCAGATCAAGAGGGCACACGATCTTCTTGGCCTCATCAACACTACTAGGACATAGATTACCCTTGGGAAGAACATCCTTTAGGTACTTGAGATGCTCATCGAGGCTAGTGTCGGTCCATTTGTTTTTAGCCTTCGTCTTCAGGAGTTGGAGCGTGAAACTCAAGAGGGTCACCTCAGGATTGCAACCATCATACAATGGAGTGTTCGAGACTACCACCAGTTGCTCCAGCTTAGCCTCCTCTCTAGAAGCAGCTCTCTCAGTACTCGTCTCCTTGCGAAGCAATGCTTGAACATGAGGGTCCTGCACGATTGAACTTAGTACCGACGAACTCTGCTGCGTGGAGTCCATGTCGTTCTCTCCGCCACCATGTCCAGCCCCTTCTCCGCCGCCATGTCCGACCTCTTCCCCATCGCCATTATCGATCATCTCTTCGTCTTGCCCCGTGTCATCATTTCCTGCCTCGTCGGCATCCTCAACATCGTCATCCTCATCTTCAATTATCCACCGAGTATAGCCATCTATGAAACCAGTCATGAGCAGGTGCGCTTCGACACGACCATCGTCATGGGGGTCAAGCCAAACTATTCCTTTGCATTTTCGACACGGACATAAAACCTCTGTCCGGTTATTTTCCTTCATGTCCTGCACCGCCGACCGCAACCACCTGTCCACCATCGTTCCACTGACCATCGTCAACTCTGCACGGTAATAATAAATAAATTGATTGCAAAAATGCGTGCATTCATCAAAGTCATACAAAAATTCGGCATAACCTTCCTTAAAAATAGGACATATATAGATCTAGAGTTTGCCCGGAATTCGCCGAAACGGAAATAAATCGACATTTCGGCAAAACATAGGCAACTCAAAATCACAATTTGGCGTCAACTCATGCCACACACACAATTTCCATAAACACATCACACACACATAAACATATTTCCATTTTGCAAAGGCATGAAATATTAATCACACCTCTATCTCGAGATCGAGCACACGGTGGAGACGATGATGTAGGGAGGTCAAAAGTGCACAAAGCTCTTCTTGACAAAGAAAGATCTAGTTAGGGGGCAAATAGGTCACTTAACTAAATGCTACATCTACCTAGCTAGCTAATTTGGGAGGAGACAACTTCAACTAGTGGAGGGGGGAGGAAAAAGAGAAAGGAGATGAATTAATGGAGGTGGTGTAGTTATAGCTAGGAGTAATGAAGAGACAGAAAGGTAGGTAGAAGAGGGAGAGTAATGGGGGGAGAAGTATTGAGGAAGAAGAAGAGTGAGAGAGGGAGGATGTGGGAGGTAGGGGAAAGGGAGGAGAGGAGATGGGGAGGGGGAGGTGGAAAAAGGTGGTGGGTGTTGCGTCTTAGCAGTAGCGCGGGAGCAAAAGCGCGCCGCTGCTAAGAGCGTAGCAGCAGCACGCTTTCCTGTCACGCGCTACTGCTAAACGGGCCAACCATGTGCACAATTTCAAAATTAGAAGCAGTGAAGTGACAAAAAAGCGCGCTACTACTATGGCATTAGTAGCAGCGCACTTCGTGACGCCGTGCTACTGGTAAACTTATGTCGTTGTGTACTGTCGGTGGATTTTTGTAGCAGCGCGGTTTAAGCATCACGCGCTACTGCTAAGTTTGCACCAGTAGCGAGGTTTCCATAGCCGCGCTGCTACTATTTAGCAGCAGCGCCTCTTTTTATGCCGCGCTGCTGCTAAGATTCTATGTATCAGGTTTTCCCTAGTAGTGTAAGCCTACGGCTTCCAGCTCCTTATCCCAAAGGCGGTGTACTTCTCATTAGGCCTGTTTAGCAAACTAAAGTCGAGACGCTTTGAGAGAGAAACTAGGCACCCCGGCTATTGACCACACACTCGCGTCGAAAAAGGAGTGATAAAAAACAACTTTGCAACGGCTAAGAAGAAAACACTTATTATAAAACGGCTCACGCAAATTTTAAGAGCACCCAATTAACATGGTGTAAGTGCATCTAGTGCCACCCCTAGTTGGTTTTGGAGTATTGAAGACAAACTTGGTTGAGGTACTAATGTGTTTGTGAGATTTGCAGGATAACACAGGTAGTAGTCCCTCATTGATTCGGTTTCCCTACCAGAGATGATCCCTAAAAATGTGTGGAGACATTGTAGACAATGGTGGTCCGTGGAGATATTGACAACGAAGATTATGACCTGAGAAGACACTCACATGAAGACTATGGAGTGTGAAGACATAGTTGTTTCGTAACTTCCTTTTCTTCTTTGTTGTGTCATAGGAACCACTGCACTGTTAAGTGGGGTCCAAGTGAACAAAGTCAGAGTGACTGAAGTGATGCTCAACCAAATCCTATGTCTTCGAGCGAAGACAATGAGAGCAAATCTTATCCAGAGTTGGATGAGTCAGCTTTACTTCTAGCCCAAGTCAAGCTGCCGCGTGTGTTTGAAATATGACCGTTGGACACGTGTCAGTTTCTTAGTGACCCAGGGTCATTTCGGACAAATCAGGTCGGGTTACCTCCTGGCTATAAATAGCCCATCCCCTACACCATAAGTTGGTGGCTGCTCAGAGTTAGTGCACGGCATTTGTCGTTTGAGAGAAACCCACCTACGAAGCATTTGAGAGAGAGATCCTTGCGAGGAGAAAGCCAAAAACACCCAGGGCCAAAGAGTGTTAGGCATCACTGAAGTCTTTCTATCCGCGTGATCTGAACACTTATTACACTTGAGGACTGTGAATCCTCCAGCCGGTTAGGCGTCACATTCTGAGCATCCAAGAGTCATTGTGGATTGCCGATGAATGAAGTCTGTGAAGGTTCGGAAGTCTATGTTGAAGACTTACCAGAGTGATTGTGTGAGGACTAAGTGTCCTTAGCTCAAGGGGAATATGGTGAAGACGCGGTCTTGCGAGTTGAATCTCAGCCTCCCTAACCAGACGTACAGTTGTCGCTGCAACTGGAACTGGTCCAACAAATCCTTGTCCTCACCAAGCAATTGGTTCTATCTCTTACGTCTCCTTACTTACAGTTTGTCTTCGTGAAGTCATTGCCTGCTTGCATGATCTGATTGACTTCACTGTGTGAAGACTGCTGTTGTTTGGCTTCATACTTTCTTCCATCCTGATACATACTACCTAGCTGCTAATAGTCTTCGTGCTTTCACTTCATTGATTACTTGACTATGGCTTGTCTAGTGCAGTCTACCTTCCGCTGCATTTCAATATGTTCATTTCTATTGTCTTTCTTCGAAACTGCCATGTTTTGAAGACTTTCATAAAAATGCCTACTCACCCCCCCCTATAGTCGATAACTAGCACTTTCAATTGGTATCAAAGCAAGGTGCTCCCTTGTTCTGTGTGATTCGGCTTAACCAGCTTGAGTTTTAGCTATGTCGACTGCAGGTATAATCAAAGTCTCCGTTGCATGCCCTGTCCTCGATGGCACTGATTACCCCTACTGGAAGAATAAGATGCGCATGCATCTTGAAGCCATTCATGTCGACCTCTTGTATGTCGTCAAGAACGGCGTTCCCAAGATCGGTGAAGGTGTCACCCCTGCTAATGTCAAGAAGTTCATTCAACTGGATTCTACTGCCAACAACATCACCTGTGGTCATCTGACCAAAGGATAGTATGGTCGTGTGAGTGCTCTGGAAACTTCGAAGCTAGTCTGGGATTGGCTCTCCAAGGTTAACGAAGGCGTCTCAAGCCAGAGAGACTCAAGGATCAGTGTTCTTCACAACCTCTTCAACCGCTTCAAGAGAAATGACAATGAGAATGTCCAACTCACATTTGATCGCCTCACTGATATCAGAAATGCGCTTCGCCCACTCGGCGCCGCTGAGATCAACAAGCATGAAATCGTCAAGACACTTCTGAGATCGCTTGACAGCTCATTCGACACCCTGGCCCTGATGATTCAAGAACGCCTTGACTTCTAGACTCTCGATCCGTCTGGCTTTGAAGATCCAAAACATCCTGATATGGTATACAAGCTCAACAAGGCACTCTATGGCCTCAAACAAGCCCTCGTGCTTGGTATGACACACTCAAAGACTTCCTGAAGAGCAAAGGCTTCAAACCTAGTTCCCTGGATCCCACTCATTTCACGAAGACATATGATGGTGAACTTTTTGTGTGCCAGATCTATTGTCGGTGTACAAAAATAGGGGCATGCTTTTGTACCCCTTTACCAGTGCACGGGCAGTCGAAGCCGCGCCCACGGCCACACCAAGCAGAACAGGGGAGGTGAGCCAAGGTAAGACCGAAGCCCAAGACAATCAAAGCAACGCCAAGGCCAAGACCACAAAGAGCAGAGGGACGAAGCAGGTTCCCCTGGCAAGACCCTTCCTAGGCGGCCTCAGCGGCCCCGCCAAGACCCTTGCCGGGACAGCTCGCCCCACACCAACAAAGCGATCCACCCTTGAGCCCACGGCCCCCAGTGCCATCATCAACATGGGGCCAGGGCTCGGGAAGGCACCTCTATGGTGGCATGCAGATCTTTGTGAAGACATATTCAAGATCATATGAGGATTAGAAGACAACGATTCTCGGCAAGATCCCTGCCGAGGAAGGCCACCAGAACCCCGGCAAGGTCCTTGCCGGGGACGACAGCACACCATGGCAAGACCCTTGCCTGGCCACCCGGCAAGGCCCTCGCCAAGGACGCCAGCAGGGCCACCGCCAAACCCGCGCCGGACAAGCTTCCACCACCGTTCGCATGCAGCTGCCAGCCCAACCAGCTGGGCGGGCACCTGCGTGGCAACATACAGCTCCCAGGCCAACTCATCGAGTGCCTCCGTGGCGGCATGCTGATCTTCGCGAAGGCTCCTCCACCGTGCCACCTCAGCTGCCTGGCTGCCTACATGACACCACGCACCTCACTGGCCAGGGCGCATGTCAAGGCGAGGAGGATCGGCGACGGATGGGACGGGCCTCGCCCCCGTCCCCGATAAAGCAAGGGGACACCTAACCTACACATTAAATGCGTCTTTTCCTGTAATACGAGCGATAAGCTCAGGGCACTGTACGCCTTTCCACCTCCTGTTTGTCACTGTGGCAGCACCTTTTAACTATAGAAGGAGGCCCATGGTGTACTGGAGAGGGATTCGGCTCTTTAAAACCACGCACTGACCACAGCTAGTTCGAGGGCTCAAGAAATCTCAGAAATACACCCACCAAAGCAAGACTAGGGTTTTACGCATCCTCGCGGACCGAACCTGGGTAAACGATCCTTGTGCTGTCTACTAGCCCTGCTCTCCTAGCAACCCTGTGCCCCCGCAACCGTAGTAGGGATTCTTGTGATCCCATAGGAGTCGTTCCACACGGACATTTTGGCGCGCCAGGTAGGGGGCGCAATTGTGAGAATCTGGTCTGGTAGTTAGCCTAGCAATTCTTCGTCGCCATGGCCCCTAAGAAGAAGACGGCCATGGCGATCGGTTCGTTGGGAGCCGAAAGGCCCGTGCCGGTGCGGACGAGCAGCGGACCGGTCGCAGACAGGACCCGGGCCGTGGCCCGCGAGCACTAGCATCGCCCAGGAAGTCGGAGCCTAGCGAGCAGCGTCGTTCGCGCGCCAGACGACCGACTACACGTCGCCGGATCCAAAGACGGTGCTGGCCCCCCCGCAGGCAGCGCGAAGCCCTCCAGGGGTGTCATTGTGCTGACTCCGGGCGGCGCGATGACCTCCAGGATGCCTACACCGGTGACCACCGCGTGTTCTTCCCATGGTGTGCATGCCGAGCAGCGTCACCATGTTGGTGACCCTGGGTACCGCCGCGGGAAGAGCCATGTGCGTCATCGGCAAGATGAAGGGGTTCAGCATGCTCGCCGAAGCACGGGCGAAAATGGCACGCAGCCGTTGGGTCGTGATGGAGCTCCTTCTAACGTAGTTAGAAGTCAAAGCGCATCGCGATCCACGCTGCTGTCACTGCCGCCCACACCAGCGAAAGCTTTGGCGCGCGCGCAGTGTCCTCGATTTCCCTCCCGTTGCAGAGAAGCTCGACGAGTGGAGGGCCACCATCCAGAGCCTCGTCGTCGTCGCCAACAAAGACGATCCGCGACCAGCGGGGCCCTCGGGTCAGCACCCGACCGAGCCACCACATGCTGGCGCTGGGAGGACGGAGGAAGCTGCGGCCACGATGCACTCTCCTCCTGCTCGCCAGCTGCCGCGGGCGTCGGCCCGTCGTGACGACGCTTGTGATAACATCTCCATAGCGTCGTCCAACCCGTAGACCCTCCGCGACCAGCGCCAGATCCTTCGGGAAGGAGCTCACGAAGACGCCCGAACCACAGTCGAGCAACGGCGCAAAATGCGCCGCCAGTCAGACAAGTGGGCAGGACCCGCTATGGACCACCTGCCACCAGGGCGGCCTACCTTACGAGGTGGGCTGCCCGACCTTTACCCGTGAGCTGCGGCAGTTCCAGTGGCCATCCCACCGCATGTTCAAGCATGACGTCAGCGAGAAGTACACTGGCAAAACCCATCTGTCCGAGTTCCTCAACACCTACACCATCGCGATGCAGGCTGCTGAGGCTCGCGACGACAAGGTGCTTGCCAACTATTTCCCGCTGGCGATCAAGCCCAATGAGTTTGTTGGCGCCTTCACAGGAGGCCACCAAGCTCATCGCCAGGCCAGTGATCTGCACATCATACCCCAGAAAGAAGGGGAGACCCTGCGCAAGTACATCCAGAGATTCAGTTGTGTGACGCCTGGATAATTAAGCTACAATAATCCCACATTAACGATGCCACGTCACCTCGGTTATTGTTGCTAATCTTGCATTAGTTCGAAACCGATTCAAATTCAAATTCAAAAGAAAAGCAAACAACAAAAGTTTTCAAGAAAATTAAAACAAAAATGTTCGGGTTGTTTCAAATAAATCGTAAGCAATTATGGTGGAGAAACCAAGCTTTTATAAAATTCTTAAATGAACTATAAGGATATAAACAGTAGCAAAAACAATTAATTAAGTGCCTTTTACAATTAATAAATTACTAAACTGTTTTATTTTGTCACCAAACTTTTTGTGGCATTGGGGTATTTTGTAACACTAAATTAGGCACTACTTGTATATTTTATAAAACAAAAATATATAGTAAATAAAATAGAAAAATAATAAACAGAAAACAAAGGTATACAAAAAAAGAAACAGAACCTCCCCCTGGGCCATTCAGCCCAGCTGCTGGCCAGCCCACTGCCCCTCAGGCCCAACCGGCCATTCCCCCACCCCCTTATCCTATCCCCACTCCCCCCGAATCCTAACCCCGACCGCACCACTCCCCCCACTCCCCACGCACTCCCCCGATCCCCTTCTGGATCGGGGCAATGACCCCGGCGGCGACCCCGACCACCGTCGCTCTCGCTGCCTCATCATGCCGGACACCATCACCGGAACGTCGCCGTCCTCCTCGATCTCCTCCTCGCGGCCCCGTTCTCCTCCCCATTCCTGGATCTGGATGGGGCCCCCGACGGCGCCGCCCACCGCCCAGACGCTCTGTCACTGGACTGCAACTCCGGCCCCTCCCCGAGCATGCTTTAGCACCTCTACAGGGGCCTGTGAGCCCTCTTCCCCTTCCGCTCTCCTCCTTCATCGCCGATGCCACCCGATCCGTGCTCCCGTGTGTTCCCGCATCGTCCACGCCGCGCCACTCGCGCCCTGACGACCATGTCACTCACCCGCAACCCCCCCCCCCCCCGCCGCTGCTCCGCGCGGCCTCGCACGCCGCTCGCCGCACAGGCCACAACCGCCCGCGCGCCCCGTCCACGCCGCGGCCTCGCACCCTCGCCCCGCACGCGCCCCGGCCTCCGCCCGGCGCCCGCACCTGCCTCCCGCGCCGCCAGCCACCGCCACCTGAGCTTCCGCTCACGGCCTCGCATGCTCGACCGCGCATGCGCCCGCAGTCTCCCTCTCGCGCGCGCCCCGTCTCTGCCCCACGACCCCGCGCCCACCGGAGCTCTGCCGCTCGGGCTGCTCCTGCATCCGCCTCCTCCAAGCGCTTCGCCACCCTGCCCTGCAGTCCCGCGTGCCGCGCGAAGCCGCCGGCCTGCGCACCCCACCTGCGCCGTTGTTCGTCGCCGACCCCGCCCCGAGCTACCGTGCCCGTTGCCGACCAGGCTCGGCCTCCGCTCGGGCACCACACCCGTGCGCCCGCGTGCCCGTTTGGCCCCTGGTCCTATGACAGCCAGGGCCCACGCCCCCTTAGAACGTTTTTTTAAACAATTAAAAAATATAATAATAATAATAATAATAATTAATTAATTAAAGAATTAATTAACTTAATTCATTTTGATTAATTAAACTAATCCATTAATTAAACTAATTAAACATTAGTTAAAAATATAATAATATAATTAATTAATTAATTAATTAAAGAATTAATTAACTTAATTCATTTTGATTAATTAAACTAATCCAGTAATTGAACTAATTAAACATTAGTTATCTAATTAACCTGGTTAGTTAATTAGCTAATTAATTAGTATGATAGTGGGGCCCACCCCCCTAATTAATCCTAATTATGGTAATTAAATTGTTTAATTAAAAAGTGTCACTGACCAGTGGGACCCACTGGTCAGGTTGACCAGTCAACACTGTTGACTACTGACGTCAGTATGACATCATGCTGATGTCATAAATCCATTTTTGAATTAAATTAAATAATTAATTAAAATCTAGAAATTAGTAAATCTTTAGAAAATCATCTCTTTTAATCCGTAACTCGGGTTAAAATATTTTCAACATGAAAGTTGCTCAGAACGTCGAGGCGAACCCGGAGACGCAGCACGTTCGTCCGCCACGCGTCCCTAGCATAGTGAACCTGCAACATTTCACCTCCGATTCAGCTGTCCGAAAACGCGAAACACCGGGAATACTTTCCCGGATGTTTCCCTCCTTTCCCGGTAGCACCCAGTACTGCGTTAGGGCACACCTAGCACCGTTGTTTGCTCTGTCATGCATCGTCAGGCGCCTGTTTGCAATGTATTTACTGTTTCTTCCCCCTCTTCTTCTCCGATAGACCCCGAGACCGACGCTGATGCCCCTCTATACGACTACGGAGTTGACGACCCCTCTCTCTTACCAGAGCAACCAGGCAAGCCCCCCCCCTGATCACCAGATATCGCCTACTCTCCTCTATACTGCTTGCATTAGAGTAGTGTAGCATGTTACTGCTTTCGTTATTCCTATCCTGATGCATAGCCTGTTTTTGATACTGCTGTTGATACCTTTACCTACAATCCTACTGCTTAGTATAGGATGCTAGTGTTCCATCAGTGGCCCTACACTCTTGTCCGTCTGCCATGCTATATTACTTGGCCGTGATCACTTCGGGAAGTGATCGCGGGCATATACTATATACTTTACACTATTACCTGTGATACTGTTCGGAGATGGGGGCTGAAGGGGCAGGTGGCTCCATCCCGGTAGAGGTGGGCCTGGGTTCCTGACGGCCCCCGACTGTTACTTTGTGGCGGAGCGGCAGGGCAGTTCGTGGCTACCTGGGTGAGAGGTGAGCCTGGCCGTATTGGCGTTCGCGGATACTTAACACGCTTAACGAGATCTGGGTATTTGATCTGAGTCTGGCCATTTGGTCTATACGCACTAACCACCTACGCGGGAGTAGTTATGGGTATCCCGACATCGTGGTATCAGCCGAATCACTTCGTGACGTCAGCGACTGAGCGGCGCGTGCCGGGTTGGACCGCGTAACGTGACTTCCTTTGTAATGGAGGTTGCTAGGTCTGCTCTCCGGCCGCGTACGCAACGTGCAGGTGTGCTCAGGGCGATGGGCCCAGACCCCTACGCGCATAGGTTTAGACCGGCGTGCTGACCGCTCTATTGTGCCTAGGTGGGGCTGCGACGTGTTGATCTTCTGAGGCCGGGCATGACCCAGAAAAGTGTGTCCGGCCAAATGCGATCAAGCGTGTTGGGCTATGTGGTGCACCCCTGCAGGGAAGTTTATCTATTCGAGTAGCCGTGTCCCTCGGTAAAAGGACGGCCCGGAGTTGTACCTTGACCTTATGACAACTAGAACCGGATACTTAATAAAACACTCCCTTCCAAGTGCCAGATACAACCCGGTGATCGCTCTCTGACAGGGCATCGAGGAGGGGATCGCCGGGTAGGATTATGCTATACGATGCTACTTGGAGGAGTTCAGTCTACTCTTTTCTATATGCTGCAAGACGGAGGCGACCAGAAGCAAGGTCTTCGATAAGACTAGCTATCCCCCTCTTATTCTGGCATTCTGCAGTCCAGTCCACTGATATGGCCTTTTACACATATATTCATGCATATGTAGAGTAGCTCCTTGCTTGCGAGTACTTTGGATGAGTACTCACGGTTGCTTTTCTCCCCCTTTTCCCCCTTTCCCTTCTACCCGGTTGCCGCAACCAGACGATGGAGCCCAGGATCCAGACACCACCGTCGACGACGACTCCTACTACACTGGTGGTGCCTACTGCTATGTGCAGGCTACTGACGACGACCAGGAGTAGTTAGGAGGATCCCAGACAGGAGGCCTGCGCCTCGTTCGATCTGTATCCTCGTTTGTGCTAGCCATCTTATGGCAAACTTGTTTAACTTATGTCTGTACTCAGATATTGTTGCTTCCGCTGACTCGTCTATGATCGAGCACTTGTATTCGAGCCCTCGAGGCCCCTGGCTTGTATTAAGATGCTTGTATGACTTATTTTTATTTGTAGAGTTGTGTTGTGATATCTTCCCGTGAGTCCCTGATCTTGATCGTACACATTTGCATGCATGATTAGTGTACGATTGAATCGGGGGCGTCACAAGTTGGGTGCAGTACAACATCCCCGACGTCCAACCCGCCGCTGAGATTAGCGCGTTCCACCAGAACGTGCGCAATCACAAGATGCACGAAGAGCTGGCGATGACCAAAGTTAAGGACATGGTCGAGCTCTACGTTCTGGCCGATAGGTGCGCCCGGGCTAAAGAGGAAAGGAAGTACCCCGGCGAAGATGCCGGTGCGGAAACCGACTCTACCGATGAAGATGCCGCTACCCCGTCGAGGAAGAGCCGGCATCGCAATAGGAAAAGCAAAGGCAAGACCATGCTTGCCGTTGAGGGATATGACGACACCGGTGCCGGCAAGAAGGTCAAAGCAGACGCCCCCGGCAAGGAGATTGCCGGGTGCGCCACCTGCCGAGCCTTGGTGGCTACCGACAAGCCAGGAAGCTCCGGCAAGCAATACTGCAATATCCACCACACCAAGGGCCACGACCTCCAGAACTGTCGGCAAGTCGAGCTGCTTGCTGAGAAGCAAAAGGCTGAGTACGAGAGGCGGGACAAGGAGAAGGACCAGGACGGTGCGGAGGGGTCCGGCAAGAAGTGTGGCAGCCAAGGAGACCGCCCCGGCAAGGACAACCAGCAAGAGAGTCCCGCCCGGGGCCGCAACAAGAAACAAGAAGATGATGATCACGACGAGGACGACGAGTCTGGCGAGCAAGGGTTCCAAAAGGCTACGGAGGCCATGTGCGTTCATGGCGGCGCCTCGTTGCATACCTCTCATCGCCAGCTCAAGTAGTGGGCGCGTGAGATTACAGCAGCAGAGCCGTCGTTCGACACTCAGAAGCCGCTGAAGTGGTCCAGCACGCCCCTCATCTTTGACGCCGAGGACCACCCTGACCGCACTACCGTGGTTGGGTGTTTGCCATTGTTGGTCTCACCAACGATACGCAACCTGAGAGTGAACAAGATGTTGGTTGACGGCGGGGCCGGCCTGAATGTGATCTCGCCTGTCGTGATCAAAAAGTTGCAAATCCCTGATGGAGACCTCGAGGAAACATGCACGTTTCAAGGGGTCAATCCGGGGAGGAGCGAGCCGAAGGTAAAGGTCACACTACCCGTGACGTTTGGAGGAGAGTTGAACTACAGGACGGAGAGGATCGTCTTCGACGTAGTCGAGATCCCCTTGGCCTACAATGGGAGCTTCGACCGCCCGGCACTAGCCAAGTTCATGGCGGCGTCACACTACGCCTACAACATGCGAAAGATGCCCGGGCCGTTGACCATCATCTCTGTCCCCTCCGACAAGAAGGATGCGTTGATCTGTGCCGACCAACTCTACCGGGAAGCAGTTGCAGCGGCTGCCGCTAAGGCACCTGCTCCTACCGCTGAAGCCCCGGGAGGGAAGAAGAAGCCCGGCAAGACCTCTCGCACCCACTCCAGCAAGCGCACCTCCTCAGAGTGTTGTGCTACCGTCGAGGACGTGCCAGAGAGCTCTACCGACAAGAGCAAGAGACCCAGGGTCGAGCCGCCGCAGACCAAGAAGGTGCCCGTCAGGGAGGATGGCACGGGAGGGGCCTTCACCATAGGCTCCACCCTCGACAACAAATAGAAAGGCGCGCTCGTCACCTTCCTATGGGCGAATGTCGACGTGTTTGCATGGCAAGCATCCAACATCCCCGGTGTTCCCAGGGAGGTGATTGAGCACCACCTAGCTGTCTGCCCCCACCGCGGTCCGTCAAGCAGAAGGTCAGAAAGCAGGCTCTGGAGAGGCAGGAGTTCATCACAGAGGAGATAAGGAAGTTGGAAGCGGTAGGTTTGGTGATAGGAGTTCTCCACCCGACGTGGTTGGCCTATCCCGTAGTGGTGTGCAAGGCGAATGGGAAGTGGAGACTGTGCATTGATTACACAGATATCAACAAGGCTTGCCCTAAGGACCCCTTCCCGTTGCCATGCATCGACCAGATTGTTGACTCCATGGCCAGGTGCGATCTGTTATCATTCCTCGACGCCTACTCAGGCTACCACCAGATCTTCATGATGAAAGAGAATGAAGAGAAGACGGCATTCATCATCCCATGTGGTACGTATTGCTTTTTACGAATGCCTTTCGGGTTGAAGAGTGCTGGCTCAACATTCACAAAAGCAGTCCAAATTGGTTTGGAACCTCAGCTCCTTAGAAATATGGAGGCCTACATGGATGACATAGTGGTCAAAACCAAGGACGGGCAAACTCTTGTACAAGATCTAGAAGAGATATTTGCTAACCTGCGCAAGATGAACCTCAAGCTGAACCCTGAGAAGTGTGTCTTCGGTTTTCCGTCCGGCAAGCTTCTCGGGTTCTTTGTGTCATAGCGCGGGATCGAGGCAAACCCAGACAAGATCAAGGCTATTGAGCAGATCGAGGCACCCAAGCGGATCAAGGATGTGCGTCGGCTCACCGGCTGCGTTGCCGCCATGAGCCGACTCATCTCCAAGTCCGCCGAACGTGCCCTTCCCTTCTTCAAAATCTTGAAGAAGGCAGGCCCAATAGACTGGACCCCAGAAGCCGAGGCAACACTGCAGGATCTGAAGAAATACCTTCCCTCCACGCCAATACTGGTTGCTCCTAAACCACAAGAGCCGTTGCTGCTGTATCTGGCGGCGACGAATCAAGTGGTCAGCACCGCACTGGTGGCACAGAGGGAGGTCGACGAGGAGGTAGCAATGGCGGCAGAACCAGCGGATGGCAAGCCAAAGATTCCCCCAGCAGGGCCAGGTGTCGACAAGGCTCGGCCCCCGGCAGAGTCTGGTGCCACCAAGGCAGTGCCCGCGCAGTCGAGTGAGGTGGTGCCGAAGAAGAAGATGATGCAGCACCCGATTTACTTTGTCAGCTCCCTCTTGCAGGGGGCTAGGTCGAGGTATTCCGGCATGCACAAATTGCTCTTCGGCCTCCTTATGATCTCAAGGAAGCTGCGTCACTACTTCCATGCCCACGAGATCACTGTCGTCACCCGCCTCTCGTTGCAACGGATACTGCATAACCCAGACGCAGCCGGAAGGAATGTGTAATGGGCCTTGGAGCTATCAAGTTTCGGTATCAAGTTTGAAAGTACCTCGACAATTCAAAGCAGAGTCTTGGCGGAGTTCATCGCAGAATGGACCTCGACGCCTGGCGAAGAAATCCAGGAGACCACTCTCCCCGGCAAGGAAGCAGACCGCGACTGGATCATGTACTTTGATGGGGCTTTCTCGCTACAAGGCGCCGGTGCCGGTGTGCTGCTCGTCGCACCCGCCGGAGAACACCTCAAGTACGTGATCCAGATGCACTTCCCAGGGAGATGTCCACCAACAACACTACTGAGTACCAGGGATTGCTTGTCGGTCTCAGGATCGCAGCAGACCTCGGGGTTAAGAAGCTCATCATCAGGGGTGACTCGCAGCTCGTTGTCAGGCGGGTCAACAAGGATTATCAGAGCCCATTGATGGAAGCTTACGTAGATGAGGTGAGGAAACTGGAGGAACACTTTGACGGTATCCAGGCGGAGAACGTCCCCTGAGCGGAGAACGACATCGCCGATTACGTGTCAAAGCATGCCGCATTCAAGCTACCTGTGGAACCAGGTACCTTTTTGCTCCGGTTAAATCTACCATCCATCGAACCATCAGCGGGGCAGAACAAGCGGAGGAAATTAGGTCCCGGCAAGTACTTTCCTATTGAGCCCCTGGGGCTACCGGCAAGGGTGCTGCCGCGGACGCTGAGCCTGCTCAAGAGCAACTGGCTCCGGCAGGGCATCAAGCCCTGGCCGTAGAGACAACCGCTCCCATGGCGGAAGAGATGCCTTTTGTCCTTGCCGTCGAGCCCCTAGCTCCGGCATGGGCGCAGCATACCGTCCAATTCCTCCAGACAGGGGAGCTTCCCGAGGAGCAGGAAGAAGCGGAAAAAGTAGCCCATCGGTCCGCCCTATACCAGTTCGTCGATGACGTCCTGTACTGGAGAAGGCCGAACGGAGTGAAACTCAAGTGCATCCCCCGGGAGGAAGGACTAGAGCTGTTGGCGGAGATACATGGAGGCATATGTGGCTCCCACATAGGGTCGAGGGCCCTTTCCGGCAAGGCGTTCCGGCAAGGTTCCATTCAAACAATCCCTCTCTCCTGGCCATTCTCGGTCTGGGGGCTCGATATACTGGGCCCTTTCCCCTGCGCTGCCGGGGGCTTTGAGTACTTGTACGTTGCAATCGACAAGTTCAAAAAGTGGCCGGAGGTGGAAGCAGTGAGGAAGGTGACTGCTCAGTCAGCCGTCAAGTTCTTCAAAGGACTGGTCTGCCGTTTTGGTGTGCCAAACAGAGTCATCACCGACAACGGCACACAGTTCACAAGCCACACCTTCATGCAGTACATTCAAGACCTCGGCAGCAAGGTCTGTTTTGCTTTCGTGGCACATCCACGGAGCAATGGCCAAGCGGAGAGGGCAAATGCTGAAGTGTTGCGAGGCCTGAGAATGAAGACCTTTGACAAGCTGCACAAGAGTGGAAGGTGCTGATTGATGAGTTGTCGGCACTTCTTTGGTCGATCCAGACGACGCCAAATTGAGCCACCGGCCAGACACCTTTTGCCCTGGTATATGGGGCAAAAGCACTTCTCCCCACGGAACTCCTATACGGGTCACCTCGAGTGCTCGCTTATGATGAGCTTGAGCAAGAGCCATTGCGCCAAGATGACGCGACGCTCCTTGAGGAAGATCGTCTTTGGGCGGTTGTGAGAGTGGCATGCTACCAGCAAGCCTTGCGCCACTACCATAGCCCCAAGGTTCATGCCCGAAGCTTTGAGGAAGGCGACCTTGTTCTTCGGCGCGTTCAGTCGGCCAAGAATTCCAACAAGTTGACGCCGAAGTGGGAAGGCCGTTATCGGGTAATGCGAGTCACCAGGCATAGTGCAGTCCGCCTGGAGACCCAGGATGTCGTCCCAGTGAGCAACTCCAGTAACATCGAGCATCTTCGCAAGTTTTACCCGTAAGGCGCGGCTTGCCGGGCCTCCTGGCAAGCCACCTTTTGTACAAAATTTGCCGGCAAGGCATGTGACCCTTTGTACAAAGCCAGGCTCACACCCTGAGCATAAATAAATGAAACGCTAGTGCCCTAAGTCATAGCATGCATGCTAGGTCGAGTCTCTTCCTCGGTTAGGGTTGATAGTGCTCAGCAGCGACTAACCCCTAGCTTAGAGGTCAAGTGCGCGTCTATCTGTTCGTCTTCTATCCTTTTTTGGTTCGCAGGGCACATGAGCACTTCTGCTGAGCTACTTGGAATAAAGGAAACGGGCCGGCATCCCGACCCCGGCAAACCAGAGTTGCCGGGGGCTACAAGCATGAGGATTCAACCACGGCAAGATAAGACTGCCGAGGGCTGCAGATCCAGATAAGTCTTTTTATCCCCCGTCATGCATTTCGAAACAGGACTGGGGCATGTGAAGCCTCGTTTCTATCTCTAGGCTGTCGTTCTCCCCTTTTTCCTATACCTAAGGATTATTTCCTGGGTTCGGATTTGGTTGTAGCCGCGGCGGCAAGGAGGTGGGACGAGGAGCCTGAAGCCCACTTCATCCCTACCTCCGCCAAGAGCGCGAGAATGGTCGAATGGAGTGGGGGGAACGACAAGGCCAGTTGCTGGGCGAAAAACGTTTATCTTAAACAATAACGAGCATTCGCTCCTTGTCACGGGATTTACCCATGAACGAAAAGCCCGGCAAGCATCCCTTTTTCATTAAAAACATCACATACAGGTACATTTCGTATGAAATGAAAAACATGCACAAAGGGGATTACAAGCTTTAAATTTAACAAGGCCTGTAGGCTTACAGATTAAAAAAAGAGATAAGGTGCCCGTGATCCCTTTCTTGTCCCTCTCCTCAAGAGGCAGGTCAAGGAGGCGAGAGGGCAAAAGGGGCGCCTAGGCGAGCTACGAGCAGCAGAAAGCACCAAGAGAACACCTCGGTGGCCGCCCACGGGCGGACTGGTGATGACGGTGCCGGAAAGGAGCTGGAAGACGAGGCGGCAGGACCGACAGTACGCGATGAAGGCATCGATGTCCGCGTAGTCAGAGTTGGCGGCCTTGCCGCCCGCCCTCTTCCTCTTCCGCAACATCCCGATGCCAGCCGCCCAAGGAGACGGCCCCGAGAAGTTCAAGGAGCTGGCCTCGCCCCGGCAAAACCCTGCCGGAGGAGCGGCCAGGTGTAGATGCTGCTGTTGCCGCACCCGCCCAGGCGCGGGGCGTCCGACGCCTAGTCGGACTCGTCCCTGCTGTCCTCCTCGTCACTTTCGCTCGAGGAAGAGCTTCCATCGTCATAATCACCATTAGAGGAGCTCTCCACGCAGCATTTCAGGCGAGTTCCAAACTCTCCGAATACCTTGACGGAGAGCAAGCCATCCTCCATTAATTTGAAGTAGAGGACGAGCCCCGCCGTCAGGCTGTGGATGCGGGCGAACGTCTTCCATCCACGGCGGAGGTACATAGCCCGAGGAGACGGGAAGTCGACGTCAACTCGCGTGCCCCCGTTCCCACAGCCCCTCATGTGCAACCTGAGGGTCTGGGGCGGGTCACGCTCCATCACCCGAGAAATGGGGTAGGGAGACGAAGACGACGACGCAGAGGCTGGCGCAGTCTGATGAAGAACTCGCAAGGCTGGTCTTCAACGTGGCCCTCCATCGAGAAGGGCATCGTTGGCAGGGGCAAGGCCGGTGAGCCACCCCGTCCTCCTCTTCCCTGAGCGCTAGGGCCTCTGCCCCGGCCTCGCCCCTCCCCCTTCCCCTCACGGCCGGTTCCACCACCGCGGGCTCAGGAGGAGGAGGGACGCGCTGTCGAGCGACGACCCTCGCCGCCACCATCGAGGGACCAGGATTCCCCTTCTCCATGGCGGGTGAGAGGAAGAAGAAAAAGGAGGAGGAGATAGAAGATGGAAGAATGCGGGATGCCATCCCCCCTTCCCCCTCTTTATAAAGGAACGGGGTTGGGGATCGTCCGCCCCGCGCGGCCAATACAGACACCGGAGGCGCAGGGAATCAGGACCGACCCGCTGCCCCAACCAGTGATAGCCCAGTTTCCTGCCTCCACCGTTTGCCACCCCAAGCGCATGAAAGACGCGTGGCAGACGTGTAGAACTGAGGGGACGGGTGAGGCCACCTCTCTCCACCCCATGATCATGGGGAGTGGACGCCTTGAAGACCGCACCCCGGCCCCGCTCAGTAAATGAGCCGGGCCTCCACGCCTTCCTCTTTTTAGGGGAGGGCACGAGCCGCCTCTTTACTGTGATATGACGCATGCATGTGGAAACCGCCCCACGCATGCCGCCCACATCACGCATGCCCCTCCACGTCGCGCCGCCCACGCGGGTCATATGAAGCGGAGCGCACGAAGAGTCTGACAACGGTAAAAACCGCCCCACCTGCCCGCGCACCGTTTTGGGCCTGGCCCAACAACGTGTCGCGCTTATCTGTGGCCCAGGCCCGGGGGCTCCTGTCGGTGTACAAAAATAGGGGCACGCTTTTGTACCCCTTTATCTGTGCACCGGCAGTCGAAGCGGCGCCCATAGCCACACCAAGCAGAACAGGGGAGGTGAGCCAAGGTAAGACCGAAGCCCAAGACAATCAAAGCAAAGCCATGGCTAAGACCACAAAGAGCATAGGAAAGAAGCAGGTTCCCCCGGCAAGACCCTTGCCGGGCGGCCTCAATGGCCTCGGCAAGACCCTTGCCGGGAGAGCTCGCCCCAAAACAACAGATCGAGCCACCCTTGAGCCCGCGGCCCCCAGCGCCATCATCAACATGGGGCCAGGGCTCGGGAAGGCACCTCTGTGGTGGCATGCAGATGTTTGTGAAGACATATTCAAGATCAAATGAGGATTAGAAGACGACAATTCTCGGAATGATCCCTGCCGAGGAAGGCCACCAGACCCCCGGCAAGGTCCTTGCCGGGGACGACAGCACGCCAGGGCAAGACCCTTGCCGGGCCACCCGGCAAGGCACTCCCCAAGGACGACAGCCGGGCCACCGCCAAACCCGCACCGGACAAGCTTCCACCATCATTCACATGCAGCTGCCAGCCCAACCAGCATGGCGGGCACCTGCGTGGCAACATACAGCTCCCAGGCCAACTTATCGAGCGCCTGCATGGCGGCATGCCAATCTTCGTGAAAGCTCTGCCACCGCGCCACCTGAGCTGCCTGGCTGCCTACATGGCACCATGAACCTCACTGGCCAGGGCGCGTCTCAAGGCGAGGAGGAGCGGCGATGGACGGGACGGGCCTCGCCCCCGTCCCCAATAAAGCAAGGGGACACCTAAGCTACGCATTAAATGCGTCTTGTCCTGTAAACGAGCGATAAGCTCAGGGCACTGTACGACTTTCCACCTCCTGTGTGTCACTGTGGCAGCCCCTTTCTACTATAAAAGGAGGCCCATGGCATACCGGAGAGGGATTCGGCTCTTTAAAACCACGCACTGACAACAGCTAGTTCGAGGTCTCAAGAACTCTCAGAAATACACCCACCAAATAGGGACTAGGGTTTTACGCATCCTCGCGGCCCTAACCTGGGTAAACGATCCTTGTGCTGTCTAGTAGCCCTGCTCTCCTCGCAACCCTGCGCCCCGGCAACCATAGTAGTGTTGCCACCAGACCTCAAACAGTCTGATCTCTGTGCATTAGTGTGATCCCTGGATCAGTAATGCTGACACGCACAGTACTTGAAGGATTTATAATAGAGTAGCAATCACACACTTATTACATCGAATGTCTCAAAAGAGAACTTATTACAATAAATATGGCTTAAGGCCATCTAATAACAATAACAGCGGAAGGCTTGGAAGATAAGTGAGTCCATCAACTCGCTTATTACAATAAAGTAGCAATCACACACTTATTACATCGAATGTCTCAAAAGAGAACTTATTACAATAAATATGGCTTAAGGCCATCTAATAACAATAACAGCGGAAGGCTTGGAAGATAAGCGAGTCCATCAACTCCAACGGCATCATTGAGTATGGAACCACGACCTAGAGGCACCTTACTCGTCGTCTGAAAAGTCTGCAACATGAAACGTTGCAGCCCGAAAACGGGTCAGCACATGGAATATGCTAGCAATGTAACACATAGAGGGTAATGAAGGGATAAAGCTATACTACATGCATATATCGATGGTGGAAAGCTCTATGGTTACAGTTTTGCGTAAAGCCAATTTTTCCCTACTGCAAAGGAATAAATTTTATTTAACTATCATGGTGGTTTTTTAAACATTGAGAATGGTTGACAGCATGCTCAATCCCAATTAAGCATCATCATTAAACCAAACAAGATTAATTTAAAGTAACATGATGAGATTCACATGATAATCCAAGTACCAGATACTCAAAACGTCCATAACCAGGGACACGGCTAATCATGATTAGTTTATACACTATGCAGAGGTTGCGCACTTTTCCCCACAAGGCTCGATCTCCTTCGTTGGATTTCTCGCACTACTGGTGTTTAAGAAACAGATGATTGAGACATAGTCTTTCAGAAGCGCTAGCATCTTACGATCGGGTAGACCGTACCACCTACATCCCCTACATCTGCTAGTCTACCACTTTAACAGTTCGCACGACTTAGTCAACTATGCTAGAGCCCATAGTAGCTTGTGGCTGCACACTACAGTTTCTAGTATGAATAATCTCATGATCCCTTTGAGCCTGGGTGGCGGTCCATAAAGAAAAACAACAGGCAATCCTGGAATACCCAGGTACCTCAATCCACCCATATGTGTGTTTAAGTTGCCACCTTAAATAAACCATTAATTAACACTCTCACATCTGTCATGGATATCACTCACCCAATCCACGTCTACTAGCATATCATGAAATAGTAAGCAAACGTAGAAGTAACTCCCAAAGGTTCGATAATAAAACAGGTAATAGGTACTACCTCAACTACTTCCCATCCCACACTTTAATTAGATCCTAATCATGCAATGTTTGAAGATTGATCTAATGCAATAAAACTGGGTAGTCCGCGAGAACTAGAGATTCGAAGTAACAGGCGGCGCACTCTGGATACAATAAGTACTCATCTAATGCATAGGTAAAACTCAAATAAGATATCTAACCAGAAAGTTCAACTTAAGAACTCCGGTTTGCAAAAAGAATCAAATCAAACGAAGCAACGAAAATCAAACGGCGAAAGAAACAAGCTTCATTTTACTAATCTGGACCTAAGTCAAATTTTACAGAAGCAAAAATTTGTTTGAGTTGGTTAAATGGAAAGAGGGTTTCGAGACGAAACTCCAGGCGCTTGAATCGCCTGATTCCGATAAACAAGCGAAAAAGTTATACTAAAACGAAATTCGGATCAGAAATCGAGATCAGAAATAATCGCGGAAAATCCGAGAAAAAGAAAAAGGACGAACAGATTAACGAACGAATATTCGTTATCTAGATTAGAACGATGAACGCGTTCGTTAAAACGAATGAACGAGCGAATGCTCGCTAATTAACCTAAACCGAAAAAAAAGAATCTAATAAAAAAACGAAAACTAAAAAAACCGACGGAAAAACTAAACGGTTTTCCTAAAAAAAACGACGGTGGGGCGGCGGCTACGTCGGTGGCAGCGTCCGGCGGCGGGGCGGCAGTGGCAGTGCTGGGCGGCGGCGGATCGAGGGCGGCGGCGAGGTGAGGTGCGGCGGCGGCGGACTCGCGCGGCGGCGGTGGCGGGCGGCGCGTGGATCGAGGGCGGCGGCGGCGGCTAGGGTTTCGGGGACTAGGGCGGCTGGCTGCGGCTCGGCCCCTCGCGGTTTTAAAGGCCGGCCGGGCCAAGTGTCCTAGTCGGACACGGCCCGGTTAGGTCGGTTCGTTTTTAAAAAAATAATACGCGCGCAGAAAAACAAACAAAAGAAATACTAAACTGACTCCAAAAATCCCGAAATAAATTTTCCCCGACTTCTAAAATCATGCCGGACAAAGTGAACATTTATTTCGGGCCTAAATGAAATTTTGAAAAAACACACATTTTTCCTAAATTCAAATAAAATAGGGAAAAACTCCGAAATAAAATCTTATTTTATTTTATTATTAAATCCTCAATATTTCTTTATTTTGGGAAAGTCATTTTATTCCCTCTCTCCTATTTTTGTAATAAAAATAATTGAAGATAAAATAATTAGAATCAAATGATCCTATTCTCAAAATTTGAGAAAACTCAAATATGAAAATAACGAAATCCCCAACTCTCTCCGTGGGTCCTTGAGTTGCGTAGAATTTCTAGGATCGAAACCAAAAGCAAATAAAATATGATATGCAAGGATGATTTAATGTATAACATTCCAAATTGAAAATTTGGGATGTTACAAACCTACACCCTTAAGATGAATCTCGCCCTCGAGATTCGGGTTGGCTAGAAAACAGGTGAGGGTGGTCTTTCAGCAAATCTTCCTCTCGCTCCCAGGTGGCTTCATCCTCGGTGTGGTGGCTCCACTGGACTATGCAAAACTTGATAACCTTGCTGCGGGTGACTCGGCTGGCATACTCCAAAATCTTAACTAGTTTCTCTTCATAGGTCAAATCGCTGTCCAACTGAATCACTTCCAACGGCACGGTATCTCTCAGTGGTATATCAGCCATCTTCACGTGGCACTTCTTTAACTGGGAAACGTGGAACACATCATGAACTCCTAACAATCCTTCGGGCAATTCCAACTTGTACGCCACTTCTCCCATACGCTCCAAAACTCGGTATGGTCCTACAAAATGTGGCGCTAACTTTCCCTTAACAACAAAACGCTTAACTCCTCGAAGTGGAGATACTCTAAGATACACACGGCCTCCGACTTCGTAAGCTGACTCCTTGCGCTTAGCATCTGCGTAGCTCTTCTTCCTGGACTGGGCTACCTTGAGCCTATCGCGAATCAACTTCACCCTCTGTTCAGACTCTTTGATTAAATCCGGTCCAAACATCTGGCGGTCTCCAACTTCGACCCATGACAACGGGGTTCTGCACCTTCTTCCATACAAAGCTTTGAAAGGGGCCATCTTCAAACTGGATTGATAGCTGTTGTGGTAAGAGAACTCTGCATACAGCAAATTGGCGTCCCAACTAGATCCATAATCTAGCGCACAAGCTCTCAGCATATCCTCCCAAATCTGGTTGACTCTCTCGGTCTGTCCATCTATCTATGGATGAAAAGCTGTGCAGAACTCTAGCCTGGTACCCAAAGTTTCGTGCAACTGATTCCAGAACTTTGAGGTAAACTTGGTTCCTCTATCTGATACGATACTTCTCGGAACTCCATGCAGACATACTATCCTGGTCATGTATATCTTTGCCAACTTAGCACTGGTGTAAGTGGTCTTTACTGGGATGAAATGAGCTACCTTCGTCAATCGATCAACTACAACCCAAATTGAGTCATAGCCTGAACGGGTCCTGGGTAATCCTGTGATAAAATCCATGAATAACTTATCCCACTTCCATTCGGTTATCGGCAATGGTTGTAGCAATCCTGCTGGCTTCTGATGCTCTGCCTTTACTCTCTGACATACATCACAAACTGCTACGTACTCTGCAATATCCTTCTTCATTCTGGTCCACCAGAAAGTATCCTTCAAATCCAAATAAATCTTGGTATTTCCTAGGTGAATCGAATATGGTGAATCATGGGCCTCTTGCAGAATTAACTTCCTGATCTCTAGATCATTTGGCACATAAACACGGTCTTCAATCCATAGGGTATCGTGCTCATCCTCACGAAATCCCTTAGCCTTTCCTTTGCTCATTTTCTCCTTTATAGAGGCAATCTCCTTGTCAGTCTTCTGAGCTTCTCCGATCCTTTCCATCAAGGTAGACTGAATCTCCAATGCTGCTACATAGCCTCTCGGAACTATCTCCAAACATAGCTCACGAAGATCCTCGGCTAACTCCTTCGGTAAATCTCCCGTCATTAGTGTATTGACATGGCTCTTACGGCTCAGTGCGTCAGCTACTACATTAGCCTTTCCAGGATGATAATGCAATCTCATATCATAATCCTTGATGAGCTCCAACCATCTCCTTTGTGTGAGATTTAACTCCTTCTGCGTGAAAATGTACTTCAAACTCTTGTGATCCGTGTACACCTCACAATGGTTTCCAATGAGGAAATGTCTCCAAGTTTTTAATGCATGCACTACGTCTGCTAACTCCAAATCATGGGTGGAATAATTCAACTCATGAGGTTTCAGTTGTCATGAAGCATACGAAACAACTCTTCCCTCCTGCATAAGCACTGCTCCAAGTCCTCGACGTGAAGCGTCGCAGTATACCTCATAATCCTTGTTCTGATCTGGCAGAATCAACACTAGTGAGGTAACCAAACGTTTCTTCAATTCCAGGAAACTAGCCCCACATTCCTCAGTCCATATGAACTTGGTATCCTTCTTCCACAACTCCATCATAGGTTTTGCAATCTTCGAGAAATTCTCAATAAATCTCCAGTAGTATCCTGCGAGTCCAAGAAAACTCCAGATCTCTTCAACTGTTGTTGGGGCTTCCCAATTTATCACAGTGACAACCATGGTGGGATCAACTGCTATTCCTTCTCCGGATATAACGTGTCCGAGGAATCCTACTTCCTTCAACCAAAACTCACATTTGCTGAACTTGGCATATAACTGATGTTCTCTGAGCTTCTCAAGTACCAATCGCAAATGCTCCTTATGTTCCTCTTCATTTCTCGAGTAAACCAGAATGTCATGAATGAACACTACGACGAACTTATCCAGAAACTCCATAAACACCTTGTTCATCATGTTCATAAAATAGGTAGTTGCGCTAGTCAGACCAAATGACATAACGGTATACTTATACAGTCCATACCTGGTGGTAAAAGCTGTCTTAGGTATGTCCTGCTCTCGAATCTTCAACTGAGGGTACCCTGATCGCAGATCGATTTTAGAAAATACCTTAGCTCCTTGCAATCGATCAAATAGATCATTTATCATCGGTAGTGGGTACTTGTTCTTAATTGTTACTTCATTCAATCCACGATAATCAACAACCATTCTTAACGATCCATCCTTCTTCTCCACTAGAAGTACTGGCGATCCCCAAGGCGAAGAACTTGGGCGAATATAATCTTTATCCAGTAACTCCTTAATCTGCTTCTTAATCTCTTCCAAATCTTTTGTGGGCATCCTATATGGTCTCTTAGATATTGGCCCTGTGCCTGGCAAAAGCTCAATCAAAAACTCGATATCTCTATCCGGTGGCATGCCTGGCAACTCTTCTGGAAATACATCCGGAAAATCCTTTACAACTCGTACTTCCTCCTGCACAACTCCTGATAAGGAATTTACTTGAGTCCTTTTCGGCACATGCCGGGATACATACTTGATCCTTCTTCCTTTTGGCGTCGTAAGCAATATTGACCTACTAGCGCATTCAATGTTCCCTTCATACTTCAATAACCAATCCATGCCTAATATCACATCCAATCCTTGAGATTACAATACTATTAGGTTAGAGGGAAACACCTAGTTACCAATCCTTAATGGTAACCGATCACACCATAGACTTGCCATATACTCTGCTCCAGGAGAGGTTACTAACATGGGTGACCTAAGGGCTTGGGTTGGTAGTTTATATATCCACAAATCCCCTTGAGATGTATGAATGCGATGCACCAGTATCAAAAAGAACGAGTGTAGTAAATGACTTAACCAAAAACATACCTATTACTGCATCAGGCTGAGCTTCAACCTCCTCCACTTTAACGTGGTTCACCTATCCCCTGTTGAAAGGGTTCGTCTTCTTCCCAGAGCTTCCATTGCCATTCCGAGCTTCAGGACAATCATTGGCATAATGTCCGGTCTTCTGACACCTAAAACAGGTGACTTGGCTCAGGTATCTCTTGGCCGAGGTTGATGGGGTGGTACGGTTCTGGCCGTTACTTCCTCCATTCACATTACCATTCTTGGGGCCATTATGGTTGTGCGAGCTACTTCCTCCATGGGTATGCTGGAAAGGTCCTCCCAGTTTAGGGGTAAAACGTGGCTTCTGCTGAGCTCCAGAATTGTACTTCCCTTGTCCATACCTCCTCTTGCGGTTTTCAATCTGTTGTTGCTTCAATTCAATCATAAGAGCATGATCTACCAACTACTGGTAGTTGTTGAAGCTTGATACCATCAACTGCATGCTCATCTTATCATTCAGTCCTTCCAGAAACTTCTCCTGCTTAGTTGCATCCGTAGCAATGTCATCTGGAGCATAACGGGCTAGCTTACTAAAATCATCCACATACTGGCCAACTGTGCGTCCTCCTTGGCGCAAGTTGCGAAACCCACGCTTCTTCATGGCCATAGCCCCTGCTGAAACATGGGCAGTATGGAAAGCTTGTTGAAACTGATCCCATGTGACAGTGTCTACAGGATAAGTGGCTGTGAAATTCTCCCACCATGCTGCTGCGGGCCCCTCAAGCTGATGGGCGGCAAACTTCACCTTTTCCGCATCTGTGCATCTTGCTGTGGTCAACTCCCTTCCTGTATTACAGAGCCAATCATCTACAACAATCGGCTCGGTGCTACTGGAGAACACAGGTGGATTCAGCCTAAGAAAACGGGTTAAGTGATCAACAGGTGGTGGTGGTGGTGGGTAGTAGTAGTAGCAGTAGTTGTTGTTCCCCTGATTCTGGTTCTGGACTAGCAACTGCATCAAAGCATTCTGCTGCTGGATCAACTGAGTGAGCTCCGATGGGAAAGCAAATCCATTGTCACGTCTCGGTGGCATCTAAGGGTTTAGAAAAGATGAGAATTAAGAATATAATGAGGTCTAGAGAGAAAACACTACCCAAATGCACATGAGGCAAAATGCACACAAAATCACTTCATTCAATCAAGCAAGGCATACAATCGGTCTAGAACTATCGTAAAAAGTGCTTGGACTATGCTATATACATAGTGGAACACTACTACTTTTATGGTGGTCTACTAGAAAAACTGCTCCGATGAAGACTCCATGATATCTGCTCCAGCTTCGTCTTCGAAGTCATCATCACTAGGACTGGAATCAGTGTCGTCGATGATGATGTAGTTCTCTGGGCAAGTGGAATCGTCATCTTCTCCTCCAGGTGTTGGTCCTCCCATAAATACTCCGATCTTCTTAACTAGGTCATCATTCTTCTCCAGTAGTGTCTTGATTTCCTCCTCATATCCATCACGTGTAGTATTTCGTTCTTCTTCCAGCTCCATGATCCTAGTCTTCGCCTTCTTCAAGTCCATCATGTCTGCGCACATCTAGTTCTCCTGGCATCGAATGTGCTGGTTTAACTCCCGGATGAAAGCTGCAACTGATCGGTCCTTCCTGGTGCTGATCATCTCCCAGTGCTCATCTCGGCGCCCACAAATCTGATAGATAGTATCCTTGAGATCATTGCAGTAAACTTCTCCAATGCGTCCCATGGTGATGTGGGCTTCCATACTCTTTCCTAGGCTCCAGGTTGGTGCATCAAAGGAAAACTCTATGGGCTCAGTGACTGGCGCGAACGTCCTTCCTGGAACTTGAACTTGAATCATCGAGCGCTCCTCTTCGGGTAAAGTGGCGTTGTAAGTCCCGGTGAAGCTTGGCACTCCGATGTTCAGGTACTTAGTGACTTCCTTCAGGTGGTGTCCAAAGGGTGTATTCTCATCCGATTGCGTGAACTTGTTCCTTGCATCCGCCATCCTAAAAGAGTAGAAAATAGGAGGAGTCAGAAATGAGAAGAGAGTAGTGATCTAGGGCTTTAGCTTACTGGTCGTGTCCTACAGTCAACCTGGCTCTGATACCATCTTGTAGCAACCAGACCTTAAACAGTCTGATCTCTGTGCATCAGTGTCATCCCTGGATCAGTAATGCTGACACGCACAGTACTTGAAAGATTTATAACAGAGTAGCAATCACACACTTATTACATGGAATGTCTCAAAAGAGAACTTATTACAATAAATATGGCTTAAGGACATCTAATAACGATAACAACGGAAGGCTTGGAAGATAAGCGAGTCCATCAACTCCAACGGCACCACTGAGTATGGAACCACGACCTAAAGGCACCTTACTCGTCGTCTGAAAAGTTTGCAACATGAAACGTTGCAGCCCAAAAACGGGTCAGCACATGGAATATGTTGGCAATGTAACACATAGAGGGTAATGAAGGGATAAAGCTATACTACATGCATATATGGCTGGTGGAAAGCTCTATGGTTACAGTTTTGCGTAAAGCCAATTTTTCCCTACTGCAAAGGAATAAATTTTATTTAACTATCATGGTGGTTGTTTAAACATTGAGAATGGTTGACAGCATCCTCAATCCCAATTAAGCATCATCATTAAACCCAACAAGATTAATTTAAAGTAACATGATAATCCAAGTACTAGATACTCAAAACGTCCATAACCGGGGACAGGACTAATCATGATTAGTTTATACACTCTGCAGAGGTTGCGCACTTTTCCCCACAAGAATCGATCTCCTCCGTTAGATTTATCGCACTACATGGTGTTTGAGAAAAGGATGATCGAGACATAGTCTTTCAGAAGCGCTAGCACCTTACGATCGGGTAGACCGTACCACCTACATCCCCTACGTCTGCTAGTCTACCACTCTAAGAGTTTGCACGACTTAGTCAACTATGCTAGAGCCCATAGTAGCTTGTGGCTGCACATGAAAGTTTCTAGTATGAATAATCTCATGATCCCTTTGAGCCTGGGTGGCGGTCCATAAAGAAAAACAACAGGCAATCCTGGAATACCCAGGTACCTTAGTCCACCCAGATGTGTGTTTAAGTTGCCACCTTAAATAAACTATTAATTAACAATCTCACATCTGTCATGGATATCACTCACCCAATCCATGTCTACTAGCATAGCATGGCATAGTAAGCAAACGTAGAAGTAACTCCCAAAGGTTCGATAATAAAACAGGTAATAGGTACTACCTCAACTACTTCCCATCCCACAATTTAATTAGATCCTAATCATGCAATGTTTGAAGATTGATCTAATGCAATAAAACTCGGTAGTAGGGAGGTATGATCAAGTGTTACTTGCCTTGCGGATGATCCGCGAAACCTAGAGATTCGAAGTAACATGCGGCGCACTCTGGATACTCTATCGCAAACAAACAACAAGCATACAATAAGTACTCATATAATGAATAGGTAAAACTCAAATAAGAGATCTAACCAGAAAGTTCAACTTAAGAACTCTGTTTTGCAAAAAGAATCAAATCAAACGAAGCAACGAAAATCAAACGGCGAAAGAAACAAGCTTCGTTTTACTAATCTGGACCTAAGTCAAATTTTACAGAATAAAAAACTTGTTTGAGTGTGTTAAACGAAAAGAGGGTTTCGAGACGAAACTCCAGGCGCTTGAATCGCCTGATTCCGATAAACGAGCAAAAAGTTATACTAAAACGAAATTCGGATCAGAAATCACGATCGGAAATAATCGTGGAAAATCCAAGAAAAAGAAAAACGACGAACAGATTAACGAAGGAACGTTCGTTATCTGGATCTAAACGACGAACGCGTCCGTTAAAATGAACGAACGAGCGAACGCTCACTAATTAGCCTAAACCGAAAAAAACGAATCTAATAAAAAAAGGAAACTAAAAAAACCGACAAAAACCGATGGAAAAACCGAAAGGTTTTCCTAAAAAAACGGCGGCGGGGCGGCGGCTACCTCCGGCGAAGTCGGCGGGGTCGGCGGCGGCGTCGGTGGCGGCGTCCGGCGGGCGGGGTGGCGGCGGCAGCGCAGGGCGGCGGCAGATCGAGGGCGGCGAGACGAGGGGCGGCGGCGGCTGACTCGCGCGGCGGCGCTGGCGGCGGCGCGCGGATCGAGGGTGACGTCGGCTAGGATTTCGGGGGCTGGGGCGGCTGGATATGGTTTGGGCCCTCACAACTTTAAAGGCCGGCGGGCCAAGTGTCCTAGTTGGACACGGCCCGGTTAGGTCGGTTCGTTTTTTTTTAATAATACGCGCGCAGAAAAACAAACAAAAGAAATACTAAACGGACTCGAAAAATCTCGAAATAAATTTTGCCAGACTTCTAAAATCAAGTCGGACAAAGTGAACATTTATTTGGGGCCTAAATGAAATTTTGAAAAAACGCACAGTTTCCTAAATTCAAATAAAATAGCGAAAAACTGCGAAATAAAATCTTATTTTATTTTATTATTAAATCCTCAATATTTCTTTATTTTGGGAAAGTCATTTTATTCCCTCTCTCATATTTTTGTAATAGAAATAATTGAAGATAAAATAATTAAAATCAAATGATCCTATTCTCAAAATTTGAGAAAACTCAAATATGAAAATAACGAAATCCCCAACTCTCTCAGTGGGTCCTTGAGTTGCGTAGAATTTCTAGGATTGAAACCAAAAGAAAATAAAATATGATATGCAAGGATGATCTAATGTATAACATTCCAAATTGAAAATTTGGGATGTTACAAGTAGGGATTCTTTTGATCCCATAGGTGTCGTTCCACACCGACATCTATGTGGATCACATTATCTTCGGCTGCACTGACAAAAGATACAGTGATGATTTTGGGCACACGATGCAAGAGCAATATCAGATGTCCATGATGGGTGAGGTGAAGTTCTACCTTGGTCCTCAAATCCGTCAGCAGAGCAACGTCATCTTCATATCTCAACAGAGATACCTCAAATATTGCCTGAAGAAGTTTGGAATGCAAGACTGCAAAAGGTACACGACGCCAATGCCAACCAAACGTCAATTGGGTCCCAACGACAATTGTAAAGAGTTCGATCAAAAGGTATACCGCTCCATGATTGGTTCTTTACTTTATTTATGTGTGATACGTCTCCGTCGTATCTATAATTTTTTATTGTTTCATGCCAATATTCTACAACTTTCATACACTTTTGGCAACTTTTTATACTATTTTTGGAACTAAAATATTGATCCAGCGCCCAGTGCCAGTTCCTGTCTGTTGCATGTTTTTGGTTTCGAAGAATATCCATATAAAAAGGAATCCAAACGGGATAAAAACGGATGGAGCTTATTTTTGGAATATTGGGAAAATCTAGGAGAAAGATTAGCGCGAAACGGTGCCTGAGGTGGCCACGAGGCAGGGGCGCGCCTGCTCCCCTCGGCGCGCCATGGAGGCCAAGGACCAGAGGGAAAACCCTTCTCCCATCTAGGGAGGAGGTCAAGGAAGTAGAAGACGAAGGGGCCCCCTCTCCCCTTCTCTTCCGGTGGCGCCGGAACGCTACCGTGGCCATCATTATCATCACTGCGATCTTCACCAACACCTCCGCCGTCTTCACCAACATCTCCATCACCTTCCCACCTCTATCTACAGCGGTCGACTCTCCCGCAACCCGATGTACCCTCTACTTGAACATGGTGCTTTATGCTTCATATTATTATCCAATGATGTGTTGCCATCCTATGATGTCTGAGTAGATTTTCGTTGTCCTATCGGTGGTTGATGAATTGCCATGATTGATTTAATTTGCTTGTGGTTATGCTGCTATCCTTTGGTGCCCATCATATGAGCGCGCTCGTGGATCACACCATAGGGTTAGTTGTATGTTGATAGGACTATGTATTGGAGGGCAAGGGTGACAGAAGCTTCAGCCTAGCATAGAAATTGGTGCATACGGGATTGAAGGGGGACCAATATGTCTTAATGCTATGGTTGGGTTTTACCTTAATAAATGTTAGTAGTTGCGGACACTTGCTAATAGTTCCAATCATAAGTGCATAGAATTCCAAGTAAGGGATGACATGCTAGCAGGGGCCTCTCCCACATAATACTTACTATGGGTCTAGTAAAATAGTCAATTGCTTAAGTGACAATTTCACAACTCCTACTGCCACTTTTCCAGACTCGCTATATTTACTTTATTGTGTATTTACTTACAACAGCCACTATCTTTTATTTATGTGCTCTTTATATTCTTGCAAACCTATCCAACAACACCTACAAAGTACTTCTAGTTTCGTACTTGTTCTAGGTAAAGCGAACGTCAAGCGTGCGTAGGGTTGTACCGGTGGTCGATAGAACTTGAGGGAATATTTGTTCTACCTTTAGCTCCTCATTGGGTTCGACACTCTTACTCATCGAAAACTATTGCGATACCCTATACTTGTGGGTTATCAAGACCTTTTTCTGGCACCGTTGCCTGGGAGTCATAGCGTGGGGTGAATATTCTCATATGTGCTTGTTTGCTTTATCACTAAGTAATTTTTATTTGCTGTTCTTAATTGTTCTTTATCTTTAGTTATGGATATGGAACACGAAATAACACAAAAATTAGGTGTACTTGCTGCTCATGGAGATGAGGAACCTCCTAAAACCCTCGAGCTCGTTATGTGACAGAAATTGCATACTACTTTGATAATCCAGAGAAAACCCCATTCAATTTGGTAATGGGAGTAACGTTGGATCAACGATAATACATTAGGGATTATCGTTTGACACAAAAAAGGAAACTATTATGGGATTAAATTTATATGTTGAAGCGGTATGCTAGGCAATTATGCTTGAGATATGATTATACTTGTTGCTCTAGGATGAAGGCTCCACACCTTCCCTTTTCATGCAAATTTAATGATGACAAAACGTTGGCTTCTTATGCTAGTGGTACATATGATTACTATGATGTGGAACGAATAGAAGAATTTGTTGCTTTTATGGGTGCTTATGAAATTGAAGCTATGTTCAAAGAGTGTGAAAATCTATATGACGTTGTTTACAGATCTGAAAATCTTACTATACTTAAATATTGTTATGAGAATTATGAATGTAATGCCTATATTAATGCACTTATTGAGAAAGTCTCCGCTATCCCAGAAGAGACTAATATTTTGCAGGGTTCTATGGAAGAAGAAGTTGATGAAACTGTGAGATCATTGGATGAAAAAGATTAGGAGGAGAGCGAAGAACAAAAGGAGGAAGAGCGGATTGATCACCCGTGCCCACTTTCTAATGATAGTAACTCTTCAACTCATACATTGTTTAATTTCCCTTCGTGCTTACCGAAGGATGATTGCTATGATGACTGTTATGATCCCTTTGATTCTCTTGAAATATCCCTTTTTGATGATGCTTGCTATGCTTGTGTCCATGATGCCAATATGAATTATGCTTATGGAGATGAACCTGCTATAGTTCCTTATGTTAAACATGAAATTGTTGCTATTGCACCCACGCATGGTAGTCCTATTATCTTTTTGAATTCTCCCAACTACACTATATCGGAGAAGTTTGCCCTTATTAAGGATTATACTAATGGGTTACCTTTTACCGTTGCACATGATGATTTTGATAGATATAATATGCATGTGCTTGCTGCTCCTACTTGCCATTATTATGAGAGAGGAACTATATCTCCACCTCTCTATGTTTCCAATATGATAAAATTGCAAGAAACTGTTTATACTATGCATTGGCCTTTACTTTGTGTGCATGAGTTGTTCTTTTATGACATGCCGATGCATAGGAAGAGAGTTAGACTTAGTTGTTGCATGATATATGTTACTTTGTGATCACTACTAAATTACAAATCATTGCTAATTAAAATTGGCTTTCATATACCTTGGGATCCGGGTGGATCCATTACTTGAGCACTATATGTCTAGCTTAATGACTTTAAAGAAAGCGCTGCCAGGGAGACAACCCGGAAGTTTTAGAGAGTCATTTATTTCTGTTGTGTGCTTTTATAAAGTTTAGAAATAAAAATAATGTGCCAAGGTTTGCCTTTAGGATGGTTACAATGCTTGTTTGTTTGTGCGGTGCAGGACAGAAACTTTGAGTGTTCTGCGCGATTTGTAATTCTTTACTGGAACGTGAAATGGTTCTGATTCTTTTTGCACTGTCTTTCTATAAAAATTGTTTATTTTTCCTAATTTTTGCAGAATTTTTAATGTACCATAATTATGGTGAATGTTCGGATTATTACAGACTGTTCTGTTTTAGACAGATTATGTTTTAGATGCATAGTTTGCTTGTTTTGATGAAACTATCGGTTTATATAAGTGGATTAAGCCATGAAAAAGCTATATTACAGTAGAAACAATTCAAAAAAAATATGAATTGGTTTGCAACAGTAATTAGAGTAGTGATTTGCTTTATTATACTGACGGATCTTACCAAGTTTTCTGTTGAAGTTTTGTGTGGATGAAGTGTTCGATGATCGAGAAGGTCTCGATGTGAGAAGGAGGAAGAGAGGCAAGAGCTCAATCTTGGGGACGCCCGAGGCACCCCAAGTAAATATTCAAGGAGACTCAAGCGTCTAAGCTTGGGGATTCCCCAGAAGGAATCCCCTCTTTCCTCAACAAGTATCGGTATGTTTTCGGATTCGTTTCGTTCATGCGATATGTGCAATCTTGGAGCGTCTTTTCATTTAGTTTTCACTTGTCTTTTATGCACCATGCTGGTATGAGATAGTCCTTGGTTGATTTATAGAATGCTCTTTGCACTTCACTTATATCCTTTGAGTATGGCTTTATAGAATGCTTCATGTGCTTCACTTAAATCATTTGAAGTTTGGATTGCATGTTTATCTTTACATAGACAACCGCCATTTATAGAATGCTCTTTTGCTTCTCTTATACTTGTTAGAGCGTGGGCATACCTTTTGAAGAAAGAATTAAACTCTCTTGCTTCACTTATATATATTTAGAGAGATGACAGGAATTGGTCATTCACATGGTTAGTCATAAAATCCTACATAAACTTGTAGATCACTGAATATGATATGTTTGATTCCTTGCAATAGTTTTGCGATATAAAGATGGTAATATTAGAGTCATGCTAGTGGGTGGTTGTGGATCATAGAAATACTTGTGTTGAGGTTTGTGATTCTCGTAGCATGCATGTATGGTTAACTGTTATGTAACGAAGTTGGAGCATGATTTATTTATTGATTGTCTTCCTTATGAGTGGCGGTCGGGGACGAGCGATGGTCTTTTCCTACCAATCTATCCCCCTAGGAGCATGCACGTAGTACTTTGTTTCGATAACTAATAGATTTTTGCAATAAGTATGTGAGTTCTTTATGACTAATGTTGAGTCCATGGATTATACGCACTCTCGCCCTTCCATCATTGCTAGCCTTTTTGGTACAGTGCATTGCCCTTTCTCACCTCGAGAGTTGGTGCAAACTTTGCCGGTGCATCCAAACCCCATGATACGATACGATCTGTCACACATAAGCCTCATTATATCTTCCTCAAAACAGCCACCATACCTACCTATTATGGCATTTCCATAGCCATTCTGAGATATATTGCCATGCAAATTCCATCATCATCATATACATGACTGGAGCATTTATTGTCATATTTCTTTACATGATCGTAAGATAGCTAGCAGGATGTTTTCATGGCTTGTCCATTTTTTGATGTCATTGCTACGCTAGATCATTGCACATCCTGGTACACCGCTGGAGGCATTCATATAGAGTCATATCTTTGTTCTAGATATCGAGTTGTAGTATTGAGTTGTAAGTAAATAAAAATGTGATGATCATTATTATTAGAACAGTGTCCCATGTGAGGTTATCAAAATAAAAGTGGACAAAGAAGCCCCCCCCCAAAAAAAAGAGAGAGGCCAAAGAATCCTAAAAAAGGAGAGGAAAAGAGAGAAGGGACAATGTTACTATCCTTTTTACCACGCTTGTGCTTCAGAGTACCACCATGTTCCTCATATAGAGAGTCTGTTGAGTTATGACTTTCATATACTAGTGGGAATTTTCATTTTAGAAATTGGCTTGTATATTCCAACGATGTGCTTCCTCCAATGCCCTAGGTCTTCATGAGCAAGCAAGTTGGATGCACACCCACTTAGTTTTAGTTTGAGCTTTCATATACTTATAGCTCTAGTGCATCCGTTGCATGGCAATCCCTACTCCTCATATTGACATCAATTGATGGGCATCTCCATAGCCCGTTGATTATGCGCGTCGATGTGAGACTTTCTCCTTTTTTGTCTTCTCCACACAACCTCCATCATCATATTCTATTCCACCTATAGTGCTATGTCCATGTCTCACGCTCATGTATTGCGTGAAGGTTGAAAAGGTTTGAGAACATCAAAAGTATGAAACAATTGCTTGGCTTGTCATCGGGGTTGTGCATGATGTGAATATTTTGTGTGGTGAAGATGGAGCATAGCCAGACTATATGATTTTGTAGGGACAACTTTCTTTAGCCTTGTTATTTTGAAAAGACATGATTGCTTTATTAGTAGGCTTGAAGTATTATTGTTTTTATGTCAAATGATAGACTACTGCTTTGAATCACTGGTATCTTAATATTCATGCCATGATTAGACATATGATCAAGATTATGCTAGGTAGCATTCCACATCAAAAATTATCTTTTTTTATGATTTAGCTACTCGAGGAAGAGCAGGAATTAGGCTTGGGGATGCTGATACGTCTCCGTCGTATCTATAATTTTTTATTGTTCCATGCCAATATTCTACAACTTTCTTATACTTTTGGCAACTTTTTGTACTATTTTTGGGACTAACCTATTGATCCAGTGCCCAGTGCCAGTTCCTGTCTGTTGCATGTTTTTGGTTTCGCAGAATATCCATATCAAACGGAATCCAAACGGGATAATAACGGACGGAGCTTATTTGTGGAATATTTGGAAAATCTGGGAGGAAGATCAACACGAAACGTTGCCTGAGGTGGCCACGAGGCAGGGGCACGCCCCTGACCCTCGTGGGCCACCCGTAAGGCGGTTGATGCCCTTCTTCGGCCGCAAGAAAGATATTTTTTTGGTAAAAAATCATGCCTAAGGTTTTATTCCAATCGGAGTTACAGATCTCCATATATATACGAAACGGTGAAAGGGCAGCAGAACAGAACGTAGAAACAGAGAGATAGAGAGATAGATACAATCTCGGAGGGGCTCTCGCCCCTCCCATGCCATGGAGGCCAAGGACCATAGTGGAAACCCTTCTCCCGTCTAGGGAGGAGGTCAAGGAAGAAGAAGACGAAGGGCCCCCTCTCTCGTTCTCTTCCGGTGGCGCCGGAACGCTGCCGTGGCCATCACTATCATTACCGCGATCTTCACCAACACCTCCGCCGTCTTCACCAACATCTCCATCACCTTCCCCCCTCTATCTACAGCGGTCCACTCTCCCGCATCCCACTGTACCCTCTACTTGAACATGGTGCTTTATGCTTCATATTATTATCCAATGATGTGTTGCCATCCTATGATGTCGGAGTAGATTTTCGTTGTCCTATCGGTGGTTGATAAATTGCTATAATTGATTTAATTTGCTTGTGGTTATGTTGCTGTCCTCTGGTGCCCATCATATGAGCGCGCGCGTGGATCACACCATAGGGTTAGTTGTATGTTGATAGGACTAAGTATTGGCGGGCAAGGGTGACAGAAGCTTCAGCCTAGCATAGAAATTGATGCATATGGGATTGAAGGGGGACCAATATGTCTTAATGCTATGGTTGGGTTTTACCTTAATGAAAGCTAGTAGTTGCGGGCGCTTGCTAATAGTTCCAATCATAAGTGCGTAGAATTCCAAGTAAGGGATGACATGCTAGCAGGGGACTCTCCCACATAATACTTGCTACCGGTCTAGTAAAAAAGTCAATTTCTTAAGGGACAATTTCTCAACTCCTACCACCACTTTTCCACACTCGCTATATTTACATTATTGTGTCTTTACTTACAACAGCCCCTAGCTTTTATTTACGTGCTCTATATATTCTTGCAAACCTATCCAACAACACCTACAAAGTACTTCTAGTTTCATACTTGTTCTAGGTAAAGCGAACGTCAAGCGTGCGTAGAGTTGTATGGGTGGTCGATAGAACTTGAGGGAATATTTATTCTACCTTTAGCTCCTCGTTGGGTTCAACACTCTTACTTATCGAAAACTGTTGCGATCCCCTATACTTGTGGGTTATCAATGTGCATCTACGACAGATATCATTCTTAGTGTTTGCATGTGTACTCGATTCCAAGCAGCACCAAATGAATCGCATCACTTAGCTGTGAAGCGAATTCTTCGATATTTGGCTTACACCACAACACTAGGATTATGGTATGCAAAGGGCTCAGAGTTTGATCTAGTTGGATTCTCAGATGCTGATTATGCTGGTGACAAGGTTGATCACCAGTCCACTTTAGGCACATGTCACTTTCTTGGACGATCTCTTGTCTGTTGGTCTTCAAAGAAGCAGAACTGTGTTTCTCTCTCCACTGCTGAATGTGAATACATTGCAGCTGGATCTTCCTGCGCTCAACTTCTATGGATGAAGTCAACTCTCAAGGACTATGGTATCCATCTGAAGCAAGTGCCACTCTACTGCGACAATGAAAGGGCCATCAAGATTGCCAACAACCCATTTCAGCTTTCGAATACAAAGCACATTCATATCCGTCATCACTTTCTCAGAGATCATGTCAATCATTCACGTCAACACTGAAGAGCAATTGGCTGATATCTTCACAAAGCCCTTGGATGAGAAAAGGCTTTGCAAGTTGTGGTGTGAGCTAAATATCTTAGAATCCCCGAATGTCCTGTGATTGGACACACATCCTAACGCTTATGCATGTTGATGACTTAGATGCGCAACACACAAAGTAACGTATATCTTCAATCAATGAAGACATACACTCTAATTGTGAATACATTAACGCGGAATTTGACTTCGGAGCGCCACGATAATTCTGCGCCATGTCTGGGTCTAATACTTTCTATACAGTGCGTACGCCACCACGAAACTCTTGTTTGAAGTGTTTCATTTGGCGTCACATTTGCATATCTTTCGCATTTGGTTTGTCTTCAACATTGATTTGTTTTCGCGTTTATCTTCACAATGTTGATTTGGTCTCATACTAATATATACATATACTTGTGTTCTGTCCTCTACAACATTCACTTATAGCTATGTCTTCATGTTTGATTCTTTTGATCTAAGTGAATGTGATCGGACCCTGACCCCCTCTATGCTTCTACCTCAGATTCTATCTATCCAAATCATATGCATTGTATTGAAACTATCGATTGTCTTCTCTGAGTCCTTGTCAGTAGAAGACACAGAGACAAAAATTGAATATGTTTTAATGCTATATCCTTATTGCCTGAAAACCGGAGAAGCGAGAACGACCACCCGACAGTCCAGGCGTGCGTGGGAACATGGAACAACTTCCAATGTGTTGCATGCATGCCACATGTCCTTCAGATGTGAACTGCCAGGGGCACCTACGTAATTATGTTGTGTTGTCCCTTTCCTTATAAATACTCAACTCACCGCGGTCACAATCTCTTCTTCAACCTCGCCACCTCGCACAAACCCTAGCGCCTCCGCTATCTTGCGACGACGTCGGAGACGAAGCGCTTAACTGCCGCGACTTCTTTGACGTCGTCCTCACGCCGGCCGCGGACCTCGTCCTCTCCGCCGCCGCCGTAGATGTCATCCGCCGCCAAGTTAGGGCACGGGAGATTGAACTGCTCAGCTTCCCTCTTCGCCTCGTCTAGCAGTTCGTCAAAGGGTAATTAAAACTTACTTTTTACTGCATTTTAGATCCGTCAAATCCATCCACTTCAATCAAAAGTGGTTTCTAAACTTCCACATTTGGATCTATCTTGTTCTGCATCTCATATCATTCCAAGTATATTCACTTATGCTTTAGAACTAGTTAGATTCCTCACTTGTACTTATTCATGGATTCATACAAATCTGGAACCAACTCTCTCCAAATAAGTGAATGTCTTCGCACTATGAGGTCAATATCTTCAAACTGATTTATCTTCAAAATCTTCCGAGAATGCATATGACCTCTTCCCCTTCCCTCACACCTCTAATGTTGTAAAAGCTACATGTCCGTGGGATAATCCCTTGGTTCTCATAGTCTGCATTCATTTGCAGAGTTCTTACAGCGACACATCAACTCTCCTAAAGCCAGTTCCTATTTGACCAGCTGACGAAAGTCATTCACAGTCTTGAAGCCATTCATCTTGAATATAATGGCCCCTGAGAAATCAGCTACAAAGGCCGGCAGGCAGCACCGTGGGGATACTACCAAGGATTTGCCACCAGATCTTTTTGAAATGTACAAGACAGATCCTGAAGAGAATTACAATCAACGCAAGACTCAAATCCAATGGATTCGAATATATTGGGCAGAGGAATGGTTCAAGTACAGATTTGTCACTGCTGAGTATGCTGAAAAGAACGCCATCAAGTGACCATGGGGAGATACTGGATACCGATGTATCCTCCCCAGGACCCAGTCTAAAGACATTGCTCAAGGCTTCTACCCTTGCATGGTCCGTGGACCGCAGCCAGACAATGCTGATCCATCATCTCTGTTATGGTGTGGAGAAGACAATCTCTTCAAGCACAATTTCCAGTTTGCAAAGGAGTCTGCTGCAAAGAACAAGAAAACATTTGGACTCGACTTCAACCCCGGTCGATCTGCTCCAAGGGCTGTGGCACCTGAGATGCCAATCCAAATGTCATCGGCCCCTTCTATAACCTCGACGGCCTTCTCACTCACATAGTTGTACAGGGGTTGCCGTGGAGCACTCAGCTGATGAAGCAGATTTTGATGAAGCGCCAGCTCCTCCTAAGCCGCAGAAGAAGAAGAAATCAAAGGCTACAAAGCCCTCTGCCGCACCAAAAGCTTCACGTGCGAAGCCATTGGCAACTGCACCTCCTGAACTCAGTGTGCAATCTGAAGATCTTTCTCGTGTCTCCTAGAAGATAGAGAAGCCCAAGAAGAAGAAGCCCATGAAGATTTCTGGGCATGAACTTACTCCTGCTGCCGTTCTGCTGAACAAAGATATAACCATTGATCTGTCCAGCGATGACGATCTTGGTGAAGATGCCCTTGAGCTTCTGATCAAGAGCAAGCAAGAGGGAGAGATCTTCCACGATCTGCCCCTCTTTGATGTGGATATTCTGAACAATTTCATTGATGAGTGGTTTGACCACCCGAGCCTCAGCATTGATGATCTCTAGCTGCCAATTGACATCAGCGTCACCTTCCATGGAGCCATTGCTGATGAATTGGCCTTGGCTCAGAAGATCGTTGAGCTGAACAACAAAATTGATTATGAAAAGGCTCAATTGAAGAAGAACATGGCCAAGCTCAGCGTGGCTGATGTTCAAAGCTTCAAGAAAACGCTGCATGAGCTCAAAGAACAGTTTCACAAGAAACGTGAAGCAGCCAAAGGTTCAAGAGAGCGGATGAAATACTTCGCAGAGAAATGTGTTCAAGCACAAAATGGGGCAGAAAAGCGCAAGGCTCTTGGGCGTCTAGGCATTGACCCGAAGATGGCTGCCAAACAGAAGAAGAAGCCTGATGTGGCCCAAGCTGAACCATCAAGGCAGGAAGCACCTCCCATTGTCTTCCCTGCCAGCATGACAAGCTCGAAGCCTAAGGTCCCCTCAGTAGCTTCAGAGCTGAAGAAAACAAGGGCAGCTGAAGCCGAACCCAAGAAGTGCAAGTATAAGAATGTCTCTAATGATGCTCCATCGAAGAAGAATCTGAAAAAGGCTTCAAAGAAAGAGTGTGTTGCGTCCTCTGAGCCTCTTGTAGCCGAGCCCATTTTTGTTGCTCGTCCTGCCTCCACCAACCAAGAGCGTCAACTTGTGATCCACGAGCCTGCTTTCACAGGGGCTCCTGAAGCTGAAAGAGTACCAGCTGTTGACCCCATTACAGCTGAAGACACTGGTCGTGAAGACAATGTAGATGACGATGTGCTACCTCTTGAGCACTGCGTTGGTTTTCCCTTGAAGAGGAAAGGGTGATGCAGTAAAGCAGTGTAAGTATTTCCCTCGGTTTTTGAGAACCAAGGTATCAATCCAGTCGGAGGCCACGCACAAGTCCCTCGCACCTATACAAACAAATAATCTCGCAACCAACGTGATAAGGGGTTGTCAGTCCCTATACGTCACTTACGAGAGTGAGATCTGATAGATATGATAAGATAATATTTTTGGTATTTTTATGATAAAGATGCAAAGTAAAATAGAAGGCAATAAAAATAACTAATTGTTGGAAGATTAGTATGATGGAAAATAGACCCGGGGGCCATAGATTTCACTAGTGGCTTCACTCGAGAGCATAAGTATTACGGAGGGTGAACAAATTACCGTTGAGCAATTGATAGAATTGAGCATAGTTATGAGAATATCTAGGTATGATAATGTATATAGGCATCACGTCCAAGACAAGTAGACCGACTCCTGCCTGCATCTACTACTATTACTCCACAAAGCGACCACTATCTAGCATGCATCTAGTGTACTAAGTTCATAAGAACAGAGGAACGCCTTAAGTAAGATGACATGATGTAGAGGGATAAACTCATGCAATACGATATAAACCCCATCTTGTTATCCACGATGGCAACAATACAATACGTGCCTTGCTGCCCCTACTGTCACTGGGAAAGGACACCGCAAGATTGAACCCAAAGCTAAGATTTTTCCCATTGCAAGAAAGATCAATCTAGTAGGCCAAACAAAACTGATAATTCAAAGAGACTTGTAAAAATAACCAATCGTACATAAAAGAATCCCCGACAACGGCGCCAGAAATCCTTCTTGCTACCTCTTGAGCACTGCGTTGGTTTTCCCTTGAAGAGGAAAGGCTGATGCAGTAAAGCAACGTAAGTATTTCCCTCAGTTTTTGAGAACCAAGGTATAAATCCAATAGGAGACCATGCACGAGTCCCTCGTATCTATACAAAACAAATAAATCCTCGCAACCAACACGATAAGGGGTTCTCAATCCCTACACAGTCACTTACGGGAGTGAGGTCTGATAGATATGATAAGATAATATTTTTGGTATTTTTATGACAAAAATGCAAAGTAAAATAGAAGGCAATATAAATAACTAAGTGTTGGAAGATTAATATGTTGGAAAATAGATCCGGGGGCCATAGGTTTCACTAGTGGCTTCTCTCGAGAGCATAAGTATTACGGTGGGTGAACAAATTACTGTTGAGCAATTGATAGAATTGAGCATAGTTATGAGAATATCTAGGTATGATCATGTATATAGGCATCACGTCCGAGACAAGTAAACTGACTCCTGCCTGCATCTACTAATATTACTCCACCCGTCGACTACTATCCAGCATGCATCTAGAGTATTAAGTTGATAAGAACAGAGTAACGCCTTAAGTAGGATGACATGATGTAGAGGGATAAACTCATGCAATATGATATAAACCCCATCTTATTATCCTCGATGGCAACAATGCAATACGTGCCTTGCTACCCCTACTGTCACTGGGAAAGGACACCGCAAGATTGAACCCAAAGCTAAGCACTTCTCCCATTGCAAGAAAGATCAATCTAGTAGGCCAAACCAAACTGATAATTCGAAGAGACTTGCAAAGATAACCAATCATACATAAAAGAATTGAGAGGAGATTAAAATATTGGTCATAGATAAACTTGATCATAAACCCACAATTCATCGGTCTCAACAAACACACCGCAAAAGAAGATTACATCGAATAGATCTCCACGGGAAAGGGGGAGACCATTGTATTGAGATCCAGAAAGAGAGAAGAAGCCATCTAGCTAATAACTATGGACCCGAAGGTCTGAGGTAAACTACTCACACATCATCGGAGAGGCTATGGTGTTTATGTAGAATCCCTCCGTGATCGATGCCCCCTCCGCCGGTGCTCTAGAACAGACACCATGATGGGATCTCACGGGTACAGAAGGTTGCGGCGGTGGAATTAGGTTTTTGGCTCCGTATCTGGTAGTTTGGGGGTATGTAGGTATATATAGGAGGAAGGAGTACGTTGGTGGAGCAACATGGGGCCCATGAGGGTGGAGGGCGCGCCTGGGGGTGGTGGTGGGGGGGGGGGGTAGGCGCACCTCCCTACCTCGTGCCCTCCTTGTTGATTGCTTGACATAGGGTCCATGTCCTCTGGATCACGTTCCTTCCGAAAATCATGTTCCCGAAGGTTTCATTCCGTTTGGACTCCGTTTGATATTCTTTTTCTGCAAAACTCTGAAATAGGTAAAAAAACATCAATTCCGGGCTGGGCCTCCGGTTAGTAGGTTAGTCCGAAAAATAATATAAAAGCGTATAATAAACCCCAATAATGTCCAAAACAGAATATAATATAGCATGGAACAATAAAAAATTGTAGATACGTTGGAGACATATCAAGCATCCCCAAGCTTAATTCCTACTCGTCCTCGAGTAGGAAAATGATAAAAACAGAATTTTTGATGTGGAATGCTACTAGGCATAATTTCAATGTAATTCTTCTTAATTGTGGTATGAATATTTAGATCTAAAAGATTCAATATAAAAGTTTAGTATTGACATAAAAATAATAATACGTCAAGCATACTAACCAAGCAATTATGTCCTCTCAAAATAACATGGCCAAAGAAACTACATCCCTACAAAATCATATAGTTTAGTCATGCTCCATTTTCGTCACACAAGAATGCTCTCATTATGCACAACCCTGATGACAAGCCAAGCAATTGTTTCATACTTTATTAATCTCAAACCTTTTCAACCTTCACGCAATACATGAGTGTGAGCCAGGGATATAGCACTATGGGTGGAATAGAATATAATGATGGGGGTTATGTGGAGAAGACAAAAACGGGAGAAAGTCTCACATCAACATGGCTAATCAATGAGCTATGGAGATGCCCATCGATTGATGTTAATGCAAGGAGTAGGGATTGCCTTGCAACGGATGCACTAGAGCTATAAATATATGAAAGCTCAAGAAAAGAAACTAAGTGGGAATGCATCCAACTTGCTTGCTTAAGAAGACCTAGGGCATTTGAGGAAGTCCATTGTTGGAATATACAAGCCAAGTTCTATAATGAAAAATTCCGACTAGTATATGAAAGTGACAAAATAAGACTCCCTATCATGAAGATTATGGTGCTACTTTGAAGCACAAGTGTGGTAAAAAGGATAGTAACATTGTCCCTTCTCTCTTTTTCTCTCATTTTTGGGACTTTTTTATGGCCTTTATTTTTTTCCTCACTTGGGACAATGCTATAGAAAATGATGATCATCATACTTCTATTTATTTATGACTCAATGATTACAACTCGATACTAAAACAAAGTATGACTCTATATGAATGCCTCCGTCGGTGTATCGGGATATGCAATGAACCAAGAGTGACATGTATGAAATAATTATGAATGGTCGCTTTGCCACAAATACTATGTTAACTACATGATCATGAAAGAGCGTATCATATCACGGTACCGAAGAGGCTACCATATCACGGTACCGAAGTGGCTATTTTGAGGAAGATATAAGGAGGTTTATCTGTGAAAGAGCGTATCATATCACGGTACCAAAGAGGCTACCAATGATGGAAATGTGAGAGTGCGTATAATCCATTGACTCAACATTAGTCATAAAGAACTCACATACTTATTGCAAAAATCTACAAGTAATCAAAAACCAAGTACTACGCGCATGCTCCTAGGGGGATAGATTGGTAGGAAAAGACCATCGCTCGTCCCCGACCGCCACTCATAAGGAGGACAATCAAAGAACACCTCATGCTTCAAATTTGTAACATAACGTTTACCATAGGTGCATGCTACGGGACTTGCAAACTTCAACAGAAGTATTTCTTAAATTCACAACTACTCAATTAGCACAACTTTGATATAACTACCTCCATGTCTCAAAACAATCATCAATCATCAAACTTCTCTAAGTATTCAACACACTCATAAGAAAGTTTTTAGTAGTCCAGAATACCTAGCATATTAGGATTATTTAAGCAAATTACCATACTGTTTAAGACTCTCAAAATAACCTAAGTGAAGCATGAGAGAATAATAGTTTCTACAAAACAAAACCACCACCGCGCTCTAAAGGATATAAGTGAAGTACTAGAGCAAAAACTATATAACTCAAAAGATATAACTGAAGCACATAGAGTATTCTAATAATTTCCGAATCATGTGTGTCTCTCTCAAAAGGTGTGTAGATCAAGTATGATTGTGGCAAACAAACAAATAAAGACTCAAATCATACAAGACGCTCCAAGCAAAACACATATCATGTGGTGAATAAAAATATAGCTCCAAGTAAAGTTAACGATGGAAGTAGACGAAAGAGGGGATGACTTTGGCTTTTAGGTGTCCTTCGATTATCTTGGGGTGCCATGGGCATCCCCAATATTGGTCTCTTGCCACTCCTTGTTCCATAATCCATAAAATATTTCACCCAAAACTTGAAAAACTTCACAACACAAAACTCAGCAGAAAATCTCGTGAGCTCCGTGTCGGTGTACTAAAGTAGGGGTACCTTAGTACCCCGAACTTGTGCACGGGCAGTCGTAGCACCCCGCGGCAAGGCTTGCTAGGCGATCGCCAAGACTCTCCATGGTCCCTTTTTGGGCCATCCAAGAACAAAGTATTTGAGCCAAGGCCCCGGCAGGAGGAGCCTGCCGGGAAGGCCACCCAAAGAGAGCAAGGCCCCGGCAAGAGGAGCTTGCCAGGACAACCGCTCGAAGCGCAAGGACCCGGCAAGAGGAGCTTGCCGGGAAGGCCGACTGAGGCACGACAAGAGACTTGCTGCGACGCGCTCCGCGTCCCGGCAAGGACCGGTGAGCGACAAGCTCCCGGGCGCGACAAGGCATCAGCCACGGCAAGGCGCTTGCCGCGGCAAGTCACCACCCCGCGCCTGCGCTCCAGCTCATCCACCCACGCGTCGCTCTGGGGCCATTCCAGGCGTACGTGGGGAGAGGCTGCGCAGCCAGGAGCATGCGGTGGCGAAGCAACGCTGACAGAGTAGCCATCGTGGCAAACGGTGGCGCTCCTGACGGTCCCCTTTCCTGCACCGTCTGGGCGATGCGGACGGGCATTTAATGCCCTTGTCCCCTGCCGTCAGAGTTAGGTATGTTAGCACTGTGCAAACAGCTGTACCCAACACAGCGTTTTCCAGTTTTGCCCCCGCCTACGTTGCCACCTGTGGGTAAACCCTTGCACATATAAAAGGAGGCCCCATGCGCAACGGGAAGAAGAAGGAGGCCACTCACGCTCGGTCTCGCCAGCAGCTCGCGTGTACTGTAGCACCACACACGCTCCCGAGCAAGAACACAATACCAAACCACGAAGCAGCAGTAGGGTTTTACGCATCCTTGCGGCCCGAAGCTGGGTAAATCCCTTGTGTGCATCGCCTCGATCTGCTCTTCGCGACCACCTATGAGGACCGAGCCCCTTCCTTGGTTCGGCGGGGGCAGAGGTCGCGCGAAGAGCGGATCGAGGCGATGCACACAAGGGATTTACCCAGCTTCGGGCCGCAAGGATGCGTAAAACCCTACTGCTGCTTCGTGGTTTGGTATTGTGTTCTTGCTCGGGAGCGTGTGGTGCTACAGTAGACGCGAGCTGCTGGCGAGACCGAGCGTGAGTGGCCTCCTTCTTCTTCCCGTTGCACATGGGACCTCCTTTTATATGTGCAAGGGGTTACCCATAGGTGGCAACGTAGGCGGGGGCAAAACTAGAAAACGCTGTGTTGGGTACAACTGTTTGCACAGTGCTAACATACCTAACTCTGACGGCAGGGGACAAGGGCATTAAATGCCTGTCCGCATCGCCCAGACGGTGCAGGAAAGGGGACAGTCAGGAGCGCCACCGTTTGCCACGATGGCTACTCTGTCAGCGTTGCTTCGCCACCGGATGCCTCTCGCCACGTACGCCTGGAATGGCCCCAGAGCGACGCGTGGGTGGATGAGCTGGAGCGCAGGCGCGGGGTGGTGACTTGCCGCGGCAAGCGCCTTGCCGCGGCTGATGCCTTGTCGCGCCCGGGAGCTTGTCGCTCACCGGTCCTTGCCGGGACGCGGAGCGCGTCGCAGCAAGTCTCTTGTCGTGCCTCAGTCGGCCTTCCCGGCAAGCTCCTCTTGCCAGGGCTTTGCACTTCGAGCAGTCGTCCCGGCAAGCTCCTCATGCCGGGGCCTTGCTCTCTTCGGGTGGCCTTCCCGGCAGGCTCCTCCTTCCAGGGCCTTGTCTCAAATACTTTGTTCTTGGATGGCCCAAAAAGGGACCATGGAGAGTCTTGGCGATCGCCTGGCAAACCTTGCCGCGGGGTGCTACGACTGCCCGTGCACAAGTTCGGGGTACTAAGGTACCCCTACTTTAGTACACCGATAGGAGCCCCCGGGCCTGGGCCATACACGGTGCCGAGCGCTGTTGGGCCAGGCCCAAAACAGTGCACGGGCACGCGCGGCCTAGGTCACGCTGCATCTGCTTCTGCGTCCACCACATCCTCCCCGAACGGCACGCGTCGAACGCGGCATCGTGGGGAGAGACGTGCGTGACGTGGGCGGCGTGCGCGGGGCCGAACCCCGCAGGCATGCGTCACGCCGCAATAAAAGGGGGACGGTGGAGCAGTGGACTGAGGGTCTCGTGGACATCGCCGCCGCCATCGACAAGGAGCTGACGCTGCTGGGGATGGAGGGACATGAGTATCCCTCTAGCGAAAATGTCCCACCCAGCGCCAAGCTCACTTCGTTCTTCAAAGGCGTGGTGGCGGCCCTTCAGCATCTCCGGAACTCGATCCCAGAGCAGCTGGCCGGCGAGACGCGCGACGCCATCGCCGGAGCCCTCGAGAAGGTGTTGGTGAAGATCGCCTTCCGCATCCCCGGCATCAGGCTCACCAACGTCCTCAAATCCCTGCCGGCAGACGCTGACCTCGAGGAGATCTGGGCCCTCGTCGCGCCCATTGTCGAGAAGGTGGCCGGGATCAAGAGGATCGAGGGTGACCACATGGATTAGGCCGCCTACCCTTTTCTTTCCTTGCCGCCGCTGGCCGAGTTATGAAAACAATTCATTAGGGCCGCGACAAGCTTATCTTTGTAATATAACTTTATCTTAGGTAGTGATTGCACTGTTATTTCCTCTACTTGACTCCGTGCTCTGTATGTTTTTGCCCTACGCTTTCGGGGACTTGTCGGCGTAGGCCTCCGCCTTACCACGGGCTCTGAGTGCGGGACATCAGCAGCCCGCCAGCGGCGCCACTACCGGCAAGAAACCTTGCCGCGGCTAGCTGCAGCTCACATAAATTGTTGAGCAGGCTCAAAGCAAAGTAAGTGTTGCGACTGCAGTCGCAGCACACTTAAGCTGCCGAGCGAGCTCGAAACAAAGTAAGGATGCCACTCTGGTTGTAGCACACTTAAGTCGTTGAGCGGACTCTAAACGAAGTAAGGGCGCAACTAGCCACGAGCCGGTCCCTCCGCGCACAGGTTTTCCATACAAAGTACGGTCGTTCGAGGAAGATAACCTCAAAATTTTAAAAACTCGATTGCTCAAACTTTGGCAACTTAGCTTTTCCGTGGCTCGCTGCCCGGCAAGGTCGCTTTCCGGCAAGGCGAAACATGGGGCTCGCCGTCGCTTACCGGGGGTCAGTGCTGCACAGAGTGTCAGATAATGCATGCAAAGAATAAAGAGCATGAGATCGACAAGGTGCGCGGAGCACATGAACTCAATCTGCGCACAGGGTCTGCGCCTGGCTCTGTACAAAGGATCACATGCAACAGCGGCAAGACTTTGTACAGAAGGGTGGTTGCCGGACGGGGTCCGACAACCGCGCCTTACGGGCGAAACTTACGAAGATGCCCAACGTTCTAGGAGTTGCTCACCGGAGTGGTATCTTCGGTATCAAGGCGGACAGCACCAGGCCTAGCGACTTGTTTCACCCGGTAAGGGCCTTCCCACTTCCTCGAAACTTCTGGCACTAACTTTGTGGCTATAAAAGCACCGCAAAGCTTGCTGGTAGCGAGCAGCTCGCACAGCGGCCTGAAGACGGTCCTCCTCGAGGAGCAGCGCGTCATCTCGACGCAGCTGCTCTCGCTCGAGCTCAGCGTGAGCGAACACTCGAGGTGGCCCGTATGCGAGATCCGTGGGGCTAACTGCCTCCGCTCCATTGAATAGAGCGAAAGGTTGCCTGGTCATACCAGGGCTTACCTGTGCCGAGAGGTGTCGGCGTAGGTTTGGACGCCGTAGCACCACGAGCTCGGTGCATGTTCGGACGCCGTGGCGCCATGAGCTGGCTCGACGACGCCCGTTCCGCTGCCGGTGCCGTCCCCACCACCCGTTTGCTCCAAGGGCGGCGGGTTCGACGCAGACAGACCAGCCACCTCCGGAGCCTTCTTCTTCGGTGGCATGTCGACGAAGATGATGGAGATCTAGCTCGTGCAGACGCCGGATCAGGTTCACACAACTTCGACGCCCCCTACCTGGCGCGCCAAAGATGTCGGGGGAAATCTGCCTCCACGAACACCTATGGGGACCGATCCCCTTCCTTGGTTCGGCGGGGGGCGAAGGTCGCGCGAAGAGCGGATCGAGGCGATGCACACAAGGGATTTACCCAGCTTCGGGCCGCAAGGATGCGTAAAACCCTACTGCTGCTTCGTGGTTTGGTATTGTGTTCTTGCTCGGGAGCGTGTGGTGCTACAGTAGACGCGAGCTGCTGGCGAGACCGAGCGTGAGTGGCCTCCTTCTTCTTCCCGTTGCGCATGGGGCCTCCTTTTATATGTGCAAGGGGTTACCCACAGGTGGCAACGTAGGCGGGGGCAAAACTGGAAAACGATGTGTTGGGTACAGCTGTTTGCACAGTGCTAACATACCTAACTCTGACGGCAGGGGACAAGGGCATTAAATGCCCGTCCGCATCGCCCAGACGGTGCAGGAAAGGGGACCGTCAGGAGCGCCACCGTTAGCCACGATGGCTACTCTTTCAGCGTTGCTTCGCCACCGCATGCTCCTGGCTGCGCAGCCTCTCGCCACGTACGCCTGGAATGGCCCCGGAGCGACGCGTGGGTGGATGAGCTGGAGCGCAGGCGTGGGGTGGTGACTTGCCGCGGCAAGCGCCTTGCCGCGGCTAATGCCTTGTCGCGCCCGGGAGCTTGTCGCTCACCGGTCCTTGCCGGGACGCGGAGCGCGTCGCAGTAAGTCTCTTGTCGTGCCTCAGTCGGCCTTCCCGGCAAGCTCCTCTTGCCGGGGCCTTGCGCTTCGAGCGGTCGTCCCGGCAAGCTCCTCTTGCCGGGGCCTTGCTCTCTTCGGGTGGCCTTCCCGGCAGGCTCCTCCTGCCGGGGCCTTGGCTCAAATACTTTGTTCTTTGATGGCCCAAAAAGGGACCATGGAGAGTCTTGGCGATTGCCTGGCAAGCCTTGCCACGGGGTGCTATGACTGTCCATGCACAAGTTCGGGGTACTAAAGTACCCCTACTTTAGTACACCGACACTCCGTTAGCGAAAGAAAACAAAAGACCACTTCAATGTACTGTAATGAACTCACTGTTTATTTTTATTGGTGTTAAACCTACTGTATTCCAACTTCTCTATGGTTTATAAAAACTCTTTTACTAGCCATAGATTCATCAAAATAAGCAAACAACACACGAAAAACAGAATCTGTCAAAAACAGAACAGTCTGTAGTAATTTGTAACTAACACAAACTTCTGGAACTACAAAGAATCTACCAAAATAGAACGAGCTAGAAAATTTGTTTATTGATCAGCAGCAATTGGAATCAATATTTTATCATGTTCTAGTGATTTTAAAAAATTATTTTCGTGAACAGAAAGTTTCTGGAATTTTCAGCAAGATCAAATAACTATCATCCAAGAAGATCCTATAGGTTAAACTTGGCACAAAAAACTAATTATAACAGAGAAAGACATCTAACCAGAGGCTAGATCAAAGATTTATTCCTAAACAGAAGCAAAAAGCAAAAAAATTAAAAAATAAAATTGGGTTGCCTCCCAACAAGCGTTATCGTTTAACGCTCCTAGCTAGGCATAATAGCAAGGATAGATCTAGGTATTGCCATCTTTGGTAGGCAATAGATAAGTGGCTCTCATAATAGATTCATAAGGTAATTTTAGTTTCTTTCTAGGTAAGTGTTCCATGCCTTTCCTTAACGGAAATTGGAATCTAACATTCCCTTCCTTCATATCAATAATTGCACCAATCGTTCTAAGGAAAGGTCTACCAAGAATAATAGGACATGAAGGATTGCAATCTATATCAAGAACAATAATCTACGGGCACATAATTCTTATTTGCAACAATAAGAACATCATTAATTCTCCCATAGGTTTCTTGATGGTGGAATCCGCAAGGTGCAAGTTAGAGAGCAATCATCAAAATCACGGAAACCTAGCAAATCACATAAAGTCTTTGGAATTGTGGAAACACTAGCACCCAAATCACGCAAAGCATAGCATTCATGATCTTTAATTTTAATTTTAATAGTAGGTTCCACTCATCATAAAGTTTTCTAGGGATAGAAATTTCCAACTCAAGTTTTTCTTCATAAGATTGCATCAAAGCATCAACGATATGTTTGGTAAAGGCTTTATTTTGACTCTAAGCATGAGGAGAATTTAGCACGGATTGCAACAAGGAAACACAATCTATCAAAGAGCAATTATCATAATTAAATTCCTTGAAATCCAAGATGGTGGGTTCATTAATATCTAGAGTTTCTATCTCTCCAATCCCACTTTTACTAATTTTTGCATCAAGATCTAAAATCTCCGAATTTTTGGAACACCTTCTAGGTAAAGGTGGATCATAATCAGTCCCATCATTATCAAGATTCATATTGCAAAACAAATATTTAATAGGGGACACATCAATAACTTTTAGATCTTCATCTTTATTTTCATAGAAACTAGAAGAACACGCTTTCACAAAACAATCTTTCTTAGCAAGCATCCTAGCGGTTTTTCTTTGCCCTCATCAATGGAAATTCTCATGGCTTTGAGAGACTCATTGATATCATGCTTAGGAGGAATAGATCTATGTTTTAAAGAATCAACATCAAGAGAAATTCTATCAACGTTCCTAGCCAATTCATCAACTTTAAGCAATTTTTATTCAAGCAAAGCATTGAAATTCTTTTGCAAATTCATAAATTCCTTTACACTAGTCTCAAATTCAGAAGGTATCTTATTAAAATTTCCATAAGAATTGTTGTATGAATTACCATAATTATTAGAGGAATTACTAGGATAAGGCCTAGGATTAAAGTTTCCTCTATACGCGTTGTTACCAAAATTATTCCTACCAACAATATTCACATACAAAGATTCATTATCATTCTCAATCAAAGTAGACAAAGGCATATCATTAGGATAAGAAGAAACACTCTTATTAGCAAATAACTTCATAAGTTCATCCATCTTTCCACTCAAAACATTAATTTCTTCTATCGCATGCACTTTTTTATTAGTGGATCTTTCGGTGTGCCATTGAGAATAATTAACCATAATATTATCTAGGAGTTTAATAGCTTCTCCTAAGGTGATTTCCATAAAAGTGCCTCCCGTGGCCGAATCTAAAAGATTTTCTAGAAGCAAAATTCAATCCGGCATAATTTTTTTGTATAATCATCCACAAATTCAAACCATGCGTAGGGCAATTACGTGTCATTAATTTCATCCTCTCCCAAGCATGTGCAACATGCTCATGATCAAGTTGCTTAAAATTCATAATATCGTTTCTAAGAGAGATAATCTTAACGGGAGGAAAATACTTAGAGATAAAAGCATCTTTGCACTTATTCCAAGAATCAATACTATTTTTAGGCAAAGAAGAAAACCAAGCTTTAGCATGATCTCTAAGCGAAAGAGGAAATAGCTTCAATTTAACAATATCATTTTTCACATCTTTATTCTTTTGCATATCACACAAATCGACGAAGCTATTTAGAGGGGTAGCGACATCTTCACTAGGAAGGCCGGCTAATTGATCTTTCATGACAAGATTCAACAAGGCAGCATTGATTTCACAAGATTCAGTATCGGTAAGAGGAGCAATCGGAGTGCTAAGAAAATCATTGTTGTTGGTATTGGTGAAATCACACAATTTAGTATTATCTTGAGCCATCGTGACAAGCAAGCAATCCCACACACGAGCAAACAAGAAGCGAGCGAAAAAAGCGAACGGAAAAGAGAGGGCGAATAAAATGGCAAGGGTGAAGTGGGGGAGAGGAAAACGGGAGGCAAATGGCAAATAATGTAATGCGGGAGATAAGGGTTTGTGATGGGTACTTGGTATGTTGACTTTTGCGTAGAATCCCCGGCAACGGCGCCAGAAATCCTTCTTGCTACCTCTTGAGCACTGCGTTGGTTTTCCCTTGAAGAGGAAAGGCTGATGCAGTAAAGCAGCGTAAGTATTTCCCTCAGTTTTTGAGAACCAAGGTATAAATCCAATAGGAGACCATGCACGAGTCCCTCGCACCTATACAAAAAAAATAAATCCTCGCAACCAACACGATAAGGGGTTCTCAATCCCTACACAGTCACTTACGAGAGTGAGGTCTAATAGATATGATAAGATAATATTTTTGGTATTTTTATGATAAAGATGCAAAGTAAAATAGAAGGCAATATAAATAACTAAGTGTTGCAAGATTAATATGATGGAAAATAGACCCGGGGGCCATAGGTTTCACTAGTGGCTTCTCTCGAGAGCATAAGTATTACGGTGGGTGAACAAATTACTGTTGAGCAATTGATAGAATTGAGCATAGTTATGAGAATATCTAGGTATGATCATGTATATAGGCATCACGTCCGAGACAAGTAAACCGACTCCTGCCTGCATCTACTACTATTACTCCACACATCGACTGCTATCCAGCATGCATCTAGAGTATTAAGTTCATAAGAACAGAGTAACGCCTTAAGTAGGATGACATGATGTAGAGGGATAAACTCATGCAATATGATATAAATCCCATCTTATTATCCTCGATGGCAACAATGCAATACGTGCCTTGCTACCCTTACTTTCACTAGGAAAGGACACCGCAAGGTTGAACCCAAAGCTAAGCACTTCTCCCATTGCAAGAAAGATCAATCTAGTAGGCCAAACCAAATTGATAATTCGAAGAGACATGCAAAGATAACCAATCATACATAAAAGAATTGAGAGGAGATTAAAATATTGGTCATAGATAAACTTGATCATAAACCCACAATTCATCGGTCTCAACAAACACACCGCAAAAGAAGAGTACATCGAATAGATCTCCATGAGAGAGGGGGAGAACATTGTATTGAGATCCAAAAGGAGAGAAGAAGCCATCTAGCTAATAACTGTGGACACGAAGGTCTAAGGTAAATTACTGACACATCATCGGAGAGGCTATGGTGCTGATGTAGAAGCCCTTCGTGATCGATGCCCCCTCCGACGGAGCTCCGGAACAGGCCCCAAGATGGGATCTCACGGGTACAACAGGTTGCAGCGGTGGAATTAGGTTTTTGGCTCCGTATCTGATAGTTTCGGGGTACGTAGGTATATATAGGAGGAAGGAGTACATCGGTGGAGCAACGTGGGGACCATGAGGGTGGAGGGCGCGCCTAGGGGGGGTAGGAGCACCCCCTACCTCGTGCCCTCCTGGTTGATTGGTTGACGTAGGGTCCAAGTCCTCTGGATGATGTTCGTTCCGAAAATCACGTTCCCGAAGGTTTCGTTCCTTTTGGACTCCATTTGATATTCTTTTTCTGCAAAACTCTTAAATAGGCAAAAAACATCAATTCTAGGCTTGGCCTCCGGTTAGTAGGTTAGTCCCAAAAATAATATATAAGTGTATAATAAAGCCCAATAATGTCCAAAACAGAATATAATATAGCATTGAACAATAAAAAATTATAGATACGTTGGAGACGTATCAAGTCCTTCCTCAAATCGAGCACCAACCGGTATCATCGCCTGTTCTCACGAACATCAAACTCATCAGCATTGGTCGTCCTTTGACGCCTATTGCTCAGGATGATTCGTGGGCTGATCGCCCCCAGCAAGACACCCCCGCTTATGATGGGACTCCTACAACACCAACACCTGAAGTCACCACTCCGGTGCTTGACGATGACTACATGGTGCAGACCACTCCATCACCACAGGCGTCGCCCGCATTCCGCAGGCTTCGCCAAGGCCCTAGGCCACAGGTCACCATGTCGAGCATTCCAGAAGGAGAAGTGCACCAAAGCTTAGTTGCACGCGAAGTGTTTCCTGAAGCCACTCCTACTACTAATGTCTCTGAGTCTGAAGCAAAAGGTGGAGGAGTCTGCTTCTGAGGAGGCAGAGGTGGAGTCTGAGGAGGAGTCCGACTCTGGCGTTACAAGTCTGGCTCTAGACATAGCCTATGTTTCCAAGTCCATCTTCAACACTCAGGACAATGGCTCGGTCACCAACATTGCTTCTAATGACAAGGACGACTCTGCTCCCACCTACTGCTTCATCGCTCGTGGTGCCAAGGTAAACTCACGTGATGCTTACTTTCGAACATCAAGTGAAGATGACTCTGAATGTGAATTTAAACCTAGCTGCAAAACACTCGCTAAAATTGCAACTGAAGAACAGAATGCCATGGAACATATTCAAAAGTTTCTAGACAAAAGCGATGACCTGTTGGACGCGGAAATGACCCGATCTCAGTCCATAATTGAAGACATCAAAAAATCTTCATGTTAAGTACGAGGAACTTGAAAGTCGTCATGAAACGCTCTCAACAACTCATGAAAAGCTTTCCTATGATTATTTTCAAAGGAAGAAAGAAATTGAGAACTTGAGAACGACTCATGAAGATCTTCAAAAAGAGAATGAGTCACTCCTCACTCAACAGATCAGTTCCGCTTAGGAAGGATTTGAACCACCATGTCTAAAATGTCTTGAGCGTGATAGCGCTGTCTCTATTGCTAAATGTTCTACTGCTACTACTATTGCAATATCTTCAACTGTTGATGTGGTAACTAACCCCTCTACTAAGGATACCACTACTATTGCTGATGAGAATGCCAGGTTGAAGACATTGCTTGAGACAGGAATGTTCAAGAGTCTCAAAGGGCATCGAACACTAATTGATGTCCTCAGGAAGCAGATTCTGAACCAAAACCCTAGGAAAGAGGGTATTGGGTTCGAGAGGAAAATGAATATTCATTGTTCCTACTAGAAGCCCGAGCAGTACCCCAAAACCACATGAGTTGCTGCAAAGGAACCTTCAGCGGATCCGTCCACCTTGTATGGCTTCACTTGTGCTAACCCGGTTATCATCCATGAATCCTTTGATGCAAACTATAAACTGTTTAAGAATCAGAATGGTGAAGTATTTGCCAGGTATATTGGTACTAATTTCAGGAATGGGCCACCTTTGAAGAACATCTGGGTACCCAAAAGTTGTCTTGAGAATCTTCGGGTGAATGTCATCATGACACCACTAGGGAAGAAGACAAACCCCAGACCAAAGGCTTCATATGGTCCAAAGGCTTCATACAGACAGGGGACTCAACAGAGTCACCCTAACGCCAATGTTTTGCAGGGAAATCATACTCAGACTTATGAGTATGAGCGTGTTTCGTCAAACCGCTATGTTCATAAGAGCAAAACCTATTCTGCTTATTCATATGAGTAATATTCACCTCCTGCAAGGCTATTTGCTAGGTCTCCAAAGCCAAAATTCTCAAATGTTGCACTTAGACTAATTGCTTCGAAGCCACCCATGAGAATGTGGGTGATTAAGACAATTTAACTCTCTTTTGCAGGGAAAGGTCTCTAGCCGGAAATCAAAGGCGTCAGATGCTATTGCTGGGAACCTAAAACATCTTGTGGGGCGCAAGATAAAATGCCCAAATGGTCTTACTATGTATTTTGTTCCTAGTTTCCTTGATAGTCATCCTATCTACAACGAGGATATGAACTTTCAAATTCCACTCGTTCGTCAAATGTTTATGCTTCACAATACCCTTAGTGAAGCCTATCCCCATAACTGCACTGTAGGGTATGCCACCAAAGGCTTCAGAATGGATTATGGACAGTGGATGCACTAACCACATGACTGGTAATCGAAGTCTTCTCATGGACTCAGCCTTACGTCCATCTGACAAGAGTCACATCACATTTGCTGACACTGGTAAAAGCAAGGTATTGGGTTTAGGTAGAGTTGCAATCTCAAAGGATCAGCACATGGATAAAGTGATGCTTGTTGAATCCCTTGGTTTCAACTTAATGTCTGTCTCAATGCTTTGTGATTTGAACATGATTGTGATATTTGGAAAATATCATTGCCTTGTGCTTATGGAGTCTGACAAATCTCTAGTCTTTGAAGGATATCGAAAGGACGATTTGTACATGGTAGATTTCTCAGTAGGACCACAGATGGCCGTATGTCTTCTAGCAAAAGTTTCAGGGTGCTGGCTCTGGCATCAGAGGCTAGGGCATGCTGGCATGAGGAACCTATACACTCTCGCGAAGAAGAAACATGTTGTAGGCATCGAAGGCGTCAAATTCAAGAAGGGTCCTCCGTGTGGTGCCTGCGAAGCTAGAAAGATGACAAGGGCCAAGCATCCCTCAAAGAAAATCGTGACGACATCTCAACCCTTCGAGCTGCTTCACATGGACTTATTTGGCCCTACTCACTACTCTACTCTTACTACCACTACTTGCCTATATGGTTTCGTCATTATTGATGATTATTCAAGATACACCTCGGTGCACATAATCCTTTACAAGAATGAACTGCAGGATGTCTACAGACGCTTCGCCAATCGTGACATGATGAACTATGGCATCAAGATCAAGCACATCAGAAGTGATAACGGCACAGAGTTAAAGAACACCAGACTCGACACTTATCTTGATACATTGGGCATCACTCATGAGTTCTCCGCTCCATACACACCTCAGAAGAATGGCATCGTAGAGCGCAAGAACAGAACACTCATTGAGATGGCTCGGACGATGCTTGATGAGTAAAAGACTCCAAGCAAGTTCTGGCCTGAAGCCATTGATACAGCATGCCACATCATCAACTATGCTTATCTTCACAAGCTTCTAAAGAATACATCCTATGAGCTTCTAACTGGTAAGAAGCCAAATGTCAGTTACTTCAGAGTATTTGGTGCTAGGTGCTGGATCAAGGATCCCCATCACACTTCAAAATTTGCACCGAAAGCACATGAAGGTTTTATGCTTCGTTACCGAAAGGATTCGCACTCCTACAGAGTCTTCAACCTCTTTCACTATAAAGTCGTTGAAACTATGGATGTGCGGTTCGATGAGACTAACGGCTCGCAAAGAGAACACCTGCCAAATGTGCTAGATGAAGTTCCTCCTAGAGGCACAGGCTGAAGAGGAACTTATTATTTATGCGCCCAAATCAAACTAAAGACTCTGCTCAGCCTGAAGCCAATGCTGAAGGTGAAGACTGTGATCAGCAAGGGCAAAATCTTTGTCCAGTTCATCCTCTTGTTGCAAATGAAATACAGATTGACAAGATAATTGATAGCATCAATGCACCTGGTCCACTCACTCATTCAAGAGCAACACAGCTAGCAAATATCTATGAGCACTTTGCATTTGTCTCTATATCTGAACCCAAGAAAGTTGTTGAAGCATTCATGGAACCTCAATGGATTCAAGCTATGCAAGAAGAGCTTCAATAGTTCGAGCTGAACAATGTGTGGGAATTAGTCAAGCGTCCTGACCCTCGCAAGCACAATATGATTGGCACCAATTGGTTCTATCGCAACAAACAAGATGTGCATGGTCAAGTTGTCAGAAACAAGGCTCGTCTCGTTGCTCAAGGATACACCCAAGTTGAAAGGATTGACTTCCATGAAACATTTGCTCCAATGGCTAGGTTTGAAGCCATTCGCATCCTGATAGCCTACGCCAACCATCACAATATCCTCCTGTACCAAATGGATGTGAAGAGTGCCTTTCTCAATGGCAAGATTGAAGAAGAAGTGTATGTTGCACAACCAACTAGCTTTGAAGATCCAAAACATGCTTATATGGTATACATGCTCAACAAGGCACTGTATGGCCTCAGACAAGCCCCTCGTCCTTGGTATGACACACTCAAAGACTTCTTGAAGAGCAAATGCTTCAAACCTGGTTCCCTGGATCCCATTCTCTTCACAAAGACATACGATGGTGAACTATTTGTGTGCCAAATCTATCTGGAAGACATTATCTTCGGTTGCACTGACAAAAGATACAGTGATGATTTTGGACACATGATGCAAGAGAAATATCAGATGTCCACGATGGATGAGCTAAAGTTCTTCCTTGGTCCTCAAATCCGTCAGCAGAGCAACAACATCTTCATATCTCAATAGAAATATCTCAAAGATTGCCTGAAGAAGTTTGGAATGCAAGACTGCAAAGGGTACACAACACCAATGCCAAACTGAGGGAGTCCTGGATTAGGGGGTGTTCGGATAGCCGGACTATACCTTCAGCCAGACTCCTGGACTATGAAGATACAAGATTGAAGACTTCGTCCCGTGTCCGGATGGGACTCTCCTTGGCATGGAAGGCAAGCTAGGCGATGCGGATATTCAGACCTCCTACCATTGTAACCGACTTTGTGTAACCCTAACCCTCTCTGGTGTCTATATAAACCGGAGGGTTTTAGTCCGTAGGACGACAACTCCAACATACAACAATCATACCATAGTCTAGCTTCTAGGGTTTAGCCTCGTTGATCTCGTGGTAGATCTACTCTTGTACTACCCGTATCATCAATATTAGTCAAGCAGGACGTAGGGTTCTACCTCCATCAAGAGGGCCCGAACCTGGGTAAAACATTGTGTCCCTTGTCTCATATAACCATCCGCCTAGACGCACAGTTCGGGACCCCCTACCCGAGATCTGCGGTTTTGACACCAACATTGGTGCTTTCATTGAGAGTTCCTCTGTGTCGTCACTTTTAGGCCCGATGGCTCCTTTGATCATCAAAGACGATGCGGTCCAGTGTGAGAATTTTCTCCCCGGGCAGATCTTCGTCTTCGGCGGCTTCGCACTGCGGGCCAATTCGGTTGGCCGCCTGGAGCAGATCGAAAGCTACGCCCCTGGCCATCAGGTCAGGTTCGGAAGTTTGAACTACACGACTGACATCCGCGGGGACTTGATCTTCGACGGATTCGAGCCACAGCCAAGCGCGCCGCACTATCTCGATGGGCATGATCTAGCTCTGCCGCCGAACAGTGTCCTGGAGGCCGCACGCAGGTTGTTTCTGACCCTTAATTCGGAGCCTGCTGCGCCGATCAAGGATGAGCGGTTGGACGCCACCTCAGGGGCTGCGATCTCAAAGGCGATCGAGTCGAACACCAACCTCGCACTCTACATGACCCGTGACTCGGAGGATCCGGATTCCTCTCCGGACTCCAAACCCCCCGCGCCCCTGCCGATTGAATCCAATTGGGCGCCGATCATGGAGTTCACCGCTGCGGACATCTTTCAGCACTCGCCCTTCGGCGACATCCTGAACTCACTAAATTCTCTCTCTTTATCAGGAGAGCCCTGGCCGGACTATGGTCAGCAAGGATGGGATGCGGACGATGAAGAAATTCAAAGCCCACCCACCACCCACTTTGTAGCCACTGTCGACGATTTAACCGACATGCTTGACTTTGACTCCGAAGACATCGACGGTATGGACGACGATGCAGGAGACGAATAGGAACCAACACCTATAGGGCGCTTGAAGGCCACCTCGTCATATGACATATATATGGTGGACACTCCAAAAGAAGGAGATGGCGATGGAAAAGCGGGGGATGGCACCTCTAAAAAACATCCCAAGCGCAGGCGCCAGCGGCGCCGTTCTAAATACCGCCAAAGAAAAAACGGTGATTCCGGCACTGGAGATAATACTACTCCGGATAGCGCCGAAGAACACCCCCTGCAGCAAGATTCGGCACAGGAAGATGGAGAAGCCAGCCGTCATGAGAGAGCGGCAGACTGAGAAGTTGAGGATGATAACTATATGCCTCCTTCCGAAGACGAGGCAAGCGTCGACGGCGACGAATTCGTTGTACCATCAGACCCAGCCGAACAAGAGCGTTTCAAACGCAGGCTTTTAGCCACGGCAAGCAGCCTCAAGAAAAAGTAGCAACAACTTAGAGCTGACCAAGATTTGCTAGCTGACAGATGGACTGAAGTCCTTGCGGCCGAAGAGTATGAACTCGAACGCCCCTCCAAGTGTTACCCAAAGCGCAGGCTGCTAACCCGATTAGAGTAGGAAGCACCCACATCACCAGCGCATGACATGGCAGACCGGCCACCTCGTGGCCGCGACAGAGAGGCCTCTAAACCCTCCACTCAAGCCATGCCCCGACGCCGCCCAAAACATGCTAAAGCACGGGAAAACATGCCTGACCTGTGAGATATACTGGAGGACAAGGCAAGGCAAACAAGATCGATCTATGGATCGCGTGGGCGCCCCACGGCACGTGACGGTGATCGTCACTCCGGATACAATAAATCCTGCCGGGCCGAACACAATAGACAAAGCTCCTTTGAGCTGCGTCGTGATATAGCCCAGTACAGAGGCGCCGCACACCCACTATGCTTCACGGATGAAGTAATGGATCATAAAATCCCTGAGAGCTTCAAACCCGTAAACATCGAATCATACGATGGCACAACAGATCCTGCGGTATGGATCGAGGTTTATCTCCTTCACGTCCACATGGCCCGCGGTAATGATCTACACGCCATGAAATACCTCCCACTCAAACTTAAGGGACCGGCCCGGCATTGGCTTAACAACTTGCTAGCAGACTCAATCGGTTCTTGGGAGGACCTGGAAGCCGCATTCCTTGACAACTTCCAGGGCACTTATGTGCGACCACCGGACGCTGATGACCTAAGCCACATAATCCAGCAGCCAGAGGAATCGGCCAGGCAACTGTACGGGCTCAGTTACACTTGAAATTGTCTTCGGATCCCCGGATAATTTCCGAAACGAGGAGTTAATCTTCGACATAGTCTCGTTCCGCAGTGGCTATCATGCACTGCTCGGGCGAACCGCATTCGCAAAGTTCAACGCGGTACCGCACTGTGCATACCTCGAGCTCAAGATGCCAGGCCCTCGAGGAGTAATCACGGTCAACGGAAACACCGAACGCTCCCTCCGAATGGAGGAGCACACGGCAGCGCTCGCAGCAGAAGTACAAAGCAGCCTCTCTAGGCAGTTCTCCAGTCCGGCTCTTAAAAAGCCGGACACTGTCAAGCGCGCCCGGAGTAACCTACAACAAGACTGCCTGGCACGTCCCAAGCAAGCGTAGCAATGCGGCCCCAACCCTAGCCCTCGCAATATAGCAAAACCAGTGCTTCGCGTACATAACTACACTCTCAAAATACCATGGGCATAAGGGGAGGGGCACCCTCACGGCACGCCCAAAACACGGCTTAAACCGTACTAGGGGCTGCCAGATTCTTTTTTTTTCATTTTCTCTTACTTTCAGGACTCCATACTTCGGACGACCTGTTTGGCAATTCAACTGCCGCACAAATGATACAAGATCCAGGAAAGCAGACAAGCCATGCCGCATTATGGAACTCCCAGGTGGTCTCTATTACGAGCAGTATACCTATTTTGAATACAATTCTGTGGCCTGCCCCTGGCCAGGACATGTTAAATAGTCCAATTTCTTTTGCTTATCGCACTATCTGTATCGTTCTGCTTAGATAGCAGCCTTCTTATAAACAATCCATAGCTTTTTGTCTATTTTCCGCATTACTCTATTTTTATATATGTTCATTAATGACATGTGGCACCTGTACACTGTGGTACGACAGATACGCCAAGGGCTTCAGTACCCCTTAATATGGTGTAAAAAGTCCGAACACTTCCATAAGTGCGGCACCCCGAACTTATAGCAGTATATGCATCGGCTCCGAATCATGATTTGGGTCAATAGTTGGGTTTGCCCGGCTCCTATGTTTTGGTGCCTTACGTTCTGCTATATCGGCTAAGGTAGCACTAGGAGAACTACTACGATTGTGCCCCAGTTGAGTTGGGCTGAGCACCTCAGTAGCGAAAGCTAAAACTGACTGTCATGATGAGGCGAGAGACCAGTCGCTGTTCGAGAGGTTTTTCGGATCCTTAAAGACCTATGCCGCTTAGAGCGAGGAACCAGATTTTGTCCGGCCAAGGTGTGGATAGCGCCCCGAACTCGGTCTTCCGAATACTTGGAGCTTCGCCGAAATTTAAAATTGTAAAGTTCTATGGATAAGTGAGAGTGTTCAAGCATTATAGTCCAATTGCCTTGTTCGTTGTGCTGAGCGCCTCCCTCGAAGGACCCAAACATGGGAAAAAGAGCGCTCAGGTTTATCCCGAACACCCCAGCACTAGTGGCATGGGCGCGGAAGCCGACGACTGGCCGTCTCTCAATTTTTTGATAAACGGCCACACAGAAAATAATATTTTAAATTCAACAAGCATTGCTTAGCGCAAATGAACAAGTTTTCAGCGCACAGGACAACACGAGCAAGTTCAATCAAAAATTACATCTTTTGTACATTCATCCGCCACAAGGCGGGCACCCTTCAGAACATCCTTGTAATAATTCTCGGGCTTGCGATGCTCCTTCCCCGGCGGCGGCCCGTCCCTCACAAGCTTCTCACCATCCAGCTTACCCCAGTGCACCTTTGCATGGGCGAGGGCCCTACGGGCACCTTCGATGCAGACGGAGCGCTTGACGACCTCAAGCCGTGGACATGCCTCCACCAGCCATCGCACCAGGCCGAAGTACCTCCCAGGCAGGGCCTCTCCAGGCCATAGCCAAACTATGAAGCCCTTCATGGCCTATTCGGCCGCCTTGTGGAGCTCGACCAGCTGCTTCAGCTGGTCGCTCAAGGGCACAGGGTGTCCGGACTCAGCGTACTTAGACCAGAACACCTTCTCCGTCGAGCTGCCCTCTTCGGCTCGGTAGAGTGTGGCGGCATCGGATACGCTGCGGGGAAGATCTGCGAACGCCCCTGGAGAGCTTCGGATTCGGGTAAGTAACAAGTAGTTTACCTTTATATGTCTGCTTTGCATAAAAAATTCCTTACCCGCCGCTATCTTTTTCACCGCATCCAATTCATCGAGGGCCTTCTGGGCTTCGGCCTTGCCAGACTCGGCAGTCTTGATGGCCGCTGCGAGCTCGGACGCTCGCGTTTTAGAGTCAAGCTCCAAACTCTCATGTTTTTTCATGAGAACCTGAAGCTCTTGCTGCGCCTCGGCGACCTGCGCCTCAAATTTTTCCCGCTCATTGCGCTCCGAGGCCGCTCTCTTCTCGGCCTCGGACAGCGCATGCTTGAGGGTTGCCACCTCAGTCGTGGCCCCTGCAACAAGTAGCATATGTTGGGGAACGCAGTAAATTCAAAAAAATTTCCTACGCACACGCAAGATCATGGTGATGCATAGCAACGAGAGGGGAGAGTGTTTGTCTACGTACCCTCGTAGACCGAAGCGGAAGCGTTGACACAACGTAGAGGAAGTAGTCGTACGTAGAGGAAGTAGTCGTACGTTCTCCTCGCGATCCAACCGATCACAGCACCGTTACTCCGGCACCTCCGAGTTCTTGGCACACGTTCAGCTCGATGACGATCCCCGGGCTCCGATCCAGCAAAGCGTCGGGGAAGAGTTCCGTCAGCACGACAGCATGGTGACGATCTTGATGTGTTACCGGCGCAGGGCTTCGCCTAAGCACTGCAACGATATAATCGAGGTGGAATTTGGTGGAAGGGGGCACCGCACACGGCTAAGGAACGATCCGTAGATCAACTTGTGTGTCTTGGGGTGTCCCCTGCCCCCATATATAAAGGATGAAGGGGGGGAGGCTGGCCGGCCAAAGGAGGGAGGCGCAGGAGGAGTCCTACTCCCTCTGGGAGTAGGATTCCCCCCCCCAATCCTAGTTGGACTAGGATTCTTCAAGGGGGAGAGAGAGAGAGAGGGGGCGCCCCACTTCTCCTAGTCCTAATAGGACTAGGGAAGGGGGGAGGAGCACAGCCCATGAGGGCAGCCCTCTCACCTCTTCTCCAAGGCCCATGTTGGCCCATTATGCTCCCGGGGGGTTCCGGTAACCCTCCCGGTATTCCGGTAAAATCCTGATTTCACCTGGAATGCATCCGATGTCCAAACATAGGCTTCCAATATATAATTCTTTATGTCTCGACCATTTCGAGACTCCTCGTCACGTCCGTGATCACATCCGGGACTCCGAACTCCTTCGGTACATCAAAATGCATAAACTCATAATAACTGTCATCGTAACGTTAAGCGTGCGGACCCTACGGTTCGAGAACAATGTAGACATGACCGAGACACGTTTCCGGTCAATAACCAATAGCGGGACCTGGATGCCCATATTGGCTCCTACATATTCTACGAAGATCTTTATCGGTCAGACCGCATAACAACATACGTCGTTCCCTTTGTCATCGGTATGTTACTTACCCGAGATTCGATCGTCGGTATCCAATACCTAGTTCAATCTCGTTACCGGCAAGTCTCTTTTCTCGTTCCGTAATACATCATCTCGCAACTAACTCATTGGTTGCAATGCTTGCAAGGCTTTATGTGATGTGCATTACCGAGAAGGCCTTGAGATACCTCTCCGACAATCGGAGTGACAAATCCTAATCTCGAAGTATGCCAACTCAACATGTACCTTCGGAGACACTTGTAGAGCACCTTTATAATCACCCAGTTACGTTGTGATGTTTGGTAGCACACAAAGTGTTCCTACGGTAAATGGGAGTTGCATATTCTCATAGTTAAAGGAACATGTATAAGTCATGGATAAAAGCAATAGCAATATACTAAACGATCGGGTGCTATGCTAATGCAATGGGTCATGTCAATCAAATCATTCAACTAATGATGTGATCTCGTTAATCAAACAACAACTCTTTGTTCATGGCTAGGAAACATAACCATCTTTGATTAATGAGCTAGTCAAGTAGAGGCATACTAGTGACACTCTGTTTGTCTATGTATTCACACATGTATTATGTTTCCAGTTAATACAATTCTAGCATGAATAATAAACATTTATCATGATATAAGGAAATAAATAATAACTTTATTATTGCCTCTAGGGCATATTTCCTTCAGTCTCCCACTTGCACTAGAGTCAATAATCTAGATTACAAAGTAATGATTCTAACACCCATGGAGTTTTGGTGCTGATCATGTTTTGCTCGTGGAAGAGGCTTAGTCAACGGGTCTGCAACATTCAGATCCGTATGTATCTTGCATATCTCTATGTCTCCCACCTGGACCAAATCCCTGATGGAGTTGAAGCGTCTCTTGATGTGTTTGGTTCTTTTGTGAAATCTGGATTCCTTTGCCAAGGCAATTGCACCAGTATTGTCACAAAAGATTTTCATTGGACCCGATACGCTAGGTACAACACCTAGATCGGATATGAACTCCTTCATCCAGACTCCTTCATTGGCCGCTTCTGAAGCGGCTATGTACTCAGCTTCACATGTAGATCCCGCCACGACGCTTTGTTTAGAACTGCACCAACTGACAGCTCCACCGTTTAATGTAAATACGTATCCGGTTTGCGATTTGGAATCGTTCGGATCAGTGTCAAAGCTTGCATCGACGTAACCGTTTACGACGAGCTCTTTGTCACCTCCAAAAATGAGAAACATATCCTTAGTCCTTCTCAAGTACTTAAGGATGTTCTTGACCGCTGTCCAGTGATCCACTCCTGGATTACTTTGGTACCTGCCTGCTAAACTTACAGCAAGGCACACATCAGGTCTGGTACACAGCATTGCATACATGATAGAGCCTATGGCTGAAGCATAGGGAACATTTTTCATCTTCTCTCTATCTTCTGCGGTGGTCGGGCATTGCGTCTTACTCAATTTCACACCTTGTGCCACAGGCAAGAACCCTTTCTTTGCCTGATCCATTCTGAACTTTTTCAAAACTTTGTCAAGGTATGTGCTTTGTGAAAGTCCTATTAAGCGTCTTGATCTATCTCTATAGATCTTAATGCCCAATATGTAAGCAGCTTCCCCGAGGTCTTTCATTGAAAAACTTTTATTCAAGTATCCCTTTATGCTATCCAGAAATTCTATATTATTTCCGATCAGTAATATGTCATCTACATATAATATCAGAAATGCTACAGAGCTCCCACTCACTTTCTTGTAAATACAGGCTTCTCCGAAAGTCTGTATAAAACCAAAAGCTTTGATCACACTATCAAAGCGTTTATTCCAACTCCGAGAGGCTTGCACCAGTCCATAAATGGATCGCTGGAGCTTGCACACTTTGTTAGCTCCCTTTGGATCGACAAAACCTTCTGGTTGCATCATATACAACTCTTCTTCCAGAAATCCATTCAGGAATGCAGTTTTGACATCCATTTGCCAAATTTCATAATCATAAAATGCGGCAACTGCTAACATGATTCGGACAGACTTAAGCATCGCTACGGGTGAGAAAGTCTCATCGTAGTCAATCCCTTGAACTTGTCGAAAACCTTTTGCAACAAGTCGAGCTTTATAGACAGTAACATTACCATCAGCGTCAGTCTTCTTCTTGAAAATCCATTTATTTTCTATTGCTTGCCGATCATCGGGCAAGTCAACCAAAGTCCACACTTTGTTATCATACATGGATCCCATCTCAGATTTCATGGCCTCAAGCCATTTTGCGGAATCTGGGCTCACCATCGCTTCTTCAAAGTTCGTAGGTTCATCATGGTCTAGTAACATGACTTCCAAAATAGGATTACCGTACCACTCTGGTGCGGATCTTACTCTGGTTGATCTACGAAGTTCAGTAGAAACTTGATCTGAAGTTTCATGATCATTATCATTAGCTTCCTTCCTATTTGATGTAGGTGTCACAGAAACAGATTTCTGTGATGTACTACTTCTCAATAAAGGAGCAGATACTGTTATCTCATCAAGTTCTACTTTCCTCCCACTCACTTCTTTCGAGAGAAACTCCTTCTCTAGAAAGTTTCCGACTTTGGCAACAAAAATTTTGCCTTCGGATCTGTGATAGAAGGTATACCCAATAGTCTCCTTTGGGTATCCTATGAAGACACATTTTTCCGATTTGGGTTCGAGCTTATCAGGTTGAAGCTTTTTCACATAAGCATCGCAGCCCCAAACTTTAAGAAACGACAACTTTGGTTTCTTGCCAAACCAGAGTTCATAAGGCGTCGTCTCAACGGATTTTGATGGTGCCCTATTTAACGTGAATGCGGCCGTCTCTAGAGCATAACCCCAAAAAGATAGCGGTAAATCGGTAAGAGACATCATAGATCGCACCATATCCAGTAAAGTACGATTACGACGTTCGGACACACCATTACGTTGTGGTGTTCCGGGTGGCGTGAGTTGCGAAACAATTCCGCATTGTTTCAAATGTAGACCAAACTCGTAACTCAAATATTCTCCTCCACGATCAGATCGTAGAAACTTTATTTTCTTGTTACGATGATTTTCCACTTCACTCTGAAATTCTTTGAACTTTTCAAATGTTTCAGACTTGTGTTTCATTAAGTAGATATACCCATATCTGCTTAAATCATCAGTGAAGGTGAGAAAATAACGATATCCGCCACGAGCCTCAACATTCATTGGACCACATACATCAGTATGTATGATTTCCAATAAATCTGTTGCTCTCTCCACAGTACCGGAGAACGGTGTTTTAGTCATCTTGCCCATAAGGCACGGCTCGCAAGTGCCAAGTGATTCATAATCAAGTGACTCCAAAAGCCCATTAGTATGGAGTTTCTTCATGCGCTTTACGCCGATATGACCTAAACGGCAGTGCCACAAATAAGTTGCACTATCATTATTAACTCTGCATCTTTTGGCTTCAACATTATGAATATGTGTGTTACTACTATCGAGATTAAGTAAGAACAAACCACTCTTTAATGGCGCATGACCATAAAAGATATTACTCATATAAATAGAACAACCATTATTCTCTGATTTAAATGAATAACCGTCTCGCATCAAACAAGATCCAGATATAATGTTCATGCTCAACGCTGGTACTAAATAACAATTATTTAGATCTAATATTAATCCCGAAGGTAGATGTAGAGGTAGCGTGCCGACCGCGATCACATCGACTTTTGAACCATTTCCCACGCGCATCGTCACCTCGTCCTTAGCCAATCTTCGCTTAATCCGTAGCCCCTGTTTTGAGTTGCAAATATTAGCAACAGAACCAGTATCAAATACCCAGGTGCTACTGCGAGAATTAGTAAGGTACACATCAATAACATGTATATCACATATACCTTTGTTAACCTTGCCATCCTTCTTATCCGCCAAATACTTGGGGCAGTTCCGCTTCCAGTGACCAGTCTGCTTGCAATACAAGCACTCAGTTTCAGGCTTAGGTCCAGACTTGGGTTTCTTCTCTTGAGTAGCAACTTGCTTGCTGTTCTTTTTGAAGTTCCCCTTTTTCTTCCCTTTGCCCTTCTTCTTGAAACTAGTGGTTTTGTTAACCATCAACACTTGATGCTCCTTTTTGATTTCTACCTCCGCGGCTTTTAGCATCGCGAAGAGCTCGGGCATAGTTTTGGTCATCCCTTGCATATTATAGTTCATCACGAAGCTCTTGTAGCTTGGTGGCAGTGATTGGAGAATTCTGTCAATGACGCAATCATCCGGAAGATTAACTCCCAGTTGAATCAAGTGATTGTTATACCCAGACATTCTGAGTATATGCTCACTGACAGAACCATTCTCCTCCATTTTACAGCTATAGAACTTATTGGAGACTTCATATCTCTCAATCCGGGCATTTGCTTGAAATATTAACTTCAACTCCTGGAACATCTCATATGCTCCATGGTGTTCAAAACGTCGTTGAAGTCCCGGTTCTAAGCCGTAAAGCATGGCACACTGAACTATAGAGTAGTCATCAGCTTTGCTTTGCCAGACGTTCATAACATCTGGCGTAGCTCTTGCACCAGGCCTGGCACCTAGCGGTGCTTCCAGGACGTAATTCTTCTGTGCAGCAATGAGGATAATCCTCAAGTTACGGACCCAGTCCGTGTAATTGCTACCATCATCTTTCAACTTTGCTTTCTCAAGGAACGCATTAAAATTCAACGGAACAACAGCACGAGCCATCTATCTACACAACATAGACAAGCAAGATACTATCAGGTACTAAGTTCATGATAAATTAAAGTTCAATTAATCATATTACTTAAGAACTCCCACTTAGATAGACATCTCTCTAATCCTCTAAGTGATCACGTGATCCAAATTAACTAAACCATGTCCGATCATCACGTGAGATGGAGTAGTTTCAATGGTGAACATCATTATGTTGATCATATCTACTATATGATTCACGCTCGACCTTTCGGTCTCTGTGTTCCGAGGCCATATCTGTATATGCTAGGCTCGTCAAGTTAAACCTGAGTATTCTGCGTGTGCAACTGTTTTGCACCCGTTGTATTTGAACGTAGAGCCTATCACACCCGATCATCACGTGGTGTCTCAGCACGAAGAACTTTCGCAACGGTGCATACTCAGGGAGAACACTTCTTGATAATTTAGTGAGAGATCATCTTATAATGCTACCGTCAATCAAAGCAAGATAAGATGCATAAAAGGATAAACATCACATGCAATCAATATAAGTGATATGATATGGCCATCATCATCTTGTGCTTGTGATCTCCATCTTCGAAGCACCGTCATGATCACCATCGTCACCGGCGCGACACCTTGATCTTCATCGCAGCATCGTTGTCGTCTCGCTAATCTTATGCTTCTACGACTATCACTACCGTTTAGCAATAAAGTAAAGCATTACATCGCGATTGCATTGCATACAATAAAGCGACAACCATATGGCTCCTGCCAGTTGCCGATAACTCGGTTACAAAACATGATCATCTCATACAATAAAATTAGCATCACGTCTTGACCATATCACATCACAACATGCCCTGCAAAAACAAGTTAGACGTTTCTCTACTTTGTTGTTGCATGTTTTACGTGGCTGCTACGGGCTTTAAGCAAGAACTCATCTTACCTACGCATCAAAACCACAACGATAGTTTGTCAAATAGACTCCGTTTTAACCTTCTCAAGGACCGGGCGTAGCCACACTCGGTTCAACTAAAGTTGGAGAGACAGTCTTCCGCAAGCCATCTCTGTGCAAAGCACGTCGAGGGAACCGGTCTCGCGTAAGCGTACGCGTAAGGTTGGTCCGGATCGTCTCATCCAACAATACCGCTGAACCAAAGTATGACATGCTGGTAGGCAGTATGACTTGTATCATCCACAACTCACTTGTGTTCTACTCGTGCAAATAACATCAACCATAAAACCTAGGCTCGGATGCCACTGTTGGGGAACGCAGTAAATTCAAAAAAATTTCCTACGCACACGCAAGATCATGGTGATGCATAGCAACGAGAGGGGAGAGTGTTTGTCTACGTACCCTCGTAGACCGAAGCGGAAGCGTTGACACAACGTAGAGGAAGTAGTCGTACGTAGAGGAAGTAGTCGTACGTTCTCCTCGCGATCCAACCGATCACAGCACCGTTACTCCGGCACCTCCGAGTTCTTGGCACACGTTCAGCTCGATGACGATCCCCGGGCTCCGATCCAGCAAAGCGTCGGGGAAGAGTTCCGTCAGCACGACGGCGTGGTGACGATCTTGATGTGTTACCGGCGCAGGGCTTCGCCTAAGCACTGCAACGATATAATCGAGGTGGAATTTGGTGGAAGGGGGCACCGCACACGGCTAAGGAACGATCCGTAGATCAACTTGTGTGTCTTGGGGTGTCCCCTGCCCCCGTATATAAAGGATGAAGGGGGGGAGGCTGGCCGGCCAAAGGAGGGAGGCGCAGGAGGAGTCCTACTCCCTCTGGGAGTAGGATTCCCCCCCCAATCCTAGTTGGACTAGGATTCTTCAAGGGGGAGAGAGAGAGAGAGGGGGCGCCCCACTTCTCCTAGTCCTAATAGGACTAGGGAAGGGGGGAGGCGCACAGCCAATGAGGGCAGCCCTCTCACCTCTTCTCCAAGGCCCATGTTGGCCCATTATGCTCCCGGGGGGTTCCGGTAACCCTCCCGGTATTCCGGTAAAATCCTGATTTCACCTGGAATGCATCCGATGTCCAAACATAGGCTTCCAATATATAATTCTTTATGTCTCGACCATTTCGAGACTCCTCGTCACGTCCGTGATCACATCCGGGACTCCGAACTCCTTCGGTACATCAAAATGCATAAACTCATAATAACTGTCATCGTAACGTTAAGCGTGCGGACCCTACGGTTCGAGAACAATGTAGACATGACCGAGACACGTTTCCGGTCAATAACCAATAGCGGGACCTGGATGCCCATATTGGCTCCTACATATTCTACGAAGATCTTTATCGGTCAGACCGCATAACAACATACGTCGTTCCCTTTGTCATCGGTATGTTACTTACCTGAGATTCGATCGTCGGTATCCAATACCTAGTTCAATCTCGTTACCGGCAAGTCTCTTTTCTCGTTCCGTAATACATCATCTCGCAACTAACTCATTGGTTGCAATGCTTGCAAGGCTTTATGTGATGTGCATTACCGAGAAGGCCTTGAGATACCTCTCCGACAATCGGAGTGACAAATCCTAATCTCGAAGTATGCCAACTCAACATGTACCTTCGGAGACACTTGTAGAGCACCTTTATAATCACCCAGTTACGTTGTGACGTTTGGTAGCACACAAAGTGTTCCTACGGTAAATGGGAGTTGCATATTCTCATAGTTAAAGGAACATGTATAAGTCATGGATAAAAGCAATAGCAATATACTAAACGATCGGGTGCTATGCTAATGCAATGGGTCATGTCAATCAGATCATTCAACTAATGATGTGATCTCGTTAATCAAACAACAACTCTTTGTTCATGGCTAGGAAACATAACCATCTTTGATTAATGAGCTAGTCAAGTAGAGGCATACTAGTGACACTCTGTTTGTCTATGTATTCACACATGTATTATGTTTCCAGTTAATACAATTCTAGCATGAATAATAAACATTTATCATGATATAAGGAAATAAATAATAACTTTATTATTGCCTCTAGGGCATATTTCCTTCAGCATAATCCTGTAATTTTTTTGCAATTGCATCTTTTTTAAGGTATCTCTTACCTTCTTTCTCCTCGAGCTGCCGCTTGGCAAGGCCGAGCTCTCGCTCGGTCCGCTCAAGACCCTGCTTCAGGGTACCTACCTCCGCAGTCAGTGCGGCGGTAGCAAGCAGCGAAGCCTACATATGCATATTGACTCATTTTTTGTTAGACTCCTGCGAAATTATTTGATCCTCTATTCGGCTTTTCTTTCCGAACACCAAACAGAGCATCAGGGGCTACTGTCTATGCGGTAATATTTTTACATATTTTTACTTACCTCGAAGCCTATTAAAAGTCTAGCACAAGCTTCAGTCAGCCTGCTCTTAGCGGACCGAACCTTCTAGATCACCGTACTCATAATAGTGCGGTGCTCCTCGTCGATGGAGGCGCCGTAAAGCACCTCCAGCAGATTGTCCGGCACCTTCGGTTGGACGGAGGCCACGGCTCAGAAGGCTTGCTCCTCTTAGAAGGAGTTCGCCTACCGCAATCCGGAACCACTGAAGATTCCGGCGTGGTGTCCGGCTCAAAGCCGGACTTGGAGCCCTGGGGGGTCTTGTCCCCTCCACTCGTGGAGTCCGGGAGGTCGCCTCGCGGTGCCTCCGGGACCGCCTCATCCTGGCTTGGAATCTGCTGGGACAACATTTCGGCGTCGTCCTCAGGGTGGGGGGAGGTAGACGTCGGAAGTGAATTCACATCCGACGAGTCCAGGGAGCCGCTCAACGACTCGCCGAGCCCGACCTTGGGCGGACTGCATAATTATGTTCGACATAAGGAAAAGCTGTGTGATAAAGGAAAGCTACGAGTCACTCTAGTACCCGAATACTTATGATCCCGCCGGGCGCCTGGCCCTTTGTGTCCACTCCTCTTCGCCCTCGTCGGCGTCAGGGGAGTAGTCCGGCGGAAGGGTTTTCCCCTTCTTGGACCCTTCAGTGTCAGGACCCCGATCCTAAGCCACATCGATCTAGCATGTAACACATCATATCACTTTGCGGCCTCACGCACGTTATTCCCACAGGTGCCACCTTACCTGGCCCGGGACCGTTTGCGCCTTTTGGGTCACGTATATGATAGTGTCGCTAGCATCCACGTGACAGAGAACCCGGGCCGACATGGCTAGTAGTGAACCCAAAGCGGCACTAACCAATGGGGACAGGCATACATGAATCACATCGAGCATGTCGGTCAGCAACGTGTGAATCCGGGCTGTAGCACTGGGCTAACAGGACTCCGGATTTCATCGCGTGACATTTCTCCGAAGGGACAGACACATGAACGAAGTGAAACACATGCCGGCCAGTCAAGTGTCCTGAGCAGTAGTGCTGGGCTAGCAGGACTCCGGTGAACCGGGCTGTAGCAGACTACTATGGCTCAAGGAAGCACTAGACTACATTTCCCCATAAGAGAGGCTGTCAAGGATAAACAACTAGATTGTCGGATCCCACACATACCAAGCATTTCAATCATACACACAATATGCTCGATATGTGTAAATACAACATGGCATCACAACATAACTCTACGACTCAAAGTATTTATTCATTAGGCTCCGAGGAGCGAGATATTACAAACATGGGTCTCATGACCCAACATTCAGCACATACAAATCAAAGCACATGCGGAAGCTTAGCATGTCTGAGTACACACATCTACAAATGAAAAAGGCTGAGAAGCCTGACTATCTATCAGATCTTGCCGAGGGCACAAGATCGTAGCTGAGGTATCAAGCTGAACGTCGGAGTCCACGCGGAACTACTAGCGAGACTGAAGTCTCTCTGCAAAACATGAAGTAGGCAAACGTGAGTACAAATGTACTCAGCAAGACTTACATCAGAACTATCTACATATGCATCGGTATCAACAAAAAGGGTGGTGGAGTTTAACTGCAGCAAGCCAGCTTTGACTCGGTGGCTATCCTGAACTACGACTGCAAGTAACTCTTTTGAGGTGGCGCACAAGAGTCCACATATTCACCATGTCAATGCACCACTATGGATCCGCTCCCTTCTCCCTACGAGAACGCCATCCATAACACTCACGCTTATCTTGCGCATTTTAGAGTATCCACTTTCACTTGTCTATGAACTATGCAAGGGGTCCAAGTTTCCATATCCGAGGAATCCGGCTATTCGAATAGATAATGATAACCCTGCAGGTGTGTACTTCTTCACACACGCTCTCGCCACTTATCGCCCTGTGCATGTCATGTACCTCGGCAACCTTCAAGTGGAAACCGGGCGAGGGAGTTGGCCACGACCTGACTAACCACACAAGTCTCTAGTCCAGGTTTATCGCCTATTCGGGTTCCATCTGCAAGGAGATCCGGCCGGGGTGTCGCTCACGGCCCCAAACGATGTGTGCAGGGTTCCCAAGCACACCTCGACGGGTAGATCTACGCTTAGTACGCCGTGCCACGGTGCCTAGTCTGTCCCAAGCCCACCTGTACCGGGTGCCACTTGGTAGACTACTAACACTACCTACAAACACCAGAAACTAGTTGCAACTCCTGGACAGAGATCAAGTTGATTAATAAGTCGAGAGGGTCACTTAAGCATTCCAATGCGTGGTAGTAACTGTTCATGGATCACAAACACATAACTCAGTTCCTGAGGACGGCTGCAATGAGACAACCCACCATGTACTCCTACATGGCCTCTCACCGCTACCTTTACCAAATCGTGTTCACACACTTAGCTCTCAACAGTAGGACATGTTCACCACATTCCAATTCATTCCCGATGCATCAGACCAGACTCAACTCTAAGCAGTAGCAGGCATGACAAACAAGCATGAATGAGTAGGCACATCAGGGCTCAAACAACTCCTACTCATGCTAGTGGGTTTCATCTATTTACTGTGGCAATGACAGGTCATGCAGAGGAAAAGGGGTTCAACTACCACAGCATGTAACAATTGAATCGTTGTTGTCCTAATGCAGTAAAAGAGAGCAGAACAGAGAGAGTAGGATTGTATCGGAATGAACAAGGGGGTTTTGCTTGCCTGGCACTTCTGAATATAATATAGCTCTTCATCGGTGTCATCGATCACATCGTCGGGAACATCGTCGACTGAGAGGGGACGGTTACCGACAAACAGAGAAGGACACAATCAATGCAATGCAATAATATGATGCACGATCATGACATGACAATATGCTGTGATTTGAGCTAATGCAACTAGCAGCAGGTTAAATGAAGTTGGTTTGAATCTAAGATTCAAATTCAAACTCCACATGTGGTTATTTAAATGGCATTCATTTGATTTGTCCTAAACAGTAGCTATAAGTTGTTCTAACATGCATGAAAATAGCATAAATGCATAGATTGGATTTTTCTGATAATTTTTCATATATAAATTATTTCATTCTGAGCTATAGATTAATTTCTATGATTTTTTGAAGTTTACACTATTTTCTGGAATTTCCTATATAAGAATAAATCTAGAAAAGGGTTTACTGCGTCAGCCTGGCGTCAGTGTGACGTCAGCAAGTCAACGGGGCTGGTCCGGGTCAAACCTGACTAGTGGGGTCCACTGGTCAGTGACCCAGTGCAGCCTAGGGTCAATGACAGGTGGGTCCGGTCAACAGACACGTCAGCACAGTCAACATTGACTTGTGGGGCCACCGTGATTAGTTAAAACTAATCATAAACTAAAGTACGGTTAATTAAGGAGTGGCGCCCAGTAGTCTGTGAGAGAGGGGGTTAGTTAGCAGGGTGATTAACCCCAAACAGTAGCTATCACCGGCGGCTAATCGCCGGCGAGTACACAGACGCGGCGGAGTCGCCCTTTCGGCCAACTCCAGCGATGGATGGATGCGTGGCTGGGCTCTACGGAAAGCTGGCATCACGTCGCGTCCGAAGGTGGCCTCAGGGTGGCCTGAGGTGGACGGTAGCAATGGCGGCGGCATCAGCAGCGACGGCCGGAGCTCGGGCAACTACGGGCGCGGGGCTATGCTTGGCTAGCGAGTGACCTGAGAGGCTGGGCGGGCTCCTGGGAGCTCCACGAGCTCGGGGCCGTGCTCGGACGCGAGGTCGGTGACCTAGAACAACGGCGGCGACAGGCGCGGCGGCAGCAAGCTCATGGGACGGCAGGGAAAAACTAGCTAGGCTTCGCGCGCGACGACGGGGTAAGGGGGGAAACGGGCGGGAGCTCACAACGCTTCTGATGGAGTCGTCGGTGAGCTCGGGGAAGGCCTGATGGTGACAAATCAAGCGGCGGGGATCGCCGGCACCGAGGTTGAAGAAGACGTCCGATACGGCGATGTGGTGCTCCCCCGGTTGTTTGGCTCGGCGTGGACGAGGAGGGCGAAGATGCGGAGCTCGGGTCGCGGAGAGGGAGCGAGGGAGGGCTTGTGGCCGCGGCGAACGGCGTTGGTGCACTCCGGCTCGTTCGGTCGCTGCGTGCGAGAGAAACAGGGGAGGGGAGAGCGTTCGAGGGAGAGAGAGGGAGAGCCAGACTGCTCTGGGGGTCTCGTGGCGTCGCGAAGGGAGTCCAGGGCGACGAGTGGGCAGCCAGGCAGGCAGCTGCCGGCGTGGCACGCCGCGGCGCCGTGGCTGTCTTCTCCTCTGCCTTCTGGCAAGAGGAAGAAGACGCCCCTGCCCTAGGTGGGCCGGCCAGATGACCGGGCTGCCAGGTGGGCTGGGCCTCTGCTACAGGAGCAGGCCACATGAGGTAAGCCCAGGTTAGTTTCATTTCTGTTATTTGTTTCCTTTCTGTTATTTGTTTTGATTTTGTTTTAAGCACTAAACCATTTTGCTTTCTTCTGGTAATTTTGCAGGGACTAGAAGGATTATTCCAAAGCCCCTCACAATTTCTCAGAATTATTGGACACATATTCAATATATAGCAGATATAAATCCAATGCAAATAGTTATTGCATTAACTTCGGATGCCCAAAATAAATATTTATGAGCTCCTAAAAATATTGGTTGAATTTTACTTCTTACCTATATTTTCACAAAGTAACAGGAACATTTCTTTGGACTCACTTGATGAGAATTAAATGTTGAATAGTTTTAAAAGGTTTCTGAGGCTTTGAAAATTCCCTCAATTCAAATTTCAGAATTTAGACATGATGATCATGCAAGGATAAGCAAAGGCTAAACTAGGGCTGTGACAACTCACCCCCACTAACAAGAATCTCGTCCCGAGATTCAAGACGTGAGGTAAGAAGACAGAGGGGGCACAAACTATCATGGTCTTCATGATCCAGCTTGCTCTTCATAAAAACGTTGATTCGATCATCATCTTTGACTCGACGTCTTGCTATGAGAACTCTATCCAACATGACAACGAGAAGAAAAGGAAATCTAGAAGAATCGATCTTCTCAAAGATCGAGCAACCGATGATCAACTCACAGAACAAGACATAGCGACATCTGTCGTGATGAGACACAATACACACATCAAGAATGATGGAAATGAGCATATGACAAGGTTTAAATAAGTAGCAGAATTCCCGCACCTAGGGGGGTGGTGAACGGTGTCAACGTAGTGAGGAGTTGGGTTGCCATGCTACCACAACGAGACACCTTAAGGAAGGTGACTCGCAGAAATATTCCCTTAAGTGGCAAAAAGAATTACTTTTGATTCAGAGATCATTGACACTCTTTATACCAGCCTGAGGCAATTCACCAACAATCGTTTGGTGGAGTTCAAAAGAATGGTATACACGGACTAGAAGGGATGATGTGGACTACCTTGTTGAAGACAACACAATGGATGATTTTGCTTATCATCGGAAATGGATGGGACCCATGATAAGTCCACTTTTGAAGAAGATCCCGGATAACAATTGCTCTGAAGGCAGCCCATGGGAAAATGGCACAATGGCAGTGCAAGCTGGGGACAAAATGCAACTGTTGGGAATGTTCTAACCATCATATCTGCCTGAGATTCAGATCTGGTTGGTAACGGGATAGTTCAGACAGCATGTATGGAGAAGAAAGTTTGCAACACAAATCGACGAGATGACGTTGCGAGATTCTCAGGAAATGAACTACGATAGCAAGCTCCAAAACATGAGCTGGTTCTGCTACATACATGTGAGCATGTTGCTCATGACAAGAATGGCCACATAGTAGTCTTATAATAAAACACTATCAAGTTCTGGTTGGGAACCACCATCGAGGATATTGAATCTTGTGCATGAACTAGTATTCGCACAACAACTCCTTTTTCTCGAACAAATCAATCAGTGGCTTGGTGTGCTAGGGAATACATATGGAATGAAGATGATCAGTCTATCAGACCATAGAATACTTCGCACATGCATGACTGACTTGGGATGATTCCAGAGGAAGTAGAAACAAACTTTCTCGAATTCACGGCGGCATCTTGCTTCAAATGCACATGAACTAGAGGAAGTCACTTCTTTCATCCAAACATATACCTCATGAACGAAACACGAAGGCATTGCTTACAAAGTTTTCAACACTAGGTTGATGTTCAACATGAATCATGGGGGAGACAAAATGCTGCTGATGGGCCCAACAGCAACTCATCGGTATTTCCATATCACTGGACTTCCACCATCATGTGAACACGGTGATAGCATTGGTCAGACCAAAAGATGTAATGGTGTATGCTCGAGGAATCAACCACGAGTAAGACAACATTACGAATATCGTTGGTTCTAACTTGATTTGATGATAGCCCACACTCAAATCAAGGTTTGGACAAGACAATAGGTTCAACAACTGATCACGAGGACCAATCGATCAAGAAATCATCTTTCTACAACAACACACAAACACAAGATATCCCTTAACATGAACTAAGTCAGACAAGCTTTTATCTTCCAACTCTCCAAGTTGTTTTTTGGCTTAACCCACTAGCTCAGGGGTATCCAACACAGATTCTTGGAGAATGGCTGGTTTAGAGGAAAACCAACTTGACCACGAACCCAACATAGCGGTCAGGTGACAACCTGGTAAATCTTCCGAGAAGATATTCGGAACATCACGAACCATCGATATGTTACCAATCTCAAGAACAATCTTGCTTTTCAGGGCAAGACGATATGATCAACGGAGTAAGGGTTTGACAAAATCCTAACTCATTGATCGACGAGTGCACCAGAAATAAGGACTAGGTAGCACGATCAATCTTAGGATGATGATTTAGTAACGAGCACACTAAGAATGAGAGTTTTGTCCATTATCTACCAAGCAACGAGTTGCTCAGAGTATTGATTTCACACATCACCATTCACTTGTCGGCATTCCGGTTACAACAACACGAGGACCGAGGAATGAATGATGATGGTGAGAAGTATCACTACATCAAGAATTCATAAGAGATGGTGCAATTCCTATAATATTCTTGAAATAAATAGGGTAATACTCCAATTTAGAACAGAACAAAAGCTGGATTAACATCTGATCTGCGGAACACAACTGCTTTGACCCAATCCTGGATATGGATGAGGTACTGGAGTTTGTTTCTCCTAGTCATTCTGGAATAGAATGGCTTGACGGACCACAAGAGTAATAGGTACCGATGAACGAATGCACACATACTCTTGACTATCAATTGATAGACGAGGGTCAGAGCACAACTAAAGAGGGACAACTCAAAAGAACATCTGATTTTCTGATCTGTGGATACATAGGTTGGTATGTCAAATGAGTTCAACATATTTCTTCCGGATAACCCATGCAGAAAAAGTAGGAATGGCAGATTCACAATTATGAATGGAGAACTCCTCAAGAGTACTCTGATTGTGATCCTTCGGTTCAGCGAGGAACTTCTGCCATAAGCGGTTCATAGTATTTGGAAGAAGGAAATACCACAGACCTCGAGGACTATCGCAAAGTTGCTAATATCCTAAAGGAACTAGCAAACACTATCAACAGGAGGTAAGTAGGGTGAATCTCGGGTTCAAGAACCCATGAATAGAATACCTACTACTAAGTGGCATCACGGGATGCTTTCGAGAATGATGGCCAGATTCATCACACTGGGAACACAAAACATGGATAGATTACTAGATGGTTTCATAAGACACCTAGAGTCACGATAGTCGCTCCAACATATACGCTGAGCCAACGGAGTACCTCACAGACCATGTAGTGTGCTTAATCTGGCCCAAAGGAACAACGAAAACGGGAAGAAGGGATTTACAAATGCATCAGACTATTTAGAAACCTGGGATGACTCAGACAGCATAACGGCTGTAAATGCTCAAAATGATTTGAGACATCCTGCAAAATGGTGGCATAACCACTCAACATCATAATATCAAGGTTATGAGGCCAACTATGAACATATGGAAGTAGTAGGAACTGAACTGAGGCTTGAACTCAACAAACCTAGGCAACTACGGTTTAGTAACACGTCATCCTGAGAGATAGAAGAGAAGCCTAGTTCTTAAACCTCGTAGAAAGGAAGAGAATGACTCAGATCAGAAGGACATAGGGTATAAGGAGTAAAAAGAGCCTTACGTTCCCATCCACAATCAATTCCCTTATATAACTAAAGCATTTCTAGACACAACTTCGACCAGTTTGGCTTGGTAATCCTACAGTCAGTCAGGCTCTGATACCAAAGCTGTCAGGACCCCGATCCTAAGCCACATCGATCTAGCATGTAACACATCATATCACTTTGCGGCCTCACGCACGGTATTCCCACGGGTGCCACCTTACCTGGCCCGGGACCGTTTGCGCCTTTTGGCTCACGTATATGATAGTGTCGCTAGCATCCATATGACAAAGAACCCGGGCCGACATGGCTAGTCGTGAACCCAAAGCGGCACTAACCCATGGGGACAGGCATACATGAATCACATCGACCATGTAGGTCAGCAACGTGTGAATCCGGGCTGTAGCACTGGGCTAACAGGACTCCGGATGTCATCGCGTGACATTTCCCTGAAGGGACAGACACAGGAACGAAGTGAAACACATGCCGGCCAGTCAAGTGTCCTGAGCAGTAGTGCTGGGCTAGCAGGACTCCGGTGAACCGGGCTGTAGCGGACTACTATGGCTCAAGGAAGCACTAGACTACATTTCCCCATAAGAGAGGCTTCCAAGGATAAACAACTATATTGTCGGATCCCACACATACCAAGCATTTCAATCATACACACAATATGCTCGATATGTGTAAATACAACATGGCATCACAACATAACTCTACGACTCAAAGTATTTATTCATTAGGCTCCGAGGAGCGAGATATTACAAACATGGGTCTCATGACCCAACATTCAGCACATACAAATCAAAGCACATGCGGAAGCTTAGCATGTCTGAGTACAGACATCTACAAATGAAAAAGGCTGAGAAGCCTGACTATCTAGCAGATCCTGCCGAGGGCACAAGATCGTAGCTGAGGTATCAAGCTAAACATCGGAGTCCACGAGGAACTACTAGCGAGACTGAAGTCTCTCTGAAAACATAAAGTAAGCAAACGTGAGTACAAATGTACTCTGCAAGACTTGCATCAGAACTATCTACATATGCATCGGTATCAACAAAAGGGGTGGTGGAGTTTAACTGCAGCAAGCCAGCTTTGACTCGGTGGCTATCCTGAAGTACGACTGCAAGTAACTCTTTTGAGGTAGCGCACACAAGTCCACATATTCACCATGTCAATACACCACTATGGATCCGCTCCCATCACCCTACGAGAACGCCATCCATAGCACTCACGCTTATCTTGCGCATTTTAGAGTATCCACTTTCACTTGTCTATGAACTATGCAAGGGGTCCAAGTTTCCATATCCGAGGAATCCGGCTATTCGAATAGATAATGATAACCCTGCAGGGGTGTACTTCTTCACACACGCTCTCGCCACTTATCGCCCTATACACGTCATGTACCTCGGCAACCTTCAAGCGGAAACCGGGCGAGGGAGTCGGCCACGACCTGACTAACCACACAAGTCTCTAGTCCAGGTTTATCGCCTATTCGGGTTCCATCCGCAAGGAGATCCGGCCGGGGTGTCTCTCACGGCCCCAAACGATGTGTGCAGGGTTCCCAAGCCCACCTCGACGGGTAGATCTACGCTTGGCACACCGTGCCATGTTGCCTGGTCTGTCCCAAGCCCACCTGTACCGGGTGCCACTTGGTAGACTACTAACACTACCTACAAACACCAGAAACTAGTTGCAACTCCTGGACAGAGATCAAGTTGATTAATAAGTCGAGAGGGGCACTTAAGCATTCCAATGCGTGGTAGTAACTGTTCATGGATCACAAACACAGAACTCAGTTCCTGAGGACGGCTGCAATAAGACAACCCACCATCTACTCCTACATGGCCTCTCACCGCTACCTTTACCAAATCGTGTTCACACACTTAGCTCTCAATAGTAGGACATGTTCACCACATTCCAATTCATTCCCGATGAATCAGACCAGACTCAACTCTAAGTAGTAGCAGGCATGACAAACAAGCATGAATGAGTAGGCACATCAGGGCTCAAACAACTCCTACTCATGCTAGTGGGTTTCATCTATTTACTGTGGCAATGACAGGTCAAGCAGAGGAAAAGGGGTTCAACTACCGCAGCATGTAACAGTTGAATCGTTGTTGTCCTGATGCAGTAAAATAGAGCAAGAGTGAGAGAGTAGGATTGTATCGGAATGAACAAGGGGGTTTTGCTTGCCTGGCACTTCTGAAGATAATATAGCTCTTCATCGGTGTCGTCGGTCACATCGTCGGGAACATCGTCGACTGAGAGGGGACGGTTACCGGCAAACAGAGAAGGACACAATCAATGCAATGCAACAATATGATGCATGATCTTGACATGACAATATGCTGTGATTTGAGCTAATGCAACTAGCAGCAGGATAAATGAAGTTGGTTTGAATCTAAGATTCAAATTCAAACTCCACATGTTGTTATTTAAATGGCATTCATTTGATTTGTCCTAAACAGTAGCTATAAGTTGTTCTAACATGCATGAAAATAGCATAAATGGATAGATTGGATTTTTTGATAATATTTCATATATAAATTATTTCATTCTGAGCTATAGATTAATTTTTATGATTTTTTGCAGTTTACACTATTTTCTGGAATTTCCTATATAAGAATAAATCCAGAAAATGGTTTACTGCGTCAGCCTGGCGTCAGTGTGACGTCAGCAAGTCAACGGGGCTGGTCCGGGTTAAACCTGACCAGTGGGGTCCACTGGTCAGTGACCCAGTGCAGCCTAGGGTCAATGACAGGTGGGTCCGGTCAACAGACACGTCAGCACAGTCAACTTTGACTTGTGGGGCCACTATGATTAGTTAAAACTAATCATAAACTAAACTACGGTTAATTAAGGAGTGGGGCCGAGTAGTCAGTGAGAGAGGGGGTTAATTAGCAGGGTGATTAACCCCAAACAGTGGCTATCACCGGTGGCTAATCGCCGGCGAGTACACAGACGCGGCGGAGTCGCCCTTTCGGCCAACTCCAACGATGGATGGATGCGTGGCTAGGCTCTACGGAAAGTTGGCATCACGGCGCGTCCGAAGGTGGCCTCAGGGTGGCCTGAGGTGGACGGTAGCAACAGCGGCGGCATCAGTAGCGGCGGCCGGAGCTCGGGCAAGCATGGGCGCGGGGCTATGCTTGGCTAGCGAGTGACCTGAGAGGCTGGGCGGGCTCCTGGGAGCTCCACGAGCTCGGTGCCGTACTCGGACGCGAGGTCGGTGACCTAGAACGACAACGGCGACAGGGGCAACGGCAGCAAGCTCACGGGACGGCGGGGAAAAACTAGCTAGGCTTCGCGCGCGACCACGTGGTAAGGGGGGAAACGGGCGGGAGCTCACAACGCTTCTGATGGAGTCGTCGGTGAGCTCAGGGAAGGCCTGATGGTGACGAATCAAGCAGCGGGGATCGCCGGCACCGAGGTTGAAGAAGACGTCCGATACGGCGATGTGGTGCTCCCCCGGTTGTTTGGCTCGGCGTGGACGAGGAGGGCGAAGATGCGGAGCTCGGGGTCACGGAGAGGGAGCGAGGGAGTGGTTGTGGCCGCGGCGAACGGCGTTGGTGCGCTCCGGCTCATTCGGTCGCTGCGTGCGAGAGAAACAGGGGAGGGGAGAGCGTTCGGGGGAGAGAGAGGGAGAGCCAGATGGCTCTGGGGGTCGCGTGGCGTCGCAGAGGGACTCCAGGGCGACGAGTGGGCAGCCAGGCAGCCAGCTGCCGGCGTGGCACGCCGCGGCGCCGTGGCTGTCTTCTCCTATGCCTTCTGGCAAGAGGAAGAAGACGCCCCTGCCCTAGGTGGGCCGGCCAGGTGACCGGGCTGCCAGCTGGGCTGGGCCTCTGCTACAGGAGCAGGCCACATGAGGTAAGCCCAGGTTAGTTTCATTTCTGTTTTTTGTTTCCTTTCTGTTATTTGTTTTGATTTAGTTTTAAGCACTAAACCATTTTGCTTTCTTCTGATAATTTTGCAGGGACTAGAAGGATTATTCCAAAGCCCCTCACAATTTCTCAGAATTATTGGACACATATTCAGTATATAGCAGATATAAATCCAATGCAAATAGTGATTGCATTAACTTCAGATGCGCAAAATAAATATTTATGAGCTCCTAAAAATGTTGGTTGAATTTTACTTCTTACCAATATTTTCACAGAGTAACAGGAACATTTCTTTGGACTCATTTGATGAGAATTAAATGTTGATTAGTTTTAAAAGGTTTCTGAGGCTTTGAAAATTCCCCCAATTCAAATTTCAGAATTTAGACATGATGATCATGCAAGGACAAGCAAAGGTTAAACTAGGGCTGTGACATTCAGCCTCCCCAGTTGGGGTGGCCTTCCTCTTCATTCCTCCCGCCGCTGGAGGGGGAGAGGTTTCTTCTTCCTCCTCCTCGTCTTCACGGGAGGAGTGCGTCTCGGATTCGTCAGACAACTAGTCCGACACAACCATATTACGGGAACTCTTTCGAGTCCCCGTGGCCTTCTTCTTCTTGGCCTTCTTCTCTGGCACCACATAAGGCGCCGGAGCCAGCAGCTTCGATAAACGAGCATCTGGTGGGTCTTCGGGCAAAGGGGCCGGATAGTTGACCTGTCCGGACTTCTCCTGCCACGCCTGTCAAAGGTAGGGGAGTTTAGATCCCGCATAAAGTTAGTTCATGAGAAACAAATTTCCTGTAAAAGGTAAGGATAACTCACCGCGCTAGCTGGACGGTGCGTGCTAAATCCGCGGTCCTCGGACACGGACGCGGGAGCTTCGGCGCCCTTGAACAACACCTTCCAGGCATCTTCGTATGTTGTGTCGAAGAGCCTGCTCAAGGTTTGGTGCTGCGCCGGATCAAACTCCCACAGTGTGAAAGCCCGTTGTTGACACGGGAGGATCCGGCGGACGAGCATGACCTGGACTATATTGACAACCTTGAGCCGCTTGTTCGCCAAGGATTGGATGCATGTTTGCAGTCCGGTCACCTCATCCTCATTGCCCCATGACAGGCCCGTCTCTTTACAGGACGTGAGCCGTGTGGGGGGTCCGGATCGGAACCCAGGGGCTGCGACCCATTCAGGGTCGCACGGCTCGGTGATGTAAAACCACCCTGATTGCCACCCCTTCAGGGTCTCCACAAAGGAGCCCTCGAGCCATAGGACGTTGGCTATCTTGCCCGCCATGGCGCCTCCTCACTCCGCCTGGTTGCCGCGCACCACCTTCGGCTTGAAGTTGAAAGTCTTGAGCCAAAGACCGAAATGGGGGGGGGATGCGGAGGAAAGCCTCGCACACGACGATAAATGCCGAGATGTTGAGGAAAAAGTTCGGGGCCATCATGGAAATCCAGGCCGTAGTAGAACATGAGTCCCCGGACAAATGGGTGGAGTGGAAAGCCCAGTCCGTGGAGGAAGTGGGGAAGGAATACAACCCTCTCATGGGGCCTAGGGGTGGGGAGAAGCTGCCCCTCTTCAGGAAGCTGGTGCGCAATGTTATCGGACAAGTATCCGGCCTTCCTTAGCTTCTTTACATGGCCCTCCATAACGGAGGAGAGAATCCACTTGCCTCCCACTCCGGACATGGCTGGAGAAGGTCAAGGTGGGAAGTGCGGGCTTGGGCGCTAGAGCTCGGGTGCACAGGAGATGGATAGGCAGAGGAGGAAGAAGGCGTAGGTAAAAAGGTGGATCCTTATCCCCTTATATGGGCGGATGCGACTATGCGTCCCCACCGACCTAGTAAAACTCGCTTGCCTCCCAAGCGCCGCGATAAATGGCGCGGTTGGGTTACCCACGTCCGTATTGATGAGAATCCCGTAAATAGGGGACACGATCTCTGCTTTGACAAGACGTGCCAAGGAAACCGCCTCGCAAAATACGCTGAGGTGGGGAAGTGAAAACGACTCGAATAAGGGCTTGGCCGTAGTGTGATGTCACGCTACGGAATACGTCAGCAAATTAGATTTGTGTTAATATTATTCTCTCTATGGCAATATGTGGAAACTTATTATGCAGAGCCGGACACTACTTTTGGTGTTTACCAACTTTTATGAAGAACTTGGAGGAGGAACCCGCCTTGCAATGCCGAAGACAATCTGCGCGCCGGACTCGTCGTCATTGAAGCCTGGTTCAGGGGCTACTGAGGGAGTCCTGGATTAGGGGGTGTTCGGATAGCCGGACTATACCTTCAGCCGGACTCCTGGACTATGAAGATACAAGATTGAAGACTTTGTCCCGTGTTCGGATGGGACTCTCCTTGGCGTGGAAGGCAAGCTAGGCGATGCGGATATTCAGATCTCCTACCATTGTAACCGACTTTGTGTAACCCTAACCCTCTCCGGTGTCTATATAAACCGGAGGGTTTTAGTCCATAGGATGACAACTCCAACATACAACAATCATACCATAGGCTAGCTTCTAGGGTTTAGCCTCCTTGATCTCGTGTTAGATCTACTCTTGTACTACCTATATCATCAATATTAATCAAGCAGGACGTAGGGTTTTACCTCCATCAAGAGGGCCCGAACCTGGGTAAAACATTGTGTCCCTTTTCTCCTATTACCATCCGCCTAGACGCACAGTTCGGGACCCCCTACCCGAGATCTGCCGGTTTTGACACCGACACCAACCAAAGGTCAATTGGGTCCCGACGACAATGGTAAAGAGTTCGATCAAAAGGTATACCACTCCATGATTGGTTCTTTACTCAGAATATGTGCATCTAGGCTAGATATCATGCTTAGCATTTGCATGTGTGCTCGATTCCAAGCAGCACCAAAGGGATCGCATCACTTAGCTATGAAGCGAATTCTTCGATATTTGGCTTACACCCCAACACTAGGATTATGGTATCCAAAGGGCTCAGAGTTTGATCAAGTTGGATTCTCAGATGCTGATTATGCTGGTGACAAGGTTGATCGCAAGTCCACTTTAGGCACATGTCACTTTCTTGGACGATCTCTTGTCTGCTGGTCTTCAAAGAAGCAGAACTGTGTCTCTCTCCACTACTGAATCTGAATACATTGCTGCTAGATCATGCTGCACTCAACTTCTATGGGTGAAGCAAACTCTCAAGAACTATGGTATCCATCTGAAGCAAGTGCCACTCTACTACGACAATGAAAGGTCCATCAAGATTGCCAACAACCCAGTTCAGCATTCGAAGACAAAGCACATTCAGACCCGTCATCACTTTCTCAGAGATCATGTCAATCATTCACGTCAACAGTGAAGAGCAATTGGCTGATATCTTCACAAAGCCCTTGGATGAGAAAAGGTTTTGCAAGTTACAGTGTGAGCTAAATATCTTAGAATCCTCGAATGTCCCATGATTGGACACACATCCTAATGATTATGCATGTTGATGACTTAGATGTGCAACACACGAAGTAACGTATATCTTCAATCAATGAAGACATACACTCTAAGTGTGAATACATTAACACGGAATTTGACTTCGGAGTGCCACGATAATTGTGCGCCATGTCTGGGTCTAATACTTCCTATACGGTGGGTAACGCCACCACCAAACTCTTGTTTGAAGTGTTTCATTTGGCGTCACATTTGCATATCTTTCGCATTTGGTTTGTCTTCAACATTGATTTGTTTTCGCGTTTATCTGCACAACATTGATTTGGTCTCATACTGATATATAAATATATTTGTGTTCTCGGCATTGTCTTCATGTTTTCATGTCTTCATGTTTGAATCTTTTGATCTAAGTGAAAGTGATTGGATCCAAACCCCCTCTATGCTTCTACCTCAGATTCTATCTATCCAAATCATACGCATTCTATTGAAATTGTCGACTGTCTTCTCTGAGTCCTTGTCAGTAGAAGACACAGAGACAAAAATTGAATCTGTTTTAATGCTATATCCTTATTGCCTGAAAACCGGAGAAGCCGGAACGACCACCCGACAGTCCGGGCATGCATGGGAACATGCAACAACTTCCAATGTGTTGCATGCACGCCACATGTCCTTCAGATGTGAACCGCCAGGGGCACCTGCATAATTATGTTGTGATGTCCCTTTCCTTATAAATACTCAACTCACCACGATCACAATCTCTTCTTCCACCTCGCCACCTTGCACAAACCCGAGCGCCTCCGCTAGCTCGCGACGACGCCGGAGACTAAGTGCTTAGCTGCCGCGACTTCTTCGACGCCGTCCTCACGCCATCCGCAGACCTCGTCCTCTCTGCCGCCACGGTAGGTGTCTTCTGCCGCCTACAATAGCAACGAGGAGGACATCAACGGCGGCGACAAGGGTAGCGGTCAGGAGGATGACAGGTCTGACTAGGCGTCGGACACACTGTCCCTGGGCGACGCCGGCAGCACCACCATCTGCACCGTCAGCTCCTTGAACTTCTCGGGGCCGCTGCTTCTGGTGGCTGGCACTGGAGGGCCGGAGTAGGTGAGGAAGGCGGGTGGTGGGCCGTCAACTTGGAGTACGATGGCACCGACACCTTCGTCGCGTATTGTCGGCCCGCTGCCTCATCTTTCGCCCTCTTCTCCGGCACCGTCATCACCAGCCTTCTCTTGGTGTTTTCTGCTGCTCGTACCCCGCTTAGGCGCCCCTTTTGCCCTCCTGCTTATCCCGATCCGTTTCCTGAGGAGAGGGACAAGAAAGGGATTACGGGCATCTTATCCTTTTTTAGTTTTTAATCCTGTGGGCACTTGTTAGATTTAAACCTTGTAACCCCCTTGCTCATGTTTGCATTCCGTATGAACTGTACCTATTTGGAACGTATTAATGAGAAAGGGTGTTTGCCGGGTTTTTTGTGCTTGAGCGGGGCCCATGCCAAGGAATGAATCCTTGTTATTTTTAAGATAAAAATTGTCGCCCGGCAACAGTCCTTGCCGTCCCCTTACTTCATTCACGACCATACTCACGCCCTTGGCGGAGGCAGGAGCGAAGTAGGGTTAGGCCCTTTATTTGCTTCCTTGCCACCGCAACTACAACCAAGTTCCAGCCCAGGGAATAGTTTGTGGGCATAGGAAAGGGGGAGCACGGTGGCCCAGGAATAAACGAGGCTTCATACGTCCCAGTTTCACACGAAAATGCATAACAGGGGATAAAGGACTTATCTGGATCTGCAGCCCCCGACAACCTTGGCTTGCCGTGGTCAGGTGCTTGACTCTGCAGCCCCTCGGCAATGGCTTCCCGGGGTCGGGGATGTCGATCCATCTCCCTGCCCTTAAATGGCTTAGCAAAAACGCCTGTGCAGCCTGCAAACCAAAGAAAAGACTGGAAAGGATGGAAAGACACACACCCGACCTCTATGCTAGGGGTTAGTTGCCCCCGGGCACTATCAACCCTACCAGAGATAGACTTAAGCTAGCATGCATGCTAAAACTTAGGGTGCCAGCGCTTCATTTATTTATGCTCAGGGTCTGCGCCTGGCTTTGTACAAAGGGTTACATGCCTTATCGGCAAGGTTTGTACAAAAGGTGGTTTGCCGGGAGGCCCGACAACCGCGCCTCATGGGTAAAACTTACGAAGATGTTTGATGTTCCAGGAGTTGCTCACTGGAATACCATCTTCGGTCTCCAGGCGGACTGCGCCAGGCCTGGTGACTCGTATTACCCGATAAGGGCCTACCCACTTTGGCGTCAACTTGTTGGAATTCTTGGCCGACTGAACGCGCCGAAGAACAAGGTCGCCTTCCTCAAGGCTTCGGGCATGAACCTTGCGGCTATGGTAGCGGCGCAAGGCCTGTTGGTAGCATGCAGCTAGCACTGTCGGCGTCCTAGGAACGGGGGTCCCCAGACTTGCCTGCTTGCGGCCCACGGCGTGGCTCTGCTAGCGGCCCTGTACGGCCCATCTTCACCAGCAAACACCCAAGACCCTTGCGAGGGGCCAAGCCTAGCAAGGCAGACAACACAAGACCTCCTCGGGAGCGACCTCACCAGGCTGGCTCTTGAGGGGCGGAGAGATCAAGGCAAAGGGACACCTCGCGAGGTTCCTGTGATGCAAGCCATGACGACTGGAGCCAGGCGGGCGCCAGCGCGTAGTGTCCTTGTTTCCTCTTTGGTACTAAAGGGGCAAGCGCAGGCGAGGAGTCCCGAGGCATCAGGCAAAGGTTTCTATATTGGTGCAACAAGACCAAGACCAGCAGGACGACAAGATTGAGGTCACCGTCGAGCCCATGACGGCGTCATCGCCAGAGCCTTTGGTAGGCGAAGACCACCTTTAGTCAGGATAGCTTGTACTAGTTGTCCCCCTTCAGATTGGCCGTTGTGGCATCCCTTCCCACTCGATATTTGGGAAGAGGACCAGGGCCTCTATAAATAGGACTAGCTACCACCATAGGAGGCATCTCATCTGGGACTAGATCCATTCCATCCTCGCACTCTGCAACCACAAGAACACCTCTTCTCAGGAGGCTGTTCTTCTCTTGTACTGTTCATCCTCAGCCCAAGAGGCAATCCACCACACCACACCGGAGTAGGGTATTACACCACAACGGTGGCACGAACCAGTGTAAATCTTGTGTATCCTGTGTTGCGAGTTTTCGAGCTAGGCTTTGAGATTGCGGTGAGCATGAGGGCATGATTAGGTAGGGAGAGATCTTCGTGTGCACCCCAGTGTTCGAACCTCAAGCGTTTTGCCGGAACCCGAAATCCGACATTGGGTGAACCAGGTAGGGGTGCGCCGGAGCGTTCCTTCCGTTGATCTGCGCTTTGCCACCACCGCGCTTTGCCCCCATGGCAGGCGCCGCGCTTCCCGCTCCGACGACTGATGCCAGTGGCAGGGCCAGGGGGCTCCGAGCATTGGCCCCCGCCTTACAGCAGGTGCAATGGCCGCCCAAGTTCAAGCCGGAGAAGCCATCGCGCTACGACGGCGCTGTGGACCCGTCGGCTTTCCTCCTGGCGTACGAGGAGGCCGTCCTTAAGGCTGGGGGCGACGACAAGGTCATGGCCAACTGGCTTCCCATGGCCCTCGCTAGTGCACCGCGTGCCTGGCTGCTCAACCTTCCCGGGTCCACGGTGGCATCTTGGCAGGAGCTGCGCAGCCTTCTTGCTACACGCTTTGCAGCACAGGTGCCCCCCGCTGTTGTGGCCCTCCTCGACGGATGGCAAGCGCCGCCCTCGGACCGTCACGCCAAGCCGTTCTTTCGCCAGCTCGGCGCCGCCTCCACGCGGTAGGGGGCTCCCCCGGGTTGGGCGGCGCCCAAGGCCGGCCTAACCTTCGACTCGAGGGATCACCCTGTCAACACTGTCAGCTCGGGCGTGCTCCAGATGCTCTGCATGCACACCATATGCAACGTAGCCGTCACCAAGACCCTCATCGATGGCGGCGCCGGCCTCAACATGCTCTTTGTGGAAGCTTTTAGCCTTCTCCACGTACCACTCGAGCGGCTTTGCCCTAGCAAGCCCTTCTCTGGAGTCGGCGGCGGCTCCGCCAGTCCTCTGGGGTAGATCCGTCTGCCCATGACGTTTGGCACCTGCAACAACTACCACACTGACTTGATCGACTTCGACATCACCCACATCGGCCTCCCGCACAACGCCATTCTTGGGTACCTGGCTCTGGCTCAGTTCATGGCCGCGACCCATCTAGCCTACAACCTCATGAAGATGCCTGGGAGCAAGGACGTCCTCACCGTAGGGGGGGATACCAAGGAGGCTCTGGTGGCGCTCAAGCTTGCCCTCAAGACCGCCGCGGCGGTGCGACCGGCCGACGCGGATACCTCTGGAGTTAAGGAAGCCGCACCAACCAAGAAGAAGCAGGTGTCCACTCAAGACCGGGCAAAAACCAAGCAGGTGTCGGTCGAGGAACATGGGTCCTCGGGGGCCACCTTCACCATAGGTGCCAACCTTGACCCAGATCAAAAGGAGGCATTGGTGAAGTTCTTGCACGCAAACAAGGAAGTATTCTCATGGGAGCCCGATCAGCTAGTAGGGGTCCCAAGAGGAGTGATTAAGCACCACTTGAGGGTGTGCCCCAATGTACGCCCTACAAAGTAGAGGGCGCCGCGGCAGTCCACAGAGAAGCAGTCCTTCATTATCCAACAAACCCGCAAGCTGGAGGCATCAGGTGTCATTCGCGAGGTCCGGTACCGTGAATGGTTCGCCAACCCCGTCGTTGTGCCCAAGAAAGGAGGAAAGGAGCGTATGTGTGTCGACTTCACAAACCTCAACAAGGCCTGCCCTGAAGATCCGTTCCCGCTTCCACGCATCGACCATATCGTCGACTCCACTGCCGAGTGCGACCTGTTGTGCTTCCTGGATGCGTTTTCAGGCTACTACCAGATCAAGATGGTGGTAGAAGATGTCGAGAAGACGGCCTTCCTGACCCCATGTGGGGTATACTGCTACACTTGCATACCGTTCGGGCTGCGCAACACGGACGCGACCTTCTAACGGCTGATGCACATCGCCCTGGGTCAGCAGCTCGGGAGGAACGCCGAAGCCTACATCCACGACATTGTGGTCAAATCTCGGGAGGCAAGAACTCTGATTCAGGACCTGGAGGAGACATTCGAAAGCCTGCGTCGGGTGGACTTGCGTCTGAACCCGGAGAAATGCCTGTTTGGTGTCCCTTCCGGCAAGCTGCTGGGTTTCCTCATGTCCCACAGAGGGATCTAGGCCAACCCAGAGAACGTCAAGGCAATCGAAGACATGAATCCACCACAAACCCTTAAGGAGATGTAGAAGCTTGCCAGTCACGTGACTACGTTTGGGTGCTTCATCTCCAAGCTCGGAGAGCCCTACCATTCTTCAAGCTGATGATGAAGAAGGGCCCATTCGAGTGGACCCCGGAGGCCGACCAAGCGTTTCAAGACCTCAAGAGATACCTGACCAGCCCTCCAGTGATGGTGGCGCACTGACCTCTCGAGCCCCTGGTGCTTTACCTTGCCGCCACCCCTTACTCCGCCAGCGTAGATCTTGTGGTGGTCCGGGAGGATCGCCGGGTCAGGGATGCGTCATTCCAAACCGCTCCCCTAGCCGGGGCGGCGCAAGACCCGAAGGGCACAGCGACGGCTGCGGTAACGTTAGCGAAGCACCAGGCTTAGCAAGACTGAGCACTTGGTCATGTAGAGGCCCCAACGAGCGACCAGGCTCTGATGACTCCGTCGTCTCAGGAGGCGCCCCAACCTCAGGAAGCCGTGCGCCTCGTCAATACACCCATTCTCGCCGAGCACTCACCATATTTTGTCAACACGATGTTTCGGGATGCGAGGACATGGTACCCCATGCCTCAGAAGCTCCTGCTTGCACTCTTGGTGGCCTCGCGTAAGCTGCGGCACTACTTTCAAGGTCACCCCATCAAGGTCGTCTCGGCCTACCGTTGGAGAGGGTGCTCGGGAGCCCCAACTCCGTCGGGAGAGTCGCTGAGTGGAACATCGAGTTGCAGGCATTTCAGTTGGAGTTCAGCACAACCAGGGTCATCAAGGGAGCCGCGCTCGCTGATTTCGTGGCAGAATGGACGGACGCCCCGGGGCATGAAGAAGGCGAGGGTCGGTCCCTCTCGCCGGGAAGTGAAGTGCCAGACGGCTGGGTTATGTATTCGATGGCACCTTTGCGTGCCAGGGCGCGAGGGCTGGAGCAGTGCTCATCTCACCCACTCAGGACAAGCTTTACTACTACACGACCGTGCAGCTCTACTTCCAGCAGGGCGAGAAGGTCTCCAACAACCTAGCAGAGTACGAGGGCCTCATAGTTGGCCTCAAGGCTGCGGTGGCCCTGGGGGTGAAGCGCGGAGGGCCTCATAGTTGGCATCAAGGGCGACTCGCAGCTCCTCGTAAACTTCTCCAACAAGGTATATGAGCCGAAGGACGAGCAAATGGAGGCGTACCTCGCGGAGGTACGCAAGATGGAGAAGCAGTTCCTGGGCCTGGAATTGCAACACGTGGCCCGTGGCACAAACAAGGAAGCCGACGACATCGCGAGGAGAGCATCCAAGAGGCTACCCCAATAGCCTAGAGTCTTTGAGGAGCGGCTCTTCAAGCCATCGGCAACACCACCACTTTCAAGAACAGCGCTGCCTCGGGAGGAGCTCCCTCAACCACCTATCTCGGGAGCCCCGGCCTGCGGCCCGACCTCGGGAGCGCGCTTAATCTTGGCGCTCGAGCCTCGGGAGGGGTGTTGGACCAAGGAATTCAAGGAATACCTGACGCAAGGGACGCTGCTGGCGAAGGAGGAGGACGTGGAGTTTGTGGCCCGACAGGCCATGGCATAGTGCATCTAGGATGGTGAGTTGTACAGGAAGCAAGCAAATGACATTTCCCTACATTGCATCTCCAGGGAGCAGGGGAAAGAGCTGCTAGCCGACATACACGGCGGGGACTGCGGGCACCACTCTTCATCACGGACCCTCGTCAGCAAGGCGTTCCGCAGCGGATTCTACTGGCCTACGGCACTCAATGACGTGACTGAGCTGGTGAATTCTTGTGAGGCCTGTCAGTTCCACGTCAAGCAGATCCATCAGCCGGCTCAGGGCCTCCAGACCATCCCACTCTCGTGGCCATTCATGGTCTGGGGGCTGGATATCTTGGGCCCATTCCCTCGAGCGCCTGGGGGCTACCGCTACCTCTACATCGCCATCGACAAGTTCACCAAGTGGGCGGAGGTAGAAGCCGTCCTCACCATCCCTGCCGGCTCCACGATCAAGTTCATCAAAGGTCTCGTGAGCTGGTTTGGGGTCCCCAACCGCATCATCACCGATAATGGCTCGCAGTTCACTAGCAATCTCTTCAAGACATATTGTGCTAATCTTGGAACGCAGATCTGCTACGCTTCGGTGGCGCACCCCCGGAGCAATGGTCAGGCCGAACACGCCAACGTGGAGGTCCTGAGAGGCCTGAAGACCAGGACCTTCAAAAAGAAGCTCGAGGCCTGCGGCAGGGGCTGGCATGACAAGCTCCAGTCTGTTCTGTGGTCCGTCCGCACCACCACCACCAAGCCAATGGGCGAGATCCCATTCTTCCTCGTCTACGGAGCAGAAGCGGTTCTCCCTCACGAGGTCAAGCATCGCTCCACGCGGGTCCTGGCGTTTGATGAGGCACAGCAGGACGCCATGCGAGGGATGGACCTCATGCTGGGGGAGGAATGCCACCGTGAAGCCATGCTACGGGCGGTAAGATATCAGCAGGCGTTGCGACGGTACCAGTGTCCTCGTCCTAAGGCGGGTGCTCTCCAGGGAAGGGCTGCATAAGCTCTCACCCACATGGGAGGGCCCGTTTAGGGTCTCCCACATCTCCAGGCCTAGCGCCGCGCGCCTGGAGACGCAGGATGGGGTACCGATCCAGAACGCCTGGAACATCCAGCACCTCAGGAAGTTCTACCCATGAAGAAAGGCCCAACGCCTGTGAACAAGGACAAGTGCATGTGAAGGTCTCCGCTCGTGACACTCTCACGTAATAATGAGTGGGGATGTACACGCCCCGGGGTCTCAGGAGTGCCGCCCTTGGGCCTCGAGGGCTCCCTCCCATGTCCTAGTGGCAGCACTTAGCTCCGTGTAGGTGAGAAGACAAGAAGAATAGACTAGGTGCCGGACGTGGCTTTTCATCTGCTTTCCGTAGTTGGCTTGCCCTACTTTAATCAAAATTTTCTTTCTGGTGTTCCTTGCCGGTCTTGTTCCATCGCCTTATGCCTCTATTTCTGCCTTCGATTCTCCGTTTGACCTGTACTCTCTCCCGCGTCCCTTGCAAGGGGCCTGGAAAGGTACCCTCGCGCCCTCGTTTGCATCTTGTCTCTTTTTTCGCAAGGCACCCTCATTCGAGCTCATAAGCTGGCGCGCTTCTCTCAAGCGTGCCCCTCGGGTACCTTGATGCGTATCGCTGGATCGTGGCTGGTGGCGCGTGCGACTAGGGCTCGGAAGAACAAAAGTTTCCTAATGAATTTTTGCAGTTCCCTGACACCTTCCAGGCCAAGGAGGCCTCGCCAGGTACTAGGAAACGTGCGCTTCACGAGGCAAAGACTACCTCGAGCGTGTCGAGCTAAGTTATCTCTACGCGCCTACATAAAATGTTAAATACTGCGACACAACACACGAACGATAAACATAGCATAACAACTCAGAAATCATAGTTTGATGTACACCCCTGCGGGGCCCCATACTTGTCTCTTTCTTAATGCAGGAAGGAAAGGAAGAACAAAACAAAAGTGGCGCATGCCCTTGCAGCATCTCGCGAGAATGGGCCCATGGCACTCTCCTGAGCTCAGCCGGACCCCTCCTCACGCTTTACTGGAGCGCGGCGACGAGATGACCCGCTGCCGCCCTTGAAGCGGGCATGGCGGCGTGGCAGCTAGTCGTAGCCGCCGTGCTGGAGTTCTCGCCTGAGGGGGAGTCAACGTAGTTGGGCGAGCGGCGGCCAGCACCGAAGGCAAGACCGTCCTCACACTCGTGTCGACTGTCGCCAAGGCAAAGCACCTCGTCGCCATCGTTGTCCTCGGGGCAGCACCCGACGCGACGGCCGTCTTCTCCGAACACCCTCACGTAGAGGGTCGTGTTGCCGTCATATTTGAAGTGGAGGGTGCACCGCCTGCCCAGGCCACGCGCGCGGGCAAACGTCTGCCAGCCGCGAGGCAGGGCTGCGTTGCCTGTGATGGAGACCTCGACCGCGACCCACGAAGCCTTGCTGCAGCAGCCGTCCGCCTGCAGCCAGAGCCCGCCTGGACCTGTGGTCGTCAGCTCGCCGGCGAAGAAGCGCGAGAGCTGAAGCCAGGTGTCGGCCGGGTTCTTCGACCAAATGATGAACGCCGGTAGCACCTCCGCCGAGTGGAAGCATGGCCGGGGAGGCCGTGCGACGATGGCGTGCCTCCTTTCATCGACGGGGCTGCCATGATCTGGGCGAGCCCCACCATGAGAAGAAGCGTCGCCAAGGCCACGAGGTGCCGCGATGGGGGTCACGGTGTGCTTACAGGGATGGCCGCGTCCGCGCTTGGGTGGCGGTGAGCCGGGCCCCTCTTGGCGAGCCTTCCCATTCTCAGCGACCGAGAACCTCTTCGCAGGCGCCATGGATGTCGCTGCTACCTCTTGAGCATTGCGTTGGTTTTCCCTTGAAGAGGAAAGGGTGATGCAGCAAAGTAGTGTAAGTATTTCCCTCAATTTTTTAGAATCAAGGTATCAATCCAGTAGGAGGCTACACGCGAGTCCCTCGCACCTACACAAAACAAATAAATCCTCGCAACCAACGCGATAAGGGGTTGTTAATCCCTACACGGTCACTTACGAGAGTGAGATCTGATAGATATGATAAGATAATATTTTTGGTATTTTTATGATAAAGATGCAAAGTGAAATAGAAGGCAATGAAAATTACTAAGTGTTGGAAGATTAATATGATGGAAAATAGACCCGGGGGCCATAGGTTTCACTAGTGGCTTCTCTCAAGAGCATAGTTATTTTCCGGTGGGTGAACAAATTACTGTTGAGCAATTGACATAATTGAGCATAGTTATGAGAATATCTAGGTATGATCATGTATATAGGCATCACGTCCGAGACAACTAGACCGACTCCTGCCTGCATCTACTACTATTACTCCACATATCGACCGCTATCCAGCATGCATCTAGAGTATTAAGTTCATAAGAACAGAGTAACGCTTTAAGCAAGATGACATGATGTAGAGGGAAAAATTCATGCAATATGATAAAACCCCCATCTTGTTATCCTCGATGACACATCGACTGCTATCCTTGCTGCCCCTACTATCACAGGGAAAGGATACCGCAAGATTGAACCCAAAGCTAAGGACTTCTCCCATTGCAAGAAAGATCAATCTAGTAGGCCAAACCAAACTGATAATTCGAAAAGACTTGCAAAGATAACCAATCATACATAAAAGAATTCAGAAGATTCAAATATTGTTCATAGATAAACTTGATCATAAACCCACAATTCATCGGTATCAACAAACACACCACAAAAGAAGATTACATCGAATAGATCTCCACGAAAGAGGGGGAGAACATTGTATTGAGATCCAAAAAGAGAGAAGAAGCCATCCAGCTAATAACTATGGACACGAAGGTCTGAGGAAACTACTGACACATCATCGGAGAGGCTATGGTGTTGATGTAGAAGCCCTCCGTGATCGATGCCACCTCCGGCGGAGCTCCGAAATAGGCCCCAAGATGGGATCTCGTGGGTACAGAAGGTTGCGGCGGTGGAATTAGGTTTTTGGCTCATGTTCTGATCATTTGGGGGTACGTAGGTATATATAGGAAGAAGGAGTACGTCGGTGGAGCAATGTGGGGCCCACGAGGGTGGAGGGCGCGCCTGGGGGGGTAGGCGCGCCCCCTACCTCGTAGCTTCCTCCTTGATTTCTTGACGTAGAGTCCAAGTCCTCTAGATCATGTTCGTTCCGAAAATCACGTTCCCGAAGGTTTCATTCCGTTTGGACTCGGTTTGATATTCTTTTTCTGCGAAACTCTGAAATAGGCAAAAAACAGCAATTCTGGGCTCGGCCTCTGGTTAATAGGTTAGTCCCCAAAAAAATATAAAAGTGAATAATAAAGCCCAATAATGTCCAGAACAGAAGATAATATAGCATGGAGCAATCAAAAATTATAGTTACGTTGGAGACGTATCAAGCATCCCCAAGCTTAATTCCTGCTCGTCCTCGAGTAGGTGAATGATAAAAATAGAATTTTTGATGTGGAATGCTACTAGGCATAATTTCAATGGAATTCTTCTTACTTGTGGTATGAATATTCAGATCCGAAAGATTCAAGATAAAAGTTCAATATTGACATAGAAATAATAATAGTTCAATCATACTAACTAAGCAATTATGTCCTCTCAAAATAACATAGCCAAATAAAGTTCATCCCTACAAAATCATATAGTTTAGTCATGCTCCATTTTCGTCACACAAGAATGCTCTAATCATGCACAACCCCGATGACAAGCCAAGCAATTCTTTCATACTTTAGTAATCTCAAACTTTATAAACCTTCACGCAATACATGAGCGTGAGCCATGGATATAACACTATGGGTGGAATAGAGTATAATGATGGGCGTTATGGAGAAGACAAAAAGGAAAAAGTCTCACATCAACGAGGGTAATCAATGAGCTATGGAGATGTCCATCGATTGATGTTAATGCAAGGAGTAGGGATTGCCATGCAACGGTTGCACTAGAGCTATAAATGTATGAAAGCTCAACAAAAGAAACTAGTGGGTGTGCATCCAACTTGCTTGCTCATGAAGACTTAGGGCACTTGAGGAGGCCCATTGTTGGAATATACAAGCCAAGTTCTATAATGAAAAATTCCCACTAGTATATGAAAGTGACAAAACAAGAGACTCTCTATCTTGAAGATTATGGTGCTACCTTGAAGCACAAGTGTGGTAAAAGGATAGTAACATTGTCCCTTCTCTCTTTTTCTCTCATTTTTTCGGGCCTTCTGTCACATCCCTAGTTCTGGTATGCTCTGGGCTGGCTAGTCATGTGTTGCATCATGTTTAAATTCTATTTAAGTTGAAATGGGGATTGACCAAACCCTAGCATCAGAAAGAATACAACTAGGTTCAAATAAAAATATTTTCAATGAACCCAAAATGCTCTAAGAAAAGTTCATGATTTCTGGTTAAGGTGAAAACCTCTGCCAAAAATGATGAATATATTTTTAGGTCATTTTTGGATTCTTGAATTAACACAAAAGTATTTGAGTTGGAGCCATTTAAATGCTATATATATTTTAAATGGTCCAAATATTCTGAAGTTATTTGTGGAGCTCTGGAATAGTTCATCTAACATCCACAATAATTTTCAGAATTTATTAAAATGATTTAGTGCCTAAACTAAATCAAAACATACAGAACAAATTAGAAAACTGAAACAAATACTAAAAGAGAGAGAGAGAGTGCTCACCTGGCAAAGCCTCCCAGGCCCAGCACCGTTGGCCCAGCCCATAGGGGCATGCCCGTCTTCTTCCTTCAGCCAGTAGGCAGAGGAGAGGCGTGGCGCACGCGCGTGCGGCTTCATCCACCTCCTGCTTGCACCTGTGAGACTTGATCCTTCCCTCGTTGCCGCCCTGGACCCCTCTCTGCCTCTCCCCGTTACTCTTTGCTCTCGCCCCCTCCTCTCACCCTCTCTCTCTCGAGCACACCCGAGAGCGCCTCCGCTCGCTGACACCGCCACCGTGCACGCCTCGCCTTTCGCCGTGTCAAAAGAGAAGCACAGCGACATCATGTTCGTCCCCACCAACGGACGCAACCCCAACCGTGATGCATCGCAGGAATCAGCATCTTCTTCAACCTCGGTACTCACCGCTGCCGGTCGTCGATTCGCGTTTTCGAGGACGCCCCCGAGCCCACTGACCCTCCCTTCCGACGCGATGTGAGACTTCCTTTGATTCCCCTCTGTTTTCCATGTTGTTGCCGCCCTCTAGCTAGCCTCCTCTCTTTTGCAGAGCTCGCCGTCGCCATGCCGCCTTGCCTCGACGCTGGAGCCCGTGCAGGTCAAAGCAGAGCTCAAACCCGAGCTCTTGGAGCTCCCAGTGCGCCGCCAAGCCCCTCTGCTCGTTTCCCCGCACCCTATAGCCGCATCGCCATCGCATCCGCGTTGCTGCCGCCGCTCGAGTCCGTTGCCTGCTCGTATCCGGCAACCCCGCGGCCTCACACGAACCCCCTAGACGCGCACGATCCAGACCCGTCTCCCAGTGCCCTTGGTTGGTCGCCCCATGGCCTCCCGATCGGATGCCGCCACGTTTCATGGTTGCTGGCAGCCTAAACCCGGCCATGCCGACGTGGCGCTTGTTTATCAGTTTTAGTCACCCCTTAGTTAACCCTAGCTCCACTGACATGCAGGCCCCGCCCGCTAACAGTTTTAGTTAGGGCTAATTTAACCATAACTAACCACCAGGGTCACTGACCAATGGGTCCCGCAGGTCAGGTTTGACCTGGACCGGCCCCTGTTGACTGCTGACATCACTCAGGCGTCATGCTGACGCAGTAAAGGATTTTCTGGATTTAACATAATCCAAGAAATTCTAGAAAATAGCTAAAACTTGAGAAATTCATAGAAAATAATCTATAACTCCAATGGAAAAGATTTATATATGAAAACTTATCAAAAAAATCCAATATATCCATTTGTACCATTTTCATGCATGTTAGAACAACTTATGGCCACTGTTTAGGAAAAATCATATAAAGGGCATTTAAACCTTCACATATGGAGTTTGAATTTGAAACTAGGGTTCAAACCAACTTCATTTAACTTGTTACTATATGCTTTAGCTCAATCAACATCATATTGCCATGTCACATTCATGCATCATATTGTTGTATTGCACTGATTGTGTCCTTTCTTTTTTGCCGGTAATTGTTCCCCCTCAGTAGACGTGGTTTCGACGATGAGTTCGATGACACCGATGAAGAACTATAGTATCTTCAGAAGTGCCAGGCAAGCAAAACCCCCTTGTTCATTCCGATACAATCCCACTCTCTCGCTCCTGCTCTCTTTTACTGCATTAGGACACCAACGATTCAATGTTACATGCTACGGTAGTTGAACACCTTTCCTCTGCATGACCTGTCATTGCCACAGTAAATAGATGAAACCCACTAGCATGAGTAGGAGTTGTTTGAACCCTGATGTGCCTACTCATTCATGCTTGTTTTCATGCCTGCTACTGCTTAGAGTTGAGTTAGGTCTGATTCATCGGGGACGAATTGGAATGTGTTGAACTTGTCCTACTGTTGAGACCTAAGTGTGTGAACACGATTTGGTAAAGGGAGCGGCGAGAGGCCATGTAGGAGTACATGGTGGGTTGTCTCATTGCAGCCGTCCTCAGGAACTGAGTTCTGTGTTTGTGATCCATGAACAGTTACTACCACACATTGGGCTCCGGGCGCTCCAAGCTCTCTCGACTTATTAATCAACCTGATCTCCGTCCAGGAGTTGCAACTAGTTTCTGCTGTTTGTAGGTAGTGTTAGTAGTCTACCAAGTGGCACCCGGTACAGGTGGGCTTGGGACAGACTAGGCACAGTGGCGCGGTGTACCAAGTGGCACCTGGATGGTGGGCTTGGGAACCCTGCTCACATCGTTTGGGGCCGTGAGCGACACCCCGGCCGGATCTCCTTGCAGATGGAACCCGAATATGCAATAAACCTGGACTAGAGACTTGTGTGGTAAGTCAGGTCATGGCCGACTCCCTCGCCAGGCTTCCGCTTGAAGGTCGCCGAGATACATGACGTGTACATGGCGGTAAGTGGCAAGAGCATGTGTGAAGAAGTACACCCCTACAGGGTTATAAAATGATCTATTCGAATAGCCGTGTTCGCGGTAAAGGACTTCTGGGTTGCCTGTACAGTTCATAGACAAGTGAAAGTGGATACTCTAAAATACGCAAGATAAGCGTGAGTGCTATGGATGGCCTTCTCGTAGGGAGACGGGAGCGGTTCCATTGATATGGTGAATATGTGGACTCATGTGCGCCACCCCAAAAGAGTTACTTGCAGTCGTAGTATAGGATAGCCACTGAGTCAAAGCTGGCTTGTTGTAGTCAAACTCCACCACCCCCTTTCTTGATACTTATGCATGTGTAGCTAGTTTTGATGTAAGTCTTGTTGGGTACATTTTATGTTTTTGTAGAGAGACTTCAGTCTCGCTAGTAGTACCTCTTGGACTTCGACGTTTAGCTTATTACCTCAGCTACGATCGTGTACCCTTCGGAGGGTCTTGTAGATAGTCAAGCTTCTCAGCCTTTTTCATTTGTAGATGTCTGTACTCAGACATGTTAATCTTCCACATGTGCTTGTTGCTTATATGCTCTGTATGTTGGGTCATGAGACCGATGTTTGTAATACTTGGCTCCTCGGAGCCTAATGAATAAATACTTTGAGTCGTAGAGTTTTGTTGTGATGCCATGTTGTACTTACACATATCGAGCATATTGTGTGTATGATTGAAATGCTTGGTATGTGTGGGATCCGACAACCTAGTTGTTTATCCTTGGTAGCCTCTCTTATGGGGAAATGTAGTCTTGTGCTTCCATGAGCCATAGTAGTCCGCTACAGCACGGTTCACCGGAGTCATGCTAGCCCAGCACTACTGCTCCGGAACACTTGACTGGCCGGCATGTGATTCACTTTGTTCCTGTGTCTGTCTCTTCGGGGAAATGTCATGCGGTGACATCCGAAGTCCTGGCTAGCCTGCTAGAGCCCGGTTCACTGGAGTCCTGTTAGCCCAGTGCTACAGCCCGGATTCGCACGCTGCTGACCGACATGCTCGATGTTGATTCATGTATGCATGTCCCTGTAAGTTAGTGCCACTTTGGGTGCACGACTAGTCATGTCGGCCAGGGTTCTCTGTCATATGGATGCAAGCGACACTATCATATACGTGAGCCAAAAGGCGCAAACGGTCCCGGGCCATGGTAAGGCAACACCCATGGGAATACCGTGCGTGAGGCCGCAAAGTGATATGAGGTGTTACCGGCTTGATCTATGTGACTTAGAATCGGGGTCCTGACAGCTTTGGTATTAGAGCCTGACTTCCTGTAGGATTACCAAGCCAAATTGGTCGAAGTTGTGTCTATAAATGTCTTAGTTATGTAAGGGAGTTGATTGGGGAAGGGAACGCAAGGCTCTTTTTACTCCTTTACCTTATGCCCTTCTGATCTGAGTCAACCTCTTCTTTTCTGCGGGGATAAAAAACTAGGCTTCTCATCTTTCTATCAGGATCACGTGTTACTAATCCATAGACTTATAGGATTGATGGTTTCAAGCCCCAGTTTAGTCCCTACTACTTCCGTGTGTTGTTAGTTAATCTCAGAACCTTGATGTTATGATGTTAAGAGGTTATGCCACCATTTTGCCATATGTCTCAAATCTTTTTCGAGCATTTACAGCCGTTATGCTGTCCGAGTCATCCCAGGTTTCTAAACAATATGATGCATTTGCAAATCCTTTCTTTCCGTTCCCGATGTGCTTTTGGTCAGAATAAGCACACTAATCAATGAGTTGAGGTACTTTGTTCTCTCGACATATATGTTGGAGCTATTACTATGACCATAGGTTTCTTAGAGGATCACCTAGTAATCTAGCCATGTTTTGTGCTCAAGTGTGATGAATCTGGCCATCATTCTCGAAAGCATCCCATGATGTTATTAGTTAGTAGGTATTCCATTTCTGGGTTTTTGAACCCGAGATTCACCCTACTTACTTCTTGTTGATAGTGTTGCTAGTTCCTTTAGGAAATTAGTAACCTTTGCAATAGTCCTCGAGGTTCGTGGTATTTCCTTCTTCCAAATACCATGAACTGCTTATGGCAGAAGTTCTTTTGAACCAAAAGATCACAACCGGAGTGCTCTTGATGAGTTCTCTGTTATAATTGTGACTCTGCCAATCCTACCCTTCTGCATCGGTTATCCGGAAGAAATGTTGAGCTTTGCTCGACATACTAATCTATGCATCCAAAAATCAAATAATCATAAGTTCTCTGAGTTGTCCCCCTTCAGTTATATTCCGACCTTCATTATCAATTGATAGTCAAGATTATGTGTGCGATCGTGTTCATCGATGCCTATTATTCTTGTGGTCCGTCAAGCCATCCTATTCTAGAATGACTAGGAGAAACAAACTCCAGAACCTCTTCCATATCTAGGATTGGGTCAAAGAAATTGTATTCCGCAGATCAAAATGCCAATCCAGCTTTTGCTCTGCTCTACCTTGGAGTGTTACCATCTTTATGTCAAGAGTGTCATGAGAATTGCACCACCTCTTATGAACTCTTGATGCAGTAATACTTCTTGCCATCATTGTTCATTCCCTGGTTCCGTGTTATTGTAACCGGAATGCCGACAAGTGTACTGTGATGTGCGAAATCAATACTCCTGGCAACTCCGTTGCTTGGTATTTAATGGACAATAATTTCATACTTAGCGTGTTGGTTACTGAGTCATCATTTTCTAAGATTGATAGTGCCACCTAGTCCATTTTCCCTAGTGCACCCTTCGATCAAGAGTTAGGATTGTGTCAATCCTTGCCTAATTGATCACATCATCTTGCACTGAAAGCAAGATTGTTCTCAAGCTTAATAACATACCGGTGGTTCGTGATTTTCCGAATAACTTCTCGAAAGTATTACCAGGTTGTCACCTGATCGCTATGTTGAGTTCGTGATCATGTTGGTTTTTCTCTAAACCAGCCATTCTCCAAGAATCTGTGTTGGGTACGTACCCCTGAGCTAGTTGATTAAGCTAAACAACAACTTGGAGAGTTGGAGGATAAAAGCTGCCTAACTTAGTTCATTTTCAAAGGGATATCCTTGTGTTTGTTTGTGTTGAAGAAAGATGATATCTTCATCGATTGATCTTCGTGTTCAGCTAATGGACCTATCATCTTATCCAAACTTTGATTTGAGTATGGGCTATCATCAAATCAAATCAGAACCAATGATACTCGTAATGTTGTCTTACTCGTGGTTGTTTCCTCGAGCATACACCATTATATCATTGGGTCTGACCAATACTATCACATTGTTCACATACTGGTGGAAGTACGGTTATATGGAAATTCCGATAAGTTGTTGTTGAGCCCATCAGCAACATCTTGTCTCCTCCATGACTCATGTTCAACATTAAGCTAGTGTTGGAAACTTTGTAAGCAATGCCTTCGTATTCCGTTCACGAAGGATATGTTTGATGAAAGAAGTGACTTCCTTTGATTCACGTGAATTTGATGCAAGTTGCCGCGGTGAATTCGAGAACATTTATTTTTGCCTCCTCTAGAATCATCCCAAGTTAGTCATGCATACGTGCGAAGTATTCTGTGGTTTGGAGACTTGCAACCTCCATTCTATATGTATCTCTAGCACACCAAGCCACTGACTGATTTGCTCGCGGAAAAGGAGTTGATGTGCGAATACTAGTTCACGCACAAGATTCCGATATCCTCGATGATGGTTCCCGACCAGAACTCGGTAGTGTTTTATTGTAAGACTTCCATGTGGTCATGCTTGTCTTGGACAACGTGTTCACATGTGTTTAGCAAAACCAGCTCATGTTTTGGAGCTTACTACCATAGTTCATTTCCTGAGAATCTCGCAACATCATCGTGTCGGTTTGTGTTGCAAACTTTCTTTTCCAGACACGTTGTCTGAATTATTCCGTTACCAACCAGATCTGAATCTCAGGCAGATATGATGGTTGGAACTTCTTCCAAGAGCTATGATATGTGTTCCAGTGAGGTGGACGCACCTAGCTGGAAGCACTATTATTGTATTATCTTGATTAATCCGTTTGGTCACTCCCCATGAGGATCTCGCATTACTTATTCTAGAAGTTGATCCTTATGGATTCTTGAGCTCCCGAAGTCCGACCTTTACTTGATGACCAGGTTGATGCTTTAAGCATGATCGTGGTATCTAGTACATCAAGGAGAACATTAGAAGCAGAGTGCTAAATGTCTCTCGGTCGATCATCCAGATTTCGTTCCCTTGTCCTTGCTAAGGTGAAGTCTGAGAAGGTGTTATCTTCCTTTGCATATGCATCGTCCATCACTATTCATCATGGTAGTATGTTGTGTTGCCAGGATCCTTGACATGGATGTTGGTAGAACCTTGATGAATATGGAAATGCTCAAGTTCTTGAGAGCACGCGCAAGCAAAATCATCCATTGCGTTATCTCCAACAAGGTAGTCCACATCATGCATCCTAGTTTGAGTATGCCATTCTTCCGAACTCCCTCAAACGATCTATTGTGATTTGCCTTAGGCTGGTATAGAGAGTTTCTATGATCTTTGAATCAAAAGTAATTCTTTTTGCCACTTCCAGAATAACTCTACGAGTCGCCCTCCCTGAGGTGCCCCGTTATGGAATCATGGCAATCAACTCCTCGCGATCTCGAAACCTATGCACCATCCTACTTAAGTGTGGGAGTGTTTCCTAGCAAATTGAACTTTCATCATTTGTTCTCTCCATCCGTTTTGATGCGTGTTTGTGTCTTAGATCAAGAGATGATTCAACGTCTCGTTTCCATGAGTTGATCGTGTATCGCTTGATCTTTGAGAAGATCGTTTTCTCTAGAGTTTCCTAATGTCGTCATCACGTTGGATGAATATCTCGAAAGCAAAGACGTCAAGATCAATTTGAAGCAATGAATCAACATCTTCGAGAAGCACAGTTGGATCGTGAAGATCATGTTAGCTTGTATCCCTAGTGTCTTCTTACCTCACGTCTTGAATCTCGGGACGAGAGTCTTTTTTAGTGGGGGTGAGTTGTCACATCCCTAGTTCTGGTATGCTCTGGGCTAGCTAGTCATGTGTTGCATCATGGTTAAATTCTATTTAAGTTGAAACGGGGATTGTCCAAACCCTAGCATCAGAAAGAATACAACTAGGTTCAAATAAAAATATTTTCAATGAACCCAAAATGCTATAAGAAAAGTTCATGATTTCTGGTTAAGGTACAAACCTCTGCCAAAAATGATGAATATATTTTTAGGTCATTTTTGGATTCTTAAATTAACACAAAAGTATTTGAGTTGGAGCCATTTAAATGCTATATATATTTTAAATGGTCCAAATATTCTGAAGTTATTTGTAGAGCTCTGGAATAGTTCATCTAACATCCACAATAATTTTCAGAATTTATTAGAATGATTTAGTGCCTAAACTAAATCAAAACAAAAAGAACAAATTAGAAAACTGAAACAAATACTAAGAGAGAGAGAGAGAGAGAGAGTGCTCACCTGGCGAAGCCTCCCAGGCCCAGCACTGATGGCCCAGCCCACAGGGGCATGCCCATTGTCGGTGTCAAAACTGGTGGATCTCGGGGAGGGGGTCCCGAACTGTGCGTCTAGCCGGATGTTAACAGGAGACAAGGGACACGATGTTTTTACCCAGGTTCGGGCCCTCTCAATGGAGGTAAAACCCTACTCCTACTTGATTAATATTGATGATATGGGTAGTACAAGAGTAGATATACCACGAGATCAGAGAGGCTAAACCCTAGAAGCTAGCCTATGTTATGATTGTTGTTCGCCCTACGGACTAAAACCCTCTGGTTTATATAGAGAACGGAGAGGGCTAGGGTTACACAGAGTTGGTTACAATGGTAGGATATCTACATATCCGTATCGCCAAGCTTGCCTTCCACGCCAAGGAAAGTCCCATCTGGACACGGGACGAAGTCTTCAATCTTGTATCTTCATAGTCCAGGCGTCCGGCCAAAGGTATAGTCCGGCTATCCGGACACCCCCCTAATCCAGGACTCACTCACCCGTCTTCTTCCTTCAGCCAGTAGGCAGAGAAGAGGCGTGGCGCACGCGCGTGCGGTTTCGGCCACCTCCTGCTTCCACATGTGAGCCCCGATCCTTCCCTCATTGCCGCCCTGGACCCCTCTCTGCCTCTCCCCGTTACTCTCTGCTTTCCAATTCATCCGTTTCTCCGGGGGCTCCTGGAGTTTTATGGCCTCTAGTTGCACAACCTCACGTCTGCCTCCATATTGCATATCGCGGGCTTTGTAGCCCTTTGTGAGCTGTTTTTCGGCTGCGAGGCCCATTTCGCGCGTTGGAAGAAGCTATTCTGCCTTGGGCCCCGTTCTCAAAACGGGTCAATATATCAAGTGGGCGGAGCCGAAGTGTGGCGCATCGCCGGGACCGGATATCTATCCGGAACCCCAAAGAAGGCGTCCGAGGACTGGCCTTCAGAATAGTTTTATATAGAGGAAGTCCCGCTGCTGGATCCTGTCCGGATCGGCCTTTCTGAGTTCAACAATGCTCGCCTGAAGAAGCGCCTAAGCTGGCGTCCACGGAGCCCTCAGAAGGAAAGTGACAAGGACGTTCTTTACCTGATGGGCCGGATAAGATTGTCAGCTCATTCCGGACTGACCATGATCGGGGTCATGGCCGCGTGGTTATGCGAGGGGTGCAGCCACTCCAGTATAGAGGCCACCCCATGTGGGACTTCAACGGGGAGGACGACGCCACCCGCCACGGCTGTAAGGGGCCGGAATCGGCTGCCGCTCTAATAAAGATCTTGTCCGCTTTGTACAAGGGAGAAGAGAAGGAATTTCTCCGCGTCAACCCATAGGGTGGATTTTCTATGTATAATCCTCCAAGTTGGGTAAGTGGACACTTTTACATGCCCATCCGTTTTACATTCCCATCGTTAAATATTCAGTCTAACGATTTCGACGCAGGAATTGCGCCAGGCTGTTAAAGAAATAAGCAGCTCCCCTCCAAAACCCGAGGATCCAGGACGGTCCCTCGACCCGGCCTCCCAAGAGGATTCGGACTTATCTGTGGAGCTGATTGATAGGGTGTTCCATCAATTAAGCAAGGACAACGCCTTGGTGGCCATTAAGGCTGATTACCTAGGGCTACTCCCAGCCTCACAGGTAACAGAGACCGAAGTCCCAGCACTTTGAAAAGGGATCTATCCTCGCGTGTTTTCGATTGCCGTATAACAACCGTGCTTTGCAGGGGAGGTCCTTGAGACGGGAGGCCTAGCCTGCGGCAACTAGCCAACGAGGGGCGGCAAGGCCCCGCGGGCTGAAAAGAAGTGCGGTCCGGATTGAGACACCGACGCAAAGGTATAGCGCGCCATCTTATTCCCAGGTGCTATTCCTTCAAGGTATATTAACGCTCGTGCTCTCTTCAGGACAAAGAGACCTCGCCGGACTATATCCGGAGAGGTTGCCAATCACGCCTCCACCGGCCAGGCTCCAAAGCCTGGTCCGGAAGCGGAGGCGGACACGAGGCGCGCACCGGACGCTCCTCCGACAGAGGATGCGGATAGGCTGTCTGCCACAAATTCCGAGGTGGAGAGTGCCATGAACCATAGGCATCGCCGGACAGTTCTTCGCGACGCTTGTTTCTCCCAAGAGGCATTGGATGCCTTCAATTTGGGAGATGCGTACCTTCGTGCCTCTCAAAATGGTCTAGCCAGAGCCACAGAGCAATATGTAAAAGACATACGGGTAAGAAAATTTTGGTAATTATATATATATATATATATGTACCAGTAGCCCCCGAGACTTGAAACAGTTAGAATAACTGATTTAAGGATCATTTGTTATGCAGGTTCTTATAGAAAAGAATACCCTACTATACCAGGAGCTGGAAGAGTGCAAAGCCCAACTTCAGGCCGCACTAGCCGCGGCAGGGGAGCCCAAGGAGACCCCCTCTGGTAATATATGCTTCGGCAGATAAGTATTTTGTGAAGTGCGGCGTGGGTGCAAATCTGACAAATGAAATTGCAGATGGCGCCGGATTAAATACGGATAAGCAACAACTCCTAGGCCAGCTAAAGGCTGGTGAGAGCGTGCTGACAAAGGTGAGGCTGGAGAAGAACGATCTCCAAGATGCCAACACCAAGCTGGGCGTTGAACTGAAGGATGTTCGTGCCCAGCTGTCGGACTCCGTTAAGGAGAATCAGCGGCTTTGACGCGGCATATTTAGTAAGTGCTTAAACGAACTTTGAAAAAGAGTTCGGCGAGGAAGTCGACTAACAGAGTAATGTCTGTAGGTATGCTAGCAGTTCGTTTGGAAATGCCCGGTTCTACTGGTGACCTTCTTCCCGAGCTCTCACAACCGCACGAGCGAGTTTGGCAGGTGATGCAAGGCGTCGACCAGACCTTGTGGCCATCCGTCTCCATGCCCGAAGGCCTTGGAGAGCTTGCAGGGAAGCTGAAGGGAGCGCGGCGGTGCTTCTGATTGTGGAAGATATCGGCCTGCCGTCAAGGCGCCAGGGAGGCCTGGGCCATGGTGAAGACGCGGTACATGAAGGCTGACCCGAACCACATGGCCAAGGTCGGACCTGTGGGGCCCGATGGGAAGGAGATCCTTGTGAGCTTAGTATACGGCCAAGTAGAATTGGCCGCAAAGTATTCCCAACAGGACTGTAAACTAGACAGCCTATTAGATAGTATTGAAGAGGAATACAATCAGTCGGATTGACTATGTAATTTTAAGTGACATGTCTAATGCCTTTTCACCGGATTGTAGATCATTTGTCATGGCCGACCTTTTCGCTTCAACCTCGAGACCTGACGGTCCGGAGTGTGTCCGAATACCCTCGTGGTTATATAAGAACCGGGGCATGCATGTAGACCAGGCGTAGGGGTCATTTATTGCTTGAACAGACAAGTGCCCAACTAGTTATGTTATATTACATGGTTAGTAAGAAACATCTTCCAGGGAGAATAGTGAGGTTCCTTTCCCTGGGAGGCATGCTGTCGGTGTACTAAAGTAGGGCTACCTTAGTATCCCGAACTTGTGCACGGGCAGTCGTAGCACCCCGCGGCAAGGCTTGCTAGGCGATCGCCAAGACTCTCCGTGGTCCCTTTTTGGGCCATCCAAGAACAAAGTATTTGAGCCAAGGCCCCGGAAGGAGGAGCCTGCCAGGAAGGCCACCCGAAGAGAGCAAGGCCCCGGCAAGAGGAGCTTGCCGGGACGACCGCTCGAAGCACAAGACCCCGGCAGGAGGAGCTTGCCGGGAAGGCCGACCGAGGCACGACAAGATACTTGCTGCGACGCGCTCCGCGTCCCGGCAAGGACCGGTGAGCGACAAGCTCCCGGGCGCGACAAGACATCAGCCGCGGCAAGGCACTTGCCGCGGCAAGTCACCACCCCGCGCCTGCGCTCCAGCTCATCCACCCACGCGTCGCTCTAGGGCCGTTCCAGGCGTACGTGGCGAGAGGCTGCGCAGCCAGGGGCATGCGGTGGCGAAGCGACGCTGACAGAGTAGCCATCGTGGCAAACGGTGGCGCTCCTGACGGTCCCCTTTCCTGCACCGTCTGGGCAATGCGGACGGGCATTTAATGCCCTTGTCCCCTGCCGTCAGAGTTAGGTATGATAGCACTATACAGCCACTGTGCAGGCAGCTGTACCCACTACAGCATTCTCCCATTTTTGCCCCCACCTGCGCTGCCACCTGTGGCTAACCCCTTGAGCATATAAAAGGAGGCCCCATGCGCACGTAGAGGGGGGAGGACACCCATCGCTACGCTCGGCCTCGCCAGCAGCTCGCATGTACTGTAGCACCACACACTCCCGAGCAAGAACACAAAACCAAACCACAAAGCAGCAGTAGGGTTTTACGCATCCTTGCGGCCCGAAGCTGGGTAAAATCCCTTGTGTGCATCGCCTCGATCCGCTCTTCGCGCCCCCCGCCGAACCAAGGAAGGGGCTCGGTCCCCATAGGTGTTCGTGGAGGCAGATTTCCCCCGACATCTTTGGCGCGCCAGGTAGGGGGCGTCGAAGTTGTGTGAACTTGATCCGGCATCAGCACAGGCTAGATCTCCATCATATTCGTCGACATGCCACCGAAGAAGAAGGCTCCGGAGGTGGCTGGTCCGTCCGCGTCGAACCCACCGCCCTTGGAGCAAATGGGTGGTGGGGACGACACCGGCGACGGAACGGGCGTCGTCGAGCCAGCTCATGGCGCCACGGCGTCCGAACATGCACCGAGCTCGTGGTGCTACGGCGTCCAAACCTACGCCGACACCTCTCGGCGCAGATAAGCCGTGGTATGACCAGGCAACCTTTCGCTCTATTCCATGGAGCGGAGGCAGTTAGCCCCACGGATCTCGCATACGGGCCACCTCGAGTGTTCGCTCACGCTGAGCTCGAGCGAGAGCAGCTGCGACGAGATGACGCGCTGCTCCTTGAGGAGGACCGTCTGCAGGCCGCTGTGCGAGCTGCTCGCTACCAGCAAGCTTTGCGCCGCTTTTATAGCCGCAAAGTTAGTGCCAGAAGTTTCGAGGAAGTGGGAAGGCCCTTACCGGGTGAAACAAGTCGCTAGGCCTGGCGCTGTCCGCCTGGAGACCGAAGATACCACTCCGGTGAGCAACTCCTGGAACGTTGGGCATCTTCGTAAGTTTCGCCCGTAAGGCGCGGTTGTCGGACCCCGTCCAGCAACCACCCTTCTGTACAAAGTCTTGCCGCTGTTGCATGTGATCCTTTGTACAGAGCCGGGCGCAGACCCTATGCACAGATTGAGTTCATGTGCTCCGCGCACCTTGTCGATCTCATGCTCTTTATCCTTTGCATGCATTATCTGACACTCTGTGCAGCACTAACCCCCGGTAAGCAACGGCGAGCCCCATGTTTCGCCTTGCCGAAAAGCGACCTTGCCGGGCAGCGAGCCACGGAAAAGCTAAGTTGCCAAAGTTTGAGCAATCGAGTTTTAAAAATTTTGAGGTTATCTTCCTCGAACGACCGTACTTTGTATGGAAAACCTGTGCGCGGAGGGACCGGATCGTGGCTAGTTGCGCCCTTACTTCGTTTCGAGTCCGCTCAACGACTTAAGTGTGTTACAACCAGAGTGGCATCCTTACTTTGTTTCGAGCTCGCTCGGCAGCTTAAGTGTGCTGCGACTGCAGTCGCAACACTTACTTTGCTTTGAGCCTGCTCAACAATTTAAGTGAGCTGCAGCTAGCCGCGGCAAGGTTTCTTGCCGGTAGTGGCGCCGCTGGCGGGCTGCTGATGTCCCGCACTCAGAGCCCGCGGTAAGGCGGAGGCCTACGCCGACAAGTCCCCAAAAGCGTAGGGCAAAAACATACAAAGCACGGAGTCAAGTAGAGGAAATAACAGTGCAATCACTACCTGAGATAGAGTTATATTACAAAGATAAGCTTGTCGCAGCCCTATTGAATCGCTTTCATGACTTGGCCAGCGGCGACAAGAAAAGAAAAAAAAGAGAGCAGGCGGCCTAATCCACGCGGTCGCCCTCGATCCTCTTGATCCCGGCCACCTTCTCCACAATGGGCGCGACGAGGGCCCTGATCTCCTCGAGGTCAGCGTCTGCCGGCAGGGATTTGAGGACGTTAGTGAGCCTGATGTCGGGGTTGCGGAAGGCGATCTTCAACAACACCTTCTCGAGGGCTCCGGCGATGGCGTCGCGCGTCTCGCCGGCCAGCTGCTCTGGGATCGCGTTCCGGAGATGCTGAAGGGCTGCCACCACGCCTTTGAAGAACGAAGTGAGCTTGGCGCTGGGCGGGACATTTTCGCCGGAGGGATACTCGTGTCCCTCCATCCCCAGCAGCGTCAGCTCCTCGTCGATGGCGGCGGCGATGTCCACGAGACCCTCAGTCCACTGCTCCACCATCGCCCTGAAGTTGTTCTGGGTAACTGCGGTGCTTTTCAGCAGCGCCTCATTGTCCGCGACCTCCTTCCGCAAGGTCGTCTCCCGCTCCTTAGCGCTCTCCAACGCCTTGGTCAAGGTGCCCAGCTTCACCTCGAGATCGGCGTTGGATTCCTTGGCGGCGTCGAGCTCCTTGATTTTCTCGGCGAAGCGGCCCTGCAGCTCGCCAAGGGTGTGGGCGCCCTTCTCGCGCTCCTGTTTGAGCGCGGCGAGCTCCACACCGCTCGCCTTGAGATCAGTGTCGAGCTGCACCACCTTCGCCTCCAGTGCCTCCTTGGAGGCCTCGGCGGCCGCGGCGGCATCTTGCGCTTCTTTGAGGGCTCCGCCAAGCGCTTGCTCGCGCACGGCGACCTCCTCCTCGTGGCTGGCGAGGCTGGCTTTCTGCTGCCCCAGCTCGCCCTCCCGCGCGGCCAGCCCCGCGGCGGCGAGCCTTTGCTGCTCTTCGGCTTCTGCCTTCTCGAGGATGAAGGCCGTCCGCGCCTTGTCGAGCTGCCTTCGCTCCTCCGCCAAGGATTGGAGGGCCTCCTGGTTGAGCTCCCGGAGCTCCCCGGCGCGCTTCTCCATGTCCGCTCCCGCCTTCGCGACGAGCGCTTCCCAGCGTTCCACCTCGGCTTGTCGGGCGCGGTAGAGTGACACCAGCTCCGGAGCAGCCGCTCCTCCTCAGGCTCGCCGCCGCTGCTGCTTGGCGCGTCAACCAGCGTCAGCCCGGCGGAGGCGAGCACCTCTCCATCCAAGGTCTCCCCCTCGATCGGCGCCCTGGAAGTCGACTCCCAGGGGAGCTTGATGAAGATATCATTGCCGACCTTCAGGTAGGCACCTGGCTGGGGCTCCTCAGGGCCCGACGCCGCTGCGGAGGCGGGATCGGCGGTCGGCGCAGCGCCTGACGCTCCTGCGGCCTCAGGGCCGTCAGTACGATTGCTGGCCCCCTCGCCCGCGGCTGCTGCGGCGGACTCTTCGCCGGCCGGATCTTCAGCACCATCCGTCTCTCCGGTGGCGGCCACGTCGTCAGTATGGCCGCGCGTGTCCTCCTCGACGATGACCTCGGTCTCCATCGGGTCCGTGGCGGGCGGGTCTGAAGGCCGAAAGAGGGGGAGAAGTCAAGCAACTATCCAAAAAAGAAGAACCCCAGGGGAGTTTCGAGGCAAGAAGGTTACCTGGGCCAGGGTCTGCCGTCGCGGTCTCCGTCGCCAAGGGGCCGCCGGCGCCGTCCCTCGCCGGAGACTGCTCACTTGCCGGGGACTGCTCCCTCGCCGGAGACTGCTCCCTTGCCGGGGACGGCTCCCCCGCCGGGGACTCCTCCATTGCCGGGGAACTCCCCCTTGGCGGTGTAGTTGTAGCGGGTGGCTCATTGGGGGCGGTCTCCGGACGCTCCTGGTGGGGCTGCTCTACTCCTACACAAATCGTCAGCCAGATGTCAGGAAAAGCGAAGGGTACCCGGGCACGCCCAACGGCAGAAAGCAAGCCATATGCTTACGCTGGGGGCTGCGCTGGGGGCTGCTCTAAGGATTAGTTGGTGGGTCTGGCAAGGTCATCTCAGGCGCACCCCCTGCCACCACGGAGGGCTCGTCGTCGAGGATGACCACCGGGACCTTGGCTCTCTTTGCCGTCCTCTGAGCCAGAGTCCTGAAAAGGACCAAATTCGGAGGAAGGCAAATGAGATGCGAGGCACAACTACAAGAATTGAAGAAACATATGAACAGCGGGGATCTTACTCCTCTCCCTCTTCCTCGTCGGAGCTAAGCGCGGAGAAGTCGAAGACTGGCCCGCTTCTGGCGCGAGGAGGCGGGGGAGTAGGCTCCCTCGGCCGCTTGGCGGAGGCAGTGGTGGCGCTCGCCCGAGACGGCTTTGCCCCGGCCGCCGCCGTGGCACGAGGGGCGGCAGGAGCAGAAGCAGCGGCCTGCGAAGACCCCGCTCCCGCTGAAACAGCGGAGCGCGTCATGCGGCGCTGCTGCTGTTGGCTCGCTTGCCGTACCACCTCTCCGGCCTTGTGGAGGCGCCTCCGTGGCTGAGCCGGGGGCTCCGCTTGCGACGAGCTGCCCGAAGGTTTGGAGGAACAGGCGTCAGCCTCCGGCAAACCGCTTGAGCCCTCGGTGGACTCGTCCGCCCCTGCATCATGCCCGGCAAGCTCTTCCTCGCCGGCAAACTCCTCTCGATCGGCAAGGCTTTCCGCCTCCGCTGCGTCCGCCTCCGCCAATGTGAAGCCAAATTCACCCGCGGCCGCGGCCGCCGCCGCCTCTTCCATCTTGGAGGCGATGCGCGCCAACTCCGCGTCGGTGGTGTGTCGGGTGAGGCCCCTCTGCTCGTCGGCGTCGACTGGCCTCTCCACCAAGTCGTCGAAGAACGCCCGCACGACATCGTCGGCGGGCTCCTGCCAAGTGGAGTCGATCCCGTGCGAGTCGCACAGTGGCATCATTGCAAGGATGCGGCTGAGCAACGAATTGTTGCACAACGGGACGACGCCTCGCGGCAGCCTGAACCGTTCGGGGTGGTCGGGGTCGTGCTTGAACAGCTCCCTAAGCGTCCCGTCAAGCTCCAAGACGGTGAAATTGAAGTTGAGGCCAGGGTGCAGCCTCATGATGAAAGCCGCATTCTGGAACTCCCAGGCGGGTCTCCCCTTCTCCTGCAGGGGAGCGATGCGGCGGCGGAGGAAATCTGCGCCAACGGCGCCAACTGTGAGCCCGACACGCCTGAGCCGCAGGATCCGGGTGATGGCAATCTGCAGCTTGTCGTCGTCCGGAGCCACGTCGCTCCAATCCCTGTCGCGCACCACAGGAGTTTGGCGCACGGCAGTGAGTGGCTGCGGGTTCTCCTCGACGATCAGGCACCAGTCTGCTATCCATTCCTCCCATTTGCTGCGGAGCTCTCCCTCCAGATAAGCATCCTTCTTGCCAAGCTTCGAGATCCAGGCGATCCCGCCGGAGACGGGCTCTCCTCTCTCTACTCGAGGCGTGAAGAAGTGGCGGAAGAGAGCTACGTTTGGAAAGACTCCGACAAAATTTTTGCAGAGATGTGCGAAAATTGCCATGGTCAAGACAGCATTGGGGGTGAAATCAAGGAGGTGGAACCCGTAGGTGTTCATGATGTCGCAGAAAAATTCAGAGAAGGGCGGGCAGAGCCTGCAATAGAAGAACAGAGGAAAGAAGGGATACCCGGTCGGATACTCCTTCTGGGCGGCGGCGGGAAGAACCCTTGTGCGCGGATGCGCTCGCGTCCTCGTCGACCAGAAGAGGTAGTATTCCTCCCTCAGGAGCAACGTGTCGAGCTCAGGGGGGAAGGTCGCCTCCTCGTTTCGCAGCGCCTCAAGCCGCTGCGCCTCGGCCGACTTCACGACCTTCCCTTCCCCTTATCGCCCTTCGGGGCCATGGCGGAAAGTGGGAGGGAGGTCGACGGCGTCGGTAGCACTGGTGGCGGCGGAAGGGGCGAAGCGCTGCTTCTCCTGGGAAGTGGCGGAGGTTTTCGAGGAATCGCAACTGGTGGGTGGGCGAACTGCCCCTGTTTCCCCTGCTTATAAGGGGAGGAGGGGGGCGTTTCGCCTTTCCGAATAAACAAATCACCTGCGACATGACGCGCGCCTGCGGGGTTCGGCCCCGCGCACGCCGCCCACGTCACGCACGCCTCTAGCCACGATGCCGTGTTCGACGCGTGCCGTCGGGGAGGATGTGGTGGACGCAAAAGCAGATGCAGCGTGACCCAGGCCGCGCGTGCCCGTGCACTGTTTTGGGCCTGGCCCAACAGCGCTCGGCACAGTGTATGGCCCAGACTCGGGGGCTCCTGTCGGTGTACTAAAGTAGGGGTACCTTAGTATCCCGAACTTGTGCACGGGCAGTCGTAGCACCCCGCAGCAAGGCTTGCCAGGCGATCGCCAAGACTCTCCGTGGTCCCTTTTTGGGCCATCCAAGAACAAAGTATTTGAGCCAAGGCCTCGGCAGGAGGAGCCTTCCGGGAAGGCCACCCGAAGAGAGCAAGGCCCCAGCAAGAGGAGCTTGCCGGGACGACCGCTCGAAGCACAAGACCCCGGCAGGAGGAGCTTGCCGGGAAGGCCGACCGAGGCACGACAAGATACTTGCTGCGACGCGCTCCGCGTCCCGGCAAGGACCGGTGAGCGACAAGCTCCCGGGCGCGACAAGACATCAGTCGCGGCAAGGCGCTTGCCGCAGCAAGTCACCACCCCGCGCCTGCGCTCCAGCTCATCCACCCACGCGTCGCTCTGGGGCCGTTCCAGGCGTACGTGGCGAGAGGCTGCGCAGCCAGGGGCATGCGGTGGCGAAGCGGCGCTGACAGAGTAGCCATCATGGTAAACGGTGGCGCTCCTGATGGTCCCCTTTCCTGCACCGTCTGGGCGATGCGGACGGGCATTTAATGCCCTTGTCCCCTGCCGTCAGAGTTAGGTATGATAGCACTGTACAGCCACTGTGCAGGCAGCTGTACCCACTACAGCATTCTCCCATTTTTGCCCCCACCTGCGCTGCCACCTGTGGGTAACCCCTTGAGCATATAAAAGGAGGCCCCATGCGCACGTAGATGGGGGAGGACACCCATCGCTACGCTTGGCCTCGCTAGCAGCTCGCGTGTACTGTAGCACCACACGCTCCCGAGCAAGAACACAATACCAAACCACAAAGCAGCAGTAGGGTTTTACGCATCCTTGCGGCCCGAAGCTGGGTAAAATCCCTTGTGTGCATCGCCTCGATCCGCTCTTTGCGCGACCTCCGCCCCCCGCCGAACCAAGGAAGGGGCTCGGTCCCCATAGGTGTTCGTGGAGGCAGATTTCCCCCGACACATGCCCTAAAGTGCATGTCCGGACTGCGAAGAGAGACACAAGAGAAACATCTGGGGGCGTATAAATAAATAAGTGAGAAATCATCTTTAGTTCACCGACCGAATATTCCCTTAAGAATGCTAGCTTTCGGCTTCACCCAGTCTGAGGTACACATCCGGCTGACCCGGCAGTAACAATCGCAGAGGTGCTCCCTTTACCACGTAGCCGAATAATCGGGAACGTAGGGGTAAGCACAGGAGCCAGGCAACCCAGCTTGGCCAAACCTTAAGTCATATCGATGCTTATAATGGTGAATAAAAGGTACATGTGGAAGTGTGACACATGTGTTGGGCATGAAGCCCGTATAAATAAGCTTTTGTTTAAAGGAGCCCCCAGGTTTAATGAGCGCGGATAGCGCGTCAGTTGATGCGCCCATAAACGCTATAAGAGAAAGGGAGGGGAGAAGGAGAGAAATGTAAGACAGAAAGTATATAAAAAATGGAAAGAGGAAGGAGACGAACACAGAGTCCGGCGCTAGGCATAGAATCTTCGGAGACGGGTTGTGTTCCATGGGTTCGGCTCGAGTCGGTTATCCGATGCATCTCGCAGGCGGTACGCTCCACCAGTCAGGACTTGGTCAATTATGAAGGGACCTTCCCATTTGGGCTTGAGTTTGTCATTTTTCTTGTCCGGCAGGCGTATAACTAATTCGCCAACATTGTAATTTTTGGCCCGTACTTCTCTGCTCTGGTACCTTCGAGCCTGCTGTTGATAGAATGCGGAATGGGATTTTGCCAAGTCACGCTCCTCCTCCAAGGTGTCCAAACTGTCCTGCCAGTCGAGCTCAGCTTCTCTTTCTTCGTACATGTGCACACGAGGTGAGTCATGAATTATGTCGCAGGGCAAAACTGCCTCTGCGCCGTACACCATGAAAAATGGTGTGTATCCGGTGGTGCGATTCGGCGTGGTCCGCAGCCCCCAGAGTACGGAGTTGAGCTCCTCTATCCAGTGCGTATTAAATTCCTTAAGGGATCGCACTAATCTGGATTTGATGCCGCTCATGATAAGACCATTTGCTCGCTCGACCTGGCCGTTAGTTTGTGGGTGATAGACGGAAGCATAATCGAGCTTGATGCCCATGTTTTTACACCAGAGTTGTACCTCGTCGGCCGTAAAGTTCGTGTCGTTATCGGTGATGATGTTGTGGGGGACGCCGTAACGGTGTACGACCCCGGATATGAAGTCTATCATCGGTCCAGATTCGGCCATCTTAACAGGTTTGGCTTCTATCCATTTGGTGAACTTAACCACCATGACCAGTAAGTATTTTTTCTTGCGGGTTCCACCTTTAAGAGGTCCAACCATGTCAAGCCCCCAGACCGCGAAGGGCCAAGTGATGGGGATAGTTTGGAGGGCGGTGGGTGGCATATGGCTTTGGTTTACAAAAAGCTGGCAACCGACGCATCATTGGACTAAGTCCTGAGCGTCTGCCCGGGCCTTCGGCCAATAAAAGCCTGTACGGAAGGCCTTGCTTACAAGGGACCGAGCTGCAGCGTGATGACCGCTGAGTCTGGCATGAACTTCAGCCAAAAGGTTCCGCCCTTCCTCTTCGGAGATGCACCTTTGAAGGACTCCGGTAGTGCTTTTCTTATAAAGCTCTCCCTCATGGACTTTATAGGCTTTAGATCACCACACTATGCAGCGTGCCTCATTTTGGTCCTGGGGGAGTTCCTGCCTAGTAAGGTAGGCAAGGAATGGTTCTGTCCACGGGGCGATGACGGCCATTATTACGTGGGCTAAAGGTGTTATTTCATTGGCATAGCCTCCGATTATGTCAGAGTGTTTGGTGTCGGGCAGTACGGTTGGATCCGAGCTGTTATTGCCGGGTTCCCCTTCCCATACTACGGATGGCTTGAACAGCCTTTCCAAGAAGATGTTGGGGGGACTACATCGCGTTTTTTGCCGATGCGTGCCAGGACATCTGCCGCCTGATTATTTTCCCGGGCTATATGGTGAAATTCGAGCCCCTCGAACCGAGATGACATTTTTAAGACGGCGTTGCGGTAAGCTGCCATTTTCGGATCCTTGGCATCAAAGTCTCCATTTATTTGGGATATCGTGAGGTTCGAGTCCCCGCGCACCTCTAGGCGTTGAATGCCCATTGATACTGCCATCTGGAGACCATGTAAAAGGGCCTCATATTCGGCTGGATTGTTGGAGTCCGTGTACATTATCTGGGGTACGTATTGAACTGTGTCTCCTGTGGGGGACGTCAAAACGACGCCAGCCCCTAGACCGGCCAACATTTTGGAGCCGTCGAAGTGCATGATCCAGTTTGAATATGTGTCGTACTCTTTAGGGAGTTCGGCTTCCGTCCATTCTGCGACAAAGTCGGCCAAAACTTGCGACTTAATAGCTCGCCGAGGCTTGTAAGTTATGTCAAACGAGAGGAGCTCAATGGCCCATTTTGCAATCCGGCCCGTCGAGTCGCGGTTGTTTATAATATCGTTAAGTGGAACTTCCAAGCTACTGTTATTGAACACTCTTGAAAGTAGTGTCGCAGCTTTCGGGATGCCATAAATACCACATACACAATCTTTTGAGAATGCGGGTACCGTGACTTGCACGGAGTAAGGACAGTGGACACACAATAAACCGGCTTTTGAAGGAGGAATTTGTGTCCGTCCGTTTCTCGTTCGACGACGAGCACTGCGCTTACAACCTGATGGGTTGCTGCAATGTATAATAGCATTGTTTCGCCAATGTTTGGCGCGACCAGGACTGGGTTTGTTGCCAATATGGCTTTTATGTCGTCGAGTCCGGCCGTGGCTGCATCCGTCCACTCGAAGTGTTCGGTGCGCCGAAGGAGGCGGTAAAGGGGTAGTGCCTTTTCTCCCAAGCGGGAGATAAAGCAACTCAGAGCCGCCACACATCCGGTTAATTTTTGTATTTGTTTGAGGTCCTTTGGGATATCCAATTGCGACAGAGCTCGGATCTTGGCTGAATTTGCTTCAATTCCTCTACCGGATACAATGAAGCCCAAGAGCTTTTCGGCTGGTACGCCGAAAACGCATTTTTTCGGGTTGAGCTTGATGTCGTATGTTCGGAGGTTATCGAATGTGAGCCTCAAGTCATCTACTAGAGATTCGACATGTCTTGTTTTAACGACCACGTCATCTACGTATGCCTCCACTGTTCTGCCGATCCGGTTTGCCAGGCATGTATGAATCATGCGCTGATATGTTGCACCGGCGTTTTTGAGCCCGAAGGGCATTGTGTTGAAGCAGAATGGGCCGTATGGTGTGATGAATGTCGTTGCGGCTTGGTCTTACTCTGCCATCCTGATTTGATGGTAGCCAGAGTATGCGTTGAGGAAACACAATGAATCGTGTCCTGCGGTAGCATCGATAATTTGATCGATGCGTGGGAGGGGGAAGGGATCCTTTGGGAAAGCTTTGTTAAGGTCTTTAAAATCAACGCAGAGGCGCCAAGATTTGTCCTTCTTTGGTACCATCACCAGGTTTGCTAGCCAGTCCGGATGTTTTATATCTTTGATGAATCCGGCCTCCAATAGTTTGGCTAGTTCCTCTCCCATGGCCTATCTCTTAGGTTCGAAAAAACGACGAAGAGCCTGTTTGACTGGGTTGAATCCTTTTAGGATATTTAAGCTGTGTTCGGCCAGCCTACGTGGGATTCCTGGCATGTCTGAAGGGTGCCAGGCGAAGATGTCCCAGTTCTCATGTAGGAACTCTCGCAGTGCGGCGTCTACATCAGGGTTTAACTGTGCCCCGATGGAAGCTGTTTTATTGGGATCCGGTTGATGGACCTGGAATTTGACTATTTCGTCCGCCGGTTTAAAGGAGGTGGACTTGGATCTTTTGTCGAGTATCACATCGTCCCTATTCACCGTGGAGCGCAGCGCAGTCAGTTCCTCAGCCGCTAGGGCTTCGGATAGTGCCTCGAGGGCCAGTGCGGCTGTCTTGTTTTCGGCACGGAGTGCTATGTCCGGATCACTAGCGAGAGTGATGATTCCGTTAGGCCCGGGCATATTGAGCTTCATGTACCCGTAATGGGGTATTGCTTGGAAGATTGTAAACACTTCCTGCCCTAGCAGAGCTTGGTATCCGCTACTGAACGGGGCCACTTGGAACGTGACCTCTTCGGACCTGTAATTATCCGGCGTGCCGAACACCGCAACTAGTGTGATTTTTCCTGTACAGCGCGCTTCCCGACTAGGAATTATTCCTCTAAAGGATGTGCTGCTTCACTCGATGTGGTTCCAGTCTATTTCCATTTTTTGAAGGGTTTCCTCATAAATGAGGTTCAATCTGCTGCCGCCATCCATGAGCACCCTGGTAAGGCGAAAGCCGTCCACTATTGGACTAAGGACCAATGCGGCTGGTGCTCGGGCTGTTCGGAATTTAGGTTCATCACTGGCATTAAAAGTGATAGCCGTGTCACTCCATGGGTTTACTGTTGCTACTTGGTAGACTTCGGCAAGGCTGCGGAGTGTTCTTTTTTGCATATTATTTGATGCGAAAGTCTCGAAGACTGTTAATACCGTACTGGTGTCCCTGGGTGGCTTTATGTGTCTTTTGGAGTCAGAAGATCTTCGCCGATTTTGGTCACCTGCCGGAGTATCCAACATGCTCTAAGGCTGTGAGTTGGTGTGGCGCCCTCTGTATTGTGAATTTTATAGGGTCCATTAAGCCATACTTCCAGTATGGTTCCATGCCCTGTAGAGGGTTTTTGCTTTTTGGTGTTTAACCCGGGTGTCTAGCGATGATGCACCCTTTTATTTCGGACTGGGTTTGTATTCATGGACGGATTATCCCAAAATTTTATTTCGGTTTTCCAGGCACTTTCCATTGCATAGTACTTCCGTACTATGGACGCTAAGTCAGCGAAGTGTGTAATACCACAGCAACTTATGGCTTTGAGGATTCCCTTGTACGTTCAATTATTGCAGAAGAATGAAATTGCGTCTTCCTCGCAGCAGTCCTTTATCCTGTTCATAATCAGGAAGAATCTGGCCCAGTAATGATGTACTGTTTCTTCGGGCTCTTGCCTAATTTGGGATAGATCACTTATGTTCAGGTGGGTGGGTGGAATTAAATCCGGAACCTCACCCAATCCGAGACTCAGGGGCCGAAGAGTTTTCGAACTTGGAAGTTTGGATTCTTGGATGTTGTCCAATGAATCTAGCCCGTTGCCTGACTCTAAGTTTAGGTCTTGAGTGACGTCCTCCCCTCCGCGGTTAGCCGGCTTGGGGGGATTGGGAATCCGGACATAGCTAGTCCTTAAGATAGATGAAGGGTCGCCGCACTGTCCCTCTACCACTGAGACGTGATGGGTGACCTGGGGAGAGTTAATCTTTCTCAGCTCGGGTTTAGGCCCAATCTGGTCGTAGTCTGTAGCGACTCACAGGGCGGCGATGCGATCCAAGAGCTCATTTAGGGAATAGAGCTCCATTGGATCTAACTGCTCGGCGAGTTCCGAGTTGACGTGAAGATTGCTTTTGATGACCCGAGAGGTCATCATCGGCGCAGCAGCGGAACAGGCGGTCATAAGAAAACCACCTAGCCGGAACGTTTGGCCGACAACCAGAGCTCCCTTAGCAACAGCGCCGTCTTTCAATACGGGACGAGACATCCTTCCTGATGGTGACGGCACAGAGGAACTCTCAATGAAAGCACCAATGTCGGTGTCAAAACCGGCGGATCTAGGGTAGGGGGTCCCGAACTGTGCGTCTAGGCGGATGGTAACAGGATACAAGGGACACGAAGTTTTTACCCAGGTTCGGGCCCTCTCGATGGAGGTAAAACCCTACTCCTGCTTGATTAATATTGATGATATGGGTAGTACAAGAGTAGATCTACCACAGATCAGAGAGGCTAAACCCTAGAAGTTAGCCTATGGTATGATTGTTGTTCGCCCTATGGACTAAAACCCTCTGGTTTATATAGACACCGGAGAGGGCTAGGGTTACACAGAGTCGGTTACAATGGTAGGAGATCTACATATCCGTATAACCAAGCTTGCCTTCCACGCCAAGGAAAGTCCCATCCGGACACGGGACGAAGTCTTCAATCTTGTATCTTCGTAGTCCAGGAGTCCGGCCAAAGGTATAGTCCGGCTATCCGGACACCCCCCTAATCGAGGACTCCCTCACCCGTCTTCTTCCTTCAGCCAGTAGGCAGAGGAGAGGCGTGGCGCACGCGCGTGCGGCTTCGGCCACCTCCTGCTTCCACATGTGAGCCCTGATCCTTCCCTCGTTGTCGCCCTGGACCCCTCTCTGCCTCTCCCCGTTACTCTCTGCTCTCGCCCCCTCCTCTAACCCTCTCTCTCGAGCACACCCGAGAGCGCCCGCCGCTCGGTGACGCCGCCACCGTGCACGCCTCGCCTTTCGCCGTGTCAAAAGAGAAGCACTGCGACGTCCTGTTCGTTCCCGCCAACGAACGCAACCCCAACCGCGCTGCATCGCCGGAATCAGCAACTTCATCAACCTCGGTACTCACCGCTGCCGATTGTCGATTCGCGTCGTCGAGGACGCCCCCGAGCCCACTGACCCTCCCTTCCGACGCGATATGAGACTTCCTTCGTTCCCCCTTTGTTTTCCGCGTTATTGCCGCCCTCTAGCAAGGTTCCTCGCTTTGCCGGAGCTCGCCGTCGCCATGCCGCGTTGCCTCGGCGCTGGAGCCCCTGCAGGTCGAAGTAGAGCTCAAACCCGAGCTCTTGGAGCTCCTAGGGCACCGCCAAGCCCCTCAGCTCACTTCCCTGTACCCTATGGCCGCATCGCCATCGCATCCGCATTGCTGCCGCCGCTCGAGTCCGCTGCCTGCTCGTATCCGGCCACCCCACGACCTCCCACAAGCCCCCCTAGACGCGCACGAGGCAGAGCCGCCTCCCAGTGCCCTCGGCTGGTCGCCCCATGGCCTCCCGATCGGACGCCGCCGCGTTTCATGGTCGCCGGGGGCCTAACCTCGGCCGCGCCGATGTGGCGCTGGCTTAATTAGTGTTAGTCACCCCTTAGTTAACCCCAGCTCCACTGACATGCGGGCCCCGCCCGCTAACAGTTTTAGTTAGGGCTAATTTAACCATAACTAACCACCAGGGTCACTGACCAATGGGTCCCGCAGGTCAGGTTTGACCTGGACTGGCTCCTGTTGACTGCTGATGTCACTCATGCATCATGCTGACGCAGTAAAGGATTTTCTGGATTTAACAAAATCCAGGAAATTCCAGAAAATAGCTAAAACTTCAGAAATTCATAGAGAACAATCTATAACTCCAATGGAAAAGATTTATATATGAAAAATTATCAGAAAAATCCAATCTATCCATCAGTACAATTTTCATGAATGTTAGAACAAATTCTGGCCGCTGTTTAGGACAAATCATATAAAGGGCATTTAAACCTTCACATATGGAGTTTGAATTCGAAACTAGGGTTCAAACCAACTTCATTTAACTTGTTACTAGCTCAATCAACAACATATTGCCATGTCACATTTAGTGCATCATATTTTTGTATTGCGTTGATTGTGTTCTTTCTTGTTTGCCGGTAATTGTTCCCCCTCAATAGACGTGGTTCCGACGATGAGTTCGATGACACCGATGAAGAACTATACTATCTTCAGAAGTGCCAGGCAAGCAAAACCCCCTTGTTCATTCTGATACAATCCCACTCTCTCGCTCCTGCTCTCTTTTACTGCATTAGGGCACCAATGATTCAATGTTATATGCTGCGGTAGTTGAACCCCTTTCCTCTGCTTGACCTGTCATTGCCATAGTAAATAGATGAAACCCACTAGCATGAGTAGGATTTGTTTGATCCCTGATGTGCCTACTCATTCATGCTTGTTGTCATGCCTGCTACTGCTTAGAGTTGAGTCAGATCTGATTCATCGAGGATGAATTGGAATGTGTTGAACATGTCCTACTGTTGAGAGCTAAGTGTGTGAACACGATTTGGTAAAGGTAGCGGTGAGAGGCCATGTAGGAGTACATGGTGGGTTGTCTCGTTACAGCTATCCTCAGGAACTGAGTTCTGTGTTTGTGATCCATGAACAGTTACTACCACACATTGGGCTCCGGGCGCTCCAAGCTCTCTCGACTTATTAATCAACCTGATCTCTATCCAGGAGTTGCAACTAGTTTCTGGTGTTTGTAGGTAGTGTTAGTAGTCTACCAAGTGGCACCTGGTACTAGTGGGCTTGGGACAGACTAGGCACAGTGGCACGGTGTACCAAGTGGCACCCGGATGGTGGGCTTGGGAACCCTGCTCACATCGTTTGGGGCCGTGAGCGACACCCCGGCCGGATCTCCTTGCGGATGGAACCCGAATAGGCGATAAACCTGGACTAGAGACTTGTGTGGTTAGTCAGGTTGTGGCCGACTCCCTCGCCAGGCTTCCGCTTGAAGGTTGTCGAGGTACACGACATGTACATGGCGATAAGTGGCGAGAGCGTGTGTGAAGAAGTACACCCCTGCAGGGTTATAAATGATCTATTCAAATAGCTATGTTCGCGGTAAAGGACTTCTGGGTTGCGTGTACAGTTCATAGACAAGTGAAAGTGGATACTCTAAAATACGCAAGATAAGCGTGAGTGCTATGGATGGCCTTCTCGTAGGGAGGCGGGAGCGGATCCATAGTGGTGTATTGATATGGTGAATATGTGGACTCATGTGCGCCACCCCAAAAGAGTTACTTGCAGTCGTAGTATAGGATAGCCACTGAGTCAAAGGTGGCTTGCTGTAGTCAAACTCCACCACCCCCTTTGTTGATACTGATGCATATGTAGCTAGTTCTGATGTAAGTCTTGCTGGGTACATTTGTACTCACGTTTCCCTATTTTATGTTTTTGCAGAGAGACTTCAGTCTCGCTAGTAGTACCGCTTGGACTTCGACGCTTAGCTTGTTACCTCAGCTACGATCGTGTACCCTTGGGAGGGTCTTGTAGATAGTGAGGCTTCTTAGCCTTTTTCATATGTAGATGTCTGTACTGAGACATGTTTAGCTTCCGCATGTGCTTGTTGCTTGTATGCTCTGTATGTTGGGTCATGAGACCCATGTTTGTAATACTTGGCTCCTCGGATCCTAATGAATAAATACTTTGAGTCGTAGAGTTTTGTTTTGATGCCATGTTGTATTTACACATATCGAGCATATTGTGTGTATGATTGAAATGCTTGGTATGTGTGGGATCCTACAACCAAGTTGTTTATCCTTGGTAGCCTATCTTATGGGGAAATATAGTCTTGTGCTTCCATGAGCCACAGTAGTCCGCTACAGCCCGGTTCACCGGAGTCCTGCTAGCCAAACACTACTGCTCCGGAACACTTGACTGGCCGGCATGTGATTCACTTCATTCCTGTGTCTGTCCCTTTGGGGAAATGTCACGCGGTGACATCTGGAGTCCTGCCTAGCCTGCTAGAGCCCAGTTCACCGGAGTCCTGTTAGCCCAGTGCTACAGCCCGGATTCGCACGCTGCTGACCGACATGCTCGATGTTGATTCATCTATGCATGTCCCTGTAAGTTAGTGCCACTTTGGGTTCACGACTAGTCATGTCGGCCCGGGTTCTCTGTCATATGGATGCTAGCGACACTATCATATACGTGATCCAAAAGGCGCAAACGGTCCCGGTCCATGGTAAGGCGACACCCGTGGGAATACCGCGCGTGAGGGCGCAAAGTGATATGAGGTGTTACCGGCTAGATCGATGTGACTTGGAATCGGGGTCCTGACACCTTCTCTCTTTTTTATGGCCTTTCTCTTTATTTTTTATTTTTTTATTCCTCACTTGGGACAATGCTCTAGAAAATGATGATCATCACACTTCTATGTATTTACAACTCAATGATTACAACTCCATACTAGAACAAGGTATGACTCTATATAAATGCCTCCGGCGGTGTACCGGGATATGCAATGAACCAAGAGTGACATGTATGAAAGAATTAAGAATGGTGGCTTTGCCACAAATAGTATGTCAACTACCATGCTAAGCAATATGACAATGATGAACGTGTCATGATAATAGGAACGGTGGAAAGTTGCATGGCAATATATCTCGGAATGGCTATGGAAATGCCATAATACGTAGGTATGGTGGCTGTTTTGAGGAAGATATAAGGAGGTTTATGTGTGAAATAGCGTATCATATCACGGGGTTTGGATGCACCAGCGAAGTTTTTACCAACTCTCAATGTAAGAAATGGCAATGCACGGTACCGAAGAGGCTAGCAATGATGGAAAGGTGAGAGTGCGTATAATCCATGGACTCAACATTAGTCATAAAGAACTCACATACTTATTGCAAACAATCTACAAGTCATCAAAAACCAAGCACTACGTGCATGCTCCTAGGGGGATAGATTGGTAGGAAAAGACCATTGCTTGTCCCCGACCGACACTCATAAGGAGGACAATCAAAGAACACCTCATATTTCAAATTTGTTATATAACGTTTACCATACGTGCATGCTACCGGACTTGCAAACTTCAACACAAGTATTTCTCAAATTCACAACTACTCAACTAGCACAACTTTAATATCACTACCTCCATATCTCAAAACAATCATCAAGCATCAAACTTCTCTTAGTATTCAAAGCACTCATAAGAAAGTTTTTACCAATCTTGAATACCTAGCATATTAGGATTATTTAAGCAATTTACCATGATATTTAAGACTCTCAAGATAATATAAGTGAAGCATGAGACATAATATAATGTGGGGCCCACGAGGATGGAGGGCGCGCCTGGGGGGGTAGGCACGCCCCCTATCTCGTGGCTTCCTCCTTGATTTCTTGACGTAGGGTCCAAGTCCTCTGGATCATGTTCATTCCGAAAATCACTTTCCCGAAGGTTTCATTCCATTTGGACTCCGTTTGATATTCTTTTTCTGCGAAACTCTGAAATAGGCCAAAAACTGCAATACTCGGCTGGGCCTCCGGTTAATAGGTTAGTCCCAAAAATAATATAAAAGTGAATAATAAAGCCCAATAATGTCCAAAACAAAATATAATATAGCATGGAGCAATCGAAAATTATAGATACGTTGGAGACATATCAAGCCACTTGTTGTTTCAAAAACAAATTCAGCTTCTGCACAGACTTTGTCACTTACCACAAGCTCGCCGATCACCAGAGTGTGTGTCCTTCAGTTTCCTGGTTTCTTTTGATGCAATAATCGGTTTAGGATGTGGGTTGTGTCGTCGGTTGTGAAATGTTGGGTTCTAGTGCGGATGTTTGGCCTTTGTTGGCCTCTTGGGATGTTGCGATTTCAATCTGGTAGCTTTTAGTCCTTCGTGTTAAGCTGGAGTTGTGCTGAACTTCTTTTGAATTGCGGTGGTTTTCAGTAATGAAAATCGGAAGGGGCAAGCCCTTCTTTAATCAAAAAAATTAATCGTCCTTATATATTCATCAGTCTTGCTATAAGTCGCACTAGATGCTATATAAGTCGAAAGGAAGCGAGCGGAGCCGGAAGAGATTAGTGGGACTCGTCAAGTCGGGCAGTTGCCGAGGCAGCGTGGGGAAGTGGAGACGCCCACGTCCAATCAATCGCCACGCGTCGCCCAAGGCCGCGCTTTGTTGGGGCCCGCAGCGCTCCACACTTGCCCTTTGGCTTCGCCTCGAAGCCAAGTCCGAGCACGCCTTGGGACCGGGGCCTACTGTTGGCGTCCTGGGAACGGGGGTCCCCAGTCTTGCTTGCCTGTGGCCCACAGTGTGGCTCCGCTAGCGGACATGTATGACTCATCTTCACCAGCAAACACCCAAGACCCTCGCGAGGGGCCAAGCCTCACGAGGCGGATGACACAAGACCTCCTCGGGAGCGATAAAGTCTACTACACAACCTTCTTCTTGTAGACGTTGTTGGGCCTCCAAGTGCAGAGGTTCGTAGGACAATAGCAAATTTCCCTCAAGTGGATGACCTAAGGTTTATCAATCCTTAGGAGGCGTAGGATGAAGATGTTCTCTCTCAAGCAAACCTGCAATCAAATAACAAAGAGTCTATTGTGTCCCCAACACACCCAATACAATGGTAAATTGTATACGTGCACTAGTTCGGCGAAGAGATTGTGATACAAGTGCAGTATGGATGGTAGATATGGGTTTTTTAAACTGAAAATATAAAAACAGCAAGGTAGCAAGCGGTAAAAGTGAGCGTAAACGGTATTTCAATGATAGGAAACAAGGCCTAGGGTTCATACTTTCACTAGTGTAAGTCCTCTCAACAATAATAACATAACTGGATCATATAACTATCCCTCAACATGCAACAAAGATTCTCTCCAAGGCCACTAATAGCGGAGAACAAACGAAGAGATTACGGTAGGGTATGAAACCACCTCAAAGTTATTCTTTCCAATCAATCCGTTGGGCTATTCCTATAAGTGACACAAACAGCCCTAGAGTTCGTACTAGAATAACACCTTAAGACACAAATCAACCAAAACCCTAATGTCACCTAGATACTCCAATGTCACCTCAAGTATCCGTGGGCATGATTATACGATATGCATCACACAATCTCAATTCATCTACTCAAACCAACACATAGCACCTCAAAGAGTGCCCCAAAGTTTCTACCGGAGAATCACGATGAAAACGTCTGCCAACCCCTATGCATAGGTTCATGGGCGGAACCCGCAAGTTGATCACCAAAACATACATCAAGTGGCACGTGATATCCCATTGTCACCTCAGATACGCACGGCAAGACATACATCAAGTGTTCTCAAATCTTTAAAGACTCAATCCGATAAAATAACTTCAAAGGGGAAACTCAATCCATTACAAGAGAGAAGAGGGGGAGAAGAAACATTAGATCCAACTATAATAGCAAAGCTCGCGATACATCAAGATCGTGCCAAATCAAGAACACGAGAGAGAGAGATCAAACACATAGCAACTGGTACATACCCTCAACCCCGAGGGTGAACTACTCCCTCCTCGTCATGGAGAGCGCCGGGATGATGAAGATGGCCACCGGTGAGGGTTCCCCCCTCCGGCAGGGTGCCGGAACAGGGTCCCGATTGGGGTTTTGGTGGCTACAGAGGTTTGCAGCGGTGGAACTCCAGATCTAATCTCTGTTCGTAGGTATATATGGGTGCAGGAGGTACATCGGTGGAGCTGCGGGGGCCCCACGAGGCAGGGGGCGCGCCCTAGGGGGTTGGGCGTTCCCCCACCCTCGTGGCTAGCTCCCGTATCTTCTGACGTAGAGTCCAAGTCTATCTGGTGGGTTTCCTTCCAAAAATAACTTCTCCAGTTGATTTCGTTCCGTTTCGACTCCGTCTGATATTCCTTTTCTTCGAAACACTGAAATAGGCATAAAACAACAAATCTTGGTTGGGCCTCCGGTTAATAGGTTTGACCCAAAAATAATATAAAAGTGGATAATAAAGCCCAATATTGCCTAAAACAGTAGATAATATAGCATGGAGCAATCAAAAATTATAGATACGTTGGAGACGTATCAAGCATCCCCAAGCTTAATTCTTGCTCGTCCTCGAGTAGGTAAATGATAAAAAAGATAATTTTTGATGTGGAATGCTAGTTGGCATAATTTCAATGCAAATCTTCTTAATTGTGGTATGAATATTCAGATACGAAAGATTCAAGACAAAAGTTCATATTGACATAAAAAATAATAATACTTCAAGCATACTAATAAAGCAATCATGTCTTCTCAAAATAGCATGGCCAAAGAAAGTTATCCCTACAAAATCATATAGTCTGGCTATGCTCCATCTTCACCACACAAAGTATTTAAATCATGCACAACCCCGATGACAAGCCAAGCAATTGTTTCATACTTTAACATTTTCAAAACTTTTTCAACCTTCACGCAATACATGAGCGTGAGCCATGGATATAGCACTATATGTGGAATAGAATGGTGGTTGTGGAGAAGACAAAAAGAGGGGAAGATAGTCTCACATCAACTAGGCTTATTAACGGGCTATGAAGATGCCCATCAATAGATATCAATGTGAGTGAGTAGGGATTGCCATGCAACGGATGCACTAGAGCTATAAGTATATGAAATCTCAACAAAAGAAACTAAGTGGGTGTGCATCCAACTCGCTTGCTCACGAAGACCTAGGGAATTTTGAGGAAGCCCATCATTGGAATATACAAGCCAAGTCCTATAATGAAAAATTCCCACTAGTATATGGAAGTGATATCATAGGGGACTCTCTATCATGAAGATCTTGGTGCTACTTTGAAGCGCAAGTGTGGTAAAAGGATAGTAACATTGTCCCTTCTCTCTTTTTCTCTCATTTTTTTTATTTTTTAGGCCTTTTCTCTTTTTTTATGGCATATTTTTTTCTCTTTTTTTTGATTCGTCCGGAGTCTCATCCCGACTTGTGGGGGAATCATAGTCTCCATCATTCTTTCCTCACTTGGGACAATGCTCTAAAAATGATGATCATCACACTTTTATTTTTCTTACAACTCAACAATTACAGCTCGATACTTAGAACAAAGTATGAGTCTATATGAATGCCTCCGGCGGTGTACCGGGATATGCAATGAATCAAGAGTGACATGTATGAAAGAATTATGAATGGTGGCATTGCCACAAATACGATGTCAACTACATGATCATGTAAAGCTATATGACAATGATGGAGCGTGTCATAATAGACGGAACGGTGGAAAGTTGCATGGCAATATATCTCGGAATGGCTATGGAAATGCCATGATAGGTAGGTATGGTGTCTGTTTTGAGGAAGATATATGGTGGGTGTATGATACCGGCGAAAAGTGCGCGGTATCAGAGAGGCTAGCAATGGTGGAAGGATGGAAAAAAGTGCGTATAATCCATGGACTCAACATTAGTCGTAAAGAACTCATATACTTATTGAAAAAATCTAGAAGTTATCACAGCAAAGTATTACGCGCATGCTCCTAGGGGGATAGATTGGTAGGAAAAGACCATCGCTCGTCCCGGACCGCCGCTCATAAGGTGGACAATCATTAAACACCTCATGCTCCGATTTCGTTACATAACGGTTCACCATACGTGCATGCTATGGGAATCACAAACTTCAACGCAAGTATTCTTTAAATTCACAACTACTCAACTAGCATGACTCTAATATTATCACCTCCATATCTCAAAACAATTATCATGCTTCAATCTTTTCTTAGTATTCAACACACTCAAAATAATTCTTACAAATCTTTTATGCTTAGCATATTAGGATTTTAAGCAAATTACCATGCTATTTAAGACACTCAAAATAATATAAGTGAAGCATGGGAGTTCATCTATTTCTTCAAAATAAAACTACCACCATGCTCTAAAATATATAAGTGAAGCACTAGAGCAAATGACAAACTACTCCGAGAGATATAAGTGAAGATCAATAAGTAGTCGAATAATTATGCAACTCTGTGAAGACTCTCTAACATTTAAGAATTTCAGATCTTGATACTTTATTCAAACAGCAAGCAAATCTAAAGAAAATAAAATGACGCTCCAAGCAAAACACATATCATGTGGTGAATAAAAATATAGCTCCAAGTAAAGTTACCAATGAACGAAGACGAAAGAGGGGATGCCTTCCAGGGCATCCCCAAGCTTAGACGCTTGGTTATCCTTGAATATTACCTTGTTTTGCCTTGGGCATCCCCAATATTAGGCTCTTGCCACTCCTTATTCCATAGAACATCGAATCCTTACCCAAAACTTGAAAACTTCACAACACAAAACTTAACAGAAAACTCGTAAGCTCCGTTTAGCGAAAGAAAACAAAACACCACTTCAAGGTACTGTAATGAACTCATTATTTATTTATATTGGTGTTAAACCTACTATATTCCAACTTATCTATGGTTTATAAACTATTTTACTAGCCATAGAGTCATCAAAATAAGCAAACAACACAATGAAAACAGAATCTATCAAAAACAGAACAGTCTGTAGTAATCTGTAACTAACGCAAACTTCTGGAACTCCAAAAAATCTAAAATAAACTGGTGGACCTGAGGAATTTGTTTAGTAATCATCTGCAAAAAGAATCAACTAAATATCACTCTCCAGTAAAAAATTCTAGCTAATCTCGTGAGCGCTAAAGTTTCTGTTTTTTAAAGCATGATCATAAAGACTTCACCCAAATCTTCCCAAAGGTTCTACTTGGCACAAACACTAATTAAAACATAAAACCGCATCTAAACAAAATCTAGATGGATTATTTATTCTAAAAATAACCAAAAAGTAAGAAACTAAAATAAAATTGGGTTGCCTCCTAACTAGCGCTATCGTTTAGCGCCCCTAGCTAGGTATGATGATTTCAATGATGCTCACATAAAAGATAAGAATTGAAACACAAAGAGAGCATCATGAAGAATATGACTAGCACATTTAAGTCTAACCCACTTCCTATGCATAGGGATTTTTTGAGCAAACAACTTATGGGAACAAGAATCAACTTGCATAGGAAGGTAAATCAAGCATAACTTCGAGATTTTAAGCACATAGAGAGGAAACTTGATATTATTGCAATTCCTACAAGCATATATTCCTCCCTCATAATAATTTTCAGTAGCATCATGAATGAATTCAACAATATAACCAGCACCTAAATCATTCTTTTCATGATCTACTTGCATAGAAAATTTACTACTCTCCACATAAGCAAAATTCTTCTCATGAATAATAGTGGGAGAAAACTCAACAAAACAACTATCAGGTGATTGAAAATTAAGATCAAGATGACAAGTTTCATGGTTATCATTATTCTTTAAAGCATAGGTGTCATCACAAAAATCATCATAGATAGGAGGCATGCTTTGATCATAGTAAATTTTCTCATCAAAGCTTGGGGTACAAAAAATATCATCTTCATCAAACATAGCTTCCCCAAGCTTGTGGCTTTGCATATCATTAGCATCATGGATATTCAAGGAATTCATACTAACAACATTGCAATCATGCTCATCATTCACATATTTTATGCGAAGAATTCTATGTAATTCTTCTTCTAGTACTTGAGCACAATTTTCCTTCCCATCATTTTCACGAAAGATATTAAAAAGATGAAGCACATGAGACAAACTCAATTCCATTTTTTGGTAGTTTTCTTTTATAAACTAGACTAGTGCTCAAACAAGAAACAAAAAGATTCGATTGTAAGATCTAAAGATATACCTTCACTTACCTAGCCTCCCCGGCAACGGCGCCAGAAAAGAGCTTGATGTCTACTACACAACTTCTTCTTGTAGACGTTGTTGGGCCTCCAAGTGCAGAGGTTCGTAGGACAGTAGCAAATTTCCCTCAAGTGGATGACCTAAGGTTTATCAATCCGTAGGAGGCGTAGGATGAAGATGGTCTCTCTCAAGAAACCCTGCAACCAAATAACAAAGAGTCTCTTGTGTCCCCAACACACACAATACAATGATAAATTGTATATGTGCACTAGTTCAGCAAAGAGATGGTGATACAAGTGCAGTATGGATGGTAGATATCGGTTTTTGTAAACTGAAAATATAAAAACAGCAAGGTAGCGAGCGGTAAAAGTGACCGTAAACGGTATTGCAATGATAGGAAACAAGGCCTAGGGTTCATACTTTCACTAGTGTAAGTCCTCTCAACAATAATAACATAACTAGATCATATAACTATCCCTCACCATGCAACAAAGAGTCACTCCAAAGCCACTAATAGCGGAGAACAAACGAAGAGATTATGGTAGGGTACGAAACCACCTGAAAGTTATTCTTTCCAATCAATCCGTTGGGCTATTCCCATAAGTGTCACAAACAGCCCTAGAGTTCGTACTAGAATAACACCTTAAGACACAAATCAACCAAAACCCTAATGTCACCTAGATACTCCAATGTCACCTCAAGTATCCGTGGGCATGATTATACGATATGCATCACACAATCTCAATTCATCTATTCAAACCAACACATAGCACCTCAAAGAGTGCCCCAAAGTTTCTATCGGAGAATCACGATGAAAACGTGTTCCAACCCCTATGCATAGGTTCATGGGCGGAACCCGCAAGTTGATCACCAAAACATACATCAAGTGGCACGTGATATCCTATTGTCACAACAGATATGCACGGCAAGACATACATCAAGTGTTCTCAAATCTTGTCGGATTTCGGGTTCCGGCAGACCCTTGAGGTTCGAACTCTGGGGTGTGCGTGGAGATTCTGCCCTCTACCTCTCCGTCTCGCAAGGATCTAAACTACCAAAGGAACAACACAACAGACACAAAGTTTATACTGGTTCGGGCCACCGATGTGGTGTAATACCCTACTCCAGTGTGGTGGGTGGATTGCCTCTTGGGCTGATGATGATGAACAGTACAAAGGAGAACAGCCTCGCGAGGGCGTGTTCTGGCTGGGATGATGAACTGCTAGGGGAGTTCAGCCGCCCTTCTCTCTCTCTCTCTCTCTCTCTCTCTGTGTGTGTGTGTGTGTGTGTGTGTGTGTGTGTCTGTACCCGTTCTGTCTAATTCTCACTTCTCACCTCTACCCTGGGGGTGGCTAGTCCTATTTATAGGCAAAGGCCCTGGGCCTCTTCCCAAATATTGAGCGGGAAGGTCGCCAACAATTGGCCAAATTCGAAGGGGAACATACAGTACTCTTATCCTGACTAAAGTCGGTCCTTGCCTGCCAAAGGCCCTGTGGTGACGCCGTCCTGGGCTCCACGATGACCTCCTTCCCACCGTTGGACTGGTCTTGGTCTTGTTGCACCGAAATGGATGCCTTTGCTTGATCCTCTCGCCTGCGCTTGGCCCCTTTGCACCAAAGAGGAAAGGGAGGACACTGCGCGGGCTGGCGCCCGCCTGGCGCCCTTGGTCGTCATGGCTTGCGTCATGGGCACCTCGCGAGCTACCCTGCCTTGATCTTTCCGCCTCCTCATGAGCCATCCTGGCGAGGCTGCGCCTGAGGAAGCGCCGTGTCGTCCACCCCGCGAAGCTTGGCCCCTCTTGAGGGTCTTGAGTCTTGTGTTGATGAAGTTGGGCCATACTGGGCCTCCTTTGCGCCACGCCGCAGGCCCCAGGCACGCAAGTCTGGGGACCCCCGTTCCCAGAATGCTGACAGTAGCCCCCGGGCCCAAGGCGCGCCCGGACTTGGCCGTGCAGAGAGGCGAAAGGGCAAGGGCGAAGTGCCGCGGGCCCTAACAGCCTGCGGCCTTGGGCGCCGCGTGGCGGTTGATTGGGCGCGGGCGTCCCTGCAACCGCGCTGGTTAAAGGCGCAGTGTCTGCCCAGGCCTTGCTCTTCTCTTTCTCCTGTCCCTGCTCAGATCCCCTTTCTTGAGCCTCTCCTTCCTTCCTCCAAACTCCCGGATCTGCTCCCATGTGAACTTGGAAGACATGGCGCCGCGTCAGCCCCCTGCTGAAGCTTGGTTCTCGCCGGCCCTGGACTCGGATGGCGGCGGCATGGGGCGTCAACGGAGCACGGGTGTTCAAGGTCGGCTCCGCCACCCCTGAGGGCCGAGGAAGCACCTTCTACCCACTCTTTGTAAGCTCCATTACTGCGTGCCTGGTGCCTCCTTTCTCCGAGTTCTTCCTCTCTGTCCTCCGCCACTATGACTTGCAAGCTCTGCATCTCCACCCCAACTCCATCCTTCTCTTGGCGATCTTCGCCTACTACTGCGAGGCTCATGCGGGGGTGCAACCCTCAGTGGCCTTGCTGCGCCACTACTTCTACCTCCAGGTCCCTCGTGGTTTCCCTTCCGCATGCGCGAGCTTCGTCGCGTGTGGCGGCGCCATTGCCATCTCAAATCCCGAGAAGAGGATTGAGGGCTTCAGGAGCAAGTGGGTCTTGGTGGACGCCGGGCGCATCCACCCTCGGCTGATCCTACCCACGGAGCAGCCCGTGAGTTCCGGCGACTGGTCCCGGGAGGAGTTTACGGACCCCCGCGCGAAGCCGGTTCTGGAGAAGATGGACGCGGACCTGAAGCCGGCCGGCACGGCGGTGCCGAGGCTGACTGGCGTGTCGCTGCTGAGGGAGTTCCCGGAGCACCAACTGGCCCCGCTTCGGCGGTACTCACCTCCGATGTGGAGGCCTCACCCGAGCCCCGTGGCCTTGGGCGACGAGGATGTGACCGCGGCGCTCCAATCCCTGGTCGGGGGCGAGGTGGCACGGCTGGAGGGCGCGCCTGCGCCCTTGTTCCTTCGCCACGACTGGAAGTAGGTGGTGGAGTCGATGCCTGTCTTCAACGGGGACGGGCCCGTGCCTGCAGTGGCTCCTGAGGGACTGGTGGACGTGTCCTCCGGCGACCCCAGCGGAGAGGAGGGCGAAGAGGAGAGGGAGGAGGGCCCTGACTCCGAGGCAACTGACAGGGAGTCAAGGGCTCCCCTCCCCCGGCGCAAGTCCCGTACTCTCCGCCTTTCGTCAAGCGATGATGATGAGGTCGACGACGTGCTGGGTAGCGGGAGCTCGCCCCCGATCCCGAAGAAGGGCAGAACCGGGCTGATCCCCCGCGGGTCCGCTCCGGCTCCGGGGCGATCCGCAGACTCGCCCTCTGCGCTTGAGGCTGATCCCTCCACCCGGCTTTCTGGCTTCAAGTATGGCCGGAGGCTGCTCGAGTTCTCCAGCGATGACCCGTAAGTGCTTGATCCTTCGCCTTTGTTTCTTGTTCCGCCGCTGGGGCTTGATGTTTGCTTCTCCTTGAATAAGCTGGCGCCCACAGTGAAGAAGCCGAATGGGGCTCCCGAGGCCCCATCCGCGGCGACGCCTCCGCCTGCAGGGGAAGGCGACCGTGACGCACGGGCTTCTCCTGCCCGGTCATCCTTGCGCGGCCTTGCCGAGCTGGCTGGGGCGAGCCCAGCCCCCATGGCCCAGGTGACCCCTGAGGTGACCCCGCCTGCTGCCGGCACCACGGTCGTTGGGGCGCAGCACACTCCGACTCAGGATGCTGTGGTCTCGTAGCCGCTGCCTTCTCCTCCTACTCCACCGTCCGTTGCTCCCCCAACTCCTCCTGCTGCCTCGGGGCGCGCCGATGTTTCCCCTTCTTCTTCCGCCATCCTCGAGCGTGCCGTTGCTGAGCTGGACCGGCTGCGGCAGGATCTTTTCGGCGCCGACCCTCGCCTGGTGGCCGGGCGCCTGGAGCTAGCTTCGGGGTGGATCCGCTCCGACGCCTCGATTCGGGCGGCGCTGGTTCAGGCCTCGACGGCCTGTGACGGGGAAAGGGAGGCCACTCTCGAGGCGAAGGCTGCCCGAGACGCGGCCCTGGAAGAGGTGGTTGGGGTCCGTGGCCGCTGCAAGGAGCTCGAGGACGAGCTGCAGGGCCTGCGGGACCAGCTCGCGAGGGAGGTCCGCCTTCGCCAGGAGCAGGAAGAAGGCGCGAAGGCTCGCGAGGCGGCCATCGAGGATCGGGAGGCCAAGCTCAAGAAGCGCCGCGCCCGCCTAGACGCGCTGAAGAAGGAGCTGGAGGTGATGAAGGCCAAGCTAGACCGCAAGGCTCGGGTTCTTGCCGAGGATCGCGTGGCCTTCGCAGACATGGAGAAAGATGCCCGTGCTTCGCTGAAGACGCTCTACGAGAGCGGCCTAGAGAGCCCGCAGGCCGGTGATGAAGATGGCCCCGCCAAGCTGCTTCCTTTCCTGGTTCGTGCCCTTGGGGATGTCGCCCTTGGCCTCGGCCCCCCGGCCGAGGCCGAGGCGCGGGTCTTGTCCTCTGCTGCGCTGACGCGGGTCTTCGCCCACATCTACCTTCGCGATCCCAGCGCAGACCTCGACGGCCTGCTGGAGCCGGAGAGTGGCGAGGGTGCTGCTGCCGCTATCAAAGCCGTGAAGGGGCGCGCTGAGGCGCTGTTGGGGAAGTTCCGGGCCTTCAGCACCAAACCGAAGCAAAGCGCCGCCGGCCCTACTGCTCCACGAAGTGAGGCCACTCCGCGCTGCCCCACCGCCGACAAGTGACTCCGCTGCCGCTCCTGTTCTTCTTTTACTTCCTGCACATGCATCACGCCTCGAGGAGGCATTTAACTTGCGTTTGGTACTGAGATGAGAGTATGGACTGTAATATTTTGCTTTTAATTTCTTTGAGTTTTATGCTTTTCTTCCCTACTTGCATGTGTTCTACGCCGGCAGAGCCCGGCCGCGCACGTACCTCACCCAGCATTAGCCCCGACCGGAAACCAGGACGGGACCAAAGGAGTGAGGGGCTACATGAAAAGTTAGGCTCCTGGGTCACGATGCTCAGGAGTCCCCCTTGGCGCACGAACAACAAGTAGGGAAGCGTGATGTAGGTGTATCTTCCGTTCTACATCTGCAGAGCCCGACTCCGCGCGTACCTCACCCAGCATAGCCTTTCGGAACTAAGGAGTGAGGGGCTACGGAGCTAGTTAGGCCCCTGAGTCGCGATGCTCAGGGGTCCCCCTTGACGCGCAAACAGCGGGCGGTGAGGTGAGATGCGAGTGGGACCACCGTTCGACGTCTGCAAAGCCTGGCCCCACGCGTACCTCACCCAGCATAGCCTTTCAGAACTAAGGAGTGAGGGGCTACGGAGCCAGTTAGGCCCCTGAGTCGCGATGCTCAGGGGTCCCCCTTGATGCGCAAACGGCCTTCATACCTTGGCTCCGCTCGGGGAGAGACGCGCGACGAACCAGGCCCAAGGAGCCTGGCTGGGTGCCGTACGCCTGGGCGTAACCCCCGAGGGGAGGCGTTGCGATGAGGCTAGACACTGAGCTTTGGGCTCCCTGAGGTTGATGCGGCCCGGAGGCCACCCTCAGTTGTTTATCACCAGCGCGGAGCATAGCGCTTCCGTATGTGTACGGGCATAGCCGCTCCTCGGTAGTGTCGTCAGCCAGCATGGAGCATGCTGCTTCCACTGGTACATGGGAGGGGGCTCCCCTTCGGGAGGAGCCCCCGAGGCGTGTACAGCCCCGCCCTGGCACGTGGCCGTCACGGTAGGGCTAGGTGAGGTGTATCTGGGCACCTGTGAGCCAGCGCGGGACTCACGAGGCCCTACCTCTAGGCGGGTTGTGCCTGGCACTGGGCCGTATCTTGAAATGTGTTCCTGCAGATTGGGTTAGATGCCGGCACTCTACGTCCTCAGGTCCCGGCCCTCGAGCTTGTCTCAACCGTCGCTGGTATGCCGTGGACAAGGCCAGAGGGTGAGGGCTGGAGAGCCAGTAAGAGCCCTGAGTCGTGATGCTCAGGTACCCCCCCTTTAACGTGCAAGTGGTCGACATTGGGAAGAAGAGGTGCCGTGAACAGGCGTCAAGTAATCAAGCATGATAGGGGAATGCATAGTTGGAAATAAACGCAAAGAAGATACACGCCACTAGGCCTGGCCCGAGCAGCCTGGGGATGATGCAGCCCGAGGGGCGCCCCCAACGAAGCAAGCTAACGATCAAAAACTAAAAAACGATAAATGCCGCAGGGACGGACCCACGCGGCCTGGGAATGAAGCAGCCCTGGGGGGCGTTCCCAGCCGGAAATGAAGCTTGAAAGATGTCACCTGGGGTTGTCGCGGATGAAGTGGTGTTGGTGTAGCAGACACGATGGGCTGCGGGAACCGATCCTCACGAGCCCCTAGGCCCAGGGGCCTAAGGAGGCTCCGGAGGCGCTGGTGGCTCCTCGCGAATCATCTCCATCTCCGCCAGGACTGCGGAACGCCTGTCTTCCTGAGTCTCCATGATGCCCCTCATGAGGCGTTGGTACGCAGCAGCCGCGCTCGGCAGGCCATAAGGCATGCGAGCATAGCTGTGGGGGGGACCTCCAAAACGCCCCACTTGCGAGGGCCAGAGGCGTTCTGTCATGGCGACTTGATTGAGCCCTGGTACGTCGATGCAGATGCGCAGCCCACCATCCTCGCCTGGATGGGGGGCCACAGCTGGTAGACGGCGGCAACCTCTCATGATTCTTGATTCTTGTAGTTCTTGAACGGCCTGGTTAACGAACTCCTGCTGGTCTGACTCTCCTTGCCTTGCTCCTTCTTGAGGGAAACGTGCTTCGATGCACGCCTCCACGTGGTGCCCAAGCGCCTCCCTCGTAACCCCGGCTAGGTCGGTGGCCCTCCAGGTGAGATCCCCCGAGCCTTGCCTGAGGAGGGCGCCGGGCGCGCTTTCCTATGCGATGGACGGAGGGTCCCCTTGGGCAGACACGGGCCCTGAGGGGCTGAGCCTGATGATGTCTTCTTCTTCTTGGGGGTGATCTCGGGAGGCCTCCTGCTTCCGTGATCCGGGTCTTCTAGTGACGCGGCCTGAAAGGCTCGCTCCAGGGAACACACTGCATCCTTTTCTTTACACGGCACCGTCATGACTCCGCCACTTCCTGGCATCTTGAGGACGTTGTAGCCATGATGAGTTACGGCCATGAATTTGGCCAGCGCCGGGTATCCGAGGATGGCCTTGTACGACAGGCGGATGTGAGCGACGTCGAAGTCGATGAGCTTGGTGCGGTAGTTCTTGTGGGCCCCAAAGGTGACAGGGAGGCGGACCTGCCCAATCGGGACCGTGGAACCGTCGGTGACTCCGGAGAAAGGCTTGTTGGCTGAAGCTGGTCATAGGGCAATTGGAGATTGTTGAATGTTTCCACGGACAGGACGTTGAGCCCTGCCCCACCGTCGATGAGGGTCTTGGTGACCAGTACGTTGCTGATGACTGGAGAGCAAAGCATCAGGAGGACCCCGGCTGTGGCCGCACACTTCAGCTGATCCGCTGAGCTGAACGTGATGGTGCACGCTGACCACCTGAGAGGGCGCGTTGCTTCGAGCCTGGGAAGGACTGCATTCACTTCGTGGGCAAACTGCTTGAAGATGCGTTGGGAGGCTGGGGCTTGAGCTCCGCCCAGGATGCAGGCTATTGCGCGCAGCTCCTGGAAGCCCCCAGCCCCTTCGTCTTGGTGGCGGTCCTCGTTCCTCCTTGGCTGAGGTGGCAGCGGGGGAAGGCCTGCGTTGCCCTGCAGGCGATCCTCACGAGGCTGATCCCTCCAATCCCCCTCGCGAGGTAGGTCCCGCCAGCGGTCCTCACGAGGTTGATCATGCCACCCTTGGCGCGGGCCGCGATCTTCCCAGCGTCCTGGGTTTCTCCCTCCTCCTAGGCCGTAGCCCCGGTCAGCGCGGTCAGGGCGTTGGCCGATCCTTCCTTCTCGCATGGCATTCATTGGTGTTGTAGGTGTGGAGGTCGTGGTACACGCAGTATCGGCTGCCCCTGGAGGATTCGGGCAGATCCTTGCCTCGCTTGGTGTCAGGCTCTGCAGCGAGCACGGCAGCCCCCTTGCGCTTCACGTCCTTGGCCTTGGGTTTCTTCTCTTCTAGGTCTGCGGCGGGCAGCTCGAGGAGGGAGAGACGCCGCTCCTCAGCCCTGGTGCACTTGGTCGCCAAGTTTGACAACTCCAGGGAGGTGCACAGGTCTTCATGCATCGCCAGCTCCTCCTTCATCTTGACGTCGCGCACGCCGTCGGAGAAGGCTGAGATGATGGCTTCCTCGGACACCTTGGGGATCTTGAGTCGCGCGCTGTTGAAGCGCTGGATGTACTTTTGCAGGGTCTCTCCGGTTTGCTTCTTGATGCGGCGCATGTCGCTCACGGCGGGCGGCCGGTCACGAGTACCTTGGAAGTTGGCGATGAAGCGGGTGCGCATTTGGTCCCAGGAAGAGATCGTGCCTGGGGCCAGGTTAAGGAGCCAGGTACGAGCCCCTTCCTTGAGCGCCATGGGGAACCAGTTCGCCATGACCTTCTCGTCTCCACTGGCAGCTTTGATGCCCAGCTCGTAAAGCTGGAGGAACTCGGCGGGGTCAATCGTGCCATCGTTGTGAGGAGGCAGGTCTGGCTTGAACATGCCGGGCCACGCAACGCTGCGCAGGTCGGTGGTGTAGGCGCGGCCGCCGGCCGTGGCCACGGGAGGCTTCGGTCGAGGGAGACCTTGGTCTTGCGGGTCCCCATGCGCTGCAGCTGGGAGCAGCGCGGGGTCTTGACATGCCGGAGCTGGAGCAGGGTCGCGGCGAGCCGGAGCAGGGAGCGCTCGGGCAGCTTCTTGCGGTCGAGGGACTTCTTGGCAGCTCCGTTGTTGCTGGGCTGGCGCCTGACGGAGCGGGTTCCGCCCAGGGGCCATGCGCCTTGGAGCCATGGCGTCTTCATGGACGAGGGGCGGCTGGTACGCCCCCGGAACTTCATTGCCAGCGCGTGGCAGGGTGCGGCGCAGCGGGGCGGACGGTGCAGGAGAGCCCCCCTGCGGCGCGGACGAGCTCGGCGACGCGGTCGAGCCACTCTTCGTAGACGTCGTCGACGGGACGGTAGCGCAGGAGCTCGTTTGCCGCGATGAGCGCAGCTCGAGCTTCCAAGGGCGCGCGGAGCGCGTGGGACGAAGAGCCAGCTGGCGTGAGCGACGGAGTAACGGTGCGGCCGTCTCGCCGCACGGACGGGTGCTGAGACGACGCTTGCTGCTCGTTCCCCGCCGGGCCGGTGGCGGTGTTGATGGCGGGCGACGGGGAACGACGAGGACGCCCACCGACAGGAGCTGTCTGGGCGACACGGGAGGCGATGGCGGCCCGGCGCTCAGCGCGGGCCCGACGGGCGTCGGACATGGACGCGACGGTCGGCGGAGAACAAAGCGGTGGAAGACAAATTCTGGCGCACCCCTACCTGGCGCGCCAAATGTCGGATTTCGGGTTCTGGCAGACCCTCGAGGTTTGAACTCTGGGGTGCGCGCGGAGATTCTGCCCTCTACCTCTCCGTCTCGCAAGGATCTAAACTACCAAAGGAACAACACAACAGACACAAAGTTTATACTGGTTCGGGCCACCAACGTGGTGTAATACCCTACTCCAGTGTGGTGGGTGGATTGCCTCTTGGGCTGATGATGATGAACAGTACAAAGGAGAACAGCCTCGCGAGGGCGTGTTCTGGCTGGGACGATGAACTACTAGGGGAGTTCAGCCGCCCTTCTCTCTCTCTCTCTCTCTCTCTGTGTCTGTACCCGTTCTGTCTAATTCTCACTTCTCACCTCTACCCTGGGGGTGGCTAGTCCTATTTATAGGCAAAGGCCCTAGGCCTCTTCCCAAATATTGAGCGGGAAGGGCGCCTACAATTGGCCAAATTCGAAGGGGAACATACAATACTCTTATCCTGACTAAAGTCGGTCCTCGCCTGCCAAAGGCCCTGTGGTGACGACGTGACCTCCTTCCCACCGTTGGACTGGTCTTGGTCTTGTTGCACCGAAATGGATGCCTTTGCTTGATCCTCTCGCCTGCGCTTGCCCCCTTTGCACCAAAGAGGAAAGGGAGGACACTGCGCGGGCTGGCACCCGCCTGGCGCCCTTGGTCGTCATGGCTTGCGTCATGGGCACCTCGCGAGGTACCCTGCCTTGATCTCTCCGCCTCCTCGTGAGCCATCCCGGCGAGGCTGCGCCTGAGGAAGCACCGTGTCGTCCGCCCCGCGAGGCTTGGCCCCTCGCGAGGGTCTTGAGTCTTGTGTTGATGAAGTTGGGCCGTACTGGGCCTCCTTTGCGCCACGCCGCAGGCCGCAGGCAGGCAAGTCTGGGGACCCCCGTTCCCAGAACGCCGACAAATCTTTAAAGACTCAATCCGATAAAATAACTTCAAAGGGGAAACTCAATCCATACAAGAGAGAAGAGGGGGAGAAGAAACATAAGATCCAACTATAATAGCAAAGCTCGCGATACATCAAGATCGTGCCAGATCAAGAACACGAGAGAGAGAGAGAGAGAAAACACATAGCTACTGGTACATACCCTCAGCCCCGAGGGTGAACTACTCCCTCCTCATCATGGAGAGTGCCCGGATGATGAAGATGGCCACTGGTGAGGGTTCCCCCCTCCGGCAGGGTGCCGGAATAGGGTCCCGATTGGGATTTTGGTGGCTACAGAGACTTGCGGCGGCGGAACTCCAGATCTAATCTCTGTTCTGGAAGTTTTACGATACGTAGGTACATATGGGTGCAGGAGGTACGTCGATGGAGCTGCGGGGGCCCCACGAGGCAGGGGGGCATGCCCAGGGAGGTGGGCGCGCCCCCACCCTCATGGCTAGCTCCCGTATCTTCTAACGTAGAGTCCAAGTCTATCTGGTGGGTTTCCTTCTGAAAATAACTTCTCCAGTAGGTTTCGTTCCGTTTCGACTCCGTCTGATATTCATTTTCTTCGAAACACTGAAATAGGCATAAAACAACAAATCTGGACTGGGCCTCCGGTTAAGGTTAGTCCCAAAAATAATATAAAAGTGGATAATAAAGCCCAATATTGCCTAAATCAGTAGATAATATAGCATGGAGCAATCAAAAATTATAGATACGTTGGAGATGTATCAAGCGACCTCACCAGGCTGTCTCACGAGGAGCGGAGAGATCACGACAAAGGGACACCTCGCGAGGTTCCTGTGACGCAAGCCATGACGACTGGAGCCAGGCGGGCGCCAGCACGCACTGTCCTCGTTTCCTCTTTGGTTCTAAAGGGGCAAGCACATGCGAGGAGTCCCGAGGCATCAGGAAAAGGTTTCCATATTGGTGCAACGAGACGAAGACCAGTAGGATGACAAGAGGAGGTCACCGTGGAGCCCAAGACGGCGTCACTGCCAGAGCCATTGGCAGGCGAAGACCACCTTTAGTCAGGATATCTTGTACTAGTTGTCCCCCTCCAAATTGGCCGTTGTGGCATCCCTTCCCGCTCAATATTTGGGAAGAGGACCAGGGCCTCTATAAATAGGACTAGCCACCACCATAGGAGGCATCTCATTTGGGACTGCATCCGTTCCATCCTCGCACTCTCCAAGCACAAGAACACCTCTTCTCAGGAGTCTGTTCTTCTCTTGTACTATTCATCCTTATCCCAAGAGGCAATCCAGCACACCACACTTGAGTACGGTATTACACCACAACGGTTGCCCAAAGCAGTATAAATCTTGTGTCTCCTGGGCTGCGAGTTCGTCAAGCTAGGCTTTGAGATTGCGGTGAGGGTGAGAGAGTGATTAGGTAGTGAGAGATCTTTGTGCGCACTCCAGTGTTCGAACCTCAAGGGTTTAGCCGGAACCCGAAATCCGACACGCACAGCCGCCCGAAGACGATCTTCCTCAAGGAGTGTCACGTTATCTTGCCGCAACTGCTCTTGCTCAAGCTTGTCATAAGTGAGCACTCAAGGTGATCCGTATGTGAGTTCCATGGGGAGAACTGCTTCTGGCCCATATACCAGGGAAAAGGGTGTCTGGCCGCTGGCTTGATTTGGCATCGTTCTGATCGACCAAAGAACCGTCAGCAACTCATCAATCCAGTGCCTTCCACACTTGTGCAGCCTGTCAAAAGTCTTCGTCCTCAGGCCTCGCAGTACTTCAGTGTTTGCCCTCAGCACCTGGCCATTGCTCTGTGGGTGTGCCACTGAGGCGAAACAAACCCTGCTACCGAGGTCCTGGATGTATTGCATGAAGGTGCGGCTTGTGAACTACGTGCCGTTGTCGGTGATGACCCTGTTCGGCACACCAAAACGGCAAACTAGCCCCTTGAAGAACTTGACACGTGACTGTGTTGTCACCTTCCTCACTACCTCCACTTCGGGCCACTTTGTGAACTTGTCGATTGCGACCTACAAGTACTCAAAGCCCCCAACAGCACAGGGGAAGGGGCATAAGATGTCGAGCCCCCAGACCGAAAATGGCCAAGAGAGATGGATTGTTAGAAGGGCTTGAGCTGGTTGATGAAGCGTCTTCGAATGGAACGACACGCTTCACACGTGGTTACTAGCGCAACTGCGTCCTGTGGGGCTGTGGGCCATAAGAAACCTTGCTGGAATGCCTTGCCGGCAAGGGCTCTTGACCCTATGTGGGAGCCAAAATTACCTCCATGTATCTCTGCCAACCGTTCTAGCCCGTCCTCTTGAGGAATGCACTTCAGCCTGACTCCGTTTGGTCTCCTTCTGTACAAGGTATCATCTACAGACTCGTACATGTTGGACCGACGGGCTACTTTCTCTGCTTCTTCCTGCTCCTTGGGGAGCTCTCCTGTTTGGAGGAAACGGACGGTGGGCTACACCCATGCCGGAGGCTGGGGCTCGACAGCAAGGACCAAAGGCACATTTTCGGCCGCAGGAGCGGTTGCCTCTACGATCAGGGCCTGGGGCCCCATCATAGGTAGTTGCCCCTCGGCAAGCTTGGGGTACCCAGCAACCTCCTCGCCGGCGGCTCCTGGGAGCTCGGCGGGAAGGTACTTGCCGGGGCTTGACTTCCTTTGCTTGTTCTGCCCCACTGATGGCTCTATGGATGGTTGTATTAACTGAAGTACAATGGTACCTGGTTCCACAGGCAACTTGAGGGGACCGCGTTTCGACAGGTCGTCCACAATGCTGTTCTCCACTCGGGGAACATGTTCTGCCTGTAGGCCATCAAAACGTTCTTCCAACTTCCTCAATTCATTGATGTAGGCCTCCATCAATGGGCTATGATAATCCTTGTTGACTTTCTTGACGACGAGCTGCGAATCACCTCTGATGATGAGCTTCTTGATTCCAAGGTCCGCCATGATACTGATACTCACAAGCAACCCCTCGCACTCCGCCGTATTGTTCATTGATTTTTCCAGGGGAAGTGCATCTGGATTATGTACTTGAGGTGCTCTCCAGTGGGTGCGACGAGTAGCATGCCAGCACCAACGCCTTGGAGTGAGAAAACTCCATCAAAGTACATAATCCACTCACTACTCGTCTCCTTGCTGGGAAGGGTGGTCTCTTGGATCTACTCGTGGGGCGTTGCAGTCCACTCTACTATGAACTCTGCCAAAGCTCGGCTCTTGATCGTTGAAGTACTTTCAAACCTGAGGCCAAAGCTCGACAGCTCCAATGCCCACTCCACAATCCTCCCCGTCGCATCTGGGTTGTGCAATATCTGTTGCAAAGGGAGGCGGTTGACGACGGTGATCTCGTGCGCATGGAAATAGTGGTGCCGCTTTCTCGAGGCCATGAGAAGGCTGAAAAGTGGCTTCTGCATTCTAGAATATCTGGACCTAGCCCCCTGCAAGAGGGAACTGACAAAATATACTGGGTGTTGTACCATCTTCTTCTTCTGTCCCACTTCACCAATCCGCTCAGGTTCTGCCTCGCCGGGTTTGGCCGAGCCGGGGGTTCTGACTTGCCGGTGTCAGGCTCTGCCGGGGAAGACCCCATCCTGCCATCCGACGGCTCTGCTGCCACTGCTGCTTCTCCCTCAGGTTCCACCAGCGCAACACTAACCACTTGATTCGTTGCTCCTAAGTACAGCAGTAACGGCTCTCGTGGTTTAGGCACGACTAGTATTGGCATGGAGGAGAGGTACCTCTTTGATGACCCACAAGTATAGGGGATCTATCGTAGTCCTTTCGATAAGTAAGAGTGTCGAACCCAATGAGGAGCAGAAGGAAATGATAAGCGGTTTTCAGCAAGGTATTCTCTGCAAGCACTGAAATAATAGGTAACAGATAGTTTTGTGATAGGATAATTGGTAACGAGCAACAAGTAACAAAAGTAAATAAAGTGTAGCAAGGTGGCCCAATCCTTTTTGTAGCAAAGGACAAGCCTGGACAAACTCTTATATAGAGAAAAGCTGTCCCGAGGACACATGGGAATTATCGTCAAGCTAGTTGTCATCACGTTCATATGATTCGCGTTCGGTACTTTGATAATTTGATATGTGGGTGGACCGGTGCTTGGGTGTTGTCCTTACTTGGACAAGAAACCCACTTATGATTAACCTCTATTGCAAGCATCTGCAACTACAACAAAAGTATTAAGGTAAACCTAACCATAGCATGAAACATATGGATCCAAATCAGCCCTTACGAAGCAACGCATAAACTAGGGTTTAAGCTTCTGTCACTCTAGCAACCCATCATCTACTTATTACTTCCCAATGCCTTCCTCTAGGCCCAAATAATGGTGAAGTGTCATGTAGTCGACGTTCACATAACACCACTAGAGGATAAACAAGATACATCTCATCAAAATATCGAACGAATACCAAATTCACATGACTACTAATATCAAGACTTCTCCCATGTCCTCAGGAACAAACTTAACTACTCACAAAGCATATTCTTGTTCATGATCAGAGGAGTATTAATATGCATAAAGGATCTGAACATATGATCTTCCACCAAATAAACCAACTAGCATCAACTACAAGGAGTAATCAACACTACTAGCAACCTACAGGTGCCAACCCCAGACTTAGAGACAAGAATTGGATACAAGAGATGAACTAGGGTTTGAGATGAGATGGTGCTGGTGAAGATGTTGATGGAGATTTCGCTCTCCCGACGAGAGGAACGTTGGTGATGACGATGGCAATGATTTCCCCTTCTCGGAGGGAAGTGTCCCCGGCAGAACAGCTCTGCCGGAGCCCTAGATTGGTTCTGCCAAGGTTCCGCCTCGTGGCGGCAGAGTCTCGTCCCGAAAGCTTGCTTATGATTTTTCTTCGGACTAAAGACTTCATATAGCAGAAGATGGGCACCGGAGGGCCAACAAGGGGCCCATGAGGCAGGGGGCGCTCCCAGGGGGGTAGGGCGCGCCCCCACCCTCATGGACAGGTGGAGGCCCCCTTGACGTATTTCTTCCGCTCAGTATTTTTTATTATCTACAAAAATAACTTTCGTGGAGTTTCAGGACTTTTAGAGTTGTGCAGAATAGGTCTCTAATATTTGCTCCTTTTCCAGCCTAGAATTCTAGCTGCCGGCATTCTCCCTCCTTATGTAAACCTTGTAAAATAAGAGAGAATAGGAATAAGTATTGTGACATAATGTGTAATAACAGCCCGTAATGCAATAAATATCAGTATAAAAGCATGATGCAAAATGGACGTATCAACTCCCCCAAGCGTAGGCCTCGCTTGTCCTCAAGCGGAAGCCGAAAACGATAAATATGTCCACATGTTTAGAGGTAGAGGCGTCGATAAAAAATAATACGGACATGAGGGCATCATGGTTATTCTCAAAACAGCAACATATATGGATAATGTCATATGATTTCTTATGCTGAAGTAATAATCTATTCACAATGCAAAGTACGAATCAGAAAGTTTACTGAGAACTAACAAACTATAATCTCAGTCACTGAAGCAATTGCAATTAATCATAATGTCAGAAAGAGCCTATGTCAGAGCTTTCTAGCAAGTCCACATACTCAACTATAATTTAGTCTTTCATAATTGCTAACACTCACGCAATACTTGTGGTTACGGAATTTTAACCGGACACAGAGAAAGATAGGGGCGTATAGTTTCGCCTCCCAACCTTTTACATCAAGGGTAATGTCAACAATAATAGTTCATGCTAACTTACATCCAATTAGATATATATATCAGGATCTTTCCAACATCCTGTGCTTGCCAAAGGATAAAATATAAAAAGGAAAGGTGAAGATCACCATGACTCTTGCATAAGGTAGAAGATAATAATAAAAGATAGGCCCTCGCAGAGGGAAGCGGAGGTTGCCATGCGCTTTCAGGGTTGGATGCACAAAATCTTAACGCGAAAGAACGTCACTTCATATTGACACTTGTGATATGAACCTTTATTATGCAGTCCATCGCTTTTATTTCTTCCACATCACAAGATCGTATAAAGCTTATTTCCTCCATACCAATCAATCATACATATTTAGGGAGCAATTTTTATTGCTTGCACCGATGACAACTTACTTGAAGGATCTTACTCAATCCATTGGTAGGTATGGTGGACTCTCGTGGCAAAATTTGGTTTAAGGGTATTTGGAAGCACAAGTAGTATCTCTACTTGGTGCAAAGAATTTGGCTAGCATGAGGGGGAAAGGCAAGCTCAACATGTTGGATGATCCATGACAATATATTTTATCTCAGATATAAGAAAACATAACCCATTACGTTGTCTTCCTTGTCCAACATCAACTCTTTAGCATGTCATATATTAATGAGTGCTCCCAATCATAAAAGATGTCCAAGATAGTATATTTATATGTGAAACCTCTCTTTCTTTATTACTTCGTATTAATTGCAATGATGACCAAAGCTATGTTTGTCAACTCCCAACAAATTTTAATCATCATACTCTTTCTATGTGAAGTCATTACTCTCAATAAGATCAATATGATCGCTTTGTTTCTTTTTATTCTTTTCTCTTTTCTTTTTTTTACTCAAGATCATGGAAAAATAATCAAGCCCTTGACTCAACACTCATCTTTATTATATAGCTCACGAACTCGATTATAAAGAGGGATCATAAAGCAAAAACTCAAAACTAGATCATACCAAAACTTTATTCTACTAGATCAAGATACTACTTAATAGGATCAAACTAAGAAAAACGGTAAAGAAAGGAGATGTGGTTGTGATACGATACCGGGGCATCTCCCCGAAGCTTTGCAATTGCCAAGGGGAGTGCCCATACCCATGTGATTATGTTTCCTTCTTCGAAGGTGATGAAAAAAGGGTTGTTGATGATGTAAATTGTGCTTTAAGCTTCTTCATATTGTAATTGAGGAGAGCAATTTCCTCCTTTAAATCATTGACCTCCGACTCCAGCTTCAAGATCTTGTCACATAAATCTCATTTGCTTTTCTGCCGAAAACGCGAAGGAATAGATCGGTTGTTAGATAGCTTAGCCCTCTAAGGGAGACTAGATTTCTTGAACTTCACGTGCATATCCCTAGGTTGAGGTAGAGGGATATCCTCCTCTTCCGAACTTGAATCATTGATCCTCATCAAATAAGCATCCTCCTCCTCATCCGTAGTTTGACCACAAGGAGATAGATCCCCATAGGTCTTTGGGTCAGCAATGAGGTGTGAGACATAGCTCTCTCCGTCGGAATCCTGAGATGACATCTTGCTCCAAACCTGCTACAGAGACAACTCGAAACAAAAACAAAGGATATTTGTGTGATACAGGAGTCAAAACCTTCGGGAGATTATATAATGAATTTTTACCGACCAAAATACGCATCGTACAAGAAAAGGACTCCGGAGAGCACACACTACAAAAAAAAGACACATCCGTGACATTTTGGGCCGAACGATTTTTTTTCTGTCATACATATGACACTTCTATGACGATAATTGTGACAAAACCCGGTATCATCATAGATGTGGTGGGCTCCTACTTCTATTACAAAAAATCATGACAGAAAATGGGCTTTTCATCCTGGGCGGGCCGGAGACGTAGCTGCATGACATTCTTTGGGCCGTCCATGACGGAAAAAACCGTGGTAGAAGCGAGGGGAGGAAAATTTCAGGGAGTTCCCAGTTACGGTGAGAGGTCGGGGTCGAGCGATGCGCGTTTCTCTCATACACGTATGCGCGTGTGTGCGAGGCGCTGGCTCTAACTGAACCCGAGCAAGGCGTTGGTCTCGAACTGAATCTGAGCGATTGCACTGCAGGCTACGGGTTACTGAACCCGAGCGATCGATCGATGGCTGTTAACTGAACCCGATCGAGCGATTCCTTCGCTATTGCTGCTAACTGAAGCCGATCGATGGGATGAACAGTGAGTGTTGCGGGGGGGGGGGGGTTTAGATGAAAAGTGAGCGGTGGCGTTACCTCTAGATGAACAAGACCCCCTGGTGTGGTGGAGGGTTGGATGAACAGTAGACGGTGGAGGGGTGCCCGCGGAGGGGTGGTTGAACAGGACCCCGTGGTGTGGAGGGCTGGATGAACAGCAGACGGTGGAGGAGTGCCCGTGGAGGGGTGGTTGAACAGGACCCCGTGGTGTGGAGGGCTAGATGACTAGTAGACGGTGGAGGGGTGGTTGAACAGTAGCCGGTGGAGTAGCGTGCGGTGGAGGCTAGATGAACAGGAGTCCGTGGAGGCTGGAGGAGGTCGACGGTAGCCCGTGGAGGCTCGAGGAGGTCGACGGTGGAGATGAACAGTATCCCGTGGAGTCCCGTTTTGCGGTACGCCACAGCCCTCCCGATGAACAGGACCTCCGTTTCGACCGTAGGAGGTCCGTTTCGTCCGTTTTGCGGTACGCCACACCCCTCCCGATCAACAGGACCCCCGTTTCGACTGTAGGAGGTCCGTTTCCTCTGTTTTACGGTACGCCACACCCCTGCCGATCAACAGGACCCCCGTTTCAACCGTAGGAGGTCCGTTTCCTCTGTTTTGCGGTACGCCACACCCTTCGTTTCCATCGCCTGTTCCGTCCAAGCCCTCCCAATGAACATGACCACACATTCCGTTCCGACCCAGCCAGTTGGCTCCCACGCGTTACGTTGCCTCTCGATGAACACGACGCATTCCGTTGCCTCCTCATGAACATGACGCATTCTATTGCCTCCCCATGAACACGACGCATTCCGCTGCCTCCCCACGAACACGACGATGATGCTGTTTCTCCGTTCTGATCCAGCCATGTCAACGAGCCCTCGCCGTACGTATGCGCGAGTAGGCATTCGAGACCCCGCCCGTATGTACACATACGTGGCCGTTTTTTCTTTCTTGCACCCTGGCCGCTGTATGTACGTGTACATGCTACGTGCGCGCCTCTACTACGACACATGCGCGCCTCTACATCCACCAGTATATATGTACGTACACGTTCGTGACCAGAATGACAACGCTACGTACGCTTTGACCAGGTGGGTCCCGACTATCAGGCAGTTCCTTGCCTGCGAAGATGTAGCTGGTGGGTCCTAGCAGTCAGGGGGCGAATCGTTTTTTTTTTGCCAGGACGCACTTCCTTGCATGCGAAGATGCAGCTGGTGGGTCCCAGCCTTCAGGGGGCGGATCATTTTTTTTGCCCGGACGCACTTCCTTGCATGCGAAGATGTAGCTGGTGGGTCCCAGCAGTCAGGGGCAAATGTTTTTTTCATGAAATACGGTGGCCCGTACTGTGGGTCCCCGCTGTCAGGTGGAGGAATAATTATTTTGCACGTAATAAGGAGGCACTTCCTTGCTGCAGTCGTGGACCAGCTGTCAGCCTCTCCACGTACAGTCCATGTCCGATGGAAGCCATTCCTTGACCATGTTGACCACGCCGCGCCGAGAGCACCAGGGCGGTGGACGATGGCAAGGCCTACGAAGGGGACGACGAGGAGCCGGGGAAGACGCGGAAGTGGAAGCCCGCGCGGAGAGGAGTACGAGGGTTCACTGGTTCGGTTGCCGTCACCGCAGGGCCTGGCGAGCTGTGAGAATAGTTGGGGGCGGTGAGGCCTCCGCGGCAGCACAACTGGCCACGGGAGGCAGGAGCATGCGGCACGACCGGCTCTGCTTTGGGCGGCTGGAGCAAGAAGACCAGAGGTTGAAGAAGCACTATGGCTGTTGGATGGACATCGTACGGTCACTGGAGCTAGAATCGTTTATATTGACTAAGTTGACAAAGCCCTCCATCCCCGTCAACTTAGTAGGCCCACAAGTCAGCCTCCCACCAAGGTGGGTCCCAGCTAGCAGGGGGTATTCATTTTTTTGTGCGTAATAAGGAGGCACTTCCGGTGGGTCCGAACTGACAGCAGGGGGAACATTTTTTTCGTGAAATACGGTGGGAAGTCGGGTGGGTCCCAGCAGTCAGGGGCAAACGTTTTTTTCTCGAAATACTGGTGGGCGTCCGGTGGGTCCCTGCTGTCAGGTGGGGGAATAATTATTTTCCGCGTAATAAGGAGGCACTTCCTTGCGGCTGTCGTGGACCCATCTGTCAGCCTCTCCACGTACAGTATTCTTCCGATGGAATTCGGTCATTAACCACATTGACCACACTGCACCGAGAGCACCTGGCGGTGGATGACGGCGAGGCCTAGGAAGGGGACGACGCGGAGCCGGGGAAGACGTGGCAATGGATGCCCACGCGGAGAGGAGTACGAGGGTTCACTGGTTCGGCCGCGCTGCCGTCGTCGCAGAATAACAGGGGGTGTGGGTGAGTGGAGTGGAGGGATGGCCTGGCCAGCGGTGGGAGTAGTATGGGGGCGGTGAGGCCTCCGCGGCAGCACAACCGGCCACGGGAGGTAGGAGCAGGCGGCACGACCGGCGCTGCTTTGGGCGGCTGGAGCAAGAAGACCAGAGGTTGAAGAAGCACTACGACCGTTGGATGGACATCGTACGGTCAGTCGAGGTAGAATCGTGCATATTGACTAAGTTGACAAAGCCTTTCGTCTCCGTCAACTTAGCAGGCCCACTATACTGGGTCCTAGCTAGCAGCGGAGTATTCATTTTTTTGTGTGTAATAAGGAGGCACTTCCTTGTGTGCGAAGATATAGCTGGTGGGTCCGAGTTGTCAGCGGCGATAACGTTTTTTTCACGAAATACAGAGGCCCTTTCGGTGGGTCCCAGATGTCAGGTGGAGGAATCATTATTTTGCGCGTAATAAGGAGGCATTTCCTTGCGTGCGGCCGTGGACCCAGCTGTCATCCTCTCCACGTACAGTCCACTTCAGATGCATGTCGGTCATTGACCATGTTGACCACGTCATGCCGAGAGCACCAGTGCGGTGGACGACGGTGAGGCCTAGGAAGGGAACGACACGGAGGTAGGGAAGACTCGGCAGTTGTTTTTGTTTCCCACGCGGAGGGGAGTACGACTGTACGAGGGTTTACTCGTTCGTCTGCCATCGCCGGAGAATAACATCAGTTGTGGGTGAGTAGAGGGATGGCTAGACCAGCGATGGGAGTTGTCGGGGGAAATCTTCCTCCACGAACACCTATGGGGACCGAGCCCCTTTCTTGGTTCGGCGGGGGGCGGAGGTCGCGCGAAGAGCGGATCGAGGCGATGCACACAAGGGATTTACCCAGCTTCGGGCCGCGAGGATGCGTAAAACCCTACTGCTGCTTTGTGGTTTTGTATTGTGTTCTTGCTCAGGAGCGTGTGGTGCTACAGTACACGCGAGCTGCTGGCGAGACCGAGCGTGAGTGGCCTCTTCTCTCTCCCTTTTTTCCTCCCCCCCTCATTGCGCATGGGGCCTCCTTTTATATGTGCAAGGGGTTACCCACAGGTGGCAACGTAGGCGGGGGCAAAACTGGAAAACGCTGTGTTGGGTACAGCTGTTTGCATAGTGCTAACATACCTAACTCTGACGGCGGGGGACAAGGGCATTAAATGCCCGTCCGCATCGCCCAGACGGTGCAGGAAAGGGACCGTCAGGAGCGCCACCGTTTGCCACGACGGCTAGTCTGTCAGCGTTGCTTCGCCACCGCATGACCCTGGCTGCGCAGCCTCTCGCCACGTACGCCTGGAATGGCCGCAGAGCGACGCGTGGGTGGATGAGCTGGAGTGCAGCCGCGGGGTGGTGACTTGCCGCGGCAAGCGCCTTGCCGCGGTTGGTGCCTTGTCGCGCCCGGGAGCTTGTCGCTCACCGTTCCTTGCCGAGACGCGGGGTGCGTCGCAGCAAGTCTCTTGTCGTGCCTCGGTCGGCCTTCCCGGCAAGCTCCTCTTGCCGGGGCCTTGTGCTTCGAGCAGTCATCCCAGCAAGCTCCTCTTGCCGGGGCCTTGCTCTCTTCGGGTGGCCTTCCCGGCAGGCTCCTCCTGCCAGGGCCTTGGCTCAAATACTTTGTTCTTGGATGGCCCAAAAAAGGACCATGGAGAGTCTTGGCGATCGCCTGGCATGCCTTGCCGCGGGGTGCTACGACTGCCCGTGCACAAGTTCGGGGTACTAAGGTACCCCTATTTTAGTACACCGACAGGAGCCCCCGGGCCTGGGCCATACACGGTGCCGAGCGCTGTTGGGCCAGGCCCAAAACAGTGCACGGGCATGCGCGGCGTGGGTCACGCTGCATCTGCTTCTGCGTCCACCGCGTCCTCCCCGAACGGTACGCGTCGAACGCGGCATCGTGGGGAGAGGCGTGCGTGACGTGGGCGGCGTGCGCGGGGCTGAACCCCGCAGGCATGCGTCACGTCGCAATAAGGGGGGACGGTTCGCGCTAACTCCATAAGTGGAGGGAGGTGTGGAGGCGTGGCTCGTTCGCTGGACGGGGCCGAGGCACGGTTTCCGAGGCGCCCGCCCCCCATGATCACAGGGTTGGGAGAGGTCGCCTCATCCGTCGCCTCAGTCTTGCACGCCAGCCGCGCGGCTTCCATGCACCCGGGGTTGCGGACGGTGGAGGCAGGAAACCGGGCCGTCACGGGTCGGGGCAGCAGGTCGGCCCCAGTCACCTGGCCTTCCTGCGTCTTGATTGGCTGAGCGGGGCGGCCGAGCCCCCACCCTGCTTCTTTATAAAGAGCAAGAGGGGGCGACGGAAATCCGCACTCCTTCATCTTTCCTTCCCTTCGGCTTCTGATCCCCTCCCTTCATTCGCCATGGAGAAAGGGAACCCTGGTCCTTCATCGGTGGCGGCGAGGGTTGCCGCTAGGCAACGCGCCCCTCCTCCCCCTGCACCCGCGGTGGCGGAGCCAACCGTAAGGGAAAGGGGGAGGGGGCGAGGTCGTGGACGAGGTCGTGGACGAGGCCGAGGCGTTCAGGGAAGAGGCGGGCGGGGCGACGCGCCAGCCTCGCCTCCGCCAGCGGCTCTTCTTCCCACGGCGGTCCACATCGGGGACGATCCTTGCGAGTTCTTTGTCAGGCTGCGCCGGGCGCCTCACCGCCGCCTCCGCCTCCCGGCTCCCTTCGCAAGCGTGATGGAGATGGAGCAACCCGAGACTCTAAGGCTGCACATGAAGGGTTGCGGGATCAGCGGCACGCGGGTCCACGTCGAGTCCCCAGCCCCCGGTGTGGTGTATCTTGGCCGAGGGTGGAAGACATTCGCCCGTATCCACAGCTTGATGGAGGGGTTCACCCTCCATTTTAAGTTGATGGAGGGCGATCTCCTCTCCGTCAAGGCCTTCGGGGACTTCAGGACCCGGGCCCGGTGCTGCGTGGATAGCTCCTCCGACAGCGAAGGCTCCTCCTCGAGCGAGAGTGACGAGGAGGGGAGCGACAACGACGACGAGGGTAGCGGTCGTCGGGATGACGGGTCTGACTAGGCGCCGGTCGCGGCTCCGCGTGGCACCGGCGACCCCATCATCCGTGTCGCCGGCTCCTTGAGCTTCCCGGGCTTGCCGCCTTGGCGGCTGGCGTGGCGAGGCTGCGGAAGGGGAAGAGGGCTGGCAGCAAGGCCGTCAACTCGGAGTACGAGGGCACGGCGCCGTCGACAGCGTGCTGACGCCCTGCCGCCTCGTCGAGCCCTTCTTCCGGCGCCGCCATCACCGTCGAGCTTTCAGCCGGCCCCCGGGGCGTTCTGTTGGTGTCTTCTGCCACCCGTAGCTCGCCTAGGCGCCCCTTTTGCCCTTTTCGCCTCCTTGTCCTACCTCCTGGGGAGAGAGACAAGAAAGGGATTACAGGCACCTTGTCTTTTTTCAATCTGTAAGCCCTCGGGCCTTAGCTGTGTTTAAAACTTGTAATCCCATTTTTCATGTTTTTCATTCTCTCTGAACTGTACCTGAGCGGAATGTTTTTAATGAAAAGGGGATGTTTGTCGGGACATTTGTCCCGTGGGTAAAACCAACGCCAAGGAGCGAATCCTTTATATCGTTAAGATAGAAACTTCTTTGCCCGGCAACAGGCCCTGCCGTCTTCCCGCGCCACTCGACCTCCCTAACGCCTTTGGCGGAGGAAGGGATGAGGCGGGTTCGGTCCCCCTCGTTCCGCCCCTTTGCTGCCGCGACTACTACCAAAACGGGCCCCAGGAACGCGCTCTGGGGCCTGTCGTTAAGGGAGCGCGGTAGCTTTTAGGAGGAAACAAGGTTTTCGTATTCCACAGTTCATAAGAGAATGCATGACAAGGGATGCAAAAACTTATCTGGGATTGCATCCCCCGGCAACTTTGGCTTGCCGCGGGCGAATCTTCGTACTTGCAGCCCCCGGCAACACTGGCTTGCCGGGGACCAGATGTTGGCCCGCCCTTCTTCTCTTCTTCGTCCTTAAGCGGTCTGGCCAGGATATGCAAAACCCTGCGAACCGAAGGAAACGAAGGAACAGGAAAAAAGGACGCAGACTCGACCTCTAAGCTAGGGGTTAGCAGCTGTTAGGCACTATCAACCCTAACCAAGGACGAGACTCGACTCAGCATGCATGCTAAAACTTAGGGCGCTAGCGCTTCATTTACTGCTGCTCAAGGTCTGCGCCTAGCTTTGTACAAAGGATTACATGCAACAGCGGCAAGACTTGTACAAAAGGTTGGTTGCCGGGTGGGGCCCGACAACCGCGCCTTACGGCTAAAACTTACGAAGATGCTCAATATTCCAGGAGTTGCTCACCGGAGTGCCATCTTCGGTCTCGTGGCGGACAACGCCGGGCCTCGTGACTCGTCTGACCCGGTAGGGGCCTTCCCACTTCGGCGTCAACTTGTTATGATTCTTGGCGGACGAAGCGCGCCGAAGAACAAGGTCGCCTTCGTCGAAGCTTCTGGCTTTAACTTTGCGGCTATGGTACCGACGCAAAGCTTGCTGGTAGCGAGAGGCTCGCACAGCAGCCTGAAGACGATCTTCCTCAAGGAGCAGCGCGTCATCTTTACGCAACCGCTCTTGCTCAAGCTCATCATAAGCGAGCACTCGAGGTGACCCGTATACGAGTTCCGTGGGGGTAACTGCTTCTGCTCCATAGACTAGAGCAAATGGTGTCTGGCCAGTGGCTCGATTTGGCGTCGTTCTGATCGACCAAAGAGCCACCGGCAGCTCCTCGATCCAGTTTCTTCCGCACTTGTGCAGCCTGTCGAAAGTTCTGGTCTTGAGCCCGCGCAGCACTTCGGCATTGGCCCTTTCAGCTTGACCGTTGCTCCTGGGATGAGCAACAGAAGCGAAGCAGACCTTGGCGCCGAGATCTTGGACGTATTGCATCAAGGCGCGGCTCGTGAATTGCGTACCGTTGTCGGTGATGATCCTGTTGGGGATCCCGAAGCGGAAAACAATCGACCTAAAGAACTTGACTGCTGACTGTGATGTCACCTTCCTCACTGCTTCCACTTCCGGCCACTTTGTGAACTTGTCAATTGCGACGTACAAGTACTCAAAGCCCCCGACAGCTCGGGGGAAGGGGCCGAGGATGTCGAGCCCCCAGACCGAAAATGGCCAGGATAAAGGGATCGTCTGGAGAGCTTGAGCTAGCTGGTGTATCTGCTTGGAATGGAACTGGCACGCTTCACACTTGGTTACTTGTGCAGTTGCATCCTGGAGGGATGTCGGCCAGAAGAAACCTTGCCGGAATGCTTTGCCGGCAAGTGCTCTTGCGCCAATGTGGTGACCACATATGCCTCCATGTATCTCTGCCAACAGCTTCTGTCCGTCTTCCCGTGAAATACACTTCAATTTCACACCGTTGCGCCCTCTTCTGTACAGTGTGTTGTCGACGAACTGGTACATACTCGAGCGCCGGGCTACTCTTTCCGCTTCTTCTTGCTCTTCGGGAAGTTCTCCGTTTTGGAGGAAATGGACAGTCTGATGCGCCCATGCTGGAGCCTGCGGCTCGACAACAAGGACTGAAGGCACATCTACTGCTGCGGGAACGTCCGCTTCTACGGCGAGGATCTGGGGCTCAGCCAGAGCTTGACGTTCCCCGGCAAGCTTGCCGGAGCAAAACTTGTCGGGAGCGCCTGCTTCTACGGAACAAACCCTGGGGTTTTCCGGAGCAGACGGCTCCTCAGCGCTCTTGGCGTCGATCTTGGGGACCTTCTTGGCGGCGGCTTCGGGGAGCTCTGCCGGAAGATAGTCGCCGGAGACCAACTTCCTCTTCTTGCTCTTCCTGGTTGATGGCGTTACGGATGGCTGAGTCAGCTTGAGCACAAAGGTTCCTGGTTCCACAGGTAACTTAAATGCTGCGCACTTTGACAGGCCATCAGCAATGTCATTCTCAGCTCTTGGAACATGTTCCATTTGCAGGCCGTCAAAGTGCTCCTCTAGCTTCCTCACTTCATCAACGTATGCTTCCATCAACGGACTTTGGTAATCTTTGTTCACTTGGCGGACGACAAGCTGCGAGTCACCCCTGACAATGAGCTTTTTCATCCCAAGTTCTGTCGCGATCCTGAGACCGGCAAGCAAACCTTCATACTCTCCAGTATTGTTGGTTGCTTGCTCCTTGGGGAAGTGCATCTGGACTACGTACTTGAGGTGCTCTCCGGTGGGCGCGATAAGTAACGCGCCAGCACCGGCGCCTTGCAGCGAGAAAGCACCATCAAAGTACATCAGCCACTCTTTGCTTGCTTCTTTGGCGGGGATGCTCGTTTCTGGGATATCTTTGTCTGGTATCGGTGTCCACTACGCTATGAACTCCGCCAATGCTCTGCTTTGGATAGTCGAGGTGCTCTCGAACTTGAGACCAAAGCTCGATAGTTCTAGTGCCCACTCGACAATCCTGCCTGTTGCTTCTGGATTCTGCAGTATCCTCTTCAGCGGAAAGCGGGTGACAACTGTAATTTCATGTGCTTGGAAGTAATGGCGCAGCTTTCTCGAGGCCATGAGAAGGCCGAAAAGCAATTTCTGCACACCAGAGTACCTTGACCTAGCCCCCTGCAGAAGGGAGCTGACAAAGTAAACTGGGCGCTGCACCATTTTCTTCTTTTGCACCTCCACTTGCTCCTGCACAGATTCATCCTTGTCGGGGCCAGAGCTTGTCGGGGAAGCCCCCTGCTTGTCGCTGGACGTGCTTGCCGCGGTTGCTGGCTCATCATCTGCCTCCCTCTCCGCTACTAACGCAGCACTAACCACTTGATTGGTCGCCGCTAGGTACAGCAGCAACTTCTCTTGTGGTTTAGGCGCGACAAGTATTTGAGCGGAGGATAGGTATTTCTTCAAGTCTTGCAGCGCAGCCTCCGCTTCCGGAGTCCATTTTACTGGACCCGCCCTTTTCAAAACTTTGAAAAACGGCAGGGCGCTTTCTGCAGACTTGGAAATAAACCTGCTGAGAGCCGCGACGCAGCCGGCAAGCCTTCGTACATCCTTGACGCGTGTTGGTGCTTCAATCTGCTCGATGGCCTTGATCTTGTCTGGGTTGGCTTCGATTCCTCGCTGAGACACGAAGAACCCGAGAAGCTTGCCGGAAGGGACTCCAAACACGCACTTCTCGGGGTTGAGCTTGAGGCTGATCCTACACAAGTTCGTGAAGGTCTCTTCTAAATCTTGAATCAGGGTTGTCCTGTCTCTGCTCTTGACCTCTATGTCATCCATGTAGGCCTCCACATTTCTGTGGATTTGTGGCTCAAAAGCGGTGTGGACAACCCTTGCAAATGTTGAACCAGCATTCTTCAGTCCGAAAGGCATCCGTACGAAACAGTACGTGCCACATGGAGTGATGAACGCGGTCTTTTCCTCATCTTCTTCAGCCATGAAGATCTGATGGTATCCTGAGTAGGCGTCAAGAAATGAAAGCAGGTCACATCCGGCCGTGGATTCAACAATCTGGTCAATGCGCGGCAAGGGAAAGGGATCTTTGGGACAAGCTTTGTTAACATCAGTAAAGTCGATGCAAAGCCTCCATTTTCCATTTGCTTTGCGCATGACAACAGGATTGGCCAACCACGTCGGATGGAGCACACCTCTGACGAGGCCTGCCGCTTCCAACTTCTTGATCTCTTCTGTGATGAACTCTTGGCGCTCCACCGCTTGCTTCCTGACTCTCTGCTTGATGGGCCGCGCATGAGGACAGACGGAGAGGTAGTGCTCAATCACTTTCCTGGGAACGCCGGGGATGTCAGATGGTTGCGAGGCAAACACATCGACATTCGCCCGCAGGAAAGCAACGAGCGCGCTTTCCTATTTGGGGTCGTGTGTGGCACTGATGGTGAAGGTACCACCAGTGCCGTCCTCCTTGCGGACACCTTCTTGGTCGTTGGCGGAGCTGGCATTATCTTCTTACTCTTGCCGGTGGAGCTCGATGGCGCGTCCTCGACGGTAGCGCAGCACTCTGAAGAGGTGCTCTTGCCGGAGTGGGCGCCAGAGCACTTGCCGGCCTTGGTCCTCTTCTTCCCTCCGGGAGCTTCAGCGGCAAGTGGCTTGTGATCCGCTGCGGCTGCTGCTTCCCGGTAGATCTTGTCGGCACAGATAAGGGCATCCTTCTTGTCGCCGGGGACAGAGATGACGCTTATCGGGCCTGGCATCTTGAGCATGTTGTATGCGTAGTGAGAGGCCGCCATGAACTTGGCGAGCGCTGGACGGCCGAGAATTCCATTGTAGGGCAATGGAAAATCGGCAACGTCGAAAGTGATCCTCTTTGTCCTGAAGTTCAGCTCGCTGCCAAATGTCACTGGCAACGTTATCTTCCCCTTCGGCTTGCTCCTTCCCGGGTTGATTCCTTGGAACGTGCCGGTCTCTTCGAGCTCGCTGTCGGGGACTTGGAGTTTCCGGAGCACAGTGGAGGAGATCAGGTTCAAGCCGGCCCCGCCGTCGACTAGCATCTTAGTGACCTTGAGGTTGCGGACTGTTGGTGAGACCAACATAGGCAAACACCCGACCGCAGTTGTGCGATCAGGATGGTCCTCAATATCGAAGATGATAGGCGTGCTGGACCATTTCAGGGGCTTGCGCGACTCGACGGGTGGTTCCGCTGCATTGACTTCCCGCGCCCACTGCTTGAGCTGGCGGTGAGAAGTATGCAGGGAAGCACCGCCGTCTGCGCACAAGACCTCTGTGGCTTTCTGAAACTCCTACTCACTGGTCTCAACGTCATCCATGTCTTCGTCTTCGTCGTCGTCTTCGTTCTTGTCGCGGCCGCAGGGAGGTCTGTCCGCTTGCCGCTGCTTGTCCTTGTCGCGGCGTCCTCCCTGGCCGGGGCGCTTCGTGCCTGATCCTCCGCCACCTCCCCGGGCTCTCTCGTTATCGCGCCGCTCGTACTCGGCCTTTTGCAGCTCGACGAGCCGCTCGACCTGCTTGCAGCTCTGGAGGTCATGGCCCTTGGTGCGGTGGATCTTGCAGTACTGTTTGTTGGTGCCGTCCCGCTTGTCGGCGACCACCACAGCCTAGCAGTTGGCGCATCCGACAACCTCCTTGCCGGAGCTACCAGCCTGGGCCTTCTTGGCGGCGCCTTCATCGCCGGACTGCTCAACAACCAGTACTTCTTGGCTCTTCTTCTTCGTGTTGCTCCGCCGCCAGCTCTTCCTTGCCGGGGCGGTATCCTCACTGTCAGATTCTCCTGCTCCAGTGTTTTCTCCGGGGAGTTTCCTCCCTTCCTCAGCACGGGCACACTTGTCGGCCAGGGCATATAGCTCGCTGACGTCTTTGATCTTGCACATCACCATCTCCTCCCGCATCCTACGGTTACGTACGTTCTGATGGAACGCGCTGATGACCGCGGTGGGGTGGACGTCCGGGATGTTGTAGTGTACAGGGCTGAATATCTGGATGAACTTGCGCAAGGGTTCCCCTTCCTTCTGGACGAGCAGATGAAGGTCGCTCGCTTGGCCATGGGGTTTGTGGCCGCCCGTAAAGGCGCCAACAAACTGATGGCACAAGTCTGTCCAGGAGGTTATGAAGTTGTCCGGCAAGTGCATGAGCCAGGATCTGACGTTGGATTTGAGTACCAGCGGGAAGTAGTTGGCAAGGATCTTGTCGTCTCGCCCTCCAGCAGCCTGCACCGCGATGGTGTAGATGCTGAGGAACTCCGACGGATGCGACTTGCCGTCGTACTTCTCTGGTACGTCTGGCTTGAAATTCTTCGTGCTGGGCCACTGGACTTTCCGCAGCTCATGAGCGAACGCAGGGCAGCCCACCGCGTACGGCAGGTCGCCTGGTTCCCCCGGTGCATGCATGTCGACAGAGGGCCCAGCGCGCTGGTCTGATTGACGCCACACTTCTCTCCGACGCTCGATGCGAGTACGAGCGTCCTCTTGCTCTCGCTCGTGAAGGACTTGGCGTTGATCGCGACGAGTTCGCGGATTCGACGACGCGGTGGAGTCGTTGTCGTGATGGTTCCGGCGAGTCGGCGATCTTGGCCTTTGGGGCAGGGAGTGCACGGTGGTCGCGCCCCCACCGGTCTTGGCGCCATCGGTTCTCGCTTGGCCAGCCTGCCGCGGCTGCGACGCACTGTGCTGCCGTGGGGTGTCGCCGTTAGCGAAACCGATGAGGCTCTGTATCGTGGCCCTCTAGTCGTCGAGCTTGTCCGCCGTTGGAGGGTAGTCTAGGAGCAGTTGAGCTCGCGCCAGAGCTTCTGCTGGAGTGGCAGGCAGTGGTGGCGAACGACGCGTGGAGCAGGATGTGCTCGAACTTCTAACTACGTTAGATGGAGGAACACCTGGACCAGGCAGTCGCGCCATGCTCGCGCCGGCACGTTGGTGTGAGTGCTGGCCTTGAGCGCCCTGGGATCCGCCGGCTCGATCTGGGTCCAGCGAGCGTATGCTACCGTGGGTGCCAAGACGCTGCTGGTCCCGTGCCTCCTGAGAGGGGCGCGGTGCATGTTCGGACGCCGTGGCGCCATGAGCTGGCTCGACGACGCCCGTTCCGCCGCCGGTGCCGTCCCCACCACCCGTTTGCTCCAAGGGCGGTGGGTTCGACGCGGACGGACCGGCCACCTCCGGAGCTTTCTTCTTCTGTGGCATGTCGATGAAGATGATGGAGATCTAGCCTGTGTAGACGCCGGATCAGGTTCACACAACCTCGACGCCCCCTACCTGGCGCGCCAAAGATGTCGGGGGAAATCTGCCTCCACGAACACCTATGGGGACCGAGCCCCTTTCTTGGTTCGGCGGGGGGCAGAGGTCGCGCGAAGAGCGGATCGAGGCAATGCACACAAGGGATTTACCCAGATTCGGGCCGCGAGGATGCGTAAAACCCTACTGCTGCTTTGTGGTTTTGTATTGTGTTCTTGCTCAGGAGCGTGTGGTGCTACAGTACACGCGAGCTGCTGGCGAGACCGAGCGTGAGTGGCCTCTTCTCTCTCCCTTTTTCCTCCCCCCCTTGTTGCGCATGGGGCCTCCTTTTATATGTGCAAGGGGTTACCCACAGGTGGCAACGTAGGCAGGGGCAAAACTGGAAAACGCTGTGTTGGTACAGCTGTTTGCACAGTGCTAACATACCTAACTCTGATGGCGGGGGACAAGGGCATTAAATGCCCGTCCGCATCGCCCAGACGATGCAGGAAAGGGACCGTCAGGAGCGCCACCGTTTGCCACGACGGCTACTCTGTAAGCGTTGCTTCGCCACCGCATGACCCTGGCTGCGCAGCCTCTCGCCACGTACGCCTGGAATGGCCCCCGAGCGACGCGTGGGTGGATGAGCTGGAGCGCGGGCGCGGGGTGGTGACTTGCCGCGGCAAGCGCCTTGCCGCGGTTGGTGCCTTGTCGCGCCCGGGAGCTTGTCGCTCACCGGTCCTTGCCGGGACGCGGGGCGCGTCGCAGCAAGTCTCTTGTCGTGCCTCGGTCGGCCTTCCCGGCAAGCTCCTCTTGCCGGGGCCTTGTGCTTCGAGCAGTCGTCCCGGCAAGCTCCTCTTGCCGGGGCCTTGCTCTCTTCGGGTGGCCTTCCCGGCAGGCTCCTCCTGCCAGGGCCTTGGCTCAAATACTTTGTTCTTGGATGGCACAAAAAAGGACCATGAAGAGTCTTGGCGATCGCCTGGCAAGCCTTGCCGCGGGGTGCTACGACTGCCCGTGCACAAGTTAGGGGTACTAAGGTACCCCTATTTTAGTACACCGTCAGGAGTACGGTGGGGCGGTGAGGCCTGCGCGGCAGCATAGCCGGCCGTGGGGAGGAGGGAGCAGGCAGTCCCACCGGCGCTTGTTTGAGCGGCTGGAGCAGGAAGAGCAGAGATTGAAGAAGCACGACGGCCATTGGATGGACATCCAATAGTATACAGGCCATCTGTGGAAAGCCTCAAATCTGTGGAATACATCATACAGCCCATCTGCCATTTGCTAATTCTTATGGGTTTTTTGGAGCCCATATTCTTTTTTTAGCATTACAACCCATATTGTGGCCACGGTTAAAAAATTATACGAAATTTTGCATATGTCGATGTGGTCTGAACTGGTTTTAATCCCAAAATTTCGAGTCACATTCAGACTGATTTTAAAAATAAATGTATATCAATATAAAATCCAATAAATTGTCCATGCATAAAAATCAATGCAATTTAAAATCTCGAAATGAAAAAAAGATATTTGAAACTAATTGTCTGTTTGATGTGTTTTAAAAATGTATAGCCCATTTCTCATTACTGATAGGCAAGTTTCTCGGCCAGCCGAATGAAGCTCTCCTCGTCTTGAAAGATTTGCAGCCCAACAGGCCTGATAAAGCGACTTACTTGACAAATCACAAAAAAAACTGGGCTAGCCATTTTCAGAAAGAAAAAATAACTACTGGGCTGGTCTGTGGTAAACATAAAAGAAAAGGTTGTCTAGACAGGCTAGAGTGTCCTACATAGCCCAGCTGACACCCTGCTTCCGTCTCAAAAAAAATTAGATAAATGCCACTCCAATTATGGCGATTCATAAAAATGCCACTGCAATTTCCAAACTTTGAAAATTGCCACTTCAATTTTTGCAAACTTAGAAAAACGCCACTGCAGTTTGCAAAATTTGAAAAAGGCCACTCCAGACTTCGAAAAATGCCACTAGAAATAGCATGAAATGGCATTTTTCAAAGTTTGGAAATTGAAGTGGCATTTCTCATAGTGAAATGACAAGATCCTGTGCCGGAGATGACACCTGAGTATAGGCGACGTGTTCGGCATACCATAGTCAGCCTCACCGTCTGCAGTCACTATCATCATGGCTGTAGAGCTAGCCTGCTTACAACTAGTCCTGTTCAGCATAATTTCCCGTGCGTAGATGCCCGTGCATTGCACGGGACACCAAAATTGGGGGTGGACGGCTCCGGCTGCGGCCATCATGGCAGATTTTTCCACGGCCTTCTAGATGTGGTGGGGGAGGAGATAAGGCTGATTGTGAGAGACAAGGAGTTGTTTGTAAATAGGGAACAAGTGCGGGGATCTTTTTGCAAAAATGGAGAAGCTTGGTTTGTGTAACGCCCTCGATGCGGCTATATCTCCCACGTGTCGAGGCACGACTTAGAGGCATAACCGCATTGAAAGCAATGTCGCAAGTGAGGTAATCTTCACACAATCCATGTAATAAATAAAGGGGAAAGATACATAGTTGGCTTACAATCGCCACTTCACACAAGTGCATAAATAACATCCATCAATCAGATTACACTCAAGGTTCGACTACGGTACCAAAATGAAAGAAGACTACCCCAAATGCTAAACAGATCCCCGGATCACCCGACTGGGCTCCACTACTGATCATCTGGAAAAGAAACATAGTAACGGCCACGTTCCTCATCGAACTCCCAAATGAGCTCGGTCGCGTCATCAGCACTGACATCGTTGGTACCTGCAACTGAGGTGATAATATCTGTGAGTCACGGGGACTCAGCAATCTCACACCCGCGAGATCAAGACTATTTAAGCTTAAAGGTGGGAAAGGATAGTGAGGTGGAGCTGCAGCAAGCGACTAGCATGTGGTGGCTATAGCGCAAAAGAGAGCGAGAAGAGAAGGCAAGGCACGGTCGTGAAGCTAGAAGTGATCAAGAAGTGATCCTGAACAACCTACGTCAGGCATAACTCCAACAACCGTATTCACTTCCCGGACCCCGCCGAGAAGAGACCATCACGGTTACACACGCGGTTGATGTGTTTTAGTTAAGGTCAACTTCAGGTTTTCTACAACCGGACATCAACAAATTCCCATCTGCCTCATAACCGCGGGCACGGCTTTCGAAAGATAATACCCTGCAGGGGTGTCCCAACTTAGCCCATGATAAGCTCTCACGGTCAACGAAGGATATTCCTTCTACCGGGAAAACCCGATCAATCTCGGAATCCCGGACTACAAGACATTTCAACAGCAATAAAACAAGTCCAGCAAAGCCGCCCGATTGTGCCGACAAATCCTGATAGGAGCTGCACATATCTCGGTCTCAGGGCACATCCGGATGAACACTACGTACGGCAACCGAAGATACCCCAAGTTGCCTCAGGGCGGCACCGCAAGTGGCTCTAGTTGGACCAGCAATCGAAGGAGAACTGGCCCGGGGGTTAAAATAAAGATGACCCTTGAGTCTGCAGAACCCAAGGGAAAAAGGCTAGGTGGCGAATGGTAAAACCAATGTTGGGGCTTGCTGGAAAAGTCTTATTCAAAGCGAACTGTCAAGGGGGTCCCATAAATCACCCAACCGTGTAAGGAACGCAAACTCCGGGAACATAACACCGGTATGACGGAAACTAGGGTGGCAAGAGTGGAACAAAACACCAGGCATAAGGCCGAGCCTTCCACCCTTTACCAAGTATATAGATGCATTAATTAAATAAGAGGTATTGTGATATCCCAACAAGTAAACATATTCCAACAAGGAACAACAAGTCCATGTTCCAACAAGGAACAAACTTCATCTTCACCTGCAACTAGCAACGCTATAAGAGGGGCTGAGCAAAAGCGGTAACATAGCCAAACAACGGTTTGCTAGGACATGGATGGTTAGGGGCTGACATGACAATATAGGAGGCATGATATAGCAAGTGGTAGGTATCGCAGCATAGGCATAGCAAAAGAGCGAGCAATCTAGCTAGCAAAGATAGAAGTGATTTCGAGGGTATGATCATCTTGCCTGCAAGGTTCTCAGAGTTGTCGAAAGCTTGGTCCTCGTAAGCATTCTCAACAGAATCCTCGTTCACGTACTCATCTCCCGGCTCTACCCAAGACAAGAGAACAAGCAAAGGAACCAATATCAACCACGATGCAATGCGCAAGCAATAAGATGCAAAACATGGCATGATATGCGAGAGGAGATATGCAATGCGTATGCATGCTCCGGGAGGACAAGGATGAACAGGGCATAATCTTGGCAAACCAAGCATGCCGCTGGATAGATGAGGTGATTTCTGTTGAAATCGATATAAAGATCACCGGAATCGGATGCACGGTTTGCAAATGGCAAGCAATACAAGAATGACACGAATCTGCCATAAACAGCATGATGCTACTTAGCAAGCAACAAATAATTAAGCTACTGCACCCAAACATGGCAACAAAGCATATGACGGTAATCTACTCAAGATGCACGACAAAAGATGAACACTGAGCTACGGCTAATTCTCATCATAACAGGTTAAAACAAGCATGGCAAAAGTACAACTAATAACAGATTCACAGACTTAGAGAAATAACAGCAAGTCAGGAAAACAACATCAGGATGACGTGTTCAGAGCAACGAAACAACATGCTACAGGTTCAGAACATAGCAAAGAAAGGCATGGCATGAATCTACTCATAGCACTTGACAAAAGTCCCTTACTGACTATAAGCCAAAAAGGATCAGAAAATATGATTACACCCATGTCAATTAAGCAAGTTTCGTTACAGGTTTCAGACTTAGCAGAAAACTGGACATGGCAGAAAACTGTTAACGACTAGGCATGTTTGTGAGCTCGATGCACTCGCTACAGAGCAACACATGATAAACTAAGCATACCTACATCAAGAAGGCATGGCATAGTAACAAAACATGGCAAGAATATCATCATATCATGCAAGGATCAACTACACCAAGCTTGGCAAAATCGAATAACATGTAAACAATCTGCCAGTAACATTTTGAAGCAAAAGTAGAGCTCGATTGACTCAAGCTATGGCACTCCATAAATGCAAACAAGGGCATGGATGGATTAAGCAAATACTCAAGTTCAAAACTCCCTTACTGACCGTACTCAAATTATGCATGGATCTCTCGGAAACAACATGAACACATGGCATGATAATAACAAAAGTCAGGGACTTAGTGAAATCACTAAGTCTCTGAAAACAGCAATTTCATCATCCCTACTTTGCATGCAATTTCTAGCCACCTAAAGCATCACAAAAATACAGAGCAAAACTCCCTGGAAAGGTAACATGGCATATTACAAAACACATGTAGGACTCAACTTCATAGGAGGTACACATCAATCATGGCAAAAATGACAAAAGTGCATGTTCAGATAAGATCCAGCAATAAACATCAACTAGCCCTCTTCTAACAGCAATTCGGGCATCAAGATGGCTTCAAATGAAATTGGTGCAATGGAACAAGATTATGTACTCTTCGAGGCGAACAAAATGACATATTATACGCGCGAAACGGAGCTATGGATGCAAAGTTATGGCATGTAGAAGAACTGATGATAATATGCAAAGTTGGGGACTTAGAGAAAAAGAGAGGGGGAAGAAGTCAACGGTGGCGCGGGATTCGAGGTTCGCCGGATCTGGCGGCGGCGGCTCGCCGGAGAAGAGGCCCAGGGCGGCCGGGGCGCTCCGGTGGCCGGGATCTCGCGGATCCGGGCCCGGCGACGGTGGGGACGGCGGCGGAGGCGGCACCGGGCGGTGCGGAGGCGCGGCGCCGGCGAGGAGGCGGCGAGGCGGCGAGGCGGTGCGGCGACGAGGCGGCGGAGGCGGCGCGGCCGTGGCGGAGGCGGGGCGAGGAGGCGAGGTCGGCGGGCGGCGGCGCGGGCCGCGGGGGCCGGCCTCGGGCTCGCGGGCCCGCGGGGAGGAGGCGGCGCGGCGAAGTGGGCCTCGGGCGGGCGGCGACGTGGCGCCCTCCGGTTGGCCCGGGGCGCCCGCGTGGAGGCGGCTGGCCAGTCAGGGGGTGCCAAGTGGCGGCCCCTGGTTGGCCCGGGCGGCGGCGGCGGCGGATCAGGTGGCGGCGGGGCACTCCGGGCGCGGATTTCGAGGAAGGATCTAGGGTTTAGGGTGAGTCTCTCTCAGATTTAGACGGGGGAGACGTTTTTATAGCTAGAAGGAGCTAGGGAGCTCCAAACGGAGTGCGGTTTTCGCCCACGCGATCGTGATCGAACGGCGGAGGACATGGGAGTGACTTAGATGGGTTATTGGGCTGTTTTGAAGGGGTGTTGGGCTGCAACACACACGAGGCCTTCACGGTTACCCGGTTAACCGTTGGAGTACCAAACGAACTCCGATTGACCCGAAACTTGACAGGCGGTCTACCGGTGCTATACCGAGGCCACATGTCAAACCTCGGTCCATTCCGAGAATGTTTAATACCCGCTCACGAAGAAATGTAAAAAGGGACGCCGGGAGACATAGGAGCGCCGGATTGCAAAACGGACAACGGGAAAGATGCTCGGATTTATGAGACGAACACGTATGCAAATGCGATGCACATGATGACATGATATGAAATGCATGACATGACCAAAATGCAAAACGGAGAGAACCCAACCACGGAGGGAATATCATAACACATAGCCGGAAATGGCAAGAGTTGGATTACAAATATGGCAAGTTACATCGGGGGCGTTACAGTTTGTATGCGTCCAATCTAGATCCGACGGCTATTGGTGAAATATGGGAGGCACAAGATCATCACCAACTCAGGACCTGCTTGATTCGCGGGATTTTGAAAACGCAGGAATAGGACATGGCAATATTACAAGTTTCAAACTGATATTACAAATGTTAGGAGTAATCCTGCACCTACGAAGAGGGAATTACTAGGAAGTTTACGTAAGAACTTTCGTTACTTTAGGTGGATGCAGCATTAGCGTACAAACTAAAATCCACCGCCCTAACAAGTCACTAATGGGCAAATAAGTTTTCGAGTCTTTGGCCATTCTACCTCTTGAGCTTGCGTTGGTTTTCCCAGAAGAGGAAAGGATGATGCACCAGAGTAGCGTAAGTATTTCCCTCAGTTTTTGAGAACCAAGGTATCAACCCAGTAGGAGGCCACGCGCAAGTCCCTTGTACCTACACAACACAAAGAGCTCAACGCAACCAACGCGATTAGGGGTTGTCAATCCCTTCACGGTCACTTACGAAAGTGAGATCCGATAGATAATATTTTTGGTATATTTGATATAAAGATGCAAAGTGAAAAGTAAAAGGCAAAGTAAAAAACAAAGCAAGATTATAGTGATGGAGATTGATATGGCAAGAATAGACCCGGGGGCCATAGGTTTCACTAGTGGCTTCTCTCAAGAGCATAAGTTTTTTACGGTAGGTGAACGAATTACTGTTGAGCAATTGACAGAATTGAGCACAGTTATGAGAATATCTAGGAATGATCATGTATATAGGCATCACGTCCATGACAAGTAGATCAAAACAATTCTGCATCTACTACTATTACTCCACTCATCGACCGCTATCGAGCATGCATCTAGAGTATTAAGTTAAAAACAGAGTAACGCTTTAAGCAAGATGACATGATGTAGAGAGATAAATTCATGCAATATGAAATAAACCCCATCTTGTTATCCTCGATGGCAACGATACAATACGTGTCTTGCTACCCCTTCTGTCACTTGGAAAGAACACCGCAAGATCGAACCCAAAGCTAAGCACTTCTCCCATGGCAAGAACTACCAATCTAGTTGGCCAAACCAAACGGATAATTCGAAGAGACTTGCAAAGATAACCAATCGTACATAAAAGAATTCAGAGAAGATTCAAATATTATTCATAGATAGACTTGATCATAAACCAACAATTCATCGGTCTCAACAAACACACCGCAAAAGAAGAAGATTACATCGAATAGATCTCCACAAGAGAGGGGGAGAACATTGTATTGAGATCCAAAAAGAGAGAAGAAGCCATCTAGCTAATAACTATGGACCCGAAGGTCTGAGGTAAACTACTCACACTTCATCGGAGAGGCTATGATGATGTAGAAGCCCTCTGTGATGACGGCCCTCTCCGGCGGAGCTCTAGAACAGGACCCAAGATGGAATCTCATGGATACAGAAAGTTGTGGCAGTGGAATTAGGTTTGTGGCTCCTGTTCTGATCGTTTGGGGGTACGTGGATATATATAGGAGGAAGGAGTACGTCGGTGGAGCACCGAGGGGCCCACGAGGCAGGGGGTGCGCCCTGTAGGGGGGCGCACCCCCCACCCTCGTGACCGCCTCCGGTACTTCTTGGAGTAGGGTCCAAGTCTCATGTGTCTTGTTCGGGAAGAAAATCACGTTCTAAAAAGTATTTTTCTGTTCGGATTCCGTTTGATATTCTATCTCTTCGAACACTGAAATAGGCAAAAAACAGCAATTCTGGGCTGGGCCTCCGGTTAATAGGTTAGTCCCAAAAATAATATAAAAGTGGAAAATAAAGCCCAATATAGTCCAAAACAGTAGATAATATAGCATGGAGCAATCAAAAATTATAGATACGTTGGAGACGTATCAAGCCACTTGTTGTTTCAAAAACAAATTCAGCTTCTGCACAGACTTTTTCACTTACCACAAGCTCGCCGATCACCAGAGTGTGTGTCCTTCAGTTTCCTGGTTTCTTTTGATGCAATAATCGGTTTAGGATGTGGGTTGTGTCGTCGGTTGTGAAATGTTGGGTTCTAGCGCGGATGTTTGGCCTTTGTTGGCCTCTTGGGGTGTTGCGATTTCAATCTGGTAGCTTTTAGTCCTTCGTGTTAAGTTGGAGTTGTGCTGAACTTCTTTTGAATTGCGGTGGTTTTCAGTAATGAAAATCGGAAGGGGCAAGCCCTTATTTAATCAAAAAATTAATCGTCCTTATATATTCATCAGTCTTGCTATAAGTCGCACTAGATGCTATATATGTCCGTTGTATCTTACATCAAGATGCGTGCTTTCAGATTTTCTTTTTTCTCTCTTAAATCTCAGTCGAGTGAGACATAGCCACGCCATTAAACAGAGGCTCGGGCGCCATTACTGGAGACCTTGGGAGAGAGGTGGACGGCAGATGGAGGTCAATGGGCTCTCCTCCCGATAAGCACGCGCAAGGGTCTGATCGCACGCCTCTCGTACTCAAATAGCTACCCTACACGGCGCCTCCTAGCTAATAAAAAATGGGGACGCGTGGCGGCACGTAAATGGTACTAGTAAGTAGAACGCCCACGGTTTCAATAATACTTGTGTTTTCGATTGTAACATGACAACACTTGTTCCAGAATGACTTTGTTGATTGTTAATGTGTGCGCCTTCGCAAATCGGACTGCAAATTTACCACAGCATGTTGGTGCCATGTCATGGCACCAAGCGAAGTTTCATTATTTTCATGCGTGTTTTGAATTTACAGGAATTTAAAAATTAAGTTTCTCAATGTTTCCAACCCAGCCACGACGCCCAGAATTTTGAATTTCATTCCCATTTCTTGCATGGAACCTAGAAATTTACCCGAGGACACACATGTGATTTTTCAACCAACTTTGGTGCACGAGAGCATGTGCTTGTAGTTCAAATTTGACTTATGCACATTAAATGACCAGAAACTCAATTAATTTATAAAAAATGACAAACGAACCTGGCAAAAGATGAACACTGAGCTACGGCTAATTCTCATCATAACAGGTTAAAACAAGCATGGCAAAAGTACAACTAATAACAGATTCACAGACTTAGAGAAATAACAGCAAGTCAGGAAAACAACATCAGGATGACGTGTTCAGAGCAACGAAACAACATGCTACAGGTTCAGAACATAGCAAAGAAAGGCATGGCATGAATCTACTCATAGCACTTGACAAAAGTCCCTTACTGACTATAAGCCAAAAAGGATCAGAAAATATGATTACACCCATGTCAATTAAGCAAGTTTCGTTACAGGTTTCAGACTTAGCAGAAAACTGGACATGGCAGAAAACTGTTAACGACTAGGCATGTTTATGAGCTCGATGCACTCGCTACAGAGCAACACATGATAAACTAAGCGTACCTACATCAAGAAGGCATGGCATAGTAACAAAACATGGCAAGAATATCATCATATCATGCAAGGATCAACTACACCAAGCTTGGCAAAATCGAATAACATGTAAACAATCTGCCAGTAACATTTTGAAGCAAAAGTAGAGCTCGATTGACTCAAGCTATGGCACTCCATAAATGCAAACAAGGGCATGGATGGATTAGGCAAATACTCAAGTTCAAAACTCCCTTACTGACCATACTCAAATTATGCATGGATCTCTTGGAAACAACATGAACACATGGCATGATAATAACAAAAGTCAGGGACTTAGTGAAATCACTAAGTCTCTGAAAACAGCAATTTCATCATCCCTACTTTGCATGCAATTTCTAGCCACCTAAAGCATCACAAAAATACATAGCAAAATTCCCTGGAAAGGTAACATGGCATATTACAAAACACATGTAGGACTCAACTTCATAGGAGGTACACATCAATCATGGCAAAAATGACAAAAGTGCATGTTCAGATAAGATCCAGCAATAAACATCAACTAGCCCTCTTCTAACAGCAATTCGGGCATCAAGATGGCTTCAAATGAAATAGGTTCAATGGAACAAGATGATGTACTCTTCGATACGAACAAAATGACATATTATACGCGCGAAACGGAGCTATGGATGCAAAGTTATGGCATGTAGAAGAACTGATGATAATATGCAAAGTTGGGGACTTAGAGAAAAAGAGAGGGGGAAGAAGTCAACGGTGGCGCGGGATTCGAGGTTCGCCGGATCTGGCGGCGGCGGCTCGCCGGAGAAGAGGCCCAGGGCGGCCGGGGCGCTCCGGTGGCCGGGATCTCGCGGATCCGGGCCCGGCGACGGTGGGGACGGCGGCGGAGGCGGCACCGGGCGGCGCGGAGGCGCGGCGCCGGCGAGGAGGCGGCGAGGCGGCGAGGCGGTGCGGCGACGAGGCGGCGGAGGCGGCGCGGCCGCGGCGGAGGCGGGGCGAGGAGGCGAGGTCGGCGGGCGGCGGCGCGGGCCGCGGGGGCCGGCCTCGGGCTCGCGGGCCCGCGGGGAGGAGGCGGCGCGGCGAAGTGGGCCTCGGGCGGGCGGCGACGTGGCGCCCTCCGGTTGGCCCGGGGCGCCCGCGTGGAGGCGGCTGGCCAGTCAGGGGGTGCCAAGTGGCGGCCCCTGGTTGGCCCGGGCGGCGGCGGCGGCGGATCAGGTGGCGGCGGGGCACTCCGGGCGCGGATTTCGAGGAAGGATCTAGGGTTTAGGGTGAGTCTCTCTCAGATTTAGACGGGGGAGACGTTTTTATAGCTAGAAGGAGCTAGGGAGCTCCAAACGGAGTGCGGTTTTCGCCCACGCGATCGTGATCGAACGGCGGAGGACATGGGAGTGACTTAGATGGGTTATTGGGCTGTTTTGAAGGGGTGTTGGGCTGCAACACACACGAGGCCTTCACGGTTACCCGGTTAACCGTTGGAGTACCAAACGAACTCCGATTGACCCGAAACTTGACAGGCGGTCTACCGGTGCTATACCGAGGCCACATGTCAAACCTCGGTCCATTCCGAGAATGTTTAATACCCGCTCACGAAGAAATGTAAAAAGGGACGCCGGGAGACATAGGAGCGCCGGATTGCAAAACGGACAACGGGAAAGATGCTCGGATTTATGAGACGAACACGTATGCAAATGCGATGCACATGATGACATGATATGAAATGCATGACATGACCAAAATGCAAAACGGAGAGAACCCAACCACGGAGGGAATATCATAACACATAGCCGGAAATGGCAAGAGTTGGATTACAAATATGGCAAGTTACATCGGGGGCGTTACAACACACCACCCCTACGAGAGGATCTCGTCCCGAGATCTAGGACTGAAAGAACTCCGGGTACTCAGAACGTAGGTGGTCTTCACGCTCCCATGTGGCCTCTCGGTATGAATGATGTGACCTTTTCACTTTGAGGAATTTGATTGACTTGTTGCGAGTCTTGCGCTCAGTTGTCTCAAGAATGGCAACTGGATGCTCATGATAGGACAAATCTTCTTGAAGATCAATCTCTTCGAAGTTGATGGTGCGCTCAGGCGTCTTGAAGCACTTGCGAAGCTGTGACACGTGGAAGACATCGTGCACATTTGCAAAGTTGGAGGGGAGCTCAAGTTGATAGGCTAGATCGCCTCGTTTCCCGATAATCTTGAAGGGACCCACGTATCTGGGAGCAAGTTTCCCCTTGATACCGAAGCGACGAGTTCCTTTCATAGGCGAGACACGGAGGTAAACATGGTCTCCGATCTCGAATGCCACATCGCGGTGTTTGCTGTCGTAATAGCTCTTCTGGCGCGACTGCGCTGCTTTGAGGTTCTCACGAATCACCTTGCACATGGCCTCAGCCTCTGAGATCAAATCACTGCCGAGCAATTGACGTTCACCGGTTTCAGACCAGTTGAGAGGAGTACGGCACTTTCTGCCATAGAGAATCTCGAATGGGGCTTTGCCCGAGCTGGCTTGAAAGTTGTTGTTGTAAGAGAACTCAGCATAAGGAAGACAATCCTCCCACTTCATGCCGAAAGAGATAACACAGGCTCTGAGCATATCTTCAAGAATTTGATTGACACGCTCGACTTGTCCACTAGTCTGAGGGTTGAAAGCTGTGCTGAAGCGAATGTTGGTGCCCATGGCCGACTGAAAAGAATCCCAAAACTTGGAGGTAAAGATGCTGCCACGGTCTGAAGAGATCAACTGTGGAATGCCGTGCAAAGAGACAATTCTGGAGGTGTAGAGCTCTGCCAGCTGCGCTGCTGTGATGGACTCTTTGATAGGAAGAAAATGAGCCACTTTTGTGAGCTTGTCGATGACGACGAAGATAGCATCATTTCCACGCTTGGACTTAGGAAAACCAGTCACGAAGTCCATTTCGATATGATCAAACTTCCATTCAGGAATAGCAAGAGGTTGGAGAAGTCCAGCTGGTCGTTGGTGTTCTGCTTTCACCCTTCTGCAGACATCACACTCATTCACGAATTGAGCGATCTCACGCTTCATTCGAGTCCACCAATACGACTGCTTAAGGTCATGGTACATCTTCGAACTTCCTGGATGAATAGACAGGAGAGAATTGTGCGCTTCGTTCATAATGACTTTACGAAGATCACCCTTTGGAACCACGATCCGGTCCTCGAAGAAAAGAGTATCTCTGTCATCAACTCGATAGCACTTGTATTTGGGGATGCTCTTCTCAATACCACGTTTCACCTTCTTCACCATGGTATCCAACAATTGAGCCTCACGAATCTGATCTTCCAAAGTAGGAGTGACAAATAGGTTGGCAAGAACACCTTGAGGAACAACTTGGAGATTCAACTTGCGGAAAGCTTCACAAAGATCCGGTTGAAAAGGCTTGAGGATTAAGCTGTTGCAATAAGCCTTTCTGCTCAAAGCGTCTGCAACCACATTAGCCTTGCCTGGAGTGTATTCAATACTCGGATTATACTCTTGAATCATTTCGACCCATCGAGTTTGCCTGAGGTTGAGATGAGGCTGAGTGAAAATATACTTGAGACTCTTGTGATCTGTGAATATGTCCACTTTCCTTCCCAACAGGAGATGTCTCCATGTTATTAGTGCGTGGACAACTGCCGCCAACTCAAGATCGTGAGTGGGGTAGTTCCTTTCATTGGGCTTCAACTGGCGAGAGGTATAGGCAACAACCTTCTTCTCTTGCATTAACACAGCACCGAGGCCCTGGAGAGAAGCATCACAGAATACTTCATAAGGCTTGGATTCATCAGGAGGAGTCAAGACTGGAGCAGTGACAAGTTTCTCTTTGAGAGTGTTGAAAGCAACGTCACACTCAGGAGACCAGACATATTTCACATGCTTCTGGAGGAGGTTGGAAAGAGGCTTGGCAATCTTGGAGAAATTCTCAACGAATCTTCTGCAATAGCTTGCAAGTCCAAGAAAACTGCGAAGCTGCTTGACATTCTGAGGAGGATTCCAATTCAAAACTGCAGACACCCTCTCTGGATTAACAGCGATGCCCTTGGCAGAGATGATATGACCAAGATAAAGAACTTCATCAAGCCAAAATTCACATTTGGAGAACTTCGCATATAATTGATACTCTCTGAGCTTGTCGAGTACCAACCGCAAATGTTCGGCATGATCCTTCTTATTCTTGGAGAAGACCAAAATATCATCGAGATAGACCAAGACAAATTCGTTGATGTAGGGGTTGAAGATGAAATTCATCAATCGAGTGAAATACGGAGGAGCATTGACGAGGCCGAAAGACATGACAGTATATTCATAAGAACCAAAGCTTGTTCTGAATGCTGTCTTGGGAATATCTTCTTCACGAATGCGAATCTGATGATAACCCATACGAAGGTCCAGCTTGGAGAACACCTTAGCACCTTTGAGTTGCTCAAATAGCTCGTTGATGTTGGGAAGTGGGTACTTGTTCTTGATAGTCTTCTTGTTCAATGGACGGTAATCGACGCAAAGTCGGTCCGTGCCATCCTTCTTCTTGACAAAAAGAACACCACAACCCCAAGGAGAAGAACTCGGTCTGATCAGACCCAGACGTTCTTGTTTATCGAGTTGAATCTTCAATTCCTTGAGCTCATCTGGTCCAAGTTTGTAAGGACGCTTGCAAACGGGTTCCGTGCCAGGCTCAAGCTCAATAACGAATTCAACTGGCCTGCGGGGAGGCATACCCGGAAGCTCTTCTGGAAAAACATCTTGGTACTCACAAACGACTGGAATCTGAGAGATAGCCTCCATTTCACCCATCTCATTGAGAGAAAACAACCGAATGGTATCATCACGAGAAGCATAGATGATCACATCGTTCGAAGTGTGAGTCAATTTGATTTCCCTGGCAGCACACTCAAGCTGAGCCTTGTGCTTAGAAAGCCAATCCATCCCGAGAATAAGATCAATATCAGAATCACCAAGAACAACTGGTTTAGACAAGAATTTGTAGTCGCCCATCTTGATAGAAACATCCGGGACACAAACATTAGATGTCATTTGCTTGCCCGGGGACACAATCTTCAACGGAATAGGAATCTTTTCGGTCACAAACTCATGCTTAGCAACAAAAGGTCTCGAAATGAAAGAAAGTGATGCACCAGTATCAAATAAGACTTTGGCAGGAATATCATTAACAGGAAGATTACCCATGATCACTTCAGAAGAATCCTCTGCTTGAGCTGCATTCAACATGTTCACCTTGGCATGCTTAGGATTATGCTTGACCACTGCATTGCTGGAAGCTTTCACAGGAGGAGGAGGCGGAAGACGCCTCTGGTTGAAGCACTTGTTCGCATAGTGACCCTTCTGCTGACATTTGTTACAAGTCACCTCTGAGAGCGGACGATGGTAAGGAGCACTTGGCCTTGGAGCTTGATTCTGAGACTTGTTCTGATAACCAGGGTTGGGTGGGTGGGAAGATCCACGACCACTTGAGTTCTTCTGTTGATAAGGCTGACGGAACGGAGGAGGAGGAGGCAACCAGAACTTCTGTTGCTTAGCTGCCACAAGTGAGGAAGAAGAAGACTGAACTGCGTCTCTGACTCTCTTCTTAGATGCCTCACACTTGAGCTGAGCAGCTTCTTGTTTCAGTGCCATGTTGTAGAATTCATCATACTTTAATGGCTCAAAAAGCACGAGAGCAAGCTGCATATCTTCTCTGAGACCACGCCTGAACTGGTAGATCATACTCTTCTCATCAGGGATGTCTTGCCTTGCAAAACGAGAAAGCTTCTGGAACTGAGTGTTGTATTGATAGACAGTCATGTTGCCTTGCTTGAGATTGCGGAATTCCTCACGCTTAAGCTCAACAACACTTTCTGGAATGTGGTGCGCTTTGAAATCACGGCGGAAATCATCCCAAGTGATCACACGACCTCCTCTGGAATCTTTGTATTGCTGGAACCACTCAGCAGCTTGATCTTTGAGTTGAAAAGAGGCAAACTTGACAAAGTCCTCAGGTCTGACATTGCTGCACTCGAAATGTTTGCTGATGTCCACGAGCCAATCATCTGCGTCTGTGGCCTCGACACAGTAGCTGAAGGTCTTTGGCTGATTAGCAAGGAACTGGTTCAGTGAAGCAAAGTGCGGCTGATTGTTGCCTTGGCCTTGATTCTCTTTATTAGCTTGACCCTGGTTGCGATCTTGCAAGAGCTGAATCAGAATCTGAGCATTGGCATTTGTGGCAGTCATCAAGGCTTGCCAGGCTTCCGGAGGCGGAGGTGGTGGCGGAGGGTTAGCCTGATTCCCGTCATTGCGTTCCGGATTCTGACGCGTTGGTGGAGCCATCCTGAAGAGGGTGACATCCATTAGCATCTTGACAGAGATATATTGAAGTTGAATCAAAGGAACGAAATTGCAACATATGGTCTTCACAATTAACATTCGAACGAGAATGAACGAATGAATTCCAATGAAAATCATCACACTTCCAAAGCTGAGAAGCCACTTAGAACATGGTAAGGAATAAAATCAATAAGGTACGGAAGTGAACAAATACTTGGTAAGGATTACCCAATCACCAACCAAATATCTGCGGAAGAAATACTAAAGCTACAAGAATTCCCACTTATAAACTCCCGAAATTTTCTGGTTATGCAATCAGGTGTTGGGGATACAGGGGAAGCATAATATCTCACCCAAACTAACAAATCCTACAACCAGCTGTATCCATCCTTCAACACATAACCAAGAAACCTTCGGAAATCGTCTACCTCAACCTTCGAAAACACATCCGTTATACAAGTCATGGCAATACTCCTGCACTCGCCACAGTACTGGGCTATCAGGTTATCTCACCAACAACTGTACAAAAGAGATTTTCGATGTCGGTCGTACTAAACTCAGGTATTCCAAAACCACAACGATAAGATTATGACGACAACACCTCGGAGCTCAACTCCCCGGGACACTGCCACAACCCCTAAATGTCAGGAGGCAACCAAGACAATGTTGTCATCACAAAACCATCGGAACGATTGTAATATACCCGCGTGATCCTAAAAAAAAAAATTAGTGAAATTTGAGAAGAGAAGAGTCAAAACTCTACGTCAGGATGCCTTACCAGAAGGTCGAAGGGACTGGGGAGTAAAAAGAATTCCTAAACTCTCCGATATATAATTCCTAAAAGACTCAAAACATTTTTTCTAGACACAACTCGGCCACTAAAGACGATCAAACAGTGGGGGCTCCTAAAGTCGGGAAAGGCTCTGATTACCAACTTGTAACGCCCTCGATGCGGCTATATCTCCCACGTGTCGAGGCACGACTTAGAGGCATAACCGCATTGAAAGCAATGTCGCAAGTGAGGTAATCTTCACACAATCCATGTAATAAATAAAGGGGAAAGATACATAGTTGGCTTACAATCGCCACTTCACACAAGTGCATAAATAACATCCATCAATCAGATTACACTCAAGGTCCGACTACGGTACCAAAATGAAAGAAGACTACCCCAAATGCTAAACAGATCCCCGGATCACCCGACTGGGCTCCACTACTGATCATCTGGAAAAGAAACATAGTAACGGCCACGTTCCTCATCGAACTCCCAAATGAGCTCGGTCGCGTCATCAGCACTGACATCGTTGGTACCTGCAACTGAGGTGATAATATCTGTGAGTCACGGGGACTCAGCAATCTCACACCCGCGAGATCAAGACTATTTAAGCTTAAAGGTGGGAAAGGATAGTGAGGTGGAGCTGCAGCAAGCGACTAGCATGTGGTGGCTATAGCGCAAAAGAGAGCGAGAAGAGAAGGCAAGGCACGGTCGTGAAGCTAGAAGTGATCAAGAAGTGATCCTGAACAACCTACGTCAGGCATAACTCCAACAACCGTATTCACTTCCCGGACCCCGCCGAGAAGAGACCATCACGGTTACACACGCGGTTGATGTGTTTTAGTTAAGGTCAACTTCAGGTTTTCTACAACCGGACATCAACAAATTCCCATCTGCCTCATAACCGCGGGCACGGCTTTCGAAAGATAATACCCTGCAGGGGTGTCCCAACTTAGCCCATGATAAGCTCTCACGGTCAACGAAGGATATTCCTTCTACCGGGAAAACCCGATCAATCTCGGAATCCCGGACTACAAGACATTTCAACAGCAATAAAACAAGTCCAGCAAAGCCGCCCGATTGTGCCGACAAATCCTGATAGGAGCTGCACATATCTCGGTCTCAGGGCACATCCGGATGAACACTACGTACGGCAACCGAAGATACCCCAAGTTGCCTCAGGGCGGCACCGCAAGTGGCTCTAGTTGGACCAGCAATCGAAGGAGAACTGGCCCGGGGGTTAAAATAAAGATGACCCTTGAGTCTGCAGAACCCAAGGGAAAAAGGCTAGGTGGCGAATGGTAAAACCAATGTTGGGCCTTGCTGGAAAAGTCTTATTCAAAGCGAACTGTCAAGGGGGTCCCATAAATCACCCAACCGTGTAAGGAACGCAAACTCCGGGAACATAACACCGGTATGACGGAAACTAGGGTGGCAAGAGTGGAACAAAACACCAGGCATAAGGCCGAGCCTTCCACCCTTTACCAAGTATATAGATGCATTAATTAAATAAGAGGTATTGTGATATCCCAACAAGTAAACATATTCCAACAAGGAACAACAAGTCCATGTTCCAACAAGGAACAAACTTCATCTTCACCTGCAACTAGCAACGCTATAAGAGGGGCTGAGCAAAAGCGGTAACATAGCCAAACAACGGTTTGCTAGGACATGGATGGTTAGGGGCTGACATGACAATATAGGAGGCATGATATAGCAAGTGGTAGGTATCGCAGCATAGGCATAGCAAAAGAGCGAGCAATCTAGCTAGCAAAGATAGAAGTGATTTCGAGGGTATGATCATCTTGCCTGCAAGGTTCTCAGAGTTGTCGAAAGCTTGGTCCTCGTAAGCGTTCTCAACAGAATCCTCGTTCACGTACTCATCTCCCGGCTCTACCCAAGACAAGAGAACAAGCAAAGGAACCAATATCAACCACGATGCAATGCGCAAGCAATAAGATGCAAAACATGGCATGATATGCGAGAGGAGATATGCAATGCGTATGCATGCTCCGGGAGGACAAGGATGAACAGGGCATAATCTTGGCAAACCAAGCATGCCGCTGGATAGATGAGGTGATTTCTGTTGAAATCGATATAAAGATCACCGGAATCGGATGCACGGTTTGCAAATGGCAAGCAATACAAGAATGACACGAATCTGCCATAAACAGCATGATGCTACTTAGCAAGCAACAAATAATTAAGCTACTGCACCCAAACATGGCAACAAAGCATATGACGGTAATCTACTCAAGATGCACGACAAAAGATGAACACTGAGCTACGGCTAATTCTCATCATAACAGGTTAAAACAAGCATGGCAAAAGTACAACTAATAACAGATTCACAGACTTAGAGAAATAACAGCAAGTCAGGAAAACAACATCAGGATGACGTGTTCAGAGCAACGAAACAACATGCTACAGGTTCAGAACATAGCAAAGAAAGGCATGGCATGAATCTACTCATAGCACTTGAAAAAAGTCCCTTACTGACTATAAGCCAAAAAGGATCAGAAAATATGATTACACCCATGTCAATTAAGCAAGTTTCGTTACAGGTTTCAGACTTAGCAGAAAACTGGACATGGCAGAAAACTGTTAACGACTAGGCATGTTTGTGAGCTCGATGCCCTCGCTACAGAGCAACACATGATAAACTAAGCATACCTACATCAATAAGGCATGGCATAGTAACAAAACATGGCAAGAATATCATCATATCATGCAAGGATCAACTACACCAAGCTTGGCAAAATCGAATAACATGTAAACAATCTGCCAGTAACATTTTGAAGCAAAAGTAGAGCTCGATTGACTCAAGCTATGGCACTCCATAAATGCAAACAAAGGCACGGATGGATTAAGCAAATACTCAAGTTCAAAACTCCCTTACTGACCATACTCAAATTATGCATGGATCTCTCGGAAACAACATGAACACATGGCATGATAATAACAAAAGTCAGGGACTTAGTGAAATCACCAAGTCTCTGAAAACAGCAATTTCATCATCCCTACTTTGCATGCAATTTCTAGCCACCTAAAGCATCACAAAAATACATAGCAAAATTCCCTGGAAAGGTAACATGGCATATTACAAAACACATGTAGGACTCAACTTCATAGGAGGTACACATCAATCATGGCAAAAATGACAAAAGTGCATGTTCAGATAAGATCCAGCAATAAACATCAACTAGCCCTCTTCTAACAGCAATTCGGGCATCAAGATGGCTTCAAATGAAATTGGTGCAATGGAACAAGATTATGTACTCTTCGAGGCAAACAAAATGACATATTATACGCGTGAAACGGAGCTATGGATGCAAAGTTATGGCATGTAGAAGAACTGATGATAATATGCAAAGTTGGGGACTTAGAGAAAAAGAGAGGGGGAAGAAGTCAACGGTGGCGCGGGATTCGAGGTTCGCCGGATCTGGCGGCGGCGGCTCGCCGGAGAAGAGGCCCAGGGCGGCCGGGGCGCTCCGGTGGCCGGGATCTCGCGGATCCGGGCCCGGCGACGGTGGGGACGGCGGCGGAGGCGGCGAGGCGGCGAGGCGGTGCGGCGACGAGGCGGCGGAGGCGGCGCGGCCGCGGCGGAGGCGGGGCGAGGAGGCGAGGTCGGCGGGCGGCGGCGCGGGCCGCGGGGGCCGGCCTCGGGCTCGCGGGCCCGCGGGGAGGAGGCGGCGCGGCGAAGTGGGCCTCGGGCGGGCGGCGACGTGGCGCCCTCCGGTTGGCCCGGGGCGCCCGCGTGGAGGCGGCTGGCCAGTCAGGGGGTGCCAAGTGGCGGCCCCTGGTTGGCCCGGGCGGCGGCGGCGGCGGATCAGGTGGCGGCGGGGCACTCCGGGCGCGGATTTCGAGGAAGGATCTAGGGTTTAGGGTGAGTCTCTCTCAGATTTAGACGGGGGAGACGTTTTTATAGCTAGAAGGAGCTAGGGAGCTCCAAACGGAGTGCGGTTTTCGCCCACGCGATCGTGATCGAACGGCGGAGGACATGGGAGTGACTTAGATGGGTTATTGGGCTGTTTTGAAGGGGTGTTGGGCTGCAACACACACGAGGCCTTCACGGTTACCCGGTTAACCGTTGGAGTACCAAACGAACTCCGATTGACCCGAAACTTGACAGGCGGTCTACCGGTGCTATACCGAGGCCACATGTCAAACCTCGGTCCATTCCGAGAATGTTTAATACCCGCTCACGAAGAAATGTAAAAAGGGACGCCGGGAGACATAGGAGCGCCGGATTGCAAAACGGACAACGGGAAAGATGCTCGGATTTATGAGACGAACACGTATGCAAATGCGATGCACATGATGACATGATATGAAATGCATGACATGACCAAAATGCAAAACGGAGAGAACCCAACCACGGAGGGAATATCATAACACATAGCCGGAAATGGCAAGAGTTGGATTACAAATATGGCAAGTTACATCGGGGGCGTTACAGTTTGTATGCGTCCAATCTAGATCCGACGGCTATTGGTGAAATATGGGAGGCACAAGATCATCACCAACTCAGGACCTGCTTGATTCGCGGGATTTTGAAAACGCAGGAATAGGACATGGCAATATTACAAGTTTCAAACTGATATTACAAATGTTAGGAGTAATCCTGCACCTACGAAGAGGGAATTACTAGGAAGTTTACGTAAGAACTTTCGTTACTTTAGGTGGATGCAGCATTAGCGTACAAACTAAAATCCACCGCCCTAACAAGTCACTAATGGGCAAATAAGTTTTCGAGTCTTTGGCCATTCTACCTCTTGAGCTTGCGTTGGTTTTCCCAGAAGAGGAAAGGATGATGCACCAGAGTAGCGTAAGTATTTCCCTCAGTTTTTGAGAACCAAGGTATCAACCCAGTAGGAGGCCACGCGCAAGTCCCTTGTACCTACACAACACAAAGAGCTCAACGCAACCAACGCGATTAGGGGTTGTCAATCCCTTCACGGTCACTTACGAAAGTGAGATCCGATAGATAATATTTTTGGTATATTTGATATAAAGATGCAAAGTGAAAAGTAAAAGGCAAAGTAAAAAACAAAGCAAGATTATAGTGATGGAGATTGATATGGCAAGAATAGACCCGGGGGCCATAGGTTTCACTAGTGGCTTCTCTCAAGAGCATAAGTTTTTTACGGTAGGTGAACGAATTACTGTTGAGCAATTGACAGAATTGAGCACAGTTATGAGAATATCTAGGAATGATCATGTATATAGGCATCACGTCCATGACAAGTAGATCAAAACAATTCTGCATCTACTACTATTACTCCACTCATCGACCGCTATCGAGCATGCATCTAGAGTATTAAGTTAAAAACAGAGTAACGCTTTAAGCAAGATGACATGATGTAGAGAGATAAATTCATGCAATATGAAATAAACCCCATCTTGTTATCCTCGATGGCAACGATACAATACGTGTCTTGCTACCCCTTCTGTCACTTGGAAAGAACACCGCAAGATCGAACCCAAAGCTAAGCACTTCTCCCATGGCAAGAACTACCAATCTAGTTGGCCAAACCAAACGGATAATTCGAAGAGACTTGCAAAGATAACCAATCGTACATAAAAGAATTCAGAGAAGATTCAAATATTATTCATAGATAGACTTGATCATAAACCAACAATTCATCGGTCTCAACAAACACACCGCAAAAGAAGAAGATTACATCGAATAGATCTCCACAAGAGAGGGGGAGAACATTGTATTGAGATCCAAAAAGAGAGAAGAAGCCATCTAGCTAATAACTATGGACCCGAAGGTCTGAGGTAAACTACTCACACTTCATCGGAGAGGCTATGATGATGTAGAAGCCCTCTGTGATGACGGCCCTCTCCGGCGGAGCTCTAGAACAGGACCCAAGATGGAATCTCATGGATACAGAAAGTTGTGGCAGTGGAATTAGGTTTTTGGCTCCTGTTCTGATCGTTTGGGGGTACGTGGATATATATAGGAGGAAGGAGTACGTCGGTGGAGCACCGAGGGGCCCACGAGGCAGGGGGTGCGCCCTGTAGGGGGGCGCACCCCCCACCCTCGTGACCGCCTCCGGTACTTCTTGGAGTAGGGTCCAAGTCTCATGTGTCTTGTTCGGGAAGAAAATCACGTTCTAAAAAGTATTTTTCTGTTCGGATTCCGTTTGATATTCTATCTCTTCGAACACTGAAATAGGCAAAAAACAGCAATTCTGGGCTGGGCCTCCGGTTAATAGGTTAGTCCCAAAAATAATATAAAAGTGGAAAATAAAGCCCAATATAGTCCAAAACAGTAGATAATATAGCATGGAGCAATCAAAAATTATAGATACGTTGGAGACGTATCAAGCCACTTGTTGTTTCAAAAACAAATTCAGCTTCTGCACAGACTTTTTCACTTACCACAAGCTCGCCGATCACCAGAGTGTGTGTCCTTCAGTTTCCTGGTTTCTTTTGATGCAATAATCGGTTTAGGATGTGGGTTGTGTCGTCGGTTGTGAAATGTTGGGTTCTAGCGCGGATGTTTGGCCTTTGTTGGCCTCTTGGGGTGTTGCGATTTCAATCTGGTAGCTTTTAGTCCTTCGTGTTAAGTTGGAGTTGTGCTGAACTTCTTTTGAATTGCGGTGGTTTTCAGTAATGAAAATCGGAAGGGGCAAGCCCTTATTTAATCAAAAAATTAATCGTCCTTATATATTCATCAGTCTTGCTATAAGTCGCACTAGATGCTATATATGTCCGTTGTATCTTACATCAAGATGCGTGCTTTCAGATTTTCTTTTTTCTCTCTTAAATCTCAGTCGAGTGAGACATAGCCACGCCATTAAACAGAGGCTCGGGCGCCATTACTGGAGACCTTGGGAGAGAGGTGGACGGCAGATGGAGGTCAATGGGCTCTCCTCCCGATAAGCACGCGCAAGGGTCTGATCGCACGCCTCTCGTACTCAAATAGCTACCCTACACGGCGCCTCCTAGCTAATAAAAAATGGGGACGCGTGGCGGCACGTAAATGGTACTAGTAAGTAGAACGCCCACGGTTTCAATAATACTTGTGTTTTCGATTGTAACATGACAACACTTGTTCCAAAATGACTTTGTTGATTGTTAATGTGTGCGCCTTCGCAAATCGGACTGCAAATTTACCACAGCATGTTGGTGCCATGTCATGGCACCAAGCGAAGTTTCATTATTTTCATGCGTGTTTTGAATTTACAGGAATTTAAAAATTAAGTTTCTCAATGTTTCCAACCCAGCCACGACGCCCAGAATTTTGAATTTCATTCCCATTTCTTGCATGGAACCTAGAAATTTACCCGAGGACACACATGTGATTTTTCAACCAACTTTGGTGCACGAGAGCATGTGCTTGTAGTTCAAATTTGACTTATGCACATTAAATGACCAGAAACTCAATTAATGTATAAAAAATGACAAACGAACCTGGAATAATTCCAAAATTTAACAGGGCACTAATGTAGTTCTATGTTGCCTTTGTTAAGAAACTCAAGGGGGGCAGCGTATATCGTTTCACACTCAAAGGTGGCACGTTCCCTCTTAGAACCACGAGCTTCCAATTCGGCCCAATTTTTTACCACAACATGTTAGTGCCATGACATGACACCATGCCAAGTTTCATGATTTCCAGGCGGGTTTTGGATTTACATGAATTTAAAAATCAAAGTTTCTTGATGTTCTCGGCCGAGTCATGACGCCCAGATGTTTGAATTTCATTCTCATTTCTTCCATGGGACCTAGAAATTAAACCAAGGACACACATGTGATTTTTCAACCCACTTTCGTGCACCGGAGCATGTGCATGCAATTCATATTTAGATTATACACATTAAAAGTCCAGAAACTCAATTAATGTATAAAAAGGCCAAATGAACCCGAAATAATTCCAAAATTTAACAGGGAACTCATATAGTTCTATGTTGCCTCTGTAAATAAAATTAGGGGGGAGGCAGCGTTTATCGTTTCGCACACAAAGGGGACACGTTCCCTCTCAGAACCACGAGGCTTGTTGAGAGAATCTCCGGTTTTGCAAGAGGCTTATACCAAAACTTGTCCCAATTCAGCCAAAAATTATATGTATGAAAACAGGGTTTAGATTATCCCAAACATCTCGCTACCTAGACCAATAATGTACCATGATTTGAATTCAACATAAAATGGATACAAATATGTGAATTGGAGAGCGTATGGTACATGTAGTTCATAGTGAAATATGATTACTGCTATATGTATGTTTTTTGTTATCAAGATAATATTTAAATTATTGTATAACTTGACAACAATCGTATTCAAATAAGGATAATTGATTCAAATTTAGTCCATATGGTAGACGGCAATATATATGTTCACATGGTGGAGTAAAATGTTCATATACGATGGAAGATCAAAATGTACGACTACATCAATTATAAACCGCAAGGTCACCTAACGATATATTCGAATTCAACATAACGTGGATTCAAAAATTGAAATTCGAGATCATGGCATCTATAATCATATAAAAAGGGACATTACTCTTTCTTTGGTGGGAATTGATTTGTTTTTTGTTGTTGTTGAGGGAAGTGCGAATCGATTTGGTACTGTGCAGGGTAATCTTGTTCTCCCGATTTTTTTTACATTTTTCTTGTAGTTTTTTCAATGGCATCTATAGCAATATAGTAAAAGGGGACATGACTCTCTTGTGTCTTGTATGAATTATTTTTTTACACGTTAAGTTTGTTTGCCAAAAAAGGAATCCACACCTTGTTATCCCGAAACTATCAAGCTCGAGTATCTTTTGTGTCACCTACATTGAAACTCCCGCTTCTTCAACCCGCGCCGCACCTTGTTATCCCGAAATTTGGACGCGCGCGAGAACTCCCTCCTCATCCGAAATCGCTCCCGCAGCCCAGACATGCGAAATCCCCCTTCTACCCCTCAGCCGGAAATGAAGCTCCACGTTGCGGTGTCAAAACCGGTGGGGGTATGCTGGTAACTTACCCTACATTTCGCACAAGCGCGTCCCTAAGCTTGGCTCCCCCCTCCCCCTTTGCCCCCCATTCGTACACCGAGGCCGCCAAAATCCACAAAACCCCACGCTCCTCCGTCGGCCTCCCGACCGCCGCCCAGCCGGAGATTCTTCCTTGACTACATCGTCCATAGCAACAGCTCGCCGTCCCTCATCCACCACGCCAGATGAGGATTCGTTGTTGATCTCGTCGTCCCACTGGATCAGCCGCCCCGTCCTCCACCTCCAAGGAGCTGCCTAGACGTTCGCCTCGTCTATCACGCCACCTTAATCCCCACAGCGCCGTCTTGACCTGCCCCACCGGAACCGCAGGACCCTCACCAATTCCTCCGATGAAGCCGAGGCCAACTCGGCGCCACCAAGGAGGTTCTACACTCACCGCTGCATTTTATCTTTTATTCGATCTCACGGGGTTGCCGGTGCACGATACCGAGCAGACATGGCATGTCTCCATCGATGGCGCCGTCGCCGGCCACATCATCCATGGTGTCTCTCCCCCATGTCGTTGCTTCCTCGGCGGCGACTTCCAGAACGGCACTAGCTGCAGCTGCTCCGGCTCTCGCTCACGCTACGGCTCTGTTCTTGCTGTCGGTCGCGCTGTTGCACTGCTCCTGCTTACGTTCGTGCTGCTGCTCTGCTCTTGCTTTAGCTTGCGCTGCTGCTGCTGCTGCACGACCTCCGGTAGCTACAGGAGTTGCTGCTTTAGCACTCGCTCGCAGTGCTACTGCATGGCTTGCTCTTTGCTAGTGTGTTCCCTGCTCGAGCGTCTGCTGATTTAGGTCACTGCTTCTCTCCTACTAGTGCTCAAACGCCCTAAACATCTATTGCAATGCTCCGTTACTAGTTCAGTCAGTTTCGACAGTAAAATTCAGTTTCGACTGTGAAGTTCATTTTCTTCAGTTAACTTCAGAGTGAACAGTACTTGCAGCATCTGTCGGACCGGCCGTGGCGCGGCTGTTGCGTTTTACATCTAGCACTTTTTGGTGATGTATTTTACATCATCTATTGCAGATGATATTAGGGTCCCACTTCAAATTAACGTTGTTTGTCTTGTCATGCTTCAGCCTCGTCGCCGTACACCTTAGCAGAGCTGCTCCAACGATGTAACCGTCCATCACAGCAGAGCAGTACCCTCGGCATCGTTTCCAGAGGCCTCGGATCTTCTTCCCTGCCTCCGACCCCAATGATGCTGAGGTCCACAAGGCTATGCCAAAGAGGTTGTACACTCGTCGCATCACTTTGTTTCTCCATTCCTCTGTTCTTCCAATTCATGTGAGCCAAACACCCAGGTCGACTGAAATCCTATGTTTCCAAATGCTCTATTTTGCACATGCATTCCGGTCCTATTCATGTGTTTTTCCTGTCCGTGCGTTTATAGAATCCTCCAATTCTAAGGAGCCCTTATAGATTTACTTCATTTTCAAATAGGCGTCAAAGAAAACTCTGTGTGTTATGTCCTGCTCCTGCCATGCCATCATCCACCCCACCTGAGGTGCACCGTCGATAGAAGCATTCACTACAGCAGAGATCCCCCTACAAACTTCCTTTCGCCGCCTCAGATCATCTTCCCCGTTGCCGGCAGCCACGCCAACTGCATTACCATCATCGACTGAGCAGATGAACCTGAGGACTACATAGTTCCGGAAAAGAGGTCGGAGTCTTTCGTGTTTGCTTACATTATACATCGGTTATTATACCTGCTGCTTTGTCGTTCAATCTTGATTTTTGAATTGCCCATGGGTCTCATATCGAGCCAACAACGAATAGTATCTGTCTACTATCTGGTTCATCTGGGGTCTTCTATGTGGTTCATGTTGGGTGGGCAACAAACAATAGATGATCCATTGTCTATATTTTTAAACTGAAGCTATAATCTACCTGCTATAATTAGTTTTGGATCCATCCACTCGTTTGCTACCATTAGTCTTGATTTTTTTCATGCACCCCTTAGGCCTTACAAAATCTAACCATTTTTTTATTATGCATGTCAGATATTGTACACAATCGTACTGAACATGTAGAGAAAAAGAGAAGACCGTTGCGTGTGAATATAATGTCATGCAGAAGCCGCTCCGTGGTGGGCGAAGTGCCCCCCTCCTGCATATCCAGATTGTATTCCGTAGGAAAATAACTGTTCAGATGGAGATTTAGAACGAGCCGACCATGCCTGTTTAACACCTGAGGTGTTTGATCTAACCTGGCGTGCTGATGTTGGTCAAATCATGCATATGGAGCCTTGCATTGCTTACATTATACATCTTATATTTCATCAGGGAGTATATGGGAATTATGCAATGCCATCTTCTTTAGCCAGGCATCATATATGTGAATCATGCAATGACATCTTGTTTAACCAGTCATCGTATATGTGAATTGTATCATGCCATATTTTTTTCCGTAATGTATTCCATTTGTCAAAGATGTTTATACATTCATCTACTCTTCCTGTGCATCAGCCATTTGAGTCGGTCATGGGAAAATATGGAGTGAAAACAAGGTCTTCTGAGCAGTCAGTGCTACCTATCGATGCAGATTTCTTGCTGGTTACAGATAGCTCCTCAGAGGAGGATTCAGAGAGAGATGAACAGTCGTATCCCCCCCCCCCGAGGTGCATGCTCTAACTTGGCTGGGTTATATTGCTCATATCATGCATATGGTGTCTGGCATTGCGATGCCATCTGCTTAGATTAGACATGCTTTGTGTGAATGCCTCCTGTTTGCTTTCTATATCAGATATGTGAATTATGCAATGCCATGTTTTTCAGCCAGTTATCATATATGTGAATTATGCACCGCCATGGAGCCAGGCATCATATATGTGAATTATCTCATGCCATCTTTTTTTCATTACATATTCCATTTGTCGACAATCTGTGTATATTGAACTACTCTTCATGTGTACCAGCCATTTGAGCCAGTTATGGAAAAATCTGAAGTGTAAACAAGGTCTTCAAAGCAGGCAATGGTACCTGTTGAAGCCTATATCTCGATGGTTACAGGGAGCTCCTTAGAGGAGGACTCAGAGACCGATGACCAGTCCTATATCCCACCTAAGGTGTCTTCTCTAAGTTGCAACGTTTATATTTCTCATATGATGCATATGGTGTCTTTCATTGCTTAGTTTAGACATCATATGCACAATATTGAATTCTATCTGCTTAGTTTAGAGATCATACATGTGAGTGCCAACTGCTAAGTATATGAATCAATTATGTCAATTATATCATGCCATCCTGTATAGTTAGACAACATGTATGTGAATTATTTCATCCCAACCTATTTTAGAAAGACATCATATAGTTTTGTCATGTCATCCTGTTTAGGTACTCATCGTATGTTGAATTATGCCATTATATCCTGTTAAGTTATCCATCATATATCTGAAACTGTGTCATGCTATCCTGTTTAGTTAGGCATCATATATGTGAAATTATGTCATGTTGTCCTGTTTGGTTAGACAACATATATGTGAATTACCACATCTGTCTATCATACAATGTCTATACGTTCAATTTCTTTTCTTGTTTATCAGCCATTTGAATTGGAGGGGGTGATGGCAGTATCTAAGTGAGCAAAAACCCGTTCTTCACAAAAGACAGTGCTACTCATCGATGCAGATAGAACCATGGTTGTACTGGCCCACTAACTAGCCCCACCACACATAATCGAGACTCTTCCAGATTGCACACTTACACCGTTGGGCAGAGAACCAGCTACAACCCATCTAACTGCAACCCTAGTGGATAGTAACCCACTTATAGTTGACAAAGCACCATGTCCACCATAGAGTACCCCCACATGAGCAGTTTGTAAAGCTACTGCGGTGCCCAAAGCACAAAGACCACCACAGCTAACCCAAACTCCACGTTTAAAGGAGAAGAGCAACTGTTCTCAGGTCAGATTCCGTAGCTATTGTCCATACTCCTTTGCTATTGCATCACTGTATTTACTCATACCAACTACTTTCGAATTTGAAGGATCCAATTGAAACTCCAATGGCGCAACAGGTATGTTTTAAACCTATTTCTTTAACTGGATTGCTGTTCTAACTTATTGCTCTATGTTGATTTCAGTTTAAGTTGTATAAACAGTTATGTTCTCATGTGATGCACATTACAAGTGCTGCCAATGCTGTGTAGTTTCTCACACTTATATTCTGTCTATGCTGATGTGTCTTAAAAATATATGAGTTGAACTGTGTCTCTATCTTGATTAGGGAACATAAACTAGAATGATATGGACAATACAGTGACCATAGTACATAGATATATGTTTGTTTCATGTTGTTATCCTCTCCACCTTACTACTGAACCAGTTTACCAAAATGAGTTTCGTATACTACAAGCTAAACCCGTGATGTGTCTGCTTGTTACTCTTGTAGTATGCAAACAAAATATTGGAGAAGAGCACCCCACTATGCAATGGTAGAGAAAGTAATGCAGATAAGGTTCAAGATAGTGAGACAACCCTATTGGTCTCCAAGAAAGGTGATAAAAATGATCTTGTAGACAGTGAGAAAACCCCACAGTCCTGCGTTGATGTAGTGTTCGAGTTACTAGACAGTACCGCTGGCACAAGCTCTTCGAACTCGCTGCCTGAATCACCTCGGCTTCTTCAGTCTCAGCTACAAGCTGAAAGGCATCAGTCAGCTGTGCTGCAGCAAGAAGCCGAAGGACTGAGGAAGTCCCTGCAGAATTCAGATGCATACTTTCTTGTGTAACATCAAGTGCTGGAGGATTTAAGCGCTAAACAAGAGAAAGTTAATAAGCTTGATAATTATCTTGCCAGCATTATGGGTGCCCAGGATATTGTTTCTTGAACTCTTCTGAAGTGGTTTCAGTTCTGTACTTGTTTTGCTGCGGCGTTTATATGCTGCTTTGTTCCCTATATTTGCACTGGTGGCGAACTTTGATGCCCAGTGGATGTAATGTGTGTAATAGCCGTGATAGCCTAGCATAAGTTGCTTGCTTATTTATTTCCTTGTTGTCTTGTTTATTTTTTTGCTTGTAGTCAGTGCAATTCTTTTTCCGCGGTTTGCTAGTGGCTGTAATAATCTATTTTTTAAAACTAAGCCACAATAACCATGGGCTAATATTTACTGTAGTGACACTGGGCCTCCTACGGGCCGTAGAAACAGTGGGCCTTCTATGGGCCGTAGAAACAGTAGGCCTTGTACGGGCCGTAGAAACAATGGGCCATCTACGGGCCATAGAAACAATGGGCCTTCTAAGGGCCGTGTCATCAATGGGCCTTATACGGGCCGTATCATCGATTGGCCAAACATGGGCCAATAACAGGCCGCATTATGGACGTAAACGGGCTAGAGTTGGAATCGTCCGTTCATGGGCTGACCATAACGGGCCATCGTTAATAGGCCGTATTTGATGACGCTATGAAAACGGCCCAACGTATTGACGGACCACAAACGGGCCGACTGTAACCACGGGCTGAATTTGGCCCACAAGCAGAAAATGACAGTAACGGGCCGTAAGTAAACGAATGCTGGAAATGAGCCCAAGAATAAATGGGCTCTAAGAAGGCCGAAAGATATCATGGGTTGGAAACGGCCCAACGGAATAACGGGCCGTTAATGGGTATAAAGTGATACTCTGTTCATTACGAGCTAGTTTCACCATGGGCCGTTAATGGGTGTAAAGTGATACACTGTTCATTACGGGCCAGTTTCACCACGGGCCGTTAATAGGCCAAGAGTTACATAGGGCCTCAGATGGGCCGAAAGACGTCATGGGCCATACATGGGACAGAAGTGAAAACGGGCTGGAATCATATTGGATGGCCCAGATGACGCTACTGGGCCTAATTCGGATAGGGCATAACGGGCCTTGGGTTAGTGAGCTGTAAATGAGTTATATGCGAACAGGCCGTTCACAGGCTTTCCATGGGCCGGCCCGCCACCTTTTGACCAAGTCAAACGGGTCGTCCTTTTCACAGGAATGGGCCTCTGTTGGGCCGTGCCACGTGTCGACGTATCATAGGAGCCTTCTGTCCAATGAGTGGATGACATCTGTCCCAACGATGAGCCGACACGTGTTTCCTCCAGCCAATGATGATTTTACACGTGGGAAATCCCCATTGGTCGGGGCTGTTAACGGGTTATCGGATCCAAAACCCGACCCGATAGCTTAACGGCGTTCTATTACGGTGGATGCCACGTGTCGGTCACCCTTGACGAAAGCACTTCTGTGACGCGCGATTTATCGTCATGGAAGTGGACACTTCCGTGATGATAATTTTGGTAATGTCATGGAAGACTTCTACGACAGCATAGGTATGACTATCATGATTCTGTCATAAATTTGTTATGGATGTACATGCATGACAAAAAACGCGACCTACTGTGACAAACACGTATCATCACGGAAGTGTATTTTTTTGTAGTGACACGAGGTGCCCACGAGGTAGGGGGCGCGCCCATGGTGGTAGGGCGTGCCCTCCACCCTCGTGGAGCCCTCGTGTTCTTCCCGGACAGCTTCTTATTTTTCTATTTTTCTATATATTCCTAAACGGAGAAAAAATGCCATTAGAACTGTTTTGGAGTCGGTTTACTTACCGTACCACATACCTATTCCTTTTGGAGTTTGAAACGTTCTGGAAAGTGTCTCTTATGTACTCCTTCAGGGTTACTATTTCAATTAGATTGGTTTCAACATTAATGGGATTACCTGAGATATAATGTTTGATTCTTTGACCATTCACCACCTTCGGATTTGTGCCTTCGAAGTGTTTGATTTTAATGGCACCGAAACGATAGACCTCCTCGAGAACGTAAGGACCTTCCCATTTAGAGAGAAGTTTTCCTGCAAGAAATGTTAAACGTGAGTTGTATAGCAATACATAATCACCTACACTAAACTCACGCTTTTGTATCCTTTTGTCATGCCATCTTTTGACTTTTTCTTTTAACAATTTGGCATTCTCATAAGCTTGGGTTCTCCATTCATCAAGTGAGCTAATGTCAAATAACCTCTTCTCACCGGCAAGTTTGAAATCATAATTGAGTTCTTTAATAGCCCAATAAGCCTTATGTTCTAATTCGAGAGGTAAGTGACATGCTTTTCCACAAACCATTTTATACGGAGACATACCCATAGGATTTTTATATGCAGTTCTATAGGCCCATAATGCATCATCAAGTTTCTTGGACCAATTATTTGTAGATCTATTATCAGTCTTTTGCCAAATTAATTTGAGTTCTCTATTACTCAATTCTACTTGACTACTAGACTGCGGGTGATAAGGGGATGCAATTCTATGATTAACGTCATATTTAGCAAGCATTTTACGAAAAGCACAATGAATAAAATGTGAACCACCATCAGTCATTAAATATCTGGGGACTCCAAACCTCGGAAATATAACTTCTTTAAGCATCTTAATATAAGTGGTATGATCAGCACTACTAGTTGGAATTGCTTCTACCCACTTAGTAACGTAATCAACAGCAACTAATATATGTGTGTATCCATTAGAGGCAGGAAAAGGTCCTATATAATCAAAGCCCCGAACATCAAATGGTTCAATAACAAGTGAATAATTCATAGGCATTTGTTGACGTCTACTAATATTACCTATTCTTTGACATTCATCACAAGATAGGTCAAACTTACGGTCATCTTTGAAGAGAGTAGGCCAATAAAAACCGGATTGTAATACCTTATGTGCAGTTCTATCTCCAGCGTGGTGTCCTCCATAAGCCTCAGAGTGACACTTGCATAGGATATGTTCCTGTTCATGCTTAGGTACGCGACGTCCAATAACACCATCTACTCCTTCTTTATAAAGATATGGGTCATCCCAAAAGTAATGTCTCAAGTCATAGAAAACTTTTTCTTTTGCTGGAATGTGAAATTAGGTGGTATAAATTTAGCAATAATGTAATTAGCATAATCAACATACCATGGAGCATTGCGAGAAGCATTGATGACATTTAAATGTTCATCAGGAAAGCTATCATCAATAGGTAGTGGGTCATCACGAACATTTTCTAACCTAGACAAGTTTTCTCCAACGGGGTTCTCAGCTCCCTTTCTATCAACAATGTGCAAATCAAATTCTTGTAGCAAGAGAACCCATCTAATAAGTCTAGGTTTAGCATCTTTATTTTCCATAAGGTATTTAATAGTAGCATGATCAGTGTGAATAGTTACTTTAGAATCAACAATATAAGGTCTAAACTTATCACAAGCAAATACAACTGTCACATCCCTAGCTTCTGGCAATTCACTAGGCTAGCTTCATATGTGCATCATGTTTAAGTTCAAATGAATATGAAATGGCGATGTTAAAACCCTAGCACCAAATGAAATGCAACTAGGATCAAAATAAAAATATTTTCAATGAACGTGAAATGCCTTCAAAAATGTTCATCATCTTTCCCTTGGTCTAGAACCTCTGACAAAAATGGTTCACATTTTTCTAGGACAGCATTGGGTCACTGAATTAAATCATATGCTATTTGCATTTGTGCATTTAAATCCTATACAATATTTTAAATGTCCAAATATTCATGAACTGAAATGTTTGCTGTTGGAAATAATCCAAACAGTGGCCACAAGCAGTCTCATGATTTTTGAAAATGTTCTGGCATTTTTAATAAATCCAAAACAATTACAGAAATAGAAAACAGAAACAATTATTAAAAGAGAGAGAGAGAAGGCCACTCGGCCACTTACCTGGACATACCTGGTGGCCCGTTACGGTGCTAGGCCCAGCCTAGCCACCACACCATCTTCAACCTCGTGCCAGTAGGCATGAGGGTGTGTGGCCTCCATGCACCGACCACCTCCTGCCTGGTTGCTCACTGCTGGAGATGGGCCCGGGCGCCATGACACCCCCTGGACCCCCCTCGATTTTCCCCCTCACTCCCTGGTTCTCTCCCCCTCTCTGATTCTACCCTCCGCCCCCTCGCAGCAGCCAAGAACACCGTCGTCACACCGTCATGCATCCCTGCGTCCACTGCCTTCCCCTTGCCCCCTCGACATGCCCACGAGCTCCATTGCACTCCTCTATGCCTCTGCGTCAAGCCACACTTCACTGGAGGCCCTCGAACGCCGCCATCGTCATCATCCTCTGCCCCGACGATCACCGCTCGTCGATTCGCCGTTGCAGAAGCTTCCCCGAGCCGCTGAGCTTCTCCCCCGACCCCTTGTGAGCTTCTGCACCTTCCCCTATGCTCGTCCCTTCCGTTTCTCTCTGCTAGCCTCGATCCCCACTGTGCCTGAGCTCGCCATCGCCCTGTCGTGTTGCTGCCGTGGCCACAGCTCCCGTTGTACCTTGTTGAGCCTGTCTTTGTACTCACCGTGCTCCCAGGAGTCGAACGCACGCACCAGCTCGTCCCCTAGAGCACCACAAGCCCAAACCCGCAACCCACCGTGCTGCCGCCGTCGCCAAACCTCGTCGCCGATCACTTTTCCGGCCACCCCGCGGCCTCCCGTATGGTCCTTTGGACGCGGACGAGCAAGAGCTACTCCCCGGAGCTCTCAGCTGACCAAACCACCACCCATAGCTCAAATCCGAGCCGAGATGTCGTCATTTTGGTCACCGCCGGCAAGGCTCCGGCGACTACCGACGTGGCTGTCATTAGGGGCTAATCGCGCCACAAATTAACCTCCAGTGAAACAGACAGCCGAGCCCCACTGCCTAATTAACCCTGGTTTATTTTTGTTTAGGTTAAACTAACCCCGCAGGGCCCATAGGTCAGTTTGACCTGGCCACTTCACCTGTTGACCGACCCCACACGTCAGCATTGACCTACTGACGTGGCTGTTGACCTGACCCCACCTGTCAGTGACCCAGAAAGCACTGTGTGACTGACGAGTGGATCCCACTGGTCAGGTTTGACCTGGTCAGCCATAGCTGACTTGGTGATGTCAAAGTGACGCAATCCTGACGTATTAAATAATTTCTGTATTTAAAATAATTCAGAAATTCCAGAAATTAGTTAAAACTTCTGAAAATCATATAAATTCAACCGTAACTCAGAATGAAATAATTTATATATGAAAACTTATCAGAAAAATTCAATGTATCCATCTGTACTAGTCTAATGGATGAAAAAGCAACCTAAACCTGCTGTATAGATGAAAACAAATAAAGGGCATTTAAAATGCTTAAGTTTGGAGTTTCATTTGAATCCTTGATTCAAATAAGCTCCATTGAACTTGTTGCTGTTTGCATTAGCACAAACAACATCACATATACATGCCATGTTCATGCATCATACTGTGCATTGCATTGATTGTGTTTATTCTCTGTTTGCCGTGTTGTCCCCCCCCCTCGGCAGACGTTGTGCCAACGTTGTGATCATTGACACTGATGAAGACCCAACGCTATCTTCAGAAGTGCCAGGCAAGCAAAACCCCCTTATTCATTCTGATACAATATTTTTCTGCATTAGGACAACAACGTTTTAACTGTTACATGTTGCGGTAGCTGAACCCCTTTCCTCTGCATAACCTGTCATTGCCACAGTAAATAGATGAAACCCACTAGCATGAGTAGGAGTTGTTTGAGCCCTGATGTGCCTACTCGTTCATGCTTGTTGTCATGCCTTCTACTGCTTAGAGTTGAGTCAGATCTGCTTCATCAGGGATGAATTGGAATGTGGTGAACATGTCCTATTGTTGAGAGCTAAGTATGTGAACACGATTTGGTAAAGGTAGCGGTGATAGGCCATGTAGGAGTACATGGTGGGTTGTCTCATTGAAGTCGTCCTCAAGAACCGAGTTCTGTGTTTGTGATCCATGAACAGTTACTACCACACATTGGGCTCCGGGCACTCCAAGCTCTCTCTACTTATTAATCAACCTGATCTCTGTCTAGGAGTTGCAACTAGTTTCTGGTGTTTGTAGGTACTGTTAGTAGTCTACCAAGTGGCACCCAGTATAGGTGGGCTTGGGACAGACTAGGCACCGTGGCTAGGTATGCCAAGCGTTGCCTGTTTGGTGGGCTTGGAACCATGTACACATCGTTTGGGGCCGGGAGCGACACCCCGGACGGATCTCCTTGCGGATGGAACCCGAATAGGCGATAAACCTGGACGAGAGACTTGTGTGGTTAGTCAGGTCGTGGCTGACTCCCTCGCCAGGCTTTCGCTTGAAGGTTGCTAAGATACACGATGTGTACATGGTGGTAAGTGGCAAGAGCGTGTGTGAAGAAGTACACCCCTGCAGGGTTAACATCATCTATTCGAATAGTCGTATCCGCGGTAAAGGACTTCTGGGTTGCCTGTACAGTTCATAGACAAGTGAAAGTGGATACTCTAAAAATCGCAAGATAAGCGTGAGTGCTATGGATGGCTTTCTCGTAGGGAGACGGGAGCGGATCCATAGTGGTGTATTGTTATGGTGAATATGTGGACTCGTGTGCGCCACCTCAAAAGAGTTACTTGCAGTCGTAGTTCAGGATAGCCACCGAGTCAAAGCTGCCTTGCTGCAGTCAAACTCCACCACCCCTTTGTTGATACCGATGCATATGTAGATAGTTCTGATGTAAGTCTTGCTGGGTACATTTGTACTCACGTTTGCCTATTTTATGTTTTGTAGAGAGACTTTAGTCTCGCTAGTAGTTCCACGTGGACTTTGACGTTTAGCTTCTTACCTCAGCTACGATCTTGTGCCCTCGGCAGGCTCTTGTAGATAGTCAGGCTTCTCTGGCTTTTCCATTTGTAGTTGTCTGTACTCAGACATGTTTATGCTTTCGCTCGATGCTTGTATGCTATGTATGTTGGGTCATGAGACCATGATTTTAATACTTGGCTCCTCGGAGCCTAATGAATAAATACTTGAGTCGTAGAGTTATGTTGTGATGCCATGTTGTATTTACACATATCGAGCATATTGTGTGTATGATTGAAATGCTTGGTATGTGTGGGATCCGACAACCTAGTTGTTTATCCTTGGTAGCCTCTCTTATGGGGAAATGTAGTCTTGTGCTTCCATGTGCCATAGTAGTCCGCTACAGCCCAGTTCACCGGAGTCCTGCTAGCCCAGCACTACTGCTCCGGAACACTTGACTGGCCGGCATGTGATTCACTTCGTTCCTATGTTTGTCCCTTCAGGGAAATGTCACGCAGTGACATCCGGAGTCCTGCCTAGCCTGCTACAGCCCGGTTCACCGGAGTCCTGTTAGCCCAGTGCTACAGCCAGGATTCGCACGCTGCTGACCGACATGCTCGATGTTGATTCATGTATGCCTGTCCCCGTAAGTTAGTGCCACTTTGGGTTCACGACTAGTCATGTCGGTTTGGGTTCTCTTTCATATGGATGTTAGCGACACTATCATATACGTGAGCCAAAAGGCGCAAACGGTCCTGGGCCATGGTAAGGCAACACCCATGGGAATACCGTGTGTGAGGCCGCAAATTGATATGAGGTGTTACCGGCTAGATCGATGTGACTTGGAATCGGGTCCTGACAACAACTGCTAGGAATTCTTTTTCAGTACTAGCATAATTTCTCTGGGCATTGTCTAGAGGTTTACTAGCATATTGAATAACATTTAATTTCTTATGAACTCTTTTCCCTAGAACAGCACCTACAGCATAATCACTAGCATCACACATAATTTCAAAGGGTAAATTCCAATCAGGTGGTTGAACAATAGGTGCAGAGATCAATGCTTTCTTAAGTATTTCAAATGCTTCTACACAATCATAATGGAAGACAAATGGTATATCTTTTTGTAATAAATTAGTCAGAGGCCGAGAAAATTTTGAGAAGTCCTTAGTGAACCTCCTATAAAACCCGGCAAGACCAAGGAAACTTCTTATACCTTTGATGTCCTTGGGACATGGCATCTTCTCAATAGCATCAACCTTGGCTTTATCAACTTCAGTACCTCCTTCAGAAACTTTATGCCCCAAGACAATACATTCATTAACCATAAAGTGGCACTTCTCCCAATTCAAGACAAGGTTAGTTTCTTCACATCTCTACAAAACTCGATCAAGGTTGCTCAAGCAATCATCAAAAGAGGATCCATAAACAGAGAAATTGTCCATGAAAACCTCACAAATCTTTTCGCAAAAGTCAGAGAATATAGCCATCATGCATCTTTGAAAGGTAGCAGGTGCATTACATAAACCAAAAGGCATACGTCTATAAGCAAAAGTACCAAAAGGGCAAGTAAAAGTGGTCTTTGATTGATCATCGGCTGACACAGGTATTTGAGAGAAACCAGAATAACCATCTAGAAAGCAAAAATGTGTATGTTTGGATAATCTTTGTAGCGTTTGATCGATAAAAGGTAAGGGGTAACAATCTTTTTTAGTAGCCTTATTTAATTTGCGGAAAAGAATTACCATCATATAACCTGTGATAATTCTTTGCGGAATCAATTCAACTTTATCATTAGGAACGCCAGTAATACCTCCCTTCTTAGGGATACAATGGACAGGACTTACCCACTGACTATCAGCAATGGGATAAATAATACCTGCCTCAAGAAGCTTTAGTATTTCCTTTCTTACCACTTCTTTCATCTTAGTATTCAGCCGTCGTTGGTGATCACGAACTAGTTTAGCATCTTTCTCCAAATTTATTTTGTGTTGACATAGAATGGGACTAATGCCCTTAAGATCATCAAGAGTACATCCAATAGCAGCTCGGTGCTTCTTCAGAGTTTTCAATAATCTCTCTTCTTCATGCTCTAAAAGGTTAGCACTAATAATAATAGGATATATCTTCTTTTAATCAAGATAAGCATATTTAAGAGTATCAGGCAATGGTTTTAGCTCGAACATGGGATCACCCTTGGGTGGAGGAGGATCCCCTAGGATTTCAATGGGCAAATTGTGTTTCAGGATGGGTTCCTGTTTAAAGAATACTTCATCTATTTCCCTTCTTTCATTCATAAACATATCATTTTCATGGTCTAGCAAATATTGTTCTAAAGGATCACTAGGAGGTACGACAATGGAAGAAAGACCAATAATTTCATCTTTACAAGGCAATTCCTCTTCACGGTGTTGTCTACAAAATTTAGAAAAGTTAAACTCATGAGACATATCACCTAGACCAATAGTAACAACATCCTTTTCACAGTCTATCCTAGCATTAACTGTGTTCAAGAAGGGTCTACCAAATATAATGGGACAAAAGCTATCTTGTGGGGAGCCAAGAACAAGAAAATCAGCAGGATATTTAGTTTTCCCACACAAGACTTCAACATCTCTAACAATTCCCATTAGTGAACTAGTATATCTATTGGCAAGTTTAATTGTGACATCAAATCTTCTAACTTAGTAGGTGCAATATCATGCTTAATTTCTTTGTATAAGTCAATAGGTATTGCACTAGCACTAGCACCCATATCACACAAGCCATGAGAACAATGATCTCCTATTTTAATAGAAATAACAGGCATGCCTACCACAGGTCTATGTTTATCTTTAGCACAAGGTTTGGCAATTCTAGCAGTTTCATCCCGGAAATGAATAACATGCCCATCAATATTATCAGACAAGAGATCTTTAACAATAGCAATATTAGGTTCAACTTTAATTTGCTCAGGAGGTGTATAAGTTCTAATATTGCTTTTACGGACCACAGTTGAAGCTTTAGCATGATTCTTTATCCTAACAGGGAAAGGTGGTTTCTCAACATAAGAAGTAGGAACAATAGGATCATTATAAGTGATAGTCTTTTATTCAACTTTAATAGGTGCAGCTACTTTTACTTCTATGAGAGGATGATATTTAAACCACTTCTCCTTAGGGAGATCAATATGAGCGGCAAAAGATTCACAGAAAGAAGCTACTATCTCAGAGTCAAGTCCGTATTTAGTGCTAAATTTACGGAAAACATCGGTATCCATAAAAGATTTAACACAATCAAACTTAGGTGTCATACCTGACTCCTTACCTTCGTCGAGATCCCAATCTTCAGAGTTGCGTTTAATTATTTCGATAAATCCCATTTGAATTTAATAGTCTTCATCATAAAAGAGCCAGCACAAGAAGTATCGAGCATGGTGAGATTGTGATAAAAAAACGAGCATAAAAACTTTGAATAATTATTTCTCTTGGGAGCTCATGATTGGGGCATGAATATAACATTGATTTAAGCCTCCCCCAAGCTTGAGCGATGCTTTCTCCTTCGCTATGCCAGATATTATATATATAATTGCGATCAAGATGAACAAGATGCATAGGATAAAACTTCTGATGAAATTCCAATTACAATCGTTTGTAGTTCCATGACCTCGTATCATCACATAGCCTATACCATGTCAATGCATCTCCCTTCAAAGATAAAGGGAAGACCTTCTTCTTCAAAACATCATCGGGCACACCTGCAAGCTTAAACAATCCACAAACTTCATCCACATATATTAGGTGCTCATCGGGATGCTTTGTTCCATCTCCTGCAAAAGGATTAGCTAGCAGTTTTTCTAACATACTCGAAGCAATATCAAAGTAGACATTTTCATTTTCAGTAGGTTCAATAGGTTGAGGAGCAACTCTTTGCTCTACTGGTCGGGGTGAAGATACCCCGAACATGCCCCTCAGAGGATTACTTTCCATAGTAACAAGTGACAGTAAATTTCAGCACACTACATAAATTTTTCCTTACCAAATTCCACCTACCAAAGGCGCTTCACTGTCCGGCAACGGTGCCAGAAAAGAGTCTTGATGACCCACAAGTATAGGGGATCTATCATAGTCCTTTCGATAAGTAAGAGTGTCGAACCCAACGAGGAGCAGAAGGAAATGATAAGCGGTTTTCAGCAAGGTATTCTCTGCAAGCACTGAAATAATAGGTAACAGATAGTTTTGTTATAGGATAATTGGTAACGAGCAACAAGTAACAAAAGTAAATAAAGTGCAACAAGGTGGCCCAATCCTTTTTGTAGCAAAGGACAAGCCTGGACAAACTCTTATATAGAAAAAAGCGCTCCCGAGGACACATGGGAATTATCGTCAAGCTAGTTTTCATCACGTTCATATGATTCGTGTTCGGTACTTTGATAACTTGATATGTGGGTGGACCAGTGCTTGGGTGCTGTCCTTACTTGGACAAGCATCCCACTTATGATTAACCTCTATTGCAAGCATACACAACTACAACAAAAGTAGTAAGGTAAACCTAATCATAGCATGCAACATATGGATCCAGATCAACCCCTTACGAAGCAACGCATATACTAGGGTTTAAGATTCTGTCACTCTAGCAACCCATCATCTACTTATTACTTCCCAATGCCTTCCTCTAGGCCCAAATAATGGTGAAGTGTCATGTATTCGACGTTCACATAACACCACTAGAGGATAGACAACATACATCTCATCAAAATATCGAACGAATACCAAATTCACATGACTACTAATAGCAAGACTTCACCCATGTCCTCAGGAACAAATGTAACTACTCACAAAGCATATTCTTGTTCATGATCATAGGAGTATTAATATGCATAAAGGATCTGAACATATGATCTTCCACCAAATAAACCAACTAGCATCAACTACAAGAAGTAATCAACACTACTAGCAACCTACAGATGCCAATCCCAGACTTAGAGACACGAATTGGATACAAGAGATGAACTAGTGTTTGAGATAAGATGGTGCTGGTGAAGATGTTGATGGAGATTGCCCTCTCCCGATGAGAGGAGCGTTGGTGATGACGATGGCAACGATTTCCCCCTCCCGGAGGGAAGTGTCCCCGGCCGGCAGCTCTGCCGGAGCCCTAGATTGGTTCCGCCTCGTGGCGGCGGAGTCTCGTCCCGAAATCTTGCTTATGATTTTTCTTCGGACGAAAGACTTCATATAGCAGAAGATGGGCACTGGAGGGCCAACAGAGGGCCCACGAGGCAGGGGGCACACCCAGGCGGTAGGGCACGCCCCCACCCTCGTGGACAGGTGGAGGCCCCCTGACGTATTTCTTCCCCTCAGTATTTTTTATTATTTCCAAAAATAACTTTCGTGGAGTTTCAGGACTTTTGGAGTTGTGCAGAATAGGTCTATAATATTTTCTCCTTTCCCAGCCTAGAATTCCAGCTGCCGGCATTCTCCCTCCTTATGTAAACCTTGTACAATAAGAGAGAATAGGCATAAGTATTGTGACATAATCTTTAATAACAGCCCATAATGCAATGAATATCAATATAAAAGCATGATGCAAAATGGATGTATCACTCTTCAAATCTTGTAGCGCTGACTCTACCTCTGGAGTCCATTTTACTGGACCCCCCTTTTTCAAAACTTTGAAAAAGGGGAGGGCGCGCTCAGCAAATTTCGAGATGAACCTACTCAGGTCAGCAACGCACCCGGCGAGCCTACGGATGTCTTTGAACCGTTTCGGCACCTCAATCTGCTCAATCACTTTGATCTTGTCATTATTTGCTTTTATTCCACGTTGAGACACAAAGAACACAAGAAGTTTTCCAGAGGGGACACCAAACACGCACTTCTCTGGGTTGAGCTTGAGGTTGATCTTCCGCAGGTTTGCAAATGTTCCTTCTAGATCTTGCACCAGCGTGGCTCTGTCCTTGGTTTTGACCACTATGTCATCCATATAAGCTTCCATATTTCTTTGTAGCTCGGGCTCAGAACCAATCTGGACCGCTCGGGAAAACGTCGAACCAGCGCTCTTCAACCCAAAAGGCATTCGTACAAAACAATACGTACCACATGGGGTGATGAACGCGGTCTTCTCTTCATCTTCCTTCATCATGAAGATCTGGTGGTACCATGAATAGGCATCGAGGAATGACATCAGGTCACACCCGGCAGTGGAGTCCACAATCTGGTGGATGTGTGGCAGAGGGAAAGGATCTTTTGAACAGGCTTTATAGATGTCTGTGTAGTCAATACACGGCCTCCACTTCCCATTGGCCTTATGCACCACCATCAGATTGGCCAACCACGTGGGGTGGACTAATCCTCTTACCAGGCCTGCCGCCTCCAACTTTCTGATCTCTTCAATGAAGAACTCTTGCCGCTCCAAAGCTTCCCTCCTGACCTTCTTCTTGACGGGCCGCGCGTGAGGGCAGACATCAAGATGGTGATCAATCACGTCCCTGGGAACGCCGGAGATGTCAGATGCTTGCCATGAAAATACATCGACATTCGCCCGTAGGAAGGCGACGAGCACGCTTTCCTATTTGCTGTCGAGGGTGGAGCTTATAGTGAAAGCCCCGCCCGTGTCATCCTCCTTGATGGACGCCTTCTTGGTTTCTGGTGGTGCAGCGTTAGAATTTTTGCTCTTGCCGGAGGAGCTCTCTGGCACGTCCTCAACTGGAGCACAACACTCCGAAGAGGTGCGCTTGCCGAAGTGGGTGCAAGACGTCTTGCCGGAAGGAGTCTTGCCGGCCTTCTTCCTCCCTGGAGCTTCAGCGGCAGGAGCAAGTGCCCTGCCGGTAGTAGCTACAACTGCTTCTCAGTAGAGTTGGTCGGCACAGATGAGTGCGTCTTTCTTGTCAGAGGGGATGGTGATGATGGTCTGGCCCCGACATCTTCAACATGTTGTAGGCGTAGTGGGATGCCGCCATGAACTTGGCCAACGCTGGACGGCCAAGGATCCCATTGTATGGCAAGGGGATCTCGGCGACTGTCGGCGTTCTGGGAACGGGGGTCCCCAGACTTGCCTGCCTGCGGCCTGCGGCGTGGCTCAAAGGGGGGCCCAGCACGGCCCATCTTCATCAACACAAACCCAAGACCCTCGTGAGGGGCCAAGCCTCGTGGGGCGGACGACACAGAGCTTCCTCAGGCGCGGCCTCATCAGGCTAGCTCGCGAGAAGGCGGAGAGATCAAGGCGGGGTACCTCACGAGGTGCCCGTGATGCAAGCCATGACGACCAAGGGTGCCAGGCGGGCGCCAGCTAGCGCAGTGTCCTCCTTTCCTCTTTGGTGCAAAGGGAGCAAGCGCAGGCGCGAGGATCAAGCAAAGGCACCCATTTCGATGCAACGAGACCAAGACCAGCCCAACGGCAGGGAAGAAGTCATTGTGGAGCCCAAGCCAGCGTCACCACCAGAGCCTTTGGCAGGCGAGGACCAACTTTAGTCAGGATAAGTGTACCATATGTTCCCCTTCAAAATGGCCAATTGTTGGCGCCCTTCCCGCTCAATATTTCAGAAGAGACCCAGGGCCTTTGCCTATAAATAGGACTAGCCACCCCCAGGGTAGAGGCACGTAGAATGAGAGGGGAATAGGAATCAGAATCAGAGAGAGAAGGGTGAATGAACTCCTTTCAGCAGTTCATCCCACCAGCCAAGAACAGACCCTCGCAAGGCTGTTCTTCCTTGTATTGCTCATTATCATCAGCCCAAGAGGCAATCCACCACACCACAAACTGGAGTAGGGTATTACACCACATTGGTGGCCTGAACCAGTATAAACTCTGTGTCTCTTGTGCAGTTCTTTCTTTAGCTTAGATCTTGGCGAGGTGGAGGGGTACAGGTAGGTAGAAGGAGAAATCTCCGCGCGCACCCCAGTGTTCGAACCTCAAGGGTCTGCCGGAACCCGAAATCTGACATTTGGCGCGCCAGGTAGGGGTGCAACAGAGTTTTCCCTTTCACCACTGCCACGACCTGCCTTGCGATGAGTAGCGCATCCCCCGCTCCGGCCGCCGGCGCCGGCACGGGGGCCAGGTGGCTCCGAGCCCTGGCCCCAGCCGTGCAACGGGTACGGTGGCCGGACAAGTTCAAGACAACGACGCCGCCGCGCTACATCGGCGCGACTGATCCACTGGCCTTCTTGCTGGCATACGAGGGGGCCATCCTCGAAGCTGGAGGTGAATATAGGGTCATGGCCAACTGGCTCCCCATGGCCCTCACCGGCGCCCCGCGCGCATGGCTGCTCCACCTACCGGCAGCCTCCGTGGCCTCTTGGGAAGAGCTCCGCGGCCTCTTCCTCGCCCATCACGCTACACCAACACCCCCGGTCGTCGCGGCCCTCCTGGGCGGCTTGCAGGCACCGCCTACAAGTCACCACGTGAAGCCGTTCATCCGCCGGGCCAACGCCGCTTCGACGCGGCAGGGGGCTCTCCCGGACCAGGTGGCGCCCAAGGCGGGCCTGACCGTCAGCTCGGAGGACCACCCCTCCAACTCGGCCTACTCGGGTGCGCTCCCCATGCTGTGCACCCCCACCATCTGCCAGGTGGCCATCACCAGAACCCTCATCGATGGCGGCGCGGGCCTCAGCGTGCTCTCGGTTGAGGCCTTCAACCTCCTCTGCATACCCCTGGAACGGCTGCAACCCAGCCGGCCCTTCTCAGGCGTTGGGGGCGGGTCATCCAGCTCCTTGGGACAGATCCGGCTCGCAGTGACCTTCGGCACCTACGACAACTTCCGCACAGAGCTGGTCAACTTCGACATCGCCCCCATCGGCCTCCCCTACAACGCCATCCTCGGCTATCCAGCGCTGGCCCAGTTCATGGCCGTGACGCACCCGGCGTACAACCTCATGAAGATGCCCGGGAGCGGTGGTGTCCTCACCGTGCACGAGGACACCGGGGACGCGCTGCGAGTGCTCAAGCTTGCCTTCAAGACGGCGGCGTCGGCACAGCCCGCCGACTCGGAGACCCCTGAGCCCAAGGGGGCTGCACCTGGCAAGAAGAAACAATTGTTTACCCAAGACAAGGCAGAAACCAAGCAGATACCCATCGATTAGGACGGGTCCATCAATGCCACTTTCACCATAGGCGCCAACCTTGAGCCCGAGCAGGAGGAGGCCCTGGTCAAGTTCCTATGCGCGAACAAGAAGGTATTCGCTTGGGAGCCTGACTAGTTGGCGGGGATCCCAAGGAGCGTAATCGAGCATCACCTCAACGTGTGCCCCAATGTGCGCCCTGTGAAGCAGAAGGCGAGGCGGCAGTCCACAGAAAAGCGGGCCTTCATCGTCCAAGAGACCCGCAAACTAGAGGCCGCTGGGGTCATTCGCGAGGTCTGATACCCGGATTGGCTGGCCAACCCTGTCGTTGTGCCAAAGAAGGGAGGGAAGGAGCACATGTGTGTCGACTTCACCAACCTCAACAAGGCATGCCCGCAAGATCCGTTCCCGCTCCCCCGCATCGACCAGATCGTTGATTCCACCGCAGAATGCGACCTGCTATGCTTCTTGGATGCCTTCTCTGGGTATCACCAGATCAAGATGGCGGTAGAAGACGTTGAGAAGACGGCCTTCCTAACCCCGTGCGGGGTGTACTGCTACACATGCATGCCATTCGGGCTGCGCAACGCAGGGGCGACCTTTCAGCGGCTGATGCACATCACCTTGGGCCCACAGCTCGGGAAGAATGTTGAGGCTTACGTTGATGACATTGTGGTGAAGTCTCGGGAGGCCAGGACCCTGATACAAGACCTGGAGGAAACCTTTGCGAGCCTCAACACGGTGAGCCTGCGGCTCAACCCAGAGAAGTGTGTGTTCGGAGTCCCCTCGGGCAAGCTCTTGGGTTTCCTCGTGTCCCATCGAGGCATCGAGGCCAACCCGGAAAAGGTCAAAGCGGTCGAGGACATGAGCCCGCCAAAGACCCTCAGAGAAATGCAGAAGCTCACTGGGCGCGTGACCGCGCTAGGGCGTTTCATCTCCAAGTCGGGGGAGCGGGCGCTACCCTTCTTCCAGCTAATGAAGAAAAAGGGGCCCTTTGAGTGGACTGAAGAGGACGACAAGGCATTCCAAGATCTCAAGAGATACCTGACCAGCCCTCCGGTCATGGTGGCTCCGCGCCCTCAAGATCCCCTGGTGCTTTATCTTGCCGCCACTCCCTACTCAGCCAGCGCAGCCCTAGTGGCGGTTAGGGAGGGGCGTCGAGTCAAAACCACGGCAGCAGCCCGAGACAAGGCAAAACAGGAACAAGGAAGGCCCACAGAAACCGCCACCATGACTGGGGAGGATCAACCGTCGCAGAGGAGTGCAACGGAGTCAGAAGAGGCCCCCCCCCCCAGATGGCCAGCCTCCGGAGGCCTCATCGCCTCAGGAGGCGCCATGGTCTCCGGAGGGCGTCGCCAGCACTGACGCACCCAACCTCATTGAGCACCTAGTGTACTTCGTCAGCACGGTGTTGCGGGACGCGAGGGCGCGGTACCCCATGCCTTAGAAGCTCCTCCTTGTGCTACTGGTGGCCTCGCGTAAGCTGCGGCACTATTTTCAGGGTCACCCCATCAAGGTCGTCTCATCATACCCCTTGGATAGAGTGCTCAGGAGCCCTAACTCAGCCGAGAGGGTCGCCGAGTGGAACATAGAACTGCAAGTGTTTCAGCTCGAATTCATCACGACCAGGGTCATCAAGGGAGCAGTCTTAGCGGATTTTGTGGCAGAATGGACGGAGGCACCAGGCCTCAAAGCCGACGAGGATCAATCCCTCTCCCCAGGAAGCAAGGCGCCGGAAGGCTGGGTCATGTACTTCGATGGGGCGTTCTCCAGGCATGGCGCTGGAGCTGGGGCGGTGCTTATATCGCCCACTCAGGACAAGCTCTACTACGCTGTACAGCTCTGTTTCCAGCAAGGTGAAAAGGTCTCCAACAACATAGCAGAGTATGAGGGTCTAATAGCGGGCTTGAAGGCCGCAGCTGCCCTGGGGGTGAAATGCCTCACCATCAAGGGCGATTCGCAGCTCCTTGTCAATTTCTCCAACAAGGTGTACGAGCCGAAAGATGAGCACATGGAAGCCTACCTTGCGGAGGTCCGCAAGATGGAGAAGCAGTTCTGGGGGTTGGAGTTGCAGCATGTGCCCCGTGGCACCAATCAAGAGGCCGACAACATCGCCACACGAGCATCCAGGCGGTTACCTCAGGAGCCTGGCGTCTTCGAGGAATGACTCTTCAAGCCCTCAGCCCTGCCGTCATTGTCAAACACGGCTCAGCCTCGGGAGGAGCTCCCCCAGCCACCTGCCTCCGGAGCCCCGGTCCGTGGCCCGGCCTCAGGAGCCCGTGAAGAGGGCAAATGCCCGTGAAGCTTGCTTCCCTCGAGAAAGGCCCGGAGCCTATGAAGAAGGCCAACGCCTATGAAGCTCGCCGCCCGTGACACTCTCACGTAATAATGAGATGGGGTTGTACACGCCCCGGAGTCTCAGGAGCGCCGGCCTCAGGCCCTGGGGCTCCCTCCCACGCCCAGTGGAAGCACTTAGCTCCGCGCTGGTGAGAAGACGTCAAAGACTAGATTAGGTGCCGGACGCGGCTTTTTCATTTGCTTTCCGCAGTTGGTTTGTTCATTTGCTTTCCGAAGTTTTATTGAAGCTGTTACCGACTCTGATTTGCGGTTCTTCGCCTTTTCACTCTTATGTTTCGATTTCTCTTAGGCAAGGCCTCGCGAGGGGGGCAGCCGAGCGCCCTTGTGAGTGTTTCTGTCCTAGTCGTTCAAAGGTTCCACGACATGGGTCCATTACAGGAGCACCCCTCCAGTCCGTGCCCCACAAGCACCGCGACACTTACACAGGGCCTGGGTCGGTCGCCCCCCACGGCTGGGGCCGGGAACTATCCACGCGCGGGCACGTAGCCGGAAGGCACGATAATGAAAGCAAAGCGATGACTAACAACAATAACCCAAAACACGCCCCCGCGGGGCTCCATGCTACTGTCTTTTTACGCAGGAAAAAAGAAAAGAAAGAGAAAATCAGGCGCAGCTCGCCTCACACCAGCCTGCAGGGAAGACTCGAGCCGCCTCCAGGGCTCAAGCAGACTCCCTCTCGCACTTCACCGAGGCGCGACGGCAGCCAGGTGCGCCACCACCTTCCAAGCAGGTACGGCGGCGTGGAGGCTGACCGCGGCCACTACTAGAAGAGTCCCCGCCTGACGAAGAACCGGTGAAGCTTGGGGAATCCCGAGCGCCGCCAGTCACGCGAGCGCTGTCCTCTCCTTCATCATCAGAGCTGGGTTCCTGGCCGCGGTCGTCGTCCTCAGGGAAGCACCCTGCGCGGCGACCATCTTCCCCAAACACCCTCACGTAGAGGGTGGCATCACCGTCAAACTTGAAGTGCAGGGTGCACCGACGGCTTAGGCCACGCACGCAGGCAAACGTCTGCCAACCGTGGGTCAAGGCCAGGCTCCTGACTGAGGAGACCTCCAGTGAAGCCCACGAGGCCCGGCTGTAGCAGCCGTCTGCCTGAAGCCAGAGGCCGCTCGGGGTGCCGGCCGGGAGCTTGCCGAGGAGGAAACGAGGAAGTTGAAGCCGGGCGCTGGTCGGCTCCGCCGACCACACGACGAACTCTGGCAGCACCTCTGCAGCGTGAAAGCGTGGTCTAGGGGGGCGCGCAACCGAAGCGCGGCGTAGTGGGATGCGCGACCGAAGCACGCCCCCCGGCCGCAGCTGTCCGCCCGTCACCGTGCTGGAAACCATCTCCACGGCCGCGGGGAGATGCCGTAGTGGCCACAGGATGTTTGCGAGGGCGCCCACATCCACGCTTGGGCAGGGGAGAGGCAGGCTCAACCTGGCGAGCCTTCCCCTTCTCTGCGGCCAAAAATCTCCTCGACGGAGCCATCGCAGCAAGACGGAGTGAGGACCGGGAAGGAGAAGCAAGAAGAGATGGACTGGAAGGGCGCGTGCCGTTCCGTACTTATGGCCGGCGAAGGCCAACCGTCGGCCTCCACGATCGCAGGTAATCATAACCCGCTTTGCATGCAGGGACTTGTCCAATCCGCGCAGTTGCCGAGGCGTCGTGGGGAAGTGGAGGCGCCCACGTCCAATCAACCGCCACGGGGCGCCCAAGGCCGCTGGCTGTTAGGGCTCGCGGCGCTTCGCCCTTGCCCTTCCGCCCCACTGCACGGTCAAGTCTGGGCGCGCCTTGGGCCCGGGGGCTACTGTCGGCGTTCTGGGAACGGGGGTCCCCAGACTTGCCTGCCTGCGGCCTGCGGCGTGGCTCAAAGGGGAGCCCAGCACGGCCCACTTCATCAACACAAACACAAGACCCTCACGAGGGGACAAGCCTCATGGGGCGGACGACACGGAGCTTCCTTAGGCGCGGCCTCATCAGGCTGGCTCGCGAGGAGGCGGAGAGATCAAGGCGGGGTACCTCATGAGGTGCCCATGACGCAAGACATGACGACCAAGGGCGCCAGGCGGGCGCCAGCCAGCGCAGCGTCCTCCTTTCCTCTTTGGTGCAAAGGGAGCAAGCGCAGGCGGGAGCATCAAGCAAAGGCACCCATTTCGGTGCAACGAGACCAAGACCAGCCCAATGGCAGGGAAGAAGTCATTGTGGAGCTCAAGCCAGCGTCACCACCAGAGCCTTTGGCAGGCGAGGACCAACTTTAGTCAGGATAAGTGTACCATATGTTCCCCTTCAAAATGGCCAATTGTTGGCGCCCTTCCCGCTCAGTATTTGGGAAGAGACCCAGGGCCTTTGCCTATAAATAGGACTAGCCACCCCCGGGGTGGAGGCACATAGGATGAGAGGGGAATAGGAATCAGAATCAGAGAGAGAAGCGTGACTGAACTCCTTTCAGCAGTTCATCCCCCCAGCCAAGAACAGACCCTCGCGAGGTTGTTCTTCCTTGTATTGCTCATCATCATCAGCCCAAGAGGCAATCCACCACACCACAAACTGGAGTAGGGTATTACACCACATTGGTGGCCCGAACCAGTATAAACTCTGTGTCTCTTGTGCAGTTCTTTCTGTAGCTTAGATCTTGGCAAGGCAGAGGGGTACAGGTAGGTAGAAGGAGAAATCTCCGCGCGCACCCCAGTGTTCGAACCTCAAGGGTCTGCCGGAACCCGAAATCTGACAACGACATCGAAGAATATCTTCTCCGTCCTATAATTCAGCTCGCCCCCAAACATAATGGGCAGCATGATCTTACCTTTAGGCTGGCTCCTTCTCGGGTTGACCCCTTGAAACGTGCCCATTTCTTCAAGGTCTCCATCAGGTTTCTGCAGCTTCTTGATCACAGCGGGCGAGATCAAATTCAGACCGGCCCCACCGTCAAACAACACTTTGGTCACCTTGAGGTTGTGTATTGTTGGTGAAACCAACAACAGCAAACACCCGACATCAGTTGTGCGGTCAGGGTGATCCTCGGTGTAAAAAACGATGGGCGTGCGGGACCACTTCAGTGGCTTCTGGGCATCGAACGAAGGCTCCGCCGTGGTGACCTCACGTGCCCACTCCTTAAGTTGGTGGTCTGAGGTGTGCAACGAGGCACCACCATCGATGCACGTAGCCTCTGTAGCCTTCTGGAACTCGTGCTCGCTGGACTCGTCGTCCTCGTCGTGATCATCATCCTCCTCTTTCTTGTCGCGGCCCCGAGCGGGCCTCTCTTGTTGGTTATCTTTGCCACGGCAACCTCCTTGGCCGCCATGCTTCTTGCCGGATCCGTTAACACCATCCTAACCCTTCTCCTTGTCTCGCCTTTCATATTCAGCCTTCTGCTTCTCTACAAGCAGCTTAACTTGTCGACAGTTCTGGAGGTCATGGCTTGGTGTGGTGGATCTTGTCGTACTGCTTATCGGAGCCTCCTGGCTTGCCTGTGGCCGCCGGGGCCAAGCAGGCGGCACACCCGACAACCTCCTTGCCAGGGTCGTCAGCCTTGGCCTTTTTGGCGGCATCGAGCTTGCCGGATCCCTCAACGGCAAGCACAGTCTTGCCCTTGCGCTTCCTGTTGCGGCGCCGTCCTTTCTTTGTCGGGGCGGCGGTGTCTTCGTCTGCAGAGTTGGTTTCCGCACCGGCGTCCTCGCCGGGGTACTTCCTCCCCTCTTTAGCTCGAGCACATCTATCGGCCCGAACATAAAGTTCGGCCACATCTTTGACCTTGTTCGTCGCCAACTCTTGAGGCATCTTGCGGTTGCGCACATTCTGATGGAATGCGCTGATAACGGCGGCGCGATGAACATCTGGGATGTTGTGCTACACCCGGCTGAAGCTCTGGATGTACTGCGTAGGTTTTCACCTTCTTTCTGGGAGATGATATGCAAATCGCTTAACTGGCCATGAGCTTAGTGGCCTCCAGTGAAGGCGCCAACAAACTCATGACACAAATCTGACCAAGAAGAAATGGAATCCACTGGCGAGTGCATCAACCATGACATGACATTGGGTTTGAGTGCCAACGGGAAGTAACTGGCAAGCACCCTGTCGTCGCGAGCTCAAGCAGCTTGCATCACCATGGTGTAGATGCTGAGGAACTCTGGCGGATGGGTCTTGCCATTGTATTTCTCGCCAACATCGGGCTTGAACGTGCGGTGGGAGGGCCACTGGAACTACCACAACTCTCGGGGAAAGGCTGGACAAACCACCTCGTAAGGTACGTCGCCGGGGCCCCCCGGCACCGGGTGTTCAATAGTAGGTCCCGCGCGCCGATCTGACTGATGGCACGTCTCCCGTCGTCGCTTGATGGTGGTTCGAGCGTCTTCCTGGGACCGTTCCCGAAGGACTTGACATTGGCCACGGCATGCTTGCGGGTCTGACGCGTCGTAGAACATTGTCACCGACGTTGGGTCAACGGGCCAGTGGCTGTTGTCGCGATCGCGGGGGGGGGGGGAGTGCATCGTGGTTGCAGTGTCTCTGGTCTCCCACCGCCGCCATGCACTGGCTCGTGAGGACGCCCGTGCGAGGGTCCCGCCGGGAGCGGCTCGTCTTTGTTGGCGAAGCTGACAAGGCTTCGGATGGTGGCTCTCCACTCGTTGAGCTTGTCCGCAGCAGGGGGGAGTTGAGGAGGAGCTGCACGCGCGCCAGCACTTCTGCTGGCATAGGGGGCGGCGAGAACTGCGTAGACTATGACGTGCTCTGACTTCTAAGCGGGTTAGAAGGAGCTCTGTCGCGGTCTCGCGGTCGCACGCCGCCCGCACCGGCGTCTGAGTGTGCACGCTGACCTGGTTCGTCCTGTGAGCGGTGCACAGGGCTCTTTCCACGATGGTGCCCGGGGGCTCCGGCATCGTGATGTTGCTCGTCGCGCGCGGCCTGGGAAGGGCACGGCACGGGCACCAACTGGTGTGCCGTAGAGGCTGCTGCGCCGCCCATGGGCAGCACGGCCTGGCCCCCGGACCCAGCGGCGCATGGCTCGCCGTCATGGACTGGGACGATGCCGCTCGCCTGGCTCCGATCACCAGAATGTCGTGGATGCTCGCGGGCCATGTCTCCGGCCGCATTTGTGGGCACCCGGTCGCCTGCTCGTGCTGGCGCAGATGGGTCGGCCCCGAAACGAGCCGATCGCTGTGATCCCCTTCTTCTTGGGAGCCATGCTGATGAAGAACTGCTAGACTAGTTGCTAGTCCGGATTTTCACAACTGCGCGCCCCTACATGGGGCGCCAAAGATGTCGGGGGAAAACGACACCTATGGGGTCACTGGAATCCCTTCTACGGTTGGCGGGCGCAGGGCTGTGCAAAGAGCGGGTCTAGAAGCCAGCACAAAGATCGTTTACCCAGGTTCGGGCCACGAGGATGCGTAATACCCTAGTCCTGCTTTGGTGTATATTTGAGTGTTCTTGAGCTTTCGAACTAGCTATGGTGCATGCGTCTTCCAAAAGATCCGAATCCTCTCCCAGTACGCCGCGGGCCTCCTTTTATAGACAAAGGTGATGCCATAGTGGCACACAGGAGGTGAAAAGCTATACAGTGCACAAGCTTATCGCCTGTCATTACGGAACAAAGTGGATTAAATGCGCTACTTAGGTGTCCACCTGCTTTATCGGGGGCGGTAATGAGGCCTGTCCCGTCCATCGCCGATGTGCCTTGCTCCGACACGCGTCTAGGCCAACAAGGCATGCAGTGCCATGTAGGCCGGCAGGCTGCTGAGTTGGCGTGTCGGTAGGGTCTTCACGAAGATCTGCATGCCACCACGCAGGTGCTTGCTGAGTTGGCCTAGAGGCCCCACGTCACCATGCAGGTGCTCGCCTAGTTGTTGGGCAGGCAGTTGCATGGGAACGGTGGTGGAATCTTGGCAGATGTGGGCCAGGTTGCGGCCCCGCAGATGTCTCTGGCAAGAGCCTTGCCGGGGGCCCGGCAAGGATCTTGCCGTGGAATCGTGGTCATCCCCGACAAGGACCTTGTTGGGGGTCTTGTGGGTCTACTCGGCAAGGATCTTGCCGAGGATCATCATCTTCTGGTCCTTATCTGATCTTGTGTGCTTCTGATCTTCACAAAGATCTGCATGCCACCATGGAGGTGCCTCCTGAGCCTTGGTTCCAATGTGGTTGATGGTGTTGGAACTCTTGGGCTCAAGGGTGGCGGCTCCGTTGATGTTGGGCAAGTTGCCCCGACAAGGTTCTTGCGGGGGCTGTGGAGGACGCCCTGGCAAGGGCCTTGCCAAGGGAGTTCACCTCTCCCCACTGCTCTTTGTGTTTCTGTCCTGGCGTTGCTCTGGTTGTCTTGTACCTTTTCTTCCCTCCTCTCCCCTGCTAAGTGTGGCTGCGGGCACGACTCTGACTGCTCGTGCACAAGTAAAGGGGTACAAAGAGGGCCCCTAATTTTGTACACAGACAGCTACACCAAAATGAACTACAGAGTATCTTCCAGTGGCCTGAACCAAACATGAGTCAGATGCTCAGTGTGATGAAGCCATTGCCTCAAGATGCTTATTATCCAAAGGAATTTTTCGCCAAGGACCTTGAGTAGCTGCCCCGCAGTCTATCATATGCTAAGGCGTACTCTATGGCCCATCAAGGGACACTCAGCTGAAGCAAAACTTGAAGGAGCCATGAAGACTTTGGTGCTCTATATTGTCCATGGCATCATATTCAATTCCCAAGATTTGTTCATTAGACAGCTTGTTGCATCTGGAATTGATTTTTTTGGCTTGAAATTTTATGCGCCATGGGTGATGTGCTTAATCAAGCTTCACTCTTCTATCGACTATCCGCCCTCAGCGTGCAACCATCTTGTCTTTTTGCCTGAGGTTGATATGTCCGTCGAAGCCATCTACCCTGAGCCTGCCAAGGAGCCAATTTATCTTCATAATGTTGATCGCCAGAGATTCACACAACCAACTGAGGGAGTTTCTTGCTACAACTCAAGTCTATCCTCTGGCTGGAAATATGCGTGCACCTCATCGTGCTCCCACTGAAGCCACTGAAAGCACCATTGCTAAAAGGCCTCGAAAGCGATCTCGTGTACTCGATGACCGAGAGCTTCTTGTGGCCTTACATCAGAAACAGGATAGACACCATGACTGGCTAAAGGGTTAGATGCAGAGCCTCTTGGTGGCCGTTAATCGCATTCGCAATCTTGCCACCAAGAACGCCTTCGTAGCACATGAAGCCTGTCGGCGGTCTTGGAAGAGTCTCAGACTACTATGCCCTGAAGAGGATCTTTCTAAGTGCATCTAGTGCACCTTAGTGATTTTGGTGTATTGAAGACTTATAGGTTAAGGGACTAATGTGTCTATGAGGAGTTTGATAATGACAGAGAAATTCGACCCCTAAAAATGAAGTTCTTCATCCAAAGACTTTGGATTTCTGAGGACTTTATGAAGACTTTGAAAGTGAATAAATTGGTGTAACCTTGAAGACTTGGTATTCATTCGAGGAACATGAAGCGTGAAGACTTTTGTTTTCGTAGTTTCATTTTCTCTTTCTTGAGTCATAGGAAACACCGTACTGTTAAAGGGGTTCGAGGAAATACTAAGGAAAATTTTCCATGTGATGCTCAACTCAAAATCCTACACCTACCAATCCCTTCGAGTGAAGCCATTGGAAATCTCATACAATTCAGTCGTATTCTTCAATGACAGAGACGAAGTTCTTCTGGCCTCTGAGGAATTTGTTCTAACTAAGGAGTTAGGAATTCGCCAGTGCGGATTGCCTAGACAGTGAGGAACATGATAGCCCTGAGGAATTTGATACTCAAATTTCCGACCGTTGCTGTGCCTTGTGCCAGCTGTCCCAAAATATCTACCACCTAACGGTCATATCATTGAAGGGAATTTATGTATTATCATGTCAGGCTGCTCCCTAGGCTTTAAATAGCCGCCCCCTACAATCAGTAGCTGGTTGGCTGCTCCGAGAGAAACTGACACTTGTCATTTGAGAGCATCCCATCCTCCGAGGACTTTGAGCAAAAATCATCAAGTGAGGAAAACCCAAACCCTAACACCTACAAACCTAAAGTGATTCAGCATCATTGAAGAGATTGATCCTGCGTGGGTCCGACGCTTGTTACCTTTGAAGACTGTGCTTCTTCCACATGGTTAGGCGTCATGGTCTAGAGCATCCAAGAGGAATTGTGGTTCGCTGAGTGACCGAGTCTGTGAAGGTTTGGAAGTCACCTGAAGAATTACCACGAGTGATTGGGCGAGGTCTGTGTGACCTTAGCTCAAGGAGAATACGGTGAGGACTGTGTGTCCTCAGGTTTAAATACCTAGCCGCTCCAAGCAGACGTACAACCAAATCATTGTCTTCACCAAGCTTACTTGTTATATTTCCTCAACTCTTTCATTTCCTCATAACTGTATTGTGCACTTGTTCATATCTGTGTTTGAAGACTTTGACTGAAGACTTTCTCAATTTCCTCAGTTCAACTTCTTCAGTCTGTTTGTCTTCATCTTGTGTTATCCTGTGTTTACTCTGTGCTTGTCTTCATTTCATGATGATGACCATGCTTGTGTTCTGTCATGTTTACTTATGAGTACTTATTCCGCTGCAAGTAGTTTTTAGCTAAGGAATTTCCTCACCCGCAAATTCCTCGGTGAAGAATTCATATAAATCACCTACTCACCCCCTCTAGTCCATATAACGCACTTTCAATCTTCGCGATGATGGCTTCACCGAGTGCTTCAAATTTGATTCCACGCATCCCTAGAATGCCGTCTTGCGTCGAAATCCTTCCATAGAAGACTTTGAGTACTCGTCTTCGGCTGCAACTGTTGTTGCAAGAGTGGTCGTTGAAGACGGCGATGCCACTTCACCAACCATGGCTTCGCTGCGTCTCGACACTGCACCAGGCCCCTCTGCACCACCAAACTCCAACGCCGACCCTGCACCTTCATCTACTCCTGATGGGAACGAGTAGATGCTCTATGTATTCAACCCTTTTTAGTCATTACTAACAAAAGGGGGAGAAGCATGTGAGTTGATAGTCTTCAAGCGGGTCCATATGGGTGGTTGCTATAATTTTTGCCAAGTGGTTATAACTCTGTTTTTTGATACATTTGGTTCTTTGGGTTGTAACACTTAAACTTGATGGTCGTCTGCTATGTTTCCTGCTACTCTATGATGCGATGGTAAATTCCGCATGAAGTCATTCCGTAGACGTCCATTTTTCATGATGCATGTCATTTTCTTCGCTATATCTGTATATGCATGATGAATTGTCTTCATAGGTTGAGGAAGATCTCCACAAGTAAAACCTGCCATGTGCGTTTGCATTCAAGAGCAAACTACTTATATGCACATCTTCAGGGGGAGCCTTTTGCTACTTATGAAGACAATGCCTTAAATCCTTAAACTTTCACATACTTTTATCCCCATTGAAAACTTCAACCAGTTTGTCATCAATCACCAAAAAGGGGGAGATTATAAGTGCATCTAGTGCCACCCCTAGTTGGTTTTGGAGTATTGACGACAAACTTGGCTGAGGGACTAATGTGTTTGTGAGATTTGCAGGATAACACAGGTAGTAGTCCCTCATTGATTTGGTTTTCCTACCAGAGATGACCCCTAAAAATGTGTGAAGACATTGAAGAGAATGGTGGTCTGTGAAGATATTCACAACGAATATTATGACCTGAGAAGACATTCACGTGAAGACTATGGGGTGCAAAACACAGTTGTTTCTTAGCTTCCTTTTCTTCTTTCTTGAGTCGTAGGAACCACCGCACTATTAAGTTGGGTCCAAGTGAACAAAGTCAGAGTGACTGAAGTGATGCTCAACCAAATCTTATGTCTTCGAGCAAAGACAATGAGAGCAAATTTGATCCAGAGCTGGATGAGTCAGCTTTACTTGTAGCCGAAGTCAAGCTGTCGCGTGTGTTTGAAATCTGACCGTTGGACACGTGTCAGTTCCTTAGTGACCCAGGGTCATTTCGGACAAATCAGTCCGGGTTGCCTCCTGGCTATAAGTAGCCCACCCCCTACACCATAAATTGGTGGCTGCTCAGAGTTAGTGCACAACTTCTGTCATTTGAGAGAAACCCACCTTCGAAGCATTTGAGAGAAAGATCCTTGCAAGGACAAAGCCCAAAACACCTAGAGCCAAAGAGTGTTAGACATCACTGAAGTATTTTTGTCCGCGTGATCTGAAGACTTATTACACTTGAGGACTGTGAATCCTCCAGCCGGTTAGGCGTCGCGTTCTGAGCATCCAAGAGTCATTGTGGATTGCCAGTGAACAAAGTCTGTGATGGTTTGGAAGTCTACCTTGAAGACTTACCAGAGTGATTGGGCGAGGACTAAGTGTCCTTAGCTGAAGGGAATATGGTGAAGATGCGGTCTTCTGAGTTGAATCTCAGCCTCCCTAACCAGACGTACAATTTTCACAGCAACTGGAACTGGTCCAACAAATCCTTGTCCTCACCAAGCAACTGGTTCTATCTCTTACCTCTCCTTACTTACAGTTTGTCTTCGTGAAGTCATTGCCCTCTTGCATGATCTGATTGACTTCACTGTGTGAAGACTGTTGTTGTTTGGCTTCATACTTTCTTCCATCCTGATCCATACTACCTAGCTGCTAATAGTCTTCATGCTTTCACTTCATTACTTACTTTACTATGGCTTGTCTAGTGTAGTCTACCTTCCGCTGCATTTCAATAGGTTCATTTCTATTGTCTATCTTTGAAACTCCCATGTTTTGAAGATTTTCATAAAAATCGCCTATTCACCCACCCCCCTCTAGTCGATAACTAGCACTTTCACATGGGCAAAGGGAGTTTCTTTTAACAAACAACGTATATGAGCATGGTCGAACCGAACACATATTAAAAATTTAAAACTTTGAGCATGAAAGCGACTTAGCTGGTTAATGTGTTCGGCATCGATGACGCGATCTGAGCTTACGGCGGGATGAGGTCCCAGCCCGTAAGCCGGTCCCAAGGTGGAGGAGCGAAGAGCTCGGCACTCCGAAGTGGCGACATAGCACGGCCAATGTGGCGAGGTGGAACCCCCAGTCCGTCCGACACGACAGAGCAAGCCGGCAGTATGACGCCGAAGTTCTCGGCGTGGGTTAATGAAGTGATGACGAAGCACCCGTTCCACCCATGGTACATCAGTACGCCGAGGTGACAGCGCTGCCCAACCCGGATAATTTACCTGTGCACAGAAAATAGTGCAAGAAGGAGATAATAGTAATAACAATAAATTTAAAAAATGTAGCATAATAAATGATTTATGGAAAGTGAATAGTTAAAGGAATATGGCCCGTGCACCGAACACCCAATGAGGTAGAACCCTCTCGATGATGCCGAAGTCCCTGAGGCAACCGAACAAGTCGGTATGGCAATTTGACCAACAAGGTGATCATGCGAGCCGATTTATGCAGATTGGGATGACGACGTCGGCTTGCCAAAGTGACCGCGTGATGCTGTCGAAGTCGATTACCTACACACATAAAATAGTGCGGTCCAGAAAATGATAATATAAATATATATAAAATCCTTGCATAATTGCTTTACGCAAAAATATTTTTTTAAAGAGATGTGGCCTAGAGCCAAAGCCAATGTCGATGCAGGGCGTCGGCGTGACGCGGTGAAGGCATGACAAAGCCTGAATTTGTTGAGCGGTCCGGCTCTAGATGCGGCATTCGCCGAACTGTGGACGGGAAACTGACCGAACATCACGCAACCATCGTTAATGCGGCCATCGTTTGACAGACTTCTGTACAGATGATGGAACAACCCATAGTAATAATTCTTCAGAAAAAAATAAACCCAAGCAAGATAAAGTTGCTAGGATTAATAGCACCTGTTTTATCTGTCGTAGCTATCTGAAGAAAATTTGGGACTCAGTCCGCACACCCATTGCCTGATCGGCGATGAAGTGATGGCATGGCGATGCTAGCAAAGGTTGGCCTGCGGAGGCAAAGCCCCCGGTCCAGCTAATGTGACGAACCTGGTCAGCTGGTGACGCCGAAGTCTCTGGAGTGAGTTGATGAAGAGATGGAGAAGCCCTGGTCTAAACGAGGTGCCGGATCAGGTAGGTAAGGTGATGTTGCAGCCGTTGTGCCAGCCGAGGTGTTGAAGCGGTTCGGCATGGCAGACATCGGTTTGAAGAAGCTATGGATTGGCCATGATAACGCTGGTCATAACTTGTGACGCGGTCAAAGCCAGATGGATGAAGCGACCAAGCGGCGATGTCGGCGCGCCTGACCCGTGCGATCCATGGGGCGATGGTGTTGGTGACAATTTAGTCTTTGCAATGCCAAAATCCTGTTCGGCTTGCCGAGCTGATGATCCAATAAGGTTGGTCTCGGATCGATCATGCGACGATCTGTTTGGCGCAGGTCGGCAGACATGGAGTAAGGGTTGGTTTGACACCTGCGCGACGGTGAAGATTACCTCCACAAAAGGAGCGAAATTTGTGAGCATGTGTTCAGAAACAAAACAAAATACCCTACAAAGAGATTTTTCCAAAAAGGTTGTCCAATATCCCATTCATGAAGAAAGATGAACTCGGGTCGGATTTGTATTCGTGCAGAAAACAGATCCGAAAAGTGATGCACTAATCCAAAGGTTCCCGGAGTTTGGACGGCGGATTGAGCTGAAATTTTGAGGGGTGGTTGATATAGGAATTCCGTAGCCGATCAATGGTTGGATATTTCAAAGAACGTTCGAGCTAGATGCTAGACAGCATGCTCCAAACTCGTCCGGATTCCTATCCAGATTCATCAGGGCTCCGGTATATCGGAGATCAACAAAGATTGCTCCATCGGAACGCGACGAAATTTTACAGGGTTGTTGTAGACTCAATTCCGCACAATTCCACTGAAGGAATCGTCAAAGCGATGCTCGAGGTGGTGGTGGCAGAAAATAAAAGTTTGATGTCCAGAAAAATAGCACGGTCGCCCGAGGGCAATGTTAACGTTGAGCCCCCGAACTCCGCGGATGATTCCTCCACGATCCTGATAGAAATCGTAGTTTGATGTTTGATGAAGTCCCTCGCCTAAACATGACGATCGGAGGCGGGGCATAGTCCTCGGTCAAGCCAAGGTGACCAGTCGAGCCGGCGGCGAAGATGCCGACGTCGTAGTTGATCTGCAGGCGAGCCATTGATCCTGTGTCGATCACATAGCGGAACTTGCAATGAAAGCACCTTTGTCGGTGTCAAAACTAATAGATATCGGGTAGGGGGTCCCGCGCTGTGTGTCATGGATCGATAGGTAATAGCAGACAGGGAACACGATGTTTACCCAGGTCCGGGCCCTCTTAATGGAGGTAATACCCTACTTCCTGCTTGATCGATCTTGATGAATATAGAGATTACAAGAGTTGATCTACCCCGAGATCATATGTTGTGGTCCAAACCCTAGGGGTATGATGATTAATGTCATAATGATCTAGCATATCTCTATAGACTAGCCCAGCCTCGGCTTATATAGTGTACCAGAGGCCTAGGATAACAAGAGTCCTAGCCGAATACGTTGGTGGAGAGGAGTCCTTGTCTTGATCACCAAGTATTGTGGAATCTTCCTCGTGTGCGGCATGGGCTGCCGAAGTGGCCCATGAGTCAACCGCCATGGGGGTCCTCGGCCCGATCCAGCTGGCCGGGAGACGACATGGTGAGTACCCCCTAGTCCAGGACACCGTCAGTCATCAACAAGCTTCATATAGGAGAAGAAGAGCTAAAGGTTACCGACACGTTTCGAGGAGTCAATCCTGGTAGGAGCCATCCTAAGGGCAAGATTACGTTGTCGGTGACGTTTGGGGGAGAAATGAACTATAGGACTGAGAAGATTGTGTTTGATGTGGTTGATCTCCCCCTACCGTACAATGGGATCTGGGATGTCCGACCCTGGCTAAGTTCATGGCAGCATCTCACTATGCTTATAACACTTTGAAGATGCCTGGGCCACTGGGAGTCATCACTATCCCATCAGATGAGGAGGATGCAGTTATCTGTGTGGACAAGATGTACCGGGATGCAGTCGCGACAGAGGCTGTAGCAGCAACAGCTCCTGCCAAGGAAAGCAAAGGAAAGAAGAAGGATTGTAGGGCCTCCGGCAAGGAGTCCAGGAAGCGTGCCCCCTCCGAGTGCACGTCACTCGTCGATGTGCCGGAGTGTTCCAATAGCAAGAGATCCAAGGTTGTTGTACCCCAACTAAAGAGGGTCCCGGCAGGGCTAGCTAGCGTTGATGGTACTTTCACTATCAGCACCACCCTTGATGATAAATAGGAAAGAGCACTCCTTGCCTTCTTGCGGCCGAATATCGATGTGTTTTTCTAGAAAACATCTGATATCCCCAGTGTTCCCAGGGAGGTAATCGAGCACCACCTTGCTGTCTGGCCACATGCCCGACCCGTCAAGTAGAAAGTCTAGAAGCAGGCCTTGGAGCGGCAACAGCTCATTGCCGAAGAGATCAAGAAATTAGAGGCAGCTGGTTTGGTTAGAGGAGTACTGCACACTACATGGTTGGCAAACCCAGTGGTGGTCCAGAAGGCGAATGTGAAATGGAGGCTCTGCATTGATTTCACAGATCTCAACAAGGCTTGCCCGAAGGACCCATTCCCCTTGTCGCACATCGACCAGATCAAGGATTCCACTTCAGATTGTGATTTGCTCTCCTTTCTGGATGCATACTCCGAATATCACCATATATTCATGTCCAAAGAAGATGAGGAGAAGACATCATTCATCACTCCATGTGGTACATACTGCTTTGTCCGCATGCCTTTCAAATGAAAGAGTGTCGGGTCCACTTTTGCAAGAGCAGTCCAGATTGGTTTTGAGCCACAATTACACAGAAATATAGAAGCCTATATGGATGACAGAATGGTCAAAACCAAGGATAGGACCACCCATATGCAGGATTTGGAAGAGACATTTGCTAATCTGCGTAAGATTAACTTGAAGCTTAATCCGGAGAAGTGTGTATTCTGTGTTCCCTCCGGCAAGGTACTTGGATTCTTCGTGTCCCATCGGGGGATTGAAGCCAACCCCGACAAGATCAAGGCCATTGAGCAGATCCAAGCGCCAAGGACAATTAAGGATGTAAGGCGCCCAACAGGATGCGTTATCGTGCTAAGAAGATTCATTTCCAAGTCTATCGAGCGTGCCCTGTCGTTCTTCAAAATTTTGCAGAAAGCAGGGCCTATGAAGTGGACCCCGGAAGTAGATACAGCTCAGCAAGAATTGAAGGCTTACCTATCGTCTGTGCCACCTTGGTTGCACCCAAACCCCAAGAGCCGTTATTGCTTTACTTCGCGGCAACCAACCAAGTGGTCAGTGCGCCCTTGGTAGCACAACGAGATATGGATCAGAACAGTAGTGAGCACGGCAACGAGAGCAACCCCAAGGACGCGACAACAAAGAAAGAGGTGCAGTGCCCAGCATACTTCGTCAGCTCCTTGTTACAAGGGGCTAGATCAAGGTATTCTGGTGTGCAAAAGTTGATCTTTGGCCTCGTCATGGCCTCAAGGAAACTGCACCACTACTTCCAAGCCCATGAGATTACGGTTGTCACTCGTTTTCCGTTGCAAAGGATATTCCGAAACCCTGAGGCTACTAGTAGAATAGTGGAGTGGGCTTTGGAGTTATCCAGCTTTGGTTTGAAGTTTGAAAGCACACTATATAGAGCAGGGCAGTGGCAGAGTTCATTGCAGAATGGATGCCAACCCCTGATGAGGAAGTGACAAAAACGGCTCTCCCCAGCAAGGAATCACCCCAAGAATGGATCATGTATTTTGATGGTGTTTTTTCCCTACAAGGTCTCGGAGTTCTGGGAACGGGGGTCCCTAGACTTGCCTGCCTGCGGCGTGGCTCAAAGGGGGCCCAGCACGGCCCATCTTCTTCAACACATACCCAAGACCCTCGCGAGGGGCCAAGCCTTGCGGGGCGGACGACACGAAGCCTCCTCAGGCACGGCCTCATCAGGCTGGCTTGCGAGGAGGCGGAGAGATCAAGGCGGGGTACCTCACGAGGTGCCCATGACGCAAGCCATGACGACCGAGGGTGCCAGGCGGGCGCCAGCCCGCGCAGTTCCATGTCTCTTTTCTCATTACCACACTAGTGCCCGGCAATGGCTTTGGCGATCCCAGATGCTTTCGGGAACACAGTACACAAGTTGTGCCGCTGGCACATTATCAAGAAGTACAGGGAACACCTCGCATACATGTACTACCTGCACGAAGACTTTAAGGATGAATTCACATCAATCCTCAACTGGTCCCTCATGCCAACTGAGTTTGAGGATGCCTGGAAAGGACTCATGGATAGGTACAACCTCCAAGATGATGCCATGATGGTGGCCATATGGAACGAGCATGAGAAATGGATATCAGCCTACTTCAAAGAAATTTTCTGCGCCAAAATGACATCCACATAGCAAAGTGAGAGCATGAACTATGTGCTCAAGAAGAACTTTGTCAGTGAGAGACAAAACCTACACCGGTTTGTCAGCCAGGTAAACTCCTGCGTCAAAACCAGGAGGCAGACAAAGAACCAAGAGACAATGGGTAACAGGGTATACCTCTATCACCTGTCGTGACACAAAAAAACATGCTTACTAAAGTAAAAGTTTATTAGTTAGACAAGTTTTTGCTGCGAGAAAACTAACAATTTGGTCATCATTCTTGCATATGCAGAAGGAACAAAACACGCTGACCTTCTATGGGTTTGACACCCAGATGGCAAAGGTTTACTCACGAGCTGTGTACAATGAGATCAGAAAAAGGTTAAAAATGAGCACATTCTTCACGGCAACAGACACGGAAGAGCTCACAAAGTACCTCGTGCGCTACAACAACCCACAAAAATTGTCTGCATGGTGTCAGCACACGTTCGAAGTAGTTGCAGACACTGTGGGAGAAACATATGAGTGCGAGTGCAGGCTATGGGAACACACAGGTGAGGACTAAAAAAAGATGTTACATACTGTACTACTTTTTTGCAAAGTTTTTCTTCGAATGAAATGACAAAAACATGCACCTCTTCCAAAAAAATGCAGGTCTTTCTGCGTGCATGTCCTGTGCATAATGTAGACAATTAAGGCTGCCAGTGTTCCAGAGAAATACATCCTCAGGAGATACACCAAACGCCCGAACATCCGGCCAGCATTCAACAGAAATGACTTGAGGACAGTAGCGTCAAAAAAGGCACCCCAATACTGCATTGAAAGCTCACTGCTGACGCTGAACATGAGGGTGCACAGAAAAATCCTGAGAAGCCAAGAGCAAATGCCGAGGTCACGGGTCGTATTGGACAAACTTGATCAAGAACTCGACGCCATGCACTCTGCTGAAAATGGAGGTGTCGCGGACAATGAAGCCATTGAGCAGGATATTGCTACAATGTTATCCGAGATGAACCATCTGGGGGCTGTTGACCCGTTCTACAACGAGGAAGAGGAGCAGCAGCAACTAGAGCTTGCCCATGTGCACACTCAACAGCAGCAACATGCTCACATGCATGATCATGAGCTTGATGGTGTTGTAGGCGAACGACATGACAACAGGACATCCTACCGGCAGCAGCAGGAAAGGGTGATTAAACCACCCATATTGTCAAACACAAAGGGGAGGAAGAGTAAAACGCAAGCAGCGAAAGCAGCAGCCAAAAAGCCGCCACGCCCCATCAAGCGCGTGGAATTTGGCCTGGACGGCAAACCTCTTAGGATAAGGGCATGCGGATTCTGCAACGTCGTGAGCAACCATAACTACCGCACATGCCCAGTCCGCACAGATGGCACTGTCAACAAGCAAACGCTGCACAAGCAGATTGTAGCCACCCAGGTTTCAACCAATGGAGACAACACGTGTAACAGCTATACTTGCCACAAGTGTGGGGAACTGACGGGCATAATGCCCGCACGTGCAAAGTGGGCAAGGAGGTCAGTGGCACTGAACAGACACAGGGCAAGGTGCAGAGTTCCATAAAATCAAATGAAAACGATGAAGAAGAAGAGTTTGACGAGAATGACGACCAATCAGACGAAGACAATGAAGATTACATTGTCGGGGACGAGGAAACTGAAACTGACGATGAAGCTGCCAAGGCTCAACCACGAAAGGGCGCCGGCAAGGCACAACATTCGGGGCTTGTTTGGAGAAGCTCAAGACTGAACAACTGAACAATACATAGTGGTTCTGCTGCTGTGTCAACTAAAAAATAAGCTTGTAGTCTCAGTTGCCTCGGCACACAACGAGGAAATATTTCAGAAACGCTGTCGTGACCAAAACTTATTTAGCTTTATCATCGATTTCTCGATCGGTACTATAGTTAAGATATAATTTGTGATTTGTGCCTGCTGGACCAGTGACATTATTATGTAAACCATTTGATAATCCTTTTGAATGCAGTCACAAATACATTTGAAAAAACTTATCTGGATTTATCTGACGCAAACGCTACTGTCGACCAGTAACTCGGCAAAAATATGTTAAGGAAAATTTAAACTCTTATAGTACATCAGTACTGATAGTTCTCAGTCGTCAGTACAAAGGCAGAGTACACATCAGTACTGATATAATTTGTGATTTGTGCCCACCGGAGCAATGGCATTATTATGTAAACCATTTTTAATCCTTTTGAATGCAGTCACAAATACATTTGTACGGATGAAAATACTACTGTCGACCAGTAACTCAGCAAAAAAATCTGAAGGAAAATTTAAACTCTTATAGTACATCAGTACTGATAATTCTCAATCCTCGGTACAAAGGCAAAATAAAGCAAACACACCCATGAAGACCTCAAAAAAACATCGTTTTGAAAAAACAAAGCTATGTCTGCTTCTGCCAATCCCAATTAAAGAAAGACCATCAATACATAAAAATAATTACCTCAAACAAAAATGCGAATATAATACATTCTGTACTGATGAAATATAATTTATCTGTAAAAAATACTCAGAGATTATCTTGATATAAACAATCCTTTAAAAATACAAAAATTGTTTTAGAAAACATTAGCATCACACATAGTCTCACTGGTATTTGGTAAGTTCAATTATACTTCAATCACCATTCCAAGTACCATAGTAGAGGAGTACAGACCTCCATCATCACCAACCCTGACACGTGCAAGTGGGATAAGCAGCTGATAAGTACAGCTTGACAAGACGAATCAGTGTGACAGTAAAATGCCGTCATCACCACCCCTGAGATGTGCAAGTGGGATTTAGCAGGTCATAAGTATAGCTTGACAAGACTAGTCAGTGCAGCAGTAAAAACCATTTGACTTGGACGGTTACTTCTTCCAGGCCACCACCCGTGCCACCCACTGAGTGGTTGCCACAAGGGACTGCAAACGGCGACCCCACGCCACTACACCCACTACACCCACACCCCCGATGAACCGCCTCCCACAAATCCCCGTCGACGCACTACAAAAAGACCCCATTCTCTTCCATCTCTCCATCATCCCCACAAACCACCATTGCCGCTTCCATCTCCACTGCACACAAACCACAAACTTCTCTCTCACAAGCCCACAGCCGCCAGAGGAGGGCGATGGCGGAGGAACCATCCGCCATGCGTCATCAAGACGAGCCATCGGACAAGAGCAGCAACCTCGTCGACGTTCACCTCCCCAGCGAGAAGCGCGAGTACACCAAAACCCTCAGAGGGGTTGAGCTCCACGGCAAGGAGACGCTGGAGATCGTCTACACCAGCGAACCAGACAAGGCCAACGAGGTGATCTCCAGGCTCTGGAGGAAGCTTGTCGGCATGCTTCGTAGGATCGTCGGCATTGGTGTGCACTACACCAACGAAGATGAACCTCCCTAGATGGCAGCAGTCTGTAGTTGTGCGTCGGCGAGCTCTGCTTGTGTACCACATCGCAGCGTCCACAAAATGGTGAGCCATCCTACTCATTTGCCCTATTTGGTTTATCTGTTTTATTAGTACTGTATCCTGAAAATCTCATCAGACTTATTTCCCAACTAGATTTACTAGTGTGGTTTGTGAAAAGTGGATGCACTACTGCATTTTCTCAAGTAGATACACTATAAATGTATTTTTGAACCTGATGCACTGGATTACTATTTGGAAAATCTTGTGGAAGATTATTTTTTGAAGTTGATCGACTAGTTTAGTTTATGTACTCGATGTATTAAAATGATGTTTCTGAACTTGATGTAGTGAAGTATTTTCTGAATTTGATCTAATGTTATTCTCATAAGAAAATAAACTAAGGACTTGGTAAAGCACTAGTTATGTGTTATCCTATTCAACAAAAGTAAACTAAACTACTACCAAAGTAGAACATACAACATTGACTGAAACTATGTATAATCCATAAAGAAGAATAACATGATGTACTTAATTTAATTTCAGAACTTTGTTTACTAGTTTTTGAAGTACATTCATCCATTATTTATGCTACATAAACATCTACTTCATGGATTCATCACTTGTAAAACAAAACAAAAATGAATAATTCAAACATCAAAGTAATGCTAATTTTTCAAAATGTCTCTCCCCTTGCAGGCCCAATCGCGTGAACGAGTTGCCGCCGCATGAGGCGTTGTTCACATTTGCCGATTTCAGCATTGAAAGCGACAAAGAGAAGCTGAAGTTGTCCGGTTTGGAGATCAACCCCAACAAGTTCATCGACATTCAGCGCAAGTGGAGAGTTCCATACACCAGAAAAGAGTACGACTCCTTGACTGATGTTGCAGCCAGCGTCATCCACCCATTCTACAAAGGCATGAAGAAGAACATCAACACGCAGGAAGACACCAAACTGTGGGGGCCAACCCGCTATCAGACAACCTCATCAAGTACGCAGGAGTAGATGCGCACGCCACGTACAAGTCATGGAGCATGATCGACTACATCACAGATGGTTCATAATTTGCAAAAGAGTGGGAGGATGCGAAATTCTACGACCACCCCTATTGCCCCTTTTAGGGATGAAGATACATCAGAGCCTGCCTTTGTTTTCCTTCCGCTTGTGCTTTTCCTTTTATCTTGTTGTTTCAAATTAGTAGTTTGCTCTTGTTGGGTTGAACTAGTATGATTATGTCGTGCTTGTCATGGTTGGACAAGTTTACTTATGTCATCAAGTACAATGTTTTGCTTATCTATGTTTGGTAGCTTCGTATGTTGTTAATCCATCATTTCAAATTCAAAAGTATCTTCTGAATGGAACTTCGTGGCTGCTCTAAAGTACTAGTTATGATGCAACTAATCACACAACGTTGTCCCATGTCTAGTTTTGATTCAGTATTGTATAGAAAACATAACATTGAGAACAATCAGCACAATTTGAGTTGCTTAACAACACTTCAAAAGTTGAAGCAAAAATTCTTAGTACTTCATGTAGTGTTCTCATTCATATGTAGCTTCTAGAAAATTAACAAGTACTACAAACACAGAAAGTTAAGAAGAATCAGCACACACTTATGTTGGTCGCTTGCAGATTAATAATGATAGTACTAGTACACTTGATCGAACAGTACATACTTACTACAATTAAAAGTACATAAAAGCATCAGTCCATAAGCTCTACTACGAATGGACTATCAGTACAACTTAGTCTACATGCAAGTACATCTTAGATTACACTTACACAAAACTGACAAGAACTAGAACAAAAAGTTTCAGACCAAGTTACTGCTGGAGTCAAGTACTAGATTCAAACAAACAAAAAAAGAAAAAACTGACCGCCCAAGGTCACGCGCAGGCCCTGACGCTGCTAGATACTTGAACTCGAGCCCATAGGCGAATCCCTAGTAATCTGCACAACAAAGGGCCCACCGATCAGGGCCCATAGGTCAAGAGAGAGAGCGAGCGCCATGTATAAGTGCTCAGGTAAGTATTCAGAAGAGTTAGACCAGTGAGCCTCGACTGTGCTTATAAATAGGTCCGGAGCCCCCTCGACTAGCGAGATGGGACTAAACCCAGAGCGCATGCACACACCACACTGCACAACCGCGCGGACAAGCTATCTGGGCCGGAAAACGGCCCAATAGCCTGCATCGTTTACAAACACCACATCAATAAGCCGAGTTAAACAAACCAGAGGGCGGGGCAAAGAAATATAAACTACAAGAAAATGTTCGAAACTGAAAATATATAAATTCAAATACTAGTTCGCAAAAAATAACTTTGAATACGAAAAATAAAAATAAAAATAATTTTAGCTCTGCACCACGGATGATAAAAATGGGAGAAAATATGATACAAAAACAATGAACCTCTAAAAAGAAGAGAACTTAATGGCCTATTTGTTCAATGTACATAATTTAAAAAACCGAATTAAATATTACTTTCAAGTTCAACTACTAAAATGCAAAAAGTTCAAACATATAATGTTTGTCAATTATGATAAATTTCTTATTTATATAAAATCTGACAAGTTCAACTACTAAAATGCAAAAAGTTCAAAACATATAATGTTTGTCAATTATGCTAAATTTCTTACTTATATAAAATCTGACAAGTTCAACTATTAAAATGCAAAAAGTTCACAAGATATAATGTTTGTCAATTATGCTAAATTTCTTATTTATATAAAATCTGACAAGTTCAACTACTAAAATAAAAGAAGTTCAAATAGAATTTATTTGTCAATTCTGCTAAATTTATAATTTATATAAAATCTGTACACACCTGAACGAACGATCTGGTCGTAAAAAAATCTCAGTTCCCCAAACCACCCAAATAACAAAAAAACTCGGTTCAAACATACATATGACATTAGTACTAAAAAAAGCAGGATCAGTCAGGCCACTCACACCACTACGACACCAAATTTCAAAACCGCACGCTGTATGAAATTACATTTCAGTTCACACAGCACTAAACCATAAGTGCACTAAAATGAGAATACAAAAACTATAAAGGCCTAACTTAGGTAAGTATAGATGAAAATAAAATAAGTACCAGTTTTGAGCAACAACTCCCAGGGCACTGAAAAATGTTTTCAAATAAACTAGTCTATAAGACTTTAGTGGAAAATCAATACTTAACATCCTCACGGAAAAACATCACAAAGCATACGTCACCTAAACAGTCCAAAATGCCATCTTCACCACCCTTGAGACGTGCAAGTGTGATTTAGCAGGTCATAAGTACAGCTTGACAAGACTAGTCAGTGCAGCAATAAAAACAATTTGAATTGTACGGTTGCTTCTTCCAGGCCACCACCCGCGCCACCCACTGAGCGGTTGCCACAAGGGACTGCAAACAGGGACCCCCACGACCACCACACCCACGCCCCCGATGAACCGCCTCCCACACATCCACGTCGACGCACTGCAAAATACCCCATTGTCTTCCATCTCTGCCTCATTCCTAGAAATCACCATTGCCGCTTCAATCCCCACTGCACACAAACCACAAACTTGTCTCTCCCAAGCCAACAGTCACCGCAGGAAGGAGATGTTGGAGGAACCGTCCGCCAAGCATCATCATGGCGAGCCGTCGGACAAGAGCAGCAACCTTGTTGACGTTCACGTCCTCGGCGAGAAGCGCGAGTACACCAGTACCCTCACAGCGGTTGATCTCCATGGCAAAGAGACACAAAGATCGTCTGCACCAGCGAACCAGACAAGGCTGACGAGGTGATGAGCAGGCTCAGGATGAAGGGCGGTGGCTTGTATCCAAGCTTCATCAGAGTTGATGTGGAGTTCACCAGGGACAATGAACCTCCACAGATGGCAGCAGTCCTGCAGTTGTGCATCGAGGAACTCTGCTTGGTGTACCACATCGCAGCAGTCACAAAATGGTAACCCATACTACTGTTCATTCATCTGTTGTACTAGTACTACTCACTAAAAAACTTCATTAGACTAGTTTCCCAACTAGATGAACTACTATAGTTTGTGAAGTGGATGCACGAGTACATGTTTCTCAAGTTACATGCATTTATGAAACTATGAAGTGGATTGTTTCACCAGATTAGCATCTGAAAAAATGTTTATAGAATTCTGAACTTGATGCACCAAATTAATTTCTGAACTTGATGTGCCAGCATAGATTCTGATCTCGACGCACTAGTATAGTTTATATAATTGATGTATTAAAAGATGTTTCGTGAAGTGGTATAGGTCCATATATTGATGCAAATGTTTCTCAAATTAATTTCTGAACTTGATATAGAATTGATGCACAAAGATGTATCAAGCACTGGTATAGGTCTTTTATTCAACAAAAAAGAAAACTAAACTTGAATCAAGCAGCACATATATCATTGAATCTGGTAAAATGATTCTTGAATTTGGTGAAGCATTTGGTGAAGCATTGAAGATAGCAAAAAAGAAAAATAACATGGTGTAGTTGAATTTAATTTCAGGACTTTGTGTACTAGTTTCTGGACTACATTCATCCATGACTTATACTATATAAGCATCTACCTCATGGATTATCACTTTCAAAACCAAAAAGCTGAAGAATTAAATCTTCAAAAAGAAGACTAATCTTTAAATGTGTGTCTCCCCCCTTGCAGGCCCAAGCGCCTCAAAGACTTCCTCCAGGAGTAGAAATTGTACACATCTGTCGGTTTCAGCATTTGAGGTCACAAGCGGATGCTGAACAAGTCTGGTTTGGAGATCAACCCCAACAACTTCATTGACATGCAGCACAAGTGGAAAGATCCAAACACTAGCAAATACTATGACTCGTTGGCCGATGTTGCAGGCGGAGTAATCCATCCATTCTACAGCGGCATGAAGAATAAGGTGGACAAGGGAGAACACAAACTGTGGAGGACCAGCCCGCTGCCAGACAACCTCATCACGTACGCAGGAATAGATGTGTATGCCATGTACAAGTCATGGAAGACAATCGACAACATCATGACAGGTTGGGATATTTCAAAAGAGTAGGAGGCTGACCCCTATTACCACTGCAACTTCGCGAGATGAAGATGCATGAAAGTTTGCATTCGTGTTGCTCGCACTTCTGCTTCTCCTTAATATTGTTGTTTCAGATTTGTAGTTTGCTTTCGTTATGTTGAACCAGCTACCTTATGTTATGTCTATCAGGGTTTGAACAAGTTTGCCTATGTCTATCATGTACATCATTTGCTTATGTCATTCAACAAGTTTGCTAGCTTCCTATTTTGTTCATCCATCATTTGAAGTTGAAGTAGGTTGAAGTTGAAACTAGTCAAGCAGAAACAAAAATCACACATGGATCTTTTCACAAAAAAATAGTGGCAGGCTAACTAAGGACAACAACAAATAGTAGAATTGGATGCTCAGTACAACTTAGACATCTATGGTAGTACTATCACACTAAGAAATCAGTTTTTAGTTTTAGAATAACACTAAAAAGACTAAGTTTCAGCCGAGGACAACATTCACTACTAACAGGATCGTGCTAATAGTAGTTAGAAATTTACTCAGTACTGCAATAGGAAAAGGAAAGAACAATCAGTACGTATTGCCAAGTCACTAGCATGCTACACTGAGAGTTCTGGTACACTTGAACAAACTGTACATTCATTCTACAAAATATAAAAAGGAATGGGAAGCTTCAGTTCACATTCTATAAAACATTGACACACTAAAGAATAACAGTAATAGTACAACTGAAATGTCAGTACAACTTAGTCTGTAAGGCAAGTACTATGATCATACATTGCCTTGAGAAGAACCACAGCCTAGAAAAAAGAAGGCCAGAACTAAATCAAAAAGATATCAGTTCGACCAAGGAGAAAAATCACAAGAAAGACAACAGAAGCATCAGCCCACATTGACCAAAGTACACAAGAAAATAAAATGATCAAAGTACCAGCACAATTGAAATCTCAGTACAACTTAGTTTATTTGGTAAGTGCTATGATGATATCAATTAATGCCTTGAGAAAGATGGGCAAGACTCAACCAAATAGATTACAGTTAAACCAAGGACAAAAATAACAAAAAACAAACAACAGAAGCATCAGCCCACACTGACTAGTGAAGTCATTATGAACATTATACGGTTGTCTGTTAAATGTAGCTAATTTAAACAAGTGCTTTAAATTTTACTATGAAGTTCAACTACTACAATTCAAGAAGTTCAAACAAAAATTTGGCTCTCAAATCTTGCTAAATTTATTATACTTGAATAAAATCTGGCTAGAGATGACGTAGCAACATGGTCGTAAATAATTTCAATCCCAAAAAAAACTTTAGTTCTAATACATTATATGAAATCAGTTTTACATAACAAGGAAGCGTCACTCCACTCACGCTAGATCCACAAGTGCTATCGTGACACCAAATATTAAAATCCTTACGCTGAACGACATTACAATTCAGTACTAACATACCTATACTATAAGTACAAGAAAAGAGGGTACAAAAAATAAAAAGGTCCAACCTAGGTTGGGATAGATGAAAACCAAATAAATCTCACTTTTCAAGCAACAACTCGTAATGAACTTGGGAAAAGGTGTTTTTAGTTCAACTAGTTTACAAGACTTCAGTACAAAAAATAGAACTTAACCAAAACGAATTCCCAATAAATCATACACAAGTGAAAACAGATATTCAACCACACTATCATCATGGAAAAAAAGATTGTTAAACATTGGGCCACACTTAAACACAACACAAAATATACCACTAATTACATAGTACTTGACTAGACATCCAGACACTACAATCAAAGCCTACAATGCTTTCAAGAGATATATCACACAACCATCCATTTCACTACGCAAATGATGACCATTTCTTCTATGCACCAGGAGCCAAAGGCTGAAACTCCTTGGGAAGCTCCGTCACCAGAAGCTAGTTATTCCGGTTGAACACAACTCTATACAGATCCTCAACATTCCAATCAACAATACGAGGCTGCAAAACATTAAAACAAACTATTAAAAATCATGACACATTAAAAAGAAGAATACACAATAAACCAAACACAGAAAAGTGAAAGGCTCAACTAGAACCCACATCATTATCTCGAATGTTCCCAACGATCTTTTCACCATCATAGCATTCCACATACTTCAGAGTATAATGGCCACATTCATTCGCCCCTTGAAGTCAAACCTTCACAATCGTTGGTTTCTTTGCAAAAAGCTCCCATTTGGGCTGCTTGCGCGCATTGTACTGAGCATCACCATAAAAAGCCTTCATTACTTGGACCATCCTGGAGATCTGTAAAAAAAGAAAAGAAACCACACATTTTTAGGTCTCAGAAAAGCAGAAACAAAGACGCGGAAAAATTAATCCAGTACAGATAATAAATGTCACTCACAATCTTCTCGCAGTCTTTATGATAGGTGTTCTTTGAAGGACGATGGTTCTTCGGATAAGGTAAAGAGTCAAGGATGTCGACGCTACTTTGGTACTGATTCATGACATATAAGGAAAAGTGGTTCACTTTCTTATCCTTTGCTAAAACCATAGGCTTGAATAGAGGCATCATGATCTAAAAACAAATGACCAAAAAAGAGATATTAAATATTCAAAATAAAAACTAGCATGACAACAAACAATTAAAACCAAAAATCATCTAGTAGAACTCAAAAGGTCAGCAGTGAGCAAGTCTTCCTTTTCTTTGACATAGCTCTTGAAATCTCTCGCTGCACTCTTGACATTAAACGCTTTATTTTCATCACCGTAAAACGTACAGTCAAGGACAACCTGCAAAAAGCCCAGAAAAGAAATAGACAGGTGGAAAGGATCAACAAGCAAAGTATTATTAAAACTCGTAAAACAATAGGCAGTCTTGTTTAAGAGAAACAAACGATCTGATTGATTACGATGATGAAATATGGACTCAGCAATACCATTTTCCCAGACGCAAAATCAACATTTCTATCAGGATCTTTCTTCCAATCATCAATGAGGAAGTCCATTACATCACGCTCCATCATTTGCCCAGGTGCAAAATCTTCCCAGATGCGTTTCCCAGTGAAGCTAGTAACGTTATCACCAGGCTGAGGTATCATTGAGAATGTATTCCTGCAGCACACACAAGAAAAAATGCAGGGGAAGCAAGATAGGACATTCATAGCAGTTCAAGTTGTATAAAAAGTAACAGTTCAAGTCATATTTATCTAGCAGTTACAAATAATGGAGGAAAAGAACAGGAAACGTAATGAGAGATACTCACTCGGCATACTTCTCACATTCTTCATCGCTAAGCAACAGATTATACAACTTGCGAGCCTTGTCCAGGTGAGGGAATTTATGAGGGTGAAGCTGCTGCACAGGGGAGCAAAACTTTATAGGAGCTCTGGGTGCACGCTTCGTGCTTGTAACATTGCCAGAATCCAAAGCAGGATCCTTCCTAGCATCACTAGCTCTACGAGCCACTATTCCAGCAAGTGGGGATAAACCCTTGGCAGTAGCATCGCTCCTGGTGACTCTTCCCATGCCAGCAATCTTGTCAAACGCATCATCATTGTTGTCTATCAATTCCACAATGGGATTCTTGGGTGTAGAGGGGCTCTCTGCACAAGCAGCCATAGAACCTTTCAGAGCTCCCAACCTCCCCTTAATAAGACCATACCTTGTCTTTTCTGGAGAACGCCCCTGACTAAGATCAATAGATACGCGCTCAAGCTCCGAGAACTGGCTGCCAAAGATCCTGTAGTCATGCTCATCAAGATCCAGCCACTCACCTGCAAAAAAAAGACCGCATCAAGGGTAAAGTTCAAATACGTAATTCATGATAGTACCAATCAAGAAGTACAAGCTGCAAAAAATTATAAAAGGTCATGCATTACGTACAGGGTTCGATGCCAAACAAACCACGGAAGTCAACATCAAACACATCGATAGCTGCGCAGGTATACAGAAAAGTCTTCCTAATGTCAAAAATGTCTTCGTGGTTGTAATCTAACATTTCAATCATACCATGCTCCCGGCAATGATAGGTCTTGCAGCTTTGTAGCATAAAGAATCCACAATCATGCTTGTTAACAAAAGAAAAAACAAATGGGTACATCACAAATCCGAAAATACAGGAACACCACCCTCCCAGCAACAAAAACAACTAACAAAAACTCATTAAAAACGGATACTCACGTGTTTCTCTGCTGCGGCACCCGCACAAACTCGCAAGAGAAACCATCAATATGCACCGGCGAGAACATTTTGGCCCTGTCTACGCTGGACTCCCTCCAAAGCTTCTTTATGTTATCTGTAATAGTCCTTAAGAATCTAACTGCATCACTCCAGGTTTCACCGCGCAGTAAATCAAGACACTCAAAACGACGGAACCTCAAATTCAGAACAATCAAGCACCAATGCCCAGATTCTTTGCTAGGCTTCATGGTAGCCACAAAGGACGGCGGATCAAAAGTAGGGAAGAGAAGCTGACAAAAAATCGCAAAGGAAAAATGAATTTAACAAATCATAATGAAACAAAAAATTCAGCCTCCAAACAATAAAATAAAAGAATGAAACTGAAATTCAAAAGTACAAACAAAAATAAGATAATCATAAATTCTAATTGAGTAGGCAAAACACTACAAAAAATATGTGCTACTCAAGTTAAAATTACAACAAACATATTAGTTCAATTTCCTTTTGACAATAAGTTCAACTTCAAAAAAAGAAGCACACATCATTCATAAGTGCAGGGCTAAAAGCCGGCTGCTCAAGTTCATCCTCCCACCTCCCAAACTTGCAAGAAAACAGGACAGTTCTAGTTCATGAGTACAAAAAGTCAAGTTCACCTACTTGGTCAAAGGCATCAGCACCCGATCTCGTGAACCAATTTAGCACATTGTAATCAATATTTCCATCACGGATCTTGGTCTGTTTTACAAAAAGAACAACAACAGTTAGAAAATTGGCAAAACAAGTTATCATCCTATCTACAAAGCAAAATACTGACCGTCACCCATCTAGGAACTATCAACTTGTCAGTGTCTCGGTACTTCTGACGTAGAGAATATAAAACCACATCAACACTATCTGAGTTGAGCATGCCAGTGGGGACAAATGCTTTAGCAATAGAACCAACACTGGCATCACATTCTTTATTTTGAAACATCGGCTTGTGACTAGAAAAACACAAAAGATTACATGAATTAAAACTACTGCAACAACAACCATTCTCATATGAGAGAAAGAAAAAGAGACAAAAATGGTACGGGCAAAATCCCAAACTAACCATTTCGTACGGTTCGTGCGCAACCTCGTAACAGCAAAGAAAAACATATCAACCTTAACAACATTACCACTTTCTGCTTGCAGAAAAGGAAGAAAATAATAAGTTCAAGCACTACAAGTGAACATGTCCAAAATGCCAAAATTGAGAAGTACGCCTCATTTACAAGTCCTTACCTGCACTATCAGTGTTTGACGACGATAGTTCCCGTGATGAGACCAATATGCCTCCAGTTTAGGGGTTTGACGATGGGACATCTTGAGGGGACACCAATATCGCTGCGCTTTCAGGGTCTGTAGAAAGAAAATCGTGGGACGACACGAGCGCCTCCTGCGTCAAGGGGCCAGAAGAAATCGACAGAAGTAAATCATCATCCTCGGAAAGGCACCTCCTCCATACTAGAAGCATCTTGCAATGCATCACCGTAATCAAGCCCTCCAGGCGGGAAATTTTTCGGTGGCAAATCTTGAAAATCAGAAAGATTTTCATTCCTAGCAATACCAACACCAGACGGTTTGGCATCAAGTATGCTAGAAGCACCAACATCCTCATCAGCAACTTTGGTACCAACATCGCGCCCACTACTCAATGGAACACCATGAGCATCATCTCCACCACTATCGATAGCCTCACGCTCAACATCAGTCATCTGAAGAAATAAAAATTCAGAAAAAGTGAATAATATGAGCAAAACTAACAATCAAAAATAAGCTAGCAAGAGGTGCACAGAAAAACAAACCTTAGAAGCATTCACAACAACATCATCGATCTTGCTGTTGCTAACATTCAAAGCAACATCACCAACGGGCAAACAAGGCTCGTCGCCAACAACAGGACCCTGATTTCATATGGAATGAACCAAAAAAACAATGCTATTATTAGCAACCATAAACACAAGGAATTAAACCACAGTAACAAAAAAGGTAGGTATCACCTGCAAAACTCTTAACACTGTGGAATAGAAAAATGACCATGCAAGGCACATTGGTGCGCATAAAAATTCAAGAAATATGAATAAACACATTAAAAATAAAAATAACCTTGCACTTATCAGTAGATGGATCCTTAACTCCACGGTCAACAGCAGCCTCAACATTATGACTGGTCTCCTGCATGAAAAGAAAAAATTAATAAACAGATGAAGACCAGGAAGTTCAACTACAATACTGATAGCAGAACAACATAGTAAAAACATACAAACACCGAGGACTGACTCACATCAACAACAGGGTGCTCCAAGCCAACATCGTTCGTATGGTGATCAGAAACATTAGCCTCAGTACCATCATCAGCCCTGCTGTCGGTGGCAGCAGCCTTATCCTGCTCAATCTGCATGGAAGAAAAATTAATAAACAGATGAAGATGAAAAAGTTCAACTACAATACTGAGAGCAGAACAACATAGTAAAAATTGCAAACACCGAGGACTGACTCACATCAACAACAGGGCGCTCCAAGCCAACATCATTCGTTTCGTGATCAAAAACATTAGCCTCCGTGTCATCACCAGCCCTACTGTCGATGGCAACAGCCTCATCCTGCTCAATCTGCCTGATAACAACTTTTGCACTTTCTTCATATGGCTTGCAGCGAGAGTCTTGCATAGTTTTGAAACGCTTCATGTTGTTCAACACACAAACCGAGCTCTGAACTAGATCAGCAGCACCGTCACGCATATCACCAATAAAAATTCTCTCCATCTCAATATATTCCACTGCTTCCTCAGCGTTAAATTGATGACCTTGAGGAAGGATACCATTGATACAGCTCAGACGCTCAACAGTCGTTGGGACCTTTTGCAGCTCAGAACACACATTACTTAAAATATGCTCAGCGCGCTCCAACGCAGAAACAACAACATCAATACCAAAACCCTACCTCTGTGAAGTACTAGCATTACTAGGGCCAGGGGGAACATAACCAGCACCCTCAACACCACGGCCATCTCTCAACTCATCGTGCAGAAATGAAGACTTGGGAACCTGAGACGACGGCATCTCCAGGACTGTCATTTATACACTCGGAATAAACATCCTCCTCTAGATTTTTCCACTACAAACAAGGGGAAAAAAGAATTAATTAATTAATGCAACACACAGGGAAAAATAAAACATCATATTAACAAATTTAAATCAACAACACTGTCAATCTTTAACTGTCAGTGCCAATTTGTTAGTATTTACCGACAGGACAGTTGAACAAAGATATTCAGTTCAACCACACATGAAAAAACAGTACTAAAAATCATACCTAAACCTCACAAAGCTTAAGAAATGACAAAATCTAAACAGGTAACCCTGCGGGACACATGTTCACTCCAGCAAAAATAGCTATACCTAAATAAAAAAATGTCTGCAAGACACGAAAGAAATAAAACTCACCGGAAGCTTCCCAAACAACCAATTCTTTGGATCTGCATTGCCTTTTTTTATCAAATCCGCATAAACCAGATCAGAAAGCTTGACAGGATCCGTGAAACATATGCGGGGGACTCGCATGTCAGGCTCCGCAGTCTTGCCACGGATAAGGCAGTCAAGGTACATTAGTACAGGCCCTATAGCATATCCTGTGATTGCGTTCCCAAGGGTAACACCATCTTGGTACCTGACAACAACCCTTCTAAGCTCATCAACCATCAGCTGACAATAATCCATATTAGCCATGTCCTCAAACACGAGACCCTCAAACATTGTTGCCTTTCTGACAACACGCGGGGCGGCACCAGGAAACACAACCTTCATAAACACAATAATGAAGAACACTTTCAGAGCAAGGTCATCTTTGCTAGGATCCTTGGCGAGCACCTTGAGCTTATTCCTCAAATCCTTTGTCTTGATATCTTTGTTCCTGCTAATGTCAAGCTCCGATCTTAACTTCATCAGAGCGTCGTCATATCCATCCTTTGACGGCCTTGGCGGAGAACGACCACCACAAGGGAACCCAAATAATTGTTGTATACCATCACTAGTGATGTGAAGCTTCTTATCAGCCTCACCCATGTCAAGAGTCATCGTATCAGGATCTATCCTCAGGTACAAAACTCCCATCAGAGGGCGGGAAATGTTAGACTTCACCCTCCAATTGAAGATAGAACCAAAACCAGTTGCACGAACCCTAGCCACATGCCGACTCTCAAGCAATTTAGCACAAGCTTCAACCTCTCGCAATGAACATCGCAAAGTTAAGTTCAATTTCCGTTTGTCACCTTCATCCAAGGCAACTTTTCGGCATTGCCTCCCACTGGCTTCACCAGACTCATAAGCTAACAGACTGTAAATGAAAATAAAGAAGCCACACCTTAAACAAATGAATATAGAAAACAAAACAAGCATATGAAGGCAAGTAGAAAAAAGAAAAGATTGCACAACTTCAACTCTTGAAACAACATCAGTACAACCCTCGATTGATGCAAACAATGGCCAGCCTCGCCTGGCCAGCATACCAGCCCAGACACAATTAAATCATTGCAAGTACAACTAGTTAGTCACATATAGTACAAAAGACGTACCACTGCAAATTCATCTTCAGAATCAACTTCGATATCATCTTCTTCAGATACAACATATTCAGCTTCGACATGAGCACACTTCTTCACACCTTTGTTCACCTTCACAAGATGAACTTTACGCTTATTATTTTCTTTCAACAAAGAGCGCTCTCGAAGAGGAGGCGAAGAAGGCTTCTTATTTGTCAAAACCCATGGACTACGACGAACAGGGGATCCACCAAGTTTGCTTAGACCAATCTTCACAGGAACACTATCCCCATCAGCTTTGGTATTACCAGGTTGGGAACCAACTTTCACATGTGGGCTACGCCTCTGTGTGCCATCAGGATTTCAATCCGACATCTTCCTCTTCGAAACAACTTTCTTCTCCTTAACTGCATCACGAGTAAACACTTGCGTCAAACGAGTTTGCATCAGTTTTGTCTTCATAGGCATGTCACTTCCATGAGATCCAGCATCAACAGTTGAAAAGGCCGCGTCACCACCTTCATCACCTACACCTTCAGGAGCTTGAGCAACATCCCGATAACTTCGTTGAACACAGGAAGCCCTTTGATGCCGTTCAAACTCCTTTCTCCTCTGGAAATCACACTTCTTCTTTCTTATCCTTTCATCCTCGAGCTGTAACTGCATAGGAACATTCTCAGCCTGAGTAACAGGCTCAGTGCCATCAACACACTATGACTGAGTAACAGACAACTGCAAGCTGCCATCAACATCATCAACGTTAAGAGAATACATTACATCATTAATATCTTTGACAACATCAACAATGTCCTCAGGAGCACCATGGCTGTCATTAACTGCATAAACCAACAAACATAAGCACGCACGTATAAAATCAAACCACAATTAACATTGCAGAGACAAGATAAATAAAGCGCATAGCATCAGACACAAACAAAAGGAACAACTGATGTTGCTAAACATATTTATGTATTCAAGGCTGATAAAAAAAGAGCAAATATAAGGGAAACACCAGCAACATCCGCAAGTTCTTCTAGCGGATTTGGTGTCTCAAAAATAACATTCACAAGATCTTGAAAAGCGTTCTGATTTTTCAGAATCAGGAGGCACCGGCACTCCAACATCTGCAACAACATCATAATTAGCAAAAAATTACATGAACAAGCAATAAGTTCAACTATATGAACACTACAAGTGCACCAAATAAAACAATATGAACCCACCATTGGCACAACAAACTTCAGAATGCAAACTCTTTCAACATCATACCATTTCTTTACTGACTACTACAACCTGTTCAAATGCGAGGACAGCAGTTCAAACTACAGATGGTGATCAGTACTACAACCTGTTTACAGGTCACATCAACCGCCAAAACTATACACACCACACAATCTAGGGCAAATTTAATAGCTATCAAATACATACAACTTATAAAGTCGATACGACCACACCTATACAACCTTAAAACCAGATCTGTTAAAACATCATCCAAATTACAAGGAAAATCACCTGCATTCAACTTGTCCAGACTGGATCATGTACCCATTGAGATCTACAGACCTAAAATCTGCCGAACCAGACCTGCAAGACAAATGAACAAAAATTAGGGCTCTGACCTATTTCAGAAACGAAGCACATCATACAAAGCAAAACTCTAACAAGCAAACACAAAATCTGCCACGGAATCGAGTATCACTGTCGCCAACCGCTCGTTCAAGAGAAAAGGAACCCTAGCGAATCCAGCCTGAGACAGCAAGAGAGCAAGAGCTAAGAAATAGAGGGAAATCTGTACATAAGAGGACGTAAGGGAAGTCAATCGTAGACCAAAAGGAGCAAACAGAGCACCCGGTCCTCCACCCCTGGGGTTCAACCCGCCGGCCGACGCTCCCGCGGCGAAACAGGAGAAGGAACTTCTCTGCGTAGAGGGGAACGAAGAAGGAATCTATTTGAAGAGGGGAGCGGAGCGGAACGGCGGAGAGCGGAGGTTAAAAGGTGAGTGGGAGAAAACTGATGGCTAAAGCCCAGAACCGTGGAGAAGCCCACTATCTCTGGGCAGTTACCAAAGATAATAGCAAAAATTAAATACAATAAAAAATTAAATACGATAAAAAATTAATATAGAGGGAGAAAACAAATAGCTAAACTACAAATATAACACACAACAGTACAATAAAAATTATCAAAAAGTACAAATGAAATAATAATTCATAAAGGTGTTGGTTATTCCCATAAAAAATAATATAACAGGGGCAAATCATGTACAACTATGCCCCTCGGTGCGCTGCGGTGCGGTGCTGTGCGGGACCAAGTCATGTTACGGGATGTGTCAGTACAACTATGCCCCTCGGTGCGGTGCAGTGCGGTGCGGTGCGGGAGCAAGTCCATACAAGTATGATGTGTTAGTACAACTATGCCCCTCGGTGCGGTGTGGTGCGGGGGCAAGTCATGTTACGGACTCGCCTTCTCATGTGACGCCGTGGCACGCCGCGTCGTCGCCTGCTACGGCTCGTTCCTAGCTCGGCCTCGCCGGGATGGGGGAGGGGGTCCCGACACCCCCTCCCCCCCAGCTCGACCTCGCGCTAACCCGGCAGTGCGCTCGTTTGATAGTCGCAGTGCGGTTATTCTGTCCCCCCCCCCCCACACGCACCCACACACCCCTAAGATAGATAATGGGGGCAAGTCCATACAAGGAAGATGTGTCAGTACAACTATGCACCGAGGGGCAGTGCGGTTATTCTGTCCCCCCCACACACACACGCGCGCACCCACACACCCCTAAGGATAGATAATGGGGCAAGTCCATACAAGGAAGATGTGTCAGTACTACTATGCATCGAGGGGCAGTGCGGTTATTATGTTTCCTCCCCCCCCCCACACGCACCTACACACCCCCTAAAGATAGATAATGGGCCAACTCAGGTTACGGACTCGCCTTCGCATGCGACGCCGCGGCACGCTGCGTCGTCGCCTGCTACGGCTCGTTCCTGGCTCGGCCTCGCTCGGCCTTGCGCTAACGCGGCAGTGCGCTCGTTTGAGAGGCGCAGTGCAGTTATTATGTTTCCCCCCACACGCACCCCCCACACGCACCCACACACCCCTAAGATAGATAATGGGGGCAAGTCCATACAAGGAAGATGTGTCAGTAAACAATGCACCGAGGGGCGGTGCAGTTATTCTGTCCCCCCCCCCCACACGCACCCACACACCCTTGAATATAGATAATGGGGGCAAGTTACGGACTCGCCTGCGCATGCGACGCTGCAGCACGCCGGGTCGTCGCCTACTACGCTCGTTACTGGCTCGGCCTCGCCGGGATGGGGGAGGGGGGTCCCGACCACCCCTCCTCCCCGGCTCGACCTCGCGCTAACGCGGCAGTGCGCTCGTTTGATAGTCGCAGTGCGGTTATTCTGTTCCCCCCCCCCACACACACACGCGCCCACACACCCCTAAGATAGATAATGGGGGCAAGTCCACACAAGGAAGATGTGTCGGTACAACTATGCATCGAGGGGCAGTGCGGTTATTCTGCCCCCCCCCCACACGCACCCACACACCCCTAATGATAGATAATGAGGGCAAGTCCATACAAGGAAGATGTGTCACTACAACTATGCACCGAGGGGCAGTGCGGTTATTATGTTCCACCCCCCCCCCCACACACACACACACACGCACCCACACACCCCTAAAGATAGATAATGGGGAAAGTCATGTTACGGACTCGCCTCCGCATGCAACGCCGCGGCACGCCGCGTCGACGCCTGCTACAGCTCGTTCCTGGCTTGGCCTCGCCGGGATGGGGGAGGGGGTCCCGACCCCCCTCCCCCCGCCCCGGCGTGGCCTCGCGCTAACGCGGCAGTGCGGTCATTTAACAGGCACAGTGCGGTTATTCTGTACCCCCCACACGCACCCACACACCCCTAAGATAGATAATGGGGGCAAATCCATACAAGCAAGATGTGTCAGTACAACTATGCACCGAGGGGCAATGCGGTTATTCTGTTCCCCCTCCCTTCACACACACACACACGCACCCACGCACCCCTAAAGATAGGTAACGGGGGCAAGTCCACACAAGGAAGATGTGTCGGTACAACTATGCACCGAGGGGTAGTGCGGTTATTCTGCCCCCCCCCCCCCACACACACACGCAACCACACACCCCCTAAAGATAGATAATGGGGGCAAGTAATGTTATGGACTCGCCTACGCATGCGACGCCGCGGCACGCCACGTCGTCGCCTGCTACGGCTCATTCCTGGCTTGGCCTCGCCGGGATGGGGGAGGGGGGGTCCCGACACCCCCTCCCCCCCAGCTCGGCCTCGCGCTAACGCGGCAGTGCGCTCGTTTGATAGGCACAGTGTGGTTATTCTGTTCCCCCCCCCCCACACACACACACGCACCCACACACCCCTAAGATAGATAATGGGGGCAAGTCCATACAAGGAAGATCTGTCAGTACAACTAAGCACCGAGGGGCAGTGCGGTTATTCTGTCCCCCCACAGACACACACAAACACGCGCACCCACACACCCCTAAAGATAGATAATGGGGCAAGTCCATACAAGGAAGATGTGTCAGTACAACTATGCACCGAGGGGCAGTGCGGTTATTCTGTTTCCTCCCCCCCCCCACACGCACCTACACACCCCCTAAAGATGGATAATGGGGCAAGTCAGGTTACGGACTCGCCTCCGCATGCGACGCCGCGGCACGCCGCGTCGTCGCCTGCTACGGCTCGTTCCTGGCTCGGCCTCGCTTGGCCTTGCGCTAACGCGGAAGTGCGCTCGTTTGAGAGGCGCATTGCGGTTATTATGTTTCCCCCCACACGCATCACCCACACGCACCCACACACCCCTAAGATAGATAATGGGGGCAAGTCCATACAAGGAAGATGTGTCAGTAAACAATGCACCGACGGGCAGCGCGGTTATCCTGTCCCCCCCACACGCACCCACACACCCTTAAACATAGATAATGGGGGCAAGTTACGGACTCGCCTGCGCATGCGACGCCGCGGCACGCCGCGTCGTCGCCTACTACGGCTCGTTCCTGGCTCGGCCTCGCCGGGATGGGGGAGGGGGATCCCGACCACCCCTCCTCTCCGGCTTGACCTCGCGCTAACGCGGTAGTGCGCTCGTTTGATAGTCGCAGTGCGGTTATTCTATTCCTCCCCACACGCACCCACACACCCCTAAGATAGATAATGGGGGCAAGTCCACACAAGGAAGATGTGTCAGTACAACTAAGCACCGAGGGGCAGTGCGGTTATTCTGTCCCCCCACAGACACACACAAACACGCGCACCCACACACCCCTAAAGATAGATAATGGGGCAAGTCCATACAAGGAAGATGTGTCAGTACAACTATGCACCGAGGGGCAGTGCGGTTATTCTGTTTCCTCCCCCCCCCCCACACGCACCTACACACCCCCTAAAGATGGATAATGGGGCAAGTCAGGTTACGGACTCGCCTCCGCATGCGACGCCGCGGCACGCCGCGTCGTCGCCTGCTACGGCTCGTTCCTGGCTCGGCCTCGCTTGGCCTTGCGCTAACGCGGAAGTGCGCTCGTTTGAGAGGCGCATTGCGGTTATTATGTTTCCCCCCACACGCATCACCCACACGCACCCACACACCCCTAAGATAGATAATGGGGGCAAGTCCATACAAGGAAGATGTGTCAGTAAACAATGCACCGACGGGCAGCGCGGTTATCCTGTCCCCCCCACACGCACCCACACACCCTTAAACATAGATAATGGGGGCAAGTTACGGACTCGCCTGCGCATGCGACGCCGCGGCACGCCGCGTCGTCGCCTACTACGGCTCGTTCCTGGCTCGGCCTCGCCGGGATGGGGGAGGGGGATCCCGACCACCCCTCCTCTCCGGCTTGACCTCGCGCTAACGCGGTAGTGCGCTCGTTTGATAGTCGCAGTGCGGTTATTCTATTCCTCCCCACACGCACCCACACACCCCTAAGATAGATAATGGGGGCAAGTCCACACAAGGAAGATGTGTCAGTACAACTATGCACCGAGGGGCAGTGCGGTTATTCTGCCCCCCCCCCCCCACACACACACGCACCCACACACCCCTAATGTTAGATAATGGGGGCAAGTCCATACAAGGAAAATGTGTCATTACAACTATGCACCGAGGGGCAGTGCGGTTATTATGTTCCATCCACCCCCCCCCACACACACACACACGCACCCACACACCCCTAAAGATAGATAATGGGGAAAGTCATGTTACGGAATCGCCTCCGCATGCGACGCCGCGGCATGCCGCGTCGACGCCTGCTATGGCTCGTTCCTGGCTTGGCCTCGCCGACATGGGGAGGGGGTCCCGACCCCCCCCCCCTCCCCCCCCGGCGCGGCCTCGCGCTAACGCGGCAGTGCGGTCGTTTGACAGGCACAGTGCGGTTATTCTGTCCCCCCCACACGCATCCACACACCCCTAAGATAGATAATGGGGGCAAATCCATACAAGGAAGATGTGTCAGTACAACTATGCACCGAGGGGCAGTGCGGTTATTCTGTCCCCCCCCCCACACACACACATGCACACAGACACCCCTAAAGATAAATAATGGGGACAATTCCAAACAAGGAAGATGTGTCAGTACAACTATGCACCGAGGGGCAGTGCGGTTATTCTGTTCCCCCCCCCCTCCCACAAGCACCCACACACCCCCTAAAGATAGATAATTGGGCCAAGTAATGCTACGGACTCGCCTCCGCATGCGATGCCGCGGCACGCCGCGTCATCGCCTGCTACGGCTCATTCCTGGCTCGGCCTCACCGGGATGGGGGAGGGGGGTCCCTCCCCCCTCCCCCCCGACTCAGCCTCGCGTTAACACCGCGGTGCGCTCGTTTGTGAGCCGCATTGCGGTTATTCTGTTTCCCCCCCCCACATGCATCCACACACCCCTAAGACAAATAATGGGGGCAAGTCCATTCAAGGAAGATGTGTCAGTACAACTATGCATGGAGGGGCAGTGCGGTTATTCTGTCCCCCCCCCCCCCACACACACACACGCACGCACACACCCCTCAATATAAATAATGGGGACAAGTCCATATAAGAAAGATGTGTGAGTATAAGTATGCACCGAGGGGCAGTGCGGTTATTCTGTCCCCCCCCCCCTCGCACACACGCGCGCACCCACACACCCCCTAAAGATAGATAATTGTGGCAAGTCATGCTACGGATTCGCCTCCGCATGCGACGCCGCGGCACGCCGTGTCGTCGCCTGCTACGGTTCGTTCCTGGCTCGGCCTCGCCGGGATGGGGGAGGGGGTCCCTCCCCCCTCCCCCCTGGCTCAGCCTCGCGCTAACGCGGCGGTGCGCTCGTTTGGCAGCCACATTGCGGTTATTCTGTTTCCCCCCACACGCACCCACACACCCCTAAGACAAATAATGGGGCCAAGTCCATTCAAGGAAGATGTGTCAGTACAACTATGGACGGAGGGGCAGTGCGGTCATTCTGTCCCCCCCCCCACGCGCACCCACACACCCCTCAAGATAGATAATGAGGGCAAGTCCATACAAGGAAGATGTGTCAGTAAACAATGCACCGAGGGGCAGTGCGGTTATTCTGTCCCCCCCCCCACACACACACCCTTAAAGATAGATAATGGGGGCAAGTTATGGACTCGCCTGCGCATGCGACGCCGCGGCACGCCGCGTCGTTGCCTACTACGGCTCCTTCCTGGCTCGGCCTCGCCGGGATGGGGGAGGGGGGTCCCGACCACTCCTCCTACCCGGCTCGACCTCGCGCTAACGCGGCAGTGCGCACGTTTGATAGTCGCAGTGCGGTTATTCTGTCCCCCCCCCACACGCACCCACACACCCCTAAGATAGATAATGGGGGCAAGTCCACACAAGGAAGATGTGTCAGTACAACTATGCACCGAGGGGCAGTGCGATTATTCTGCCCCCCCCCCCCACACGCACCCACACACCCCTAATGATAGATAATGGGGGCAAGTCCATACAAGGAAGATGTGTCATTACAACTATGCTCCGAGGGGCAGTGCGGTTATTATGTTCCACCCACTCCCCCACACACACCCACACACCCCTAAAGATAGATAATGGGGAAAGTCATGTTACGGACTCGCCTCCGCATGCGACGCCGCGGCACGCCGCGTCGACGCCTGCTACGGCTCGTTCCTGGCTTGGCCTCGCCGGGATGGGGCAGGGGGTCCCGAACCCCCTCCCCCCCGGCTTGGCCTCGCGCTAATGCGGTAGTGCGGTCGTTTGGCATGCACAGTGCGGTTATTCTGTCCCCCCACACGCACCCACACACCCCTAAGATAGATAATGGGGGAAAGTCCACACAAGGAAGATGTGTCAGTACAACTATGCACCGAGGGGCAGTGCGGTTATTCTGTCCCCCCCCCCACACACACACACGCACACAGACACCCCTAAAGATAAATAATGGGGACAAGTCCAAACAAGGAAGTTGTGTCAGTAGAACAATGCACCGAGGGGCAGCGCTGTTATTCTGTCCCCCCCACACACACACGCACCCACACACCCCCTAAAGATAGATAATTGGGCTAAGTCATGCTACGGACTCGCCTCCGCATGCGACGCCGTGGCACGCCGCGTCGTCGCCTGATGTGGCTCATTCCTGGATCGGCCTCGCCGGGATGGGGGAGGGGGCCCCTCCCCCTCCCCGACTCAGCCTCGCGCTAACGCTGCGGTGCGCTCGTTTGATAGCCGCATAGCGGTTATTCTGTTTCCCCCCACATGCACCCAGACACCCCAAAGACAAATAATGGGGGTAAGTCCATTCAAGGAAGATGTGTCAGTACAACTATGCACGGAGGGGCAGTGCGGTTATTCTGTCCCCCCCCCCACACACGCACCCACACACCCCTAAAGATAGATAATGGGGGCAAGTCCAAAAAAGGAAGATGTGTCAGTACAACTATGCATCGAGGGGCAGTGCGGTTATTCTGTTCCCCCTCCCACACACACACGCACGCACACACCCCTAAAGATAAATAACGGGGACAAGTCCATATAAGGAAGATGTGTCAGTATAACTATGCACCGAGGGGCAGTGCGGTTATTCTGTTCCCCGCCACACACAAACACGCGCGCGCACGCACCAACACACCCCCAAAAGATAGATAATTGGGGCAAGTCATGCTACGGACTCGCCTCCGCATGCAACGCCGCGGCACGCCGCGTCGTTGCCTGCTACGGTTCGTTCCTGGCTCGGCCTCGCCGGGATGGGGGAGGGGGTCCCTCCCCCTCCCCCCCGGCTCAGCCTCGCACTAACGCAGCGGTGCGCTTGTGTGACAGGCGCATTGCGGTTATTCTGTTTCCCCCAACACGCACCCACACACCCCTAAGACAAATAATGGGGGCAAGTCCATACAAGGAAGATGTGTCAGTACAACTATGCACCGAGGGGCAGTGCGGTTATTCTGTCCCCCCCCCCCACACACACACGCGCGCACCTACACACCCCTAAGGATAGATAATGGGGCAAGTCCATACAAGGAAGATGTGTCAGTACAACTATGCACCGAGGGGCAGTGCGGTTATTCTGTCCCCCCCCCCCCACACACACACACACACACGCACCCACACACCCCTAAAGATAGATAATGGGGGCAAGTCCATATAAGGAAGACGTGTCAATACAACTATGCCCTTTGGTGTGGTGCTATGCGGGACCAAGTCATGTTATGGGATGTGTCAGTACAACTATGCCCCTTGGTGCGGTGCGGGAGCAAGTCCATACAAGGACGATGTGTTAGTACAACTATGACCCTCGGTGCGGTGCGGTGCGGTGCGGGGGCAAGTCATGTTACGGACTCGCCTTCGCTTGCGACGCCGCGGCACACCGCGTCGTCACCTGCTACGGCTCGTTCCTGGCTCGGCCTCGCCGGGATGGGGGAGGGGGGTCCCAACCCCCCTTCCCCCACCGGCTCGGCCTCGCGCTAACGCGACAGTGCGCTCGTTTGACTGGCGCACTGCGGTTATTCTGTTCCCCCCCCCCCCCACACACACACACCCCTAAGATAGATAATGGGGGCAAGTCCATACAACGAATATGTGCCAGTACAACTATGCACCGAGGGGCAGTGCAGTTATTCTGTTCCGCCCTCCCCACACACACACACAAGCACCCACGCACCCCTAAAGATAGATAACGGGGGCAAGTCCACACAAGGAAGATGTGTCAGTACAACTATGCCCGAGGGACAGTGCGGTTATTCTGTCCCCCCCACACACACGCAACCACACACCACCTAAAGATAGATAATGGGGGCAAGACATGTTATGGACTCTCCTACGCATGCGACGCCGCGGCACGCCGCGTCGTCGCCTGCTACGGCTCGTTCCTGGCTCGGCCTCGCTGGGATGGGGGAGGGGGGTCCCGACCCCCCCTCCTCCCTAGCTCGGCCTCGCGCTAACGCGGTAGTGCGCTCGTTTGACAAGCACAGTGCGGTTATTCTGTCCCCCCCCCCCACACGCACCCACACACCCCTAAGATAGATAATGGGGGCAAGTCCATACAAGGAAGATGTGTCAGTACAACTATGCACCGAGGGGAAGTGCGGTTATTCTATCCCCCCCCCCCCACACACACAAGCACCCACACACACCCCTACATATAGATAATGGGGCAAGTCCATACAAGGAAGATGTGTCAGTACAACTATGCACCGAGGGGCAGTGCGGTTATTCTGTTTCCTCCCCCCCACACGCACCTACACACCCCCTAAAGATAGATAATGGGGCAAGTTAGGTTACGGACTCGCCTCCGCATGCGACGCCGCGGCTTGCCGCGTCGTCGCCTGCTACGGCTCGTTCCTAGCTCGGCCTCGCCGGGATGGGGGAGGGGGGTCGGCCTTGCGTTAACTCGGCAGTGCGCTCGTTTGTGAGGCGCAGTGCAGTTATTATGTTTCCCCCCACACACACCCCCCACACGCACCCACACACCCCTAAGATAGATAATGGGGGCAAGTCCATACAAGGAAGATGTGTCAGTAAACAATGCACCGAGGGGCAGTGAGGTTATTCTGCCCCCCCCCCACACGCACCCACACACCCTTAAGTTAGATAATGGGGGCAAGTTACGGACTCAACTACGCATGCGACGCCGCGGCACGCCGCGTCGTCGCCTACTATGGCTCGTTCCTGGCTCGGCCTCGCCGGGATGGGGGAGGGGGGTCCCGACCATCCCTCCTCCCCGGCTCGACCTCGCGCTAACGCGGCAGTGCACTCGTTTGTTAGGCGCAGTGCGGTTATTCTGTTCCTCCCACACGCACCCACACACCCCTAAGATAGATAATGGGGCCAAGTCCATACAAGGAAGATGTGTCAGTACAACTATGCACCGAGGGGAAGTGCGGTGATTCTGTTCCCCCCCCCCCACACACACACGCACACCCCTAAAGATAAATAATGGGGACAAGTCCATATAAGGAAGATGTGTCAGTATAACTATGCACCGAGGGGCAGTGCAATTATTCTGTTCCTCCCCCCCCCCACACACACACACGCACCCACACACCCCCTAAAGATAGATAATTGGGGCAAGTCATGCTACGGACTCGCCTCCGCATGCGACGCCGCGGAATGCCGCGTCGTCACCTGCTACGGCTCGTTCCTGGCTCGGCCTCGCCGGGATGGGGGAGGGGGTCCCTCCCCCTCCCCCCCCCCCCCCGGCTCAGCCTCGCGCTAACGCGGCGGTGCGCTCATTTGACAGGCGCATTGCGGTTATTCTGTTTCCCCCCACACGCACCCACACACCCCTAAGACAAACAATGGGGGCAAGTCCATTCAAGGAAGATATGTCAGTACAACTATGGACGGAGGGGCAGTGCGGTTATTCTGTCCCCCCCCCCCCCACTCGCACCCACACGCCCCTAAAGATAGATAATGGGGGCAAGTCCATACAAGGAAGATATGTTAGTACAACTATGCACCGAGGGGCACTGCGGTTATTCTTCCCTCCCCCCCACACGGACCCACACACCCCTAAAGATAGATAATGGGGGCAAGTCCATATAAGGAAGACGTGTCAGTACAACTATGCCCTTTGGTGTGGTGCGGTGCGGGGGCAAGTCATGTTACGGCTCATTCCTAGAACAAAACTCACAAGTTACTGGTGGAGTCAAGTACTAGATTCAAACAACAACAAAAAATAGAAAATTGACCGCCCAAGGATCATAAAGTATCAGTCCAAGTTACTGGTGGAGTCAAGTACTAGATTTAAACAAAAAAAAGAAAAAAAAATGACCGCCCAAGGACAGGCGCATGCCCTGACGATGCTAGATACTTGAACTCGAGCCCGTTGGCGAATCACTAGTAATCCGCACAATGCAGGGCCCACCGTCCAGGGCCCACAGGTCATGGGAGAGAGCGAGCACCGTGTATAAGCGCTCAGGTAAGTGTTCAGAGGAGTTCGATTGGTTAGCCTCGGCTGCACTTATAAACAGGTCTAGAACCCCCTCGACTAGAGAGGTGGGACTAAACCCATAGCGAACGCGCATGCCGCGCTGCACAACCGCACGGACGAGCTATCTGGGCCGAAAACAATGACTTAGGCAGATGTCCAACACAGTACTTCGCCCCATTACAAAATTCCAGCCGATCACACACGACAAAAAAATGTAGATAATTTTAGAAAAAAACCTCACAAGAAATAAGTTCAAAAACAAATAATGTAAAAAGTTCAAACACATCTTAATTGTTAGAACTAAAAAATAGAAATACATATATTTTTTGGAGAATTAAACGTACAAGATTGTAAATAAAAATTTCAGACGCAAATTTATAAAGAGTTCAACTACTATAATTCAAAAGGTTCAAGTAAAAAAATACTGTGCAGCAAAGATTACAATCTTTGAATTTTAAAAAATACTAGAACTATCATTATTCAACTGTAAAAAGAAAAAACGTGATCCAAAATTCATGTAAAAAAGTAAGAAAAAATGTTATACAACAAACAAATTTGATTGGTAATTGACAACCTAAAATAGTTCAGTACTATCATTAATAGAATGTAAGTTCAGCAAACTCAAACCCAAAAAAGGGGTTCTACAAACATCATCATCGTATAGTTCCGTCTGCGAGCTATGTACATGAAAATATACAAGTCAAAACAAAGGATGCCCATTAGTTCAACTATAGAATTGTTCCAGTACTAATATAAAGAATATATAAATAATACGGTTATACTTGAGCGAAACAAATAGGAAAATCATTACATAAGTTGTTCCAAACCATCTGATAATACAATAGAATTCAACCATCTCACATGCAAAAGTTTTAAAGAAAAAATACTGCAACATAATCAACCACACACAAATCTCACGACCGGTGTCATTTGCCACATTTAAACCTACATCACATAAATTCTGAACGTCAAAGAGTCATCTTCCCTGGAGAACATAAACATAACCACATCACCATCCTCAAATCCGGACTCTGCCACAAACTCCTTCCACCCAGTAGTTAGGTTGATGTAACCATGAAAGTCGATGTTGTAGGCAACTTCCATCAACTGATACCCCTTTTTGTGTGAAGTCTCCATCTTCAGAACACCGGAACTAGGAGCAACAACCCTGATCCTGGGTGACATTTTCTGCAAATGGGCATGGGAGTACAAAACAAAAGTGAACATCTGACATAAATGAAGTTTTACACAGATATAGGAACGGTTTGCATAACAAACTGAAAAGAAAAAATCTGAACCAAAACAATAACACAAAGCTGACTAGTCATGTGAACTGACTAAACTGAAGAAATACACATATCAATACACCTACAGTAAAAACATCTGACAAAAAACAGATCAAGGATTATACACAAATGGATAAAAAACTATTTAGTAATGAACAAATACACAAAGAAATCCCTACTGTTAAATTCTGACAAAACCAATTGTGTCGGTGTACTAAAGTAGGGGTACCCTAGTATCCCGAACTTGTGCACGGGCAGTCGCAGCACCCCGCGGCAAGGCCTGCTAGGTGATCGCCAAGGCTCTCTATGGTCCCTTTGGAGCCATTCGAGAACAAAGTATTTAAGCCAAGGAGACGAGTCCCCGGCAAGAGGAGCTTGCCGGGAAGGCCACTCGAGGCACAAGACCCCGGCAAGAGGAGCTTGCCGGGAAGGCCAACCAGAGCATCTGAAAGAACTTGCCGCCACGCGCCACGCGTCCCGGCAGGACTCGGCGAGCGACAAGCTCCCAGACGCGGCAAGACAACGGCCGCGGCAAGGCACTTGCCGCGGCGGGCAACCACTCTGTACCTACGCTCCAGCTCACCCACATACGTGTCGCTCCGGGACCCTTACTGGCGTATGTGGCGGGAGGCTGTGCAGCCAGGGGTACACTGTGGCATGCGGCGCTGACAAGATCGCCATCGTGGCGAGCGGTGGGGCCCCTGACGGTCCCTTTTCTGCACCGTCAGGGCGACGTAGAGAGGCATTTAATGCCTTTGTCCCCTGTCGTCAGGGTTAGGTATGATACACTGTGTAGGTAGCTATACCTACCACCACGTCTTTCCATTTTTGCCCTTACCTACGTTGCCACCTGTTGGAGACCCCTTGAACATATAAAAGGAGGCCCATGCACAACGTAGAGGGGGATTGGTCGCTGGAGAGCGATCTCGGAGAGGACAAACAGAAGAACGCTCGGTCTCGTTAGCTGCTTGAGTGTACTGTAGCACTCAGCGCTCCCGAGCAAGAACTCAATACAATCCACAAAGCAGCAGTAGGAGTGTTATCTCTCCGGAGAGCTCTGAAGCTGGGTAAAAACCCCCCGTGTGCTTCGCCTCGATCCGCTCTTCGCGCGACCTCCGCCCCCCACCGAACCGAGAAGGGGCTCCGTCCCCATAGGTGCTCGAGGAGCCAGAAAACCCCGGCATCTTTGGCGCGCCAGGTAGGGGGCGTCGAGGTTGTGTGAACCTGATCCGGCGTTCACGCGAGCTAAATCTTCATCGACTTCATCGACATGCCGCCAAAGAAGAAGGCTTCGGAGGCGGCTGCGCCGTCCGCGTCGAATCCACCGCCGCCGGAGCAAACGGACGGTGTGGAAGACGTCGGTGGAAGAACGGGCGTCGACGAGGGAGCCCATGGTGCCACCAAGTCCATGGACAAGGCCGCGCTGCCCGTCGGCGGCGTAGCCGGCTCCCACGACGACCGGGCGTCCGTAGACGCACCGCGCCCATCTCAAGAGGCGCAGGACCGGCAGCGTCGTGGTACTCACGGTACCATACGCTCGCTGGACCCAAATCGAGCTGGCGGATCCCAGGATGCTCAAGGCCAACATGCACGCCAACGTGCTGGCGCAAGCGAGGCACGGTCGCCTGGACGGAATACTACTCCTTCTAACATCGTTGGAAGTCCGAGCATATCCCGCTCCTCGCACCGTTCGCCACCGCTACCCGCCACTCCAGCAGAAGCTTTGGCACGAGCTCAACTGCTCCTAGACTTCCCTCCAACGCCAGACAAGATCGACGACTGGAGGGCCACCATTCAGAGTCTCATCGGCTTCGCCAACGGCGACACTCCACGACCGGCGACCACATCGCAGCCGCGGTAGGCCAGCCAGGTGGGAGCCGATGGCGACAAAACCGGTGGGGGTGCAACCACCGTGCACTCTCCGCCCCGAAGGCCAAGATCGCCGACTCGCCGGGTCCGCCACGACAGCAACTCCACTGCTTCATCAGATCCGCGAACTCGTCGCGATCTGCGCCACGTTCTTCATGAACGGCAGCAAGAAGACGCTCGTACCCGCATCGAGCGCCGAAGAGAAACGCGGCGTCAATCAGAGCGACGCGCTAGCCCCGCTGTCGACATGCAGGCGCCAGGGGAACCAGGCGACCTGCCGTACGCGGTAGGTTGCCCTGCGTTTACTCGTGAGCTGCGGCAAGTCCAGTGGCCCAGCACGAAGAATTTCAAGCCAGACGTACCAGAGAAGTACGACGGCAGGCTGCATCCGTCGGAGTTCCTCAGCATCTACACCATCGCGGTGCAGGCTGCCCGGGGGCGAGACGACAAGATCCTTGCCAACTACTTCCCTCTGGTGCTCAAGCCCAACGTCAGGTCATGGCTCATGCACTTGCCGGAAAACTCCATATCTTCCTGGGTAGACCTATGCCATCAGTTTGTCGGCGCCTTTACAGGCGGCCACAAACCTCATGGCCAGGAGAGTGATCTTCACCTGCTTGCCCAGAAGGAAGGAGAGCCCCTGCGCAAGTACATCCAGAGATTCAGCCAAGTGCAACGCAACATCCCAGACGTCCACCCTGTCGCGGTCATCAGTGCGTTCCACCAGAACGTGCGTAACCGCAGGATGCGGGAGGAGATGGCAATGTGCAAGATCAGAGACGTCAGTGAGCTGTATGCCCTAGCAGATAGATGTGCATGTGTTGAGGAAGGGAGGAAACTCCCCAGAGAAAATACCGGAACAGGAGGATCTGACAGCGATGATGCCGCCCCGGCAAGCAAAAACCGGCGGCGGAACAACAGGAAGAGGAAAGGCAAAGATGTGCTAGTTGTCGAGCAGTCCGGCAACGAAGGTGGCGCCAAGACAGCCAAGACTGGTAGCTCCGGCAACGAGGTTGCCGCATGCGCCAACTGCCAGGCTGTGGCGGCCGCCGACAAGCAGGACGGCACCAACAAGCAGTACTGCAAGATTCACCGCACCAAAGGCCATGACCTCCAGAGCTGCAAGAAGGTCGAGCAGCTCGTTGAGCTGCAAAAGGCCGAATACGAGTGACGCGACAAGGAGAAGGCCCAAGGAGGTGCTGGAGGATCCGGTACGAAGCGCACTGGCCGAGGAGGACGCCGCGGCAACGCCAAGCAGCGGCAAGGTGACAGACCCCCCCGCGGCCGCGACAAGGATGAAGATGACGACGACGACGAAGACATGGATGACGCCGAGACCAGCGAGCACGAGTTCCAGAAAGCCACAGAAGTTTTGTGCGTTGACGGCGGTGCTTCTCTGCATACCTCACACCGCCAACTCAAGCAGTGGGTGCGGGAAGTCAATGCAGCAGAACCACCCGTTGAGTCACGCAAGCTTCTGAAATGGTCCAGCACGCCTATCATCTTTGATATCGAGGACCACCCTGATCGCACAACTGCTGTCGGGTGTTTGCCGATGTTGGTCTCACCAACTATCCGCAACCTCAAGGTCACTAAGATGCTAGTTGACTGCGGGGCCGGCTTGAACCTGATCTCCTCCGATGTGCTCCGTAGACTCCAAGTCCCTGACAGCGAGCTCGAAGAGACCGGCACGTTCCAAGGAATCAACCCAGGAAGGAGCAAGCCGAAGGGGAAGATCATGCTGCCGGTGACATTTGGCAGCGAGCTGAACTTCAGGACTGAGAGGATCACTTTCGACGTTGCCGATTTTCCATTGCCTTACAATGGAATTCTTGGCCGTCCAGCGCTCGCCAAGTTCATGGCGGCCTCTCACTATGCGTACAACATGCTAAAGATGCCAGGCCCGATAAGTGTTATCTCTGTACATGGCGACAAGAAAGACGCTCTTATCTGTGCCGACAAGATCTACCGGGAAGCAGCAGCCGCCGCAGATCGCGAGACACTTGCCGCTGAAGCTCCCGAAGGGAAGAAGAAGACCAAGTCCGGCAAGAGCTCTGATGCCCACTCCGGCAAGCGCACCTCTTCGGAGTGTGGCGCTACCGTCGAGGACGCACCATCGAGCTCCACCGGCAAGTGTAAGAAGACGATGCAAGCTCCGCCAGCGACCAAGAAGGTGTCTGCCAAGGAGGACGGCACTGGTGGTACCTTCACCATCAGTGCCACTCTCGACCCTAAATAGGAAAGCGCGCTCGTTGCTTTCCTGCGGGCGGATGTCGATGTGTTTGCGTGGCAACCGTCTGACATCCCCGGCGTTCCCAGGAAAGTAATCAAGCACCACCTTGCCGTCTGTCCTCATGCGCGACCCGTCAAGCAGAGAGTCAGGAAACAAGCAGTGGAGCGCCAAGAATTCATCGCAGAAGAGATCAAGAACTTGGAAGCAGCAGGCCTTGTCAGAGGAGTGCTCCATCCTACGTGGTTGGCCAATCCTGTAGTCGTGCGCAAGGCAAACGGGAAGTGGAGGCTTTGTATCGACTTCACCGATGTCAATAAAGCTTGTCCCAAAGACCCATTTCCCCTGCCGCGCATTGACCAGATTGTTGACTCCACGGCCGGATGTGATTTGCTTTCATTTCTTGACGCCTACTCAGGATATCATCAGATCTTCATGGCAGAAGAGGATGAGGAGAAAACCGCGCTCATCACTCCATGTGGCACGTACTGTTTCGTACGAATGCCTTTCGGTTTGAAGAATGCTGGTTCAACATTCGCAAGGGTAGTCCATACTGCTTTTGAGCCGCAAATACACAGGAATGTGGAAGCCTACATGGATGACATAGTGGTCAAGAGCAGGGACAAAGCAACTCTGATTCAAGATCTAGAAGAGACTTTTGCAAATCTACGCAAGATCAGCCTCAAGCTCAACCCCGAGAAATGCGTGTTTGGAGTCCCGTCCGGCAAGCTTCTCGGATTCTTCGTGTCCAAGACGGGAATTGAAGCCAATCCCGACAAGATCAAGGCCATTGAGCAGATTGAAGCACCGAAGCGCGTCAAGGATGTACGAAAACTTGCCGGCTGCGTGGCGGCTCTCAGCATGTTTATCTCTAAGTCTGCTGAGCGCGCCCTGCCGTTTTACAAGATCTTGAAAAAGGCAGGTCCAATGAAATGGACCCCGGAAGCGGAGGCTACGCTGCAGGACTTGAAGAGATACCTGTCCTCCACTCCAATACTTGTCGCACCTAAACCACAAGAGAAGTTGCTGCTATATCTGGCGGCAACCAATCAAGTGGTTAGTGCTGCGTTAGTAGCGGAAAGAGAGGCAGATGATGAGCCAGCGACCGCGGCAAGCACATCCAGCGACAAGCAGGGGGCTTCCCCGACAAGCTCTGGTCCCAACGAAGATGGATCTGCGCAGATGTGCGAAGGGATACAGAAGAAGAAAATGGTGCAGCGCCCAGTCTACTTTGTCAGTTCCCTTCTGCAGGGGGCTAGGTCAAGGTACTCTGGTGTGCAGAAGTTGCTTTTCGGCCTTCTCATGGCCTCGAGAAAGCTGCGCCATTACTTCCAAGCACATGACATCACAGTTGTCACTCGCTTTCCGCTGAAGAGGATACTGCAGAATCCAGAAGCAACAGGCAGGATTGTTGAGTGGGCACTGGAACTGTCAAGCTTTGGCCTCAAGTTTGAGAGCACTTCAACTATTCAGAGCAGAGCATTGGCAGAATTCATAGCAGAGTGGACGCCAACACCAGACGAAGAAATTCCAGAGACGAGCATCCCCGTCAAGGAAGCAAACAAAGAGTGGCTGATGTACTTTGATGGTGCGTTCTCGCTGCAAGGGGCCGGTGCTGGCGTGCTGCTTGTCGCACCCACCGGAGAGCACCTCAAGTATGTGGTCCAGATGCACTTTCCCAAGGAGCAAGCAACAAACAATACTGCAGAGTATGAAGGATTGCTCGCCGGTCTCAGGATCATGGTAGACCTTGGGATCAAGCAACTCATTGTCAGGGGTGACTCACAGCTTGTCGTCCGCCAAGTGAACAAGAATTATCAGAGTCCGTTGATGGAAGCTTACGTTGATGAAGTGAGGAAGCTGGAAGAGCGCTTTGTCGGCCTACAGATGGAACATGTTCCAAGAGCTCAGAACGACGTCACTGACGGCCTGTCAAAGTGCGCGGCACTTAAGTTACCTGTGGAACCAGGGATCTTTGTGCTCAAGCTGACTCAACCATCCGTAACGCCATCAACTGGACAGAGCAAGAAGAGGAAGTTGATTTCTGGTAACTATCTTCCGGCAGAGCTTCCCGAAGCCGCCGCCAAGAAGGTCCCCAAGATCAACGCCAAGAGTGCTGAGGAGCAGTCTGCTCCGACAAGCCCCAGGGTTTGTTTCGTTGTAGCAGACGCTCCCGACAAGTTTCGCTCCGGCAAGCTTGCCGGGGATCATCGAGCTCCGGCTGAACCACAGGTTCTCGCCGTAGAAGCGGATGTTCCCGCAGCAGCAGATATGCCTTTAGTCCTTGTTGTCGAGCCACAGGCTCCAGCATGGGCACAGCAGATCGTCCGTTTCCTCCAGTCAGGAGAACTTCCCGAAGAGGCAGAAGAAGCGGAAACAGTAGCCCGGCAGTCAAGTATGTTCCAGTTCATCGACAACGCACTGTACAGAAGAAGACACAACGGTGTGAAATTGAAGTGTATTAACCGGGAAGATGGACGGAGGCTGTTGGCAGAGATACATGGAGGCATTTGTGGTCACCACATTGGCGCAAGGGCACTTGCCGACAAAGCTTTCCGGAAAGGCTTCTTTTGGCCGACAGCCCTCCAGGATGCAACTGCCGGGGGCTCGACACCAACTGCTTCTTTTGGCTTCCATTCCAAGCAGATACACCAGCCAGCTCAAGCTCTCCAGACGATCCCTTTATCCTGGCCATTTTCGGTCTGGGGGCTCGACATCTTCGGCCCCTTCCCCCGAGCAGTCGGGGGCTTTGAGTACTTGTACGTCGCAATCGACAAGTTCACAAAGTGGACGGAAGTGGAGCCAGTGAGGAAGGTGACAGCACAGTCAGCAGTCAAGTTCTTCAGGTCGATTGTTTGCCGCTTCGGAATCCCTAACAGGATCATCACCGACAACGGTACACAATTCACGAGTCGCACCTTCATGCAGTACGTCCAAGACCTTGGTGCCAAGGTTTGCTTCACTTCTGTTGCTCACCCCAGGAGCAACCGTCAAGCAGAGAGGGCAAATGCTGAAGTGCTGCGTGGACTCAAGACCCGGACTTTCGACAGGCTGCACAAGTGCGAAAGAAACAGGATCGAGGAGCTGCCGGTGGTTCTTTGGTCGATCAAGACGACGCCAAATCGAGCCACCGGCCAGACACCTTTCGCTCTAGTCTATGGAGCAGAGGCAGTTATCCCCACAGAACTCGTATACGGGTCACCTCGAGTGCTCGCTTATGATGAGCTTGAGCAAGAGCACCTGCGACAAGATGACGCGCTGCTCCTTGAGGAAGACCGTCTTCAGGCTGATGTACGAGCTGCTCGATACCAGCAAGCTTTGCGCCGCTACCATAGCCGCAAAGTTAAAGCCAGAAGTCTCGAGGAAGGCGACCTTGTTCTTCGGCACGTTCATTCCGCCAAGAATTCCAACAAGTTGACGCCAAAGTGTGAAGGCCCTTACTGGGTGAAACGAGTCACTAGGCCTGGCACTGTCCTCCTTGAGATCGAGGATGGCTTTCCGGTGAGCAACTCCTGGAACATCGAGCATCTTCGTAAGTTTTACCCGTAAGGCGCGGTTGTCGGATCCTATCTGGCAACAACCATTTTGTACAAGTCTTGCCGCTGCTGCATGTAATCCTTTGTACAAAGCCAGGCGCAGACCCTGTGCATAAATAAAACTCACGTGCTCCGCACACCTTGTCAATTTCATGCCTTTCTGCATGAATTATCTAACACTTTGTGCAGCAAGCACCCTCGGTAAGAAATAACGAGCCATAAGGCTCCATATCATTATTTTCTCTACTTTCTTTCTTTTATCTTTCAAGGAAATTAAGGATCCTTCGCCCACAAGTTGACCGGGGGGGAAGGGGAAGACAATGGTATGGACCCGGCGTCGTTCAGGAAAAATTTCGCCTTGCCGGGAAGCAAACGATAGAAAAGCTAAGTGCCAAAGTTTGAGCAATCAGTTTTTTTAACTTTAAGTTATTTTCCTTGAACGACCATGCTTTGTATGGAAAACCTGTGTGATGTGGACATAGCATGTAGAGATACAATAAAAAATATTATTTGCATATACAATAATCAGGTGATCTCTATTGATAATTATATAAATTATAAATTTATTATTCCAAACAGAAATACAACACAACCTCTTATTTTGTGCAGAGTTAACAAAGAATTATACAAACCACGTGTCAAGATACGAAGGTGTATGTCTACTCATACGTATGGATGTGTGTATAAATGCATGCATGTGGGCATCCATGCATGCACTCCACCGAACCATATCCATCCCATCTATCATGCATGCAAACACTACAAGGGCTAGGCAATTTGATTTTGGCTACATGGGCCAAGAGGAGTAATGTGTTGGGTCCAAAGGATTTTTTTGGTGCACTAATTACACCACAGGAGGCCAACGCGTCTCATCAACAGAAGCAACTGCCATGTCGTGCATGCAGTGTCCAGACTTCGTACGGCAAGCGTTCGGAGACACCACGAGGCAGCCGATCCTCTTAATAAATAGCTCGTCTAAATTAGGGTTTAGACTCGGGTTTTATTGTATTGTCTAGCTATCGCTACAATTTCGCATCTACGAGACGTGTAGGACTACCGCCTTGTCAGATCCATAGTGGAACCCCAACTTTTCATCTAGTTCGTGTGCTCAATTTATCATCCGCAATTTTAGTTGCAATTCACCTTTGTTCTTGCTGGTTCTTCGGTTGCTTGCAGGAACTCGAACCTCGTTGTTCAGGTTGATCGTGCCTACGGCAAGGTCAAAAACCATCGGAGATTGGTTTAGCGATTGTCGAGGCGTATCGTCGGGTACGGTATAGCCGGATCGTCAAGGTCAAAATCCACCAAATCGATAATTATCCCCACTCTCATCGAAAGATCGGGTCACCGTCACATCAAGTGGTATCAGTTTTCAGGTTCATCGGTGAGAGATTTATAGTTTGATTAGATTAGTTATTGTCTGTCCCATAAACCCACGAAATAGTCAAAAAAATTAGATTAGTTCATCCATTACACCTACCTTTTTAGCCTTTAGCAATTTTTGCATCTAGTATTTGCGTAGTTGAACTTTTGATTGCATACATCCTAGAATTAGTGCTGGTTTAGATTAGTTCGTAAGAAAATTATCTCCTAGATCAGTCCTCTTTTGTCCACTATATTTTTATCAAGCATTGATTCTATCATCACGTGCACAGCGGCAGCTTACGCGAACGGCCAGACACACAATCATTCGTGTCTGACACCGCGCGTCCGGCCATCCATCCTTCCGCCCACACACACCGCGCGTCCACCTGCCACCGATGTTTCCTCTGCCATCCAGCGTCGCCGTACCCTCTGCAGTCCATCACCAGTGTGTCCGCTCACTGAATTGTTTGCACGATCTTGCATGCAGGTAGAATCACCGCAAGGACAGTGCCTTGTTTTATTTGATTAGGTTTTGCAGCTCTAGTAGCACAAGTTTCAACGCCAAGAATCCTTCCAAGTTTCTGTGAAACTAAGTTCTTTACGTGACTTCTACATCTGCTAGTAATCGGCCTGCAAAAAAAAGTAAAAAGAAAAGAGAAAAAAAGTAAAAAAAAAGGAAAGAAAAAAACAAGAAAAAAATATAGAAAAAAAGGCTACAAAGTTCAGGCCGGCTAGCACCTTTTTGTGCAATTTCTTTTGACGTTCAGAATCGTCTCTGCTCTACATGACATCTTCTACTGTTGAGTGCCATACGCGTTCATACCTTATTTATATCTAGCTACTTAGAGCTATTACCTTTTCATCGGTTTCCACTCACGTGATTCCGTATCTGGGCTTAGATTGTCTTCTCTTACTAGTCGACTGCCAGCACTAGTTAGGAGTTTGAGCAATTATTCAGCTTGCATTGCTTTTTGCTTAATTGTGCCACTGATATTGTGAGTTGAGGAAACCATCACCAAGCTCCACTACCTATATTGTATCCTGTTCGGTCACTTGGTAATCGCTATATCAATCTTTTGATAACTATTGACATCGCCAACGGCCGACAACCACTGCAGCACGGTAAGAACTGGTAAGAGCTTGGTAATTGCTAGAGTGTTGAGAGAAATTTTCCCACCACCTCCGAGTAGTACCATAGGAACATTATACTTGTGATTTTGTTTTTGTGTGCTACTAACCATGGCAGATTCTAGAACGTCCAATAGTTGGTTAGCGTCTGTTGTCGGAGATGACTTACCACATGTTGATGCAAATCACTCTTTCCCACCACAACAGGTACGACGACTGTCACAAGATGTACATCATGGTCAAAACACACATAATCAGGTTACCACTTTGCCAAATTTTGAGGGTAAATATGACCCCGATTCGTAAATTGATTGGGAAATGGAGGTAGAAGAAATCTTTGGTAGCCATGATTTTTCTGAGCATAAGAAAATAAATGATGTCACTGAAAGCTTTTTCGGTTTTGCTTCAGTTTGGTGGAGAAATTATTGCAGAGAAAATATTTGTAATATACCTACTACTTGGAAAGCTTTAAAACTTGTTATGCGAAACCGATTTGTTCCTTCATATCATGCTAGTGATTTGCTTAGAAAATTGGAACGTTTAACACAAGGCAATGACACTGTTGAAGAATATTATGATAATTTGTGTACTGCTTTGTTTCATTGTGGATTTGAAGAATGTGAAGACAATTTTCTGAATAGATTTTGGAGAGGTTTCAACCATGATATACAAGACAAATTAATGCATGAAGAATTGTATTCCATTAACCATTTTTTTCGTCTTTCTTGTGATGCCGAACAGAAATTAAGAAGAGGTATATACAAGATAAATAAGGGTGCCATGGAATCTCCGTCAAAGAAGGTTACTTCCTCCGATGTAGCACCAACTTTGATTGTGCCACTTGGAGGTTATGACGAGTCACCATCTACCATTCTTACTTCATATCAACTAGGACTGCAAGGTAATAAGGAAGGTATGGAATCGACTCATCCACCCGATATCGATTTATGTCATGTTGAATTAAAAGATTCGTGTGTTGAGTTGAATGAAATACCCTCTATTTTTCCCACGCCAATTGTTAAGGATAATTGTGTTGCTACATTTGATAAATGTTGTGATCAAACAACCGAAGCACCAATTCTTTTGTGTGCACCCACTACTAAAATTGATTCCCTCGTTGATTTGAGTGCACCCAATGAATTAAAGGCTACTAACAATAACACATGTGACTTGATTGCTCAATTAGGATTGGATCACATACAATTGATTAAACATGATGAAGTTTTAGCTAGAATTTCGCAAGTTAATTCTTTGTATTCTATTTTGATGGATCCACATATGGCTTTGTCACACGCAATAAATAAAATATCTCAAATCACATGTTTGAATTCTCCAAAAACTGTTTATGCACCTAATCTTACTTTTAACTTGATTGGAGAGGACTGCATAGACAGAAAAATTTTTGTGCATAAGATTTGCATCACATGTGATAATTTTGCCAGCATGAAAGAGAATATTAATATACCAATGTTTATTCATTTTGATATGACCTCCAATTTTTGTGATGCTTATTTTTTCAATAACTTGTTGCGTGGTTGCTTCTTTAAGCATTTCATGGCATGTAATTTTGAAATAATTCATAGTTATTCACTAATGTTGGGATGGTTTAATGATGAACATTGCAATTCATATGATAGGAACAAGGGCTTCGCTTTTATGTGCAAATTAAGTTGTAATTTATTCCACCGATATATTTGTTGTGATGGTTCCTTGTTTTTTCGTCTCACCAAATATGCTAATCACTCCTACATAGAGATATTAATTGTGCATCACATGAGACGAGTTAAAACGGATGATATATACATATACAACGCGTACACCTTGTCTTTTTTCTCCTTGCATTTTCAGAATAAGCAACGCCGAGGACGGCTTTGTTTTCAAGAAAGGGAGGATGATGTGGACATAGCATGTAGAGATACAACAAAAAATATTGTTTGCATATACAATAATCAGGTGATCTCTATTGATAATTATATAAATTATAAATTTATTATTCCAAACAGAAATACAACACAACCTCTTATTTTGTGCAGAGTTAACAAAGAATTATACAAACCACGTGTCAAAGATATGAAGGTGTATGTCTACTCATACGTATGGATGTGTGTATAAATGCATGCATGTGGGCATCCATGCATGCACTCCACCGAACCATCCATCCCATCTATCATGCATGCAAACACTACAAGGGCTAGGCAATTTGATTTTGGCTACATGGGCCAAGAGGAGTAACGTGTTGGGTCCAAAGGAATTTTTTGGTGCACTAATTACACCACAGCAGGCCAACGCGTCTCATCAACAGAAGCAACTGCCATGTCATGCATGCAGTGTCCAGACTTCGTACGACAAGCGTTCGGGGACACCACGAGGCAGCCGATCCTCTTAATAAATAGCTCGTCTAAATTAGGGTTTAGACTCGGGTTTTATTGTATTGTCTAGCTATCGCTACAATTTCGCATCTACGAGACGTGTAGGACTACCGCCTTGTCAGATCCACAGTGGAACCCCAACTTTTCATCTAGTTCGTGTGCTCAATTTATCATCCGCAATTTCAGTTGCAATTCACCTTTGTTCTTGCTGGTTCTTCGGTTGCTTGCAGGAACTCGAACCTCATTGTTCAGGTTGATCGTGCCTACGGCAAGGTCAATAACCATAGAAGATTGGTTTAGCGATTGTCGAGGCGTATCGTCGGGTACGGTATAGCCGGATCGTCAAGGTCAAAATCCACCAAATCGATAACTATCCCCACTCTCATCGAAAGATCGGGTCACCGTCACATCACTGTGCGCGGAGGAACCAACTCATGGCTAGTTGCGCCCTTACTTTGTTTCGAGTTCGCTCAATAGTTTAAGTGTGCTGCGACTAGAGTCGCGCCCTTACTTTGTTTCGAGTTCACTCAGCAACTTAAGCAAGCTGCGACTAGTCACGACAAGGTTTCTTGTCGGTAACGGCACCGCCAGCAGGCTGCTAACGTCCCGCACTCAGCGCTCGCGGCAAAGGTGCCTACGTCGGCAAGTTCCCTAAAAGCGTAGGGCAAAAACATACAAAGGAAGGAATCGAGTAAAGGGAGTAGCATTGCAATCATGAGCTGAAATAGAATTATATTACAAGATAGTTTGTCGCGGCTCTAATAGACTGTTTTCATAACATGACCAGCGACGACAAGAAAAGAAGAAAATAGGCGGCCTAATACGCGCGGTCGCCCTCAACCCTCTTGATCCCGCTCACCTTGTCCATAATGGGTGCGACGAGGGTCTCGAGCTCCTCCAGATCAGCTTCCGGCGGCAGGGACCTGAGGATGTTAGTGAGGCGGAGGCCCGGGTTGCGGAAGGCCACCTTCATCAGCACCTTTTTGAGAGCTCCCGCGCAGATCTCGCGCGACTCGTCGGCCAGCTGCTTTGGGATCCTCTCCCGGAGTTGCTGGAGGGCCGTCGCCACGCCTTTGAAGAACAAGGTGAGCTTGGCGCTGGATGGGAGGCTCCCGTCAGAGGAATACCCGAGATCCTCCACCCCCAGCAGCGCCAACTCCTTGTCGATGTCTGCGGCAGCATTCACAAGGCCCTCCGTCCACCGCTCCACAGTTCCCCTGAAATCGTTCTGGGTGGCGGCGATGCTCTCCAGCAGCGCCTTGTCGGCCTTGATCTCCTTCTTCAAGGCCGCCTCCTGCTCCCTGGCGCCGTCCAGTGTCTTGGTCAATGCAGCCAGCTTCAGCTCAAGATCAACCTTGGAGTCCTTAGCGGCGTCAAGCTCCTTGACCTTCTCGGCGAGACGACCCTGTAGTTCCCCAAAGGTGTCGGCGTCCTTCTCGCACTCATGCTTGAGCGCGGCAAGCGCTTCACCGCTCGCCTTGAGATCAGTCTCCAGCTGCGCCACTTTCACCTCCAGCTCCTTCTTGGCGGCCTCGGTAGCTGCGGCAGCGTCCTTTGCTTCCTTGAGGGCTCCGCTGAGTGCTTGCTCGCGCACAGCTAGCTCCTCTTCGTGGCTGTCCAGGCTGGCCTTCAGCTGCACCAACTCACCGTCCCGCACAGATAACTCCTCGGCGGCAAGCCGCTGTTGCTCTGCAATCTCTGCCTTCTCGAGGATGAAAGCCTTCTGCGCCTCATCGAGCTGCACCCGCTCCGCCGCCAGCGACTGGAGAGCTGCCTGGTTGAGGCCTCGGAGCTCCTCCGCGCGCTTCTCCACGTCCACCCCCGCCTTCGCGATAAGCGCTTCGCGGGACTCCAGTTTGGTCTGGCGGGCACGGTAGAGCGACACCAACTTCCGCAGCAGTCGCTCCTCCTCGGGCTCATCGCTGCTGCTGCTTGGTGCGTCGACCAACGTCAGCCCAGCGGAGGCAAGCACCTCCACGTCAAAGCTTTCTCCTTCGACTGGCAACCTGGACGTTGACGCCCAGGGGAGGTTGATGAAGATACCAGCGCGAGCCTTCAAGTAGATGCCTGGCTGGGGTTCTTCGGAGCCTGACGCTGCGGCAGCAGCGGAGGATCGGCGGTTGGTGTAGCGCCTGTCGCTCCTGCGGCCCCAGGGTCGTCAGTACGATCATCGGACCCCTCGTCAGCTGCTGCGGCGGCAGCCTTGGCGGCCTCTTCACCGGCGGGATCATCAGTGTCGGCCATTTCTTCTGTGGCAGCGGCATCATCAATAACATCCTCGGTCTCCGTCGGCTCCACAGTGGATGGATCTGACGACCGGAAAAGGAAGAAAAGTGAAGCAAATATCCAAAAATAAGAACCCAAGGGAAGTTTAGAAGCAAGGAGTACCTGTACCAGGCTCGGTAATTGGGATCTCCGCTGCCGGGGGGTCGCTGGTACTGTCCCTTGCCGGAGACTTCTCCCTTGCCGGGGAGCTCTCCCTCGCCGGAGACTTCTCCCTTGCCGGGGAGCTTTCCCTTGTTGGGGCATTCTCCCTTGCCGGAGAACTCTCCCTTGGCGACGTAGTCGAAGCAGGTGGCACGTCAGGGGTGGCCTCCGGGCGCTCCTGGTGGAGCTGCTCTGCTCCTACACAAGCCAACGGTCAGATATCAGCAAGGAAATTGTATCCATGCGCGCCTAACAGCTGGAAGTAAACCATATACTTACGCTGGGGGCTGCGCTGGGGGCTGCTCTGAGGAACAGCTGTCGGGTCCGACAAGTTTGTCTCAGGCGCACCCCCTGCTGCCACGGCGGAATCATCCTCGATGATAATCACCGGGACCTTGGCTCTCTTTGCCATTCTCTAGGCCAGCGTCCTAAAAAGGAATAAGTTCAGAGTAAAACAAATGAGATACAAGACAAGACGACAAGTATTGAAGACATGCAAGTACAACAAGAATCTTACTCTTCTTCTTCCTCGTCGGAGCTGAGCGCGGAGAAGTCAAAGCCTGGCCCACCTCCGGCGCGAGGAGGTGGAGGAGTAGGATCCCTTGGCCGCTTGGCGGGAGCTGGAGCGGCAGGCCGAGAGGACCCCGCCCCAGTTGCCGCTGCAGCGTGAGGTGTTTCCGCGGCAACAGAACTTGCTGCGGTGGAGCGTGTCGTGTGGCGCGGCAGGGGTTGACTCGCCCGCCGCTCCGCTACGTCCCCGGCCTTGTGAAGACGCCTTCTTGATGGAGCCGGGGGCTCTGCTTGTGGAGCCGGGGGCTCTGCTCGTGGAGTCAGGGGCTCTGCTTGCGGCAAGCTTCCCGAAGACGAAGAGGAAGAGGAGCCGATCTCCAGCGAGCCGCTCGTGTCCTCGGCGGGCCCGCTCGGCCCGACGTCGTGCTCGACGGACCTCTTCTCGCCGGCAAGCTCCTCTCGGTCGGCAAGGCTTGCCGCCTCTGCTGCCTCTGCCTCCTCCACGGTGAACCCAAACTCGCCCGCAGCGGCAGCTGCCGCCGCCTCTTCCATCCTGGTGGTGATGCGCTTGAGCTCATCGTCGGTGTTGTCCTGGGTGAGGCCTTTTTTTCTCGTCGGCGTCGACCGGCACTTCTATCAAGTTGTCGAAGAACGCACGCACGACATCATCCGCAAGCTCTATCCAGGCTGGATCAATTCCATGCGAGTCGCACAGCGGCATTATTGCACGGATACGGTCGAGCGCGGAGTTGTTGCACAGCGGGACGACGCCCCTCGGCAACCAGAACACTTCGGGATGCTGTGGGTCGTGCTTGAACAGCTCCTGGAGCATCGCGTTGAGCTCCAGGACAATGAAGTTGAAGTTGAGGCCCGGCCGCAACCTCATAATATTCGCCGCATTCTGGAACTCCCAGGCGGGTCTCCTCCTTCCCTGCAGGGGGGCGATGCGGCGGCGGAGGAAATCTGCGCCAACCGCTCCTACAGTAAGCCCGGCAAGCCTGAGGCGTAGGATGCGGGTGACGGAGATCCTTAGTCTGTCATCCTCCGGGGCCAGGCTACTCCAATGACTGCCGCGCACTACTGGGGTTTCGCGCAGAGCAGTAAACGGCTGTGGGTTCTCCTCAACGATCAGACACCAGTCCGCCCTCCACTCCTCCCACTTGCTGCGGAGCTCTCCCTCTAGATAAGCATCCTTCTTGCCAGCTTTCGAGATCCAGGCGATTCCGCCGGCTAAAGGCTCCCCTTTCTCAACCCGAGGCGAAAAGAAATGGCGGAAAAGAGCTACGTTTGGATGGATCCTGACAAAGTTTTCGCAGAGATGTGCGAAAACTGCCATGGTCAGGACAGCATTGGGGGTGAAATCGAGAAGGTGGAGCCCGTAGGTGTTCATGACATCGCAAAAGAATTTTGAAAAGGGCGGGCAGAGCCCGCAGTAGAAGAACAAGGCAAAGAAGGGATACCCAGTGGGATACTTATCCCAAGCAGTGGCTGGGAGTACCTTCGTGCGCGGATGCGCTCGCGTCCCCGTTGAGCAGAAGAGGTAGAAGTCCTCCTTCGGCTCCGCTGCCTCAAGCCTCGGAGGAAAGATTGTCCGCTCCTTCCGCAGCGCCGCGAGCCGCTGCGCCTCGGCCGACTTTGCCTTCTCGGCTTTCAGAGCCATGGCGGGAATGGAGAGTGAGGACGGCGACGTTGGTGGTGCTGGTGGTGCTGGGGGCGGGGCGCTGCTCTCCTTCGGCTTTGGGAAGAAGGGGAGTGGCGGAGATTCTCGAGGAGGGAATAGCAACGGGCAGATGGGCGAGCTGCCCCTGTTCCCCCTGCTTATAAGGAGGGAGGGGGCGGACGTTTCGCCTTTCTGAATAAAGGAACCACCCACGACCTCTCCCACGACGCCGCAATCGACGCGTGCCGTTCGAGGAGGACGCGGTGGATACGGAGCAAGGTGCGACGTGACCCAGGCCGTGCGTGCCCGTGCCCTATTTTCGGCCTGGCCCAACAGCGCTCGACACCGTGTGTGGCCCAGGCCCGGGGGCTCCTGTCGGTGTACTAAAGTAGGGGTACCCTAGTATCCTGAACTTGTGCACGAGCAGTCGCAGCACCCCGCGGCAAGGCCTGCCAGGTGATCGCCAAGGCTCTCTATGGTTCCTTTGGAGCCATTCGAGAACAAAGTATTTAAGCCAAGGAGACGAGTCCCCAGCAAGAGGAGCTTGGCGGGAAGGCCACTCGAGGCACAAGACCCCGACAAGAGGAGCTTGCCGGGAAGGCCAACCAGAGCATCTCAAAGAACTTGCCGCGAGGCGCCACGCGTCCCGGCAGGACTCGGCGAGCGACAAGCTCCCGGACGTGGCAAGACAACGGCCGCGGCAAGGCACTTGCCGCCGCGGGCAACCACTCTATACCTACGCTCAAGCTCACCCACCTACGTGTCGCTCCGGGACCCTTCTTGGCGTACGTGGCGGGAGGCTGTGCAGCCAGGGGTACACTGTGGCATGCGGCGCTGACAAGATCGCCATCGTGGCGAGTGGTGGCGCCCCTGACGGTCCCTTTTCTCCACCGTCAGGGCGACGTAGATAGGCATTTAATGCCTTTGTCCCCTGCCGTCAGGGTTAGGTATGATACACTGTGTAGGTAGCTGTACCTACCACCACGTCTTTCTATTTTTGCCCTTACCTACGTTGCCACCTGTTGGAGACCCCTTGAACATATAAAAGGAGGCCCATGCACAACGTAGAGGGGGATTGGTCGCTGGAGAGCGATCTCAGAGAGGACAAACAGAAGAACGCTCGGTCTCGTTAGCTGCTTGAGTGTACTGTAGCACTCAGCGCTCCCGAGCAAGAACTCAATACAATCCACAAAGCAGCAGTAGGAGTGTTATCTCTCCGGAGAGCTCCGAAGCTGGGTAAAAAAAACCGTGTGCTTCGCCTCGATCCGCTCTTCGCGCGACCTCCGCCCCCCACCGAACCGAGAAGGGGCTCCGTCCCCATAGGTGCTCGAGGAGCCAGAAAACCCCGGCAAATTGAAAATATATAGACAAACTATTCATAACACTAAACTACAGATCCAGTCCATGGGATTCAAAAATAGACCTACAAAAAAGTAGAAAACAAAACGAATAGAAACACATACCCATGATTCCTTAAAGTCACCAACCATCAGGCAACAAACATAGGGTGGACTAAACCCATGGTTGTTGTACAGCAGACAAGAAAGTTGCCCACGGCGCTGAGTCTGGGTGAGCTCCAAACCAGATTCTTACACACAGTTGTCAGCTATGCGCGCCATCTTTGCCAGGCATCTGCATGAACAATCCTCCATGGAGCACACAGGAACAGGGAAGAAAACAATGGAGAGAAGAGGGAGGAACCTAGATCTGATTCTGGAAGAAGGAAGAAAAAGGAGGGTGAGATTGAGCCACATTCCACAAATAGATGGATAGAATTTATAGCCAGGGAGACTCGCAGATTATAAAAATAATAAATAGGTAGGTGGGCAGCCAGCTGGTAGGAAATTGTTATTATACAACCCATGCAACATTTGACCGCAAATCAGTTCAACTTCAGATAAACAAGCAGTTCAAAAGTGCAAATGTCAAAACATATGCAGATAAAACAACACATTCAGAGATAAAATAGTTCAATTCATTTAGTCATTCAAACAACTGCTCCCTCACAACAAAAATCTTAAAAACATAATCTTCACTACTTCAGTCATAACGATCAAAGAAACGACGCCATTTGCCCCTGGTGGATGGATGTGGAGATGTGGCTGCTCTCGCCCTAGCCCAACTGATGACCTGAATATGGTTCCTTCCCCTGCCCTCTGGGAAAATAAGCTCCAATTCATTGGAGTTCCAAGTATCCATCACCTCGCGCGCAAGGCGTCTGTTGAACTCTGCCTCCAGTTCCTCCTCGGCAGCACGTCGTGCCATTTGCCTGCGCCTCCTCCCCCTCCTCTGCTCCGCTACTGCAGCCCCCACATCGACGGCATCCCCCTCCTCCTCTGTGACCTCTCCCAACTCAGGATCCATCTTGCTTTTCTTTGCTTGCAGCTGGTAGAATCAAAGTGACAGAGGGCTCCGGGTTTATAATCAAAATGCAGAGGTATCGGTAGGCATCCAGTTCCGATGTCAACGCATAGTAAGACAACTTTGACACGCAACAGTCCAACTACACATATGGCAGAAATTCAAACAAACACTGAAAAAGACGCAACTTAATTACACAGTGTGACCATATTACAAGAAATCGTAGTCTACAGTCAGCCGCCATACACCACCTCCGCCAACGACAAAATAACATGGGAATACGGGGTAGAAACAACTCAAAGAAGCAAAATTGACAACGCAAATATTTTCATACAATCCTCATATTTCTCCCTGCAATGCCAATTCGAAAGTAAAACAACAGAAAAATAAGAACACATTTGCATGGCGGGCGTGGAAAACGACCAACAACACCAAAACTTGTAATCAGAAATTATAGATGAAATTAACCTCCAAAAACTATAACATATCGATAATTCTCACATCCAAAACAACAAACATGACATAAATTGAGGCCTACGAACACCACGAGAAACACCAATGCCCAAAACACGTCCGCCGCCAAATGCCCATGCCGTCACCTCCGGTGACTACAGATCACAAAACACGACCAGGTGAGCGCGCGCATGTGCGGAACCCCTTACATGTATCCTCTAGCAACGAATGGCGCGCAACATCGTGCCGGAGAACGCCCAGAAGCTCCACATTGCATCCCCTGTTTCCGCCCTCGTACACGCAGGAAGATCAGTTCAAGTAGAAAACCACGTCAGTACAACCTGTGAACTACGTAAGTTAAAGAAGGGTAACAAAATAATATTCTGTTACGTGTAACAGAATAACCCGGATGTATATATATATAAAGATATATATATATATACATAGGAGAAGACTATTATAATCCCAGGATTAGAATATTTATTTGGATCACAGCAGCCCTATAAATGGCCCAAAGACAGGTTCCCGAACTTCCCTAAACTGCCGGCCCATCCCGACAGAATCCCACCTGGACACTGATCCCGACTGAGTCCCACCTAGACCCCAATCCCGATCGAGCCGCCCCTCCCCAACCTCCCTTCTCGCCGCTCCTCCCCTCGATCCCCAGCCTCCGCCGTGATTCACCGCCGAAAATCCGCCGGATCCAGCGCCTCCCTTCCTTCTCCAGATCCTGGCCGATCGGATCGAGCTACACCCCCTCTGACTCCACCTCCTGCCCGACCGTCGGCGCAGGCGAGCGAGCGACGGCGGACGTCGGCGCGAGGGAGCCAGCGGAGCCGGCGAAGCTACCGGATTTCTGTGACGAACGACCGCCATGGACTTCCGAAAGCCTCATCCTCGGTCCATCGTCACCGCCAGACGGCTTGGTAGTGCTCATGACGGCCAAGGCACAACCTACGGCAAACAAAGCACCAAAGGAAGCATCTCGGCGGCGGAGGCCGCATCGGTGGCGCCTTCAAATCTAAGAACGGTATATGAATTTCCTCCCAGATCTTGTGGACTGCTTCAATCTTACCGTACCTGACCTTCTTGGTTCTTGCAGATGAACTGTGCACCCTATGTAAGACATGGATTGCCATGCGGTTCCTCTCCTACCTCCACGACGAATTGTTCTCAAGGTGGCCTATCAGCTGCTGGAAAAAGGTTGGCCGAACTTCTAGCCAGGGTATGGTTGAACTTCTTCCTTCTGTTTGTTATTTTCTTACAGCCATGTGAAGTTCTGGTAGTTTGTGATCCTCAGTCCAGGCTACAAACAGCATTGTAATATCTGCCTGCTTACAGCCATGTGAAGTTCAGGTAGTGTGTGAGCATCAGTCCAGGCTACAAACACTAGAAAATCTGCCAGCATTCACATGTGGAAAAGCTATATGAAGTTCAACTAGTGCGTCTGCTAGAGTTCAGGTTGGTATGTATCTGGTTCTGTTCCGAAAAAATAAAAGGAAAATAGAACATGCATGTGATATCACATGAAGGTTAGGTTGGTATGCACTAGTAGTCCAACCAATCAAACGCATGAAGGTTCAGGTTTTTTAGTTGTAGGCAATATTTCCCCTTTGCAATACAAGAAGTTCAGGTTGTGGAGAGTGCTTAGTTTAGGTACATGTAAGTAATCAAATAGTGTATAATTAACAGGATGTGAGGTTCATTCTATGAAGGGTGCTCAGTTCAGGTACAAAAGTATTGGCAGATGCTCAGCTCAGTGCGTAGTGTGATGCCTCTCCTAGGGGGAAAATATGTATATGAACACCACTTTTATATGAGAAGTTCAGGCTGTGACTAATGCTAAGTTCAGTTACAAAGGTATAGGCAAATCTAACTTGTGTGCTAACAGACATTTTTCTTTTATGTCAGCAAGACGAGAGACGCATGAAGAAGCTTAGAAGTACCCAACAGCAAGTACACAATCCAAAGCCTGTACGCGTTGCACCACCCCCTCAATGGGTCACACCTCAAACGAACCAACAACATTACCAACCTGCTCCATACCAAAAATGGATGACACCCGAAACACATGGAGACTTCCAAGACGCTGGGTCATAGCCCTATCCGCACAAGTTTGCGCCTCCACCTAATTGGGTGACGTCGAAAATCCCCCGCGGATTCTTTGCATCCACCAGCAGACTCCCAAGCACGCCGATGGAGTTGGGGGTTAGCTCAAGTCCTGCGTGTAACTCTGGAGGTTATCCTGGTGTGCCTCATCAATGCCAAAGCGAAGCAACTAAACCAGATCCGAGGACAAATCCGACAGGAACACACACACGGAGGAGAGTGCTCTGCACACTACCACCGTTGGATCCTGCTGCTGCTGCTACAAGTCAGAATTGTACGAGGCATAAGGTAGATGGATTGCTTCACAAAACAAAAGAGCAAACCAAGACCAGGATCGCAATACCTCCACAACCACCTCAAGCAAAAAGGACACAAACAAGAGAGAGGCCATGTTCAGCCCTCCTTCCTCCTTGTGATTCACTGCTGCATCCTGCTATGATTACTCCACCGTGCCCCATCCCAGAGGGACAGCAGTAGACACCGACGGAGTTGCGATCATACTTGCACGTGAGTGAAACAAAAAATATTTATATACGCATCTTGTATTATCTACAAATTTTCTGCTCCCTCCAGGATAAAAAGTTCATAAACTACATTTTAACGTGTTGTTTGGATTATTTTTTTCTTTTTCTGCAGACGCCGGATCTACCGGATTATCTAATACCAAGACTAAAGATGTGATTCAAAAATGTAGGGAAAGCAAGGGAATTTTATAACAGATACGCCAGACATGCTGGTTTTGGATTCAGGAAGACGGGGAAAATGACAACCACAAGTATTTTGTTTGCGCCTTCCAGGGGTGAAGGTGCAGGAGGATAACACATGCGTGGCAGTGGACATTGAGTACAATCATAATCACAAACTCATGCAAACTGATGACATGCTGGTATTTTTGCACTCACACAAGAATTATGACCCCACTATTTTGGAGTACGTAAAGTTCCTGCAGTACCAGGATGTCAAGCACACAACAATCATGTCCATGCTTTCTGAAAATGAAGATGGAAGCTACTTCCTAAGCATGACCGGACGAGACCTACTAAACCAGTAAGTATTCAAACACCCACATATTGCACTGTAAAGTAGCATCCTAGCTCACAACCCTTTGCTAGCAAAAATAACAAATGCATGTTTGCATGTGATTTGCAGTAAAGCCATGAATGCAAGGAAAGATGATTTGGATGATGTATTGAAACTTGTTTCATTCTTCAAAGACATGAAGGCAATAAATGATGAGTTTTTCTATGACATCCAAGTGGACAAGGACAAGTTAATTGAGAACATTTTTTGGTCCAATGCAAGCTGCCGAGGAGCCTATCAAAACTTTGGCGATTGCATAACGTCCGACACAACTTACAAGACCAACAGATTTCATATGCCTCTGGGAGTGTTTGTTGGAAAAAATCATCACTTGCAGTCAACGACATTTGCTGTTTCCCTGATAAGAGACGAAGATGCAAAGTCATTCAAGTGGCTGTTCGATACATTTTTACGGTGCATGAACAACAAGCACCCAACTTGCATTCTAACAGGTGAGTTAAAAACTGTTCAAGTTTGATCATCTTTTCAGTCTATGGGTCTGTGTTGGGTAAATTGGTTTTGTCTGAAAATAATGTAAAGAATGCAGTTCAACCATTGTTAGCACAAAAGTGCAACTAGCAGTACAAGAAAGCAAAATTATCTGTCACTTGTTTAGAAAAAATTAGTTATGAATGTGAAGTTCAAATACATGAATCATAGAAGTTCAAGGACAAAGTTGTAAGATAAATATATGTAGCATGTTCACAAAAATATAGTTATTTATGTGAAGTTCAAGCACTGCTACCACAGAAGTTGAACATCAATGCTTTAAGAAAATTTTTGAGTGTGACACTACTAGTTAGTCCTACTACTACCTCGGAAGTTCAAGCACTGGTACCACAGAAGTTCAGCAACACTGTTGTAAGAAAAAATACATGTGTCATTCTTAGATAGCCATACTTCTAGATGTGAAGTTCAAGTACTTGTACAACATAACTTCACCATCAGTACAAAAAAGAATCAAGTTTCATTTTTTTTAATTCATGCAGACCAATGCCCACCGATGGCGAAAGCTATACCACAATCATTTCCAAACACCGTCCACAAGCTCTACCGTTGGCACATCATGAAGAAGTACAGGGAATACGTCGCGTTGTTGTACAAAATGTATAACACATTCAAAGAGGAGTTCACAGCTATATTAAACTGGCCGCTGATGCCAACGGAGTTTGAAGATGCCTGGGCTGAACTCGCGCACAAGTACAACCTGGAGAAAGACCAGATGATGATGCAGCTCTAGAGTGATAGGAAGATGTGGATTTCAGCATATTACAAGAACATTTTCTATGCTAGAATGACTTCCACACAACGAAGCGAGAGCATGAACCACGTGCTAAATAAAGGGTTTGTCAATGGGAACCCAGAACCTACACAAGTTTGCTAGGCGGGTCAATGCTTGCATACAAACTCGGATGCAGAAGGAGAACGAGCAAACAATGACCAGCATGGTATGATGACAAGTACAAAACACCCCCATCATGTTCTGTTTACCTTCAACATGTGCGCTGTGAATTTAAAAAATGAAACCCATGACTCTGCTTCAACGAATATCTCACTTTTTGACATGTGCAGACCAATCCTGTGACAAAAACAACTTACAGCTACAAGCAAGACATGTCTATCAAGTACACGAGAGCCGTGTACACCGAGATGAGGAATAGGATGAGAAAAGCCACGCTATTTCGCACAAAGCGTACAACAGAGCCCACTAAGTACCTTGTGTACTACCACAACAAGCCTGGCCATGATGATGAACAAAGATTTTCCTGGTCAAAGCATGAATTCCAGGTTGTAGCTGACCCAGAGAATGAAATATACAAGTGTGAATGCAAGCTCTGGACACACACAGGTGAGCGAAAAAACAAACTCATTAAATACATAGATTAGTAGTATCATATCAAAATTTATGAAACTCATTGCTGGTTCACAGACTATGTATTCTGCATTCATCACAAAATGCAGGCATGTTCCACCTTCACATCATGAACATACTGGACTACCTGAAGCCTGGCAAATTTCCAAACAAGTATATCCTCAAACAGTACACAAAGACTGCTAAATCACAACCAACCTTTGATACAAGGGACTACAACACAACCGCATCGGATGGCAGCTCAAGGCTATCGAAGCAAGACATCTTGCTGCAACTGAATTTGATGGTTAACAAGAAAACGATGAGATGTGACTAGCAATATGACAAAGCCTACTATGTTCTCAAGAGGCTCGTGGAAGAGCTTGATCCAATACATTCAGCAAATCAAGAGGATGCTAACGAAAGGATGGCTGAAGAGGACGCTAAAATTGAAGATGACCTTCATTATTATGCAGCTGAAATGCTCAACGCCACCGCTGAAGCCAACCAATGCAAGCAGGGTGATGGCCAATCAATGGAGCAGCGACAGCAAGAGACGATGAAACTACCGCTGTATTCTGAAACAAAAGGTATGAAGAAAATTACTGCAGCAAAGAAAAGTGACAAGAGAGCTCAAATAAAGGCACCACCTGCAGGAAGAGTCATCGTGCTTGATGAGAACGGAGTGCCACTTGGACACAGGAAATGTAGTGTATGCAACCAGGTTGCAGGACACAACAATCTAACCTGTCCAACACTCTTGGAAAGAAACAATGCTGAGGAGGTCAAGCAACCCAAATCTCAGAAACATCAACCCAAAGTTATGGAACAAAAGAAGGGACCACACTCAAAGAAAGCAAGCAGCAGACTTTGTAGCATATGCAAGGAGTATGAACCACATAATGCAAGAACATGCCCGAAGCGTGCAGATGCTGAAAATACAAGCAAAAAGACAGAGAAGAAACATAAAGCAAAACCTAGAGCCATCAACAAGAAAGTGGTGGAAGATGAAGAGGAAGACGAAGATGAAGAGACCGTCGAAGAAGAGGAAGACGAAGAGGAAGAGGACGACAAAGAGGAAGAGGAAGACGATGATGAAGAGGAAGAGGACGATGAAGAGGAAGAGGATGATGAAGAGGAATAGGTACATGTCAAGCAAAAACCTCTACCACCAAATCCTAGGAGGAGCGCAAGCCTGATGAACAGTTAGAATAGGTCAATTAACACAATGCAAACTTATGTCATGTCAATGTGCAGAATATTATGTCATCCCCTGGTAATATACACTGTGAAGTTCAAGTAATATTACTACAGAAGTCATGGTATGTTATGAGAGGAAGTGATGTGCTGGTGATGTATTGCATGAAAGAGCAAGAAGTAATAAATTGAAAAATGTACACTGTGAAGTTCAAGTAATATTACTACAGAAGTCCTGGTATGTTAGGAGAGGAAGTGATGTGCTGGTGATGTATTGCATGAAAGTGCAAGCAAGAACAAAAATGAAAAATATACATTGTGAAGTTCAAGTAAGCTTACTGCAGAAGTCATGGTATATTATAAGAGGAAGTGTTGTGCTGGTCATGTATTCCATGCAGAGTGCAAGAAAGAACAAAAATGAAAAACCTACACTGTGAAGTTCAAGTAAGATTACAATGGAAGTTCTGGTATATTATAGCAGGAGGTGCTCGTGTTGTATTCCATAAAAGAGCAACCATCCAATAACCATACAGTTTTGAAGTTCGGGTCAGCTTACAGAAGAAGTTCTCGTATATAAAATCGATGTAGGAAAAAATATGCTTAAAAAGTAAAGTTTCACCGCATAAACTAAGGTTAGCAAGCCTAAGACAACGCGTTCAAATGTGAAGTTCTTCTTGGATATGTGCAGAAGTTCATGTACAATGCCGACAAAATATAAAGAAACATCAAGAATATTTCTGCACAAAGTTACAGCTGAAATACATTCGCACTTGAAAAAACACAAAAAAACAAAATATAGATTCGATGCAAAAGCATACATATTGGTTGGGTTGAAAATTACAAATACATTACACAACAAAGAATATCCTATCCATCTGAAATGAGCAGGCCAGCCACATCTCAAAGCAGAAGCTCAAGTCTATGATCATATGTTGGGGCCGAAAAATAAACAACACAAAAAAAATCAAGCAGTTCAACCATAACCAAGGGAGAAGTTCAGGTACATCTGTTGGGGCAAAAACATTCAACACATGGATACTGAAAACGATGCAGTACATTGAAATTCAGAAAGCCAAATCAATCTTCACACCAAATATATTTGTCCACAATATCATAAGTAATAGGGCTGCACCTATAGATACACAAATCACTAAAACATTCTTACAACCAAATCTTTACGGAATTGTTCCAATCATTATCAAACCTAAAAATTTGTACGAAATCAAATCTACAATGAAACTAATGCTTTGAATTCACGGACCAAAGGACTAGATCTCTTTAGGGAGCTCTGAACGCATGACTTCATTCTTCTCGCTAAAAATCGAAGTGCGCATGAACTCAGCCTTCCAGTCATCTGCAGCAGCATGGAAACAAAGAAAATGAAACAATGGTTTAGTAACGGATATCTAAAACCACAGCAGGAGCGTCTCAGCAAAAACACACAAGAAAAATTAAAGGATGATGAGACAAGAACAAAGACAGAATATACTTCCACATCACCAAAATCTTCAACAATCTCATCGCCATCATATGGAGAGCAGAACATCACGGCAAAGAAACCACAACCATTATTCTTTTGTTTCGGTACATCGATAAAAGTCGGTATGTTTGCAATAGTCACCCAGTTAGGCTGCTTGCTCGCTTTGTACGCAGCCTTGCCGTACACCTCCTCGAGCAACCCAACAAATCTCTTGATCTGTCAGAAATAACAAAATTAGATGAAGTCAAAAACATGTTTACCAAAATAGTTAAGTTTAGGTACATAAAAAGCAACACTTGCATAAGATCCAGCTAAACAAAATGGCAGAAGTTCAACTTCCAAATCATAGTCAGTTCAAGCAGTATTACCAAAAACAGAGACATCAACATATTTTGCCAACACAAGGAATAATAAACTTCATGTCATGCAAGAGAATATGAAAGAAGGTTCAGGCTAAGAAACACTCACGATATTTTGGCAGTCCCCGTGGAAACTCGTTCGCGATGTTTCCATATTAGCGTAAGAAAGCGAATCAAGGATGTCAATGCTCCCACGATATCTATTCACCACATACACACTATAGTGCGCCATTGTGCCAATTGGCTTGAGTAGTATCAAGAAAACCTGCCAAGAATGAAAGGACCGGTGAACACAAACAATAAAGCATATGTACTGAAGAACCTGCATGAATAAAAACTTCTTGACAAACTCAGCAAAAGGATGCACATGAAATTAAAAAAAGCAAGAGTTGTGAAAACCTAACCAGCTTTGCGTTAAGAAGGTCTTCTTCCTTGCGAACAAACGTTAGGAGGAGACCAGCAGATTTTTTGCATCAAACTTTGGAACTGTTGCAGCGTAGAAATCATACTCCAGGCAGTACTGTGCATTCACAAACACAAAATTAAAACACCTCCCAAATGCCACTACAACAAAACCAAGGCAAAAAAAGGGAGATAGGGGTGCAAAGAACTAAAACCTGTTTGAAGTAGGGACTAAGAACAACCCTGTCAGCACTAGTGTATATCTCAGAGGTCTCTGGATTATCCTTCCACAAATTTATGAGATAATCCATTATGTCTCCTTCCATCTAGTGCCCTTCACCGAAAAGAGTATAAAGGACACGTCCTGTGAGGTCAATCACATTCGCAGGGATGGTAAACATGTAGTAGCTTGTCCTGCAGAATACAAAAGGATGGTAAAAAATATCAGAAGTTCAGATACAATAACAAAGAGAAGTTCAGGTACTATAACTCAAAAGACAAGAGGAGACATAAAATAGAAGTTCAGATACTACAACAACGATAGTTCATATAGTACAACAATAGAAGTTCAGACACTATAACTCCAAGGCAAGGCAGAAATGAACAGAAGCCCACATACTACAACAACAGAAGTTTCAGACACAGAGTAGCATCTCTGCAGCAACAAAGTTAAGAAGAAGAAAACTCACTCAGAATACTTCTCCAGACCGTCTTTACTCAGCACATACTATTTGAACTTTCGGGCCTCGGATAGATGAGGGTAACTGTATTTTTTAGGGGAGCGACAGGAGAACGCCACTCCAAAGGCAATCTGGATGCTCTCTCGGAGGAAGTTACGGTCCCGGACTCAACTGTCGTTTTCCTCCTGGTGATGATAGCATTCTTTCCACCTCTACCAGCAACAGTACCAGCAGCACATTTAACATTCTTCGGGTAAGCAATCTTCTCAAAATCATCATCGGACGAAATAACTTCTGCTTCGGCTGCTTCGACTGCATCAGCCTTCCTAGAGCAAGGGGTTTTTGGAGTAGCACAAATACCACCATCCTGCTTCACCAACTTGGAAGGAATAAGGGTTCGAGGTCTATCATCTTCTATGGGAGTTGTACTCATCGATTCCTCCCTAGGCTGGTATTCCTGTGACCCGAGGAATGAGTAGTGGTAATCGGTCAAGTCCAACGGATCCACTGTCAAAGAAAAGGAAGAGAAAACATCACCATTAAAATATAACTGAAGTTCAAGAATAGCACAATGTGCAGTCCAACTAATAAAGATGACATGGTTACTACTCAAGCTGACCTAAAAAAATTAGTTCATTAAAAACAAAAAATGAAGTTCAGGCACAGTTCAAGATAAACCGATGAACTGGAGAACATTCAACTATAGCTAACAAAACCATAGAAAGGCATCATCTCTGAAGTTCAAGTAGAAAGAAATGCTCATGTCCACATAAGCAATGGAAGGAAAGAAATTACTAAAACAAAACACACAAGCAAAATTAAAAAGATAGAAATGAAGTTCATGTACAAGAAAATGCTCCTCTCCTTCTGAAAACAGCTGCCCAGCCAGATCTCAAGCAGAAGTCCAAGTTCAGAGAAAAATATGAAGTTCAGGTAGAATAAAAGATGCAGTGCAGGTAAGCAGTCCAAGTTCCAATACATACATGTGTAGTAGCCAAACAGAGCTTGGAAGTCTGTCTCAAACAGGTTAGAAGAAGCGATTGAGTACAACCACGTTTTCCTGATATCCGCGATATTCTCATGGGAATAATTTGCAAGAAACCCGTCTTGATACGAATTAACATTCGTAAGCATGAACAATCCGTAGACGATACTGCCATCAAATGCAGTTAAAGAATAGTGTTAGAACAGAAAAGGAAAGCCAAGGAATTAAACACGTTGCAGCTTAAGTACAACTACAGTTAAACAGATGTGATAAAGAGAAAAAGTGGAACTCATACTTGTTTTGCTGCTGGGGCACATCAATCCAATCCAGAGCGAAATGGTCGATCGTAAGAGGACTGAAGGGTGTCTCCCTGTTGTTGCTGGCATCGCTCCAAAGCTTCTTGATGTTGTCGGTCATCCGCCGAAACAGGCGTACCGCACATTCATCTTCTGGTCCATAATAGGAGTCGAGAAGCTAGAACCTTGAATTCTTCATGTCAAGAAATATTGAAACCCAATGACCAACACCACCCATGGAAGCAAGAATCTTAGGCGGGTCAAAAGTGGGGAAAACAACCTGAAGCATCATAAACACATGAATCATTAAAAACTAAGAATTAATATCAAACGGTACAAACAAAAATAAAACAAAAATTAACACAATGGATCACACTACAAAACTAATACAGAGGCAAAGAACAAGATATTGCATACCGAATCATGTGCATCCATGCTATCTGGACCACTCGCCAATAAGTACTTCCTCGCACGGGAATCAAATTGACCTCTGAAAATCTTGTCCTAAAATAATGCAGATAACACCAACATATGAGAAATACAAAAATGAGACAAACAAGTTTTAACTAAAATGGTAAGGAACAAAACAGAAAAGAAATCACTATATGGTTGACTTACACAAATCCAATACAGCAGGAAGAGTTTATCCGATCCCTGGTACTTCGCACATAGACAGTAGAGTGCACACTCAGCCACATTAGATCGAAGCATTCCACGAGGACCAAAAGATATTGCAACATCTTCAACAAAAGATTCACACTCCTTGTTTTGGAACATAATCATTAATCTAAAACAAGCAAATAGAAAGTAAAACAAGTTCAGGATCACGAACTCATGAATTTCATAACACATGTTAGCACAGAAGTTCAGCTATATCACAATAGGCAGTAAAGTACAAAAGAGGCCAGAAGTTTAGCACTAGAGAAGTAAAATAATAAGTTCAGCTACATATAGTAGAGAAGTTCAGGTATGAAACCTCAGGCAGTTCACAGGGGGTACATGGATGATGTAAATATTGACCAGCTGCACTCACCTCTTGGAACGAATATTCTTAAGCCTAGTTACACTGTAATAAAAGTCCTCAACCTTCTTTCGGACGGCAGAAAGGTCGCTATCTTCTCACCAAAAATAAATAGCAATTAAGAGCAACACTCAAGCACATAGATTCACGACAGTTTCAATTAAGACCAACATTCAAGCACAAATATTCAAAACATAAGCACATCTCAGCTGCTACATTAGAAAAGATAAAACCACAGCATCATAGACATCACAACCCATGCATTACAAACCTTCACCCACATAGAAAACAGGTTCACTTAACATTCTTTACAACCCAGACGAGAAACAACAAAACCAGAAGTTCAACTTAGACCACATAGGCAGTTCACAGGGGATATCATGGACTAAACCAAACAACAAAAAGGGAAGGGGATGGGGAAACAAGAGAGAAGCATGCTCCTCTCTTCATGGATCCTTGCCTAGACCAGTGGCATCACTTGAATGATCAACCTCCTCTCCATAGCTATCGCTTTTGGTCTCTTCATCGTCATCTCCAGTAGACGTTGCAGCATCATCGGGAAGGACACCAACAGCAGCTGGAGCAACTGGAGAATCTGAAACAAGAAAAACCTTTGGTTGTGCCTGTACAGCATCAACATCAACTGATAGCTCTGCTGCAGGAGACTTCTCCGGGCTTGCAGCAGCACTACCACCAGTTTCAACAGCAGACTCAACATGATCTTTCTCCAAAATGATGTCTCCGGTTGTCTTGCCCTGCTCAGCATCAGAAACCTCAGCGCCAATGGACGACTGAGATTCAGTTAGGTCCACCCCGTCTGAGAAGCCGGTGCCTGAGACAGACTTGTCTGCAACCTTCTCTCGAGGAACACTAACATCATCATTCTGCTGCAATAAGAAACAGAAAGTCATTACGAAGGGCTGACTGAACCTCATGCACAGGGGCAGCAAGTCCGTTTGAGGGGCAACAAGACAAATGTACAAGAAAAATGGTACCTTATTTTCACTGCCATGAACCTCATCAAGTATTACGCCACTAGTGGGAGCAGGTTCATGCACAGGGGCAGCCTCATGCACAGGAGCAGCTTCATGCGCAGGTAAAACATCCTCCTCAACCCTAGCATCATCTTCAACAGCCTACAAAAAAATCATGTAGAAAACAAATACCTAATCAACAGAAGTTCACACTGCATAATCAGAGAAGGTCAGCTATCACAACTGACACATAATGGATGTCCAAATACAGTAAACATAGCAAGTCAGATATCAAACTACTCTAAGATACAAAAGGGAAGAAAAAGGGCCAGTCATGGAAGTTCAGGTGTTGTAGAAGTTGAAGTTCGGGTTCTATAAACAGAGAAGGTCACCTAGGAACACCAGTGCTAAAAAGAAATAGTTTATGACACATGAAATCAATAACGGTCGTCTATGACTACAAACAGTAATAACTGAAAGCTAACATTGAACATTAGTGCAAAGAAATATCAAAATCCAACATAAACAAACCTCTTTGGTATGCTCCACGTGGCCTCCTTCACGACTCGAACGAATAGAATCATGCCTCTGAATCTGTCTCACAACAACGCTTGCCTCATCTTAATAAGGCTTGCAATGAGCATCCTGCATTTCCTTGAACAGCCCAACGCTAGTCCGGAGGTGGGAAGTGCTCTGACAAAGCTCTTCAAGAAATCTAGCTTCAATAGATAAGACCTCGTTCGAAGACTCAGCATCAAATCCGTGTCCGGGAGGAAGAATCCCATCAACGCGACTAAGACGTTCAACAGTTCAATGAACATGAGCCAACTCCCCACAAACAGTTTCAAGAAGACTCTCAATCCTAACCAGCAAAACATTGGTAGCTTCAAACAAATTCTCAGAAGAAACGCCACCTGCAGCACTCACACGGGCAGAAGAACCTCCTGGATCTACAGGGGGCACCGGTATTAACATCCGAGGAGAATTCAAATCTTGGGGAAGTTCCACTCCCTAGGCCGGCAGAACGAGGCATAGTTAGAACAGGACGTTCAATAACCCTAAAGAACACAACCTCAGCTAGTGTCTTCCACTGGATACAAAAACAAAAGTCAATGCGTCAGAAAACAAATGAAGGAACATGGGAACAAAAATATACAAGACAATACCATAAGTTCAAGTTAAACTACACAAGAAAGAATAATGCATAGAAACACTCACAGGCAGTCTCCCAAACACCCAGTTGGTTGGGTCATCATCACTCTTCATGACCAAGTCAGCCGCAGCAAGCTCAAGAAGCTTGGCATGATAAGGCAGTCTAGATACATAAGAAGCGGCGCGATGGCACAGCTCGTGACAACTTTTCCTCTGCTAGTACCTTGCTGATACCTAACAATAGCACTCCGAATATCGTCACCAACTGGTAGTAGTCCATGTCTGCCATATCCTCAAACACAAGGTTCTCGGCCATTCCTGCCTCCCTGGACACTCGTGTAGACGTTCCAGGGATAACCACCTTCATGAAAACAATAAGGTAAAACACCTGCAGAGCAAGATCATCCTTCTTCTCATCCTTCACAAGTTCAGCAAAGATATTCCGCAAATCCTTTGTCTTGATGTCGTCACTCCTAGCATACCCAAGCTTGCCCTTCCACCTCATAACAACATCATCGAAACCATCATTCGAGGGCCTACGGGAGGTATGATTAGCTTGAGGGAACCCAAAGAGATGGTGAATAGCATCAATTGTAATACGTATAACCTTGTTCGCCTCACCCATGTCCAAAATCATGGTTGAAGGGTCAATCCTCGTGTAGATGTTTCCCATCAAAGGACGAGAAATGTTGGAATCAACCTTCTAGTCAAAGACACAACCAAAACCAGCCTTGATAACCCTCATCTTGTGCCTATGTTGTAGCATTTTCGCATACGTCTTGACCTCTCCTAGTGAGCAGCGAACTGTCTTGTTAAAATGTTTCGCATCACCTCCTCCTTGGCCACTATCTTTGGGTGCTTTGCCTCCTCTCTTCCTCCTCTCAGGCCGCTCCACAAGCTGATACTGAAAAAAATACATTGACAAGGAAAAAAGGCAGAACAATGAGACACACAAGCTTCACCAAAATTCCACTAATGCCTACATACGCACTACATCTCAGAAGTCCAACTATGTCTACATAGGAAGTACAACCATGTATGACCAGAAGTAAAGGTGCTTTCAAATTGTTGGAAATTTACAAAGCAGAAGTTCAACCATGTATACCAAGGCAGTAATCAAACATGTATCTCAGAAGTCCAACTATGTCTACATAGGGAGTACAACCATGTATGACCACAAGTTAACATGCTTTCAAAAATGTTGGAAATTTAAAAAGCAGAAGTTCAACCATGTACACCAAGGCAGTAATCAAACATGTATACCAACAAGTTAAGCTAATTTCTTCATGTATATACCGAGAAGTCCAATTATGTACACAAAGGCAGTAATACCATAAAAGCAAAGCACATCGGCTAATTTATTCGTGTATATGGAGCAGAAGGTTAGCTATGTATGGTTGTGCGAGTTGTGCACAAGGAGAGGGATACTTGGCAAGGTCGCGAGGTGGCCTTATATAGCATCTGGGCTGGGTCATTTACCACGGTGAGGGGCAACTAGTTTGTCGGTTCTTCTCTATGGGGTCTGAGTCAATGCCACAGATACGCACATCTCGTAAAAGTGAAATATTACTGTCGGTGTCGTCGGGGTGGTTTTTGGTTGCTACGCCTTGGAATTAAAAATGCAACCGTACAACATACTTATGCATGGCTATTATTTAAAGTAAGGGCACACAAGCAAACATCATTTAAATATGGTGATACAGGATCACACAATTACAAGGCATGGATATACTAAGACTCGGTACTACTCGAGTGACTTAGTCTACCTCATTAATATCTAAGCGGGCTTGACTTGTGGACGCCGAGGCTTCTCCATGGGTTTAACAGTCGGGGTTAGCTGGAGAGGGTTGAGGGACTGCAGGGTCGGGGTAGCGATGATGTCCATCGCGGGGATTGTTGGCTACAATCCCGTTGGTGCGTGTTCCCAAAAGGCGGTGAAGCACTTCTGGGGACATCAAAGCGCCTTGGTCGATGGCTGGGGCTGACCTCAAAGTCTTGACCGGTTGTCGGAACAACACGACTGGGCTGTCGGTGTCGGGCTCATCTTCTCTTCTTGCTAGGGCTCGGCGGATCAGTTCTCCACGAGCTGCGATCAGATCAAGGGTGATTTGATCAAACAGTTCCTCTAGTGAACATACATAGCGCACCAGATGCATAATGCAGGACCCGTCTCGTGATCTCCGTTGGCAACCTGGGGTGGCCTACCATACTCGTCACGGCTGGGGTAGTAGTAGAATGAGCGACAGTTAACTCTGGGCGACAAGTGCCGGAGTTGAACTATAGCCTCTCGAGCGGCTAGTGGGATGGCTTGTGGCTCGAAGGAGGTCGTCCTTCCGGTGAACCTGTAAGGGTGTTCTGGTGATAAGCTCCTACCATAGACGTGCACAGTGGCCCAGAATTGACGGCTCTCACCGCTCATGGACCCCTGGTACACAACATATTCTGGGGGCTCTTCTAACGCGAAGGCACGGCAAGTGAGGTTTCCTAGCACGGCCACAAAACCTCCAAAGTTGGTTGCTGTGGTCTCATTGTGAACAATGGGTCCTAGCATTCTAGCTCGGTTTGGGGTAGAGGTTGTGCTGTGCTGGGTTGAGGCTAGCGTGCCCTTTTTATAGAAGAAGGGTATGGAGTCTTCCTTCGCACGCTTGCGAATGAGACACATTAGGTGCCGGTCATTGGCGCGTGATCGACAGGCTAGGATGATAGGTTGGGCACCGACTGCCAAAAGGTGTCGGGGTCACTACGTGGCTATCTTACACGAGAAGCTTGGCCGGGGTTAGGTTAAGGTCTGGTGGGTTGGTTAACCTAGGTTTTTCGACCTGGCTAAGATAGGATTAGCCAATGGTCAGCCTGGCTCTGATACCAAGTTTGTGAGGACCTGATTTTCGGGATATAATTTCCCAGAAAATGGCCCTTGTGCTCACCAGCCCCAGGATTACTGTTAGCTGATGAGGCACCAACTTGATACAGAAACTCCAAGCAAAATACAAGATATGTAGTACAAGACCATTCTAGCCTATGAGTACAACAATTGGTTTCTAGTGGTTGGTGGAAGCGGTTTGTGGATCATCAGCGTCTATGGGACTCCATTTCCCACAGGAACAGCTGACCTGGATAATTCCTATCTTCGCGAGGCTGCTATCACCGTTGCGTAGGTTCCGGGGCTGTCATCGCAACGCTCCTCTCCACGCAAGAAATCTGGCCAAGACAATAGCCAGGGACAAGCTAGTGAATACTTTGAATGTACTCGCAAACATAAGAACACATGTATAATATAATCTACTAATAATCATGCTTTGAAATATTCTATGATTACTTCGTCAGCTACGAAATAAAACTCATGATGCACGCAAGCAGGTCATGCAAATGAAACATGACTAACCAATCAGGGAATAGAAATAAAATGCACCGATCGGGTTTCTGAAGTGACGCCCTGTCGGGGGAAATCTGCCTCCACGAACACCTATGGGGACCGAGCCCCTTTCTTGGTTCGGCGGGGGGCGGAGGTCGCGCGAAGAGAGGATCGAGGCGATGCACACAAGGGGTTTACCCAGCTTCGGGCCGCACGGATGCGTAAAACACTACTGTTGCTTTGTGGTTTTGTATTGTGTTCTTGCTCAGGGGCGTGTGGTGCTACAGTACACGCGAGCCGCTGGCGAGACCGAGCGTGAATGGCCTCCTCCCCCCCTTTCGTTGTGCATGGGACCTCCTTTTATATGTGCAAGGGGTTACCCACAGGTTGCAACGTAGGCGGGGGCAAAACTGGAAAACGCTGTGTTGGGTACAGCTGTTTGCACAGTGCTAACATACCTAACTCTGACGGCGGGGGACAAGGGCATTAAATGCCCGTCCGCATCGCCCAGACGGTGCAGGAAAGGGACCGTCAGGAGCGCCATCGTTTGCCACGACGGCTACTCTGTCAGCGTTGCCTTGCGACCGCATGCTCCTGGCTGCGTAGCCTCTCGCCACGTACGCCTGGAATGGCCCCAGAGCGACGCGTGGGTGGATGAGCTGGAGCGTAGGCGCGGGGTGGTGACTTGCCGCGGCAACCGCCTTGCCGCGGTTGATGCCTTGTCGCGCCCGGGAGCTTGTCGCTCACCGGTCCTTGCCGGGACACTAAGCCGTCGCAGCAAGTCTCTTGTCGTGCCTTGGTCGGCCTTCCCGGCAAGCTCCTCTTGCCGGGGCCTTGTATTTCGAGCGGTCGTCCCGGAAAGCTCCTCTTGCCGGGGCCTTGCTCTCTTCGGGTGGCCTTCCCGGCAGGCTCCTCCTGCCGGGGCCTTGGCTCAAGTACTTTGTTCTTGGATGGCCCGAGGAGGGGCCATGGAGAGCTTTGGCGATCGCCTGGCAAGCCTCGCCGCAGGTGCTACGACTGCCCGTGCACAAGTTCGCGGTACTAAGGTACCCCTATTTTAGTACACCGACAGGAGCCCCCGGGCCTGGGCCATACACGGTGCCGAGCGCTGTTGGGCCAGGCCCAAAACAGTGCATGGGCACACGTGGCCTGGGTCACGTTGCATCTGCTTCTACGTCCACCATGCCCTCCCCGAACGGCACGCGTCGAATGCGGCACCGTGGGGAGAGGCGTGCGTGACGTGGGCGGCGTGCGCGGGGTTGAGCCCCGCAGGCATGCGTCACGTCGCAATAAAGGGGGACGGTTCGCGCTATCTTCATAAGTGGAGGGAGGCGTGGAGGTGTGGCTCGCCTGCTAGACGGGGCCGAGGCACGGTTTCCGAGGCGTCTGCTCCCCATGATCACGGAGTGGAGGGAGGTCGCCTCATCTGTCGCCTTGGTCCTGCACGCCAGCCACGCGGCTCCCATGCACCCGGAGTTGCGGATGGTGGAGGCAGGAAACTGGGCCGTCGTGGGTCGAGGCAGCAGGCCGGTCCCAGTCGTCTGCCCTCCCTGCATCTTGATTGGCTGAGCGGGGCAGCCGAGCCCCCACCCTGCTTCTTTATAAAGAGCAAGAGGGGGCAACGGAAATCCGCACTCCTTCATCTTTCCTTCCCTTCGGCTTCTGATCCCCTCCCTCCATTCGCCATGGAGAAAGGGAACCCTGGTCCTTCATCGGTGGCGGCGAGGGTCGCTGCCAGGCAACGTGCCCCTCCTCCCCTTGCACCCGCGGTGGCGGAGCCAGCCGTAAGGGGAAGGGGGAGGGGGCAAGGTCGTGGACGAGGGCGTGGACGAGGCCGAGGCGCTCAGGGAAGAGGCGGGCGGGGCGACGCGCCAGCCTCGCCTCCGCCAGCGGCTCCTCTTCTCACGGCGGTCCACATCGGGGACGACCCTTGCGAGTTCTTCGTCAGGCTGCGCCGGGCGCCTCGCCGTCGCCTCCGCCTCCCGTCTCCCTTCGCCAGCGTGATGGAGATGGAGCAACCCGAGACGCTAAGACTGCGCATGAGGGGCTGCGGGATCAGCGGCACGCGGGTCCACGTCGAGTCCCCGGCCCCCGGCGTTATGTATCTTGGCCGAGGGTGGAAGACATTCGCCCGCATCCACAGCTTGATGGAGGGGTTCACCCTCCATTTTAAGTTGATGGAGGGCGATCTCCTCTCCGTCAAGGCCTTCGAGGACTTCCGGACCCGGGCCCGGTGCTGCGTGGATAGCTCCTGCTACAGCGAAGGCTCCTCCTCGAGCGAGAGTGACGAGGAGGGGGGGCGACAGCGACGACGAGGGTAGCGGTCGTCGGGATGACGGGTCCGACTAGGCGTCGGCCGCGGCTCCGCGTGGCACCGGCAACCCCATCATCCGTGTCGCCGGCTCCTTGAGCTTCCCGGGGTCGTCTCGTTGGCGGCTGGCGTAGGGAGGCTGCGGAAGAGGAAGAGGGCGGGCGGCAAGGCCGTCAACTCGGAGTACGAGGGCATGGCACGCTCGACAGCATGCTTACGTCCTGCCGCCTCGTCGAACCCTGCTTCCGGCGCCGCCGTCACCGTCCAGCTTTCAGCCGGCCCCCGGGGCGTTCTGTTGGTGTCTTCTGCCACCCGTAGCTTGCCTAGGCGCCCCTTTTGCCCTTTTCGCCTCCTCGTCCTACCTCCTGAGGATAGAGACAAGAAAGGGATTACGGGCATCTTATCTTTTTTTTAATCTGTAAGCCCTCGGGCCTTAGCTGTGTTTAAAGCTTGTAATCCCATCTTTCATGTTTTTCATTGTCTCTGAACTGTACCTGAGCGGAATGTTTTTAATGAAAAGGGGATGTTTGCCGGGCCGTTTGCCTCGCAGGTAAAACCCATGCCAAGGAGCGGATCCTTTACATCGTTAAGATAGACACTTCTTTGCCCGGCAACAGGCCCTGCCGTCTACCCGCGCCACTCGACCTTCCTCACGCCTTTGGCGGAGGCAGGGATGAGGCGGGTTCGGGCCCCTCATTCCGTTCCTTTGCCGCCGCGGCTACTACCGAAACTGGCCCCAGGAACGCGCTCCGGGGCCCAGAGTTAAGGGAGCACGGCAGCTTTTTAGGAAGGAACAAGATTTTCGCATTCCTCAGTCCATAAGAGAATGCATGACAAGGGATGAAAGACTTATCTGGGATTGCAGCCCCCGGCAACTTTGGCTTGTCGCGGGCGAATCTTTGTGCTTGCAGCCCCCGGCAACACTGGTTCGCCGGGGACCAGATGCTGGTCCGCCCTTCTTCTCTTCTTCGTCCTTAAGCGGTCTGGCCAGGATATGCAAAACCCTGCGAACCAAGGGAAACGAAGAAACAGGAAAAAGGACGCAGACTCGACCTCTAAGCTAGGGGTTAGCAGCTGTTAGGCAATATCAACCCTAACCAAGGACGAGACTCGACTCAGCATGCATGCTAAAACTTAGGGCGCCAGCGCTTCATTTACTGCTGCTCAGGGTCTGCGCCTGGCTTTGTACAAAGGATTACATGCAACAGCGGAAAGACTTGTACAAAAGGTTGGTTGCCGGACGGGGCCCGACAACCGCGCCTTACGGGTAAAACTTACGAAGATGCTCAATATTCCAGGAGTTGCTCACCGGAGTGCCATCTTCGGTCTCGAGGCGGACAGCGCCGGGCCTCGTGACTCGTCTCACCCGGTAAGGGCCTTCCCACTTTGGCGTCAACTTGTTATGATTCTTGGCGGACGGAGCGCGCCGAAGAACAAGGTCGCCTTCCTCGAAGCTTCTGGCTTTAACTTTGCGGCTATGGTAGCGACGCAAAGCTTGCTGGTAGCGAGAGGCACGCACAGCAGCCTGAAGACGATCTTCCTCAAGGAGCAGCGCGTCATCTTCACGCAGCCGCTCTTGCTCAAGCTCATCATAAGCGAGCACTCGAGGTGACCCGTATACGAGTTCCGTGGGGGTAACTGCTTCTGCTCCATAGACTAGAGCAAATGGTGTCTGGCCAGTGGCTCGATTTGGCGTCGTTTTGATCGACCAAAGAGCCACCGGCAGCTCCTCGATCCAGTTTCTTCCGCACTTGTGCAGCCTGTCGAAAGTTCTGGTCTTGAGCCCGCGCAGCACCTCGACATTGGCCCTTTCAGCTTGACCGTTGCTCCTGGGATGAGCAACAGAAGCGAAGCAGACCTTGGCGCCGAGATCTTGGACGTATTGCATGAAGGGGCGGCTCGTGAATTGCGTACCATTGTCGGTGATGATCCTGTTGGAGATCCCGAAGCGGCAAACAATTGACCTGAAGAACTTGACTGCTGACTGTGCTGTCACCTTCCTCACTGGTTCCACTTCCGGCCACTTTGTGAACTTGTCGATTGCGACGTACAAGAACTCAAAGCCCCCGACAGCTCGGGGGAAGGGGCCGAGGATGTCGAGCCCCCAGACCGAAAATGGCCAGGATAAAGGGATCGTCTGGAGAGCTTGAGCTGGCTGGTCTATCTGCTTGGAATGGAACTGGCACGCTTCACACTTGGTTACTTGTGCAGTTGCATCCTGGAGGGCTGTCGGCCAGAAGAAACCTTGCTGGAACGCTTTGCCGGCAAGTGCTCTTGCGCCAATGTGGTGATCACATATGCCTACATGTATCTCTGCCAACAGCTTCTGTCCGTCTTCCCGGGAAATACACTTCAATTTCACACTGTTGCGCCCTCTTCTGTACAGTGTGTTGTCGACGAACTGGTACATACTCGAGCGCCGGGCTACTCTTTCCGCTTCTTCTTGCTCTTCGGGAAGTTCTTCGTTTTGGAGGAAATGGAAAGTCTGCTGCGCCCAAGCTGGAGCCTGTGGCTCGACAATAAGGACTGAAGGCACATCTGCTGCTGCGGGAACGTCCGCTTCTACGGCGAGGATCTGGGGCTCAGCCGGAGCTTGACGTTCCCCGGCAAGCTTGCCGGAGCAAAACTTGTCGGGAGCGCCTGCTTCTACAGAACAAACCCTGGGGTTTTCCCGAGCAGACGGCTCCTCAGCGCTCTTGGTGTCGATCTTGGGGACCTTCTTGGCGGCGGCTCCGGGGAGCTCTGCCGGAAGATAGTCGCCGGAGACCAACTTCCTCTTCTTGCTCTGTCTGGTTGATGGCGTTACGGATGGCTGAGTCAGCTTGAGCACAAAGGTTCCTGGTTCCACAGGTAACTTAAATGCTGCGCACTTTGACAGGCCATCAGCGATGTCGTTCTCAGCTCTTGGAATGTGTTCCATTTGCAGGCCGTCAAAGTGCTCTTCCAGCTTCCTCACTTCATCAACGTACGCTTCCATCAACGGACTCTAGTAATCCTTGTTCACTTGGCGGACGACAAGCTGCGAGTCACCCCTGACAATGAGCTTCTTGATCCCAAGTTCTACCGCGATCCTGAGACCGGCAAGCAAACCTTCATACTCTGCTGTATTGTTGGTTGCTTGTTCCTTGGGGAAGTGCATCTGGACTACATACTTGAGGTGCTCTCCGGTGGGCGCGATAAGCAACGCGCCAGCACCGGCGCCTTGCAGCGAGAAGGCACCATCAAAATACATCAGCCACTCTTTGCTTGCTTCTTTGGCAGGGATGCTCATCTCTGGGATATCTTCGTCTGGTGTCGGTGTCCACTCTGCTATGAACTCCGCCAATGCTCTGCTTTGGATAGTCGAGGTGCTCTCGAACTTGAGACCGAAGCTCGACAGTTCTAGTGCCCACTCGACAATCCTGCCTGTTGCTTCTGGATTCTGCAGTATCCTCTTCAGCGGAAAGCGGGTGACAACTGTAATTTCATGTGCTTGGAAGTAATGGCGCAGCTTTCTCGAGGCCATGAGAAGGCCGAAAAGCAATTTCTGCACACCAGAGTACCTTGACCTAGCCCCCTGTAGAAGGGAGCTGACAAAGTAAACTGGGCGCTGCACCATTTTCTTGTTCTGCACCACCACTCGCTCCTGCGCAGATCCATCCTTGTCGGGGCCAGAGCTTGTCGGGGAAGCCCCCTGCTTCTCGCTGGACGCGCTTGCCACGGTTGCTGGCTCATCATCTGCCTCCCTTTCCGCTACTAACGCAGCACTAACCACTTGATTGGTCGCCGCTAGGTACAGCAGCAACTTCTCTTGTGGTTTAGGCGCGACAAGTATTGGGGCGGAGGACAGGTATTTTTTCAAGTCTTGCAGCGCAGCCTCCGCTTCCGGAGTCCATTTTACTGGACCCGCCTTTTTCAAAACTTTGAAAACGGCAGGGCGCGTTCTGCAGACTTGGAAATAAACCTGCTGAGAGCCGCGACGCAGCCGGCAAGCCTTCGTACATCCTTGACGCGTGTTGGTGCTTCGATCTGCTCGATGGCCTTGATTTTGTCTGGATTGGCTTCGATTCCTCGCTGAGACACGAAGAACCCGAGAAGCTTGCCGGAGGGGACTCCAAACACGCACTTCTCGGGGTTGAGCTTGAGGCTGACCTTGCGCAGGTTCGTGAAGGTCTCTTCTAAATCTTGAATCAGGGTTGTCCTGGTCCTGCTTTTGACCACTATGTCATCCATGTAGGCTTCCACATTTCTGTGGATTTGCGGCTCAAAAGCGGTATGGACAACCCTCGCAAACGTCGAACCAGCATTCTTCAAACCGAAAGGCATCCGTACGAAACAGTATGTGCCACATGGAGTGATGAATGCGGTCTTCTCCTCATCTTCTTCAGCCATGAAGATCTGGTGGTATCCTGAGTATGCGTCAAGAAATGAAAGCAGGTCACATCCGGCCGTGGAGTCAACAATCTGGTCAATGCGTGGCAAGGGAAAAGGATCTTTGGGACAAGCTTTGTTAACATCAGTAAAGTCAATGCAAAGCCTCCATTTCCCATTTGCTTTGCGCACGACAACAGGATTGGCCAACCACGTCGGATGGAGCACACCTCTGACGAGGCCTGCCGCTTCCAACTTCTTGATCTCTTCTGCGATGAACTCTTGGCGCTCCACCGCTTGCTTCCTGACTCTCTGCTTGACGGGCCGCGCATGAGGACAGACGGCGAGGTGGTGCTCAATCACTTTCCTGGGAACGCCGGGGATGTTAGATGGTCGCCAGGCGAACACATCGACATTCGCCCGCAGGAAAGCAATGAGCACGCTTTCCTATTTGGGGTCAAGAGTGGCACTGATGGTGAAGGTACCACCAGTGCCGTCCTCCTTGGCTGGCACCTTCTTAGTCGTTGCCGGAGCTGCCATTGTCTTCTTACTCTTGCCGGTGGAGCTCGATGGCGCGTCCTCGACGGTAGCGCAGCACTCTGAAGAGGTGCACTTGCCGGAGTGGGCACCAGAGCACTTGTCGGGCTTGGTCCTCTTCTTCCCTCCGGGAGCTTCAACGGCAAGTGGCTTGTGATCCGCTGCGGCTGCTGCTTCCCGGTAGATCTTGTCGGCACAGATAAGGGCATCCTTCTTGTCGCCGGGGACAGAGATGACGCTTATCGGGCCTGGCATCTTGAGCATGTTGTATGCGTAGTGAGAGGCCGCCATGAACTTGGCGAGCGATGGACGGCCGAGAATTCCATTATAGGGCAATGGAAAATCGGCAACGTCAAAAGTGATCCTCTCTGTCCTGAAGTTCAGCTCGCTGCCAAATGTCACAGGCAACGTTATCTTCCCCTTCGGCTTGCTCCTTCCCGGGTTGATTCCTTGGAACGTGCTGGTCTCTTCGAGCTCGCTGTCGGGGACTTGGAGTTTCCGGAGCACAGCGGAGGACATCAGGTTCAAGCCGGCCCCACCGTCAACTAGCATCTTAGTGACCTTGAGGTTGCGGACTGTTGGTGAGACCAACATCGGCAAGCACCCGATCGCAGTTGTGCGATCAGGGTGGTCCTCAATATCAAAGATGATAGGCGTGCTGGACCATTTCAGAGGCTTGCGTGACTCAACCGGTGGTTCCGCTGCATTTACTTCCCGCGCCCACTGCTTGAGCTGGCGGTAAGAAGTATGCAGGGAAGCACCGCCGTCTACGCACAAGACCTCTGTGGCTTTCTGAAACTCCTGCTCACTGGTCTCGACGTCATCCATGTCTTCCTCTTCGTCGTCGTCTTCGTTCTTGTTGCGGCCGCGGGGAGGTCTGTCCGCTTGCCGCTGCTTGTCCTTGTCGCGGCGTCCTCCCTGGCCGGGGCGCTTCGTGCCTGATCCTCCGCCACCTCCCCGGGCTCTCTCCTTGTCGTGCCGCTCGTACTCGGCCTTTTGCAGCTCGACGAGCCGCTCGACCTGCTTGCAGCTCTGGAGGTCATGGCTCTTGGTGCGGTGGATCTTGCAGTACTGTTTGTTGGTGCCGTCCCGCTTGTCGGCGACCGCCACAGCTTGGCAGTTGGCGCATCCGGCAACCTCCTTGCCGGAGCTACCAGCCTGGGCCTTCTTGGCGATGCCTTCATCGCCGGACTGCTCAACAACCAGTACTTCTTGGCTCTTCTTCTTCCTGTTGCTTCGCCGTCGGCTCTTCCTTGCCGGGGCGGTATCCTCACTGTCAGACTCTCCTGCTCCAGTGTTCTCTCCGGGGAGTTTCCTCCCTTCCTCAGCACGGGCACACTTGTCGGCCAGGGCATATAGCTCGCTGACGTCTTTGATCTTGCACATCGCCATCTCCTCCCGCATCCTGCGGTTACGCATGTTCTGATGGAACGCGCTGATGACCGCAGCGGGGTGGACGTATGGTATGTTGTAGTGTACACGGCTGAATCTCTGGATGAACTTGCGCAAGGGTTCCCCTTCCTTCTGGACGAGCAGGTGAAGGTCGCTTGCTTGGCCATGGGGTTTGTGGCCGCCCGTAAAGGCGCCAACAAACTGATGGCACAAGTCTGTCCAGGAGGTTATGGAGTTGTCCGGCAAGTGCATGAGCTAGGATCTGACGTTGGATTTGAGTACCAGCGGGAAGTAGTTGGCAAGGATCTTGTCGTCCCGCCCTCCAGCAGCCTGCACCGCGATGGTGTAGATGCTGAGGAACTCCGACGGATGCGACTTGCCGTCGTACTTCTCTGGTACGTCTAGCTTGAAATTCTTCGTGCTGGGCCACTGGACTTGCCGCAGCTCACGGGTGAACGCAGGGCATCCTACCGCGTACGGCAGGTCGCCTAGTCCCCCCGGCGCATGCATGTCGACAGAGGGCCCAGCGCGCTAGTCTGATTGACGCCGCGCTTCTCTCCGACGCTCGATGCGAGTACGAGCGTCCTCTTGCTCTCGTTCGTGAAGAACTTGGCGTTGATCGCGACGAGTTCGCGGATTCGACGACGCGGTGGAGTTGTTGTCGTGATGGCTCCGGCGGGTCGGCGATCTCGGCCTTTGGGGCGGGGAATGCATGGTAGTCGCACCCCCACCGGTCTTGGCGCCATCGGTTCTCGCCTGGCCGACCTGCCCCGGCTGCGACGCGCTGTACTGCCGCGGGGTGTCGCCGTTGGCGAAACCGATGAGGCTCTGTATCGTGGCCCTCCAGTCGTCGAGCTTGTCCGCCGTTGGAGGGTAGTCTAGGAGCAGTTGGGCTCGTGCTAGAGCTTCTGCAGGAGTGGCGGGCAGGGGTGGCGAACTACGTTAGAAGGAGCAACACCCGAACCAGGCAGTCGCGCCACGCTCGCGCCAGCACGTTGGTGTGTGTGCTGGCCTTGAGCACCCTGGGATGCGCCGGCTCGATCTGGGTCTAGCGAGCGTATGGTACCATGGGTGCCAAGACGATGCTGGTCCCGTGCCTCCTGAGAGGGGCGCGGTGCATGTTCGGACGCCGTGGCGCCATGAGCTGGCTCGACGATGCCCGTTCCGCCATCAGTGCCGTCCCCACCACCCGTTTGCTCCAAGGGCGGTGGGTTCGACGCAGACGGACCAGCCACCTCCGGAGCTTTCTTCTTCGGTGGCATGTCGATGAAGATGATGGAGATCTAGCCTGTGCAGACGCCGGTTTAGGTTCACACAACCTCGACGCCCCCTACCTGGCGCGCCAAAGATGTCGGGGGAAATCTGCCTCCACGAACACCTATGGGGACCAAGCCCCTTTCTTGGTTCGGCGGGGGGCGGAGGTCGCACAAAGAGCGGATCGAGGCGATGCACACAAGGGGTTTACCCAGCTTCGGGCCGCACGGATGCGTAAAACCCTACTGCTGCGTTGTGGTTTTGTATCGTGTTCTTGCTCGGGGGCGTGTGGTGCTACAGTACACGCGAGCCGCTGGCAAGACCGAGCGTGAATGGCCTCCTCCCCCCCTTTCGTTGCACATGGGGCCTCCTTTTATATGTGCAAGGGGTTACCCACAGGTGGCAACGTAGGCGGGGGCAAAACTGGAAAACGCTGTGTTGGGTACAACTGTTTGCACAGTGCTAACATACCTAACTCTGACGGCGGGGGACAAGGGCATTAAATGCCCGTCCGCATCGCCCAGACGGTGCAGGAAAGGGACCGTTAGGAGCGCCATCATTTGCCACGACGGCTACTCTGTCAGCGTTGCCTTGCCACCGCATGCTCCTGGCTGCGCAGCCTCTCGCCACGTACGCCTGGAATGGCCCCAGAGCGACGCGTGGGTGGATGAGCTGGAGCGCAGGCGCGGGGTGGTGACTTGCCGCGGCAAGTGCCTTGCCGCGGTTGATGCCTTGTCGCGCCCGGGAGCTTGTCGCTCACCGGTCCTTGCCGGGACGCGGAGCGCGTCGCAGCAAGTCTCTTGTCGTGCCTCGGTTGGCCTTCTCGGCAAGCTCCTCTTGCCGGGGCCTTGTGTTTCGAGAGATCGTCCCGGCAAGCTCCTCTTGCCGAGGCCTTGCTCTCTTCGGGCGGCCTTCCCGGCAGGCTCCTCCTGTCGGGACCTCGGCTCAAATACTTTGTTCTTGGATGGCCCAAGGAGGGGCCATGGAGAGATTTGGCGATCGCCCGGCAAGCCTCGCCGCGGGGTGCTACGACTGCCCGTGCACAAGTTCGGGGTACTAAGGTACCCCTATTTTAGTACACCGACACGCCACGAGAGGATAAAAATATAAAGCATGCCTCAGTCGAGCGTCTGAGCGACGTCACATAAAGGGCTTATAAAGTAAATAAGTAACAAACATGCCACAGTCGGGTGTAACGCCCCGAGAACGACGCTTCAGATGCCTTCCATGTATTTCGAGTTTCGCCGTGTGTTTCTTTTGTGCTTGCTCTATTTATTTTTGCATTGCATCATGTCATCATGCCAGCATGTCTTTTAATTTGTAAAACCTCAACTAAATAAATTTCATGGATCTTCGGTCCATTTAAATCGAGGGAATTCACATGGTGATTTCTCTTTATAACATATCCTCCTAATATTTATGGAGCTATTATAAATATTCCATTAGTTTGGAATTAACCATAACACACATGCATTTTCGTTGCATGCCTCTTCTGCTTCAAGTGTCGCCTCCAAACCTTGTCAATAATTTGTTTCTCCATCTATTGATGCTCCTCCTAAAATATCAACATTTTTGGACCTTTCAAATGCCCACTTCTTTTTCAAACTCATTTGAATTTATTTCAAACGAGTTCGAAACCAGTCTTCACACACACGCTCACTTCTATTTTCTTGATTCAAGCTCATTTTTATGAGTCCGGGAAAATTATCCCCATGCCCAAGTCCCTTCTCTAACCTTTTTCTTTCTTTCCTTTTCTTTATTTTTTTCTCTTCTGTCATGTGTGTGAGGGAGAGAGAGTTTCCAGCGCAGCCTAACTCCTCTTGGCCTTTTTTCCCTGTCCACCAAGTTGGCCCAGCAGCCCAGCCGCCCCACCTAAACCTAAACCCTAGCCCGACCCCCTCCTCTCAATCTCTCCCCCTGCCGCCGCCTCCTGCTCGATCCCCCTCCTCTCGCTCGTCTCCCTCTCCTCCTCTACAGCGCCAACCTCCCAATCCCGCAGCACAGCTCCTCGAGCACCCAACTCCGGCGCCCCTGCATCGCGTCGTCCCATCGCCTCCGCCACGTTGCTTCCCTACAAGTGCAGCCGCGCGCTTCCTCTGCGCCATGGCCGTGGCCTCGCCAGCCGGCCATCGGAGTCGCCATCGCGTTGTCTTTTTCACCCCCTGCCCGAGTCCCCTGCATCAGCCCCGGAGATCACCGCTGCCGGAAATCGCCAGGTCCGGCGACCCCTCGTCCAGCAGGCCCTCTTTGTCCTCGCCTTGTACCCCGCCACCACCGGAGCTGCTCCGTCCGGCCCGCGCCGGAGCCATCATTCCCGCGCCACCGCCGTTGCCTCCTGCTGAGCGCCCCGACCTCAAGCTCGTCCGCTCGCCTCCATCCATCCCCGGCCATCTTCTGCCACAGCTCGCGCTCCAGCTCCCTTCCACGACTCTCGGTCACCTTCTTCTGTTGCGACCTCCTACTCGCCAAGTCCCTGTTCGTCCTCTGCTCGCAGCTCCATCCATGGCGGCCCCTGTTCGCTGACCACCAAGAACCGAGGCCCTTTTGTGTTGCTTCACTTTGGATGCGCCAAGATCCTCTCCGACAAGTGTACGACTACATGGGGACACGTCAAGTACCTCTACCGCCGTCTCCGGAATCGCCAAGGACGCCAATTACCACGACGTTTTTGGAAGACCCGTGAACATCAAGTTCCCCTGCCACGAACGGTCACAGTGTTGTGGATCCGGCAAGTACCCTCTCCGGAACGCCAAGTTCGCCTACGAAATGTGTACCACTACATCAAAGACCTCGGATCCATCAAGTTCCTCTTCGGAACATGTACCACTACTTCCACTACCGTTGCGAGAACGACTACTTCCACTTCGAACCCGTCCGCCCCGAAACGCACGCTTCGAAGGTATAACCGCCGAGACAACCGCCCGTGAACGAATGCATATGTTCTATGAGTTGCTCGTGTTTGCACCGTGCCCGACTTGTTCGTCGCACGTTGTCACCCCCTTCTTTGCCACTAACTCGTGGGAACCCGGTAGTCGGGATCACCCCACCAACTCTAGCATGTTCCACGCTTCCGCACACTTGCTATTTGCACCGGTATCTCAATGAGTTGTCGGATCTTCGGAATGTTGTTGTGGCACCATTTTCGTTGTCCTTGCCGTGGCACCCCTTTCGTTCCGCCATGGTGACCAAATGCTTCATAATATAATCATGTCAACATTTTCATGCAACTTGCACATGTCATCCGCATCATGTTAACAACATTTAAAATTGTTGTTTGCTTTAAATTGCTTTATGCATATGGGAATTTTCCGGATTTGTTGTTTGTTGTTTCAGGCCTCATTTAAACTTGCCTAAATAGTTAGTTTATTTTTGCTTCACCTCTTGTCATGTTAATCAATGTTTAATATTGTTGGGTACATAAACAAGAGAGAACTAAATACTTGATGTGGTGTTCCGTCGATATGCAACTCGTTGCATATTGAGCTCCACTTAATTTGTAGTTTTGTTTGTGCATTTGTCATGCCATGCATCTTAAAACCGGACATGCATCATACTCGTTTGTGCATCATGCCATGTGTATGTGGTGGTTGTTTACTATGTTGTTTGTTTCTTTATGGGTTGATTCTCTCGTTAGCTTCAGCTTCGTTTCGGAGTTGTGAGGATTCGTTCGACTACATCCATTTGTCTTCTTCATGGACTCGTTCTTCTTCCTTGCGGGATTTCAGGCAAGATGACCATACCCTCGAAATCACTTCTATCTTTGCTTGCTAGATTGCTCGCTCTTTTGCTATGCCTATGCTACGATACCAACCACTTGCTTATCATGCCTCCCATATTGCCATGTCAAACCTCTAACCATCCTTTCCTAGCAAACCGTTGTTTGGCTATTTTACCGCTTTGCTCAGCCCCTCTTATAGCGTTGTTAGTTGCAGGTGAAGATGAAGTTTGTTCCTTGTTGGAACATGGAGATGTTGTTCCATGTTGGAACATGGATATGTTGGGATATCACAATATCTCTTATTTAATTAATGCATCTATATACTTGGTAAAGGGTGGAAGGCTTGGCCTTATCCTGGTGTTTTGTTCCACTCTTGCCGCCCTAGTATCCGTCATATCAGTATTATGTTCCCGGATTTTGCGTTCCTTACACGGTTGGGTGATTTATGGGACCCCCTTGACAGTTTGCTTTGAATAAGACTCCTCCAGCAAGGCCCAACCTTGGTTTTACCATTTGCCACCTAAGCCTTTTTTTCCTTGGGTTCTGCAGACTCAAGGGTCATCTTTATTTTAACCCCCCCGGGCCAGTGCTCCTCTGAGTGCTGGTCCGAACCGAGGAGACTGCGGGGCCACCTCGGGGAAACTTGAGGCTCGGTTTTACTCGTAGGATGTCTCACCCGGATGTGCCCTGAGAACGAGATATGTGCAGCTCCTATCAGGATTTGTCGGCACAATCGGGCGGCTTTGCTGGTCTTGTTTTACCATTGTCGAAATGTCTTGTAGCCGAGATTCCGAGACTGATCGGGACTTCCCGGTAGAAGGAATATCCTTCATTGACCGTGAGAGCTTATAATGGGCTAAGTTGGGACACCCCTGCAGGGTATTATCTTTCGAAAGCCGTGCCCGCGGTTATGAGGCAGATGGGAATTTGTTAATGTCCGGTTGTAGAGAACCCGAAGTTGGTCTTAATTAAAATACATCAACCGCGTGTGTAACCGTGATGGTCTCTTCTCGGCGGAGTCCGGGAAGTGAACACGGTGTTGGAGTTATGATTGACGTAGGTTGTTCTAGGATCACTTCTTGATCATAGTTGTTCGACCGTGCTTTTGCCTCCTCTTCTCGCTCTTTTTTGCGTATGTTAGCCACCATATATGCTAGTCGCTTGCTGCAGCTCCACCTCACTACCTTCTCCTACCCATAAGCTTAAATAGTCTTGATCTCGCGGGTGTGAGATTGCTGAGTCCCCGTGACTCACAGATACTTCCAAAACCAGTTTGAAGGTGCCGATGAAACCGTGCAGGTGACGCACTCGAGATCAAGGAGGAGCTTGATGAAGATCTTGTTCATTGTGATGTTTCATTTTAGTTGATCAGTAGTGGAGCCCAGTTGGGACAATCGGGGATCTGTGTAGCATTTTGGGTAGTCTTCTTTTATTTTGGTTCCGTAGTCGGACCTTGATTGTATCTGTTTGATGTAATGCTTTACTCATGTATTGCGTGAAGTGGCGATTGTAAGCCAACTATGTATCTCTTTCCCTTATGTATTACATGGGTTGTGTGAAGATTACCTCACTTGCGACATTGCTTTCAATGCGGTTATGCCTCTAAGTCGTGCTTCGACACGTGGGAGATATAGCCGCATCGAGGGCGTTACAAGTTGGTAATCAGAGTCATCCCCGACTTAGGAACCTCCTTCTTGATTGAATCGCTGACTTTGTTGAGTCTAGGACTAAATGTTTTCAGTCTTAGGATTATATATATCGGAGAGTAGGATTCTTTTTACTCCTCAGCCCCTTCGTCGCTGTGGTGAGGTCTCCTGTCGTCGAAGTTTTGACTTCCCTCTTTTCAAATTTCACTAAAAAAAATTTAGGATCACGCGGGTATCTTGGAATCGTTCCGATGGTTTTGTGACCAGAATATTGTTCTTAGTGCCTCCTGACATTTAGGGGTTGTGGCAGTGTCCCGGGGAGTTGAGCTCCGAGGTGTTGTCGTCACAATATTATCGTTGTAGTTCTGGAATACCTGAGTTTCGCCAACATCGAAAATCTCTTTTATGCAGTTGTTGGTGAGATCACCTCGACGCCACCCAGTACTGGGGCGGGAGTTCGAGAGTATTTCCATAACTCGTATAACGGATGCTTTTCAAAGGTTGAGGTAAACGATTTCCGAAGGTTTCTTGGTTATGTGTTGAAGGATGGATACAGCTGGATCTAGGTATTGTTAGTTTGGGTGATATATTTTGTGTCCCCTGTATCCCCAACACCTGATTGCATAACCAGAAAGTTTCGGGAGTTTATAAGTGGGAATTCTAGTAGCTTATAGGATATCTTTCTGACAGATGTATGATTTGAGATTGGGGTCCAACGTCTAGTGGTCCGCCCATCCACGGTCGATTTACAATGGTCGCAAGGCGTCTTAAAGAATCCTTGGCTATGTCGATTCGGGGACGTCTTGTTTGTCATTCGTGACGTCCGCTATACGTCGTGCCCGTGTGGGCCCCACCACGAACACTTTTGGGTGAAATCTCTATCATGTGTTTGTTTCGGCTTATTCTGCAAGCCAATCCTTGTTTTGTTTTGTTTTGTGGTAGTCGAGTTGCTTCAAAGTCAAGTGCAGATTCCATACCTTTTCTAAGCGGTGTTCCCATACTCCGATGTGAATACTAATCCTTCATGATAATCGATATTGTCATGTCAATCCTTTTCAACCGATGTTTTCTCTTCAAGTGGATCTGATCATTTTCAACATCCGCAAGATCAACTCTAAGTATTCTCAATGGTGTTTGTTTCATTCGTCCCAAGTTGTCTTTGTTTTTCCCGCCCTCCCACCCTCTTTCTTGAAGGACTCATATATCTTAATCAAGCATCCATTTTATTGATGTGAAGTCTCTTCATTCTTTTCCTCCATGTTCTTACTTGGTGATTCTCATGAAGATACTAAGGAAGCTTCAAGTCTATTATTCTTCGTTTTTTTCTTCTCCGGTGGATTTAATTCAAGCTTTCGGTGTTGATCATATTCCTTTTCTCATTTCAAGTGCTTTCTTATGCCAGTGTATCTCTTAATCATTCACCTCTCCCTATTCATTTGTTCCGGAGTGTTGAAGATATCTCAGAAGATTCGTTTCCATTCTCAATCCGTTCAAGGTATTTTGAGGTTCTTATCTCAGTCAAGCCATTTAATTCAACTGATGTAATCTCTCTTTTCAAGCAATTCTTTCAATGGTGTTTCTTTTGAGTGGGCCCTAACCCACAGGTCTTTTCCCAGGATCTTACCCGACTCTTCTAATTTTCCCGGAGTTATTCTCAAATTCTTTTCCAAGTTTGACGTAAGAATGAATTATCATCAGTCAAATGTCTTTCTCCAAGATCTTTAAAATTCTTTTCATCGTTGGTTCAACCTTTCCAATTTTCATTCCGGAGTGCCTCAACTATTCATTGTGGTGTTTCTCATCGTCATTCTCAACATTTGAAGACCGAAGAAGAGTTTCTCTTAAATCTTGCTCCATTCTCTTCAAGATTCATGGTTCTAGCTTGTTGTCATCCTCTCATAATTGTTTTCGATTATAAGAATTCTTTTCACCCATCCGGAGCATTTCAGAGGTCATGTCAGTTTGATTCTCCGGAGCCCATCATCTCAGAATTATTCATTCAAGCTTTCAGCTCTCGTTCTCCAAATCTTACCGGTGCATCATTCAAATACCCTCTAATCATTTCATGATCTCTTCGTTCTCATGTATATAAATTCTCTCAAGTATCTTCCTTCATTTTATAATTCTTCCCGGTGTTTCTTTATCTTTTCTTTGTTCATTTTCAATTCTTATGGTGGTTCGTTCAAGAGTTCTCTTCCTTTGTTATCATATAGATTTATTCGTTCTTTCCAATCCTACCGGTGGTTCGTTGAAGACCTTCCCTAGTTTGCACCATATCTCTCTTAATCCTTTCTACGAGAATAAGTAGTATGACAAATCCATTGCTTGTCATCAATTTAATTGGTGAAGGATGAGCATAATGTAATTCTTATTCTTATTTCATCGAGTAAATTTAATTCCTTATTCCGGAGATTCATCAAAATTCTTGATCTCATTTGTTCATTTTTTTTCTTTCCGGAGCTCCAAGTTATTTCAATTACATCATTTCAAAGCTCCATCTAAATCATTGCAAGGCTTCACCTTGTGTTTTCAACTTCTCTCTCTTTCTATCATCCTTGTTTTACCAGAGTTCTTCATGGAAGGTTCACATGATGGTTCATCAAGGATTCCTTTCATTATCGTTTTGTTCTTCAAGATTTTTCTCGGAGTTAAGATCCACCAAGCTATACTCTAAAATAAACATGGTGTTCAACACATGTCTTGTTTTGAGGATTCAATCATTTATCATCTTGCATTTCAAAGTTCAATTCGCTCTACCTTATCATTTGAGGTGGTGTTATGTCATTCTTGACAATTTGAGTTCGCGTTTCATGATTCACATATTGTTAAGAATGAGGTATTTTAAATCCATCAATCTCTTCATTGGAGTTATCTTGGGCTATATTTCACCTAAAGTTTTCCCTAAGGATTGTTGCTATTTATGGTGCTTATAAATGACCCAAGTTCTTCATTTGTCCTCTCGGTGAAATAAGTTTCTTGTCTCCTTGTTGATATCAATCCAATCGTTTGTTTCCGTTGGTGGCAGAAGTTCACCTCATAATGTTGAGATGTTTCCATAAGTCCACTACAAGGTTATTCTTTTCGTTGTTGGTTTTCCAACAACTCCGTTATAACCTTCTTGGAAGGGTGCTCTCCAAACTCATTTGTGGTAGAAGTTGTCATTTTCTTCTCCATTCCTTTATTCCAATGATCTATGTTCAATTTTTCTTCCGGAGGCATTGTGATGTTGCTCTCTTCGACCCATCATCTTGTTTTGTCAAGATCATGTCCTTTTGCTTGCTTATCGATTTAACCGGAGTGTTGTGTCTATCATTCCTCTTCTAACTGGAGTCTCATTCAAGTGCTTCATTTTGCCAAGCTCATATTCTTTATCTTCCATTTCCAACCGGAGTGTTATCGTAGTTGATCTTATCGTTCCTTGTACATTTCGTTGCTACCGGAATGCTTGCATGTACTTCTTGTCCATTGCAACCCTTTTTCTTATGTCTTTCAACCTACAAGGTTCTAGTAATGTTCCTTGTTCCTTTTTTCTAACAGAGTGTTCTCAACTTTGTTCATCTTCGTTGTATTCTTTCGTTCAATTTGTTTAACCTCTCAAGGCTCATGGTTTCACTTGTTTGTCAAAGAAGCAACATTGTTTTACCTCTTCCTCTTTTGTTTTTCTCCGGTGCGATCTTAGATCTCGGGACGAGATCCTCTTGTAGTGGTGGAGTGTTGTAACGCCCCGAGACCGACGCTTCAGATGCCTTCCATGTATTTCGAGTTTCGCCGTGTGTTTCTTTTGTGCTTGCTCTATTTATTTTTGCATTGCATCATGTCATCATGCCAGCATGTCTTTTAATTTGTAAAACCTCAACTAAATAAATTGCATGGATCTTCGGTCCATTTAAATCGCGGGAATTCACATGGTGATTTCTCTTTATAACATATCCTCCTAATATTTATGGAGCTATTATAAATATTCCATTAGTTTGGAATTAACCAGAACACACATGCATTTTCGTTGCATGCCTCTTCTGCTTCAAGTGTCGCCTCCAAACCTCGTCAATAATTTGTTTCTCCATCTATTGATGCTCCTCCTAAAATCTCAACATTTTTGGACCTTTCAAATGCCCACTTCTTTTTCAAACTCATTTGAATTTATTTCAAACGAGTTCGAAACCAGTCTTAACACACACGCTCACTTCTATTTTCTTGATTCAAGCTCATTTTTATGAGTCCGGGAAAATTATCCCCATGCCCAAGTCCCTTCTCTAACCTTTTTCTTTCCTTCCTTTTTCTTTATTTTTTTCTCTTCTGTCATGTGTGTGAGGGAGAGAGAGTTTCTAGCGCAGCCCAACTCCTCTTGGCCTTTTTTCCCTGTCCACCAAGTTGGCCCAGTAGCCCAGCCGCCCCACCTAAACCTAAACCCTAGCCAGACCCCCTCCTCTCAGTCTCTCCCCCTGCCGCCGCCTCCTGCTCGATCCCCCTCCTCTCGCTCGTCTCCCTCTCCTCCTCTACAGCGCCAACCTCCCGATCCCGCAGCACAGCTCCTCGAGCACCCAACTCCGGTGCCCCTGCCTCGCGTCGTCCCATCGCCTCCGCCACGTCGCTTCCCTACAAGTGCAGCCGCGCGCTTCCTCTACGCCATGGCCGTGGCCTCGCCAGCCGGCCATCGGAGTCGCCATCGCATCGTCTTCTTCACCCCCTGCCCGAGTCCCCCGCATCAGCCCCAGAGATCACCGCTGCCGGAAATCGCCAGGTCCGGCGACCCCTCGTCCAGCAGGCCCTCTCCGTCCTCGCCTTGTACCCCGCCACCGCCGGAGCTGCTCCGTCCGCCCCGCTCCGGTGCCATCATTCCCGCGCCGCTGCCGTTGCCTCCTGCTGCGCGCCCCGACCTCAAGCTCGTCCGCGCGCCTCCATCCATCCCCGGCCATCTTCTGCCGCAGCTCGCGCTCGAGCTCCCTTCCATGACTCTCGGTCACCTTCTTCTGTTGCGACCTCCTGCTCGCCAAGTCCCTGTTCGTCCTCTGCTCGCAGCTCCATCCATGGCAGCCCCTGTTCGCTGACCACCAAGAACCGAGGCCCTTTTGTGTTGCTTCACTTTGGATGCGCCAAGATCCTCTCCGACAAGTGTACGACTACATGGGGACACCTCCAGTACCTCTACCGCCGTCTCCGGAATCGCCAAGGACGCCAAGTACCACAACGTTTTTGGAAGACCCGTGAACATCAAGTTCCCCTGCCACCAACGGTCACGGTGTTGTGGATCCGGCAAGTACCCTCTCCGGAACGCCAAGTTCGCCTACAAAATGTGTACCACTACATCAAAGACCTCGGATCCATCAAGTTCCTCTTCGAAATGTGTACCACTACTTCCACTGCCGTTGCAAGAACGACTACTTCCACTTCGAACCCGTCCGCCCCGAAACGCACGCTTCGAAGGTATAACCGTCGAGACAACCGCCCGTGAACGAATGCATATGTTCTATGAGTTGCTCGTGTTTGCACCGTGCCCGACTTGTTCATCGCACGTTGTCACCCCCTTCCTTGCCACTAACTCGTGGGAACCCGGTAGTCGGGATCACCCCACCATCTCTAGCATGTTTCGCGCTTCCGCAAACTTGCTATTTTGCACCGGTATCTCAATGAGTTGTCGGATCATCGGAATGTTGCTGTGGCACCATTTTCGTTGTCGTTGCCGTGGCACCCCTTTCGTTCCACCATGGTGACCAAATGCTTCATAATATAATCATGTCAACATTTTCATACAAGTTGCACATGTCATCCGCATCATGTTAACAACATTTAAAATTGTTGTTTGCTTTAAATTGCTTTATGCATATGGGAATTTTCCGGATTTGTTGTTTGTTGTTTCAGGCCTCATTTAAACTTGCCTAAATAGTTAGTTTATTTATGCTTCACCTCTTGTCATGTTAATCAACATTTAATATTGTTGGGTACATAAACAAGAGAAAACTAAGTACTTGATGTGGTGTTTCGTCGATATGCAACTCGTTGCATATTGAGCTCCACTTAATTTGTAGTTTTGTTTGTGCATTTTGCCATGCCATGCATCTTAAAACCGGACATGCATCATACTCGTTTGTGCATCATGCCATGTGTATGTGGTGGTTGTTTACTATGTTGTTTGTTTCTTTACGGGTTGATTCTCTCGTTAGCTTCGGTTTTGTTCCGGAGTTGTGAGGATTCGTTCAGCTACATCCATTTGTCTTCTTCATGGACTCGTTCTTCTTCCTTGCTTGATTTCAGGCAAGATGACCATACCCTCGAAATCACTTCTATCTTTGCTTGCTAGATTGCTCGCTCTTTTGCTATTCCTATGCTACGATACCTACCACTTGCTTATCATGCCTCCCATATTGCCATGTCAAACCTCTAACCATCCTTTCCTAGCAAACCGTTGTTTGGCTATGTTACCGCTTTGCTCAGTCCCTCTTATAGCATTGTTAGTTGCAGGTGAAGATGAAGTTTGTTCCTTGTTGGAACATGGAGATGTTGTTCCATGTTGGAACATGGATATGTTGGGATATCACAATATCTCTTATTTAATTAATGCATCTATATACTTGGTAAAGGGTCGAAGGCTCGGCCTTATGCCTGGTGTTTTGTTCCACTCTTGCCGCCCTAGTTTCCGTCATATCGGTATTATGTTCCCGGATTTTGCGTTCCTTACAAGGTTGGGTGATTTATGGGACCCCCTTGACAGTTCGCTTTGAATAAGACTCCTCCAGCAAGGCCCAACCTTGGTTTTACCATTTGCCACCTAAGCCTTTTTTTCCTTGGGTTCTGCAGACTCAAGGGTCATCTTTATTTTAACCCCCCGGGCCATATGCTCCTCTGAGTGCTGGTCCGAACCGAGGAGACTGCGGGGCCACCTTGGGTAAACTTGAGGCTTGGTTTTACTCGTAGGATGTCTCATCCGGATGTGCCCTGAGAACGAGATATGTGCAGCTCCTATCGGGATTTGTCGGCACAATCGGGCGGCTTTGCTGGTCTTGTTTTACCATTGTCGAAATGTCTTGTATCCGGGATTCCGAGACTGATCGGGTCTTCCCGGTAGAAGGAATATCCTTCATTGACCGTGAGAGCTTATAATGGGCTAAGTTGGGACACCCCTGCAGGGTATTATCTTTCGAAAGCCGTGCCCGCGGTTATGAGGCAGATGGGAATTTGTTAATGTCCGGTTGTAGAGAACCCGAAGTTGATCTTAATTAAAATACATCAACCGCGTGTGTAACCGTGATGGTCTCTTCTCGGCGGAGTCCGGGAAGTGAACACGGTGTTGGAGTTATGATTGACGTAGGTTGTTCTAGGATCACTTCTTGATCATAGTTGTTCGACCGTGCTTTTACCTCCTCTTCTTGCTCTCTTTTGCGTATGTTATCCACCATATATGCTAGTCGCTTGCTGCAGCTCCACCTCACTACCTTCTCCTACCCATAAGCTTAAATAGTCTTGATCTCGCGGGTGTGAGATTGCTGAGTCCCCGTGACTCACAGATACTTCCAAAACCAGTTTGCAGGTGCCGATGAAACCGTGCAGGTGAGGCACTCGAGCTCAAGGAGGAGCTCGATGAAGATCTTGTTCATTGTGATGTTTCATTTCAGTTGATCAGTAGTGGAGCCTAGTTGGGACGATCGGGGATCTTTGTAGCATTTGGGGTAGTCTTCTTTTATTTTGGTTCCGTAGTCGGACCTTGATTGTATCTGTTTGATGTAATGCTTTACTCATGTATTTCTTGAAGTGGCGATTGTAAGCCAACTATGTATCTCTTTCCCTTATGTATTACATGGGTTGTGTGAAGATTACCTCACTTGCGACACTGCTTTCAATGTGGTTATGCCTCTAAGTCGTGCTTCGACACGTGGGAGATATAGCCGCATCGAGGGCGTTACATCGGGCGTCTCCGCGACACCACATAAAGGGCTTATAAGGTAAATGAATAACAAGCATTCCACAGTCGGGCGTCTGAGTGACACCACATAAAGGGCTTATAAGTAATTTAAATAACAAGCATGCCACAGTCGGGCGTCTAAGCGACACCACATAAAGGGCTTATAAGTAATTGAAATAACAAGCATGCCACAGTCGGGCGTCTGAGCGACACCACATAAAGGGCTTATAAGGTGAATGAATAACAAGCATGCCACAGTCGGGCGTCTCAGCGACACCACATAAAGGGCTTATAAAGAGTATTCACAGTGAATATCCAGGAGGTAGAACCGTCCCAGGGATACTCAATAATTCAAATAATGTAGATGGTTAGTCCATAATAATAGCAACCATAATCATCGTATGTCGCAGGTCATAATCAATGTTCTGGTTTAGTAGTTTTTCCTCCGAAGAGCGACACTAAGACCGACACTTGACCCATCCCAGACCATAGTCCTTAACCATGGACACGGCTATTCGAATCGATATAATCTCTGCAGAGGGTGTACTCTTTACCCACTAGCAACGGATTCCTTTAGTCCATCAGGACTAATTCCGTCTACGGTCTTTCATTCGAAAACACACCTGACCGCACACACCACCCTAACTTACCGGTGTCTGGAATCACCCACGACACCCGTCAAGCAAAAATCTAAGAGGGGAGGCTACAACTTCGCTTAGCATGGGATCAAACTTATATCATGCGCTCTAAGGGGTGCCCCCCTCTCGGTCCCAACCGGAAACACCCATGCCCCCGGACCAAGTGGCATGCCTACAGGATGCAGCCGGTATCTTCCACCTTGGCCTCTCTGTACTGTGTGTGCTAGGACAGGGGTTGACAATTTACTGAATCGTACCCTACCTATGGCAGGGACAAGTGGTAGTACGAAACAAGTATGGGGCTTACTGGAACAAGAATCGATCTATGGTCGACTTAGGAGGTTAAAGCATTTCCTGCATGGTTTGCACTAGAATTATATTTCACATCCATCAGACAGAACCACCACGCATCATACCTCCCCATGCCCCACCGGACATAACCGTCTCGACGAGGGGTTAGGGACAAGCTCGTGTCTACCCAAGATAGAGGCTTTCCCGGATCCTTCCCGGTAGGCATGAGAGGTATATGAGGGCGATTCCTATCACAAACATATCAAATACCAACAGCATGAACTCATCCATATGAACTTATGAGTATGATTGTCGGTGTACTAGAGTAGGGGTACCCTAGTATCCCGAACTTGTGCACGGGCAGCCACAGCCCCCCGCGGCAAGGCCTGCCAGGTGATCACCAAGGCCCTCTATGGTTCCTTTGGAGCCATTCAAGAACAAAGTATTTAAGCCAAGGAGACAAGTCCCCGGCAATAGGAGCTTGCCGGGAAGGCCGCTCGAGGCACAAGACCCCGGCAAGAGGAGCTTGCCGGGAAGGCCAACCAGAGCATCTCAAAGAACTTGCCGCGACGCGCCACGTGTCCCGGCAGGACTCGGCGAGGGACAAGCTCCCGGACGCGGCAAGACAACGGCCGCGGCAAGCAACCACTATGTACCTGCGCTCCAGCTCACCCACCTACGTGTCGCTCCGGGACCCTTCCAGGCGTATGTGGCGGGGGGCTGTGCAGCCAGGGGTACACTGTGGCATGCAGCGCTGACAAGATCGCCATCGTGGCAAGCGGTGGCGCCCCTGAGGGTCCCTTTTCTGCATCGTCAGGGCGACGTAGATAGGCATTTAATGCCTTTGTCCCCTGCCGTCAGGGTTAGGTATGATACACTGTGTAGGTAGCTGTACCTACCGCAACATATTTCCATTTTTGCCCTTACCTACGTTGCCACCTGTTGGAGACCCCTTGAACATATAGAAGGAGGCCCATGCACAACGTAGGGGGGATGGCCCCCCGGAGAGCAATCTCTGAGAGGAAAACAGAAGAACGCTCGGTCTCGTTAGCTCCTTGAGGGTATTGTAGCACTCAGCGCTCCCGAGCAAGAGCTCAATACAATCCACAAAGCAGAAGTAGGAGTGTTATCTCGCCGGAGAGCTCCGAAGCTGGGTAAAAAAAACCCGTGTGCTTCGCCTCGATCCGCTCTTCGCGCGACCTCCGCCCCCCGCCGAACCGAGAAGGGGCTCCGTCCCCATAGGTGCTCGGGGAGCCAGAAAACCCAGCATCTTTGGCGTGCCTGTTGGGGAACGTAGTAATTTCAAAATTTTCCTACGCACACGCAAGATCATGGTGATGCATAGCAACGAGAGGGGAGAGTGTTGTCCACATACCCTTGTAGACTGAAGCGGAAGCGTTGACACGACGTAGAGGAAGTAGTCGTACGTAGAGGAAGTAGTCGTACGTTCTCCTCGCGATCCGACCGATCATAGCACCGTTACTCCGGCACCTCCGAGTTCTTGGCACACGTTCAGCTCGATGACGATCCCCGGGCTCCGATCCAGCAAAGCGTCGAGGAAGAGTTCCGTCAGCACGACGGCGTGGTGACGATCTTGATGTGTTACCGGCGCAGGGCTTCGCCTAAGCACTGCAACGATATGATCGAGGTGGAATTTGGTGGAAGGGGGCACCGCACACGGCTAAGGAACGATCCGTAGATCAACTTGTGTGTCTTTGGGGTGCCCCCTGCCCCTGTATATAAAGGATGGAGGAGGAGGAGGCCGGCCAAGGGTTTGGCGCGCCAGGGTGTGGAGTCCTACTAGGTTTCCAAGTCCTAGTAGGAGTCCACCAAGAGGGGAGGAAGGGAGAAGGAATAGGAGGAGTAGGAAAGGTGGCCGGCCCCCTTTTCCCTAGTCCAATTCGGACCAAAGGGGAGGGGGGCGCAGCAGCCTTTTTCCTCTTCCCACTAAAGCCCATCAAGGCCCATTACTTCTCCCGTAATCCCGTAACTCCCCGGTACCTCCGAAAATACCCGAACCACTCAGAACCCTTCCGATGTCCGAATATAGTCGTCCAATATATCGATCTTTACGTCTCGACCATTTCGAGACTCCTCGTCATGTCCCCGATCTCATCCGGGACTCCGAACTCCTTCGGTACATCAAAACTCATAAACTCATAATATAACTGTCATCGAAACCTTAAGCGTGCGGACCCTACGGTTCGAGAACAATGTAGACATGACCGAGACACGTCTCCAGTCAATAACCAATAGCGGGACCTGGATGCCCATATTGGCTCCTACATATTCTACGAAGATCTTTATCGGTCAGACCGCATAACAACATACGTCGTTCCCTTTGTCATCGGTATGTTACTTGCCCGAGATTCGATCGTCGGTATCCAATACCTAGTTCAATCTCGTTACCGGCAATTCTCTTTTCTCGTTCCGTAATACATCATCTCGCAACTAACTCATTGGTTGCAATGCTTGCAAGGCTTATGTGATGTGCATTACCGAGAAGGCCCTGAGATACCTCTCCGACAATCGGAGTGACAAATCCTAATCTCGAAATATGCCAACCCAACATGTACCTTCGGAGACACCTGTAGAGCACCTTTATAATCACCCAGTTACGTTGTGACGTTTGGTAGCACACAAAGTGTTCCTACGGTAAACGTGAGTTGCATAATCTCATAGTTAAAGGAACATGTATAAGTCATGGATAAAAGCAATAGCAACATACTAAATGATCGAGTGCTATGCTAATGGAATGGGTCATGTCAATCAGATCATTCAACTAATGATGTGATCTCGTTAATCAAATAACAACTCTTTGTTCATGGCTAGGAAACATAACCATCTTTGATTAATGAGCTAGTCAAGTAGAGGCATACTAGTGACACTCTGTTTGTCTATGTATTCACACATGTATTATGTTTCCAGTTAATACAATTCTAGCATGAATAATAAACATTTATCATGATATAAGGAAATAAATAATAACTTTATTATTGCCTCTAGGGCATATTTCCTTCAGTCTCCCACTTGCACTAGAGTCAATAATCTAGTTCACATCGCCATGTGATTTATCAGCAATAGTTCACATCGATATGTGACCAACACCCAAAGGGTTTACTAGATTCAGTAATCTAGTTCACATTGCTATGTGATTAACACCCAAAGAGTACTATAGTGTGACTTTTGCTTGTGAGAGAAGTTTAGTCAACGGGTCTGCCACATTCAGATCCGTTATGTATTTTGCAATTTTCTATGTCTACAATGCTCTGCACGGAGCTACTTTAGCTAATTGCTCCCACTTTCAATATGTATCTAGATTGAGACTTAGAGTCATCCAGATTAGTGTCAAAACTTGCATCGACGTAACCTTTTACGACGAACCTTTTTGTCACCTCCATAATCGAGAAACATATCCTTATTCCACTAAGGATAATTTTGACCGCCGTCCAGTGATCTACTCCTAGATCACTATTGTACTCCGGTGCCAATCTCAGGGTAGGGTATACAATAGGTCTGGTATACAGCATGGCATACTTTATAGAACCTATGGCTGAGGCATAGGGAATGACTTTCATTCTCTTTCTATCTTCTGCCGTGGTCGGGCTTTGAGTCTTACTCAATTTCACACCTTGTAATACAGGCAAGAACTCTTTCTTTGACTGTTCCATTTTGAACTACTTCAAAAATCTTTTCAAGGTATGTATTTATTGAAAAACTTATCAAGCGTCTTGATCTATCTTTTATAGATCTTGATGCTCAATATGTAAGCAGCTTCACCGAGGTCCTTCTTCGAAAAACTCCTTTCAAATACTCCTTTATGCTTTACAGAATAATTCTACATTATTTCCGATCAACAATATGTCATTTACATATACTTATCAGAAATGTTGTAGTGCTCCCACTCACTTTCTTGTAAATACAGGCTTCACCGCAAGTCTGTATAAAACTATATGCTTTGATCAACTTATCAAAGTGTATATTCCAACTCCGAGATGCTTGCACCAGTCCATAGATGGATCGCTGGAGCTTGCTCACTTTATTAGCACCTTTATGGTCGACAAAACCTTCTGGTTGTATCATATACAACTCTCCATTAAGGAATGCAGTTTTGTTTGCCAGATTTCATAAAATGCGGCAATTGCTAACATGATTCGGACAGACTTAAGCATAGATACGAGTGAGAAACTCTCATCGTAGTCAATACTTTGAACTTGTCGAAAAACCTTTTTCGACAATTCTAGCTTTGTAGATAGTAACACTACTATCAGTGTCCGTCTTCCTCTTGAAGATCCATTTATTCTTAATTGCTTGCCGATCATCGGGCAAGTCAACCAAAGTCCAAACTTTGTTCTCATACATGGATCATATCTCAGATTTCATGGCCTCAAACCATTTCGCGGAATCTGGGCTCATCATCGCTTCCTCATAGTTCGCAAGTTCATCATGGTCTAGTAACATGATTTCCAGAACAGGATTACCGTACCACTCTGGTGCGGATCTCACTCTGGTTTACCTACGAGATTCGGTAGTAACTTGATCTGAAGTTACATGATCATCATCATTAGCTTCCTCACTAATTGGTGTAGTAGTCACAAGAACAGATTTTTGTGATGAACTACTTTCCAATAAGGGAGAAGGTACAATTACCTTATCAAGTTTTCTACTTTCCTCCCACTCACTTCTTTCGAAAGAAACTCTTTCTCTAGAAAGTTTCCGAACTTAGCAACAAAAGTCTTGCCTTCGGATCTGTGATAGAAGGTGTATCCAACAGTTTCCTTTGGATATTCTATGAAGACACATTTCTCCGATTTGGGTTCGAGCTTATCAGGATGAAACTTTTTCACATAAGCATCGCAACTCCAAACTTTAAGAATCGACAGCTTAGGTTTATTGCTAAACCATAGTTCATACGGTGTCGTCTCAACGGATTTAGATGGTGCCTCTTTTAACGTGAATGCAGCTGTCTCTAATGCATGATCCCAAAACGATATTGGTAAATCGGTAAGAAACATCATAGTTTGTACTATATCCAATAAAGTACGGTTATGACGTTCAGACACACCATTATGCTGTGGTGTTCCAGGTGGCATGAATTTTGTGAAACTATTCCACATTGTTTTAATTGAAGACCAAACTCGTAACTCAAATATTTGTCTCCGCGATCAGATCGTAGAAACCTTATTTTCTTGTCACGATGATTTTCACTTCACTCTAAAATTCTTTGAACTTTTCAAATGTTTCAGACTTATGTTTCATCAAGTAGATATACCCATATCTGCTCAAATCATCTGTGAAGGTTAGAAAATAATGATACTTGTCGCGAGCCTTAATATTCATCGGACCATATACATCAGTATGTATGATTTCCAACAAATCTGTTGCTTGCTCCATTGTTCCGGAGAACGCCGTTTTAGTCATCTTGCCCAAGAGGCATGGTTCGCAAGCATCAAGTGATTCATAATCAAGTGATTCCAAAATCCCATCAGCATGGAGTTTCTTCATGCGCTTTACACCAATATGACCTAAACGGCAGTGCCACAAATAAGTTGCACTATCATTATTAACTTTGCATCTTTTGGCTTCAATATTATGAATATGTGTATCACTATGATCGAGATCCAACAAACCATTTCGTTGGTGTGTATAACCATAGAAGGTTTTATTCATGTAAACAGAACAACAATTTATTCTCTTACTTAAATGAATAGCCGTATTGCAATAAACATGATCAAATCATATTCATGCTCAACGCAAACACCAAATAACACTTATTTAGTTTCAACACTAATCCCGAAAGTATAGGGACTGTGTGATGATGATCATATCAATCTTGGAACCACTTCCAACACACATCGTCACCTTGCCTTTTAACTAGTCTTTGTTCATTCTGCAACTCCCGTTTCGAGTTACTAATCTTAGCAACTTGAACTAGTACCAAATACTGAGGGGTTGCTATGAACACTAGTAAAGTACACATCAATAACATGTATATCAAATATACTTATGTTCACTTTGCCATCCTTCTTATCCGCCAATCACTTGGGGTAGTTCCGCTTCCAGTGACCAGTCCCTTTGCAGTAGAAGCACTTAGTTTCAGGCTTAGGACCAGACTTGGGCTTTTTCACTTGAGCAGCAACTTGCTTGCCGTTCTTCTTGAAGTTCCCCTTCTTTCCTTTTTGCCCTTTTCTTGAAACTAGTGATCTTGTCAACCATCAACACTTGATGTTTTTCTTTGATTTCTACCTTCGCCGATTTTAGCATCGCGAAGAGCTTGGGAATATTTTCCGTTATCCCTTGCATATTATAGTTCATCACGAAGTTCTACTAACTTGGTGATGGTGAGTAGAGAATTCTGTCAATCACTATCTTATCTGGAAGATTAACTCCCACTTGATTCAAGCGATTGTAGTACCCAGACAATCTGAGCACATGCTCACTAGTTGAGCGATTCCCCTCCATCTTTTAGCTATAGAACTTGTTGGAGACTTCATATCTCTCAACTCGGGTATTTGCTTGAAATATTAACTTCAACTCCTAGAACATCTCATATGCTCCATGACGTTCAAAACGTCTTTGAAGTCCCGATTCTAAGCAGTTAAGCATGGTGCACTAAACTATTAAGTAGTCATCATATTGAGCTAGCAAAACGTTCATAATGTCTGCATCTGCTCCTGCAATAGGTCCGTCACCTAGCGGTTCATCAAGGACATAATTCTTCTGTGCAGCAATGAGGATAAACCTCAGATCACGGATCCAATCCGCATCATTGCTACTAACATTTTTCAACACAATTTTCTCTAGGAACATATCGAAATAAACACAGGGAAGCAACAATGCGAGCTATTGATCTACAACATAGATATGCTAATACTACCAGGACTAAGTTCATGATAAATTAAAGTTCAATTAATCATATTACTTAAGAACTCCCACTTAGATAGACATCTCTCTAATCCTCTAAGTGATCACGTGATCCAAATCAACTAAACCATGTCCGATCATCACGTGAGATGGAGTAGTTTCAATGGTGAACATCACTATGTTGATCATATCTACTATATGATTCACGCTCAACCTTTCGGTCTCTGTGTTCCGAGGCCATATCTGTATATGCTAGGCTCGTCAAGTTAAACCTGAGTATTCCGCGTGTGCAACTGTTTTGCACCCGTTGTATTTGAACGTAGAGCCTATCACACCCGATCATCACGTGGTGTCTCAGCACGAAGAACTTTCGCAACGGTGCATACTCAGGGAGAACACTTCTTGATAATTTAGTGAGAGATCATCTTATAATGCTACCGTCAATCAAAGCAAGATAAGATGCATAAAAGGATAAACATCACATGCAATCAATATAAGTGATATGATATGGCCATCATCATCTCGTGCTTGTGATCTCCATCTTCGAAGCACCGTCATGATCACCATCGTCACCGGCGCGACACCTTGATCTTCATCGCAGCATCGTTGTCGTCTCGCTAATCTTATGCTTCTACGACTATCACTACCGTTTAGCAATAAAGTAAAGCATTACATCGCGATTGCATTGCATACAATAAAGCGACAACCATATGGCTCCTGCCAGTTGCCGATAACTCGGTTACAAAACATGATCATCTCATACAATAAAATTTAGCATCACGTCTTGACCATATCACATCACAACATGCCCTGCAAAAACAAGTTAGACGTCCTCTACTTTGTTGTTGCAAGTTTTACGTGGCTGCTACGGGCTTTAAGCAAGAACTCATCTTACCTACGCATCAAAACCACAACGATAGTTTGTCAAATAGACTCCGTTTTAACCTTCTCAAGGACCGGGCATAGCCACACTCGGTTCAACTAAAGTTGGAGAGACAGTCTTCCGCAAGCCATCTATGTGCAAAGCACGTCGAGGGAACCGGTCTCGCGTAAGCGTACGCGTAAGGTTGGTCCGGATCGTCTCGTCCAACAATACCGCTGAACCAAAGTATGACATGCTGGTAGGCAGTATGACTTGTATCGCCCACAACTCACTTGTGTTCTACTCGTGCAAATAACATCAAACCATAAAACCTGGCTCGGATGCCACTGTTGGGGAACGTAGTAATTTCAAAATTTTCCTACGCACACGCAAGATCATGGTGATGCATAGCAACGAGAGGGGAGAGTGTTGTCCACATACCCTTGTAGACTGAAGCGGAAGCGTTGACACGACGTAGAGGAAGTAGTCGTACGTAGAGGAAGTAGTCGTACGTTCTCCTCGCGATCCGACCGATCATTGCACCGTTACTCCGGCACCTCCGAGTTCTTGGCACACGTTCAGCTCGATGACGATCCCCGGGCTCCGATCCAGCAAAGCGTCGAGGAAGAGTTCCGTCAGCACGACGGCGTGGTGACGATCTTGATGTGTTACCGGCGCAGGGCTTCGCCTAAGCACTGCAACGATATGATCGAGGTGGAATTTGGTGGAAGGGGGCACCGCACACGGCTAAGGAACGATCCGTAGATCAACTTGTGTGTCTTTGGGGTGCCCCCTGCCCCTGTATATAAAGGATGGAGGAGGAGGAGGCCGGCCAAGGGTTTGGCGCGCCAGGGTGTGGAGTCCTACTAGGTTTCCAAGTCCTAGTAGGAGTCCACCAAGAGGGGAGGAAGGGAGAAGGAATAGGAGGAGTAGGAAAGGTGGCCGGCCCCCTTTTCCCTAGTCCAATTCGGACCAAAGGGGAGGGGGGGCGCAGCAGCCTTTTTCCTCTTCCCACTAAAGCCCATCAAGGCCCATTACTTCTCCCGTAATCCCGTAACTCCCCGGTACCTCCGAAAATACCCGAACCACTCAGAACCCTTCCGATGTCCGAATATAGTCGTCCAATATATCGATCTTTACGTCTCGACCATTTCGAGACTCCTCGTCATGTCCCCGATCTCATCCGGGACTCCGAACTCCTTCGGTACATCAAAACTCATAAACTCATAATATAACTGTCATCGAAACCTTAAGCGTGCGGACCCTACGGTTCGAGAACAATGTAGACATGACCGAGACACGTCTCCAGTCAATAACCAATAGCGGGACCTGGATGCCCATATTGGCTCCTACATATTCTACGAAGATCTTTATCGGTCAGACCGCATAACAACATACGTCGTTCCCTTTGTCATCGGTATGTTACTTGCCCGAGATTCGATCGTCGGTATCCAATACCTAGTTCAATCTCGTTACCGGCAATTCTCTTTTCTCGTTCCGTAATACATCATCTCGCAACTAACTCATTGGTTGCAATGCTTGCAAGGCTTATGTGATGTGCATTACCGAGAAGGCCCTGAGATACCTCTCCGACAATCGGAGTGACAAATCCTAATCTCGAAATATGCCAACCCAACATGTACCTTCGGAGACACCTGTAGAGCACCTTTATAATCACCCAGTTACGTTGTGACGTTTGGTAGCACACAAAGTGTTCCTACGGTAAACGTGAGTTGCATAATCTCATAGTTAAAGGAACATGTATAAGTCATGGATAAAAGCAATAGCAACATACTAAACGATCGAGTGCTATGCTAATGGAATGGGTCATGTCAATCAGATCATTCAACTAATGATGTGATCTCGTTAATCAAATAACAACTCTTTGTTCATGGCTAGGAAACATAACCATCTTTGATTAATGAGCTAGTCAATTAGAGGCATACTAGTGACACTCTGTTTGTCTATGTATTCACACATGTATTATGTTTCCAGTTAATACAATTCTAGCATGAATAATAAACATTTATCATGATATAAGGAAATAAATAATAACTTTATTATTGCCTCTAGGGCATATTTCCTTCAGCGCCAGGTAGGGGGCGTCGAGGTTGTGTGAACCTGATCCGGCGTTCACGCGAGCTAAATCTTCATCGGCTTCATCGACATGCCGCCAAAGAAGAAGGCTTCGGAGGCGGCTGCGCCGTCCACGTCGAATCCACCGCCGCCGGAGCAAACGGCCGGTGGGGAAGACGCCGGCGGAAGAACGGGCATCGGCGAGGGAGCCCACGGTGCCACCAAGTCCAAGGACAAGACCGCGCTGCCCGTCGGCGGCGTAGCCGGCTCCCACGACGACCGGGCGTCCGTAGACGCACCGCGCCCATCTCAAGAGGCGCAGGACCGGCAGCGTCGTGGTACTCACGGTACCATACGCTCGCTGGACCCAAATCGAGCTGGCGGATCCCGGGATGCTCAAGGCCAACATGCACGCCAACGTGCTGGCGCGAGCGAGGCACGGTCGCCTGGACGGAATACTGCTCCTTCTAACATCGTTGGAAGTCCGAGCATATCCCGCTCCTCGCACCGTTCGCCACCGCTACCCGCCACTCCAGCAGAAGCTTTGGCACGAGCTCAACTGCTCCTAGACTTCCCTCCAACGCCGGACAAGATCGATGACTGGAGGGCCACCATTCAGAGTCTCATCGGCTTCGCCAACGGCGACACTCCACGGCCGGCGACCACATCGCAGCCGCGGCAGGTCAGCCAGGTGCGAGCCAATGGCGAAAAAACCGGTGGGGGTGCAACCACCGTGCACTCTCCGCCCCGAAGGCCAAGATCACCGACTCGCCGGGTCTGCCACGACAGCGACTCCACTGCTTCATAAGATCCGCGAACTCGTCGCGATCAGCGCCACGTTCTTCACGAACGGCAGCAAGAAGACGCTCGTACCCGCATCGAGCGCCGAAGAGAAACACGGCGTCAATCAGACCGACTCGCTGGCCCCGCTGTCGACATGCAAGCGCCAGGGGAACCAGGCGACCTGCCGTACATGGTAGGTTGCCCTGCGTTTACTCGTGAGCTGCGGCAAGTCCAGTGGCCCAGCACGAAGAATTTCAAGCCAGACGTACCAGAGAAGTACGACGGCAGGCTGCATCCGTCGGAGTTCCTCAGCATCTACACCATCGCGGTGCAGGCTGCCGGGGGCCGAGACGACAAGATCCTTGCCAACTACTTCCCTCTGGTGCTCAAGCCCAACGTCAGGTCCTGGCTCATGCACTTGCCGGAAAACTCCATATCTTCCTGGGCAGACCTATGCCATCAGTTTGTCGGCGCCTTTACAGGCGGCCACGAACCTCATGTCCAGGAGAGTGATCTTCACCTGCTTGCCCAGAAGGAAGGAGAGCCCCTGCGCAAGTACATCTAGAGATTCAGCCAAGTGCAACGCAACATCCCAGACGTCCACCCTGTCGCGGTCATCAGTGCGTTCCACCAGAACGTGCGTAACCGCAGGATGCGGGAGGAGATGGCGATGTGCAAGATCAGAGACGTTAGTGAGTTGTATGCCCTGGCCGACAGATGTGCACGTGCTGAGGAAGGGAGGAAACTCCCTGGAGAGAACGCAGGAACAGGAGGATCTGACAGCGATGATGCCGCCCCGGCAAGCAAAAACCGGCGGCGGAACAACAGGAAGAGGAAAGGCAAAGATGTGCTAGTTGTCGAGCAGTCCGGCAATGAAGGTGGCGCCAAGACAGCCAAGACTGGTAGCTCCGGCAAGGAGGTTGCCGCATGCGCCAACTGCTAGGTTGTGGCGGCCGCCGACAAGCAGGACGGCACCAACAAGCAGTACTGCAAGATTCACCGCACCAAAGGCCATGACCTCCAGAGCTGCAAGAAGGTCGAGCAGCTCGTTGAGCTGCAAAAGGCCTAATACGAGCGACGCGACAAGGAGAAGGCCCAAGGAGGTGCTGGAGGATCCGGTACGAAGCGCACCGGCCGGGGGGGACGCCGCGGCAATGCCAAGCAGCGGCAAGGCGACAGACCTCCTCGCGGCCGCGACAAGGATGAAGACGACGACGACGAAGACATGGATGACGCTGAGACCAGTGAGCAGGAGTTCCAGAAAGCCATAGAAGTTTTGTGCGTTGACGGCGGTGCTTCTCTGCATACTTCACACCGCCAACTCAAGCAGTGGGTGCGGGAAGTCAATGCAGCAAAACCACCCGTTGAGTCACGCAAGCTTCTGAAATGGTCCAGCACGCCTATCATCTTTGATATTGAGGACCACCCCGATCGCACAACTATTGTCGGGTGTTTGCCGATGTTGGTCTCACCAACTATCCGCAACCTCAAGGTCACTAAGATGCTAGTTGACGGCGGGGCCGGCTTGAATCTGATCTCCTCCGCTGTGCTCCGGAGACTCCAAGTCCCTGACAGCTAGCTCGAAGAGACCGGCACGTTCCAAGGAATCAACCCGGGAAGGAGCAAGCCGAAGGGGAAGATCACGCTGCCGGTGACATTTGGCAGCGAGCTGAACTTCAGGACTGAGAGGATCACTTTCGATGTTGCCGATTTTCCATTGCCTTACAATGGAATTCTCGGTCGTCCAGCGCTCGCCAAATTCATGGCGGCCTCTCACTACGCGTACAACATGCTGAAGATGCCAGGCCCGATAAGTGTCATCTCTGTACATGGCGACAAGAAAGACGCTCTTATCTGTGCCGAGAAGATCTACCGGGAAGCAGCAGCTGCCACAGATCACGAGACACTTGCCGCTGAAGCTCCCGGGGGGAAGAAGAAGACCAAGTCCGGCAAGAGCTCTGATGCCTACTCCGGCAAGCGGACCTCTTCGGAGTGCTGCGCTACCGTCGAAGACGCATCATCGAGCTCCACTGGCAAGTGTAAGAAGACGATGGCAGCTCCGCCAGCAACCAAGAAGATGCCCGCCAAGGAGGACGGCACTGGTGGTACTTTCACCATCAGTGCCACTCTCGACCCTAAATAGGAAAGCGCGCTCGTTGCTTTCCTGCGGGCGAATGTCAATGTGTTTGCGTGGCAACCATCTGACATCCCCGGCGTTCCCAGGAAAGTAATTGAGCACCACCTTGCCGTCTGTCCTCATGCGCGGACCGTCAAGCAGTGGAGCGCCAAGAGTTCATCGCCGAAGAGATCAAGAAGTTGGAAGCAGCAGGCCTCGTCAGAGGAGTGCTCCATCCCACGTGGTTGGCCAATCCTGTAGTCGTGCGCAAGGCAAACGGGAAATGGAGGCTTTGCATCGACTTCACCAATGTCAATAAAGCTTGTCCCAAAGACCCATTCCCCCTGCCGCGCATTGACCAGATTGTTGACTCCATGGCCGGATGTGATTTGCTTTCATTTCTTGACGCCTACTCAGGATATCATCAGATCTTCATGGCAGAAGAGGATGAGGAGAAAACCGCGTTCATCACTCCATGTGGCATGTACTGTTTCGTACGAATGCCTTTCGGTTTGAAGAATGCTGGTTCAACATTCGCAAGGGTAGACCATACTGCTTTTGAGCCACAAATACACAGAAATGTGGAAGCCTACATGGACGACATAGTGGTCAAGAGCAGGGACAAAGCAACTCTGATTCAAGATCTAGAAGAGACTTTTGCAAATCTACGCAAGATCAGCCTCAAGCTCAACCCAGAGAAGTGCGTGTTCGGAGTCCCGTTCGGCAAGCTTCTCGGATTCTTCGTGTCTCAGAGGGGTATTGAAGCCAATCCCGACAAGATCAAGGCCATTGAGCAGATTGAAGCACCGAAGCGCGTCAAGGATGTACAAAAACTTGCCGGCTGCGTGGTGGCTCTCAGCAGGTTTATCTCTAAGTCCGCTAAGCGCGCCCTGCCGTTTTTCAAAATCTTGAAAAAGGCAGGTCCAATGAAATGGACTCCGGAAGTGGAGGCTGCGCTGCAGGACTTGAAGAGATACCTGTCCTCCACTCCAATACTTGTCGCACCTAAACCACAAGAGAAGTTGTTGCTAGATCTGGCGGCAACCAATCAAGTGGTTAGTGCTGCGTTAGTAGCGGAAAGAGAGGCAGATGATGAGCCAGCGACCGCGGCAAGCACATCCAGCGACAAGCAGGGGGCTTCCCCGACAAGCTCTGGTCCCGACGAAGATGGATCCGCGCAGATGTGCGAAGGGATACAGAAGAAGAAAATGGTGCAGCGCCCAGTCTACTTTGTCAGTTCCCTTCTGCAGGGGGCTAGGTCAAGGTACTCTGGTGTGCAGAAGTTGCTTTTCGGCCTTCTCATGGCCTCGAGAAAGCTGCGCCATTACTTCCAAGCACATGAGATCACAGTTGTCACTCGCTTTCCGCTGAAGAGGATACTGCAGAATCCAGAAGCAACAGGCAGGATTGTTGAGTGGGCACTGGAACTGTCAAGCTTTGGCCTCAAGTTTGAGAGAACTTCAACTATCCAGAGCAGAGCATTGGCAGAATTCATAGCAGAGTGGACGGCAACACCAGACGAAGAAATTCCAGAGACGAGCATCCCCGTCAAGGAAGCAAACAAAGAGTGGCTGATGTACTTTGATGGTGCGTTCTCGCTGCAAGGCGCCGGTGCTGGCGTGCTGCTTGTCGCACCCACCGAAGAGCACCTCAAGTACGTGGTCCAGATGCACTTTCCCAAGGAGCAAGCAACAAACAATACAGCAGAGTATGAAGGATTGCTCGCTGGTCTCAGGATCGCGGCAGACCTTGGGATCAAGCAACTCATTGTCAGGGGTGACTCACAGCTTATCGTCCGCCAAGTGAACAAGAATTATCAGAGTCCATTGATGGAAGCTTACGTTGATGAAGTGAGGAAGCTGGAAGAGCGCTTTGTCGGCCTACAGATGGAACATGTTCCAAGAGCTCAGAACGACATCGCTGACGGCCTGTCAAAGTGCGCGGTACTTAAGTTACCTGTGGAACCAGGGATCTTTGTGCTCAAGCTGACTCAACCATCCGTGACGCCATCAACTGGACAGAGCAAGAAGAGGAAGTTGATTTCTGGTAACTATCTTCCGGCAGAGCTTCCCAAAGCCGCCGTCAAGAAGGTCCCCAAGATCAACGCCAAGAGTGCTGAGGAGCAGTCTGCTCCGACAAGCCCCAGGGTTTGTTTCGTTGTAGCAGACGCTCCCGACAAGTTTCGCTCCGGCAAGCTTGCCGGGGATCATCAAGCTCCGGCTGAACCGCAGGTTCTCGCCATAGAAGTGGATGTTCCCGCAACAGCAGATATGCCTTTAGTCCTTGTTGTCGAGCCACAGGCTCCAGCATGGGCACAGCAGATCGTCTGTTTCCTCCAGTCAGGAGAACTTCCCGAAGAACCAGAAGAAGCGGAAAGAGTAGCCCGGCAGTCAAGTATGTACCAGTTCGTCGACAACGCACTGTACAGAAGAAGACTAAACGGTGTGAAATTGAAGTGTATTCCCCGGGAAGATGGACGGAGGTTGTTGGCAGAGATACATGGAGGCATTTGTGGTCACCACATTGGCACAAGAGCGCTTGCCGGCAAAGCTTTCTGGCAAGGCTTCTTTTGGCCGACAGCCCTCCAGGATGCAACTGCACAAGTAACCTAGTGTGAAGCGTGCCAGTTCCATTCACATTAGATACACCAGCCATCTCAAGCTCTCCAGACGATCCCTTTATCCTGGCCATTTTCGGTCTGGGGGCTCGACATCCTCGGCCCCTTCCCCCGAGCAGTCGGGGGCTTTGAGTACTTGTACGTCCCAATCGACAAGTTCACAAAGTGGCCGGAAGTGGAACCAGTGAGGAAGGTGACAACACAGTCAGCAGTCAAGTTCTTCAGGTCGATTGTTTGCCGGTCCGGAATCCCTAACAGGATCATCACCGACAACGGTACACAATTCACGAGTCGCACCTTCATGCAGTACGCCCAAGACCTTGGCGCCAAGGTCTGCTTCGCTTCTGTTGCTCACCCCAGGAGCAACGGTCAAGCAGAGAGGGAAAATGCTGAAGTGCTGCGTGGGCTCAAGACCAGGACTTTCGACAGGCTACACAAGTGCGGAAGAAACTGGATCGAGGAGCTGCCGGTGGTTCTTTGGTCGATCAGGACGACGCCAAACCGAGCCACCGGCCAGACACCTTTCGCTCTAGTCTATGGAGCAAAGGCAGTTATCCCCACGGAACTCGTATACGGGTCACCTCGAGTGCTCGCTTATGATGAGCTTGAGCAAGAGCAGCTGCGACAAGATGACGCGCTGCTCCTTGAGGAAGACCGTCTTCAGGCTGCTGTACGAGCTGCTCGATACCAGCAAGCTTTGCGCCGCTACCATAGCCGCAAAGTTAAAGCCAGAAGTCTCGAGGAAGGCGACCTTGTTCTTCGGCACGTTCATTCTGCCAAGAATTCCAACAAGTTGACGCCGAAGTGGGAAGGCCCTTACAGGGTGAAACGAGTCACTAGGCCTGGCGATGTCCGCCTTGAGACCGAGGATGGCTTTCCGGTGAGCAACTCCTGGAACATCGAGCATCTTCATAAGTTTTACCCATAAGGCGCGGTTGTCGGATCCTGTCCGGCAACCACCATTTTGTACAAGTCTTGCCGCTGTCGCATGTAATCCTTTGTACAAAGCCAGGCGCAGACCCTGTGCATAAATAAAACTCACGTGCTCCGCACACCTTGTCAATTTCATGCCTTTCTGCATGAATTATCTGACACTTTGTGCAGCAAGCACCCTCGGTAAGAAATAACGAGCCATAAGGCTCCATATCATTATTTTCTCTACTTTCTTTCTTTTATCTTTCAAGGAAATTAAGGATCCTTCGCCCACAAGTTGACCGGGGGGGAAGGGGAAGATAATGGTATGGACCCGGCGTCGTTCAGGAAAAATTTCGCCCTGCCGGGAAGCAAACGACAGAAAAGCTAAGTGCCAAAGTTTGAGCAATCAGTTTTTTAACTTTAAGTTATTTTCCTTGAACGACCATGCTTTGTATGGAAAACCTGTGCGCGGAGGAACCAGCTCATGGCTAGTTGCGCCCTTACTTTGTTTCGAGTTCGCTCAACAGTTTAAGTGTGCTGCGACTAGAGTCGCGCCCTTACTTTGTTTCGAGTTCACTCAGCAACTTAAGCGAGCTGCGACTAGTCACAACAAGGTTTCTTGTCAGTAACGGCACCGCCAGCAGGCTGCTGACGTCCTGCACTCAGCGCTCGCGGCAAAGGTGCCTACGCCGGCAAGTTCCCTAAAAGCGTAGGGCAAAAACATACAAAGGAAGGAATCGAGTAAAGGGAGTAGCATTGCAATCATGACCTGAAACAGATTTATATGACAAGATAGTTTGTCGCGGCTCTAATAGACTGTTTTCATAACATGACCAGCGACAACAAGAAAAGAAGAAAATAGGCGGCCTAGTCCGCGCGGTCGCCCTCAACCCTCTTGATCCCGCTCACCTTGTCCACAATGGGTGCGACGAGGGTCTTGAGCTCCTCCAGATCAGCTTCCGGCGGCAGGGACCTGAGGATGTTAGTGAGGCGGAGGCCCGGGTTGCGGAAGGCCACCTTCATCAGCACCTTTTTGAGAGCTCCCGCGCAGATCTCGCACGACTCGTCGGCCAGCTGCTTTGGGATCCTCTCCCGGAGTTGCTGGAGGGCCGTCGCCACGCCTTTGAAGAACAAGGTGAGCTTGGCGCTGGATGGGAGGCTCCCGTCAGAGGAATACCCGAGATCCTCCACCCCCAGCAGCGCCAACTCCTTGTCGATGTCTGCGGCAGCATTCACAAGGCCCTTCGTCCACCGCTCCACAGTTCCCCTGAAATCGTTTTGGGTGGCGGCGATGCTCTCCAGCAGCGCCTTGTCGGCCTTGATCTCCTTCTTAAAGGCTGCCTCCTGCTCCCTGGCGCCGTCCAGCGTCTTGGTCAAAACAGCCAGCTTCAGCTCAAGATCAACCTTGGAGTCTTTGGCGGCTTGAAGCTCCTTGACCTTCTCGGCTAGACGACCCTGCAGTTCGCCAAAGGTGTAGGCGTCCTTCGCGCGCTCATGCTTGAGCGCGGCAAGCGCTTCACCGCTCGCCTTGAGATCAGTCTCCAGCTGCGCCACTTTCGCCTCCAGCTCCTTCTTGGCGGCATCGGCAGCTGCGGCAGCGTCCTTTGCTTCCTTGAGGGCTCTGCTGAGTGCTTGCTCGCGCACAGCTAGCTCCTCTTCGTGGCTGTCCAGGCTGGCCTTCAGCTGCACCAACTCACCGTCCCGCGCAGATAACTCCTCGGCGGCAAGCCGCTGTTGCTCTGCAATCTCTGCCTTCTTGAGGATGAAAGCCTTCTGCGCCTCATCGAGCTGCACCCGCTCCGCCGCCAGTGACTGGAGAGCTGCCTGGTTGAGGTCTCGGAGCTCCTCCGCGCGCTTCTCCACGTCCACCCCTGCCTTCGCGACAAGTGCTTCGCGGGACTCCAGTTTGGCCTGGCGGGCACGGTAGAGCGACACCAACTTCTGCAGCAGTCGCTCCTCCTCGGGCTCGTCGCTGCTGCTGCTTGGTGCGTCGACCAACGTCAGCCCAGTGAAGGCAAGCACCTCCACGTCAAAGCTTTCTCCTTCGACTGGCGCCCTGGACGTTGACGCCCAGGGGAGGTTGATGAAGATACCAGCGCCAGCCTTCAAGTAGACGCCTGGCTGGGGTTCTTCGGAGCCTGACGCTGCGGCAGCGGCGGGAGGCTCGGCGGTCGGTGTAGCGCCCATTGCTCCTGCAGCCCCAGGGTCGTCAGTACGATCACCGGACCCCTCGTCAGCTGCTGCGGCGGCAGCCTTGGCGGCCTCTTCACCGGCGGGATCATCAGCGCCGGCCGTTTCTTCGGTGGCAGCGGCGTCATCAATAACAACCTCGGTCTCCATCGGCTCCACAGTGGATGGATCTGACGACCGGAAAAGGAAGAAAAGTCAAGCAAATATCCAAAAAGAAGAACCCAAGGGAAGTTTAGAAGCAAGGAGTACCTGTACCAGGCTCGGTAGTTGGGATCTCCGTTGCCAGGGGGTCGCTGGTACTGTCCCTTGCCGGAGACTTCTCCCTTGCCGGGGAGCTCTCCCTCGCCGGAGACTTCTCCCTTGCCGGGGAGCTTTCCCTTGTCGGGGGATTCTCCCTTGCCGGAGAACTCTCCCTTGCCGGGGAGCTTTCCCTTGTCGGGGGATTCTCCCTTGCCGGAGAACTCTCCCTTGGCGATGTAGTCGAAGCAGGTGGCACGTCAGGGGTGGCCTCCAGGCGCTCCTGGTGGAGCTGCTCTACCCCTACACAAGCCAAAGGTCAGATATCAGCAAGCAAATTGTATCCATGCACGCCTAACAGCTGGAAGTAAACCATATACTTACACTGGGGGCTACGCTGGGGGCTTCTCTGAGGAACAGCTGTCGGGTCCGACAAGTTTGTCTCAGGCGCACCCCTTGCTGCCACGGTGGGATCATCCTCGATGACAATCACCGGGACCTTGGCTCTCTTTGCCATTCTCTGGGCCAGCGTATTGAAGACATGCAAGTACAACAAGAATCTTACTCTTCTTCTTCCTCGTCGGAGCTGAGCGCGGAGAAGTCAAAGCCTGGCCCACCTCCGGCGCGAGGAGGCGGAGGAGTAGGATCCCTTGGCCGCTTGGCGGGAGCTGGAGCGGCAGGCCGAGAGGACCCCGCCCCAGTTGTCGCTGCAGCGTGAGGTGTTTCCGCGGCAACAGAACTTGCCGCGATGGAGTGTGTCGTGCGGCGCGGCGGGGGTTGACTCGCCCGCCGCTCCGCTACGTCCCCGGCCTTGCGAAGACGCCTTCTTGATGGAGCCGGGGGCTCTGCTTGTGGAGCCGGGGGCTCTGCTCGTGGAGTCAGGGGCTCTGCTTGCGGCAAACTGCCCGAAGATGAAGAGGAAGAGGAGCCGATCTCCAGCGAGCCGCTCGTGTCCTCGGCGGGCCTACTCGGCCCGACGTCGCGCTCGGTGGACCTCTTCTCGCCGACAAGCTCCTCTCGGTCGGCAAGGCTTGCCGCCTCTGCTGCCTCTGCCTCCTCCACGGTGAACCCAAACTAGCCCGCAGCGGCAGCTGCCGCCGCCTCTTCCATCCTGGTGGCGATGCGCTTGAGCTCATCGTCGGTGGTGTCCCGGGTGAGGCCTTTTTTCTCGTCGGCGTCGACTGGAACTTCTATCAAGTTGTCGAAGAACGCCCGCACGACATCATCCACAGGCTCTATCCAGGCTGGATCAATTCCATGCGAGTCGCACAGCGGCATTATTGCACGGATACGGTCGAGCGCGGAGTTGTTGCACAGCGGGACGACGCCGCTCGACAACCAGAACACTTCGGGATGCTGTGGGTCGTGCTTGAACAGCTCCTGGAGCATCGCGTTGAGCTCTAGGACAGTGAAGTTGAAGTTGAGGCCCGGCCGCAACCTCATAATATCCGCCGCATTCTGGAACTCCCAGGCGGGTCTCCTCCTCTCCTGCAGGGGGGCGATGCGATGGCGGAGGAAATCTGCGCCAACCGCTCCTACAGTAAGCCCGGCAAGCCTGAGGCGTAGGATCCGGGTGACGGCGATCCTTAGTCTGTCATCCTCCGGGGCCAGGCTACTCCAATCACTGCCGCGCAATACTGGGGTTTCGCGCAGAGCAGTAAACGGCTGCGGGTTCTCCTCAATGATCAGACACCAGTCCGCCCTCCACTCCTCCCACTTGCTGCGGAGCTCTCCCCCCAAATAAGCATCCTTCTTGCCAACTTTCGAGATCCAGGCGATTCCGCCGGATAAAGGCTCCCCTTTCTCAACCCGAGGCGAAAAGAAATGGCGGAAAAGAGCTACGTTTGGATGGATCCCGACAAAGTTTTCGCAGAGATGTGCGAAAACTGCCATGGTCAGGACAACATTGGGGGTGAAATCGAGAAGGTGGAGCCCGTAGGTGTTCATGACATCGCAAAAGAATTCTGAAAAGGGCGGGCAGAGCCCGCAGTAGAAGAACAAGGCAAAGAAGGGATACCCAGTGGGATACTAATCCCAAGCAGTGGCTGGGAGTACCTTCATGCGCGGATGCGCTCGCGTCCCCATCGACCAGAAGAGGTAGAAGTCCTCCTTCAGCTCCGCCGCCTCAAGCCTCGGAGGGAAGATTGCCCACTCCTTCCGCAGCGCCGCGAGCCGCTGCGCCTCGGTCGACTTCGCCTTCTCGGCTTTCGGAGCCATGGCGGGAATGGAGAGTGAGGACGGCGACGTTCGTGGTGCTGGTGGCACTGGGGGCGGGGCGCTGCTCTCCTTCGACTTTGGGAAGAAGGGGAGTGGCGGAGATTCTCGAGGAGGGAATAGCAACGGGCAGATGGGAGAACTGCCCCTGTTCCCCCTGCTTATAAGGAGGGAGCGGCGGACGTTTCGCCTTTCTGAATAAAGGAACCACCCACGACCTCTCCCACGACGCCGCAATCGACACGTGCCGTTCGGGGAGGACGCGGTGGATACGGAGCAAGGTGCGACGTGACCCAGGTCGTGCGTGCCCGTGCCCTGTTTTGGGCCTGGCCCAACAGCGCTCGGCACCATGTGTGGCCCAGGCCCGGGTGCTCCTGTCGATGTACTAGAGTAGGGGTACCCTAGTATCCCGAACTTGTGCACGGGCAGCCACAGCACCCCGCGGCAAGGCCTGCCAGGTGATCACCAAGGCCCTCTATGGTTCCTTTGGAGCCATTCAAGAACAAAGTATTTAAGCCAAGGAGACAAGTCCCCGGCAAGAGGAGCATGCCGGGAAGGCCGCTCGAGGCACAAGACCCCGGCAAGAGGAGCTTGCCGGGAAGGCCAACCAGAGCATCTCAAAGAACTTGCCGCGACGCGCCACGCGTCCCGGCAGGACTCGGCGAGCGACAAGCTCCCGAACGCGGCAAGACAACGGCCGCGGCAAGGCATTTGCCACGGCAAGCAACCACTATGTACCTGCGCTCCAGCTCACCCACCTACGTGTCGCTCCGGGACCCTTCCAGGCGTACGTGGCGGGGGGTTGTGCAGCCAGGGGTACACTGTGGCATGCAGCGCTGACAAGATCGCCATCGTGGCGAGCGGTGGCGCCCCTGACGGTCCCTTTTCTGCACCGGCAGGGCGACGTAGATAGGCATTTAATGCCTTTGTCCCCTGCCGTCAGGGTTAGGTATGATACACTGTGTAGGTAGCTGTACCTACCGCAGCATATTTCCATTTTTGCCCTTACCTACGTTGCCACCTGTTGGAGACCCCTTGAACATATAAAAGGAGGCCCATGCACAACGTAGGGGGGATGGCCCCCCGGAGAGCGATCTCTGAGAGGAAAACAGAAGAACGCTCTGTCTCGTGAGCTGCTTGAGGGTACTGTAGCACTCAGCGCTCCCGAGCAAGAGCTCAATACAATCCACAAAGCAGCAGTAGGAGTGTTATCTCTCCGGAGAGCTCCGAAGCTGGGTAAAAAAAACCCATGTGCTTCGCCTCGATCCGCTCTTCGCGCGACCTCCGCCCCCCGCCAAACCGAGAAGGGGCTCCGTCCCCATAGGTGCTCGGGGAGCCAGAAAACCCCGGCAATGATCGTATCATCGCATAAAATAACGAAATCTCCGAGACAGGGTGGGGTTGCAACCGTATCAACCACACAAGACAATATTATGCTAGGGTTCAGAATGCTTGCCTTTAAGTTGTGGAGAGGCAGGGTGCATTCCAAAACTTTTTGAAAGTTTTCTTCTCTCTCCAAAAATCCTATTTTAAGAAAATTTGAAATTAACACATAGTTTCAAAACAGTGCAAAAAAGTTGTTTGAATATTTTTCAGATAAATATGAAAATAAACTAGACAATATTTGGGAAACAACAGAGAAAGAATCAAGTCATTTGGACTTATATTTAAAAAGTTATAGCCAGTCAAAGTTTAGTCAATATTCTATTTTAATTAAAACCAGAAAAAGAAAACGTATCGGGGGGGCTTACGCTTTCTTCTAGCGAAGGCGTATTTGGAGGAATACGCCTCCACTTATAACACGTTGCGGCAGGGCTGGTCACTGACAGTGGGTCCCTTGGGCCCACTGGTCAGGTTTGACCGGTCGCCCGCGCCTCCCTCCTCCTCTGTCCTAGCGGGGGCGGGGCTCCGGCGATCGCCGCCGACGAACGGTGGGTCCCCACGAGGATCCAACGATAGGGATAGATATGCCAGACCTGGGTGGTCCTTCCGGTGGTCGAATGGCTGGAGTGGACGGAGGTAGTCGCCGGCGGCGAGCTCCGCGGCAGAGGAGGCTTCGGGTGGTTTTGGGGGTTTGGGCTGCGGTGGTTTTTGATCTCGTTTGAGACACTGGGTAGCTCCGCATGGTCGAGAGGAGTCGAGTGGTGGTGCTAGATGGACGGGGGAGGCTCTGATTGCGACGCACGGCGCTGGAGCATGGCGGCGGCCGAACCGGCCAGAGTCGAGGAAGAGAGCTTCCCGCCATCGATTGCTGGCCGTGGGGGCTCTAGGGGAGGGGCCTGAGGTCGCCTGAGGGTCTGGATGAGCTCGGGGGCACCTACTTATTGCGTGACTAGGTAGGTTCTACGGCCGTGGATAAGGATGCCGGTGAACCACCGTTCTGTTGCAGCAGGGCGACGTGGTGGAGGCTAGCGGGGTTTGGGAGGGCGAGCGGATGAGGATGGCCTGCTCACAAGGGCGGCTGGCGAACGGAGGAGGCTTGGGCGGCGCCGTCCATGGCAGGGGCGTGTTGTGGACTCCGGCGTGCCGCCAAGAGGCTCTGACAGCGGCGCTGTAGGGCGCCAGGGGTGGCTTGGCGGGTCCTGGCTAGTGGATGAGGACGGGGCGTGGCCCTGCGGGTGAGCGAAAGCCAGGGGCACGACACGGTGTCTCCGCTGCATGCGCGTGCAAAACGTGCGCTCTGGGTGCGCCCAGAGCGCGCACGCTACGTGCTCGACAGAATGCCAGGGTGGTCTAGAGGCCTTGGGTGAGGCTGGCAAATAGCAGATCTAGGTTGGAGGTAGCTAGGAGCTTAGTGGACATGGTTACTGGGTCAGGGGATCAAGATCACATTGCAAACTGAAAGTCATGTCAAAACTGACCATGCACCCAAGGTGTTTGACAGAATGCCATGGGCATCTAGGAAACTCTTGGGGTGGCCAAAAACCCTAGATCATAGTCTCTCTAGGAGTAGGGGATGATGGCAAGGTCATTTGGGCAAAACCAGAAACTTGCTAGTGCAAGTTTTGCAAATCTTCAGTTTTGGACAGAAAGAAAAAGGCCTTATTGCATGCACTTAAAATCCTCCAATGGGTCCACTCTCCTAGACTTAGGGGTTTTGCAGGGTGGTCTATAAGTAGGAAAAAGAATTATGGGTAAAAGAGCTAGTTAGAATGTGGTTGCAGTACAATTCACCAAGCTGGACTAGAATGAAGATGAGGATGATTTACTCAAAATTTTCAAAGAACATCAGTGGATTTTTTCATAAAGTTGAATTATATACTACCACTGACATCCCATAATTTTGGTGGAAGCTTTAAAGAAATATTTAAATAGGTTGTAGTGCAATTTTACAAACTGGACCATATTTGAAAACTTGGGGTAGAGCTCAAAATCTCCAATGAATAAAAGGTGTTTCTACATAAAAATGATTTAAAAACATCACATGACATCCCCAAATTTTGGTTGGAATTTTTAATAAATTTATCAAAGGGTTGTAGTTCAAATGGGACCCTAAAACCATGGGAAACCATTTTCAAAGAAAAGAAGATCAGGAAAATAATTATATAATTAATGGAAAACTTTGTTTTTCCCACTCTAGTTTTGCCAACTTTGCTTATGCCACTCTAGAATTTAACATTTCACTTTTGCCACTCCTAGCTTTTGACAATATATCTCTTTTGCCATTCCGTGGCAAAAGCAAAAATTTTAGAGTGGCAATTATGATACATTGTCAAAAGCTAAGAGTGGCAAAAGTGAAATGAAAAATTATGGTTTTTTCCATGGAATGGCATTTGTGATGTATTGTCAAAAGCTAAGAGTGGCAAAAGTGAGACATGAAATTCTAGAGTGGCATAAGCTAAATTGGCAAAAGTTAGAGTGGCTAAAATAAAGTTTTCCCATAATTAATTCCACTGATAAAATAAAAATTTTCTTGAGAGGGTATATAAGTCCAACAATATATTTTGGAAAGTTTTCCACTTGGGGTAAAAACTCCATAATAACAAAGAAAAGAATGGTTCTGAAATTAGAAGAAAATCCAGAAAAGAAAATTTTAATTTCCTGCCAAAATTTTAATTAATAAAAAAAGGTCAAAATTTTGGGGTGTCACACAACTACGAGTGTATCAAAACATGGGGATGCAATATGCATGATAACATGATGAAATGCAACAACAACAAAAATAGAACACACTACGGCAATGAAGAACATGGAAGGCTTCTGGAGCGTCGGTATCGGGTTGTCACAACAATCCTCCACTTACAAATGGTCTCGTATCGAGATCTAAGGATGGCACCAGAGAGAAGCGGAAGAGGAAAAGGTAAAAAAAAGTTGCTTCTTTGACAAACGAGTGAAAGCACGAACCTTGAGAGGTTGAACACATTGAATGAAAGAAGACAATGGAGATCAACGAAGTTGGAAACACTTTGTTAGAAAAGATGGAATGAAAAAAACACCATGAAAAACTTGGAGATTGCAAAGATATGAATGACGAGCATGATGGACAAGAAAGAACTTGGAACCACTCCTGTTAAAACAAGATAGATAAAGAGTATGAGCGAAAGAATTCAGACAACATTCCGGTTGAAAATGGAAGGATTAGAACATGAACTTGATAAGATGGGATACTCAATGATAACAATAACACAAAGCCTCCGGAACAAATGAAGAATAGAATGATAAGAATGGAGAAGAGGAAACCAACATCTCTTTCAAGGATACGTCAAGCAGACGTATCGAGATCATAGATAGAAGATGCCAAGATGGCGGGTTTTTACAATGTTACAACACAACCCATGGCTACACGAGCCCGAGACCACATGGTAACTACTCGCTACCACTCAACCGATCTAACCTAGTTGGGAGTGATCTTGCCTCCCTCAGCAGGGCCGCAGCCCTCCAGTTCTATCCCTCCCTCTCGATCTGCCGGAGGACCGTGTTCACAGATGGGGAAACTCAGTTGAACACGATGTCGTTCCTGTATTTCCACAATGTCCAGGCCAATAAAGTGATCACTTTCCATGTTTCCTTCCTTTTAGTCTTCTCGATGTTAAGGGAAGTCCACCATCGAACGAGCTCAGCCTCCGGCTCCATAGTCCAGTGAGGCTTTCCCAAGTTGCCCATGATGACGGACCATACTTGTCGAGCGAGAACACATCCAAGGAGCAGGTGATGAATCGTTTTTGGATCCTGATTGCAGAACATGCATGCCGCCGGATGTGGCAATAAACGTCGCTGCAATCTGTCCGCTGTCCAGCATCTTTTCTGTGCCACTATCCAGGAAAAGAAATTGCACGTTGCCGGTGCTCTGGACTTCCAAATCTCCATTGCTCCTGCGGACTCAATACATGCAGCAAAATGAGCTTGATAGGCTGACCGAGCTGAGAACAAGCCATCTCTTTCCCAAGTCAAGACAACTTTGGCGTCAATCCCGTCTACTAGTTCGATACTCGGTAGTCCGTCGACCAATTGTATGAACTATTGTATGGCCTGGGCGTTGATGTTGGGCGATACATCACACAACCATTGCCCTGACTTAGCTTGCCTCACTATCCTGACTTCTTTTGCACTCTTCTTGACGACACCAACTAGGTTTGGCAGGATATCGTGTATGCGTCCCTCTTGAAGCCACCAATCCGTCCAGAATAAGATCGTGGACCCGTCTCCAATGGTGCACTGATAGAGGCAAAGGTGTCCCGATGTTTCGACGAGATGGTGGCTATCGTTTTCTGTGGGAGTCGACCTTGATGATCCGACTACGAACGTGCGAGACATCACGCCTTAGAAATCGCTAAACCAACTTCCAAGGGTTATTGACCACGCCGGAGCATGATCAACCTGAACACGAGGGCATGTTTCCTGCGAGCAAACGAAGAACAAGCAAGAAACTAAGATTGCAATCTGGATATTGTGAATATAAGAGGAAAGCTTTATTAATGAAGGTGGGGTTCTTTGACGCCTTGGTCTGGTCGTTGAACACAAATGAAGTACGCGAAGTTGCAGCTATGGCGAACTTTTAATCTAAACAAAACCCCAAAGTCTAAACGATGCCCTAAGGGCTGTATATATGGAGGAAGAGGGGGGATTTCGTGGCCCTTGGAGGAGGGGTCCGAAACCAGCCCTAACTCTTGTTTCCCCACACATACGGACTCTAAAAACATCCTATACTTAAGTATTTCGAAAATACATGGGCCTGGCCCAATAATAAGGTGATGCAGCACCTAGAATAGCCTCTAGACGAAATTTATGAAGTGGCATCTTGTATATTTCGTCCAAGGTTTCATGCACTCCTTATGGTGGCTTCAAAGTCCTGAAATCATCACTTGTAACTCCGTTCTTGATCCCCTTGCGCATCCCATCAACTCCATGCGTGTTCTTGCTCCAATGTTCATCCTTCTCCAAGCTAGGCCCTTCATTTGTAAGCAAAACAAATGTATCCAATTTAGGCAGCATCATATTCTCATGAACATTAGAATCATTACCAAGAAACGAAAGTACCTGGTAATTTAATTGTCGTGCTCGAGCTCTAGTAATTGGTCCAGTATATGTAACAGTAGGGGTTGTGGGTGTAACAATGGTATTGATGTCCTCATCATCCTCCCCTTCTTGAAATGAAGTCGTCCTCGATGGAAGATCATCTTCCTCACCCAAATAAGGCTTCAAATCTCCAATGTTAAAAGTGGGACTAACCCCAAAATTTGCAGGTAGCTCAAGTTTATATGCATTATCATTTATTTTCTATAACACCTTAAAAGGACCATCAACACGTGGCATTAGCTTTGATTTGCGCAAATTAGGAAATCTATCCTTACACAAATGTAACCAAACAAGATCTCCAGGTGCAAACACAACATGTTTTCTACCCTTATCTCCAGCAAGTTTATATTTAGCATTCATACGCTCAATGTTTTCCTTAGTTAACTCATGAATTTTTAAAATCAATTCAGCACGTTCTTTAGTATCAAAATTAACCTTCTCCGAAGATGGAAGAGGCAACAAATCAATAGGTGCACGAGGTAGGAAACCATACACAATTTCAAAAGGGCACATCTTAGTAGTAGAGTGCAAAGAACGGATATAAGCAAATTCAATATGAGGCAAGCATTCTTCCCACATTTTCTTATTATTCTTCAATAGTAGACAATGTTCTATTGACTACTTCAGTTTGTCCATCAGTTTGGGGGTGACAAGTAGTACTAAAAAGTAGTTTAGTCCCCAACTTAGCCCATAAACATCTCCAAAAGTGGCTAAGGAATTGATTATCACGATTTGAAACAATAGTATTTGGCACACCATGAAGCGAATAATTTCTCGAAAGAACAAATCAGCAACATTAACAGCATCATCGCTTTTATGACATGGTATAAAGTGTCCCATTTTCGAAAATCTATCTACGACAACAAATATGCTATCCCTCCCCTTCTTTGGTCGAGGTAAACCTAAAACAAAGTCCATAGATATATCCTCCCATGGAACACTAGGTACAGGCAAAGGCATATATAAACCATGAGGATTGAGTCGTGACTTAGCTTTTTGACATGTAGTGCAGCGAGCAACAAAACGCTCACCATCCCGTCTCATCTTCGGCCAAAAGAAATGTGTAGCAAGTACATCCTCTGTCTTCTTCACGCCAAAGTGTCCCATTAATCCTCCTCCATGCGCCTCCTGCAACAACAAAAGACGAACGGACCTAGCAGGAATGCATAGCTTATTAGCACGAACACAAAGCCATCATTAATAACGAACTTGTTCCATGTTCTTCCTTCTTTACAATTCTGCATTACATCTTTAAAATCAGCATCATGCACATATTGATCTTTGATGGTCTCCAAACCAAACATTTTGAAGTCAAGTTGTGAAAGCATAGTATAGCGACGAGACAAAGCATCTGCAATAATATTTTCTTTACCCTTCTTGTGTTTAATGTCATAAGGGAAAGTCTCAATGAATTCAACCCATTTAGCATGTCTTCGATTCTATTTAGCTTGACTTTTAATATGTTTCAAAGATTCATGATCAGAATGTATAGCAAATTCTTTGGGCCATAAATAATGTTGCCATGTCTCTAAAGTCCGAACAAAAGCATATAATTCTTTATCATAAGTAGAATAGTTTAGACTAGGCCCAGTCAATTTTTTAGAAAAACATTCAACAGGTTTGCCATCTTGTAATAACACACCTCCTAATCCAATTCCACTAGCATCACATTCAAGCTCAAAAGTCTTATTAAAATCAGGAAGCTGGAGTAAAGGAGCATGTGTCAACTTATCTTTCAATACCGTGAAGGCTTCTTCCTGTGCGGTACCCCAAACAAAAGGCACATCCTTCTTTGTAAGCTCGTTGAGAGGTGCAGCAATGGTGCCGAAATCTCTCACAAAACGCCTATAGAAACCAGCGAGGCCAAGGAAACTCCTCACTTGTGTGACCGTTTTGGGCTGCAGCCAACTGTCAATAGCTTCAATCTTGGCTTTATCAACTTCAATTCCCTGTGGAGTAACAACATAGCCAAGAAAAGATACTCGGTCAGTGCAAAAGGTGCACTTCCCAAGGTTACCAAACAAACATGCATCACGTAGAGCAATAAAAACTGCACACAAATGTTCTTCCAAATATTTTCTATAAATCAGTATATCATCAAAATAGACTACCACAAATCGTCCAATGAAAGCACGTAAAACTTCGTTCATTAGTCTCATGAAAGTACTAGGTGCATTAGTTAACCCAAAGGGCATGACTAACCACTCATATAAACCAAACTTAGTTTTACATGTTGTTTTCCATTCATCTCCCAATTTCATACGAATTTGATGGTATCCACTACGCAAATCAACTTTGGAGAATATTGTAGAGCCACTCAATTCATCAAGCATATCATCTAGCCTAGGAATAGGATGACGATAACGAATAGTAATATTATTAATGCCTCTACAATCAACACACATACGCGATGTACCATCCTTTTTAGGCACTAGTATAATAGGAATAGCACAAGGACTAAGAGATTCGCGTATATAACATTTGTCAAGCAGCTCCTATACTTGACGCATAATCTCCTTTCGTCTCCTCTGGATTGGTACGGTATGGTGCACGGTTGGAGAGCACCTCAAGTACGTGGTCCAGATGCACTTCCCCAGGGAGGCATCGACCAACAACACAGCAGAGTACGAGGGGCTGCTTGCCGGTCTCAGGATCGCGGCGGACCTCAGAATCAAGAAACTCATCGTCAGGGGTGACTTGCAGCTTGTTGTCAAGCAAGTCAACAAGGATTACCAGAGCCCGAGTATGAAGGCCTACGTTGATGAAGTGAGAAAGCTGGAAGAGCGCTTTGACGGTATACAGGCTGAACACGTTCCCCGAGCGGAGAACAACATCACCGATTACCTGTCAAAGCGCGCTTCCCTCAAGCTACCTGTGGAACCAGGTACCTTTGTGCTTCAGCTAACTCAGCCATCCGTTGATCCATCAACAGAGCAGAACAAGAGGAGGAAATCAGGGCCCGGCAAGTACTTTCCCGCCGAGCTCCCCGGAGCCGCCGGCAAGGATGTTGCCGGGAACACTAAGCCCGCCACGGGACGACTGGCTCCGGCGAAGCGTCAAGCTCTTGCTGTCGAGACAGCCGCTCCTCCGGCGGAGGAAATGCCTTTAGTCCTCGTCGTCGAGCCCCAGGCTCCAGCGTGGGCGCAACATACCATCTGATTCCTCCAAACGGGGGAACTTCCTGAGGAGCAAGGAGAAGCGGAAAAAGTAGCCCGTCGCTCTGCCATGTACCAGTTCATCGATGACATCCTGTACAGGAAGAGGCCGAACAGTGTGAAATTGAAGTGTATCCCTCGAGAGGAAGGACTGGAGCTGTTGGCGGAAATACACGGAGGCATATGTGGATCCCACATTGGGTCGAGGGCCCTTGCCGGCAAGGCATTTCGGCAAGGCTTCTTCTGGCCCACCACCCTCCAGGATGCAACGACACTAGTCACCAAGTGTGAAGCATGTCAGTTCCATTCGAAGAAGCTTCATTAGCCAGCTCAAGCCCTTCAAACCATTCCTCTCTCCTGGCCCTTTTCGGTCTGGGGGCTCGACATACTGGGCCCTTTCCCCCGCGCTATCGGGGGCTTTGAGTACTTGTACGTTGCAATCGACAAGTTCACAAAGTGGCCGGAGGTGGAGGCAGTGAGGAAGGTCACAGCTCAGTCAGCCGTCAAATTCTTCAAGGGACTAGTGTGCCGTTTTGGCGTGCCCAACAGGGTCATCACCGACAACGGCACACAGTTCACAAGCCGCACCTTCATGCAATATATCCAAGACCTCGGCAGCAAAGTCTATTTCGCTTCCGTTGCTCACCCGCGGAGCAATGGTCAAGCTGAGAGGGCAAATGCTGAACTACTGCGAGGACTACGGACCAAGACCTTTGACAGGCTGCAGAAGAGCGGAAGGCGCTGGATTGATGAGTTGCCGGCGGTTCTTTGGTCGATTAGGACGACGTCAAATCGAGCCACCGGCCAGACACCCTTTGCCCTGGTATACGGGGCAGAAGCAGTTCTCCCCACTGAACTCATATACGGGTCACCTCGAGTGCTCGCTTATGATGAGCTTGAGCAAGAGCAACTGCGGCAAAATGACGCAATGCTCCTTGAGGAAGATCGTCTTCGGGCGGCTGTGAGAGCAGCAGGCTACCAGCAAGCCTTGCGCGGCTACCATAGCCGCAAGGTCCATGCCCGAAGCCTTGAGGATGGCGAGCTTGTTCTTCGGCGCGTTCAATCGGCCAAGAATTCCAACAAGTTGACGCCAAAGTGGGAAGGCCCTTATCGGGTAATACGAGTCACCAGGCCCGGCGCAGTCCGCCTGGAGACCGAAGATGCCATTCCAGTGAGTAACTCCTGGAACATTGAGCATCTTCGCAAGTTTTACCCGTAAGGCGCGGCTTGCCGGGCCCCCCGACAAGCCACCTTTTGTACAAGCATTGTCGATGCATGTAACCCTTTGTACAAAGCCAGGCGCAGACCCTGAGCATAAATAAATGAAGCGTTGGCGCCCCAAGTTATAGCATGCATGCTAGGTCGAGTCTCGTCCTTGGTTAGGGTTGATAGTGCTTAGTGGCGGCTAACCCCTAGCTTAGAGGTCGAGTGTGCGTCACTTTGCCGTTCTCTTGTCTCCTTTGGTTCGCAGGGCTCGTAGATATCCTTGCCGGATCGCTTGAGGCTAAAAAAAGAGAAAAGGGACGGACCAGCATCTAGACCCCGGCAAGCCAGTATTGCCGGGGGCTGCAAGTACAAAGATTCACCCACGGCGAACCAGAGTTGCCGGGGGCTACAGCTTCAGATAAGTTCTTCATCCCTTATCATACGTTCTTTTATGGACTGAGGTATGTGAAACCTCGTTTCTTCCTAAAAGCCACCGTGCTCCCCTAACTCTAGGCCCCAGGGCTCGTCCCTGGGGCCAGGTTTGGTTGTAGTCGCGGCAGCAAAAGGATGAAACGAGGAGCCTAAACCCGCCTCATCCCTCCCTCCGCCGAAAGCGTGAGAAAGGTCGAGCGACGTGGGAAGACGGCAAGGCCTGCTGCCGGGCAAGGAAGTGTTTATCTTAAAGATATCAAGGATTTACTCCTTGATGTGGGTTCTACCCGCAAACAAATGACCCGGCAAGCATGCCTTTTTCATTAAAAACATTCCACTCAGGTACAGTTCATAGAGAATGGAAAACATGAATGATGGGATTACAAGCTTTAAATTCAGCTAAGGCCCGAAGGCTTACAAACTAAAAAGAGATGAGGTGCCCGTAATCCCTTTCTTGTCCCTCTCCTCAGGAGGCAGGTCAAGGAGGCGAAAATGGCAAAAGAGGCGCCTAGACGGGCTATGGGTGGCAGAAGAGCTCTCCACGCAGCACCTTGCGCGGGTCCCGAAGCATCCGAAGACCTTGACGGAGAGGAGGTCGCCCTCCATCAACTTGAAAAGGAGAGTGAGTCCCTCCGTCAAGCGGTGGATACGAGCAAACGACTTCCATCCCTGTCGGGGGAAATCGGCCTCCACGAGCACCTATGGGGACGGAGCCCCTTTTCGATTCGGCGGGGGGCAGAGGTTGCACAAAGAGCAGATCGAGGCGACACACACACACAACGATTTTACCCAGCTTTGGGCCGCACGGATGCGTAAAACCCTACTGCTACTTGTCTGGTTGATTCGAGTTCTTGCTCTGGAGCGCAAGAAGCTACAGTAAGTTGGAGCTGGACGTAGACGAGGGTCTACTGGGTGTCCTCCTTCGGGGTCTCTGGGGGTCCCTCTTCTACGTGCGCATGGGCCTCCTTTTATATGCTAAGGGGTTTCCCACAGGTAGCGACGCAGGTGAGGGTAAAAATGGCAAGGAACTGTGCGAACAGTGGCCGCACAGTGCTATCGCACCTAACTCTGACGGCGGGGGACAAAGGCATTAAATGCCCGTCTGGATCGCCCGAACAGTACCGAGGCGGACCGTTGGGGGCGCCTCCGCTTGCCACGGGGGCGACTCTGCCAACGTCGCATGCCACCGCGCGCCTCAGGTTGCGCGGCACCCCGCCACGTGCCTCTGGGGAAGCTCCAGAGTGACGCGTGGTCAGGTGAGCTGGAGCGCAGGCCTGAGGTGGTGGTTTGCCGCGGCAAGTGGCTTGCCGCGGTGGTTGTCTTGCCGCACCTGAAAGCTTGCCGCTCGTCAGGCCTTGCCGGGGCGCGCGGCGCGCCGCGGCGGGCTTTTCTTGGGGTGCCTTGGCTTGACCGTCCCGGCGAGCTCCTCCCGCCGGGGCCTTGGTGCTTCGGCTTAGTCGTCCCGGCAAGCTCCTCTTGCCGGGGCCTTGTCGCCTTGGCCCGGCAAGCTCCTCTTGCCGGACCTCGCCTCCTTGGCCCGGCAAGCTCCTCTTGCCGGGGCCTGGTCTTCTAGGCTCGATCACTTGGCCTTCGTCCGGCCCAGAAAGGGCCGTGGAGACTCTTGTCGCTCCCCTGGCAAGCCTTGCCGCGGGACGCTATTACTGCCCGTGCACAAGTTCGGGGTACTAAGGTACCCCTACTTTAGTACACCGACAGGAGCCCCCGGGTCTGGGCCGTACACGGTGTCGAGCGTTGTTGGGCCAGGCCCTAACAGTGCACGGGCACGTGGCCTGAGTCGCGCTGCTCCTTAACTCCGTGCCCGTCGCGCCCTCCCCAAGTGGCGCGCGCTTATCGCGGCGTCGTGGGGGGCGAGGCGTGCGAGGCGTGCGTGACGTGGGTGGCGTGCGCGGGGCTTGAGGCCCGCAGGCATGCATCACGTCGGGCACGATTCCTTTATTTGGAAAGGCGAAACGTCTGCCCCCACTTTCAAGTGGGGGGAGACGTGGAGGCGCGGCTTGGTGAACGAACGGGGTCGAGGCGCGGCTTTCGGGGCGCCCGCCCCCACGATCACGGGGTGGGGAGAGGTCGCCTCATCTGTCGCCTCGGCTGTGCTCGCCCGCCACACGTCCTCCATGCGCTTGGGGTTGCGGTGGTGGAGGCAGGAAACCGGGCCGACGCGGGTCGAAGTAGAGGGTCGGCCCCGTCGCCTGCCCTTCCTCTGCTTTGATTGGTTGGGCGGGGCGGCCGAGCCCCCACTCCGCCCCTTTATAAGGAGCGTAAGGGGGTGATGAGGGTCCGCACTCCTTCCTTCTTTCTTCTCTTAGATCCCTGGTCCCCTCTCCCCAACTGTCATGGAGAAAGGGAACCCTGGTCCTTCTTCGGTGGCGGCAAGGGTTGCCGCCAGGCAGCGCGCCCCTCCTCCCCTTGCACCCATGGTGACGGAGCCAACCGTAAGGGGAAGGGGGAGGGGCGAGGTCGTGGACGAGGCCGTGGACGGGGCCGAGGCGCTCGAGGCGGGCGGGGCGGCGCGCCGGCCTCGCCTCCGCCGGTGGCTCCGTTTCTCCCGGCGATTCATCTCGGGGACGACCCCTGCGAGTTCATCATCAGGATGCGCCGGGCGCCTCGCCGTCGCCTCCGTCTCCCGGCTCCCTTCGTGGACGTCCTGGAAGCGGAGCAACACGAGACGCTGAGACTGCGCATGAGGGGCTGCGGGATCAGTGGTACGCGGGTCCACATCGAATCCCGAGCCCCCGACGTGATGTATCTTGGCCGAGGGTGGAAGTCGTTCGCCCGGATCCACAGCTTGACGGAGGGGTTCACCCTCCATTTTAAGCTGATGGAGGGTGATCTCCTCTCCGTCAAGGTCTTCGGGGACCTCGGCACCCCGGCCCGGTGCTGCGTGGATAACTCCTCCGACAACGAAGGCTCCTCCTCGAGCGAGAGTGACGAGGAGGAGAGCGACAGCGATGACGAGGGGAGCGGTCGCCGGGATGACGGGTCCGACTAGGTGCCGGTCGCAGCTCCGTGTGGCACCGGCGACCCCCATCGTCCGCGTCGCTGGCGCCGTGAACTCCCCGGGGTCGTCTCCTTGGGCGGCTGGCGTAGGGAGGCTGCGGAAGAGGAAGAGGGCGGGCGGCAAGGCTGCTGCCTCGTCTTCCAGCTTCACCCCAGACGCCGTCACCACCCCTGCTCGTGGCGACGACCACCGGGGTGTTCTCTCCGGCCCGGCAAGCTCCTCTTGCTGGGGCTTCGTCTTCTCGGGCGGCCGGAGTGGCGAGGCTGCGGAAGAGGCCGGCGGCAAGGCCGTCAACTCGGAGTACGAGGGCTAGATGCCCTCGACAGCGTGTTGACGTCCCGCAGCCTCCTTTTCGAGCTCCGCTTCCGGCGTCGCCGTCTCCATCCGGCCTCCGGAGCCCCTGGGCGGAGCCCCGGATGCTCTCTTGGCGTCTTCTGCCACCCGTAGCTCGTCTAGGCGCCCCTTTTGCCCTTCTCGCCTCCCTGCCCTATCTCCTGAGGAGAGAGACAAGAAAGGGATCACGGGCACATTATCTCTTTTTATACTGTAAGCCCTCAGGCCTTAATTGTGTTTAAATCTGGTAATCCCATCTTTCATGTTTTTCATTCTCTCTGAGCTGTACCTGAGTGGAATGTTTTTAATGAAAAGGGAGTGTTTGCCGGACCATTTGTCTCGCGGGTACATCCCGCGGCAAGGAGCGAACCCTTTGCATCGTTAAGATAGACACTTCCCCGCCCGGCAACGGACCCCTCCGTCTCCACGCGCCCCTTGGCCCTCCTCGCGCTCTTGGCGGAGGCAGGGAGAAGGCGGGTTCTGGCCCTTCGCTTCCTCCTCTTGCCGCCGCGGCTACTATCAGAAGCGGGCCCCGGGAACGCGCTCCGTGGTTTGTCGCTTAAGAGAGCACGACAGCTTTTAGGAGGAAGCAAGGTTTTCGCATTCCGCAGCTCACGAGAGAATGCATGATAAGGGATGTAAAGACTTATCTGAGGTTGCAACCCCCGGCAACTCTGGCTTGTCGGGGCGCGGGTGCTGGCTCGCCCTTCTCCCCTTCTTCGTCCTTGAGCGGCTCGGCAAGGGTATGCAATTCCTGCGAGCCAAAGGGGAAGGACGGGAAAAAGACGCGGACTCGACCTCTAAGTTAGGGGTTAGCGACTGTTAGGCACTACCAACCCTAACCAAGGACGAGACTCGACTCAGCATGCATGCTAAAACTTGGGGGCGCCAGCGCTTCATTATCTGCTGCCAGGGTCTGCGCCTGGCTTTGTACAAAGGATTACATGCAACTGCGGCAAGACTTTGTACAAAGAGTTGGTTGCCGGACGGGGTCCGACAACCGCGCCTTACGGGTAAAACTTGCGAAGATGCTCAATGTTCCAGGAATTGCTCACCGGAGTACCATCTTCGGTCTCGAGGCAGACGGCGCCGGGCCTCGTGACTCGTTTCACCCGGTAAGGGCCTTCCCACTTCGGCGTCAACTTGTTGTGTATCTTGGCCGACTGAACGCGTCGAAGAACAAGGTCGCCTTCCTCGAGGCTCCTAGCTTTAACTTTGCGGCTATGATAGCGACGCACAGCTTGCTGGTAGCGAGCGGATCGCACAGCAGCCTGGAGACGATCCTCCTCGAGGAGCAGTGCGTCATCTTCACGCGACCGCTCTTGCTCAAGCTCATCATAAGCGAGCACTCGAGGTGACCCGTATACGAGTTCCGTGGGGGTAACTGCTTCTGCTCCATAGACTAGAGCAAATGGTGTCTGGCCGGTGGCTCGATTTGGCGTCGTTCTGACCGACCAAAGAACCGCCGGCAGCTCCTCGATCCAGTTCCGTCCGCGCTTGAGCAGCCTGTCAAAACTTCTGGTCTTGAGCCCGCGCAGTACCTCGGCGTTGGCCCTTTCCGCTTGACCGTTGCTCCGGGGATGAGCAATAGAAGCGAAGCAGACCTTGGTGCCGAGGTCTTGGGTGTACTGCATGAAAGCGTGGCTTGTGAACTGCGTACCGTTGTCGGTGATGATCCTGTTGGGGACCCCGAAGCGGCAAACAATCGACCTGAAGAATTTGATCGCGGACTGGGCTGTCACCTTCCTCACCGGTTCCACTTCTGGCCACTTTGTGAACTTGTCGATGGCAACGAACAAGTACTCAAAGCCCCCGACGGCTCGGGGGAAGGGGCCGAGGATATCGAGCCCCCAGGCCGAGAAGGGCCAGGACAAAGGGATCGTCTGGAGAGCTTGAGCTGGCTGGTGTATCTTCTTGGAATGGAACTGGCACGCTTCACACTTGGTTACTTGTGCAGTTGCATCCTGGAGGGCTGTTGGCCAGAAGAAACCTTGCCGGAACGCTTTGCCGGCAAGTGCTCTGGCGCCAATGTGGTGTCCACATATGCCTCCGTGTATCTCCGCCAACAGCTCCTGTCCGTCTTCCCGGTGAATGCACTTCAATTTCACCCCATTGCGTCCTCTTCTGTACAGTGCGCCATCGACGAACTGGTACATACTGGACTGCCGGGCTACTCTTTCCGCTTCTTCTTGTGTTTACCGGCGGGGCTCGATGGTGCGTCCTCAACGGCAGCGCAGCGCTCCGAAGAGGCGCGCTTGCCGGAGTGGGCGCCAGAGCATTCGCCGGGCTTGGCCTTCTTGCCGGGAGAGCTCGATGGCACGTCCTCGACGGCAGCGCAGCACTCCGAGGAGGCGCGATCGCCGGAGTGGGCGCCAGAGCACTTGCCGGGCTTGGTCTTCTTGCCGGCGGGGCTTGATGGCACGTCCTCGACGGCAGCGCAGCACTCCGAAGGGGCACGCTTGCCGGAGTGGGCGCCAGAGCACTTGCCGGGCTTGGCTTTCTTGCCGGGAGAGCTCGATGGCACGTCCTCGACGGTAGCGCAGCACTCCGAGGAGGCGCGCTCGCCGGAGTGGGCGCCAGAGCACTTGCCCGGCTTGGTCTTCTTGCCGGCGGGGCTCGATGGCACGTCCTCGACGGCAGCGCAGCACTCCGAAGAGGCGCGCTTGCCGGAGTGGGCGCCAGAACACTCGCCGGGCTTGGTCTTCTTGCCAGCGGGGCTCGATGGCACGTCCTCGACGGCAGCGCAGCACTCCGAAGAGGCATGCTTGCCGGAGTGGGCGCCAGAGCACTTGCCGGACTTCTTCTTTCCCCCGGAAGCTCCAGCGGCAAGTGGGCCGCGGGCCGTTGCTGCTGTTGCGTCCCGGTATATTTGGTCGGCGCAGATAAGGGCATCCTTCTTGTCGCCGGGGACAGAAACGACGCTTATCGGGCCAGGCATCTTGAGCATGTTATACGCGTAGTGAGAGGCCGCCATGAACTTGGCGAGCGCTGGTCGGCCGAGGATCCCGTTGTAAGGCAACGGAAAGTCGGCGGCGTCAAAGGTGACCTTCTCAGTCCTGAAATTCAGCTCGCTGCCAAATGTTACCGGCAGCGTGATCTTTCCCTTCGGCTTGCTCCTTCCCGGGTTGATTCCTTGGAATGTGCCGGTTTCTTCGAGCTCGCTGTCGGGAACTTGGAGTCTCTGGAGAACAGCAGAGGAGATCAGATTCAAGCCGGCCCCGCCGTCAACTAGCATCTTAGTGACCTTGAGGTTGCGGACCGTTGGGGAAACCAACATCGGCAAGCACCCGACCGCGGTTGTGCGATCAGGGTGGTCCTCAATGTCGAAGATGATAGGCATGCTGGACCATCTCAGGGGTCTGCGTGACTCGACGGGTGGCTCCGTTGCATTGACCTCCCACACACACCGTTTAAGCTGGTGGTGGGAAGCGTGCAGGGAGGCACCGCCGTCCACACACAAGACCTCAGTGGCTTTCTGAAACTCCTGCTCGCTGGTCTCGGGGTCTTCCATGTCTTCGTCGTCGTCATCGTCTTCGTCCTTGTCGCGTCCCTGGGGAGGTCTGTCTGCTTGCCGCTGCTTGTCCTTGCCGCGGCGCTCCCCCGGGCCGGGACGCTTCGTGCCGGATCCCCCGCCGCCTGCTTGGGCTCTCTCCTTGTCGCGTCGTGCGTACTCGGCCTTCTGCAGCTTGACGAGTCGCTCGACTTGCTTGCAACTCTGGAGGTCGTGGCCCCTGGTACGGTGGATCTTGCAGTACTTCTTGTCAGTACCGTCTCGCTTATCGGCAGCAGCCACCGCCCGGCAGTTGGCGCACCCGACAACCTCCTTGCCGGGGCCTCCCGCCTGGGCTTTCTTGGTGGAGCCCTCGCTGCTGGACTTCTCGACAACCAGCACCTCTGGGTTTTTCTTCTTTTTGCCGTTCCGCCGCCGGCCTCTCCTTGCCGGGGCGGTACCTTCACTGTCGGATTCTCCTTCTCCAACACTTTCTCCGGGGAGCTTCCTCCCCTCCTCAGCGCGTGCACACTTGTCGGCCAGGGCGTAAAGCTCGCTGACCTCCTTGATTTTGCACATCGCCATCTCCTCCCGCATCCTGCGGTTGCGCACGTTCTGGTGGAACGCGCTGATCACCGCGGCGGGGTGGACGTCTGGGATGTTGTAGTGCACACGGCTGAACCTCTGGATGAACTTGCGCAAGGGCTCCCCCTCCTTCTGAACAAGCAGATGAAGGTCGCTTGCCTGGCCATGGGGTTTGTGGCCGCCCGTGAAGGCGCCAACGAACTGATGGCATAGATCTGGCCAGGAGGAGATGGAGCCGTCCGGCAAGTGCATGAGCCAGGATCTGACGTTGGGCTTGAGTACCAGCGGGAAGTAGTTGGCAAGGATCTTGTCGTCCCGTCCCCTGGCAGCCTGCACCGCAATGGTGTAGATGCTGAGGAACTCCGACGGGTGCGACTTGCCGTCGTACTTCTCGGGCACGTCGGGCTTGAAGTTCTTCGTGTTGGGCCACTGGACTTGCCGCAGCTCGCGGGTGAACACGGGGCAGCCTACCGAATACGGCAGTTCGCCTGGTTCCCCCGGTGCGTGCATGTTTCCAGAGGGCTCAACGCGCTGGTCTGATTGACGCCGCGCCTCTCTTCTGCGCTCGATGCGGGTTCGAGCGTCTTCTTCCCTTCGTTCGTGAAGGACTTGGCGTTGGTCGCGGCGAGTTCGCGGGTTCGACGACGCGGTGGAGTCGTTGTCGAGGCGAGCCCGGCGAGTCGGCGACCGCGGCTTCTGGGGCGGGGAGTGCACGGTGGTCGCACCCCCGCCATTCTTGGCGCCATCGGTTCTCGCCTGGGTGACTGGCCGCGGCTGCGACGCGCTGTGCTGCCGCGGAGTGTCGCCGTTGGCGAAACCGATGAGGCTCTGGATGGTTGCCCTCCAGTCGTCGAGCTTGTCCGCCGCCGGAGGGTAGTCTAGGAGTAGCTGAGCTCGCGCGAGAGCTTCCGCTGGGGTGGCGGGCAGAGGCGGCGAACGGCGCGAGGAGCGGGATGTGCTTGAACTCCTAACTATGTTAGAAGGAGCAGCACCCGGTCCAGGCAGCCGCGCGACGCTCGTTCCGGCACGCTGGATCGCATGCTGGTCCTGAGCGCCTTGGGACCCACCAGCACGGTCTGGGTCCAGCGAGCGTATGGTACCATGGGTACCATGACGCTGCTGGTTTCGCGCCTCCTGAGAGGGGCGCGGGGCGAGCTCGGACGTCGCGGGACCAAGAACTGGTTCGACGGTGCCCGTTCCTCCGCCGGCGTCCTCCCCACCACCCGTCTGCTCCATGGGCGGTGGGTTCGACGCCGACGGACCGGTCACCTCCGGAGCTTTCTTCTTCGATGCCATGCAGGCGCAAACAATGAGAGTCTGGCTCGCGCGGACGCCGGATCTGGTTCACACAACCTCGACGCACCCCCTACCTGGCGCGCCAAAGATGTCGGGGGAAATCGGCCTCCACGAGCACCTATGGGGACGGAGCCCCTTTTCGGTTCGGCGGGGGGCGGAGGTTGCAGAAAGAGTAGATCGAGGCGACACACACACACAACGATTTTACCCAGCTTCGGGCCGCACGGATGTGTAAAACCCTACTGCTACTTGTCTGGTTGATTCGAGTTCTTGCTCTGGAGCGCAAGAAGCTACAGTAAGTTGGAGCTGGACGTAGACGAGGGTCTACAGGGTGTCCTCCTTCGGGGTCCCTCTGGGGGTCCCTCTTCTACGTGTGCATGGGCCTCCTTTTATATGCTAAGGGGTTTCCCACAGGTAGCGACGCAGGTGAGGGTGAAAATGGCAAGGAACTGTGCGAACAGTGGCCGCACAGTGCTATCGCACCTAACTCTGACGGCGGGGGACAAAGGCATTAAATGCCCGTCTGGATCGCCCGAACAGTACCGAGGCGGACCGTTGGGGGCGCCTCCGCTTGCCACGGGGGCGACTCTGCCAACGTCGCATGCCACCGCGCGCCTCAGGTTGCGCGGCGCCCCGCCACGTGCCTCTGGGGAAGCTCCAGAGTGACGCGTGGTCAGGTGAGCTGGAGCGCAGGCCTGAGGTGGTGGTTTGCCGCGGCAAGTGGCTTGCCGCGGTGGTTGTCTTGCCGCACCTGAAAGTTTGCCGCTCGTCAGGCCTTGCCGGGGCGTGCGGCGCGCCACAGCGGGCTTTTCTTGGGGTGCCTTGGCTTGGCCGTCCCGGCGAGCTCCTCCCGCCGGGGCCTTGGTGCTTCGGCTTAGTCATCCCGGCAAGCTCCTCTTGCCGGGGCCTTGTCGCCTTGGCCCAGCAAGCTCCTCTTGCCGGACCTCGCCTCCTTGGCCCGACAAGCTCCTCTTGCCGGGGCCTGGTCTTCTAGGCTCGATCACTTGGCCTTCGTCCGGCCCAGAAAGGGCCGTGGAGACTCTTGTCGCTCCCCTGGCAAGCCTTGCAGCGGGACGCTACTACTGCCCGTGCACAAGTTCAGGGTACTAAGGTACCCCTACTTTAGTACACCGACAATCCCCGACGAAGATACATCACGTGAGGGGCTGGGAAGTCAACGCGATCCCGCGTGCCACTGATCCCGCAGCCCCTCATGTGCAGACGCAGCGATTTCGGCGGATCCAGCTCCATCTCTCGCGCAAATGGAGTCGGGAGACGAAGGCGACGGCGAGGCGGCCGGCGCAGCCTGACGAAGAACTCGCATGGGTCATCTCCGACGTGGCCCTCCATGGGGAGGGGAACTGCTGACGGAGGCGAAGCCGGTGCGCCGCCCCGTCCTCCTCTTCCCCGAGCACCTCGGCCTTGCCCACGGCCTCGCCCTCTCCCCCTTCCCCTTGCAGCTGGCTCAGCCACTGCAGGTGCAGGAGGAGGAGGGACGCGTTATCGAGCGGCGACCCTTGTCGCCACCGTCGAAGGACCAGGATTCCCTCTCTCCCGTAACTCTCAGGATTTCCCTGTCATCCAATATGCTGATGATACTCTTGTTATTCTGCAAACTTGTCCAACTCAGTTGCAACAAATCCAAAATCTACTGCTACACTTCGCAGCTTTCACTGGCTTAAGGATAAATTTTGCAAAGTCTGCTATGTATCCAATCAATGTGGGGCAAGACAAGCTGACCCAGTTGGCTGCTATCCTGGGCTGCACTATTGGCTCTTTTCCTTTTCCTTATTTGGGACTGCCTCTAGGCACCAAAAAGCCAAAAGTGGATGATTTCTTCCCCATGCTGCAGCGAATTGAAAGAAGGCTCACTGGCTGCTCTACTTTGCTGTCTAGAGGAGAAAAACTTTCTCTTATTAAAAGTGTTTTCACTAGCCTGCCAACTTTCTTCATGTGCTCCCTTGAGCTGCCTGTCACAGTGGTGGATCAAGTAAAATCATACATAAGGCATTGCTTTTGGAGGAAATATGGTCAGGAAGGGGCTGGTCCTGCCCTCATTGCTTGGGACACAGTTTGCAAACCAAAACAACAAGGTGGTTTGGGGGTCCTGGACATAGCAACTCACAACAAAGCTCTACTTCTAAAACACCTCCACAAATTCATGAACAAGAGTGATGTTCCTTGGGTTCACTTGATTTGGGAAACATACTATAGCAACAGAGTCCCAACCAGCAGACCTGTTGGCTCTTTCTGGTGGAAATCCATCATTAAGTTTCTTCCGACTTTCAAGGAAATGGCACACTGCTCTGTAGGACAAGGATCTTCAGTTCTGTTTTGGCATGATAGTTGGGGCCATGTTCCTCTTAAACTACAATTCCCTCATATGTTTTCCTTTGCAAAGGATGAATTGCTATCCATCCAAGAGGCCTCTCACTCCAGCTCCTTCCAAGATCTTTTTCATCTGCCTCTGTCCAATCTAGCCTTTGCACAGTTTCATCAAGCACAAACATGTTTAGCGCAAGCTAATCTCCGAGGACATGCTGATCAATGGAAATACATTTGGAACTCGGCCACATTTTCCCCTTCAAAAGCCTATAATTTTCTCATTAAAGGGGAGGAGGCTCATCCTATTTTCAAGAAGATTTGGGCTACTGCTGTTATGTTAAGATATAAAATCTTCTTCTGGCTGCTACTGCATGATCGAGTTAACACAAGAGGTCTTCTACACAGGAAATCTTTCCACCTCCCATCTTATATGTGTGAGTTCTGTTCTGACCAAGTTGAAGAAACGGCTATGCACTTGTTTTGGGACCGCCCCTTTGCTCTACGGTGCTGGGACATGTTTTTCCCACACAAACATAGAGACACAAGTGTTCTTTCTGAGATTCTTTTAGCTCTGAATCATTTACCAAAGGAAGTTGGTCTGAACTTTATCATCATGGCTTGCTAGCAAATTTGGATGCAAAGGAATGGCAAGATTTTCAGACATATTACTCCCAATGTCATGACATGGAAAGTGCTCCTCAAGAAAGATCTACTTCTTAAGCACAGGATCAAGTTGAAACATAAGCAATCCTTTTCAGACTGGATTGACGCGCACTTCTAACCTCAATATTTGTTCCCATGATGTTTCCCAAGATAGGCATTGGTTAGCTTAGCTACTTTTCCTTTTCACATGTTGCTGTAAATATTTATTTTTATCAATATAATTACCGTAGAACAATAGTTCTACGGTCTCTTCCTAAAAAAAACACTGGCGGGAATACATATCTCATTACCTTCCAGCTTCCACGTTTCTCTGAGAGAGAGAAAATCAAGGTTCAATGGACAACACATGATGGTCACATGCTCTGAACATCAGGACTACCCTCTTACAATTAGTAGCTTCCCAATACACTCTCACGATGCAACTCGGACAACTCTGTCATTGGGAAAATACAATAGTCCAACCCATGCGTTGTGCAGCCAACTGTAACTCCTTCAGACTACCACAAATTACTTTACTTACTGATTTTTCATTTGGTTTTTGGCACCAAAAGAGAAGTAAAGCAAATACCATTAGAATTTCAGTAAGAGCTCAGTAGAGTACTACATATATTTCTCAGGCAACAAACAGAAAAGGTTTAGAGATCTTCTTTCCAAATAATGTGAAGGATTGCCATATTGTAACAAAAAAACAGAAAGTATGAACAGGAAATACAGCAACTACCATGTTGTAATCAAGTTGTTTATGCCATGAATATTTTTGCATTATTCTATGCTCATGGAAATACTCTCTACACACATTGGTATTCTGCTATCTCTTTGGAAATGTTTTCTGTACTTTGTATTGTCTACAGTTGCTTCTGGATCATGATTCGCCCCTGCATGAACTAATCTTCAGTGGCCAGCTCATTGCTACAAGTCAGTCTATCTCCGCGACATGGCGGGGGTGAGAGGACAGTTCCATATTTTGGCTGTGGCATGTACAGTTCCACCATACCTTTAATCTGTGGAAACTCCTAACTCAGCACACAAATAAGAAAGTGAGCAATCAGAAACTAAACAGGTCAGAATAAGTGAGTTTGCAGTCACCCTTATTTTGGCAAGGCAAAGATTTGTGAAATACTCTCAAGTTTCTTGTGAGCATATGGAATAGAAGAATCTGAATCCTCACACTGAAGTTTGATGTTGACCTGAATATATATGCAACGATGAGCACTGCACTATATTTGCCAGTCCCCACTGCAATCAAATTGTCAACATTCATACACCAGTGCATGTACAATTTCAGATTTTGTAAGGAAATCGTAGAATGTGTTGGCATGAATCCTGCTAGCCCTGTTGCCTTGAAGCTCCTGAACCAAGAAACAAATATCAATTCACGGTTTACCGATCCAGACCAAAACCATAAAATGAGCCATTCTAATCGTGCTATGCAATCCTAATCTTCCTCTGCAAGTAGCAAGCTGCTTCCTCTGCCTGCAACTGCCTGCTTCCTCCGCTAATAGAGTGTGCAGGTCACACCACTCACACACGGCCGGCGACGGGAGCACAACACGGACGGCGTGGATGACTGAAGATCCATCCGTGGCAGAGCAAGCTGGAAATGAAATCGATCCCGGAGGAAGAGTTGGCTTTTGACCATGGCCATGAAATGCAGCACGGACAACACCTAGTACCATCCATCCATGATGGTTGTTTCATGCAGTTTAGCTAAGGACTAACATGTCATTATATAACAGAAAACTTTGGCGCATGTCACTTAGCTTGGGCAGGCAACATACCTCGTCCTCGTGGCTAGCCCAAACAAACTGAGCCTCAAGTCAGTACCTGCACATTTTACAGTATTCATGAAAAGAAAAAATAAACACAATTGCAAACCAGCAAAATCAAAACACAAACAAAACATCAAATTTCAGCAATTACTCGCCTTCTTTCACCAAACCTAGAAGAACTGGCAAGTAGTCCTCTAGCGGCCACATGAGATTAGTCGTGCTAGATTTTTCATAGAGCCGTGAAAGAGTAAATAAAACCGAGTGTCAGTTTAGTACAGAGAATCCTAAAATGCAAGAAAGGAGTGATTGACAATGGACGAAGCAATTGCCATCCCAATAGCCGCAAATCTCACACAGGCGGACACATTAGACAATCCCATGTCCTAGCAGGAGCAAACACACGCAATCTGGCAGAATACCCATTCTAATCACCATGAATAGCAACAGATGTAAGATCACGGCCGTGACGAGAGCCAAGAAGCGGCATCATCGACAGGGAGCACCATGTAAGCCCGTTCTAATCACACCCAGTGCACCAAGAACATGGACGTAGCGAACCAAAATCCCACTCACACGCAGAACACCAAAATTGGCAACGACAGAGCTAGCTAGCCCCCACCCCAGCGTTTACCGTGTCCTCCGCCAGCCACTCCCCAACATCCAAGCCCTTGACCCTCCGTCACGTGGGAGTAATCCCCGTTCTAGTGTGGCGGCGCGGAGGGGATCAGGCGGCCGCCCGTGGTGGGGACGGAAATTCTGCCGGAAGCTTTAGCAGGGCTACGCTTGATGTGCCTCCCACCCCGTGTTGCACCGCGCCGCCCCGTCCACATACCCACCATCGCCCCCCATCTCCATTAATTCTGTCCGAGTGGCAGCCCAAAAACACATGTGCGCCTCCATCCTCTCCAATGCTTCCGGTGGAGGTCGGGGCGTACGACGAGCAGGGGATGGACGGGTAGATCCGGCGCGTCCCCACCAGGGCGAGCTCGTCCCCCACCGCGGCCGACGCGACACCGGATCGAGCGTCGCCCGGGGTCGGGCACCTCTGGCGGCTGAGATCGGGAGGAGAGGGCGAGCACGGATAGAAGAGATGTTTCCTTTCTTTTTTTACAGCTCGTGCACTTTAAATAGGACCGAGGGTTCGAAACGTTTTCTGACTTAACAAAGAACTGCGAGTTGAATACTAAAAAATACAGGGACTTTTCTGAAAAAGTGTCGCGATGGTGAACCCGAAGACTCAATCCGTGCTTTATTATTTACTAGAAAAAGGGCCCGTGCGTTGCAACGGAATAAAAATTCTGTCAAAATCTGCACCGTGTCATGGTATCGATCAAAATGCAATGGTACCAAATAGGCTCGTAGTTGCAGCGGTAATAAAAGTTAACGTGCATTCGAACTTAGTGAGAGTTGTATGTGCCTCAACACTTTGGTTCTAGGTTCTGCACATGTCATCACATTTAATGTTATTACTTCACATGTCCGTTATTTATTATTAGGCTGGGAGTAATTTAATATGCTAGTGCGTGTTAATCCGAGTGTGTTACCAATATATTATTATGCACAATCTATAATCCTATTTTAATTACAATTCACACCACCATGATATCTCTTAGACGACATTCAGATATAGGGAGGAAAAAAAAGAAAAGCATGTGTTGCACATGTCTCATTTGTTAATCGAGTCAATGCAGTTTTCCCCTTCACATAGCTATCCACCTCATGCACTTGTCGTTCCTTATCTATCCCCACGCGCCTTGTCACTGCAGTCGGCTCGCCGACATCAACGACCACTGCTGCAATCCATTATCGTTGTAGCCAGCATATTGCTGAAGCCAACTCGCCGTCAGCCACCACCCCGGTCACCGCTGCTGCATCCCCCGTCACTTTAGCCAGCTCGCCGTTGACCACCTTTGCTGCAATATCCCATCACAGCAGCCGGCTCGTCTTGCTTGTCGCTGGCCTTGGGAAATCCCCCGTCATAGCTTTTTCAGACACCATTGCAGCATCGTAGGCCCGCAGGATGGTGCTCCTCGCAACACCAGCGACGTTCGTGTTCTGGAGGGAACCGGCTCCTCTAACTTAGCTTCTGCTAAGTTAGGGAAACAGTACCCTAACTTAGTATGTGAATCGATGGATGAAAAATAGATGGCCAGGATGCTCTACTATTCACAAGGTCGGTACCATATTGTTTAGATGAGTACTGTAGCTAAAATTACTATTGAGTTACCTGTAGCAACTGCCACTATTTGACACTGTAACGCTAGGTCTCAACCATTTATTCTAGATCCAATGGATGAAACATGGCTAAGTTAGGATCCTAACTTCGCAAGAGCTAAGTTAGAGGATCCGGAGGAGCTTCAGTGCAAGACTGGTGGTGCACGACCTGAATTCTTTTCCCACTTTTATGTCAGAGTCCGTCTAGTAAAATGTAAGTATTGTACTGTTTTTTTAAGACCTCTATGTAACTTGTATCACCACCATCATAATCTAATGCAGCTTTCGGGGCACTTTTCCTGTTCAAAAGAAAACTTGTGTGTCACATGATGTGTATAGGTGCCATGGAGGAGAGATAAGGTCGTGTGTGGATGGGGATCGATGGAAACAAACGACTGGACCAGAAGAGAGATGAGGTAGCGGTGCGTGGGACATAGTTGTGGACGCGTGTGCCCACTGTTTACAGCAGGCTGCATTAGATCAAAATTTCCCCATCTTTCTTTAGTGAAGTCTCCCTCTCCTCCCGGATTCCACCATGCCTGGATCCACAAAGTAGGCTAATCCCAGACGCCCTCTCCCGCAGCTCGAACCCTGGTGGGTCGAGTCAAACCCCCCGGCAGCGATCTGTTCGAGCAGGATGCACCATTGTCGTACTCTCTCAACTCTTCGTCCCTCCCTCCTCTCTATCTCATCAACAACATCAGGAACATCAAGACTTGAGGAATATACTGATGGTCAGGTAGTCCATAGGTGAGCCCCAAATATCTTTTCCCTTCAGAAATAGTATTTATTTTCAAAAAAAAATAACAAATCTTTCCAATATTTCATTCACACATATTTTTTTGCGGGGGCATTCACACATCTTTTATGTACTGTAACTACTAATATTCATAATTAAGATTAAGCTATGGTAGGCTTAAACAGCAGCCAAGTAGTACTACCTCCGTTTCAGTTTACAAGTCCTACGCGTATACCTAGGTTGCCAATTTTATCACCCTAATATAAACTTATAACACAAAAATTATATCGTTTGAAAATAGAACATCTGAAGTTTATATTGGTATATTTATTGTAATATATGACTTGCATTAGGATGGTCAAATTGATGACCTAAGGATACACCCACGCCCTGTAAACTGAAAGAGAGGTAGTAGTAAATTGTATGCTATCAGAGATCTAGCTCTACGCAAAAAGAAAAAGGAGAACGACTTCTAGCAGCAGCGACATCGCATCATCTAGAAAAAGCAGTAGCGACAAGCACTCAATCCCACCGAGAGTCTTATCTTGTCCACACATCCACCCAGAGCTCTGCCGACCAGCACCACCAGATCTCCTCCCGCGCCTCCGCCACAGGCCCATCCAGCCCTCGCGCGCGCAGGCCTGCCACCAGCCAGGAGCCCATACACAAGCCAGCCGCGCTGCACAACGCTGCCGCCCGTACGCCGCCGCCAGCACCAACCACGCTGGAGCAAGGAGCTCCCCTCGACCCCGGGCACCTGCCTCCCGTCCGGCGACCGGCCACTGCTCCGCTGACCTTCTCCCTCTCCATTACTTCCCCTTCTGGATCTCTCCCTCACCTCTCACCTCCCCGTATCTTTTCTTTACGGGGAGCATCACAACCGCGCCATGGACCTCCGACCCCGACGACCAAGCTCCAGATGCTGTTCAGCGCTAGATCCGCGCCGCCGCACCTTCTCCGACCGTGTTGGGAGCCGCCGTCAGGAGCACCCGCGCCAAGTCCCGCTCGATACCAGCGCCACTCCTCCACCGCAGGCCACGACGGCCGCCACATTATCGCTCCGGCGGCCCACGATTCTGTTCTGCTTCCCCGAGGCAAGGGCGATTACTGATGTACTACTCGTCCCGGCGGCCCCCCGTTTGTTCCAGCCGCACCCAAGGGGATCCGTTCCTCTTCCTCGAGGTGGCCTGATCTCTTTCTTATTCTCTTGATCAGCCATCTCTGCTTAAGCCCCTCTCTCACCTCATCTCGCTTTGTTATTCGGCTTGTGGATTGTTACTTTTGAACATATATAAATTTGTAGGATTTGATACAAAGTGCGAGGTAGGACTAATAGTTAATTTAAAGACTGTAGAAGATGTGGGGAAGTACTGATGCACCGGCGGCGCGTATTGGCGTGGGGGTGGGCCGACGACACACAGCGGCGTGGGGGTAGGCCGGCGGCGCGTGTTGTGACCGGCGGCATGACGTTGAGATGGGATTGGTTTTTTAGGGGATTGGGAGGCAGGGATGTGCGGGTGGGTGGGTCATTTCTTTTTCTCTCTTGGCAGTACCGCTTTGGGTTGACTTATAATTGTACTTCGGGTTGAATACCCAAAACAGCAGGGGGTTTTCTATTAGAACGCCGACTCGTTTCGTCCCGAAAGGTGGGACGTTCCCTACCGAAACCATCATGCTTGTTGTGAGAAGCTCTGCTTTGTGAGAAGCATATACCAAAACCTGCCCTACAGGGACAAAATTTTTACTACGGTGGGATGTTCCGTGTTAGGGATCCAGCAGTGTGTTTTTTCCTTCTCCAACTTCCTCTGCATCATCTTGGAAACGATCGGTTCGTTCGTTTTATGAAGCATGATGAGGGAGAGGGTTTTTGATGTGCTCAGGGTTTTCGTCAAGGTCTGATTATGATGCTAGGCATTCCCTTAGATCTTCGAAACACTGAAAATATCAGAGCTGCAGTGAACACTTTGGCAATTTCATCATTGGAATAGTCAGGATCCTTATTTGGTCAGGACACTTGTTTTTGCATCTTTTCCTGAGGATGCGCTGGTCCCACGTGATGTTGTTTTCAGTGATTATGCTTGGGGGGGGCAAGAGTGTCTTGGACTTCTCATATTTATGTACTTGGTGCGAACTTTGCTGATCACATGCCACATGATGAAGATTGGATGCCAATCAATGGAAATCCACACCCCCTGCCTGGTGTGCATTTCCCTGAGCTCCCAACTTTCGTTCTGCCTCCATACCCTCCTCCTGAACAGCCAGACATGAGAGACAACAACCGGGGCAATGATGTCTGGGGGGAGGATGATGAGGTGGCTCATGATGATGTGGAGGTGGATCAAGATTCCATGGTTCTTGACCTCTCTGATGATCTATCTGTGTCTGCGGAGCAACACATTCAGCCAAACTTTGTGCTTGTTTTTGATGTGGAACAATAAGTTGAGCCTGAAGTTGTTCATGAGCAACCTGTAGTTGTGGAGCCTGTTTACAATCCTGATAACTGGGCCATGCTGGGTTATCACCCTCCTGTACCTATTCAGAATCTGGTTGAGATTTCTTCTATGGATGAGGCTCCACTGATGATTGCCTCCAATGATGCTGGTAAAGTTTTCTGTGGGCCTAAGTTGCCACTAGAAATGGTATTCAGAAGGAATTTTGAGGCCATCCTACAGTCTGACACCATCTTTGAGCTCCCTAAGTCCATACAGGTGCTGCCACTTCAGTCTGCTGTGCTTTCCAAGAGAAGCTGGGACATGGCCTTTGATGTGCCAAGATTGACATATGGCTCTTCTGATCAGGAGCATAGACCAGTGGCAAGGGCTCTTTTGCCTGCTTTGATTACTGAATCTTTTGTTGGTGGGTCACAACAGTCTTTTGAATTGAATGAGCTCATGTCCTCTTCTGTAGTAACTGATGTTAGTTCTACAAAGGAGCAGAGAAAGATCAGAAGGCCTAGGAAGACATTGGCTCCAACTCCTATTGTGGAGACTTCAGTTAGAAAGTGCACTCGTGGGTCTTTGCAGAGAGATGGATTCAAACCAATCTTTCAGGAGATACCTATGCAGTCCAAGAGGAGGAAGCCTAAGTCCAAGCCTTTCTATGCTACAGTGTATGAGAACATGCAGGAGGAGCCAGTTAATGATCTTCCACCTCCAACTCCTATCGGCAAGCTACAACAGATTGGCCATGATCTTGGCATTGCTGATGACCAAATCACTGTGGACAAGTTTATGGCTGATCCTTCTACTCCCACTAACAATGATGCTAATGTGTAGTTACCAGCTAGTTAGAGGGGGGTGCAAGTGTCTTCTTTTGTTCTTCAGTTGACAGGGCTTTGGACTTCTGTTGGTCCCTATAATAATCTATGTGTGTCATGCTGGACATATGTTACTGTTATCTTTAGTGGCATTAAGTGTCATCAGACTTTATTCTCTACTCATATTTGTTTTAATGAGTAATGTCTGTAAGAACTAGAGTGTATTGTGTTAGAATGTTAGGGGTTTTAACTCTGATGCTAGGCAAAGGGCAGTCGGGCAGAAGCTGGATGAGAGTCATTGTGCTATTGCCTGCTTTCAAGAGAGCAAATGTGCTTCTTTTGATTTAAGGTCTGTTAGATCTTTTTGCCCTAAAAGATTTGATAGTTTTGCTTTCTCTCCCTCTGAGGGTGCTTCTAGGCATTTTGATTGTGTGGAGTTCATATATTTTTTGCGGCACTATGATCGATATTCAGCCTTTTGCAGTCATAGTACAGTTCATTTCCAAGCAGAATAATGAGCAATGGTCCTTAATCTCTCTTTATGGCCCTTGCCAAGGGGAAGCTAGGGATAACTTTGTCTGTTGGTTATACAATTTGCTAATTCCTATGGGTGAAAATTGGCTAGTGGTTGGTGATATTAATTTCATAAGATCACTTGATAATAGAAATTTGCCTGGGGGTGATTTGAATGATATTTTGATTTTCAATGAAATCATAGCTCACCTAGGTTTGCTGGAACTACCTCTTAAGGGAAGTTCTTATACCTGGTCTAATATGCAAGACAATCCCTTATTGGAACAGCTGGATTGGTTTTTTAGATCTGCTGATGCGATATCATCATACCCTATGACTGAAGTTTTGCCCCTGGACAGAACTGCTTCTGACCATGTACCTTGTGTGGTGACAATCAAGACTTATATTCCCAAATCTAAAATATTTAGGTTTTAAAATTAGTGGGTTGAGCTTGAGGGGTTTATGGAATATGTTAAACAATCATGGCAGAAACCTTCTCACAAATCTGATATTACTGCACAAATTGCTGATAAGTTTAAGAGCTTAAGAGGGGCTCTTAAGAAATGGCAAATGAATATCTCCAAGCTGAAAGTTTTGATCTCTAAATGTAATGAGGTAATTGTTTGCCTTGACGGTTTAGAGGAGATCAGGCCTCTGTTTAGACATGAATTTAATTTTAGGAAGGTGATCAAATTGCATGTGGAAAATCTCTTACACCTTCAATTCTTAAATTGGAAGAAGAGGTGTACAATCAGGTATATGAAGCTTGGTGGGGATAACACCAAATTTTTTCATGCTATGGCCACTGAGAGACATAGAAGAAATTCCATTGCTTCCTTGAAAGACACTGATGGGTCAGTGGTTTCTCAGCATTCTTAGATGGAGGGCATTATATGGAATTGTTTTAAGAACAGAATGGGAGCTTCTGCTGGAATTGTCATGGGCTTTGACCTCAGTACTTTGCTTCAGCCAGTTGATGGGCTAGATTTTCTTATAGAGCCTTTTACAAAAGAGGAAATGGATGACACTCTCAAACATATGCCTATTGACAAAGCCCCTGGACCTGATGGCTTTAATGGGTTATTCTTCAAAAAATGTTGGCACATTATTTGTCAAGACTTCTATGATTTGGCTGAAGCTTTTCATAAGGGCACTGGAAATTTGGAAAACATTAATGGTTCTTATCACCTTGATCCCAAATAAGTTGGTGCCTGAAGGGGTTGGGGATTATAGGCCAATTTCCATGACTGGGATGGGCCTCAAGTTTTTGTCCAAGATGGCTGCCAATAGATTTCAAAAGATTATTATGGAATGTATACATAAGAATCAATATGGTTTTATTAAGGGCAGAACTATGCAGGATTGTATTGGTTGGTCCCTTGAATATTTGCACCAATGTCATAAGTCAAAGAGACCTATAGTGATTCTTAAATTGGATTTTGAAAAGGCCTTTGACTCAATTGAACATGAAGCTATCCTGCAGATTATCAAATTTAAGGGCTTCAACCAGAAATGGATTTCCTGGGTCAAGAAGTTGTTATCCATTGGAGTATCATCAGTTCTTTTAAATGGAGTACCTGGAAGGCAATTTCTCTGTAAAAAGGGTGTTAGACAAGGAGATTGTCTCTCACGTTTGCTATTTGTTATTGCTGCTAACCTTTTGCAAATAGTGGTGAATGATATGTTCAGAAGGGGAATTTTAAAGTTGCCAATACCATGTCATGACCAGGATTATCCCATAGTGCAATATGCTGATGATACTCTTATTATCTTACCAGCAGATAAAACCCAACTTCTGGCCCTTAAGGACATGCTTCAGGTTTTCTCAACATCAACTGGGTTAGTTGTCAACTATCATAAGTCTTCTATGGTGCCCATAAATGTTGATGAAGATACCACCATTGGTTTTGCTGTTACTTTTGGTTGTCAAGTGGGCAAAATTCCTTTCACTTATCTTGGTCTCCCTGTTGGCACTACCAGGCCCAAAAATGGTGGATTTGATGCCCCTTGTTGACTGTATGGAGAGAAGAATGACAACTAGTTCTTCTTTCCTAAACCAAGGGGAATGGCTTCAGTTTTTGAGTTCTGCTCTCTCCTCCATGCCCATTGAGAGAGTCCTGGATTAGGGGGTATCCAGACAGCCGGACTATATCCTTTGGCCGGACTGTTGGACTATGAAGATACAAGATTGAAGACTTCGTCTCGTGTCCGGATGGGACTCTTCTTGGCGTGGAAGGCAAGCTTGGTGATACGGATATGTAGATCTCCTCCCATTGTAACCGAATCTGTGTAACCCTAGCCCCCTCCAGTGTCTATATAAACCGGAGGGTTTAGTCTGTAGGACAACAACAATCATACCATAGGCTAGCTTCTAGGGTTTAGCCTCTACGATCTTGTGGTAGATCAACTCTTGTACTACTCATATCATCAAGATCAATCAAGCAGGAAGTAGGGTATTACCTCCATTGTGAGGGCCCGAACCTGGGTAAACATTGTGTCCCTTGCCTCCTGCTACCATCCGCCTTAGACGCACAGTTCGGGACCCCCTACCCGAGATCTGCCGGTTTTGACACCGACATTGGTGCTTTCATTGAGAGTTTCACTGTGTCGTCGCTGTAAGGTTCAATGGCCCCTTTGATCATCGACAACAATGCGGTCCAGGGTGAGGTCTTCCTCCCCGGACAGATCTTCCAACTCGCTTGGCCATCTGGAGAAGATCGAGAGCTACGTCCCTGGCCATCAGGTCAAGTTTGGAAACTTGAATTACACTGCCGATATACGCGGAGACTTGATCATCGACGGATTCGGGCCCATGCCAGGTGTGCCGCATGATCACGACGAGCATGATATAGCTCTGCCATCGAACGATGTTCGGGAGATCACGCCAGCAACTACTCCGGCCTTCAATCCGGAATAGATCGCGCCATCCGGGGACGGGAGGATAGACCCCTCCTCAAAGGCCGCACCCTCAGTGGCGATAGAGCCGAATAACGACCTTACCCCTCATGAGAGTTGTGTGAACGAACTGCTAGACTCGTCCCCGGCCACGGACTCCGGACCACCCGCGCCCATACCTATCGAATCTGATTGGGCGCCGATCATGGAGTTCACCTCCGCAGGTATCTTTCAGCACTCGCCCTTCGGCGACATACTGAACTCGTTAAAATATCTCTCCCTGTCTGGAGAGCCATGGCTGAACTATGTCCGGCTAGAGTGGGATGCGGATGACGAAGAAATTCAATCCGCACCCACCACCCACTTAGTAGCCATTGTCGACGACTTAACCGACATGCTCGACTTCGACTCCGAAGACATCGATGGCATGGACAACGATGAAGGAGACGAACAAGAACCACTGCCCACGGGGCATTGGACTGCCACCTCATCTTATGATATATATATGGTGGACACACCCAAAGAAGGCAATGGCCACGAGACAACAGAGGACGACCCCTCCAAGAAGCAACCCCAGCGCCGACGTCAGCGGCGCCGCTCTAAGTCTCGCCGCAGCAAAAGCGGTGATACCGGCACATGAGATAAAAGTACTCCGGACAGTGCCGAAGATGATGACAATCCCCTCCAGCATGACCTAGAGCTGGAGGATGAACAAGCCAGCCCTTCTAAGAGAGCGGCAGAGGGAGAAACAGAGGACGACAATTATATGCCTCTCTCCAAAGACGAAGTGAGCCTCGACGATGAAGAATTTGTCGTGCCTGAGGATCCCGTCGAGCAGGAGCGCTTTAAGCGCCGGCTAATTGCCACAGCAAATAGCCTGAAGAAAAAGCAGCAACAGCTTCGAGCTAATCAGGATCTACTAGCAGATAGATGGATTGAAGTCCTTGCGGCCGAGGAGTATGAACTCAAACGCCCTTCCAAGGGTCACCCAAAGCGCAGGCTGCTACCCGACTTGAGGAGGAAGCATGGAAACCTACATCACCAGCGTACGATGCGGCTGATCGGCCACCCCGTGGCCGAGATAGAGAGGCAGTCCGGCCTGAAAATCAGCCTGCACCCCGCTGCCATTCAAACAAACATACCAAGGCAATGGGAAACACGTGAGACCTGCGAGACGTATTGGAAGACAGGGCAAAACACGCAAGATCGATCTATGGATCATGGGGCCGTGCCCCTACAAGGGACGGTGACCACCTCGCCGGATACAATAAAATCAAGTCCGGACGGGCCGAATACAGCAGGCAGGACTCATACGAGCTGCGTCGCGACATAGCCCAACACAGAGGCGCGGCACACCCTCTATGCTTCACCGACGAAGTAATGGAGCATGAATTCCCATAAGGTTTTAAACCTGTAAATATCGAATCATATGATGGTATGACAGATCCTGTGGTATGGATCAAGGACTTCCTCCTCCACATCCACATGGCCCGCGGTGATGATCTACATGCCATCAAGTACCTCCCGTTAAAACTCAAAGGACAAGCCCGACATTGGCTGAATAGCTTGCCAGCAGACTTCGTTGGCTATTGGGAGGATCTAAAAAACGCATTCCTCGACAATTTCCATGGCACTTATGTGCAACCACCAGATGTCGGTTACTTGAGCCACATAATTCAGCAGCCAGGGGAATCGGCCAGGCAATTCTGGACACGGTTCCTAACAAAGAAAAATCAAATTGTCGATTGTTTGGATGCAGAAGCCTTAGAAGCATTCAAGCACAACATCCGTGACGAGTGGTTTACCCGGCACCTCGGCCAGGAAAAGCCGAAGTCTATGGCAGCACTCATGACACTCATGACCCGCTTCTGCGCGGGAGAGGATAGCTGGCTGGCTCGTTGCAATAACATATCAAGGAACCTTGGCACTTCGAATACCAAGGACAGCAACGGCAGGCCACGTCGCAGCAAACACAAGCGCCACAGCAACGGCGATAACGCCGAGGATACGGCAGTCAATGCTAGATTCAGAGGCTTTAAATCCGGTCAGCGGAAAAAGCCATACAAAGGAAGCACTCCGGGCCCGTCCAGTTTGGACCGCATACTCGATCGCTCGTGTCCAATACACGACACCCCCGACAAGCCAGCCAATCACACCAACAGAGAATGCTGGGTGTTCAAGCAGGCCGGCAAGTTAAACGTCGAAAACAAGGACAAGGGGCTGCACAACAATGACGAGGAGGAGCCACGTCCGCCGAACACGGGAGGACAAAAGAGGTTCCCCCCACAAGTGAGGACAATGAACATGATATACGTAACCCACATCCCCAAAAGGGAATCGAAGCGTGCACTAAGGGACGTATACGTGATGGAGCCCGTCGCCCCAAAGTTCAACCCATGGTCCTCTTGTCCGATCACCTTTGATCGCAGGGACCACCCCATGAGTATCCGTCATGGCAGATCTGTCGCGTTGATCTTAGACCCAATCATCGACGAATATCACCTCACTCGAGTCCTTATGGACGGCGGCAGCAGCCTGAACCTGCTTTACCAGGATACATTGCGCAAAATGGGTATAGACCCCTTGAGGATCAAACCCACCAAAACGACCTTTAAAGGCGTCATCCCAGGTGTAGAGGCCCATTGTAAGGGCTCAATCACACTGGAGGTGGTCTTCAGATCTCCGGACAACTTCCGAAGCAAGGAGCTAATCTTCGACATTGTCCCATTCTGCAGCGGCTATCACGCACTGCTCGGGCGCACCGCATTTGCAAGATTCAATGCGGTACCACATTACGCATACCTCAAGCTCAAGATGCCATGACCTAGGGGGGTCATCACAGTCAATGGAAACACATAACACTCGCTCCGTATGGAGGAGCACACTACGACCCTCGTAGCAGAAGCACAAAGCAGCCTTCTGAGGCAATCCACCAGTTCGGCGATCAAGCCCCCGGACACCGTCAAGCGCGTCCGGAGTAACCTACAACATGATCGCCTGGCACGCTCAGAGCTCGCCTAGCAATTCGGCCCCCGCCCTAGTCTCAGTACAACGGCAAAGTCCGTCCCGCACGTGCATAATTACGCATTGAAAATACCATGGGTATAGGCGGGGGCACGATCACGGCGCATCCCACAATGCGGCTCAACCGCACTAGGGGTTTACTACCTTTATCACTCTCTCTCTTTCAGGACTCTACTCTCTGGAAGCCATATCCGGCAGTACGGTAGCCGGACACATGATACAACACCCAAGGGGGCAGGAAGCTACGTCGTACAACGGAATCCCCAGGTGGTCTCTGATAACGAGTTAAATACCTGTTTTAAGATACCAGTCCGCAACTTGCCCTTGGATGGGACATGTCAAATAGTCCTATTTTTTGCTTACCGCACTACTTGTATCAGTATGCTTTAACGCATTTCTTAAATAAACAATGCATAGTACTAGTCTATTATTGCATCCTATATTCTTTTATATATATGTTCATCTATGACAATCAATACCCGTACACTCTGGTACGACCAATACGCCAGGGGCTTCCGTAGACCCCATAATTCGGCGTGAGAAGTCCGAACACTTTCGACAGTGCGGCACCCCGAACTTATAGCATTATATGCATCAGGTCCGAATCATATCTTGGGTCAATAGTTGGGTTTGCCCGGCTCCCATGTTTTGGTACCTTACGTTCTGCTATATCGGCTAAGGTAGCAATGGGAGAACTACTGCGATTGTGCCCCGGTTCTTCCAGCCGAGCACCTCAGTAGAGAAAGCTAAAACTGACTGTCATGATGAGGCGAGAGCTAGTCGCTGTTCGAGAGGTCTCAAGTCCCTAAAGACTTTTTCCGCTTCGGGCGAGGAGCCGTCGTTGTCCGGCTTAGGCGTGTATAGCTCCCCAAATTCGGCCTTCCGAAGACTAGGGGCTTCGCCAAAATTTAAAATTGTAGACTTCTATGTCTAAGTGAGAGCGATAAAGCATTATAGTCTGATTGCCTGGTTCGTTGCGCTGAACACCTCCCTCAAAGGTCCCAAGAATGGGAAAAAGAGTGCTCAGATTTATCCCGAACACCCCAGCACTAGTTGCATGGGGGCAGAAGCCGACGACTAGCAACTCTCAGAATTTATAAATGGCCGCACAGAAGGTAATATTTTAAATACAAAAGCGTTGCATAGCGAACATGAACTAGTTTTCATAAATACAAGGATCACATGAGCAAGTTCATTAAAAGATCACATCTTTGGTACACTCGTCCGCCACGAGACGGGCACCCTTCAGGACACCTTCATAATACATTTCGGGGTGGCGATGCTCCTTGCCCTGCGGTGGCCCCTCCTTCACCAGCTTCTCGGCGTCCATCTTTGCCCAGTGCACCTTCGCACGGGAAAAAGCCCTGCGTGCACCTTCGATGCAGACGGACCGCTTGATGACTTCCAGCCGTGGGCAGGCATCCACAAGCCGCCTCACCAAGCCGAAGTAGCTGTTGGGAAGGGAATCGCCAGGCCACATCCGGACTATAAGGCCCCTCATGGCCTGTTCGGTCACCTTGTGGAGCTCGTCCAGTTGCTTCAGTTGGTCGCTCACGGGGCATCGGGTGTTCGGTCCCAGTATATTGAGACCAGAGCAACATCTCCATCGAGCTTCCCTCCTCGGCCCGGTAGAACTCCGCGGCGTCAGACACACTACGGGGAAGATCTGCGAACGCTCATGGAGAGCTCCGAACTCGGGTAAGTAAGAAGAAATTTTCTCTCATGTGCTTGCTTTGCATAATGAATGCCTTACCCGCCACTATCTTCTTAACCGCCTCAACTTCCTGGAGGGCCTTTTGGGCTTCGGCCTTGGCATGTTTCACGCTGTCGAGCGCCTTTGCAAGCTCGGACTCTTAGGTATTTGAGTCAAGCTCCAAGGCCTCGTGCTTCTTGACGAGGGCCTGGAGCTCTTGCTGCACCTCGCCCACTCGGGCCTCTTGTTTCTCTCGCTCGGTGTGCTCCCAGGCCGCTTTGTTTTTAGCCTTGTACAAAGCCTTCTTTAGGGTCGCCACTTCGGTCGTGGCCCCTGGTACATTCATGATGATCCAATTATTCTGCAACCAATTCTTTTTTCATATAGACAAGGTCTTGCTTACCTTTGTTCTCCTCGAGCTGCTTTCTGGCAAGGCCGAGTTCTTGCTCGGACTACTCGAGGCTCCGCTTCAGTGCGGCGATCTCCGCAGTATGTGCGGCAGCGACCAACAGTGAAGCCTGCATATACAAATAGACATATTCTAATTAGACTCCTGAGTCATGATTTGATCCTCTATTCGGCCTTTCTTCGTGAACGCCAAATAAAGCATCAGGGGCTACTGTCTATGTGGCAACATTTTTCTATAATTACTTACCTGAAAGCCTGTTAGGAGGCTTGTGCACACTTCAGTCAGTCCACTTTGGGCGGACTGAACCTTCTCGATCACTGCACTCATGATAGTGCGGTGCTCTTCGGCAATGGAAGCACCCTGAAGCGCTTCCAACAAGTTGTCCGGTGCATCTGGATGGACAGAGGTCACTGGCACGGGTGGCCTACTCCTCTTAATAGGGGGTCGCCTGTCGGAGTCCGGAACCACCGGAGGTTCCGGCGCGGTGTTCGGCTGGGGTCCGAACTTCGAGCCCGTGGGAGTCTTGCTCCCTTTGCGCCCAGGGTCCGGAAGATCGCCGTGAGGCGTCTCCTGGACTATCTCCCCTTATCCCGGTGCCTTTTTAGACAACATCTCAGTGTTGTCCGTAGGGCGGGGGGTGGAGGCGGTCGGAAGAGAACCGCTACTCATATCCGACGGGTTCAAAGAACCGTTCGACGAAGATACGTCGATACGGGCTCAGGACGGACTGCATAATCTTGTTCGACGTAAGAAGGAGCAGTGTGATAAAAGCATACCATGAGTTACTCTGGTATCCGAATACTTACGACTTCGCCAGGGGCTTGTCCCTAGGCAGCCACTCGTCTTCGCTGTGAGCGGCAGTCGCGGAGCTGTCCAGAAGAAGAGTCCTTCCCTTCTTGGACCCTCCGGCCTCCTTGGTTGGGGCGGCCTTCCTCTTTTTGCCTCCCCCAACTGGAGGGGGAGAATCTTCATCTTCCTCCTCCTCGTCTTTACGAGAGGAGTGCATCTCGGAGTTATCGGACGATGAGTCCGATACCACCTGACAGCGGGAACTCTTTCGAGTCCCCGCAGACTTCTTCTTGGCCTTCTTCTCCGGCATCTCGTAGGGTGCCGGAGTCAGCATCTCCGTTAGGAGAGCGTCTGCTAGATCTTCGGGCTGGGGCGCCGGGCAGTTGATCTGCTCTGCCGTCTCCTCCCAGTCCTGTCAAAGGCATAGAAGCTCAAATCCCGCACACGATTAAGCTGGGGAAAGTAAACATCCTACAAGGTTTAGTAAACTTACCGGATTCGCAGGGCGCTTCGCGCTAAGCCTGCGGTCCTTGGTAAGGGAAGGAGGGACCTCGGCTCCCTTGAACAGCACCCTCCAGACGTCCTTGTGCATCGTGTCGAAGAGCTCGTGCAGAGTCCGGTGCTGGGCCGGGTCGGACTCCCATAAATTAAACGCCTGTTGTTGACACGGGAGGATCCGGCGGAAGAGCATGACCTGGACCACGTTAACAAGCTTGAGTTTCTTGTTTATCATGTTCCGGATACACTTCTGGAGTCCGGTCAGCTCCACCGATGAACCCCAGGACAAGCCCTTCTCTTTCCAGGTGGTAAGACGCATGGGGATCCTGGATCTGAACTCGGGGGCCGCCACCCAGTTGGTGTCGCGCGGCTCGGTGATGTAGAACCACCCCGATTGCCACCACTTTATGGTCTCCACATAGGAGCCCTCGAGCCATGTGATATTGGGAATATTGCCCACCATGGCGCCTCCGCATTCCGCTTGCTGACCGCACACAACCTTCGGCTTGACATTGAAGGTCTTTAGCCACAAGCCGGAGTGGGGCTGGACACGGAGGAAGGCCTCGCACACAATGATAAACGCAGAGATGTTGAGGATACAGTTCGGGGCTAGATCATGGAAGTCCAGCCCGTAGTAGAACATCAGGCCACGAACGAACGGGTGAAGAGGGAATCCCATTCCACGGACGAAGTGGGTGAGGAAAACTACCCTCTCGTAAGATTCCGGGGTAGGGACGATCTGCCCTTCATCGGGCAGCCGGTGCGCGATATCCGCGGCCAAGTATCCAGCTCCCCGCAGCTTGCTAATGTCCTCCTCTATGACAGTCGATTTCATCCACTTGCCTCCCGCTCCGGACATGGTTGGAGTGGTGTGAGGAGAAAGGTGTGAACTTGGGTGTTGGAGCTCGAGTGCGCAAGAATGGATGAGCGAGGAGGAAGAAGGCGTAGGTGAAAAAAGGTGAACCCTTATCCCTTTATTAAGGCGGACGACAATATACGCCCCTACTAGCCCGGTTAACTCGCTTATTCCCCAAGCGGCGTGATTGATGGCGCAGTTGGGTTACCCACGCCCGTATTGATGAGAATACCATGATAAGGGGACATGATCTCTGCTTTGACAAGACATGCCAAAGAAACTGCCTCGCGATATGCGTCAAGGCTGGTTGAGAAAAACGGTTCGAATAATGCCGGGCCGTGGTATGATGTCATGATATCGAGAGCGTCAGTGGATTAGACTGGTGGAAATATTATTCTATCTATGGTGGTATGTGGAACTTGTTTTGCACAGCCGGCCACTATTCTTGTGTTCAAGATCTTCTATGGAGTATCCGGAGGAGGAACCCGCCTTGCAATGTCGAAGACAATCTGCGCACCAGACTCATCGTCATTAAAGCCTGGTTCAGGGGCTACTGAGGGAGTCCTTGATTAGGGGGTATCCGGACAGCTGGACTATATCCTTTGGCCAGACTGTTGGACTATGAAGATACAAGATTGAAGACTTCGTCTCGTGTCCGGATGGGACTCTTCTTGGCGTGGAAGGAAAGCTTGGCGATATGGATATGTAGATCTCCTCCCATTGTAACCGACTCCGTGTAACCCTAGCCCCCTCCGGTGTCTATATAAACCGGAGGGTTTAGTCCGTAGGACAACAACAATCATACCATAGGCTAGCTTCTAGGGTTTAGCCTCTACGATCTCGTGGTAGATCAACTCTTGTACTACTCATATCATCAAGATCAATCAAGCAGGAAGTAGGGTATTACCTCCATCGTGAGGGCCCAAACCTGGGTAAACATTGTGTCCCTTGCCTCCTGTTAGCATCCACCTTAGATGCACAGTTCGGGACCCCCTACCCGAGATCCGCCGATTTTGGCACCGACACCCATCTTCTATCTTGGCAGCCTGCTTGCTCCTGTAGGAATTTTAAAACAATTGGAGAGAATTCAAAGGCAGTGCTTATCGAGAAATCATAGGGAAGAGCCCTCACCATCCTTGGCAGCTTGGGACCTCCTTTGTAGTCCTAAAAATAAAGGTGGATTGGGCATCCTTAACCTGGGTGTACAGAACATGGCTCTTTTGCTCAAAAATTTGCACAAATTCTTAAATAGGGTGGATCTTCCATGGGTCTCTCTTATTTGGGATACATATTTCCATTCTTCTGTACCTCTGGGGACTGATAGTTGTGGTTCTTTTTGGTGTAAAGATATTTGTAAACTGCTGGATCATTTTAGGAACACAACTTGGGTTCAAATTAATTCTAGGAATTCATCGTTGTTCTGGTCTGATAAATGAAAGATTGGTGACTCAGTGTCCACCTTACACACAAGGTTTCCAAGGATATTTTCCTATGTGAAAGATCCCTGGATTACTGTCTCTGAAGTTTTCCAATCACAAGAAATGATTCATATGTTCCATTTGCCTTTGTCTGCATAGGCATACCAGGAATTTCTGGCAGTGCAGAATTTGATGGCCTCTTGTAGCTGGGAAGTGGATGCAAATGATATTTGGTACGGGCAGGGGACATGGATAAGCTCAACGCTAAAGATATGGTTGAAAGAAGGCATTGGCATTTGGATGATGGTGTTAATAGTCTGCTCTGTTGTTTGAGGACACGTGAGACGAGGAATCATTTGTACTTTGAATGTAATTTTAGTGTGATAATATGGAATTATCTTCAAGTTTACTGGCCACCTGGGGATGACATGTCTTCTATTGTTCTGCAAGCTAAGCATCACTTTATAAAACTTTCTTTACTGAGGTTATTTTTGTTGCTTGCTGGAACATTTGGATAATCAGGAATGCAAGGGTGTTCAGACATGAGAGACAGAATTTTAACAAATGGAGGAGTGCTTTCATTCATGATATTACACTCATGCAACATAGAGTCAAGGCCAGATATAAGGATGAGCTTCTAAGATGGATTTCATTTCTACCTCCATGAGGTTTTGTATACTAGCTACTTTTTTATTCTTTTATTCCTTTCTGATTACCCGTTGTAATCCATGTACATTATACTTTTCATTATGAACAAAAGTTGATTGTTGTGGGTGTTTTCCCTACAATCACCAGTAAAAATTTTTTACCAGGGCATGTTAGTGCCGCTCCATGATAGCATGCCAAGTTTCAAGAATATCTTACGAGTTTTGGATTTACTAGAATTTCAAAACAAAGTATATTAATGTTTTGCCGGCAATCAATGGTGCCCTGGTGTTTGAAATTCGTTACCATTTCTTGCATGGGACCTAAGCATGCACCCAAGGACACAGATTTGATTTTTCAACCAACTTATATGCACTGGAGCATGTGCATGTAGTTCAAATTTCAATTATGCACATAAATGCATTGAAAACTCACTTAATGCATAAAAATGTCCAAACGAACCTCGAAAAATCACAAAAACTAACACAACACTCTTGTTGTTCTATGTTGACACGAGAAATTTTTTGAAAGCAATAAGAGGCAATGGAGATCATTTCATCTGCAAATATGGGACGTTCCCTACCGAAACCATCATGCTTGTTGCGAGAAGCTCTGGTTTGTGAGAAGCATATACCCAAACCTGCCCCAAATGGGACAAATTTTTAACCACAACATGTTGATGCCGCTCCATGATAGCATGCCAAGTTTCATGAATTTCAGACGAGTTTTGGATTTACTAGAATTTAAAAACCAGGTATCTCAATGTTTTGCCAGCAATCAACGGTGCCTTGGTGCTTGAAATTCATTACCATTTCTTGCATGGGACCTAAGCGTGCACCCAAGGACACATATTTGATTTTTCAACCAATTTATATGCACTGGAGTATGTGCAATGAGCTCAAATTTGAATTATGCACATAAGTGCATTGAAAACACAGTTAATGCATAAAAATATCCAAACGAACCCCGAAAAATCACAAGAATTGACACAACACTCCTGTTGTTCTATGTTGACACGAGAAATTTTTTGAAAGCAATAAGAGGCAATGGATATTGTTTTCGTCCCCAAAGGTGGGAGGTTCCCTACAGAAACCATCATGCTTGTTGTGAGAAGCATATTCCCAAACCTGCCCCAAATGGGGGGGGGGGGAATTTACCACGGCATGTTGATGCCGCTCCATGATAGCATGCCAAGTTTCATGAATTTCAGACGAGTTTTGGATTTACTAGAATTTAAAAACCAGGAATCTCAATGTTTGCGGCCGAGTGATAGTGACATTGTGTTTGACATTCATTCCCATTTCTTGCATGGGACCTAAGCAGGCAACCAAGGACACAGATTTGAATTTTCAACTAATTTATATGCATTAGAGAATGTGCCTGTAGTTCAAATTTGAATTATGCACATGAATACATTGAAAACTCAGCTAGGCTAATGTATAAAAATGTCCAAGCGAACCCCGAAAAACCCCAAAAATTAACACAACACTCCTGTTGTTCTATGTGACACTAGGAAGAAAATTAAAATCGAGAAGAGGCAACGAATATCGTTTCGTCCAGAAAGGTGAAACGTTCCCTACCGAAACCATCACACTTGTTGTGAGAAGCTCTAGTTTGTGAGAAGCTTATACCCCAAACCTGCCCCAAATGGGATAAAAAATTTACCACGACATGTTGATGCCGCTCCATGATAGCATGCCAAGTTTCATGAATTTCTGATGAATTTTGGATTAACAATAATTAAAAAAGCAAGTATGTCGACGTTTGCTGGAGAGCCATGGTGCCATGGTGTTCGAATTTCATCCCGATTTCTTGCATGGGACATAAGCATAAACCCATGGACACATATATGATTTTACAACGCATGTTGGTGCAACGGAGCATGTGCATGTAGTTTAATTTTGAATTGTGCACCTGAAATGGCTAGAAAACCAATTTAATGGATAAAATGTTCAAACGAACCCTGAATAATTCCAAATCTTTTACGACACACATATAGTTGCATGTTCATTGTAGATAAAAGGTCTGGCAATTCAAACATCGTCCATTCCCGCTGTGACCCCATTATGTAATTCCAATCAAGATAAAAATCAAGTAGAATGCACATAGTTTATTATCACCATCTGTGTGAGATGCAGCACAAAATATCCTGGAGCACCGTTGGTGTATGGTACGCCTATGGCTTAAGAGAGAAGGTGCGGCGGCTACAGTACACAGCCGGCGTCTCAAGCACACTAGCACGCTGCCCAAATATCATTTCACTGTTCAATCATCACCGGTGAAAGATGGGCACGTGGACACGTGTCTTGAGGGCAACTTTGGTGGCCCACTCCGGCAAGAGCGTAGCCGCAGCCGCCATGCCCGTGCTAACAAGGTGCATGAGCGCGGCCGCAATTTGCGACCAGGCGGCCAAGGCATCCCAAACGGCCGCTGCTGCTTCTCAGGTGGCAGCAGCAACATCTGCCTTGGGGATAGCAACTGGCGAGAGCGGCACAACATCTGTCCGTTCCGCAGTGGCGGCCTTATCCCTGATGGAGGCTGCCCACGACAATGTCGAGGCTGCCCACGCCCAGGTCGTGGCGGTCATCGCACAAATTGAACAAAGCTTCTCCGACAACGGCCGGCCACCCACGACCGAAGAGTTGGCAATCGCCGAGGGCGTTCGAGCAGCCCTCGGTCTCGGGTCGTCACAGTAGTGTCGTGGCAGAACATGGTCACCTATGGGGCCATTAGCACCTTGTGGTTCAGCAAGGGGGAGGGGCCCGTTGCACAAAGAGCAGAGACCGTAGGGCAGCACAACAATGGTGACATTGTGGTTTTTACCAAGGTTCGGGCCGTTGCGAAGCATAAAACCCTACTCCTGCTTAATGGTGGATTGGATGGAGGACCGTGACGAACACGCATCGCTCAAACCCGGCAAGGTCTCCTCGGGAGAGCAGCTACGCGCGTAAGAGTGTACAAGGGTCCAAATCCTCTTCTAGGTCGTCATGGCCCTCCTTTTATAGGCTAAGGGGTTACCAAAGTGGCAAACCAGTCATTATACCCTGATTAGATAGTAAATAGTGTTATCATACCTAACTCTGCAGACAGGGCAAGGCGCATTAAATGCACCGCTTAGTGTCACGTCATGAATGTAGCCCGGCAGGCACTACAAAAAACACTTCCGTGATGATTCATATTTGTCACAGTAGTTCACATTTTCTGTCATGCATGTACATCCATGACGATTTTATGACAGAACCAAAATAGTCATACCTGTGTTGTTGTACAAATGTTCCATGACAGTACCAAAATTATCATCACGGAAGTGTCCACTTCCATGATGATAAATCGCGCGTCATAGAAGTGCTTTCGTCAAGGGTAACCGATATGTGGCATCCGCCGTAATGGGTCATCGTTAACCTATTTGGTTCCGGTTTGCATCCAATTACCCGTTAACAGCCCCGACCAATGGGGATTTTCCACGTGTAAATTCTCATTCGCCGGATAATCCACGTGTCAGCTCATCACTGGGACAGATGTCATCCCTACAATGGACGGAATACCCCTATGATATGTTGACACGTGGCACAACCCAACAATGGCCCATTTAAGGTAAAAAGGCCGGCCCAGCTAAAGGCCCACCATATTTTTCAAGACACTAGTGGGCTAGCCCGTTAACTGTCTGCCATGTTTTGGGTCAAATTGAGTCCCATATAAGATTAGACCCGTGTCGGAGTAATAGGCCACGGGTAGGCTACCCGAGCCCCTGAACCTTTGAAGACATCAGGGTAGGCTGCGCCCCTCAAGACCCCAGGACGGAGAGCCGCCTTCTGGGAGACGGCGGCAGGGCAGCCGACTACCCACTCACGGCCGAGTCCCAGCGGCGCCTTGAGGACAAGCCGACTCCAATCTGGCGACTTCCAGAGAAGCCGGCCATGGGGAGTCGGCCCGCAACACCAATCGACCCCGTGCCCTCATAAGGAGGGACGGGATGGGGAGTGGCCACAGTAAGGTCCACTCCCGCCCCTTTCCAAGGGCAGGCATGGCCACAGTGCACTGTACCTTGGGAGATCTCCGTCCGGCACAGCAGTATTGCAATGCCAGCCCTGACATCAGCCCCAGTGGGCGGGGCGGACTCCTATACCCACGACGCCCGCCAGGTACGACCCAGGGACGGCGGGTCCCACCAGTCAGAGGGAATACAGAAGACGACGAGAGCACCACAAGTCGGACCCGTTGGGAGTCGGCCCCCGAGAATCGGCCAGTCCCTCCCACGGGCCCTACGCGCCATTAACCAGACACGACGGGGAATGGCAACAGTGATCACCCGCCAGGCGGCAGGGCTGTTGCCACGATCCCACGACCAAGCCCGCGTCATTAGAAGCACGACTATAGTAATCCGCAGCCGGCAAGACCCTCCCGCGGCGGACACGGCCTATTGGCCCCGCACTGGGCCAGTCGGCGGGGCCCACCAGTCGGCGGGCCCCGGCGGTCGGCGGAGAAGACGGCGGCGAGAGAGACAGACGGTTGGGTCACGCGCCCAGCCAGATTACCATTGTATCCCTGGGGGGTAGGCCTATATAAACCCCCCAGGGCACCCATGCAAAGGGTTGGAATCCATAAACACTAGACCAGGCCGTAGAGCAAGGGGAGAGCTAGCCTTGCCTTCTCCTACCTCCAAAAAATAGCTCAAGGAGCCACCTTGTACTCACTTTGCCATAGTGATCATGCGGAGACCCCGCAGAGCAGCAGTAGGGGTGTTATCTCCACGGAGAGCCCTGAAGCTGGGTAAGATTCGCCGGCGTGCATGCCTTCGCCTTATCCCGTTTCCAGGCACCGGCAACGTTCTACTCGCTCCCACCATGATAAGCCATCCTTTAGCATATGGCGCACCCAACCCCCGACATTTGGCGCCCACCATGGGGCGAGGTGCACCGTCGTCCGGAGATCTGCTCTGGACGGGAACCCTTTTCCTCCCTGGCGAGCGTAGCCAGCCCGGCACGCCAGACAGAGCCTGCACCGACGTGCTGCATGGCGCCGAAATCGCATGCGCGGCCAGCCACCTCGCCGAACTTGTTGGTGAGGTTCGCCTCTCCGACGAGCCTGCCTCCGACACGGGCACGGGCGGTCCCAAGAGACTCCTCGCGGGCCTCCAAGATCAACTCCACGTCGCCAGCGAGCCAGCTGCGGACTTGGAGTCCGTAGGCTCCACCGACCCGATGCTGGTCGACTCCGACACCGCGTCGCTCAACGCGTTCTCCACCAAAGTGGTGGTCTACGACGAGCCGCTCCCTCGCGCGGAGAGCGGAGGAAGCACCATCACAGAGGAGCTCGTCATCGGTCATGGCGAGCACTCCGGCGGAGGAGCTCATGACCCGCTTGATGCAACGCTACAAGACCTAACCGCGCCCATTCCCGAAGACGCCGACGCCGAGACGCTGGAGGCGCGCCGCCTCCCGCTCGTCGAAGGTGCAAAGAAGCTGGCTAGCACGAGACGCTTGTCAGAGGCCTACCAGCGTGAGATGGATCGCGCTGTGGGCGGCTCGCCGGCTCCACCTGGGCCTTGCCGCCTTGGCACGGTCCAGCAACGCGGCGTTGCCATCGCCAACCTGTTTGGGGCAAATCGCCCCATATATGCCACGCCTGCGGAGAACATCTGAGCCGCCCAGGCGGCGGCTGATGAGCTGGACAATTTCGAGGGCGAAGAACGTCGCCTAATGACGGAGTGCGTCCAGCGACTCCTCGACACGGCTGCCGGGCAGAACGAGGCCGGCTGCCGCACAAATGCACCACAACGGCAGAATGATGACCCGCCTCCCCGCCGAGACCAAGGCGCGACGTCTCGCATGCCGACTGGTGGGAGCCGCGGAAGAAAAGATAAGGAGTCGGCTGCCAGCCGCAGTTGGACACACATCACCATCGAACGCGACCAAGACGGCCGCCCAAGAGCGGTGGAATGGCGGGACAACTGTCCGCCTCCTCCCCCTCGCAAGGAAAGGCGACTCCCCGCCGCTAGTTGAACATCCGACTCTCGGCGACCGCCTTGGCCGCCGAGAGGGAGTCGGAGAAAACGACGCCCGCCACCGGATCGACCAACTTCACCGATCCCTAGCGCTGGAAGAAGAAGATAAGCTGGGCCCGCCGTGTTTTGGTCCCCGCATCCGAGACGAGCCCTTTCCCAGAGGGTTCACGCTCCCAAGAGATACGCCCAAATACACCGGCTCCGTGAAGCTGGAGGATTGGCTAGTTGACTACTCCACGGCCGTCAGCATAGCGAACGGCAACAAGCGAGTTGCCGTGAAGTACGTTCCACTCATGCTCCAGGGCACGGCTCGGACATGGCTGAACAGCTTGAAGCCCCACAGCATCAATAGTTGGGTCGACTTCACCGACGCCATCATCCGCAACTTCACAAGCACGTACAAGCGACCTCTCAAGCCTCGCCGGCTTTCCCTGTGCGTGCAAGGCCCCATCGAGTCGACCCGCGACTACCTCACGCGTAGGGCCGAGCTTCGGAACTCCTGCGAGGGCGTGCACGAGGTGCAGGCAATCGAGTACTTCACCGCCGGGTGCAGAGAAGGCACCCTCCTCAAGCACAAGATCCTCTACGACGAGCCAGAAACCCTCGACGAGCTGCTGATCATACCAGAAAAGTATGCCACAGCCGACTCCTCCATGAAGGTGGAGATTCAAGTTAGTGCAATTGGCAAAGTAGCCCCTCAGGCTCCTAGAACTCTGGTTGGAGACACCAGCCGGCGACAGCAGCAGAGCGACCACAAGCGCAAGGCCCCACAGCCGGCTTCCAGCAGCCGGCAGGTGGCGACGGTCGAAGACCAGCCGCCGGAAGGGCAGCCTCCACGAAAGCGACAGAAGGGCGGCAAGCCCAACTGGTTGCCGGCTTTCTCATACGAGCAGACTCTGGATGGTCCTTGCGAGTTCCACAGCGGCACGAAGACGTCCAACCACACCACTCGGAAGTGCCACTGGCTCACCAGAATCTCCAAGGGAGACGACCTCTTGCCTCCCCCGCCGGCCGGGCAGCAACCTCCTCCTCCGCCTCAGCAGCCGGCTGTCAGGCCAGTCGGCGCAGTACAAGACGAGTACCCAGAAGAGCACGGAGCCTATGTAGTGTTCACCAGTGTGGCTGATGATCGATGCAGCAGGCGGCTGCAACAGCAAGAAGTGAATGCAGTAGCATCAGAGACACCGGAGTTCATGCACTGGTCCGAAAAGCCTATCAGCTGGAGCAGGGCTGATCACCCAGAGGTGATGCCGAGTCCGGGCTCCTACGCCTTGGTCTTGGAGGCCACCTTTGCTACAGATAAACGAGTGGCTCATTTCTCGCGAGTTCTGATAGACGGAGGCAGCATCATCAACATCCTGTACAAGGACACCATGGAGAAGTTAGGACAGCTTCAGAACAGCCGGACTGTATTCCATGGCATAGTTCCTGGCCTTTCCTGCTTACCCATCGACAAGATCCTGATAGATGTCCTCTTTGGAGACAAAGATCACTTCCGCCGAGAGCCAGTTTGGTTTGAAGTGGTGGACCTCGAGAGCCTATACCATGCGTTGCTTGGCCGACCTGCTCTGGCCAAGTTCATGGCGGTCCCCCACTACGCCTACCTCAAGATGAAGATGCCGAGTTGCAAGGGGATCCTGACCATAGCTGGCGACTACATAAAGTCGTCCGCCTGTGCGGCTGAAAGCAGTCGGCTAGCTGAGTCCCTGGTGATCGCAGCTGAGAAGTGACTCCTTGATCAGGTTGTTGCGATGGCCGACAAGCGGTCGGAGATGTCGCCCAACCCCAAGGAGTCAGAGGCTGAGGGTTCGTTCAAGACGGCCAAAGAGACAAAGAAGATACCCTTGGACACGGAACACCCGGAGAGGTACGCTGTCATAGGTGCAAACCTTGACAGCAAATAGAATGGCGAGCTCGTCGATTTCCTCCGTGAGAATCGGGACATCTTCGCATGGTCCCCTAAAGACATGCTAGGTGTACCGACGGAATTCGCCGAGCACAAGTTACATGTACGATCTGATGTCAAGCCAGTCAGGCAGCCCTTGCGCCGCATGTCAGAGGAAAAGAGAAGAGTTGTTGGAGAAGAGATAGCCCGACTCCTAGCGGCTGGCTTCATTATGGAAGTATTCTTTCCAGAATGGCTAGCCAACCCGGTCCTGGTGCTGAAGAAGAACAAGAAGTGGCGAATGTGTATTGACTACACTAGCCTCAACAAAGCCTGCCCCAAGGACCCGTTCGATTTGCTAAGAATTGATTAGGTGATAGACTCCACAGCCGGATGTGAGCTGTTGAGCTTCTTAGATGCATATTCAGGATATCACCAGATCAAGCTGAACCCGGCTGACCGACTGAAGACCGCCTTCATCACCTCGTTTGGAGCCTTCTGTTACCTGACCATGACGTTCGGCTTGAGGAATGCCGGCGCCACCTTTCAGCGTTGCATGCAGAAGTGCCTCCTCAAGCAACTCGGTAGAGACGCCCACGTTTACATGGACGATGTGGTGGTTAAGACAGAAAAGCGTGGAACGCTGCTAGAAGACCTCAAGGAGACCTTTGAGAATCTGCGCCGATTTCAGATCAAGCTCAACCCAGAGAAGTGCGTCTTCGGAGTACCAGCCGGCCAGCTCCTTGGCTTCTTGGTATCTGAATGCGGCATAGAGTGCAACCCCGTGAAGATCAAGGCCATTGAGAGGATGGAAGTACCCATCCGACTGCTGGACGTGCAAAAGTTCACTGGCTGCTTGGCATCCATTAGCCGATTCATCAGTCGGCTGGGCGAGAAAGCCCTCCCCTTATACCAGCTCATGAAGAAGACCAATTTTTTCAAGTGGAACCACAAGGCGGACGAAGCTTTTTCCCAGTTGAAGAAGATGTTGACTACCCCACCTGTTCTGGCGGCCCTGACTCCTAAGGAGCCCATGCTCCTATACATCGCCGCCACCAGCCGGGTAGTCAGCACAGTCATTGTGGTGGAACACAAGGAGGAAGGCAAAGCCCTACCTGTCCAGAGACCGATATATGACCTCAGCAAAGTGCTGTCGACCTCCAAGCAGAACTACCCCCACTACCAGAAGATGTGCTACGGCGTTCACTTTGCCGCCAAGAAGTTGAAGCCTTACTTTCAAGAGCACCCAATCATTGTGGTCTGCACAGCCCCACTAGCAGAGATCATCTGAAGTCGAGATGCTTCTTGCCGAGTGGCCAAATGGGCCATAGAGGTAGCTCCCTATACCATCTACTACAAGCCTCGCACCACCGTCAAGTCGCAAGCCCAGGCCGACTTCTTTGTAGACTGGGCCGAGACCCAGTACCTGCCGCCAGCACCCGACTCCACCCATTGGCGGATGCATTTCGACGGCTCCAAGATGCGCACCGGCCTGGGAGCCGGCGTCGTACTAACCTCTCCCAAAGGTGAACAACTCAAATATGCACTGCAAATCCATTTTGCCGCCTCCAACAACGTCGCCGAATACAAGCATTCACGGGCTCCGGCTCGCCAAAGAACTCGGCATTCGCCGGATCCTGTGTTATGGCGACTCCGACTTGGTGGTCCAGCAGTCGTCCGGCGACTGGGATGCCACAGATGCAAACATGGCGATCTACCGCTTCTCGTGCAGCAACTCAGTGGATATTTTGAGGGGTGCGAATTCCTCCATGTGCCGATAAAGGACAACAACCAAGCAGACACCCTGGCACGAATCGGCTCCACCCGTCAAGCAATACCATCCGGCATCACCTTTCAGCGCCTCCTCAAGCCGTCTGTCAAGCCCTCACCAGAATCAGACTCCATCTTTGTGCCGGCTCCTCCCAAAGAAGTCGGATCCGATTCCAGAGCTCAAGCAGACGGCACGGGAATTTTGGCAGACGACCCCAAAATAGCCGCAGTCGAACCCGACCCGGGGACTCCGGTCGCCGACCCGTGGACTGCAGCGGCCACCCCGAAGACTCCAGAACTCGGCCCGGGGGCGGCACCAGTCGGCCCGGGGACTTCATCAATCCAGCAAGCGGTTGCTGACTCCAGCCCGCCACCTCCCAGCCCAGCCGCTCTCGTCCAAGTCGAAGTCTTGGCAGTCGAAGAAATAGCAGCACCCTCACGGGCCCAACCCATCCTCAAATTCCTGGTGAGCAAAGAGTTGCCCACTGATGAGATCCTAGCTTGGCAAGTACAACGCCGAGCAGCAGCCTACACCATAGTCAACAGAGAGCTGGTCAGGCGCAGCATTACTGGCTTCTACCAGCGGTGCGTAGAGCCAGAGCAAGGCCAGGCAATTCTAAAAGACATCCATCAAGGCGAGTGCGGCCATCATGCGGCTTCAAGAGCACTTGTCGCCAAAGCCTTTCGACACGGTTTCTTCTGGCCGGCTGCTTTAGAAGAGGCCAAGGAATTGGTCCAAAAATGCAAGGGGTGCCAGAAGTTCCGCTCCAAGCCGCATCAGCCGGCTTCCGCACTCAAGACCATCCCCATCGCCTGGCCCTTTGCAGTTTGGGGCCTGGACATGGTGGGACCATTCAAGACGGCGCGAGGTGGCCTAACTCACTTACTTGTCGCGGTGGACAAGTTCAACAAGTGGATGGAAGCAAAGCCCATCAAGAAGTTGAACGGTCCGACTGCCGTGACTTTCATCTCCGACATCACAATTCGGTACGACATACCACACAGCATCATCACCGATAACGGCACAAACTTTGCCAAAGGCGCCTTGGCCCGTTTCTGTGCGACACAGGGCATCCGACTGGACTTAGCGTCTGTTGCCCAACCGCAGTCAAACGGCCAGGTGGAGCGAGCAAACGACCTCATCTTGTCTTGCATCAAGCCTCGGCTGGTCGAGCCTCTGGAGCGTTCGACCGGTTGTTGGCTTGATGAGTTGTCAGCCGTCCTCTGGAGTCTGCGCACGACTCCAAACAAGTCAACCGGCTTCACGCCCTTCTTCCTCGTCTACGGTGCTGAAGCCGTCATCCCAACGGACATAGAGTTTGACTCCCCGCGAGTCACCATGTACACCAAGGAGGAAGCAGAAGAAGCACGTCAAGACGGTGTCGATCTGCTAGAAGAGAGCCGGCTGTTGGCACTCAGCCGGTCTAGCATCTACCAGCAGAGCCTGCGCTGTTACTACAACAAGAAGGTCAGGCCGAGATCTTTCCAAGAGGGCGACCTTGTGCTCCGACTGATCCAGCGAACAGCCGGCCAACACAAGCTGTCGGCGCCTTGGGAAGGCCCTTTCATCATCAGTAAAGTGCTGGGCAACGACTCCTACTACCCGATCGACGCTCAGAAGCCCCGAGCACGCAAGAGGGACGACTCCGGCCATGGAATGCAAATCTTCTTCGAAGATTTTACAGTTGATGCAGTATGTACCACGCTACCTTTTGTACTTAAGTACCAAGACTTCAGGCCCCCCGAGACGAGCTCGGGGACTGCCCTCTTTTATCTATATGATAAGAAGTATGTCTACGAGTATGTTACTCTTTGTTATGTCTCTTGACACCGGGTTCGACTAGCCGACCCGGGGACTTGCCGCCTTGCACTATGAAATGCTTCCTGCGGCCGGACAAGTTGTGTGTGGCGCCTAAGCCGTCACCTGTCAGAAGCCGCAGCTCGCAGAGCGACTGTCCGGTGGGCAAGAGTAAGGTAGAATTGGCGTTCGCATGAAAAATGGCTAAGGGGTCAAAGCATAAACATAGCGTAAGCCGGCTTCCAGCCTTTTTTTCGCAAACTGACTATTGAGCAGTCAGCTCGCCGCCTTCTATTCAATTTGCAAAAAAAGAAACTCTAAAACGGCTAAGTACTTGCCTTCCCAAAAGTAGCCAAGCATTTGATCCAGCGGCAATCCGCAGAGCGGCTGTCCAACTGGCAAGACGACAACTAAGGGAAGGCAACAAAGGAAAAAAGCCAAAGGAGCAATGAGCAAGAAAAGATAGAATTCGGATAAATATTTACATAACATAGGCCCGTGGCCGAGTCTTCAAGCAAAAGTTCAAAATACACCCCGCGGGTGGAATTTTGCGAATTAACAAGTTCTTCAAAGACTACTAAAGCAGATAAAATAAAGACAAAGCAGCAGCCTAGGAAGCGACAGACGAGTTCGGAGGGTCGGAGGAGATGGCGGTGTCTGGCGTTGGGGCGGCCGGCTGGGCAGTCTCGGCTTGATCACCTCCGGTGGCAGCCGGCTCGGTCGGGCGCGGATTGTTGCTAGAGGTGCGGTCGAGCTGAGGCTGGCCGTCCGCTCCGTCCTCCGGTGTCTCCGTCTCACCTCTGTCCTCCGCCTCGCCTTCCTCCTCGACGCTGGAGCCGATCACCTCCGCCGAATCCTCGCCATAGTCTGGGTTCATCCCAAACCACTCTGGCGTTGCCTCCTCGTCATCTTCAGCCCGCTCGGGGACAAAGATGCTGGTGTCGGTACACTCGGCGATCGCCGCCGCGCGCTTGAGGAGGGCGTCTTCCACAGCTACCAGCTCCCCCTTGGCCTCTGATCGGAGTGTGGCTAGCCGGTCCAGGTCTAGCCCCGGTGCCAGGACCCCGATTCCAAGTCACATCAATCTAGCCGGTAACACCTCATATCACTTTGCGGCCTCACGCATGGTATTCCCACGGGTGTCGCCTTACCATGGCCCGGGACCGTTTACGCCTTTTGGCTCGCGTATATGATAGTGTCGCTAGCATCCATATGATAGAGAACCCGGGACGACATGGCTAGTCGTGAACCCAAAGCGGCACTAACCCATGGAGATAGGCATACATGAATCAACTTCGAGCATGTCGGTCAGCAGCGTGTGAATCCGGGCTGTAGCACTGGGCTAACAGGACTCCGGTAACCCGGGCTGTAGCAGGCTAGGCAGGACTCCGGATGTCACCGCGTGACATTTCCCCGAAGGGACAGACACAGGAACGAAGTGAAACACATGCCGGCCAGTCAAGTGTCCTGAGCAGTAGTGCTGGGCTAGCAGGACTCCGGTGAACCGGGCTGTAGCGGACTACTATGGCTCAAGGAAGCACTAGACTACATTTCCCCATAAGAGAGGCTGCCAAGGATAAACAATTAGATTGTCGGATCCCACACATACCAAGCATTCCAATCATACACACGATATGCTCGATATGTGTAAATACAACATGGCATCACAACAAGACTCTACGACTCAAGTATTTATTCATTAGGCTCCGAGGAGCGAGATATTACAAACATGGGTCTCATGACCCAACATTCAGAGCATACAAGTCAAAGCACATGCGGAAGCTTAACATGTATGAGTACAGACATCTACAAATGAAAAAGGCTGAGAAGCCTGACTATCTACCAGATCCTGCCGAGGGCACAAGATCGTAGCTGAGTTATCAAGCTAAACGTCGAAGTCCACGCGGAACTACTAGCGAGACTGAAGTCTCTATGCAAAACATAAAATAAGCAAATGTGAGTACAAATGTACCCAGCAAGACTTACATCAGAACTATCTACATCTGCATCGGTATCAACAAAGGGGCTGGTGGAGTTTAACTGCAGCAAGCCAGCTTTGACTCGGTGGCTATCCTAAACTATGACTGCAAGTAACTCTTTTGAGGTGGCGCACACGAGTCCACATATTCCCCATATCAATACACCACTATGGATCCGCTCCGTCTCCCTACGAGAATGCCATCCATAGCACTCACGCATATCTTGCACATTTTAGAGTATCCACTTTCACTTGTCTATGAACTATGCAAGGGGTCCAAGTTTCCATATCTGAGGAATCCGGCTATTCGAATAGATAATGATAACCCTGCAGGGGTGTACTTCTTCACACACGCTCTCGCCACTTACCACCATGTACACGTCATGTACCTCGGCAACCTTCAAGCGGAAGCCTGGCGAGGGAGTCGGCCACGACTTGACTAACCACACAAGTCTCTCGTCCAGGTTTATCGCCTATTCGGGTTCCATCCGCAAGGAGATCCGGCCGGGGTGTCGCTCACGGCCCCAAACGATGTGTGCAGGGTTCCCAAGCCCACCATCCGTGTGCCACTTGGTACACCGTGCCACTGTGCCTAGTCTGTCCCAAGCCCACCTGTACCGGGTGCCACTTGGTAGACTACTAACACTACCTACAAACACCAGAAACTAGTTGCAACTCCTGGACAGAGATCGAGTTGATTAATAAGCCGAGAGGGGCCGAGTTACCGGAACCCAATGTGTGGTAGTAACTGTTCATGGATCACAAACACAGAACTCAATTCCTGAGAATGGCTGCAATGAGAAAACCGACCATGTACTCCTAAATGGCCTCTCACCGCTACCTTTACCAAATCGTGTTCACACACTTAGCTCTCAACGGTAGGACATGTTCACCACATTCCAATTCATTCCTGATGAATCAGACCTGACTCAACTCTAAGCAGTAGCAGGCATGACAACAAGCATGGATGAGTAGGCACATCAGGGCTCAAACAACTCCTACTCATGCTAGTGGGTTTCATCTATTTACTGTGGCAATGACAGGTCATGCAGAGGAAACGGGTTCAACTACCGCAGCATGTAATAGTTGAATCGTTGTTGTCCTAATGCAGTAAAAGAGAGCAGGAGCGAGAGAGTGGGATTGTATCGGAATGAACAAGGGGTTCTGCTTGCCTGGCACTTCTGAATATAGCATTGGGTCTTCATCAGTGTCAACGATCACATCGTCGAAGCAACGTCTACTGAGAGGGGAGAAATACCGGCAACATAGAGAAAGAAACACAATCAATGCAATGCACACTATGATGCATGATCATGACATGTCAATATGAATGTGATTGACTAATGCATACTAGGACAGGTTGATTTGAACCCATTTGAATCAAAGATTCAAATGTAAGCTCATGTATATAGTCATTAAGGTGCATTATCTTGTTTCACTTGAACAGCAGGGTTAAAGTGCTCTAACGTGCATGCAAATGGTACATATTGATAGATTGGATTTTTCTGATCATTTTTCATATATAAAACTTTGCATTTGGAGTTACGGTTGATTTACTATGATTTTTAGAAGTTTGCATTATTTTCTGGAATTTCCTGTATAAGAATAATTCCAGTAAATAGTTAACTGCATCAGCACTGTGTCACTATGACGTCAGCGGTCAACTGGGTCGGCCAAGTCAAACTTGACCTGTGGGACCCATACGTCAGTGTCTCGGGCAGGTTTGGGTGGATGACAGGTGGGACCAGTCAACGTTGACTTGACCAAAGTCAAAGCTGACACGTGGGGTCCTCACGTATTAGTACTAATCCTAACAGAAAATTAGACTAACCTAATTATGCTAGGGGACCCACATGTCAGTGGCTTGTTTTGTTAACTAAGTTAATTTAACACTAATTAATCCTACACTAATTAAGCAGGGGCCTGGGCCCACCTAGTCAACGGTCAGCGGGGTCAAACCCACCGGCGACTCGACGCCGGCGAGGCCCGAGACGGTGGCGCCATTCGGAATTTGCCCACGGTCGATCAAATCGACCGCGGTTTGGTCCTATGCGTAGCTGGGGCTCGCGCGCATCTGGTAGGCCAAGCGGGAGGAGTTGGGGTGGTCTGAGTCGACGGCGGCGAGCACGAGTGCGGCGGCTGGATCGGGCATCGGCGGGTTAGGCGCTGCGGCTTGCGGGCGAGCGAGTGAGGTAGCTGGGCGGCATCTCTAGCGTTCCAGGAGCACATTGGTGCAACTGGTCGGAGCTAAGGTGCTCAGGAGCGAGGACCTCATCGGCCATGGCGGACGGCGGCTCCGGTTACTCGCGGAGCAGTGGCTACTGGACGAAAATGACGACGTGGTTAAGGGGGAATGGACCGGGAGCTCACGGTGAGGCCGACGACAGGCTCAGCTGGCTCGGGGACGATCGGAAGGCGACGCATATGTGGATGGAGTCCGGCGGCCGTGCTCGGGGAAGACAACTCGTGGCGGCGACGTGGGGCTCCCGCGGTGGCGTGGCTCGGGGTGGAAGAAAGAGGGGGTCGAGGCGGAGCCTTTGGGCCGGTCAGAGAAACTAGGGGGGGGGGTGGCTGCAGCTACGGCATACGGCGTCGGTGGCGACGGCAATGCTCGGCTGTGGGGAGGAGAGCGAGACAGAGGAGGGGGAAAGAATGAGAGAGAGTGAGAGAGGAGCAGAGCGTCTCCGTGGCACATCCAGAAGAGTCGGGGCGTCGCGGTGGAAGCAGGAGCTGGCGCACGCACGGCGACCATGCGCCCTGCCTACTGGCGTGAGGAGGAACACGACAGAGGGGGCTATGGTGCTGGGCTGGGCTGCACAGTTGGGCCGCCAGGTGGGCTAGGTGATCTCTATTCTCTCTCTTTTCTAGTTCTTTCTGTTTTCTTATTTTCTGCAACTGTTGGGCTTTATTAAAAATACTAAAACGTTTCCAAAAATCCTGAAAATAATTGTGGGCTCCTTTGAAACTATTTCCAACAGCCCTCAAATGCTTTCAGGATTATTTGGATATTTAAAATATTTTATAGAATTTAAATGTCCAAATTCAAATACTTATGATTTAATTCAAAAATCCATAATGTCCTAGAAAAGTGTGCACCATTTTTGCCAGGGGTTTTAGCCCAATCCAGAAATGATGAACATTTTGTGAAGGCATTTTGGGTTCATTGAAACCAATTTTAGTAAACCCTAGTTGGTTTCAGGGGAGGTGCTGGGGTTATGTCATCCCCATTTCAAGATTAACTGAAATTGAAAAAGATGCATGGATGCAAGGCCACTAATTACAAGAAGATTTCTAGGGCTGTGACAACTCACCCCCACTAAACAAGAATCTCGTCCCGAGATTCAAGACGTGAGGTAAGAAGACAGAGGGGGCACAAACTATCACGGTCTTCATGATCCATTGCTTCAGATCGATCTTGGCATCCTTCCTTTCAAGATCTTTATCCAACACGATGACGACGGACAGGAACTCTACCGGAATCGATCTTCTCGAAGATCGGGCAACTCAAGATCAACTCTTAGGGTGAGATATTAGACTTCTCTTGAGCTGAGACACGAAACATACATTCAGGGGGGATGGGGTGTAACAGATGACGAAGGTCCACTAAGTAGGCAACAAATCCACGCTCGATCGACGTAGCGAGGAGTTAACTGCCATGATTCCACAACGGGGCACCTTGGGGAAGGTGACTCGTAAAGCTATTTCCTTAAGTGGCAAAAAGAATTACTTTTGATACAAAGATCGTTGAAACTCTCTATACCAGCCTGAGGAAATTCACAAACGATCGTTTGAAGGAATTCGGAGGAATGACATACCCAGACTGGAAAGGAAACTAGAGTTATAAGACAACTCGACAACGAAAGGCACATTCCAATTGATACCGAGGATATAACCAAAGGACTGAGCGTGCTCTCAAGAACTTGAGCATTTCCGTATTCATCAAGGTTTTACCAACATCCGTGCCGAGGATCCTGGCAACACATCATACTACCATGATGAACGGTGATGGAGGATGCAGATGCAAAGGAGGACATCACTTTCTCATATTTTCCCTAGCAATGCCAAAGAAGCAAATCTGGTTTAGCACTCCGCTTCTAATGTTCTCCTTGATGTACTAGGTACCACGGTCAATGCTTAAAAGCATCAACATGGCCATCAGGTAAAGGTCGGACTTCGGGAGCACAAAAATCCATAAGGAACAACTTGTGGAATAAGTCATACCAAATCCTCATGGAGAAGATGGTCGAATTGCTCGTTCAAGATACTACAATAATAGCTCTTCCGGCTAGGTGTGTCGGCCAGAACATCAACCTTGTCGGGACCTACATCATAGATCTTGGAAATGTTCCAACCATCATATCTGCCTGAGATTCAGATCTGGTTGGTAACAGGATATTCTAGACTCATCAAGTCTAGAAAGAAAATGAAAGATTGCAACGCAAATCGACGAGATGACGTTGCGAGATTCTCGGGAAATGAACTACGGTAGCATGCTCCAAAACATGAGCTGGTTCTGCTAAACACATGTGAACACGCTGTCCTAGACAAGCATGACCATAGTAGTCTTACAATGAAACACTACCAGGTTCAGGTTGGGAACCATCGTCGAGGATAATAAAGTCCTAACATAACTCATGATTCTTAAGAAAGAGCTTCTTCTCCTTGAACAAATCAATCAGTGGCTTGGTGTGCTAGGAAACACATATGGAGTGGAGGCGACCAACCTATGAAACCATAGAGTACTTCGCACATATGCGTGACTAACTTGGGATGATTCTAGAGGGAGCAAAAATAAGCTTTCTCGAATTCACGGCGGCAACTTACATCAAGTGCACGTGAATTAGAGGAAGTCACTTCTTTCATCCAAACGTATACCTCATGAGCGGAACACGAAGGCATTGTTTACAAAGTTTTCAACACTAGGTTGATGTTCAACATGAATCATGGGGGAGACAAAATGCTGCTGATGGGCTCAACAACAACTCATCAGAATTTCCATATCACTGGACTTCCACCATTATGTGAACATGGTGATAGTATTGGTCAGACCAAAAGATGTAATGGTGTATGCTCGAGGGATCAGCCACGAGTAAGACAACATTACGAACATCGTTGGTTCTGATTTGACTTTACGATAGCCCACACTCAAATCAAAGGATTGATAAGACAATAGATCCAACAACTGATCACGAGGACCAATCGATGAGGATATCATCTTTCTTCAACACACACACATACACACACACTAAAAGATATCCCTTAACATGAACTAAGTCAGACGAGCTTTTATTTTCCAACTCTCCAAGTTGTTGTTTGGCTTAACCAACTAGCTCAGGGGTATCCAACACAGATTCTTAGAGAAAGGGTGGTTTGCAAGAAACCATCTTGATCACGAGCTCAACATAACGGTCAGGGGACAACCTGGTGATACCTACGAGAAGATATTCGAAGAATCACGAACCACTGATATGTTATTAATCTCGAGATCAAACTTACTTTCCAAGGCAAGACGACACGAACAGAAGAGCAAGGAATTCAATCCTAACTTAAGATTGAAGAGTGCACCACAATGAGGACAAGGTAGCACGATCAATCTTAGGATGATGATTTACTAACCAACACGCTAAGAATGAGAATAGTGTCCATTAACTACCAAGCAACACGGTTGCTAGGAGTATTGATTTCACACATCATGGTTCACTTGTCGGCATTCCGGTTGCAACAACACAGGACCGAGGAATGAACGATGATGCCGAGAGTATCACTGCATCAAAAATTCATAAGAGAAGGTGCAATTCGCATGACGTTCCTGACATAAAGTGGGTAATACTTCAGGGTAGAACAGAATCAAAAGCTTAATTCCATTTGATCTGCGGAATACAACTGCTTTGACCCAATCCTAGAAATGGATGAGGTACTCGAGTTTGTTTCTCCTAGTCATTCCGGAATAGAATGGCTTGACGGACCACAAGAATAATAGGCATCGATGAACACGAATGCACAACTATTCCTGATTATCAATTGATAGACGAGGGTCGGATGACCACTAAGGAGGGACAACTCCAAGGAACATGTAACTTTGAGTTGTGGATGCCTGGATTAGTATGCCGAACAAATTCAACATATTTCTTCCGGATAACCCATGCAGAAAGGTAGAACTGGCAGAATCACAATATAGAATGGAGAACTCATCGAGAGCACTCCTGTTGTGATCCTTTGATCCAACAAACTTCTGCCATAAGTGGTTCATAGTATTTGGAAGAAGGAAATACCACAGACCTCGAGGGCTAATGCAAAGGTTACTAATAACCTAAAGGAACGAGCAAACACTATCAACATGAAGTAAGTAGGGTGAATCTCGGGTTCAAAACCCAGGAGTAGAATGCCTACTACTAAATGGTAACACGGGATGCTTTCGAGAATAATGACCAGAATCATCACACTTGGAATACAAAACATTGCTAGATTGCTAGGTGACTCCCTAAAACACCTGGGGTCATAATAACAGCTCCAACCTATACGTCGAGGTAACAGAGTACCTCAACAGACCTATTAGCGTGGTTAAACTGGCCCAAAAGGACATCGAGAACTAGGAGGAAGGATTTGCAAATGCATCAGATTATTTAGAAACCTGGGATGACTCGGACAGCATAACGGCTGTAAATGCTCAAAATGATTTGAGACATCCTGCAAAATGGTGGCATAAGCACTCAACATCACAATATCAAGGTTCTGAGGCCAGCTATGAACATATGGAAGTAGTAAGAACTGAACTGAGGCTTGAACTCAACAATCCTAGACAACTACGGTTTAGTAACACGTTGTCGGTCTTAAAACCGGTGGATCTCGGGTAGGGGGTCCCGAACTGTGCGTCTAGGCCAGATGGTAACAGGAGATAAGGGACATGAAGTTTACCCAGGTTCAGGCTGTCGGATTTAGGGTTCCGGCAGACCCTTGAGGTTCGAACTCTGGGGTGCGCACGGAGATCACGCTTCCTACCTACCTGTACCCCTCCACCTCGCAAGGATCTAAGCTATCGAAAACATAGCACAAGAGACACAGAGTTTATACTGGTTCCGGCCACCGATGTGGTGTAATACCCTACTCCAGTGTGGTGGTGTGGTGGATTGCCTCTTGGGCTGATGATGAAAAATACAAGAAAGAACAGCCTCGCGAGGGTCTGTTCTTGGCTGGGGCGATGAACTACTAGAGGGGTTCAGTCGCCCTTCTCTCTCTCTCTTAGTCTGATTGCCAATCGATTCGTCCCCCCGATCCCTAGGGTGGCTAGCCTTATTTATACGCAAAGGCCTCGGGCCTCTTCCCAAATATTGAGCGGGAAGGGCGCCAACAATTGGCCATTTTGAAGGGGAACATCTGGTACATTTATCCATACTAAAGTTGGTCCTCGCCTGCCAAAGGCTCTGGTGATGACGCTGGCTTGGGCTCCACAATGACTTCTTCCTTGTCGCGGAGTTGGTCTTGGTCTCGTTGCACTGGAATGGGTGCCTTTGCTTGATCCTCTCGTCTGCGCTTGCTCCCTTAGCACCAAAGAGGAAAGGGAGGACACTACGCGGGCTGGCGCCCGCCTGGCGCCTTTGGTCGTCATGGCTTGCGTCATGGGCACCTTGTGAGGTACCCCGCCTTGATCTATCCGCCTCCTCGCGAGCCAGCCTGATGAGGCCGCGCCTGAGGAAGCTCCATGTCGTCCGCCCCGCGAGGCTCGGCCCCTCGCGAGGGTCTTGGGTCTGTGCTGATGAAGATGGGTCGTGCTGGGCCCCCTTTGAGCCATGCCACGGGCCGCAGGCAGGCAAGTCTGGGGACCCCCGTTCCCAGAACGCCGACATGGGCCCTCTCGATGGAGGTAAAACCCTACTCCTGCTTGATTAATATTGATGATATGGGTAGTGCAAGAGTAGATCTACCACGAGATCAAGGAGGCTAAACCCTAGAAGCTAGCCTATGGTGTGATTGTTGTATGATGAAGTTGTCCTACGGACTAGAACCCTCCGGTTTATATAGACACCGGCTAGGGTTAGGGTTACACAAAGTCGGTTACAATGGTAGGAGATCTTGAATATCCGCATCGCCAGGCTTGCCTTCCATGCCAAGGAAAGTCCCATCCGAACACGGGACAAAGTCTTGAATCTTGTATCTTCATAGTCTAGGAGTCCGGCTGAAGGTATAGTCCGGTTATCCGAACACCCCCTAATCCAGGACTCCCTCAGTAGCCCCTATACCAGGCTTCAATGACGACGAGTCCGGTGCGCAGATTGTCTTTGACATTGCAAGGCGGGTTCCTCCTCCAAGTTCTTCAAGAAGATTTTAAACACCAAGGATAGTGTCCGGCTCTGCAAAATAAGTTTCCACATATTGCCATAGAGAGAATAATATTAACACCAATCTGATCTGCTGACGTATTCCGTAGCGTGACATCAAACTACGGCCAAGCCTTTATTCGAATCGTTTTTACTCTTCCACCTTAGCATGTTTTGCGAGGCGGTTTCCTTGGCACGTCTTGTCAAAGCAGAGATCGTGTCCCCCATTTACGGGATTCTCATCAATACAGACGTGGGTAACCCAACCGCGCCATTTATCACAGCACTTGGGAGGCAAGCGAGTTTTTCTAGGCTGGTGGGGACGCATAGCCGCATCCGCCCATATAAGGGGATAAGGATCCACCTTTTTACCTACGCCTTCTTCCTCCTTTGCCTATCCATCTTCTGCGCACCTGAGCTCCAGCGCCCAAGCCCGCACTTCCCACCTCAACCTTCTCCAGCAATGTACGGAGCGGGAGGCAAGTGGATGGTCTCCTCCGTCACGGAGGGTCATGTCAAAAAGCTAAGGACGGCCGGATACTTGTCCAAAGACATCGCGCACTGGCTTCCCGAGGAGGGGCAGCTTCTCCCCACCCCAAGGCCCCATGAGAGGGTAGTTTTCCTTCCCCACTTCCTCCGCGGACTAAGTTTTCCACTCCACCCATTTGTCCGGGGGGTCATGTTCTACTACGGCCTGGATTTCCACGATCTGGCCCCGTACTTCGTCCTCAACATCTCGGCGTTTATCATCGTGTGCGAGGCTTTCCTCCGCGTCCGTCCCCATTTCGGCCTCTGGCTCAAGACCTTCAATGTCAAGCCCAAGGTGGTGCGCGGTAGCCAGGCGGAGTGCGGAGGTGCCATGGCGGGCAAGATGGCCAACGTCCTGTGTCTCGAGGGCTCCTTCATGGAGACCCTAAAGGGGTGGCAGTCCGGGTGGTTTTACATCACCGAGCCACGCGATCCGAAATGGACCGCAGCCCCCGAGTTCCGATTCAGACCCCCACGCGGCTTATGTCCTAGAAAGAGACGGGCCTGTCGTGGGGTGACGAAAAAGAGGTGACCGGACTGCAAACATGCATCCAGTCCCTGGTGAATGAGCCGATCAAGCTTGTCAATGTAGTCCAGGTTATGCTCGTCCGCCGGATCCTCCCGTGTCAACAACGGGACTTTACTCTGTGGGAGTTCGACCCGGCGCAGCACAAAACCCTTAACAGGCTCTTCGACACGACGTATGAAGACGTCTGGAAGGTGCTGACTAAAGGTGCCGAGGCTCCCGCATCCGCTTCCGAGGATCGCGGATACAGCTCGCAGCGTCTCGCTAGCGAGGTAAGCTATTTTCACCTTTTACAGGATGTTTAAGTTTTTTCATAGTTTGACTCTATGTGGGATCTAAACTCCCTTACCTTTGACAGGCTTGGCAGGCGATATCCGGACCAATTAACTGTCCGGCTCCCTTGCCCGAAGACCCATCCCCTGCTCGCTTAGCGAAGCTGCTGGCTCCGGCACCTTATGTGGGGCCGGAGAAGAAGGCCAAGAAGAAGAAGGCCACGGGGACTCGATAGAGTGCCCGTAACGTGGTAGTGTCGGACTCGTCATCCGACGAGTCCGAGACACTCTCCTCCCGTGAGAACGAGGAGGAGGAAGAAGAAGCCTCTCCCCCTCCAGCGGGGGGAGGAAAGAAAAGGAAGGCCGCCCCAACGGGGGAGGCCAAAGGGTCCAAGGAGAGGAAGACCCCTCCGCCGAACTACTCCCCCGACGCCGAAGAGGACGAAGAGGAGTGGCCAGACAGGGCCAAGCGTCCGGCGAAATCGTAAATATTTGGATATCAGAGTAACTCATGACGTTCCTTTGTTACACAGCTTTCCCTAATGTCGAACATAATTATGCAGCCCGCCCCGGGCCGGACTCATCGAGTCGTCGAGCGGCACCCTGGATTCATCGGACGTGAATTCAGTTCTGCCCGCTGTCTCCCCCCGCACTTCAGACGATGCCGAAGTGGCGTCGCGACAAGCTCCGGGGCAAGAGGAGGTGGTCCTGGAGGAGCCACAAGGTGACCTCCCGGACCGCAGGAGTAAAGGGGACAAGACCCCCCAGGGCTCCAAGTCCGGCTTTGAGCCGGACACCGTGCCGGAATCTTCAACGGTTCCGGACCACGGCAGGCGAACTCCTTCCAAGAGGAGCAAGCCTTCTGAGCCGGCGGCCTCAGTCCAATCGGAGGTGCCGGACAATCTGCTGGAGGTGCTTGACGGCGCCTCCATCGACGAGGAGCAGCGTACTATTATGAGTACGGTGATCCAGAAGGTTCAGTCCGCCAAGAGCGGACTGAGTGAAGCTTGCGCTAGCCTTCTAACAGGCTTCGAGGTGAGTAAAAATATGTAAAAATATTACCACATAGACAGTAGCCCCTGATGCTCTATTTGGCGTTCGGAAAAGAAAGCCGAATAGAGGTTCTATCAAAATTCGCAGGAGTCTAATAAAAAGTCAATATGTGTATGCAGGCTTCGCTGCTAGCCACCGCCGCACTTACTGCGGAGGTGGGTGCCCTGAAATAGGGCCTCGAGCGGACCGAGCAAGAGCTCGGCCTTGCCAAGCGGCAGCGCGAGGAGAAAGAAGGTAAGAGATACCTTACAGAAAAAGTGTCTATAAAAAGACGCAATTGCAAAAAATGACAGGATTGTAATGCTTATTGTAGGGGCCACGACTGAGGTGGCGACCCTCAAGCAGGCGCTGTCCGAGGCCAAGAAGAGAGCGGCCATGGAGCGCACCGAGCGAGAGAAATTTGAGGCACAGGTCGGCGAGGTGCAGCAAGAGCTTCGGGCTCTCATGAAAAAACATGAGAGTTTGGAGCTTGACTCTAAAACGCGAGCGTCCGAGCTCGCCGCGGCCATCAAGACTGCCGAGTCCGCCAAGGCCGAAGCCCAGAAGGCCCTCCAAGAGTTGGAGGAGGTGAAAAAGATAGCGGCAGGTAAGGCATTCTTTATGCAAAGCAGAAATATAAAAGTAAACTACTTGTTACTTACCCGAATCTGGAGCTCTCCAGGGGCATTCGCAGATCTTCCCCGCAGCGTATCCGATGCCGCCGCATTCTACCGATCCGAAGAGGGCAGCTCAACGGAGAAGGTGTTCTGGTCTCAGTACGCTGAGGCCGGACACCCTGTGCCCTTGAGCGACCAGCTGAAGCAGCTGGTCGAGCTCCACAAGGCGGCCGAACAGGCCATGAAGGGCTTCATAGTTCGGCTATGGCCTGGAGAGGCTCTGCCTGGGAGCTACTTCGGACTGGTGCGGCGGCTGGTGGAGGCCTGTCCAAGGCTCGAGGTCATCAAGCGCTCTGTCTGCATCGAAGGTGCCCGTAGGGCCCTTGCCCGTGCAAAGGTGCACTGGGGTAAGTTGGACAGTGAGAAGCTTGTGAGGGACGGGCCGCCGCCGGGGAAGGAGCGTCGCAAGCCCAAGAACTATTACAAGGATGTTCTTGCTGGTGCCCGCCTTGTGGCGGATGAATGTACCAAAGATGTAATATTTGAATGAACTCGCTCGTGTTTATCCTGTGCACTGAAAACTTGTTCATATGCGCTTAAGCAATGCTTGTTGAATTTAAAATATTATTTTCTGTGCGGCTGTTTATCAAAAAATTGAGAGATGGCCAGTCGTCGGCTTCCGCCCCCATGCCACTAGTGCTGGGGTGTTCGGGATAAACCTGAGCGCTCTTCTTCCCATGTTTGGGTCCTTCGAGGGAGGCGCTCAACACAATGAACCGGGAAATCGAACTATAATGCTTGAACACTCTCCTTAGCCATAGAACTTTATAATTTTAAATTTCGGCGAAGCCCCTAGTTTGGAAGACCGAGTTCGAGGCACTATCCACGCCTTGGCCGGACAAAGCCGGCTCCTCGCTCGAAGCGACATAAGTCTTTAGGGACTCAAAAAACCTCTCGAAGAGCGACCGGTCTCTCGCCTCATCATGACAATCAGTTTTAGCTTTCTCCACTAAGGTGCTCAGCCCAGCTCAACAGGGGCACAATCGCATTGGTTCTCCTAGTGCTACCTTAGCCGATATAGCGGAACGTAAGGCGCCAAAACATAGGAGCCGGGCAAACCCAACTATTGACCCAAATCATGATTCGGAGCCGATGCATATAGTGCTATAAGTTCGGGGTGCCGCACTTATGAAGTGTTCGGACTTCTTACACCATATTAAGGGGTACTGAAGCCCCTGGTGTATTTGCTGTACAACAGTGTATGGGTGCTACATGTCATTAATGAACATATATAAAAAGAGGGTAATGCAAAAAATAGACAAAAAGTTATGCATTGTTTATAAAGAGGCTGCTATCAAAGCAGAACAATACAAATAGTGCGTGAAGCGAAAGGTATTGGACTATTTAACATGTCTTGGCCAGGGGCAGGCCACGGAATTATATTCAAAACAGGTATACTGCTTGTAACAGAGACCACCTGGGGGTTCCATAGTGCGGCATGGCTTGTCTGCTTCCCTGTGTCTTGTATCGTTTGTGCGGTAGTTGAATTGCCGAACAGGTCGTCCGAAGTATGGAGTCCTGAAAGTAAGAGAAAAAAATTCGGCAGCCCCTAGTACGTTTTAGGCCGTATTTTGGGTTTGCCATTATTGTGCCCCTTCCCCTGTGCCCATGGTATTTCAAGAGCGTAATTATGTACGCGAAGCACTGGTTTCTCTATGTCGCGAGGGCTGGGGTTGGGGCCGCACTGTTACGCCTGCTTAGAACGTGCCAGGCGGCCTTCTTGTAGGTTACTCCGGGCGCGCTTGGCAGTGTCTGGCTTTTTAACGGCCAGACAAGAGAATTGCCTAAGAAGGCTGCTTTGTACTTCTGCTGCGAGGGCCGCCGTGTGTTCCTCCGTTCGGAGGGAGCGCTTGGTGTTTCCATTGACCGTAATTACTCCTCGAGGGCCTGGCATCTTGAGCTTGAGATATGCGTAGTGCGGCTCCGCATTGAACTTTGCAAATGCGGTTCGCCCGAGCAGGGCGTGATAGCCACTGCGAAACAGGACTATATCGAAGATTAACTCTTCACTTCGGAAATTGTCCGGAGATCCGAAGACCACTTCAAGTGTTACTGAGCCTGTGCAACTGGCCTCTACACCTGGTATAACGCCTTTAAATGTCATTTTTGTGGGCTTGATCCTCGAGGGGTCGATGCCCATTTTCCGCACTGTATCCTTGTAAAGCAGGTTCAGGCTGCGGCCGCCGTCCATGAGGACTCTTGTGAGATGAAATCCGTCGATAATTGGGTCAAGAACCAATGCGGCAAACCCGCCATGACGGATGCTAGTGGGATGGTCCCTTCGATCAAAGGTGATCGACCAGGAGGACCATGGGTTGAACTTTGGAGATACTGGCTCCAGCGCGTATACGTCTCGTAGCGCACGCTTCTGCTCCCTCTTGGGAATGTGGGTTGCGTATATCATGTTCACCGTCCGCACTTGTGGGGGAAAACCCTTCTGTCTACTGCTGTTCGGCGGCCTGGGCTTCTCCTCGTCATTGCTGTGCAGCCCCTTGTCTCTGTTTTCGGCTCTTAACTTGCCTGCTTGCTTGAACACCCAACAATCCCTGTTTGTGTGATTTGCTGGCCTTTCGGGGGTGCCATGTATTTGGCACAAGCGGTCGAGTATTCGGTCCAAACTGGACGGCCCCTGAGTATTCTTTTTGAATGGCTTTTTCAGCTGGCCGGATTAATAGCCTCTGAATCGGGCATTTACTGCCATGTCCTCGTTGCTGTCGCTGTTATCGCGGCGCTTTTGCTTGTTCCGGCGCGACCTGCCACTTTTGTCCTTGGTATTCAAATTGCCAAGGTTCTTGATTAAGTTGTTGCTGCGAGCAAGCCAGCTATCTTCTCCCGCGCAAAAGCGGGTCATGAGTGTCGTGAGGGCTGCCATAGATTTCGGCTTTTCCTATCCCAGGTGCTGGGCAAGCCACTCGTCGCGGATATTATGCTTGAAGGCTCCTAGGGCCCCAGCGTCCGGACAGTCGACTATCTAGTTTTTCTTTGTTAGGAATCGTGTCCAGAATTGCCTGGCCGATTCCTCTGGCTGCTGAATTATGTGGCATAGGTCATCGGCATCCGGTGGTCGTACATAAGTGCCCTGGAAGTTGTCGAGGAATGCGGCTTCCAGGTCCTCCCAAGAACCGATTGAGTCTGCTGGCAAGCTGCTGAGCCAATGTCGGGCCGGTCCCTTAAGTTTGAGTGGGAGGTATTTGATGGCATGTAGATCATCACCGTGGGCCATGTGGATATGGAGGAGATAATCCTCGATCCATACCACAGGATCGGTTGTGCCATCGTATGATTCGATGTTTACGGGTTTGAAGCCCTCAGGGATTTTATGATCCATTAATTTATCTGTGAAGCATAGTGGGTGTGCGGCGCCTCTATACTGGGCTATATCACGGTGCAGCTCGGAAGAGCTTTGTCCATTGTGTTTGGCCCAGCCGGATTTATCGTATCCGAAGTGACGATCACCGTCACGTGTCGTGGGGCGCCCGCGTGATCTGTAGATCGATCATGTTTGCCTTGCTTTGTCCTCCAGTATATCTCGCAGGTCTGGCACGTTTTCCCGTGCCTTAGCATGTTTTGAGCGGCGTCGGGGCATGGCTTGAGTGGGGGGCTTAGAGGCCTCTGTGTCGCGGCCACGAGGTGGCCGGTCGGCCATGTCATGTGCTGGTGATGTAGGTGCTTCCTCCTCTAATCGGGGTAGCAGCCTGCGCTTTGGGTAACGCTTGGAGGGGCGTTCGAGTTCATACTCTTTGGCCGCAAGGACTTCAGTCCATCTGTCAGCTAGCAAATCTTGATCAGCTCTAAGCTGTTGTTGCATTTCTTGAGGCTGCTTGCCGTGGCTAAAAGCCTGTGTTTGAAACGCTCTTGTTCGGCGGGGTATGATGGTACGACGAATTCATCGTCGTCGAGGCTTGCCTCGTCTTCGGAGGGAGGCATATAGTTATCGTCCTCAACCTCTCGGTCTGCCACCCTCTCATGGGGGTTGGCTTCTCCATCTTCCTGTGCCGAATCTTGTTGGAGGGGGTGTTCTTCGGCGCTATCCGGAGTAGTATTATCTCCGGTGCCGGAATGACCTTTTTGCTTTGGCGGGATTTAGAGCGGCGTCGCTGACGTCGGCGTTTGGGATGTTTCTTAGAAGTATCATCTCCCGCTTTTCCATCACCATCTCCATCTTTTGGAGCGTCCACCATATATATGTCATACGATGAGGTGGCCTTCCAGTGCCCTACAGGTGCTGGTTCCTGTTCATCTCCCGCATCGTCGTCCATACCGTCGATGTCTTCGGAGTCGAAGTCGAGCATGTCGGTTAATTCGTCGACAGTGGCTACGAAGTGGGTGGTGGGTGGGCTTTGAATTTCTTCATCGTCCATATCCCATCCTTGCTGACCATAGTCCGGCCAGGGCTCTCCCGATAAACAGAGAGACTTTAGCAAGTTCAGGATGTCGCCGAAGGGCGAGTGCTGAAAGATGTCTGCAGCGGTGAACTCCATGATCGGCGCCCAATCAGATTCGGTCGGCAGGGGCGCGGGGGGTTCGGAGTCCGGAGAGGAATCCGGATCCTCGGAGTCACGGGTCATGTAGAGTGCGGGGCTCGCATTCGGCTCGATCGCCTTTGAGATCACAGCCCTCGAGGTGGCGTCCAGCCGCTCATCCTCGATTGGCGAAATAGGCTCCGAGTTAAGGGTCGGAACCGGTGCGCGTGCGGCCTCTAGGGCACTGTTCGGCGGCAGAGCTAGATCATGCCCCTCGAGATAGTGCGGCGCGCTTGGCACTGGCTCGAATCCGTCGAAGATCAAATCCCCGCGGATATCTGCCATGTAGTTTAAGCTTCCAAACCTGACCTGATGGCCAGGGGCGTAGCTTTCGATCTGATCCAGGTGGCCAAGCGAATTGGCCCGCAGTGCGAAGCCGCCGAAGACGAAGATCTGTCCGGGGAGAAAAGTCTCACCCTGGACCACCTCGTCGTTGATGATCAAAGGAGCCATCGGGCCCAAAAGTGACGACACATAGGAACTCTCAATGAAAGCACTAATGTCGGTGTCAAAACCGGCGGATCTCGGGTAGGGGGTCCCGAACTGTGCGTCTAGGCCGGATGGTAATAGGAGACAAGGGACACGAAGTTTACCCAGGTTCGGGCCCTCTCGCTGGAGGTAAAACCCTACTCCTACTTGACTAATATTGATGATATGGGTAGTACAAGAGTAGATCTACCACGAGATCAAGGAGGCTAAACCCTAGAAGCTAGCCTATGGTATGATTGTTGTATGATGAAGTTGTCCTACGGACTAGAACCCTCCGGTTTATATAGACACCGGATAGGGTTCGGGTTACACAAAGTCGGTTACAATGGTAGGAGATCTTGAATATCCGCATCGCCAAGCTTGTCTTCCACGCCAAGGAAAGTCCCATCCGGACACGGGACGAAGTCTTCAATCTTGTATCTTCATAGTCCAGGAGTCCGGCTGAAGGTATAGTCCGGTTATCCGAACACCCCCTAATCCAGGACTCCCTCACACGTCATCCTGAGAGATAGAAAATAATCCTAGTTCTTAACCCCATAGAAATGATAAGATGACTTAGATCAGAAGGCCACGAGGATAAGGAGTAAAAAAGAGCCTTACGTTCCCATCCACAATCAACTCCCTTATATAACTAAAGCATTTCTAGACACGACTTTGACCGGTTTGGCTTGGTAATCCTACAGGCAGTTAGGTTCTGATACCAGAGCTGTCAGGACCCCGATTCCAAGTCACATCGATCTAGCCGGTAACACCTCATATCACTTTGCGTCCTCACGCACAGTATTCCCATGGGTGTCGCCTTACCATGGCCCGGGACCGTTTACGCCTTTTGGCTCGCGTATATGATAGTGTCGCTAGCATCCATATGACAGAGAACCCGGGCCGACATGGCTAGTTGTGAACCCAAAGTGGCACTAACCCATGGAGACAGACATACATGAATCAACATCGAGCATGTCGGTCAGCAGCGTGTGAATCCGGGCTATAGCACTGGGCTAACAGGACTCCGGTAACCCGGGCTGTAGCAGGCTAGGCAGGACTCCGAATGTCACCGCGTGACATTTCCTTGAAGGGACAGACACATGAACGAAGTGAAACACATGCCGGCCAGTCAAGTGTCCTGAGCAATAGTGCTGGGCTAGCAGGACTCCAGTGAACCGGGCTGTAGCGGACTACTATGGCTCAAGAAAGCACCACACTATATTTCCCCATAAGAGAGGCTGCCAAGGATAAACAACTAGATTGTCGGATCCCACACATACCAAGCATTCCAATCATACACACAATATGCTCGATATGTGTAAATACAACATGGCATCACAACAAGTCTCTACGACTCAAGTATTTATTCATTAGGCTCCGAGGAGCGAGATATTACAAACATGGGTCTCATGACCCAACATTCAGAGCAGACAAGTCAAAGCACACGCGGAAGCTTAACATGTCTGAGTACAAACATCTACGAATGAAAAACGCTGAGAAGCCTGACTATCTACCAGATCCTGCCGAGGGCACAAGACCATAGCTGAGGTATCAAGCTAAACGTCGAAGTCCACGCGGAACTACTAGCAAGACTGAAGTCTCTCTGCAAAACATAAAATAAGAAAACGTGAGTACAAATGTACCCAGCAAGACTTACATCAGAACTATCTACATATGCATCGGTATCAACAAAGGGGGTGGTGGAGTTTAACTGCAGCAAGCCAGCTTTGACTCGGTGGCTATCCTAAACTACGACTGCAAGTAACTCTTTTGAGGTGGCGCACACGAGTCCACATATTCCCCATATCAATACACCACTATGGATCCGCTCCGTCTCCCTACGAGAATGCCATCCATAGCACTCACGCTTATCTTGCGCATTTTAGAGTATCCACTTTCACTTGTCTATGAACTATGCAAGGGGACCAAGTCTGCATATCCGAGGAATCCGGCTATTCGAATAGATAATGATAACCCTGCAGGGGTGTACTTCTTCACACACGCTCTCGCCACTTACCACCATGTACACGTCATGTACCTCGGCAACCTTCAAGCGGAAGCCTGGCGAGGGAGTCGGCCACGACCTGACTAACCACACGAGTCTCTCGTCCAGGTTTATCGCCTATTCGGGTTCCATCCGCAAGGAGATCCGGCCGGGGTGTTGCTCACGGCGCCAAACGATGTGTGCAGGGTTCCCAAGCCCACCATCCGGGTGCCACTTGGTACATCGTGCCACTGTGCCTAGTCTGTCCCAAGCCCACCTATACCAGGTGCCACTTGGTAGACTACTAACACTACCTACAAACACCAGAAACTAGTTGCAACTCCTGGACAGAGATCGAGTTAATTAATAAGCCGAGAGGGGCCGAGTTACCAGAACCCAATGTGTGGTAGTAACTGTTCATGGAACACAAACACAGAAATCAGTTCCTGAGAACGGCTGCAATGAGACAACCCACCATGTACTCGTACATGGCCTCTCACCGCTACCTTTACCAAATCATGTTCACACACTTAGCTCTCAACGGTAGGACATGTTCACCATGTTCCAATTCATTCCCGATGAATCAGACCTGACTCAACTCTAAGCAGTAGCAGGCATGACAACAAGCAATAATGAGTAGGCACATCAGAGCTCAAACCACTCCTACTCATCCTAGTGGTTTCATCTATTTACTGTGGGAATGACAGGTCATGCAGAGGAAAGGGGGTCAACTACCGAAACATGTAACAGTTGAATCGTTGTTGTCCTAATGCAGTAAAAGAGAGCAGGAGCGAGAGAGTGGGATTGTATCGGAATGAATAAGGGGGTTCTGCTTGCCTGGCACTTCTGAAGATAGCATTGGGTCTTCATCAGTGTCAACGATCACATCGTCGAAGCAACGTCTACTAGGAGGGGACAAATACCGGCAACATAGAGAAATAGACACAATCAATGCAATGCACAATATGATGCATGATCATGACATGTCAATATGAATGTGATTGACTAATGCATACTAGGACAGGTTGATTTGAACCCATTTGAATCAAAGATTCAAATGTAAGCTCATGTATATAGTTATAAAGGTGCATTATCTTGTTTCACTTGAACAGCAGGGTTAAACTGTTCTAACATGCATGCAAATGGTACAGATGGATAGATTGGATTTTTCTGATCATTTTTCACATATAAATCTTTGCATTTGGCGTTACGGTTGATTTACTATGATTTTTATAAGTTTGCATTATTTTCTGGAATTTCCTGTATAAGAATAATTCCAGTAAATAATTAACTGCGTCAGCATTGCGTCACTGTGACGTCAGCGGTCAACTGGGTCGGCCAGGTCAAACTTGACCTGTGGGACCCATACGTCAGTGTCTCAGACTGGTTTGGGTGGATGAGAGGTGGGACCAGTCAACGTTGACTTGACCAAAGTCAAAGCTGACACGTGGGGTCCTCACGTATTAGTACTAATCCTAACAGAAAATTAGACTAACCTAATTATGCTAGGGGACCCACATGTCAGTGGCTTGTTTAGTAAACTAAGTTAATTTAACACTAATTAATCCTACACTAATTAAGCAGGGGCCTGGGCCCACCTAGTTAACGGTCAGCAGGGTCAAACCCACCAGCGACTCGACGCCGGCGAGGCCCGAGATGGTGGCGCCGCTCGAAATTTGCCCACGGTCAACCAAATCGACCACTGTTTGGTCCTACGCGTAGCTGGGGCTCGCACGCATCTGGTAGGCCAATCGGGAAGAGCTGGGGTGGTCTGAGTCGACGGCGGCGAGCACGAATGCGGCGGCCGGAGTTCGGGCATCGGCGGGTTAGGCGCTGCGGCTTGCGGGCGAGCGAGCGAGGTAGCTGGGCGGCATCTCTAGCGTTCCAGGAGCACATTGCTGCAACTGGTTGGAGCTGAGGTGCTCAGGAGTGAGGACCTCATCGGCCATGGCGGACGGCGGCTCCGGTTACTCGCGGAGCAGTAGCTACGAGACGAAAACGACGACGTGGTTAAGGGGGAAAGGACCGGGAGCTCACGGTGAGGTCGACGACAGGCTCAGCTGGCTTGGGGACGACCGGAAGGCGATGAATCCGTCGATGGAGTCCGGCGGCCGTGCTCAGGGAAGACGACTCGTGGCGGCAATGTGGGGCTCCCGCGGTGGCGTGGCTCGGGGTGGAAGAAAGAGGGGGTCGTGGCGGAGCCTCTGGGCCGGTCAGAAAAGCGAGGGGAGGTGGTGGCTGCAGCTACGACGTACGGCGTCGGTGGCGACGGCAACGCTCGGCTGTGGGGAGGAGAGCGAGACAGAGGAGGGGGAAAGAACGAGAGAGAGTGAGAGAGGAGCAGAGCGTCTCCATTGGCACATCCAGAAGAACCGGGGCGTCGCGGTGGAAGAAGGAGCTGGCGCACGCGCGGCGACCACGCGCCCTGCCTACTGGCGTGAGGAGGAAGACGATAGAGGGGGCTGCGATGCTGGGCTGGGCTGCACAGTTGGGCGGCCAGGTGGGCTAGGTGAGCTCTTCTCTCTCTCTCTCTCTCTCTCTTTTCTAGTTCTTTCTGTTTTCTAATTTTCTGCAACTGTTGGGCTTTATTAAAAATACTAAAATGTTTCCAGAAATCCTGAAAATAATTGTGGGCTCCTTTGAAACTATTTCCAATAGCCCTCAAATGCTTTTAGGAATATTTGGACATTTAAAATATTTTATAGAATTTAAATGTCCAAATTCAAATACTTATGATTTAATTCAAAAATCTAGAATGTCCTAGAAAAGTGTGCACCATTTTTGCCAGGGGTTTTAGCCCAATCCAGAAATGATGAACATTTTGTGAAGGCATTTTGGGTTCATTGAAACCAATTTTAGTAAACCCTAGTTGGTTTCAGGGGAGGTGCTGGGGTTCTGTCATCCCCATTTCAAGATTAACTGAAATTGAAAAAGATGCATGGATGTAATGCCACTAATTACAAGAAGATTTCTAGGGCTGTGATACCCGGGTACCATGCCTTGACGAATTCCAAGGCTCGGCGCACTCCAGCCCGAGCCGAGGAACCCTTCTAGGCCTCAAGACAGCCAGCCGCGACCTCCAGCCAGTCGGTAATCCAGCTGGGTGTGCGCGGAGCCTGCATGTCTGGCCACAAGGCAGTGATCGCCTGGGCGCCGCCATGTTGAAGCCGGCGCAGCATCCGATGGGCCGGCCGCAGACGAGCGTCGATGCTCCGAAGCTGCTCATCAAGGGTCCCGGGGGCGTTGGCGGCGATCTCCGCGCCAGTTGCCCTCCGCCCCTCGCGATCAGCCTCGATGGCCTGATTGGTAGCCTGCGAGTGGCCGGGGAAGAAGTCTGCCAAGACGAAAAGAATGAAGAATCAAGTCAAAAAAATCAGGAGTCGGCTCGACCTATGGTCGGCAGCTCGAAGAAAGAAAGTGAAGAAACTCACCATCAACGATGTCCTCAATCTCATGGAAGCCAGAGGCCAGCAATGCCTCCTTGTCAGTCCAGGAGGAGCGCTCGCTTGCGAACTCGGCCAGGAGGGCGGTCTCCTTCTCTTCCGCTTCCTTCTGCGCCTTCTTAAGCAGCTCCTTCTGCTCTGCAAACTGTGTGGCCAGTAGGTCGCGCTCTGCGGCGAGCTTGCTGCACTCCTCCCCCTTGGCGCGCCACACGGTATTGGCCTCACCCAGCTGCTGCTGAAGAGTGGCGTTGGCCCCTGCAGAGAAAATAAGAAAGAAGGCATTAAGTCGCCAACAAAGAAGGTCACCGGGGAGATCCGGCCCTACTGATCAGCAGTCGGCCTGAATCTCGGGGACTACAGCCTGCGGGTGCGCCAGCACGCCCCTGTAGAGAAGAAAGAGGACTCACTCCGGCTCTCCGACAAGTCGGCGGTCCGCTTGCCCAGCTCTTCGACGTTGCGGTTGAAGGCGGTGACATGGAGGTTGTGATAGTCCTGTGACAAGCAGATTCAGACAAAAGATAGTACTCGGAACTCGCCAATTGGAAGTTCCGAGCCGCCTGCTCAGCAGCCGGCCCGAAACTCGGGGACTACACCCAGTGGGTGCACTGGCGCGCCCCCACAGAGAGGAATACGAAAACTACGACAAAGAAAAAAAACATACCCGGATGGCTGCCCGCGACGCCAGGTGCGCCTTGGTGCAGCTTTGGATAGTGTCTCCCTCAGCTCGCAGCTTCGCCTGGACGTCCAGAAGCGTCTGGTTCAGCAGGCCTGTGCCGCCTCCTCGCACCCACCCAATGGGCGCGGCGCTCGTCGCCTCGGCGTCTGGGATTGTCGAGCTGGCGGCGCCGGTCTCCAAGGGGCGTGGCGCCGAAGTAGCCTTCTCAAGACGGCGGCGCGCTGGCGAGCCGACTTGAAGGAGTAGCTTCGCCACGGCCTCGTCTTTTGTCGGCGGCACCGGCGGGTCCGCCGGCTGTTTGCCATGTGCGCTCCAAGATGGCGGCGGGGGTGGCGGTGGCGGCACGACCGCGCCCGACATGGAGGCATCGCCGCCTTCCCTCTCCATGATCGGGAACCCGCCGCCGGCTTCCCCCGACTACGTCATGAACTCCGGAGGCGGCGGCGCAGAGTTCAGTGGGATGACAAGCACCGCCGATTGGCGGTGCGCGACTTCTTCACCGTGCCGCCTTGCCGCGACGGCGACCTCGGCCTCATCCAGCTTTCTTTGGGTAGAGGCCTCCGTCTTCTCGGCCTCCGCCTTCTCTAGATGGGCGGCATCTTCCTCGTCGTGCTTCTCTTGCGCGTTCCGCGCCATCGCCTCCCGGAGGTCGGCGGCAGGGTCAATTCGCCGGGCGGTGGCGGATGTCTCCGCCGACCCCATGACGGAGGCAGCGGCAACCCTCTCAAGAGTGAGGGGAGCCCTGGATCAAGGTAAACATGTAAAAGACTTAGACAAGATCAACAAAGAGAAAATAAAGACGAAGGGCGGAGGCACTCACGCGGAGACCAGTGGCGGCTTCTTCACTTCCCTGCGGAAGCGGTGGGCTTTCGCGGCCGCCTCCTCCCGCTTGGTCGTGGCGGACGCTCCCTTGAATTTCTTCGGTCGGCCGCCGAGCGTACTCGGCCCGGCTCGGCGCTTCTTCGCGCTGCCTTGAGCGTCCAAGACGGCGGAGGAGCTCACGCCTGGCTAGCCAGCCTTTGACTGGTGGCGCGGGGCGACTTCTTCCTCGGCATCGACATCAGGCCAGTCAGTGATGGTGGACGCGGGCCTGGATCCGCCTGCATCTCCTCCTCCTCCCTCGGCGTCGGCCTCCATGGCCGCCGCCCCCAAATCGGGGTCGTCAACGTCGCTCTCCTCCCGGTCGGGGACAAATTGGCGGGGCGGCCCCGTGGTGCCGACCGATGGCGGGATGAGGGGGTTCTGATTCAGAAAACTAAAGGTCAGACCGGACAAGTCAAACTTGGCAACAAAGAGATAGAAGAAGAAGTGAGATGACTTACCACAGGCGGGGGGTTGGCGCGTGAGTATGGCTCCTTGCCGAACTGCCAATCCGCCGAGAGACCGCAGTTCGCGATGTAGTTCACCGTGTTCGCTACCTCTGCGTGAGGCATGTCTTCGGAGCACATCCGATTTGGGTCCCGATGACCGCTCATCTGGCAGATCAGGTGAGGTCGGCCTTGGAGCGGGAGTACTCGGTGAGCCATGAAGGCGGCCAGCAAGTCGGCCCCGGTCAAGCCCTCCGACTGCGTCAACACTCGGAGTCACGCGAGGGCGGCGGCACCGGCAGGAGATAGCGTTCTGGCTCGGTGTGACCATCTAGGGAGCCTTCCAGCCGGCGCGCCGGCTTCGTAAGCCGATAGGTTGACCCAGTCGCCTTCTAGGGCGACATTCTTAACATAAAAGTAGGACCGCTGCCACATCTTCACCGACTTGATCAGCGTGATGGGGGGAAATGGATTGTCGGCCCCTGATCTCCGCATCGCGATGAACGCACCACACTGAGCTGGCACGACAGCGACGTGAAAGAATCCCCCCCAGAGCTCGATGGTGGGGAGAAGGCCGAGAAAACCCTCGCATAGGGTGGCAAAGGTAGCCAGCAGCACCACCGTGTTTGGAGTAAGGTGGTGCGGCTGGAGACCGTGGAACTCCAAGAAGGAGCGGAAGAAGCCGCTCCCCGGCAGTCCCAGGCCGCGCATGCAGTGCGAGCGGAAGATGACCCGCTCGCCTTCCTTCGGCGCCGGCGATATCTCCCCTGCTGGGTAGGCGTCGCGTCTTGCGGAGGAACTCGATGTCGTCGACGTCGACCTCGGAACCGTCCCACACTCCGGAGCGCACCACGGGAGGCGCGGCGGCGGCAGAGGAGCTCATCGCTGCGGACGCAGGTTTGGTTCGAAGCAACGGCGGCGAGAAGAAGAAGAAGCAAGAAGGAGCGAAAGGATGGGCGCACGTGCTACGCCTTCCCCATTTCTCGGCCTACTTATAGGCTCGTGGGCTGAGAAGTCGAGCAGGCAGTCGCGGGATTTACTGCGCTCGGGACCCCACGACCCCCATGATTTACCCCACGAAGTTACTGCGTGCAGTTATTGCGAGGAACCCCAACCGTCCGCGCGGCCACAACGGATCCGTTCGCATGCCGAGGTGCGGTAGTCGTGGGCCCCACCTATGGGCCTGTCCCGTCGCGCGCGTGGGTGGGCAGACTGGCCCCGCCGCATGGTGCCACGCGACGGGCTCACAACGGGCGGCGACCCGGAGGCTTATCAAGCATGCTGCCTGGCTCCCGCCGCGATGTTCCAACCTTTCAAGGGCAAGACGGCCTGAACAGGTTCAGCTCCAGATAGTCGGCTTGGAGGAAGATGGCGAGCCAGGCCCAAATTCAACCACCGGAAGGAAGAAACTGTTGAGGCTCCTCGACATGTCTCCCTCGGCGCCTCACCAGCTTCGGGGACTACTGTCGGAGTAATAGGCCACGGGTAGGCTACCCGAGCCCCTGAACCTTTCAAGACATCGGGGCAGGCTACGCCCCTCAAGACCCCAGGACGGAGAGCCGCCTTCTGGGAGACGGCGGCAGGGCAGCCGACTACCCACTCACGGCCGAGTCCCAGCGGCGACTTCAGGACAAGCCGACTGCAATCTGGCGACTTCCAGAGAAGCCGGCCATGGGGAGTTGGCCCGCAACACCAACCGACCCCGTGCCATGGCGGACACCTTCACCTTATCCCGTTTCCAGGCACCGTCGACGTTCTACTCGCTCCCACCATGATAAGCCATCCTTTGGCATATGTCGCACCCAACCCCCGACAACCCGTTCACAACCTGTCGTGTTTGGGGCTAAATTACGGCCCATATCAGATCAGGGCCGTTAATAGGCCACTGTTCTTTTGGGCACATTCTAAGTCGGGTTTGTATTTCAGCCTATTAAATGCCCATTTACCAGTTTGGCCCGATAATAGTTTTGGCCTGTTAGCGGCCCGTGGTGCATCTGGTCCGTTGTTGGCCCGGTCTCACTTTAGGCCATTTGACGGCCCATACAGAAACTGGGCTATTTCTTGTCCGAAGTAAATTTAGGCCTCTTAACGGCTCGTAGTCTTTGTGGATAAATTCCCGCCCAACTGGCCTATCGTCCTGATAATGGCCTGTGTAACAGTTGGGCCTAATTACAGCCCGCGTTGAATCTGGCCTGCTTACTACCCATCTGTTAATGGCCCGTCACACTGTTAGGCCTACGGCCCGTGTTGATACCGGCTTGCTTAAAGCCCATAATTTTATTGGGCCAAACAGGGCTCGAGATATATTTTGGCCTGTTAATGGCTTGTTCTATTTGGGCCAAACATGGGCCTTAGACAGTTTCGGCCTGTATTGCCCCGTGAATTTTTTGGCTCAAGGCTAGCCCAATCTAGTTTTTAGCCTATTAAAAGCCCACGGTATTCTCTGGCCCAGCTGGCAAGAACTTTACTCTGCCTGTTAAAGGCGGAAACTACTATACGTATAGACCTGGTAATGGCCGAAGATGATTATAGGCCCATGTCTTGGCCCATATATAATGAGTTACGTGCCGGCCTGAAGACCGAAAACATTCAGATCCATTGAAGCTTTTGGCCTAAAGTACAACATACCGACCAAGAATAAACCTAGACTATACAATAAAGAAATTACGACATATTACATCCACTAGGCATCAAAGTTCGCCACCGGTGATAATTAAGTGCAACATGACAGCCGATTACATACACTGGGCATCAAAGGTCGCCACCAGTGCATATAAACGCGCCAACAAAAGAATATACAAAACTAAGAGTACTTCAGAAGGCATTATGCCTGGCCTGGACGTGTACCGCATGCAGCTGAACAAGCTAATGAGACCTCAGTTATGTCAATGATAGATGCTCTATCCCTAGCTATATAGCACCAAAGCCCACAAGGTAGTCCTCTGAGATCTTCTGTGCATCATTGACATCAAGTCAGAGCTGAGCTGAAGCAAGCCTTTCTGATTTAAGTTGAGACTAAAGAAGTCAAATTGATTGAGGTAGCAACTGCACAGGGGTTGTCTCACAGCTGTTGGGGGGTAGCTTCAACTCACTGTCTTCATCAAGACATGAACTTGGGGTCATCTCGCTCTCTTCAAGATGGTTTGGCTCACTATCTTCCCTAAAGTTCTGCCTGGCATAAAAGATACGACTCTGAAAGAGAAAAAAGGAGACACGTAACAGGTTTCATAATTATATAAGCAAATAAATGGATCTATTCTGCATACGGAACATGCTTTTATAACTACAATTTAAAACTAGTAGTTGTTGCAAACATCCAAGTAGATGTAAACACCAAAGTAAACAGAAGTGGAGGAAATTATGCCTATCCAAATCTATACTAGAACAAAGTTTGAAGGCTTGAGAAGGATGAACTTACATTACATATTAACACAGACTAGACAAAGCCCTTCTCCATGTTGATGGAAGGATAATTCAATAAATTCCCTAAATAAACTTCTTTAAAAGCGTTGCCATTATTCTACATTTTGTAAAGAGTAAATATAGATCAACTAATATTGGAATAAATAGAGGATAATGAAGATCAGGTGCAGAGTGATGATACATAACCAAATAGCAATTAATTAAGTATAGTGTTACAAGGCAAAAGGTACTGACAAGAAGAATGCAGACATCAATGTGTGCAGTGGCATTGGCTTTATTCAACATTTAGGTACGAGTAAATGTAGATCTGATAATTTGGAGAAAGTGGAGGGCAGGGCAGATAAGATGCAGAGTAATGCTAGAAAATCAACTATCTCGCAATGCAAGTATAGTAATACTACCACCGTCCATTATTACTTGTCGCTCAAATGGATGTATCTAGCACTATTAAGTTCTAGATACATCCAATTGAGCAATAGTTAATTCAATACAGAGGGAGTACATGACAATAGGTACTTACATGAGCAATCCAAAACTTCATAACCATTGTGTTAATTCTACATTTATCTAAGATTAAATATAGATCTTATAATTTCGAGCAAAGGGAGGATAAAGAAGCGAACATTTACAGTGATGCTACATAATCAAATAGCAATGAGTGTAAGTATGCTGACAAAGGGCAAGAGGTACTAACAAGAGCAATGCAGTTCCCAGTATTGTTTTGAGATCCTATGATCCTTTGAGCAACGAGATTTATCTAAAATTAGTTTTCATACAAGAGAGAAGGTAAGGCACATACAGAAATTTAGGAGTTAAAATTTTGAATTGATATCATAGACAATACCTAATCCCGGGCTCTCTGCAGTACTAATAGGGGTTTGGCCAGTGGAGTAGGAGTAAAGTGTGGTACAGTTGGGCCTGTGTTTTCTGTGGCTGCTGATCTATCTAATTTAACAGGTATCACTACCTTTTCCAAATACCTAGTTTGTACTCCATGAGGATCTGCACTCACCCTCTTCCTTTTGGACATCTATTACGAAAGCACAACATTTGACTGGAAAAAACATAGTACGAAGACACATGGAATAGGTACAGAAAATGGATATGTATGGCATATACTCATATATGATGCTTAAACTAAGCATATGGTGGTGTAAAAAAGTAGAAGTAAGGCCAGAGGTCAGATGCAAAATATGTGCGACCAATACAACCTTGCCAAGTTAGAGCAAGCACCTTGATGGGTGAATAAGATAGGCCATCCTCCACCATGCCAAGCTTGTTAGCCAGTGGATTATTCCACATTATTCCTCTCGTTCTCCCATTCTAATATTCATTTTGATCATGTTCAATACCTGACATGCATGAAAACATAAAAACAAGTGAGATTGTCTTTGTAATGCAGAAGTGATTCTAATCCAATACTACCTCCCTGTAAACCCCTTTGTGCTATCTCTGCAATTCTTCTGAGAGATGCCATGCATGATGTAATTTGGTGTGTGCATTAATATAATGTGTCCTACTACTCAAAATATGAGAGTTCCAGAAGTGATGATACTTCGCAGATGACAACTTCAACATATAGTAAAGAAGAACAAGTCGACCTGACCTGACAGATTGAAAATATACTAAGGGAGAACAACTCGACCTGACCAGTCGACTGCAAATGTCTCGACTACTCTTCCCAACAAGGAACATAATTATTAAAGAAGAGAAGAGGATCATCTTAAAGAAGACCAGAAGAGCAAGCAAATTGAAGATATTACAAGTCTTTCTATACAATGTTTGTTGCCCACCCTTGATGATCCAGAGCGCACAGAGAAATACTACTCCTTTCGATCTCTCCATATGTGGCTCACATGCATTTCAAAACTAAAGTAGGAACATTTAGCTGACAGATTAAACATGTCTCAATTTTACTAATATCAGCATAATATCATATTCGAATTTGTACAACTACGCTTGCTTAGCTCAATGGGTGGAGCAGTGCTATTACGACATGAACCACGTAGGCTGATCGTGGTCATCGTAAAATGGGGAAACCGTAAGCATGATGAGTATAGTGTTGACCGTGGTAGTGGGATGGCAGATCTGAAGCTGCAAACCACAAAAAGGGTAGTTAGCAACCGATGTTTGCTTTGAAATAACAACTAAGATTTTGTATGGACAAGAAAGTACAGTCAACAAGTGACAAAGAAATGCAATTCTGCTGTCTCTCTATATGTCGCGACATGCATTTGGAAACTCAAGTGGGACCTTTAGCTAACCAATTGAATGTGTCTGTTAACTTATATCAATATCATATCACAATAATATTTGAACAATTAAGCTTTGGAATGATTATTGCTGTCTTGTTTAGGTTAAAGGGTGGAGTATTGCTAGTACGACAGAAAGCACCTACGCAGATCATAGTAGGGTAGATAAAAGGGGAAACCCTAAGCATCAAGAGTAAAATCAGGAAAGCGGAATTAGCTGGACCATATGGGCTTGTATTACTGGTACGACAAGTAAGGGTTCGGAAAGGCTTCGTCCACAAAAGGGGCAACTCTATTCAACTGAAGGCACAATACTGTTACTATCAGTCTAGACTATCAAAGATGACATAGCTCCCAGCATTTTATGGATATTATGGCAGACCATCTAGATTCATTGAAAGCATCCATCTGAAGCAACTCAATAGACCTGTCGACTGTTACTATCCCTGGTCCACTTCCTGACAAGGAACATACTGTACTACTCCCTCCGTTCTTAAATATAAAGCTCTTAGAGATTCGAAGGCGGACTACATACGGAGCAAAATGAGTAAATGTACACTCTAAAATATGTCTATATACATCCGTATGTAGTTCTTATTGCAATATCTAAAAAGACTTATGTTTAACCAAAAAGGGTTTTACCCCACTTTATAAATAAAGCAACGATGAACAACACCCAGCACAAACGCACGCCACCACAACACACGCATGCACCCAAGGCAGTTTGGGAACGGAGGATGTAATATTCTTATTAAGAATAATAGAAGAGGAACATGATAACAAAAAGCAAGAAAATTTATCCACTTTTTTCTCTACTCTTATACTCTTATCTCTATCTACTCTTATAAAAAATAGAGTTGGTGATGATGTTGTGCCTGTCATCCTGCAACATAGGCCGTCCGATTTATATCTGATGGATAGGAAGGAAACTATGGCAATTTTGCAAAAAGATACCCACACCCCTCTCCACATTTGCAAATAAGGCCTTCCCATGTTCATTCTTTTCTCCTAGAAGATAAACTACTCATACAAATGCATCTTGATGTTCTGCGCAACGCACGGGCATCTTGCTAGTTAGATAATACAATGTGTGTTGCCCACCCATGATGAAGTAGAGCGCACAGGGAAATGTATATCCCTGTTATCACTCTATATGTGGCGCACATGCTTTTTGAAACGAATATAGGAACATTAGCTGAACAATTAAGCATTCCCTGTTTTCGTAATATGAGCATCATATCAGATTTGTATTTCAACAACTAAGCTTTGGAAATATGAGTGGCGTGTTGTTTCACTTGATGGGTTGAGGTCTTGAGGAGTAGTGCTAGCACAACACGAAGCACCTACGATTTGGTAGTGAATAGAAAGGGGAAAACCATAAGCTTTATGAGTATAGTGACTATGCCATGGCGGATCTGAAGGTGCAAACCAGATAAAGGCTACTTCGCAACCAATCTTTGCTTTCAACTAGCCACTACGATTTGGTACAGACAAGAAAAGTACAGTAAACAAGTTATGATCTATTTTTTGGGTGAGATCAATAACTTAAGCAGATATGAAAGAGTAACACCTATCTTGCGACGCTGTGTAGGACCCTGCTGATACGTTGAGGGTGTTGTGGGTGTGATGGCTGTCGGCGGCGCATAACTTTAGACGGCAGATGGCCGGGTCGAGGGATATGTCTTGTTGCCGTGGACAAGGCAGTCGTAGGAGCGGCAATGAAAAGGCGGACGACGACACTAATGAAGCGAGAGGACGTGATGAAAGGATCTTGGTCCAGCACCATGGATGAGAGACATCCATCTCTTGTAGTGGACGACGGGGTAGGGGTAGCGGCTCCGACAAGGTGGAGGATGGGGTGGCGGATGGAGGAGGCTGGCCGGAGTTGGGAGGTTGTCGTCACGCTGACGCTGTATGAATGGGGAAATGGAGAGGGAGGGGGATCTCAAGCTTTGGGACACGCTTGTCTGAAATGTGGAAAAGTTACGAACTTATCCCTCGTTTAAAATTTTGGACATCTCGTCAGTCGGGTATATGACGGTAATCTCGCATCTCCCCAATATTTGCCGATAGCGATTTCAGGCGAGGAGAGGGTGTTTTGTCGCCCACGGTTGGCTCCCACGGTGTATGAACGGGGCTGACAGGTAGGGCGGTTGTGTCACGTCTGAGGGAAGTTACACATCTGCCCCTATTTAAAATATTTGCCTACATCGATTTCGGACAAGTAGAGTTTGTTTTGCCGCCCACCGTGTATGAATGGGGAAATGGAGGGAGAGACACATGTATTTTGGATGAGCTTGAATCAAATTGGTTTTGCTACCCACGTTTGGCGCCCATCGTGTCTCAATGGGCTCAGAAGCGGTCGTGTCACGTCTGATTGAAGTTACTAGTCTACCCCTATGGACAGAAGTGGAAATCGGGTTGATTAGGATGTGAAATGTTAGGGGTAGACAGTAATTTCAATATCGCAAACACTTGCTTCGGGCAGCCGACAAATGATAGTGGGTGTTTTGCCGCTTCGTTCAAAATTTGGGAGACTTAGCATTCACGTTTACCCTGGGACCTGGAACCTAAATTCAAATCCAATTTGTATTCGATTACGAATATCCATACATCATTCTACAGTTTGTTATTTATTTCTTTAAGCCCACGACAAAGATTTATTCCACCTTTATATATGAATATGATTTAGAAATGTCGTGATCTTCGAATTCAATAGATTGGATACGCTTTGAGTCAAACAAGTATTTCATCCAATACAATATGCTCACATGAAAAACAGTTCACCTTATGTCAATGATACAAGTACCGGTGATTACCTCACCTAAAAAATTCAGATCATTACAACACATGGACAATCTAGGGGGTCTTACAACATAATCCATTCAGATACATGACACAACATGCAAGTATACTAATCTAGTGACTATTACAACTAGTATCTAAAGAAGAACTGGGATTTCTCTCGGCTTCAGATAGTAGAAGCAGTAGGACCTCCTCCATCTTCAAATGCAACATTCTTACTTCCTCCAATTCTTGGGTTACTTGCATTATGCGTGCATCTAATTGCATAATTTCAAGCCTCAAGATCAAGATTACCTCATTCATGGCAGCCATACCATCTCTTTCTACCGCTAGTAGAGCCTCGAGAACTATACTATCTGTGCTTAGACTGCTCACCGGCGGTGTTGCCTCTGAACTGCTACCATCTGGTAACATGGATGGCACACTACTTCCACAAATAGATTCTGGGGTTGTACATTATGTCCTAGTGTCAACGGCATCCTGAAAGGTTTTTGCTGTACATTACTAAGAGATAGTGTCGTGGGAAACCACGACCACCTGTGGGACCAAGAGCCCCTTTTGGTTCGGCGGGGGGACGGGCACGTGGCACAAAGAGCGGAGAAGCATAACACACCACGACAGAGATAACACGTGTAGTTTTACCCAGGTTCAGGCCACCGTGAGGAGTAAAACCCTACTCCTGCTATGGTGGATTGATGGTGGAAAGTGGTGGATAAGCGCAACGCTCTTGCCCGGCAAGGTTGCCTCGGGGCGAGAGGAGCTACGCGCGTATGAGTGTGAGGGGGTCCAAATCCTTTCTACGGTAGCCATGGACCTCCTTTTATAGATTAAGGTGTCACGACAGTCACAAATCAGTCTTTACATACTGATTAGGTAGCAAATAGTGCTATGATACCTAACTCTGCAGGCTGACAGAGCGCATTAAATGCACCACTCAATGTCACATCACGGCTCGCCCGGCAGGCCCTGCCAGGCTGTTTTGCCAGCTTCGCAACTGCTTGCTTGACACGTCTCAGGACGGGTGAGGGAGTCCTGGACTAAGGGGTCCTCGGGCGTCCGGCCTATTATTCATTGGGCCGGACTAATGGGCTGTGAAGACATGAAGACGAAAGATTGTACCCGTGTCCGGATTGGACTCTACTCGGCGTGGAAGGCAAGCTTGGCAACCGATTATTTAGATTCCCCCTGATGTAACCGACTCCATGTAACCCTAGATCTCTCCGGTGTCTATATAAACTGGAGAGCGTAGTCCGGATAGGGACATTCATTACCATATTCACAATAGGCTAGACTTCTAGGGTTTAGCCCTTACGATCTCGTGGTAGATCAACTCTTGTAATTGTCATATTCATCAAGATTAATCAAGCAGGAAGTAGGGTATTACCTCCATAGAGAGGGCCCAAACCTGGGTAAACATCGTGTCCCCCGTCTCCTGTTACTATCGATCCTAGACGCACAGTTCGGGACCCCTACCCGAGATCCGCCGGTTTTGACACCGACACTAGTGTTTTCATACCCGAGATCCGCCGGGTTTCAGACAAAATATGTAAGGCATTGTACGCCGCATACATACCAACGGCTATGTCGTAGCCCCACCATAAAACTCCTATGGCTAAGTGAAAGTGTTAACGCCTTATAGTCTGATTGCCTGGTTCGCTGCATTATCACCTCCTTTACGGACCAAGACGTTGGATAAAGAGTGATTAAATGCTTCTCCGAACACCCCTGTACTTCCTACAAGGGGGCTGAAGCCGACGACTGGAAAACTTTCAGATTGTATTAAAACGGCCGCACAGGAGGAATTCAAGCTTTTGAGCAGAAATATAAAAATAGATCAATTATAAAATTGTCTTTTACAGTTCTAATACACCTCACTTGAACATTATGTTCTTCGAGCATTGACCCTCTATCAGGCGGGCGGCTTCCAGGACGTCTTCAAAATAATGCTTCGGCTCATTACGGTCCTTGTTCTTGGGCAGACTCTTCGCCGCAACATCGACGGCCTTCATCTTCCCCCAGAACATCTTGACTCGGGCAAAGGTCATCTGTGCACCTTCAATGCATGCCGACCGCTTCGCAGCATCGATACGCGGCACCGCTCACTCAACCACAACCGGATTATGAAGTTCTTCATGGTGTCGCTGGATATCCTATGAAGCTCGTGTAACGCCCTCGATGCGGCTATATCTCCCACGTGTCGAAGCACGACTTAGAGGCATAACCGCGTTGAAAGCAATGTCGCAAGTGAGGTAATCTTCACACAACCCATGTAATACATAAGGGAAAGGGATACATAGTTGGCTTACAATCGCCACTTCACACAAATACATGAATCAAACATTACATCATACAGTTACAAACAGGGCCCGACTACGGAGCCAAAATAAGAGAAGAAACCCCAAAAGCGACAAAGGTCCCCGATCGACCCCAACTGGGCTCCACTACTGATCAACTGAAATGAAACAACACAATGAATCAAGATCTTCATCGAGCTCCTCTTTGAGCTCGGGTGCGTCACCTGCACGGATTCATCGGCACCTGCAAACTGGTTTTGGAAGTATCTGTGAGTCACGGGGACTCAGCAATCTCACACCCGCGAGATCAAGACTATTTAAGCTTATAGGTAGGACAGGGTAGTGAGGTGGAGCTGCAGCAAGCGACTAGCATATATGGTGGCTAACATACGCAAATGAGAGCGAGAAGAGAAGGCAAAGCACGGTCGAACAACTATGATCAATAAGTGATCCTGGACTACTTACGTCAAGCATAATTCCAACAACCGTGTTCACTTCCCGGACCCCGCCGAGAAGAGGCCATCACGGTTACACATGCGATTGGAGTATTTTAATTAAGATCAACTTCGGGTTTTCTACAACCGGACATTAACAAATTCCCATCTGCCACATAACCGCGGGCACGGCTTTCGGAAGTTCAAACCCTGCAGGGGTGTCCCAACTTAGCCCATGATAAGCTCTCGCGATCAACGAAGGATATTCCTTCTCCCCGGGAAGACCTGATCAGTCTCGGAATCTCGGCTACAAGACATTTCGACAGTAATAAAACAAGTCCAGCAAAGCCGCCCGGATGTGCCGACAAATCCTGATAGGAGTTGCACATATCTCGGTCTCAGGGCACACCGGATGAGCCAGACGTCGGGTTGGCATAGACCCTGATTGCCCAGGAGGCGCCGGACATCGCTCGGTTTGGACCAGCACTTAGAGAAGCACTGGCCCGGGGGGGCTAAAATAACGATGACCCTCGAGAGCGCGACTCCCAAGGGAAAAAAGGGCTAGGTGAGGCAAATGGTAAAACCAATGTTGGGCCTTGCTGGAAAAGTCTTATTCAAAGCGAACTGTCAAGGGGGTCCCATAAATCACCCGACCGCGTTAGGGACGCAAAATCCGGGAACATAACACCGATATGACGGAAACTAGGGAGGCAAGAGTGGAACAGAACACCAGGCATAAGGCCGAGCCTTCCACCCTTTACCAAGTATATAGATGCATTAATTAAATAAGATATAGTGTGATATCCCAACAAGTAAACATGTTCCAAACAAGGAACGACATCTCCATGTTCCAACAAGGAACAAACTTCATCTTCACCTGCAACTAACAACGCTATAAGAGGGGCTGAGCAAAGCGGTAACATAGCCAAAGAACGGTTTGCTAGGACAAGGTGGGTTAGAGGCTTGGTTTGACAATATGGGAGGCATGATAAGCAAGTGGTAGATATCCCAGCATAGGCATAGCAAAAGAGCGAGCAACTAGCAAGCAAAGATAGAAGTGACTTCAAGGGTATGGTCATCTTGCCTGAGATCCCGCAAGGAAGAAGAACGAGTCCATCAAGAAGACAAACGGACGAAGTCGAACGAATCCTCACAACTCCGGAATGAAAACCGAAGCTAACGAGAGAAGCAACCCGGAAACAAACAAACAACATAGTAAACCAACAAGCACAAACATGGCATGATGCACAACCAAGTATGATGCATGTCCGGTTTAAAGAGGCATGGCATGGCATGGCAAAATGCACAAGCAATCCTACAAATTAAGTGGAGCTCAATATGCAACGAGTTGCATATTGATGAAACACCACCTCAATTATTTAGTTCTCTCTCGTTTATGTACCCAACAGTATTAAATGTTGATTAACATGGCAAGAGGTGAAGCACAACAAAACTACCTATCTAGGCAAGTTTAAATGAGGCCGGAACAACGAACAACAATTCCGGAAAATCCTCATATGCATAATTTAAGGTTTGGTACTGTTCTGCCCTAAACATTATTTTAGAGTTATTAGACATGCAAGATGATGCCACCATGTTAAACTAGGCAACATTCTACCCCATTTACATATAAAGATTATTTAAATCGGAGTTACGGTTATTTAGTTATGAATTAAACCATTTTAGCATGGCATGGGGAAAATTTAAACAAACATCACTTTATACATATTAAACATAGATGAAAGTGGCATATTATTAACCTACACAAAATTCTGAGCAAGTTTCATATATAAATCATTTTAAACCGATGCACGGTTAGTGAGTTATTAAATGCATGATCCCGAAGGGGTTTTCTGTAAAACTGCAAAGCTCTGGATAATTGGACAAATTCATAGAACGGAAAAAAACAAGACATGGGCAGAATCTGGCGGAACTGGGCTGCTCACATCGGGCTGAGGCTTAGATCTGTAGAGAGGGAGGCCGGTTTGAAGGGGAGGCAGAGGTGGGCGCTGGGCCTGAGGCTGAGCGAGGCCCACCAGGGCGAGGGGGCGGCCTGGACGTCGTCCTCGTCTCGCGCTCGCACGAGCAGAGGACCATGGCGGCGGTGTCCAAAGTCAACGGCGGGGCAGCGGCGTCTCTGGCTGGACTTGAGCGGCTAGAGACCGGAAACGGCAGCGCGGCGGCGGGATCCAGTGGAAGGGAAAGCTGCGCCTCGACTCCTGCGACAAAACGACGAAGAGGCAAGGGGATCGGCAGTGGAGCGACGCAAGGGAAAGGAAGGAAAAAATGGCAGGGCGGCGCAACGAAGGAGCTCACCAGCGGGTGACTCCGGCGAGGGCATGGGGAAGCCTAGATCGGCCGAACCCAGGGCGCGGGGTGAGGCTGGAGATTCAAGCAGAGGAGGCCGATGTTGGCGACGAGCTCGAGGCCGTCCATGGCGTCGAGTGCTCCATGAAGAAGCCCATGGCGGCGGATGCGGTCGTCCCACGCCGAGGCTTGCGAGACGAGGGAGGCAGGCGCGTGCGTGGCCTCGGGCTCCTCTGGTTCGATGCGCAGCAGACACCGGAGGCGAGACGAGGCTGGATTGGGCAGGTGGAATGGGGGGGATCCCGATGAGGATTTTTGGATCGATGGGGATTGGGTTTGGATCGGCCAAGAGGGAGGCTGGTTGGTTGGTTCGGCACTGAGAACAAGAGAAGTGGAGGCGGCTAGGAGGATCCCTAGAAATTAGGGATTGGTCTGAAATTAGACTGGGGTGGACTATATATATATATACACATCACAGATTAGGTTAGGGGCTATCTCGACCCTACGATCGCAATCGGACGATCGCGGATAAAATAGCTAGGGAGTCCAATTAGCAAAACGGAGATGTTTTGTAGACGTTAGGGGATGATCTAGACACAACGGTAGCGACAGTCCGGTTCGGGTCCGAGACAACTTTCGGACGCGCGCGCGAGCGGGGCCGCGGGCTGACGAGCGAGGTTAGGTTGGGTCTGGCGGATTGTGAAGAGCGGGTTGGTCTGAGAGAAGAAGGGAGAGATGCAGCCCGGCACGGTTTCCGGAGACCGAAAACGTCCGACGTTAGACCGACTATAATGCCTGCTATATTTATTCGTTGGGGCGTCAAACGGACTCCGAATGCGATGAAACTTGGCAGGCGGTCTACTGACACCAAAACAACACCGCACGCCAACTTTCATCCCATTCCGAGAACATTTTCCGGCCACTTATAAACTACTATTTCGGACATGCCGCGGGCGCGTGCAAGTGTGGTTGGTCTCAGAACGGACAAGGGAGAGAACTCGGAGAACCCGGACGGATGCAAGTTTCGAAAACATGATGATGCAATGCGGATGATGACATGGCAATATGCGACACGCAAGCAAATGACAAAGCAACAACAGCGAATAACGGGAGGACAACTGGCGCATCGGTCTCGGGGCGTTACAACACTCCACCACTACGAGAGGATCTCGTCCCGAGATCTAAGAATGGCACCAAAGAGAAACGGAAGGGGAAGAGGTAAAACAAAGTTGCTTCTTTGACAAACGAGTGAAACCAACGAACCTTGAGAGGTTGAACAAAATGAAAGAAAGAATACCATGGAGATGAACGAAATGAAATACTCCGTTGGACAAGGAACAGGGAACACGGCGAGAAAGAAGAGCTTAAGTGACAAGATAGATATTGACACCACTTCGGTTAAACAAGATAGAGAAGGAATAAGAATGATATAATTTGGGCAGCACTCCGACTGAAAAGAGAAGGAAAACTTGATAAGATGGAAAGAACTTGAAAAGAGAACACCACACTCCGGTTAAATGGATTAGCAAGGAAAAGAGCATGATCTTGGCAAAACGAGATGATGAGTCGAAAAGAGCAATATCACAATGCCTCTGGAAGAAATAATAGAAGCTAGATGGTTGGAAGAAAAGAACGGAGAAGATAATGACAACTTCAACCACAATTGAATTTGAAAAGCATCCTTCCAAGAAGGTTAGAACGGAGTTGTTGGACAACCAATAACGAAAAGAATAAGCTTGTAGTGAGCTTATGGAAAACGTCTCAAAATTACGAGATGAAATTCTGCCACTAACGGAAACAATAGATTGGATTGATATCAACAAGGAGACGAGCAACTTATTTCACCGGTAGGATAAATGAAGAACTTGGGTCATTTATAAGCACCATAAAAAAACAACAATCCTTAGGGAAAGCCTTAAGTGAAATATAACCCAAGATAACTCCAATGAAGAGATTGATGGATTTAAAATACCTCATTGTTGACAACATGTAAATCATGAAGCATGAAGAGAAATTGTCAAGAGTGATATAACACCACCTCAAAATAAGGTAGAAAGAATTGCACTTCGGAATGCAAGATGAAGAATGCTTGAGCTCTTCAAAACAAAACATGTGTTGAACACCATGTTTATTTTAGAGTATAGCTTGGCGAATCATAACTCCGAGAGAAATCTTGAAGAACAATTGAATAATGAAAAGAATCCTTGATGAGCCACCATGTTGAGCCTCCATGAAGAACTCCGGTAATAAAAGGATGATCAGATGAAATGAAGGATGAAAAGAATAAGGTTGAAGCCTTGCAATGATTAGATGGAGCTTCGTGGTGATATAATTGCGAGAGCTTGGAACTCCGAGGAAGATAAGGTGAAACAATTGAAATCAAGAATTTGAAGAACCTCCGGAATAGGGAATAGAATTTACTCGATGAAACAAGAATAAGAATTACACTATGCTCATCCTTCACCAATTCAGATTGATGACAAGCAACGGATTTGGCATACCACTTATTCTCGTAGAAAGGATTAAAATAGATATGGCGCAAACTTGGGAATGTCTTCAACGAACCGCCGGTATGATTGGAAAGAAAGAATGAATCTATATGATAACAAAGGAAGAAGGATCTTGAACGAACCACCGTAAGAATTGAAAATGAACGTAGCAAAAGCACAAATCACCGAGAAGAATTTGCAATTGAACGAAGATGCTTGCTAGGATTTAGATACATGAGAACGAAGAGATCATGAAGTGATTAGAGAATATTGAAAGATGCACCGGTAAGATTTGGAGAACGAGAGCTGAGAGCTTGAATGAAAGATTCTGAGATGATGCCCTCCGGAGAATCAAACTGAAAAGACTCCTGAATTGCTCCGGATGGGTGAAAAGAATTCTCACAATCCAAAACAATTATGAGAGGATGACAACAAGCTAGAACCATGAATCTTGAAGAGTATGGAGCAAGATTTAAGAGAAACTCTTCTTCGGTCTTCAAATATTGAAAAAAAAGATGACGAGAAACACCACCATGAATTGTTGAGACACTCCGGAATGAAAATTAGAAAGGTTGAACCAACGATGAAAAGAATTTGAAAGATTTTGGAGAAATACATTTGACTGATGATAATTCATTCTTACGTCAAAGTTGGAAAAGAATTTGAGAATAACTCCGGGAAAATAAGAAGAGTCAGGTAAGATCCTGGGAAAAGACCTGTGGGTTAGGGCCCACTCGAAAGAAAACACCGTTGATCAATTGCTTGAAAAGAGAGATTGCACCGGTTGAATTAAATGGCTTGAATGAGATAGCATCCTCAAAAGAAATTGAGTGAATTGAGAATGGAAACTTGAAACTTCTGAGATATCTTCATCACTCCGGAACAATTGAATAGCGAGAAGTGGATGATAAAGAGATGCACCGGTATGAGAAAACATTAGAAACGAGGAAAAGATATGATCGACAAAGCTTGAATTGGAACCACCGGAGAAGAAAAGAATGACGAATGACGAACTTGAAACTCCGTTAGTATCTTCATGGAAATCATCGGATAAGAACATTGACGGGAAAAAAATAGAGACTTCACAAGAATAAAATGGATACTTGATTAAGAAAATCTGCGTCCTTGGAGAAATAAGGGTGGGAGGGCGGGAAAACAAAGGCAACTTGGAACGGATGAAGCAAACACCGTTAATAAGAGCTGATAAATGATCTTGCGAATTTTGCAGTGATCGGATCCACTTGAAGAGAGACACACCGGTTGGAAAAGAATTGGCATGATAATCTTGATTATCAAGAAGGATTAGTATTTCCATAGAAATATGATAACACCGTTTAGGGAAGGTATGGAATCAACACTTGGCATTGAAGCAACTTGAATACCACAAAACAAAACAAAAACAAAGGATTGGCTTGGGAAATAAGCTGGAACAAACATATGATAGATCCCATATCATATCATGTGTCTGTTGGAAAGATATCCTACGAGATACTTGAATTCCCACCTATGAACTCCCGAAACTTTCTGGTTATGCAATCAGGTGTTGGGGATACAGGGGACACAAAATATATCACCCAAACTAACAATACCTAGATCCAGCTGTATCCATCCTTCAACACATAACCAAGAAACCTTCGGAAATCGTCTACCTCAACCTTAGAAAAGCATCCGTTATACGATTTATGGCAATACTCCCGCACTCGCCTCAGTACTGGGCTATCAGGGTTATCTCACCAACAACTGTACAAAAGAGATTTTCGATGTCGGCGTACTAAACTCAGGTATTCCAGAACTGCAACGATAAAATTATGACAACAACACCTCGGAGCTCAACTCCCCGGGACACCTCCACTAAAAGCCCTGCTGACGGGAGGCAACCAAGACAATGTTGTCATCATAAAACCATCGGAACGATTCTAAGATACCCGCGTGATCCTAAATTTTTTTTAGTGAAATTTGAGAAGAGAAGAGTCAAAACTCTACGTCAGGATGCCTTACGAGAGCGATGAGGAGACTGGGAAGTAAAAAGAATTCCTAATCTCTCCGATATATAATTCCTAGATGACTCAAAACATTTTTCTAGACACAACTCGGCCGCTAAAAATGATCAATCAGTGGGGGCTCCTAAGGTCGGGGAAGGCTCTGATTACCAACTTGTAACGCCCTCGATGCGGCTATATCTCCAACGTGTCGAAGCATGACTTAGAGGCATAACCGCATTGAAAGCAATGTCGCAAGTGAGGTAATCTTCACACAACCCATGTAATACATAAGGGAAAGGGATACATAGTTGGCTTACAATCGCCACTTCACACAAATACATGAATAAAACATTACATCATACAGTTACAAATAGGGCCCGACTACGGAGCCAAAATAAGAGAAGAAACCCCAAAAGCGACAAAGGTCCCCGATCGACCCCAACTGGGCTCCACTACTGATCAAGTGAAATGAAACAACACAATGAATCAAGATCTTCATCGAGCTCCTCCTTGAGCTCGGGTGCGTCACCTGCACGGATTCATCAGCACCTGCAAACTGGTTTTGGAAGTATCTGTGAGTCACGCGGACTCAGCAATCTCACACCCGCGAGATCAAGACTATTTAAGCTTATAGGTAGGACAGGGTAGTGAGGTGGAGCTGCAGCAAGCGACTAGCATATATGGTGGCTAACATACGCAAATGAGAGCGAGAAGAGAAGGCAAAGCACGGTCGAACAACTATGATCAATAAGTGATCCTGGACTACTTACGTCAAGCATAACTCCAACAACCGTGTTCACTTCCCGGACCCCGCTGAGAAGAGGCCATCACGGTTACGCACGCGGTTGGTGTATTTTAATTAAGATCAACTTCGGGTTTTCTACAACTGGACATTAACAAATTCCCATCTGCCACATAACCGCGGGCACGGCTTTCGAAAGTTCAAACCCTGTAGGGGTGTCCCAACTTAGCCCATGATAAGCTCTCGCGATCAACGAAGGATATTCCTTCTCCCCGGGAAGACCCGATCAGTCTCGGAATCCGGCTACAAGACATTTCGACAGTAATAGAACAAGTCCAGCAAAGCCGCCCGGATGTGCCGACAAATCCTGATAGGAGCTCCACATATCTCGGTCTCAGGGCACACCGGATGAGCCAGACGTCGGGTTGGCATAGACCCTGATTGCCCAGGGGGCGCCGGACATTGCTCGGTTTGGACCAGCACTTAGAGAAGCACTGGCCTGGGGGGGCTAAAATAACGATGACCCTCGAGAGCGCGACTCCTAAGGGAGAAAAAGGGCTAGGTGAGGCAAATGGTAAAACCAATGTTGGGCCTTGCTGGAAAAGTCTTATTCAAAGCGAACTGTCAAGGGGGTCCCATAAATCACCCGACCGCGTTAGGGACGCAAAATCCGGGAACATAACACCGATATGACGGAAACTAGGGCGGCAAGAGTGGAACAGAACACCAGGCATAAGGCCGAGCCTTCCACCCTTTACCAAGTATATAGATGCATTAATTAAATAAGATATAGTGTGATATCCCAACAAGTAAACATGTTCCAAACAAGGAACGACATCTCCATGTTCCAACAAGGAACAAACTTCATCTTCACCTGCAACTAACAACGCTATAAGAGGGGCTGAGCAAAGCGGTAACATAGCCAAAGAACGGTTTGCTAGGACAAGGTGGGTTAGAGGCTTGGTTTGACAATATGGGAGGCATGATCAGCAAGTGGTAGATATCCCAGCATAGGCATAGCAAAAGAGCGAGCAACTAGCAAGCAAAGATAGAAGTGACTTCAAGGGTATGGTCATCTTGCCTGAGATCCCGCAAGGAAGAAGAACGAGTCCATCAAGAAGACAAACGGACGAAGTCGAACGAATCCTCACAACTCCGGAACGAAAACCGAAGCTAACAAGAGAAGCAACCCGGAAACAAACAAACAACATAGTAAACCTACAAGCACAAACATGGCATGATGCACAACCAAGTATGATGCATGTCCGGTTTAAAGAGGCATGGCATGGCATGGCAAAATGCACAAGCATTCCTACAAATTAAGTGGAGCTCAATATGCAACGAGTTGCATATTGACGAAACACCACGTCAATTATTTAGTTCTCTCTCGTTTATGTACCCAACAATATTAAATGTTGATTAACATGGAAAGAGGTGAAGCACAACAAAACTACCTATCTAGGCAAGTTTAAATGAGGCCGGAACAACGAACAACAATTCCGGAAAATCCTCATATGCATAATTTAAGGTTTGGTACTGTTCTGCCCTAAACATTACTTTAGAGTTATTAGACATGCAAGATGATGCCGCCATGTTAAACTAGGCAACATTCTACCCCATTTACATATAAAGATTATTTAAATCGGAGTTACGGTTATTTAGTTATGAATTAAACCATTTTAGCATGGCATGGGGCAAATTTACACAAACATCACTTTAGACATATTAAACATAGATGAAAGTGGCATATTATTAACCTACACAAAATTCTGAGCAAGTTTCATATATAAATCATTTTAAACCGATGCACGGTTAGTGAGTTATTAAATGCATGATCCCGAAGGGGTTTTCTGTAAAACTGCAAAGCTCTGGATAATTGGACAAATTCATAGAACGAAAAAAAAACAAAACATGGGCCGAATCTGGCGGAACTGGGCTGCTCACATCGGGCTGAGGCTCAGATCTGTAGAGAGGGAGGCCGGTTTGAAGGGGAGGCAGAGGTGGGCGCTGGGCCTGAGGCTGAGCGAGGCCCACCAGGGCGAGGGGGCGGCCTGGACATTGTCCTCGTCTCGCGCTCGCACGAGCAGAGGACCATGGCGGCGGCATCCAAAGTCAACGGCGGGGCAGCGGAGTCTCTGGCAGGACTTGAGCGGCTGGAGACCGGAAACGGCAGCGCGGCAGCGGGATCCAGTGGAAGGGAAAGCTGCGCCTCGACTCCTGCGACAAAACGACGAAGAGGCAAGGAGATCGGAAGTGGAGCGATGCAAGGGAAAGGAAGAAAAAAAGGGCAGGGCGGCGCAACGAAGGAGCTCACCAGCGGGTGACTCCGGCGAGGGCATGGGGAAGCCTAGATCGGCCGAACCCAGGGCGCGGGGTGAGGCTGGAGATTCAAGCAGAGGAGGCCGATGTTGGCGACGAGCTCGAGGTCGTCCATGGCGTCGAGTGCTCCATGAAGAAGCCCATGGCGGCAGACGCGGTCGTCCCACGCCGAGGCTTGCGAGACGAGGGAGGCAGGCGCGCGCGTGGCCTCGGGCTCCTCTGGTTCGATGCGCAGCAGACACCGGAGGCGAGACGAGGCTGGATTGGGCAGGTGGAATGGGGGGGATCCCGATGAGGATTTTTGGATCGATGGGGATTGGGTTTGGATCGGCCAAGAGGGAGGATGGTTGGTTGATTCGGCACTGAGAACAAGAGAAGTGGCGGCGGCTAGGAGGATCCCTAGAAATTAGGGATTGGTCTGAAATTAGACTGGGGTGGACTACATATATATATATATATATACATCACAGATTAGGTTAGGGGCTATCTCGACCCTACGATCGCAATCGGACGATCACGGATAAAATAGCTAGGGAGTCCAATTAGCAAAACGGAGATGTTTTGTAGACGTTAGGGGATGATCTGGACACAACGGTAGCGACAGTCCGGTTCGGGTCCTGGACAACTTTCGGACGAGCGCGCGAGCGGGGCCGCGGGCTGACGAGCGAGGTTAGGTTGGGTCTGGCGGATTGTGAAGAGCGGGTTGGTCTGAGAGAAGAGGGGAGAGATGCAGCCCGACACGGTTTCCGGAGACCGAAAACGTCCGACGTTAGACCGACTATAATGCCTGCTATATTTATTCGTTGGGGCGTCAAACGGACTCCGAATGCGATGAAACTTGGCAGGCGGTCTACTGACACCAAAACAACACCGCACACCAACTTTCATCCCATTCCGAGAACATTTTCCAGCCACTTATAAACTACTATTTCGGACATGCCGCGGGCGCGTGCAAGTGTGGTTGGTCTCTGAACGGACAAGGGAGAGAACTCGGAGAACCCGGACGGATGCAAGTTTCGAAAACATGATGATGCAATGCGGATGATGACATGGCAAGATGCGACACGCAAGCAAATGACAAAGCAACAACAGCGAATAACGGGAGGACAACTAGCGCATCGGTCTCGGGGCGTTACAGCTCGGCCCATTGGGACATCTGTTCATTCAACAACAGTGGGCGCTTTGATGCACCAAATTGTGACCAGAAAAGCTTCTCCGTTGCATACCCCTCTTGCACTTGATGAAATTGCGTCGCATCAGAACAACTCTTCGGCAAGTCCAAAAATTCAGCCAGAGAACTCCAGACCTGGTTTAGCTGAGCAAAGTCTGGATTGCCAAACTTAGTCGGAAGGAAAAAGGGCTTACCGGCCGCTATCTCCTTAGCTTGCCGAATCTCTTCACGAGCCGCCCTAGATTCAGACCGAGCTTCACTCGCCTCTCGTACGGCCTTATCAAGTTCAGCCATTTTTGCTTTGTTCTCCTTCTCAAGGAATTCATAGCGGCTGGCAGTATTCTTCAATTGAAGTGCCACTGCAGATATTTTCTCCTCACTTTGGCGCCGAGATGCTTGTTCGGCTCTTAGATCAGCCGATGCCTTTCTGCTCCTTGGCCCGGGCAAGCTCCGCCCGAAGAGCTTCAACGGCGGCAGGACCATCTGCAATCATGCGAATTCCATATTAAACCCTTTTCGGCATATGGCCCACATTACAAGAACATTGGTGTAAGAATGCTCGAAATATATACCTTGCGAGTCGTCAAGACGCCTGTTGATCAATGCAATGTCATCTTCTGCAATATCCAGCTTTCGTTGTGGTTCGGCCACTTCCGTATTTCGAGTAGCTGCAGCAGGGAAGGCAGACTGTATTCCAAGTTAAATCAAGGTTAGTAACTGAGCATATCTTTTTGATCCTCCGATCGCTTCCTTCGGAAGGCAATCCGAGTCTCAGGGGCTACTGTATATACAACAGGTGCATTCTGTCAATATTATTCAATTGGAAAAACCACATCACAAACCTCAAAACCTCTTAGAAGGCTCGAGAAGGCCTGGTTCAATCCGCTTTTTGCAGATAGAACCTTTTCAACCACCGTAAGCATCAAGGCACGGTGCTTCTCTGAAATGGACGCTCACCCAGCATGTCCGTCAGCATTTTCTGCGCTCCCGGGTCTTCGAAACCGCCGCCGGAGTATGGCATTCCTTTGAAGGAATATGCTTACTTGCCCCCAGAATCGTCTCCGGCTGTAAACTGGATGGTTCAGGGCCGTCATTCTTGATTCCCGAGCCCTGGGTGACAGAGGCACCACCTTCGGGTAACGCCTTCTTCGTTTCCTGCACTGCTTGACGATCGGGAGGAGCCCTTCGGGACGATACCTCGGTATCATCCCCCCTGTTGGGCGAAGAGGCCGGAGATGGCGTGTCACTCTCCATCATATCCGGAAGAAGCTCTCCCGAGGAGGAGGACGATTGAGAAACACCAGGCGTTAACCTGCGTGGATGTACATATGTCGAATGATTACTTCGCTAATAGGAAGAGAATGAGGTACATTTGAAGTGCCCCAGCTTCACTCACGGTTCATCCTCATCATAAAACCTTACGACAGCATCGCTCACCCGGCTCAAACTGCCCGACGATGGCATTTTTCCTCTCTTGAAAGGCTTCCCCTCCTGATCTTCGGAAGCAGCCCTCTTTTTGCCATGGAGGGCTTCCTTCGCACCTTTGCCCTTGGACAGAAGAGTTTCGGTTTCCGCGAACACAACGTCTAATTCGTCCTCAGGGCGGGTATCACCTTCGGGCTCCCCGCTCTCACCCCCCTATGCAGACACCTGGTACAGTGTGGGTGAGGGAGTCCTGGATTAGGGGGTGTCCGGATAGCCGGACTATACCTTCGGCCGGACTCCTGGACAATGAAGATACAAGATTGAAGACTTCGTCCCGTGTCCGGATGGGACTTTCCTTGGCGTGGAAGGCAAGCTTGGCAATGCGGATATTTAGATCTCCTACCATTGTAACCGACTTTGTGTAACCCTAACCCTCTCAAGTGTCTATATAAACCGGAGGGTTTTAGTCCATAGGGGAGAATCCCAACATACAATAATCATACCATAGGCTAGCTTCTAGGGTTTAGCCTCCTTGATCTCGTGGTAGGTCTACTCTTGTACTACCTGTATCATCAATATCAATCAAGCAGGACGTAGGGTTTTACCTCCATCAAGAGGGCCCGAACCTGGGTAAAACTTCGTGTCCCTTGTCTCCTGTTACCATCCGCCTAGACGCATAGTTCGGGACCCCCTACCCGAGATCCGCCGGTTTTGACACCGACATTGGTGCTTTCATTGAGAGTTCCTCTGTGTCGTCGCAATCAGGACGGATGTCTCTCCCCGTCTTTAAAGACGGCGCCGTTATTAAGGGAGCCTTGGTTGTCGGCCAAACTCTCCGGCTAGGTGGTTTTCTTATGACCGTCTGTTCGGCTGTTGCGCCGACGGTGACCTCTCGGGTCATCAAAAGCAATCTTCACGTCAGCTCGGAATTCGTCGAGCAGTTGGATCCAATGGATCTCTCTTCCATAAACGAGCTCTTGGATCGCATCACCTCCCTGGGGGTCACTACGGATTACGACCAGGTTGGGCTTAAACCCTATTTAAGAGAAATTAATTCTCCCCAAGTCACCCATCATGTTGCCGTATTAGAGGCGTAGTGCGACGACCCTTCATCTATCCTAAGGACTAGCTATGTCCGGATTCCCGATCCCTCCAAGCCGGTTAACCGCGGAGGGCAGGATGTAACTCAAGACCTGAACTTAGAATCAGGCAACGGGCTAGACTCATTGGACAACATCCAAGAATCCAAACTTCAGAGTTCGGAAACTCCTTGGCCTCTGAGTCCCAGATTGGGTGAGGTCTCGGATTTAATTCCACCCACCCACCCGAACATAAGTGATCTATCTCAAATCAGGCAAAAGCCCGAAGAAACAGTACATCATTACTGGGCAAGGTTCCTCCTGGTTAGGAACAGGATAAAGGACTGCCGAGAGGAATACGCAATCTCAACCTTCTGCAATGATTGCACGGACCAAGGAATCCTCAACGCCATAAGTCGTCGTGATATTACACGCTTTGCTGACTTGGCGTCCATAGTACAAAAGTACTGTGCGATGAAAAGCACCTCGGAAACCGAAATAAAATTTTGGGACAATCCGGCCGTGAATAGAAACCTCGTCCGAAACAAAAGGGTGCATCATCGTCAGACACCCGGGTCAAAAACCAAAAAACCAAAATCCTCTACAGGGCATGCAACCGTACTGGAGGGATGGCCTAATGGACCCTGTAAAATTCATAGTACAGAGGACGCCACACCAACTCACAACCTTAGAGCATGTTGGATAATACGGCAGGTGGCCAAAATGGGCGAAGATATCCTAATTCCGGAGACCACAGAAAGCCACCTCAGGAACCCCAATACAGTTTTAACAGTCTTCGAGACTTTCGCATCAAATAATATGCGAAAAAGAACACTCCGCAGCCTCGCCGAAGTCTACCAAGTAGCAACAATAAACCCATGGAGTGACACGGGTATTACTTTCATTGCCAGTGATGAACCTAAATTCCGAACAGCTCAAGCACCAGCCACACTGGTCCTCAGTCCAATAATGGACGGCTTTCGCCTCACCAAGGTACTCATGGACGGAGGCAGCGGATTGAACCTCATTTACGAGGAAACCCTTCAAAAAATGGAAATAGACGGGAACCGCATAGAGCGAAGCAGCACAACCTTTAGAGGAATAATTCGTAGTCGGGAAGCGCGCTGCACCGGAAAAATCACACTAGATGTGGTGTTCGGCACGCCGGATAATTATAGGCCCGAAGAGGTCACATTCCAGGTGGCCCCGTTCAGTAGCGGATACCACGCTCTGCTAGGGCGGGAAGCATTCACAGTCTTCCAAGCAATACCCCATTACGGGTACATGAAGCTCAAGATTCTTGGGCCAAACGGAATTATCACTCTCGCTAGTGATCCGGACATAGCACTCCGCCCCGAAAACAAGACAGCCGCATTGTCCCTTGAGGCACTGTCCGAAGCCCTAGCAGCTGAGGAACTAACTACGCTGCACTCCATGGTAAACAGGGACGATGTGATACTCGACAAAAGATGCAAGTCCACCTCCTTTAAACCAGCAGATGAAATAGTCAAATTCCAGGTCCATCCAACGGACCCCAATAAAACAGCTTCCATCGGGGCACGACTAAACCCTGATGTAGACGCCGCACTACGAGAGTTCCTACGTGAGAACTGGGACATTTTTGCCTGGCACCCTTCAGACATGCCAGGAATCCCACGCAGGGTAGCCGAACACAGCTTAAATATCATAAAAGGATTCAAACCAGTCAAACAAGCCCTTCGGCGTTTCTCCGAACCCAAGAGACATGCCATGGGAGTGGAGCTAGCCAAGCTCTTGGAGGCCGGATTCATCAAAGATATAAAACATCCGGACTGGCTAGAAAATTTGGTGATGGTACCAAAGAAGGACAAATCCTGGCGCATGTGCGTCGATTTTAAAGACCTTAACAAGGCTTGCCCAAAGGATCCGTTCCCCCTCCCCCGCATCGATCAAATTATCGAAGCCACTACAGGACACGATTCGTTGTGTTTCCTCGACGCATACTCCGGCTACCATCAGATCAAGATGGCAGAGTCAGACCAGGCCGCAACAACATTCATCACACCATACGGCCCATTCTGCTTCAACACAATGCCTTTCGGACTCAAAAACGCCGGTGCAACATATCTGCGCATGATTCAGACATGTCTGGCAAACCAGATTGGCAAAACAGTGGAGGCGTACGTGGATGATGTGGTCGTAAAAACAAGACATGTTGAATCTCTAGTAGACGACTTGAGGCTTACATTTGACAACCTCCGAGCATATGACATCAAGCTAAATCCGGAAAAATGTGTTTTCGGCGTTCCAGCCGGAAAGCTCTTCGACTTCATTATATCTGGTAGAGGAATCGAAGCAAATCCAGCCAAGATCCGAGCTTTGTCACAATTGGATATCCCAAAGGACCTCAAAGAAATACAAAAATTAACCGGATGCGTGGCGGCTCTAAGCCGCTTTATCTCCCGTTTGGGAGAAAAGGCGCTACCCCTCTATCGCCTCCTTCGGTGCACCGAACACTTCGAGTGGACGGATGCCGCCACGGCCGGACTCGAGGAAATGAAAGCCATACTGGCAACAAACTCAGTCCTGGCCGGGCCAAACATCGGCGAACCTATGCTATTGTACATTGCAGCAACCCATCAAGTTGTCAGCGTAGTGCTCGTCGTCGAGCAGGAAATGGATGGACACAAATTCCCCCTTCAAAAGCTGGTGTACTACGTGTCCACTGTCCTCACCCCATGCAAATCACGGTACCCACATTATCAAAAGATTGCATACGTGGTATTCATGGCATCCCGGAAGCTATGACACTACTTTCAAGAGTGTTCAATCACAGTAGCATCGGAAGTACCTATCAACGATATTATAAACAACCGCGACGCAACAGGCCGGATTGCAAAATGGGCCTTCGAGCTCCTCCCATTCGACATAACTTATAAGCCACGGCGAGCTTTCAAGTCGCATGTTTTGGCTGACTTCGTCGCAGAATGGACGGAGGCCGAACTCCCCAAGAGTATGGCACATACTCAAACTGGATCATGCATTTCGACGGCTCCAAGATGTTGGCCGGACTAGGGGCTGGCATCGTTTTGATATCCCCCATAGGAGATACAGTTCAATATGTACTCCAGATTATGTACACGGACTCCAACGATGCTGCCGAATATGAGGCCCTTTTACATAGTCTCCGGATGGCAGTATCCATGGGCATTCAACGCCTGGAAGTGTGCGGGGATTCGAACCTCGCGATATCCCAAATAAATGGGGACTTCGATGCCAAGGATCCAAAAATGGCAGCTTACCGCAATGCCATCTTAAAAATGTCAGCCCGGTTCGAGGGGCTCGAATTTCACCACATAGCCCGAGAAAACAATCAGGCGGCAGACGTTCTAGCACGCATCAGCGCGAAACGCGATGCAGTCCCCCCCAACATCTTCCTAGAAAGGCTATTCAAGCCATCCGTAGTATGGAAAGGGGAGACTGGTAAAGACAGCCCGGACCCATCCGCACTGTCCGGCACCGAACAAACTGACATAATCAGCGACTCTGCCAATGAAATTACAACTTCCGCCCACGTAATAATGGCCGTCATCTCCCCATGGGCAGAACCATTCCTAGCCTACCTTAATAGGCAGGAGCTCCCAGAGGACCAAAATGAGGCACGCTGCATAGTGCGGAGATCCAAGGCCTATAAAGCCCATGAGGGAGAGCTTTATAAGAAAAGCACTACCGGAGTCCTTCAAAGGTGCATCTTCGAAGAGGAAGGGTGGAACTTGCTAGCTGAAATTCATGCCGGACTCGGTGGTCATCACGCTGCAGCTCGGTCCCTTGTAAGCAAAGCTTTCTGTACAGGCTTCTATTGGCCGACGGCCCGGGCAGACGCTCAGGACTTGGTCCAACGATGCGTCGGTTGCCAGCTTTTTGCAAACCAAAGCCATATGCCACCTACCGCCCTCCAAACTATCCCCATCACTTGGCCCTTCGCGGCCTGGGGGCTTCACATGGTTGGACCCCTTAAAGGGGGATCTAACAAGAAAAAATACTTACTGGTCATGGTGGATAAGTTCACCAAATGGATAGAAGCCAAGCCTGTTAAGACGACCGAATCCGGACCAGTGATAGACTTTATATCCGGGGTCGTACACCTTTACGGCGTCCCCCACAGCATCATCACTGATAACGGCACGAACTTTACGGCCGACGAGGTAAAACTCTGGTGCAAAAACATGGGCATCAAGCTCCATTATGCTTCCGTCTATCACCCACAAACTAACGGCCAGGTCGAACGTGCAAATGGTCTTATCATGAGCGGCATCAAACCCAGATTAGTAAGGTCCCTCAAGTAATCTAGCACTCACTGGGTAGAGGAGCTCGAGTCCGTACTCTGGGGGCTGCGGACCACGCTGAATCGCACCACCGGATACACACCATTCTTTATGGTGTACGGCGCAGAGGCAGTTCTGCCTTGCGACATAATTCATGACTCACCTCAAGTGCGCATGTACGAAGAAAGAGAAGCCGAGCTCGATCGGCAGGACAGTCAGGATGCCTTGGAGGAGGAGCGCGACGTGGCAAAAGCCTGTTCCGCATTTTATCAATAGGAGGCTTGAAGATATCAAAGCAGAGAAGTGCGGGCCAAAAATTACAACGTTCGCGAATTAGTTCTACACCTGCCGGACAAGAATAAGGACAAACTCAAGCCCAAGTGGGAAGGTCCCTTCATAATTGACCAAGTCCTAACTGGTGGAGCGTACCGCCTGTGAGATGCCTCGGATAACCGACTCGAGCCGAACCCATGGAACGCAGTCCGTCTCCGAAGATTCTACGCCTAGCGCCGGACTCTGTGTTCGTCTCCTTCCTCTGTCCATTTTTTTACATTTTCTGTCTTATATTTGTCTCCTTCCACCCTTTCTTTTTTGTTCTTATAGGCATTAAAGGCTCAATAAGTGACGCGTTACTCGCGCTCACTACACCTGGGGGCTTCTTTAAACAGATGCTTATTTATACGGGCTCCACGCCCAAAACATGTGTCAAACTTCCACATGTACCTTTTCTTCACCATTATATGCATCGATATGACTTAAGGTTTGGCCAAGCTGGGTTGCCTGGCTCCTATGCTTACCCCTACGTTCCCGATTGTTCGCCTAGGTGGTAAAGGGAGCACCTCTGCGATTGTTACTGCCGGATCAGCCGGATGTGTACCTCAGACTGGGTGAAGCCGAAAGCTAGCGTTCTTAAGGGAATATTCGGTCGGTGAACTAAAAGATGACCTTTATTACTTATTTATATATATGCCCCTAGATGCTTCTCCTGCGTTTGCAGTCCGGACATGCACTTTAGGGCATGCCTCCCAGAGAAAGGAACCCCTAACGGAACTATTCTCTCTGGAAGATGTTTCTTACTAACCATGTAATAAAACATAACTAGTTGGGCACTTGTCTGATAAAGCACTAATGACCCCTACGCCTAGTCTCCATGCATACCCCGGTTCTTACATAACCGCTAGGGTATTTGGACACACTCCGGACCGTCAAGTCCCGAGGTCGAAGTGAAAAGGTCGGCAATGACAAACGATCTACAATCTAGCTAAAAGGCATTACACATGTCAATTAAAAATTACATAGTCACTCTGACTGATTGTATTCCTCATCAATACCATCTAACAGACTGTCTAATTTACAGTCCTGCTAGGAATACTTTGCGGCCAATTCTACTTGGCCGTACACTAAGCTTACAGGGATCTCCTTCCCATTAGGCCCTACAGGTCCGACCTCGGACATGTTGTTTGGGTTAGCCTTTGTGTACCGCGTCTTCACCATGGCCCAGGCCTCCCTCGCGCCTTGGCGGCAGGCCGATATCTTCCATAACCTGAAGCGCCGCCGCGCTCCCTTCAGCTTCTCTGCAAGCTCTCCAAGGCCCTCGAGCCTGGGGAGGGATGGCCATAAGGCTTGGGCAACTCCTTGCATCGCCTGCTGAACTCGCTCGTGCAGTTGCGAGAGCTCGGGAAGGAGGTCACCCATTGAACCAGGCATCTCCTCTGCACGACGGCCTGTTAGCATACCTACAGACATAACTCTGTTATTTGACTTCCTCGCCAAACTTTTTTTTCAGAGTTCGTTTAAGCACTTACTATATATGCCACGTCGAAGCCATTGATTCTCCTTAGTGGAGTCCGACAACTGGGCACGAACATCTGTTAGTTCAACGCCCAGCTTGGTGTTGGCATCCCGATGATCATTCTTCTCCTGCCTCACCTTTGACAGCACGCTCTCCCCAGTCTCTAACTGGCGCAGAAGTTGCTGCTTTTTCGGATCCAGTCCGGCGCCATCTGCAATATGATTTGTCAGATTCGCACCCACGCCGCACTTTGCAAAATATTTATCTTTCGAAGCGTAAATTACCAGAGGGGGTCTCCTTGGGCTCCCCTGCCGCGGCTAGTGCGGCTTCAAGTTGGGCTTTGCACTCTTCCAGCTCCTGGGACAGTAGGGTATTCCTTTTTACCCCGCGGGGTCCCGCGGCCCCTCGTTGGCTAGCCGCCGCAGGCTCGGCCTCCCGCCTCGGGAACCTCCCCTGCAGAACACGGTCTTCAGGAAACTGAAGACACGTGAGGATGGATCCCTTTTCGAGGTACTGAGATTTCGGTCTCAATCACCTGGGAGGCCGGGATTAACCCTGGGTAATCAGCCGTAATGGCCACCAAGGTATTGTCCTTGCTTAGCTGATGAAACACTCCGTCAATCAGCTCCACCGATATGTCTGGACCCTCTTTAGAGTCCGGATCGAGGGACCGTTCTGGATCCTCGGGCTGTGGAGGACGGCTGTTTATATCCTTTACTCTCTGACGCAGTTCCTGCGTTGAAGTCGTTGGACTACATATTTAATCATGGGAATATAAAACGGATGGGCGAGCAAAATTGTCCACTTACCCAACTCGGAGGGTTGTACATAGTAAATCTGCCCTGCGGGTTGACACGGAGGAATTCCTCTTCTTCTCCCTTGTACAAAGAGGACAAGATCTTTACTAGAGCGGCAGCTGAGTCCGGCCCCTTGCGACCGTAACGGGCGGCGTCATCCTCCCCGTTAAAATCCCACATGGGGTGACCTCTATACTGAATCGGCTGCACCCCCCGCATAATGCATGCGGCCATGACTCCTATCATGGTTAGTCCGGAATGAGCCAATAGTCTTATCCGGCCCATCAGGTAAAGGACGTCCCTGTCACTTTCTCTCTGAGAGCTCCGTGGACGCCAGCTTAAGCATTTCTTTAAGGGAGCACTATTGAATTCGGGGAGACCTACCCTGATAGGATCCAGCAACGGGACATCATCTATATAAAACCATTCCGAAGGCCAGTCCTCGGACGCCTTCTTTGGGGTTCCGGATAGATATCCGGTCCCGGCGATGTGCCACACTTCGGCTCCGCCCACTTGATATATGGACCCCTCTTGAGAACGGGGCACCAGGAAGAATTTCCTCTTCCACAATGCTAAATGAGCCTCAACACCCAAGAATAGCTTGCAAAGGGCGACGAAGCCCGCGATATGCAATATAGAGGCGGGCGTGAGGTTGTGTAGCTGGAGGCCGTAGAACTCCAGAAGCCCACGGAGAAACGGATGAATTGGAAATCCAAGTCCTCTTATTAGATAAGGGACAAGGCATACCCGCTCTCCTTTGGAGGGATTGGGGGCGCTCTCCACTTGCTCTCCACCATTATAGGTGGCGAGTCTGGCTCGGACCGGGACCATATAGGCCTGAGGGAGAAATCCCTTGGCCTAAAGCGATACTAGCTCGCTGTGCGGGATGGAGCACCTCTCTCAGTCTCCAGGCTTAGGACTGGAAGAGCGATAGGAGGAGCTGCGACGGCTGGCTATGGTAGAATGGACCTTTGGTGGAGGCGCTCTGATGATTACTCGCGGAAAGGAGAAGGTGTGGTTTGGATCTGAATCCCCATCCCTTTAAATAGGCGGCTCGTTTATGCGGCTAGGTGTGTGAATGTAAAAACACTCAGACTTTTCGTATTCGTTGGACACGTGGAAGACGACCATTATTGGGCGAAGAAGCCGAGAAGCGCAATATTACAAAAAACCGAACATTATTCAACAGGTACACGGAACTTGGAGAAGAACCCGCCTTGCAATGCCAAAGACAATCTGCATGCCGGACTCGTCGTCATTGAAGCCTGGTTCGGGGGCTACTGAGGGAGTCCTCGATTAGGGGGTGTCCGGATAGCCGGACTATACCTTCGGCCGGACTCCTGGACTATGAAGATACAAGATTGAAGACTTCGTCCCGTGTCCGGATGGGACTTTCCTTGGCGTGGAAGGCAAGCTTGGCGATGCGGATATTTAGATCTCCTACCATTGTAACCGACTTTGTGTAACCCTAACCCTCTCCGGTGTCTATATAAACCGGAGGGTTTTAGTCTGTAGGGGAGAATCCCAACATACAACAATCATACCATAGGCTAGTTTCTAGGGTTTAGCCTCCTTGATCTCGTGGTAGGTCTACTCTTGTACTACCCATATCATCAATATCAATCAAGCAGGACGTAGGGTTTTACCTCCATCAGGACGGCCCGAACCTGGGTAAAACTTCGTGTCCCTTGTCTCCTGTTACCATCCGCCTAGACGCATAGTTCGGGACCCCCTACCCGAGATCCGCCGATTTTGACACCGACAGTGGGAATCAGCATTCTCATCAGCAAGGTGGTCGCAGAGTCTTCAGGAAGGGGTGCCGGACACCATATTAACACCACTTTCTTTATCTAGTCCTATATAGGGACAGATTGTTCAGTATCTTGTCAAGAGATGCTTGAATGGAGGGTGTTCGGATTTTGAGTACTTACCGCAGTATCCGGATGATTGCTGTCAAGGCCAACATCTTCGGTGGTGTCCGGCAATTTCTCTCTTTCCCTGAAATACTATTTCCACATTCCTTCGTGCGTGGTGCCAAAGAAGTGCTGAAGAGTCCGCCGCCCTTCTGGATTAAACTCCCACATACGGAGAGGCCGTCGCTGACATGGCAAGGTTTGGCGGATTAGCATTACTTGAACGACGTTCACGAGACCGATGCCCTTTCTGATAAGGCTTCGGATGCGACCTTGTAGAGTCTGCACTTCATTAACGGATCCCCAGTCCAGTCCCTTATTGATCCATGAAGCAAGCTGAATTGGAGGGCTGGGTCAGAAGGCAGGCGTAGCCGCCCACTTGGAGCCCCACGGCTCATTGATACGTGTCATATGTATCAATGGGGTTATACTGTTCTCCATGACATGAGACTTGGCAAGATCATCAAACATGTCATATGTGACATGAGACTTGGATTTTTATGAAAATATTTCCTGTAGAAATATTTCAAATCCTTGAAATGAGGAAAAATGGTTTTGGGAGGTTTTGTCCAATATTTTGATCATGACCATATGTTGAAACTCATACATATGGAAAATATATGTCCATTGAGTCTCCCTAATTTTTCTCAAATATTTTTAAAGCTTTAAAATAATTTTATCGTATTAAAGACCATTTCTGGCCTTAAGAAAAAGCCTTTAAATAAAATAGGAAAATAACTTTTAAGATTATATTTTTGTGGTTTCTGGGTAACCTATATCTAATAGGAGCCAAAAATATTTTTGGAAATATTTTTACTGCCCTTAATTAAGTACTTGTAGTGCAATCCTCAATCAAGGGGTTTTTGGAAAACTAATTTTTGAAAATACTATTTGGCCAAATTATTTTTGTAAGAAAATACTATATTGTACTATACACATGGCATGATCATTGGGAAGAGGTTTTGGATCAAGGAGAAGAAGTATAGAAGGTGGAGTAGTTGACTATAAAGAGCACTTGAAAAACCAATCAGAGAAAACCAACTTCAAAATAAAAGCCAATTAATGCAAAAGTTTTTGTTGATCCAAATTTTCATGCTTTATTAATGCAAATGATATGTTACAAAATGCAGGGTGTGACAGACCTACCCCCCTTACAAGAATCTCGTCCCCGAGATTCCCAGACTAAGCGCGGAAAGGAATACGAAAACTTGGATCTGGGGTAGTTTTCACGTCCTCATACTGCTTCTACTTCCGTTTGGTGCTCCATCGAACCTTGAAGTTCTCGATGGTGTGGCTTTGCATTTGTCGTCCTGCTTGATCCTGATTGCAATTGGGGTCTCTCGCGTATGTCATATTGGGCTGGGGGTCAATGGTTTGATGATTGATGCCCTGGTTGAGACCGGGCTAATTAGGAAGTTGGAAACGCTTTTGAGGGTGTGTCGCGTGGAAAACGCTGTGCAAAGTGGGTAACTCAGGCAGTAACTCTAACTGGTAGCTGTCTTCTCTTCGCCTTGTGGAGATCTCGGAGGGGGTTGTTAAATCTTGGCGTGGGTTTCCTTGTCGTGAAAATGTTTGGTTCCCTTGAGAGAAGTGGCTTGCAGATATGCCTGGTCTTCGATGCGGAGGTTTACTTCTTGACGATGGTGGTTGGTGCAGTTCTTCCTCCTGGACATGGTGATCTTCAGATGTTCCCTAACCAGCTGAACGGTCCTTCTTCCGTCTTCGGGTAGGCAAGTATGTCATCAAGGAAAGATGGGAACTAACTTGTCCGAGTACTCCGTGAAGACTTGCCCACGGGGTACATAGGGTATAGGTTGGGGTATCGGTGGTGGTCACGGTTGGGTTTTGGCCAAGGTTTCCTTGTCCTAGAGCCAAAGCCCATGGTCGTGATTCCTACCATATCGTGGCTTGGTGGGGCTTAAGGGTTTCAAGGATTCTAGTGTGCGAGTGAACGCTTATCATCTTATCCTTGAGCACAGTTCCTGAGATGCCAACTGTTCCATCTAGTCTTTCCAAATAATCACATCATGTTATTCATATCCTCATGACTCTCGAGAGGAGGTCTAACAAAATCATATATGTCTACAATCCCCAAACTCGTATGTATGGCTGTCGGTGTACTAAAATAGGGATACCTTAGTACCCCGAACTTGTGCACGGACAGTCGTAGCACCCGACGGCAAGGCTTGCCAGGCGATCGCCAAGACTCTCCGTGGTCCCTTTTTGGGCCATCCAAGAACAAAGTATTTGAGCCAAGGCCCCGGCAGGAGGAGCCTGCCGGGAAGGCCACCCGAAGAGAGCAAGGCCCCGACAAGAGGAGCTTGCCGGGAGGACCGCTCGAAGCACAAGACCCCGGCAGGAGGAGCTTTCCGGGAAGGCCGACCGAGGCACGACAAGATACTTGCTGCGACGCGCTCCGCGTCCCGGCAAGGACCGGTGAGCGACAAGCTCCCGGGCGCGACAAGACATCAGCCACGGCAAGGCGCTCGCCACGGCAAGTCACCACCCCGCGCCTGCGCTCTAGCTCATCCACCCACGCGTCGCTCTGGGGCCGTTCCAGGCGTATGTGGCGAGAGGCTGCGCAGCCAGGGGCATGTGGTGGCGAAGCGACGCTGACAGAGTAGCCATCATGACAAACGGTGGCGCTCCAGACGGTCCCCTTTCCGGCACCGTCTGGGCGATGCGGACGGGCATTTAATGCCCTTGTCCCCTGCCATCAGAGTTAGGTATGATAGCACTATACAGCCACTGTGCAGGCAGTTGTACCCACTACATCATTCTCCCATTTTTTCCCCACCTGCGCTGCCACCTGTGGGTAACCCCTTGAGCATATAAAAGGAGGCCCCATGCGCACGTAGGGGAGGAGGACATCCATCGCTACGCTCGGTCTCGCCAGCGGCTCGTGGGTACTATAGCACCACGCGCTCCCGAGCAAGAACACAATACAATCCACAAAGGAGCAGTAGGGTTTTACGCATCCTTGCGGCCCGAAGCTGGGTAAAATTCCTTGTGTGCATCGCCTCGATCCGCTCTTCGCGCGACCTCCGCCCCCCGCCGAACCAAGAAAGGGGCTCGGTCCCCATAGGTGTTCGAGGAAGCCGATTCCCCCCGACATCTTTGGCGTGCCAGGTATGGGGCGTCGAGGTTGTGTGAACCTGATCCGGCGTCTGCACAGGCTAGATCTCCATCATCTTTGTCGACATGCCACCGAAGAAAAAAGCTCCGGAGGTGGTCGGTCCGTCCGCGTCGAACCCACCGCCCTTGGAGCAAACGGGTGGTGGGGACGGCACCAGCGGCAGGACGGGCGTCGTCGAGCCAGCTCATGGCGCCACGGCGTCCGAACATGCACCGCGCCCCTCTCAGGAGGCACGGGACCAGCAGCGTCTTGGCACCCGCGGTACCATACGCTCGCTGGACCCAGATCGAACCGGCGGATCCCAGGGCGCTCAAGGCCAGCACTCACACCAACGTGCTGGCGCGAGCGTGGCGCGGCTGCCTGGTCCGGGTGTTGCTCCTTCTAATGTAGTTAGAAGTTCAAGCACATCCCGCTCCACGCGCCGTTCGCCACCACTGCCCGCCACTCCAGCAGAAGCTCTGGCCCGAGCTCAACTGCTACTAGACTACCCTCCAACGGCGGACAAGCTCGACGACTGGAGGGCCACGATACAGAGCCTCATCGGTTTTGCTAACGGCAACACCCCGCGGCAGCACAGCGCGTCGCAGCCGCGGCGGGACGGCCAGGCGAGAACCGATGGCGCCAAGACCGGCAGGGGTGCAACCACCGTGCACTCCCCGCCCCAAAGGCCAAGATCGCCGACTCGTCGGAACCATCACGACAACGACTCCACCGCGTCGTCGAATCCGCGAACTCGTCGCAATCAACGCCAAGTTCTTCACGAGCGAGAGCAAGAGGACGCTCGTACTCGCATCGAGCGTCGGAGAGAAGCACGGCGTCAATCAGACCAGCGCCCTGGGCCCTCTGTCGACATGCATGCACCGGGGGAACCAGGCGACCTGCCGTACACGGTGGGCTGCCCTGCGTTCACCCGTGAGCTGCGGCAAGTCCAGTGGCCCAGCACGAAGAATTTCAAGCAAGACGTACCAGAGAAGTACGACGGCAAGTCGCATCCGTCGGAGTTCCTCAGCATCTACACCATCGTGGTGCAGGCTGCTGGAGGGCAAGATGACAAGATCCTTGCCAACTACTTCCCGCTGGTACTCAAATCCAACGTCAGATCCTGGCTCATGCACTTGCCGGACAACTCCATAACCTCCTGGACAGACTTGTGCCATCAATTTGTTGGCGCCTTTACGGGCGGCCACAAACCCCATGGCCAAGCGAGCGACCTTCATCTGCTCGTCCAGAAGGAAGGGGAACCCTTGCGCAAGTTCATCCAGAGATTCAGCCGTGTACACTACAACATCCCAGACGTCCACCCCGCCGCGGTCATCAGCGCGTTCCATCAGAACGTGCGTAACCGCAGGATGCGGGAGGAGATGGCGATGTGCAAGATCAAAGACGTCAGCGAGCTATATGCCCTGGCCGACAAGTGTGCCCGTGCTGAGGAGGGGAGGAAACTCCCCGGAGAATCTGACAGTGAGGATACCGCCCCGGCAAGGAAGAGCCGGCAGCAGAGCAATAGGAAGAGGAAGAGCCAAGAGGTACTGGTTGTTGAGCAGTCTGGCGACGAAGGCGCCGCCAAGAAGGCCCATGCTGGTAGCTCCGGCAAGGAGGTTGCCGGATGCGCCAACTGCCAGGCTGTGGCGGTCGCCGACAAGCGGGACGGCACCAACAAACAGTACTGCAAGATCCACCGCACCAAGGGCCATGACCTCCAGAGCTGCAAGCAGGTCGAGCGGCTCGTCAAGCTGCAAAAGGCCGAGTACGAGCGGCGCGACAAGGAGAGAGCCCGGGGAGGTGGCGGAGGATCAGGCACGAAGCGCCCCGGCCAGGGAGGACGCCGTGACAAGGAAAAGCAGCGGCAAGCGGACAGACCTCCCCGCGGCCGCGACAAGAACGAAGACGACGACGAAGACGAAGACATGGATGACGTCGAGACCAGTGAGCAGGAGTTTCAGAAAGCCACAGAGGTCTTGTGAGTAGACGGCGGTGCTTCCCTGCATACTTCTCACCGCTAGCTCAAGCAGTGGGCGCGGGAAGTCAATGCAGCGGAACCACCCGTCGAGTCGCGCAAGCCTCTGAAATGGTCCAGCACGCCTATCATTTTTGATATTGAGGACCACCCTGATCGCACAACTGTGATCGGGTGTTTGCCGATGTTGGTCTCACCAACAGTCCGCAACCTCAAGGTCACTAAGATGCTAGTCGACGGCGGGGCCGGCTTGAACCTGATCTCCTCCGCTGTGCTCCGGAAACTCCAAGTCCCCGACAGCGAGCTCGAAGAGACCGGCACGTTCCAAGGAATCAACCCGGGAAGGAGCAAACCGAAGGGGAAGATAATGTTGCCAGTGACATTTGGCAGCGAGCTGAACTTTAGGACAAAGAGGATCACTTTTGACGTCGCCGATTTTCCATTGCCATACAATGGAATTCTCGGCCGTCAAGTGCTCGCCAAGTTCATGTCGGCCTCTCACTACTCATACAACATGCTCAAGATGCCAGGCCCGATAAGCGTCATCTCTGTCCCCGGCGACAAGAAGGATGCCCTTATCTGTGCCGACAAGATCTATCAAGAAGCAGCAGGCGCAGCGGATCACAAGCCGCTTGCCGCTGAAGCTCCCGGAGGGAAGAAGAGGACCAAGCCCGGCAAGTGCTCTGGCGTCCACTCCGGCAAGCGCACCTCTTCGGAGTGCTGCGGTACCGTCGAGGACGCGCCATCGAGCTCCACCGGCAACAGTAAGAAGGCAATGGTAGCTCCGCCAACAACCAAGAAGGTGTCCGCCAAGGAGGACGACACTGGTGGTACCTTCACCATCAGTGCCACGCTCGACCCCAAATAGGAAAGCGCGCTCGTTGCTTTCCTACGGGCGAATGTCGATGTGTTTGCCTGGCAACCATCTGACATCCCCGGCGTTCCCAGGAAAGTGATTGAGCACCACCTCGCCGTCTGTCCTCATGCGCGGCCCGTCAAGCAGAGAGTCAGGAAGCAAGCGGTGGAGCGCCAAGAGTTCATCGCAGAAGAGATCAAGAAGTTGGAAGCGGCAGGCCTCGTCAGAGGTGTGCTGCATCCGACGTGGTTGGCCAATCCTGTTGTCGTGCGCAAAGCAAATGGGAAATGGAGGCTTTGCGTCGACTTCACTGATGTTAACAAAGCTTGTCCCAAAGATCCCTTTCCCTTGCCGCGCATTGACCAGATTGTTGACTCCACGGCCGGATGTGACCTGCTTTCATTTCTTGACGCCTACTCAGGATACCATCAGATCTTCATGGCTGAAGAAGATGAAGAAAAGACCGCATTCATCACTCCATGCGGCACGTACTGTTTCGTACGAATGCCTTTCGGACTAAAGAACGCCGGTTCAATGTTTGCAAGGGTTGTCCACACCGCTTTTGAGCCACAAATCCACAGAAATGTGGAGGCCTACATGGATGACATAGTGGTCAAGAGCAGAGACAGGGCAACCCTGATTCAAGACTTAGAAGAGACCTTTGCGAACCTGCGCAGGATCAGCCTCAAGCTCAACCCCGAGAAGTGCGTGTTCGGAGTCCCTTCCGGCAAGCTTCTCGGGTTCTTCGTGTCTCAGCGAGGAATCGAAGCCAACCCAGACAACATCAAGGCCATCGAGCAGATTGAAGCACCAGCGCGTGTCAGGGACGTACGAAGGCTTGCCGGCTGCGTCGCGGCTCTCAGTAGGTTTATTTCCAAGTCTGCAGAACGCGCCCTGCCGTTTTTCAAAATTTTGAAAAAGGCGGGTCCAGTAAAATGGACTCCGGAAGCGGAGGCTGCGCTGCAGGACTTGAAGAAATACCTGTCCTCCGCTCCAATACTTGTCGCGCCTAAACCACAAGAGAAGTTGCTGCTATACCTGGCGGCAACCAACCAAGTGGTTAGTGCTGCGTTAGTAGCGGAGAGGGAGGCAGATGATGAGTCAGCAACCGCGGCAAGCACGTCCAACGACAAGCAGGGGGCTTCCCCGACAAGCTCTGGCCCCGATAAGGATGAATCTACGCAGGAGCAAGTGGAGGTGCAGAAGAAGAAAATGGTGCAGCGCCCAGTTTACTTTGTCAGCTCACTTTTGCAGGGGGCGAGGTCAAGGTACTCTGGTGTGCAGAAATTGCTTTTCGGCCTCCTTATGGCCTTGAGAAAGCTGCGCCATTACTTCCAAGCACACGAGATTACAGTTGTCACCCGCTTTCCGCTGAAGAGGATACTACAGAATCCAGAGGCAACAGGCAGGATTGTCGAGTGGGCACTAGAACTGTCGAGCTTCGGTCTCCAGTTCGAGAGCACCTCGACTATCCAGAGCAGAGCATTGGCGGAGTTCATAGCAGAGTGGACACCGACACCAGACGAAGATATCCCAGAGACGAGCATCCCCGCCAAAGAAGCAAGCAAAGAGTGGCTGATGTACTTTGATGGTGATTTCTTACTGCAAGGCGCCGGTGCTCGCGCGTTACTTGTCGCGCCCATCGGAGAGCACCTCAAGTACGTAGTCCAGATGCACTTCCCCAAGGAGAAAGCGACCAACAATACTGCAGAGTATGAAGGTTTGCTTGCCGGTCTCAGGATCGCGGCAGAACTTGGGATCAAGAAGCTCATTGTCAGGGGTGACTCGCAGCTTGTCGTCCGCCAAGTGAACAAGGATTACCAGAGTCCGTTGATGGAAGCGTATGTTGATGAAGTGAGGAAGCTAGAAGAGCGCTTTGACGGCCTGCAAATGGAACACATTACAAGAGCTGAGAACGACATCGCTGATGGCCTGTCAAAGTGCGCAACATTTAAGTTACCTGTGGAACCAGGAACCTTTGTGCTCAAGCTGACTCAGCCATCCGTAACGCCATCAACCAGACAAAGCAAGAAGAGGAGGTTGGTCTTCGGCGACTATCTTACGGCAGAGTTCCCCGGAGCCGCCGCCAAGAAGGTCCCCAAGATCGACGCCAAGAGCGCTGAGGAGCCGTCTGCTCCGGAAAACCCCAAGGTTTGTTCCGTAGAAGCAGGCGCTCCCGACAAGTTTTGCTCCGACAAGCTTGTCGGGGAACATCAAGCTCCGGCTGAGCCCCATATCCTCGCCGTAGAAGCGGACGTTCCCGTAGCAGCAGATGTGCCTTCAGTCGTTGTTGTCGAGCCACAGGCTCCAGCATGGGCATAGCAAACTGTCCATTTCCTCCAAAACGGAGAACTTCCCGAAGAACAAGAAGAAGCGGAAAGAGTAGCCCGGCGCTAGAGTATGTACCAGTTCGTCGACAACACACTGTACAGAAGAGGGTGCAACGGTGTGAAATTGAAGTGTATTTCCCGGGAAGAAGTTGTTGGCAGAGATACATGGAGGCATATGTGGTCACCACATTGGCGCAAGAGCACTTGCCGGCAAAGCGTTCCGGCAAGGTTTCTTCTGGCCGACAGCCCTCCAGGATGCAACTACACAAGTAACCAAGTGTGAAGCGTGCCAGTTCCATTCCAAGCAGATACACCAGCCGGCTCAAGCTCTCCAGACGATCCCTTTATCCTAGCCATTTTCGGTCTGGGGGCTCGACATCCTCGGCCCCTTCCCCCCAGCTGTCGGGGGCTTTGAGTACTTGTACGTCGCAATCGACAAGTTCACAAAGTGGCCAGAAGTGGAACCAGTGAGGAAGGTGACAGCACAGTCAGCCATCAAGTTCTTCAGGTCGATTGTCTGCCGCTTCGGGATCCCCAACAGGATCATCACCGACAACGGTACACAATTCACGAGCCGCGCCTTCATGCAATACGTCCAAGATCTCGGCGCCAAGGTCTGCTTCGCTTCTGTTGCTCATCCCAGGAGCAACGGTCAAGCTGAAAGGGCCAATGCCGAAGTACTGCGCGGTCTCAAGACCAGGACTTTCGACAGGCTGCACAAGTGCGGAAGAAACTGGATCGAGGAGCTGCCGGTGGCTCTTTGGTCGATCAGAACGACGCCAAATCGAGCCACTGGCCAGACACCATTTGCTCTAGTCTATGGAGCAGAAGCAGTTACCCCCACGGAACTCGTATACGGGTCACCTCGAGTGCTCGCTTATGATGAGCTTGAGCAAGAGCGGCTGCGTGAAGATGACGCGCTGCTCCTTGAGGAAGATCGTCTTCAGGCTGCTGTGCGAGCCTCTCGCTACCAGCAAGCTTTGCGTCGCTACCATAGCCGCAAAGTTAAAGCCAGAAGCTCCGAGGAAAGCGGCCTTGTTCTTCGGCACGCCCCATCCGCCAAGAATCATAACAAGTTGACGCCGAAGTGGGAAGGCCCTTACCGGGTGAGACGAGTCACGAGGCCCTGCGCTGTCCGCCTCGAGACCGAAGATGGCACTCGGGTGAGCAACTCCTGGAATATTGAGCATCTTCGTAAGTTTTACCCGTAAGGCGCGGTTGTCGGGCCCCGCCCGACAACCAACCTTTTGTACAAGTCTTGCCGCAGTTGCATGTAATCCTTTGTACAAAGCCAGGCGCAGACCCTGAGCAGCAGTAAATGAAGCGCTGGCGCCCTAAGTTTTAGCATGCATGCTGAGTCGAGTCTCGTCCTTGGTTAGGGTTGATAGTGCCTAACAGCTGCTAACCCCTAGCTTAGAGGTCGAGTCTGCGTCCTTTTTCCTGTTCTTTCATTTCCTTTGGTTCGCAGGGTTTTGCATATCCTGGCCAGACCGCTTAAGGACGAAGAAGAGAAGAAGGGCGGGCCAGCATCTGGTCCCCGGCAAGCCAGTGTTGCCGGGTGCTGCAAGAACGAAGATTCGCCCGCGGCAAGCCGAAGTTGCTGGGGGCTGCAATCCTAGATAAGTTTTTGCATCCCTTGTCATGCATTCTCTTATGAACTGTGGAATACGAAAGCCTTGTTTCCTCCTAAAAGCTACTGTGCTCCCTTAATGACAGGCCCCAGAGCGCGTTCCTGGGGCCCGTTTTGGTAGTAGTCGCGGCGGCAAAGGGGCGGGACAAGGGGCCCGAACCCGCTTCATCCCTTCCTCCACCAAAGGCGTGAAAGAGGTCGAGTGGCGCGGGAAGACGGCAGGGCCTGTTGCCGGGCAAAGAAGTGTCTATCTTAACGATATAAAGGATTCACTCATTGGCGTGGGTTTTACCCACGGGACAAATGGCCCGGCAAACATCCCCTTTTCATTAAAAACATTCCGCTCAGGTACAGTTCAGAGAGAATGAAAAACATGAAAGATGGGATTACAAGTCTTAAACACAACTAAGGCCCGAGGGCTTACAGATTGAAAAAAGATAAGATGCCCGTAATCCCTTTCTTGTCTCCCTCCTCAGGAGGTAGGACAAGGAGGCGAAAAGGGCAAAAGGGGCGCCTAGGCGAGCTACGGGTGGCAGAAGACACCAACAGAACGCCCCGGGGGCCGGCTGAAAGCTGGACGGTGATGGCGGCACCGGAAGAAGGGCTCGACAAGGCGGCAGGGCGTCAGCACGCTGTCGAGGGCGCCGTGCCCTCGTACTCCGAGTTGACGGCCTTGCCGCCAACCCTCTTCCTCTTCCGCAGCCTCGCCACGCCAGCCGCCAAGGAGACGACCCCGGGTTCAAGGAGCCAGCGACGCAGATCATGGGGTCACCGGTGCCACGTGGAGCCATGACCGACGCCTAGTCGGACCTGCCATCCCGACGACCGCTGCCCTCGTCGTCGCTGTCGCTCCCCTCCTCGTCACTCTCACTCGAGGAGGAGCCTTCGCTGTCGGAGGAGCTATCCACGCAGCACCGGGCCCGGGTCCCGAAGTCCCCGAAGGCCTTGACGGAGAGGAGATCTCCCTCCATCAACTTAAAATGGAGAGCGAACCCCTCCATCAAGCTGTGGATACGGGCGAATGTCTTCCACCCTCGGCCAACATACACCACGCCGGGGGCTGGGGACTCGACGTGGACCCGCGTGCCGCTAATCCCGCAGCCCTTCATGCGCAGCCTTAGCGTCTCGGGTTGCTCCATCTCCATCACGCTTGCGAAGGGAGCCGTGAGGCAGAGGCGGCGGCGAGGCGCCCGGCGCAGCCTGACGAAGAACTCGCAAGGATCGTCCCCGAGGTGGACCGCCGTGGGAAGAGGAGCCGCTGGCGGAGGCGAGGCCGGTGCGTCGCCCCGCCCGCCTCTTCCCTGAGCGCCTCGGCCTTGTCCACACCCTCGTCCACGACCTCGCCCCCTCCCCCTTCCCCTTACGGCTGGCTCCGCCACCGCGGGTGCAAGGGGAGGAGGGGCGTGTTGCCTAGCGGCAACCCTCCCCGCCACCGATGAAGGACCAGGATTCCCTTTCTCCATGGTGAATGGAAGGAGGGGATCAGAAGCCGAAGGGGAGGAAAGACGAAGGAGTGCGGATTTCCGTCGCCCCCTCGTGCTCTTAATAAAGAAGCAGGGTGGGGGCTCGGCCGCCCCGCTCGGCCAATCAAGACGCAGGAAGGCCAGGCGACTGGGGCTGACCTGCTGCCCCGACCCGCAACGGCCCGGTTTCCTGCCTCCACCGTCCGCAACCCCGGGTGCATGGAAGACGCGTGGCTGACGCGCAAGACCAAGGCGACAGATGAGGCGACCTCTCCCCACCCCGTGATCATGGGGAGCGGGCGCCTCGGAAACCGTGCCTCGGCCCCGTCCAGCGAACGAGCCATGCCTCCACGCCTCCCTCCACTTATGGAGCTAGCACGAACCGTCCCCCTTTATTGCGACGTGACGCATGCCTGCGGGGTTCGGCCCTGCGCACGCCGCCCATGTCACGCACGCCTCTCCCCACGATGCCGCGTTCGACGCGTGCCGTTCGGGGAGGACGTGGTGGACGCAGAAGCAGATGCAGCGTGACCCAGGCCGCGCGTGCCCGTGCACTGTTTTGGGCCTGGCCCAACAGCGCTCGGCACCGTGTATGGCCCAGGCCCGGGGGCTCCTGTCGGTGTACTAAAATAGGGGTACCTTAGTACCCCGAACTTGTGCACGGGCAGTCGTAGCACCCCGCGGCAAGGCTTGCCAGGCGATCGCCAAGACTCTCCGTGGTCCCTTTTTGGGCCATCCAAGAACAAAGTATTTGAGCCAAGGCCCCGGCAGGAGGAGCCTGCCGGGAAGGCCACCCGAAGAGAGCAAGGCCCCGGCAAGAGGAGCTTGCCGGGACGACCGCTCGAAGCACAAGACCCCGGCAGGAGGAGCTTGCCGGGAAGGCCGACCGAGGCACGACAAGATACTTGCTGCGACGCGCTCCGCGTCCCGGCAAGGACCGGTGAGCGACAAGCTCCCGGGCGCGACAAGACATCAGCCGCGGCAAGGCGCTCGCCGCGGCAAGTCACCACCCCGCGCCTGCGCTCCAGCTCATCCACCCACGCGTCGCTCTGGGGCCGTTCCAGGCGTACGTGGCGAGAGGCTGCGCAGCCAGGGGCATGCGGTGGCGAAGCGACGCTGACAGAGTAGCCATCGTGGCAAACGGTGGCGCTCCTGACGGTCCCCTTTCCTGCACCGTCTGGGCGATGCAGACGGGCATTTAATGCCCTTGTCCCCTGCCGTCAGAGTTGGGTATGATAGCACTGTACAGCCACTGTGTAGGCAGCTGTACCCACTACAACATTCTCCCATTTTTGCCCCCACCTGCGCTGCCACCTGTGGGTAACCCCTTGAGCATATAAAAGGAGGCCCCATGCGCACATAGGGGAGGAGGACATCCATCGCTACGCTCGGTCTCGCCAGCGGCTCGTGGGTACTGTAGCACCACGCGCTCCCGAGCAAGAACACAATACAATCCACAAAGCAGCAGTAGGGTTTTACGCATCCTTGCAGCCCGAAGCTGGGTAAAATCCCTTGTGTGCATCGCCTCGATCCGCTCTTCGCGCGACATCCGCCCCCCGCCGAACCAAGAAAGGGGCTCGGTCCCCATAGGTGTTCGAGGAAGCCGATTCCCCCCGACAATGGCTACCCCTAAAAATCCATGGGTAGAACATATAAGCTGCTAAGCTTGAATTTAATCACCACAATCCAAGTGCTCAGTCTATTGATCCAAGGTCCATAATAAAGCATCTCTATCCTAAGGAAACACGTCGTAAGCCACTCCAAGATCTTGTTTCCTTCCTATGAATCAACCAACAGCCCATTAGCTTTCATCAATCACTAGATAATCCCATGTTTATGATGTTCCACATGATCTCCTAAAGTCCGTATAATCCCCAAATGCTTGAAAGGGCTGTCTCTACTATAGTAAGTCCATCAATTTCCATTATCATGATCAGGTAAACTCCAAGATCAAGCTCATACATATCCCTAGATAAACTCCAACAATTAATCCAATCTCCTAGTTTACCGTCCTCCAAGAAACATGGTATCATAATCGAGATCATCAGTCTAAATCCAATTTACTCCGAACCATGTAGACACACTCAACATCTATATTCAACTAGAATCACCTACTTAAATCCAAATCTCTTGTCCAACGAGAATTCCTACATGTTCCCCTCAAGTTATTTATCATCATGACAACTATCTCCTATCAATATCCCCTGGCTAAGTCAAATCCCCATACTTCCAAGAATTCAGCTTGCGATCTTAATTGTCCTATAAATCCAATTTACTCCAGGGGTAATGAAAGTTATGCTACTCTATCAACATGATTCCACCACGTTCATCTACCAACATGAAAGCCTCATAATCCACCAAATAGTCTCAGATGATTCCTCAAAGTCATTGATATAAACTCATCAAGTCATTTGTACTCCATTCCTATATCCTCAAATTGGCCTTCCCTATGGCATCGTCAGTCATGGTGCTATATTAGGATTATAATATGCTTGTTCACTATGTCCACTAGTTCCATAATGAACCCTGTGTTGTGCGAGGTTTATAGAGGCTTAACTGGTTCTCTTGCAATTCTGTGGGTTAAGCACATGGTTAAGGACTCGAGCTGGGGTATCTCATGAAGTCTCGAAGGGTCTAGGAATGGGTTTGTAGTCTGGAGGGTTAAACATAACTCTACGGGGTTTCACTTGGTCGTGGAGATTGTAGCAGAAGTCTTCATTGCTAGTTGGTTGCTGAGGCAGAATCCTTGGTGTAGCTTGTCTTGCCGGTCTTCAGTTGAGGCGAGAGATGATAGGGAAAAGTAACATAAAGGGGGATGCCTAAAGGGGGTTCTATAGTGCCGGTGCAAACAACAAGTGCCAAAAAGGGCCAACACAATCAACAAAATAAGGCAGGTGATATAGTTGCTTACTTGTTGCCTTCGGCAAAAAGGGCGACTGATATCAAAACACAAACAAATAAAAGCAAGAAACACACAATCATGGTTCTATTCGAACCATCATACGGACTCGACTGCGCATAGGGGGTACACGACTCATCCTACCCTAGGGGTTCTTGGATCGAGTAATCGTGCCTTGAGCCTCGTGCAGTCTTCTGAGTTTCCTCAGGTGTTGCTACGTCTCTAGTAGTTGTTCGATGAAACGATTCAGGTTGAGCCTAAAGATTCCTCAACAACTTCTTGTCTGTGGAAGTGATGGGGTGAAGGTGGCTCCTTGTAGCTAGTATTGATTCGGTCTTCTGTTGTCTTCTTAATCCTGACGATCCCGTTTTGTCTTCTAAGGCGTCGATGGTACCAGGTAGGTAATCCTTTATGCAGTGACATTAACAAGGCATAGTAGAGGTCCAACATGTCGGTTACGTTGATGACAATGTAGACACCAAGAGCGGGGAATGAAGAGAATCGTTTTCCTGCTCACTATAGTGAGGCGGACCAAATGGCGAGGTTCTCATCCACCGGTGGTTGCCGATGCAACAACGGTAGTGACAGGGTTACCCTATCAGCGATATACATCATGATCTTGCATATCCTATGCCCTGATCGTCGTAGGCTAAGGTTGTATCATCTTTGGGGCAGTGTCAAGGGTGTCACCATCTCCTGGGTCTTCAGGTCCTCATCCCTTGAGGATGTATCTTCTATTGGTATTGTCTTGTTGTGATGCCGCCAATCTTGTGTTCAGGAGATGTGGGTGAATGTCTAGCAAGGCATCTTCCTTCTAAATTATCCACGAGGATTACAAGGAACCCAGTGGTCAGGGGCATAAGGGTTCTAGCGACCAAAGGTTTTGAAGGGGAAGAGATCAATAAGGAAAGTATACCTTAGTTTCAAAAAAAACTGAGAAGGGAAGAGAAGTATAGATAGTTTTGAAAACTAGTAATAGTTTTGGAATTGGTTTTACCCTAACTAACGACCACGCTAACTAAGGCTTCCTACAGTCAGGATGGCTCTGATACCAGCTCTGTGGGGACCCCGACTCATAAGTCGTGATCACCGAATGAACGTGTACAGTGATACCAGAGATCAATGCTCACTGAATACACAGAAGCTGAATATCAAGAGTCTTACATCCAAACATACCGTATTACACAAGTAGGACCATTATGGTCAAGTCTTGAGTATAACATTGCAGCGGAAATCTTCGTCGATAACTTGGACCCATGCCATCTGCCTTAACCCTATAGGCATTCTGACTGGGAAGCGTCCTAGCTCGCATGTTCGTCACTGAAGTATTCTTCTTCATATCATGTTCTTTCATGCCTGGCCAATAAAATAACCAGTGACAAGCCAATGAGTACTTTGAATGTACTCGCAAGCAACCCATGTTTTGGTTCAAGGTACAACAATGCATGATATAGGTAAATTTTTGCGGAAAGCTAGTTTTGAGTGCAATGACATGTTCAACAACTTGTAAGACATGCATCAGGAGAATTCAAGTAACCAAGAGGACAGGTTACAGATATCAACATAAATAGAGTGGGCACCAACCCAACTCAATCATGTCAAGTCCTTTGACGTGACCCAAGTAGTTCTTCCCACTTATCCAAACACACACACTGGTTTGTAAACATGTGGACGTAGCCCAAGAGCGGTTACCCAACTGTCCTTGACCGTGGACACGGCTATTCGAATAGTTTTACACTCTGCAGAGGTTGCACACTTTACCCACAAGATCCGGGGAACTTCCGTGTCATCCACGACCCGCGGTACCTCAAGTACCCGGGGTAAGCACCCGATCACTATCTTTCCCTAGACGACACTAACAAGGGGTCCACTCGTTGTTCCGTATCCTCATGATGTACATCATATGAGACTCGCTCGAGATCGTAACATCCGAGAGGGGACACAACAGTGTATCCGGTGCCCTGTGAAAACAGTCATGGCCGCCCTACCTGGCACGACCCCGTCCCGAGAGAGAGCACCAACTCTCCCCTGTCACTAGTAATGCGGGCTCCAAGCTAGTGTCGACCTAGGTAATCAATAATGCCCTTTCCCATATAAGGGTAGAGTGGTTGCGCATGTAAGGTTCGAATAACGGTCGCAACTTAAACCAATCCGTTTTGGAAAACAACACACACTTGTCTCGGTACACCACTTCGTCATCAAGTGGTTACCCAACTCATCATCTCCCTCGGGCATAAGTGGCACCCGATGGGGTTTTCGAAAAGTCCTTTTGAAAATACTTTGACTCCATCACTATGTATGTTCCCGTCCCTTTTTGCGTAGCAACTACTTTGGCATCCTATCTACTCCCACCGGCATAACCATCATAAGGAGGTAGGGTCATGCAAAATGCAAGTATCAATGAGGAAGTAACGGAGGCAACCCACCAAAGTGGTTACCACCCCATCATGATCTCGGAGCAACACTAGTAATAAAGTGTTGTATGACATGCATAAAAAGAGTTTCATAGACATGGTCAAAGGGCCGCTTGCCTGGTTCATTAGGGTCTTGAGATCTTCTGGTCCTTCTCCAAGTACTCCGTCTACTTTGTCAACTAACGTCGAAACAATCATAATAAGCAACACAACAAGGCAGGAAATAAAAGTGCTCTAAAAATATGAAGTTGACTTTTATTGGATACCCCTGGTCATATGAGGAATGACCAAAGTGGTTTCATTGGAAGTGGATCAATGGATACTTCTAATCATTTTCATATGATGGAATCAAGGGATTTATGGAATTGCAAGAAGTGTGCAGAAAAATATTTTTGAAAAATGAGCAAAGGCACCCATTTAACAAAGGATGTTTTTAGAAGCATCTAGGAATTGGTTTCACTGGATTTGGAGTTCAAATGAATTTCCTATGAATTTGCAAAGTTGATAAATGTGAAGAAATGGCTCAATAATTTATGTGGTACAGAAAGTATTAATAAAAATGTTCATAAACTAATTTATGAACTTAGGAACATCTAGGAATTTGAATCATGGCATTTGGATCAAATTTGAGCTCTCTGTGATTTTCTAAAGTTTATCACAGAAATGGAAAATGAGATTTTATTTAATTTGTGTGAGGAAAATTGTTCTAGAAAAATGTGCATGCTTCACCAGCAGGTAGATCATGATTTATGGAGTCACTAGAAATTTGAATCATTAAATTTGGAGTTAATATGAATATTTGGGAGATTTTACAATTTTCTGGAAAAAGAAAAAGACAAAGGAAGTGGGGGTTATACCTACCGCGCACTGAGCGCAGTATAGCGCCGCAGCGCACTGGGCCGGCCCAGCTGCACGGTCACGTGGCTAAGAAGGGCCACGCCGAACGCGTACTTCACGAAGTACGTGTCCTCGCGATGGAAACGGCTTCCCCGGGTCCCGTCTCCACTTAACCCGACCTGCGGGACCGGCTCGGTCGCCGCTGCCACCGACAGGCGGGGCCCATCGAGCTGACACGGCGTCGTCCTCAACCACCCGCCCGAAGCAGAGGGGGCGAGGCAGAGGGACGTCGACTGCCGGCGCTACAGGCCACCGTTTTCGGTGATCCGGCCACCGACGTGCTCGGGAAGACGAGCCGCATCCGATCCCCCCTGTCGGCGCGTCCAGGGGAGGGCGGAGGTGAGCGGGGCCATGGCCACGGCGGACGGTGCTCGGGCGAGATTCGGGCAGGGCAGGGCAAGCACGGGGAGGAAGGCTTGGTGTGCGGGGGAGGCTCCTTGGGGCCATGGGGGTCCTCTGGAGCGTTTAGTGGGAGCAGGAGAAGCAATGGGGGCTCGGGTTGGTCCGGGGGCTCGGCGGCGGCAATCCTGCCATGGAGGTGGGAAGAGGGCACAAGGGGGAGATTGGGCATGTCCGGGAGGTTCACGAGAGTGATGGGGGTCCAGTAGAGGAGAGGAAGATCTCGGGGGAAGCCTCTATATAGGAGGGCCCTGGTGCACCATGGGTGCGGTCCAGGCCGCGCTCGGGTGAGCTCGAGGAGGGATACAGAGGGCAGGGGAGGAGGGGCCCGATAGCATTGCGTGTCGTGGACGTCGAGGTGACCTCGGGGGACACGAGGGGGAGGCCCTTGGTGTCCGGAGGCGGTTGGAAGGGGGCGGCTACAGTGCGGGAGCGCACTGTAGCGCGCTCCAGAGCGTGCAAATGGCCGGCATGCCATTTTTTTGGCAATGTGGGCGCGGCCACTGATGTCTAGTAGTGCTTGGGGGTAGCAAGGAAGTGTGGAGAGGCATTGGATGCCCTGGAGAGCCACTAGGAGAGGAGAGGGGTTGAGGGAGAGAGAGAAAGAGGCTGTCCAGAGAGAGAAAGAGGTGGTTTCACCCCTCAATTATCGAGCTGGGATGCAGCCATTGTTACTGGAGGTAGAGGAGGACTAGGAGGGGCTGTGGTAAAAAGTTGAGGCCATGGAGATTAGTGGAAGAGGTCAAAAATGGAATTTTTGTAGAGTGGCAGAAAGTGTTTGATGCTTGTTTTGGTAATCAAATGAACTCCATTTGGTATGAGACTCCACAGGGTGAAATGGCACATATATATAGGGTCTTCCACCAATTTGGAGCTCATTTGGGCAAAGTGGCCAATGTAACTTTGGTAAACCCTAGAAATCAACAAAAATGAACTTGTGTAGATCTAGTTGAGCAAATCATTTCTCCTTGATGCACCACTTGGTGTAGTGGACTCATTTGGTCATGTGAACATGCTCACAACAGTTGGGGTCAAGGAGAGAAAGTTGGTAGTACAAACTTGTTCACATTTGATTCTGGTCAGAGAGGGTTTTGGGGCACTTTGATCAAGATAACATTCTCTCCAACTTGTGCCATTTCGTCTAGATGCATTATTACACCATTTGAGCATGTACACCAAGTTTGGGAGCATTTGGACATGTTTGACAGTGCAAAAATGTTCAAACTTGAAAAAGGACAGAAGTGGTTTTGAGAGGGTTTCATGGGGTTATACTGTTCTCCATGACATGAGACTTGGCAAGATCATCAAACATGTCATATGTGACATGATAGAATTTTCTTGGATTTTTATGAAAATATTTCCTGTGGAAATATTTCCATTCGTTGAAATGAGCAGAAATGGTTTTGGGAGGTTTTGTCCAATATTTTGATCATGACCATATGTTGAAACTCATACATATGGAAAATATATGTCCATTGAGTCTCCCTAATTTTTCTCAAATATTTTTAAAGCTTTAAAATAATTTTAACCTATTAAAGACCATTTCTGGCCTTAAGAAAAAGACTTTAAATAAAATAGGAAAATAACTTTTAAAATTATATTTTTGTGGTTTCCGGGTAACCTATATCTAATAGGAGCCAAAAATATTTTTGGAAAGATTTTTACTGCCCTTAATTAAGTACTTGCAGTGCAATCCTCAATCAAGGGGTTTTTGGAAAACTAATTTTTGAAAATACTATTTGGCCAAATTATTTTTGTAAGAAAATACTATATTGTACTATACACATGGCATGATCAATGGGAAGAGGTTTTGGATCAAGGAGAAGTAGTATAGAAGGTGGAGTAGTTGACTATAAAGAGCACTTGAAAAACCACTCAGAGAAAACTAACTTCAAAATAAAAGCCAATTAATGCAAAAGTTTTTGTTGGTCCAAATTTTCATGCTTTATTAATGCAAATGATATGTTACAAAATGCAGGGTGTGACACATCGAAACTCAATCATTTCCGTAGGTATGTACATCCCACACGGTAATCCGAGAAAATCATTTCCGTAGGTATGTACATCCCACACGGTGAATCCCAGAAAGACATTTCCGTTCATATGTATATCACACGCAGTCAATCCAAGGAATACGTTTCCGTTCTTATGTACATCCCACATAGTCAATCTAGGGAAAACGTTTCCGTTCATATGTACATCCCACATAGTTTTATGTATACGCTCGTGTGTGAAAGGTGTCACTATCACACACGCTCTGCCTTGGTTAATTGTTTGCTTTCATTAACTACATCACACATGATTTGATGCACTTTGCAAGATATCTTCTGATATTCTGATAAATCGACCGATTTATCGCTTACGGTAGTCTGATCGATAGGATAAATCGGCCGATAAATCAATCGATATGGCGATAAATCAGCCGATATGTCGATAAACTAGACGATTTACCTCTTATCATGGATCGATCGATAAGTTCTCGATAAGCAAAATCCCCAACATTGTTTTGATGTAGAAAACTGTGTGGCATTGGGCTATCCATCACAAGCGCTTTTACTGCCAGAACCGTTTGCAAAGTTCCATGACCATCTGTTCTCTTTTTATTTTTGCATGTAATTTATTATTCTAATTGGAAATTTTAAAATATCAAATGTGCAATTCAAATTCTCAGCACAACAGTTCAACAACAAATCCATAAATAAAATTGCCAGTACAATATGTTCAGTAATTATAGGATTAGTGTCGTGGATTTGTCACGGCAGATGTCCTAGTGAGAGGACTTAGTCGTGGAGCCATCGCAACGGGTTAGCTTGAAGGGGTTAAAAGTGGACACAAGGACACGGTTTTTATACTAGTTCGGCCCCTTCGATGAAGGTAAAAGCCTACGTCTAGTTGTGATGGGATTGATGGGTTTCGAGGGCTTAGGGAGCGATAAGCTTCGCCTAAACCTCGAGTTCTTCTTCTCTGTGTCAAACCGCCGTCGGGTCGTCCCCTTATATACACGGGTGACGCCCGTCGGTCTGCAAAGTCCCGACCTCCGGCTTACAAACGTGCCCGGGTCGGTCTCTCTATCCCTAACTTACAATGCAAGTTTACCTCAGGCCGGTTTACACCGTGAACCTCTAAACCGATTATAGGCCTTGGGCCCTTCTATTTCTCCTTGGGCTTTAACATCTCGGGTCCATTGACGGAGGTAACCCGGGCCCTGCAAGCCGGTTTACCCCAGATAACAATATCCCCAACATTAGGCCCCAGATTGATTTGAACAGGTTCATGTCAATCCTTAATAAAAAATTTCTGTCTTTCAAATGTCTTCCAGTAACTGTTGAACCGCCGTTTTCTTCGTCTCCTTTTACTGCGGTGAACCGACATGACGTCAGTGCGAAGTTATCGTCTCCTTGTGCTAATCCGCAAGAATCAGGGCGACGGCTGGGCTCCCGAAATCTCCGGCCCCTGGATTCGCGCGCCTGACACGCGCGCCGCGCCTTATAAATAGGACTTGAAGGCCATCTTCCTTTCCTCCCTTTCGTCTCCTTCTTCGTCTTCCTCGCGACCCAGACCTCGGAGCTCCGCCGCCGCCGTCAGCCACCGCATCAACTCCGGCCGCTGCATCAACCTGATCGGTCCAGAGCACCGCGGCGACCTTCCACATCCGTTTGGATCCCGGTAAGGCCTCTGTTCTTCTGCTTTTAGATCTGTTCTAGGGTTCGTCATCCTGTTACTGTTTCTTGTTCATCCCCATAGCAGCTTTTGCGAACAGATGATGATACCTGTATCGTGATTTGTAGTCCCTCTCAGCAGTCGCCATAAATCTGTACTCATCTCCTTAGATCTCACTCTTTTTCCTGTTTGTCGAACTTATGTTGTTCTGCTGTGAGCCAAACTTCATATTTTTATTTTCTTTTCGCCCTAGCTGTAGATCCATTGCTTTGAAAGAATCCATACGGGATCTGTTTCTGCTTGCATATTCACAACTGTTAGATCTGGTCGGTTTAACTCTTAGCAAAGCGAACAAACCGATCCACACATCCATTAGTCCCCTTGATGAACCGCTGGTTGATATCATTGTAGATAACCTGACTCTATATAAGAGCATCTTCGGTTTACACTCACACTTGTTCTTAAACCGGAACACCTTTGTCTTGTAGATTTTCTCATGGAAAAACAGGTGTATGAATGCAACTGGGTTCCCTCTCGCATCACTGAGACCCAACTGAACAACTTAGTTCTGACTGGCGCTTTGAACAGCAAAAATGCCATTCATTGGAGGGTTCCAGGAAACGAATGTCCTCCTACCCCACAGAATGGAGAAGTGGTGGTGTTTGCGGATCACCTGGCCCGGGGTTTTAATCCACCCGGTTCAAAATTTTATCGGGACGTCCTGGCTAACTTTAAGTTGCGCCCACAAGATGTTGGTCCAAACTCAGTCACGAATATCTGCCATTTTCAAGTGCTATGCGAGGCGTACTTCCAGGAGGAACCTACTGTAGAGCTGTTCCGGGACTGCTTTCATTTAAACCGACGTACTGAATTCACCGACGGCCCTAATATGGAACTGGGTGGTGTGACGATTCAAAAGAGGAAAGAGGTGACTTATCCTCACGCCAAGTTGCATAGTCATCCGCAAGAATGGAATCACACTTGGTTCTATTGCAAGGATACTTCCCCTGCTGAAGAAAATCCACTGCCCGGCTTCCGTCCAGAGAGACTTAGCAATACACACCCCTTCCCTCAAAGGCTAACCGCCAAAGAGAGGAGTAAATATGCCCCTCAGCTGTCCAAGCTCAGAGCCTTCATGGCCAACGGTTTAACGGGGGTAGATCTTGCCCGTTGCTGGATTTCATGGAGCATCCTGCCTCTTAGCATCCGCTCCGGTTTAATGTGCCAATACACGGGCCGGGTTGATGATCCTTTGAGGCACTACAACATTCAGCTGACTGAGGAGGAAGTCACTGAAGCTGTGAAAAAGATGCTGAATGAACCGGAGTATGCTTGCGCCCGAACCGGCCTGCTTCCATTTTGTGCCACAAACAAACCACCTGCTGTAAGTATCTCCCCTCTGTTTGTTATAGAACTTATGATCTCCTTATACACATATTGCTAACTCCAGTCCTTTCTGAGACAGGGAGATGATCCATTTTGGAGCAAGAAGTTTCAAGAGCCGACCGAAAAGGTAACCCGACCCAAGACGAGGGTGAAGAAGCCCGCTCAGAGGAAAAGGAACACCGCTTCCTCTACTCCGGATTCAGAGGAGGATGATGTGGGTAATCCGGACCTCGGGGTAGACCTCGATTCAGTTGGCTTGCTTTTTATACGTCTTATTGATGATGATATTTGTCAGGACGACGCTGAAGCGAGCCATGCCGAAGGCCCAGAGGTAACTATTCTTTCTTCTGATGCCGTTCCTTTGCCTTTGAAAAAACCTCGCCAAGCAAACCGGAAAATTAACTTTTCTCACCCTCTTGCTTACTTGGATCCCAAATTTCTTGTGAAGACCCAGCAACATGAAGCTCGACGCACCACCCGGCATAGCGGCCAGGTAGTCACCTCCGTCGGTTTACCGAACAGCCCGGTTCGGAAACGCCGCTCAGAGGTCTCCGATTTACGCGCTAGCTTTCCTCCTAAAGCAGGTTTAACTCGTCAGCCTCTAAATCCATCTGACTCCGATTATCAGGTCACTTCCCATTCATCTTCCGGTGAATCTTCAGCCACTCAACTGCCACCGTTGAAGACAGTTATTGGGTAAGTTGGACCGATCACAACATATCTCTGTATGGGTCTCTTAATCCATCTTATACCGTTTTTTCAATCTTTGGGCTTTTTCCAGGGCTAAACCTAGACCGAGCAAGAAGGCTCGTCTGGATAATCCGGCTGAAGGAACTGCCGCTCCTGAACCGGAGAAAACTCCTGGTGCTGACGCTCTGGGTCGTGAAGATACTCAGAATTATCTATCTCCGCAAGATGACACCTGTGCTGAAGAGAGGCCTACCAAATCTGCCAGCCGTACTAATCCGCCTGCCAGTCCTGTTCGGGTTGATGAATCCATCCCCCCTTCCGCAACTGTTGATAAACCGACAGGGCCACTGCAGAGCAGCGACTCCAAGGATGACGATGTTGTGATTACCGGCATTGGCCGCTCTGAACCGGGGAACACTGCTACTTTGGCCAAGCATACTGCCAAGGACGAAATCTCGGCCATAAAAGGCAAATGGGACCTTGACTCCTCTACGTAGGCCGCTTTAAGCGCCCCGGATCTTTATTCTGGGTACCTGAACCGACTGTACACCAGTCGGGATTATGAAGCTGGCATGATCAAGATGATGAAGGAGAAACTTGAGGTAACTCCCTTGTGCTTCATTCCATTGCAACTTAGCTTATCAATATTTCCAAACCGAGATGGTAAACCGGATCAGGCTGCTTTGACAATTAAGGTCCGGTTTAGAAAACCCAAGGCTTCAACATAGGTCATAACCAGAAAACATCATCAGATAACCATTAGCCCCCAAGTGCCAAGTTTAAATACTTGTATTAATCTTGGGACTTTTTGTAATGGAAAACTTGCGTTAAAATCAAGTATGCATTAGCCCCCAAGTATCGAGCACATAACTTGCTTGTGTGGTTGATACTTCCAAACCGTGCAATATTTTCTGAACACTGTTGACGACCTGCTGCAGGGGGATCTGAAGACCAAAGCGAAACAAGTCTCGGACCTTCAGGAAATCTTAAAAACCCAACAGGCAGAAACTGAAAAAACGAAGGATGAATTGACCAACGCCTTAACCGTTATGGAACAGCTGAAAGAAGGCCGCAAAAAAGAACAAGCTGATTGGGCTACTGAGAGAGCTCTTTTGACGAAAAGGGCTGAAAATGCCGAAGCTGCTCTTAAACCGGTGGTCGATGAATTATCCACCGTGAAGCGACAAATACACTCCATGACCTCTACCGTCTTTGGTAAACTTTTCGATGCCCTTCTTCCAATTTGTACCTTGTCTGCTACATCCTATGTCCGGTTTGTAATCCATCTTGAAACACTGCAGGCTCACGTATTGGACACTTGGGTTCTGATGTGCGGATGAAACTCAAAGCTGCTTATACTCTGATTGAACAGTTGTACACCGGAGCACAAAGAGCTATCACCACTGCATCGCATAACAACCCTGCGCCGTCTCTGATTCAAGACACGTTAAAGAGGCTGTCCATGCTTCCAGCCCGGATTGAAGAGTTGAAAAGATCATCTGCTCGAACTGGAGCCATCACTGCCTTGATCCGGGCCAAAGCGTGGGTACCAGATTTCGATCCTGTCGAAGCGGCCCAAGGATACCCCAGCTTGAAGGAAGACGGTTCAGACTTTGGTGAAGACGATTTGAGGGCGATAAACCGGGCGGTGCGCCCCCTAGCTTGTCAATTGGCTGAGGAAGCAGATCTGTCACATTACCAAGCCCAGTATGATAACCAGAATAAGCGAGTAGCTGCCCCGGTCCCTGAAGCGGGAAATCTTATTCCTCCAATCCGTAAGCATACCTATGCCCCTGACATTGAACCGTCTTTGCTGATTCACGAAGAAGCTGTCTTTCAAGCGCTAATGGGAATCGACTGGACCACTGCTGATTTCCAGCCAATGGGTAGCCAAGAGGATGCGGCGCAAGATGATCCACAGCCTTCGAACCAAGGCGGCGAACAGGCGTAATCAATGCTCCGGTTCACCTTAATTGGTGACGTTTAATCCGTCAATGAACAATATATTCAGGCACTATGTTGCCTTGTAATAAGATAGTTTAATACCTCTGCATTTGAATGTGCCTTCGCGCACGGGTACTGATGCTTTTTCCAATGACGTTTTCCAACTTTGTTTCCTGTCTTTACTGAGTACACAAGATCTTTCGACCCTATGAACCGTGCTGCGCCTTTGCCAAACCGGGCAACTTGCCTCCGGGTTAAAAAACGGACCAGGCTATGTCAGCTGAATCGGTTTAAAAATACTTGACGTTCCGAAGAACAAAAAACTCCACAATAAAGGCAGAAAACAAAAACCAAATATGAAAAGGCAACGCGATAGTAAAACGCATGCAAATAGTGGTTGCTATGAACCGTTCAGAAGGCGTGACCATCGTCAAGACAAAATAAACCAAGCCCCCAAGAGGTGTAGCTACGGTTTAGGTCGACTAGGTTCGTAACTGAATCGTGGCAAATATGCCGGTCAAATGGCATTGCATTGGTTCGGATTCGACCAAGCCCCCAAGTGACTCAGTGGCCAAGGGCCGATCAAGTGGCATTGCATTGGTTCGGACACGACCAAGCCCCCAAATGATTCATTGGCTAAAAAGCCGACCAGAAGGCATTACCATCATCAAGACATGACCGAGTTCCCATAAGGCGTAATCTACGGTTCAAGTCGATTAGGTCCCCAACTGATTCAGTGGCAAATGTGCCAGCCAGAAGGCATTACCGTCGTCAAGGCATGACCAAGCCCCCCGGAGGTGCAGCTACGGTTCAGGCCGACTAGGTCCCCAACTGACTTTATAGGGATAGCTATGTTCTCTTTGGTTCGAATACGACCTATGTTTGAACAGGAAGCCCCGTGTTTGAATAGCTATGTTCTCTTTGGTTCGAATACGACCTATGTTTGAACAGGAAGCCCCATGTTTGAATAGCTATGTTCTCTTTGGTTCGAATACGACCTATGTTTGAACAGGAAGCCTCATGCTTGAACCGGGATATTGAACCGGATATTAAGAGCTTCACAGCTTTGTAGGAGACATCTTCCCTTGAACCGGCTTTTAAACCGGAATCTATAATTTGAACTTCTGTGAAGCGACCTCCAGGGGTAAACACACATGATGTGAAGAACAGCAGAGACCCCGCTTTACTCGAGGCTCCGGTTTATTGTATTAATCATAATATATACATGGTCATGATATGTACATAAACAGAGCCCAAGGCTCATGTATAATAAGGTCGAAGATGAGCTATGTTCCACGGCCTGCTGGTCTCCTCCTCTGATGTGCGTGAATCCTTGCGCTCTCGAATATCAATCAGATAATATGACCCATTATTCAGATTCTTGCTGACCACAAAAGGTCCCTCCCAAGGCGGGGATAATTTATGCTGATCAGACTGATCCTGGATGAGCCGAAGCACCAAATCCCCCTCCTGAAAGGTTCTGGTCCTAACCCGACGGCTGTGGTAACAGCGAAGATCTTGCTGGTAAATCGCTGAACGGGCAGCTGCCAAGTCACGCTCCTCATCCAACAAGTCAAGAGCGTTCTGCCATGCCTGCTCATTGTCCGCTTCAACATATGCTGCTACGCGAGGTGAGTCATGTCGTATATCACTTGGGAGAACCGCCTCTGCTCCATAGACCATAAAAAACGGCGTAAACCCCGTGGATCTGTTAGGCGTGGTGTTGATGCTCCATAATACAGACGGTAGCTCCTCCACCCAACAACCCGGCATCCTTTGCAAAGGGACCAGAAGCCGGGGTTTGATACCTCTCAAGATCTCTTGGTTCGCTCGTTCTGCCTGACCATTAGACTGTGGGTGCGCTACCGAAGAAACATCAAGCCGTATATGCTCCCGTGCACAGAACTCTTTCATGGCCCCCTTGGATAGATTGGTACCATTATCTGTGATGATGCTGTGTGGAAAGCCAAACCGGAAGATCACCTTCTTTATAAACCGAACCGCCGTGGCAGCATCACACTTACTGACAGGTTCTGCCTCCACCCACTTTGTAAATTTATCAACCGCCACCAGTAGGTGGGTCTTCTTATCTTTGGAACGCTTAAAAGGCCCAACCATATCAAGCCCCCAAGTCGCAAACGGCCAAGTGATTGGAATCATCCTCAATTCTTGGGCCGGTATGTGTGCTCGTCTGGAAAATTTCTGGCAACCATCACATAACCTGACCAGGTCTTCTGCATCAGCATGAGTAGTTAACCAGTAGAAACCGTGGCGGAACGCTTTAGCCACCAATGATTTTGAACCGGCGTGGTGGCCGCAATCCCCTTCATGTATTTCTCGTAATATCTCGCACCCCTCCTTAGGGGATATGCACCGTTGCAGCGCTCCTGACACGCTGCGATGATGTAACTCTCCTTTGAAAATGGTCATAGACTTGGACCGTCGTACTATCTGTCGAGCCAAGCTTTCATCTTCTGGCAACTCACCCCGGTTCATATATGCCAGATAAGGGAGCGTCCAATCCGGGGTGATGTGAAGAGCCGCCACTAATTGAGCCTCCGGATCAGGAACAGCCAACTCCAGCTCACCGGGCAACTGTACCGATGGGTGATATAATACATCCAAGAAAACATTGGGTGGGACCGGTTTACGCTGAGAGCCCAAGCGGCTTAAAGCGTCCGCTGCCTCATTCTTTCTGTGGTCCACATGATCCACTTGATAGCCTTTGAAATGCCCAGCCACCATATCTACTTCACGTCGGTATGCAGCCATGAGCGGATCCTTAGAATCCCAGGTGCCAGATACCTGCTGAGCCACCAGATCCGAATCACCAAAACACCTAACTCTGCTCAGATTCATCTCTTTAGCCATCCGAAGACCATGAAGCAAAGCTTCATACTCAGCCGCATTATTTGTACAGGGGAACATTAAACGGAGGACATAACAAAACTTATCTCCTCGTGGGGAAGTTAACACGACTCCAGCCCCCGAGCCTTCCAATTGCCTGGACCCGTCAAAATGAATAGTCCAATAGGTGTTATCTGGCTTCTCCTCAGGCGCTTGTAACTCTGTCCAATCGTTTATGAAGTCGACAAGTGCTTGTGACTTTATAGCCGTCCGGGGCACGTATCTTAAACCGTGCGGCCCAAGCTCGATAGCCCACTTAGCAATCCGACCGGTCGCCTCCCGGTTCTGTATGATGTCACCCAAAGGAGCAGAACTAACCACCGTGATGGGGTGTCCTTGAAAATATTGCCTCAGCTTCCGGCTTGCCATAAAAACACCATATACCAGCTTCTGCCAATGCGGATACCTTTGTTTGGACTCGATAAGTACTTCACTGATATAGTAAACCGGTCGCTGAACCGGATGTTCCTTTCCAGCCTCCTTTCGTTCTACCACCATCGCCACACTAACCGCTCTGGCATTCGCAGCAACATATAACAGGAGTGGCTCTTTATCTACAGGGGCTGCCAAAACTGGCGGATTGACTAGCTGCCGCTTCAAGTCCTCAAACGCTTTATCCGCCTCCGCACTCCAGACAAATTGATCCGTCTTCTTGAGCATTTGATACAAGGGGATCGCCTTTTCACCGAGGCGACTGATGAACCGGCTTAACGCTGCAATCCGTCCGGCCATGCGCTGAACATCATTGACGCATTTCGGTTTGGCCAGGGAGGTGATGGTTGTGATCTTTTCCGGATTAGCCTCAATTCCTCTATGGGATACTAAAAACCCCAACAACTTGCCTGCAGGCACACCAAAAACACATTTCGCCGGGTTGAGCATCATTTGGTACACTCTCAAGTTATCGAAAGTCTCCTTCAAATCGTCAACCAGGGTCTCCTTCTTTCGTGACTTGACCACAATATCATCCACATAAGCATGCACATTACGACCAATCTGCTTGTGGAGGCAATTTTGCACACACCGTTGATAAGTAGCCTGTGCACTCTTAAGCCCGAAGGGCATAGACACATAGCAGAAGGCTCCAAAGGGAGTAATGAACGCCGTCTTCTCCTGGTCCTTAACTGCCATCTTGATTTGGTGATAACCCGAATAGGCATCCAAAAAACTCAAACGCTCGCAACCTGCCGTAGCATCAATGATCTGATCAATCCGGGGGAGAGCAAAAGGATCCGCTGGGCAAGCTTTATTCAAGTCTGTGTAGTCCACACACATGTGCCAGGTGCCGTTTTTCTTAAGAACTAGCACCGGATTAGCAAGCCATTCGGGATGAAAAACCTCAATGATAAACCCAGCTGCCAGGAGCCTGGCCACTTCCTCACCAATCGCTTTACGCCTTTCTTCGTTAAACCGGCGTAAAAACTGCTTTACCGGTTTATACTTAGGATCCACATTAAGGGTGTGCTCAGCGAGTCGCCTCGGTACACCAGGCATGTCAGACGGCTTCCATGCAAAGATGTCCCGATTCTCACGGATGAACTCGATGAGCGCGCTTTCCTATTTTGGATCCAGGTTTGCGCTGATACTGAACTGCTTGGATGGATCGCCAGGTACAAAGTCAACAAGCTTAGTTTCGGCAGCCGATTTGAACTTCAAGGCCGGATCGTGGTCCGTGGTTGGCTTCTTTAACGAAGTCATGTCCTCCGGGTCAACACTGTCTTTGTACTGCTTTAGCTCCTCCGTAGCACAAACCGATTCTGCATAAGTCGCATCTCCTTCCTCGCACTCCAAAGCGATTCGACGGCTCCCATGAACCGTTATAGTGCCCTTGTAACCTGGCATCTTAAGTTGCAGATACACGTAGCAGGGCCGTGCCATAAATTTTGCATAAGCTGGCCGTCCGAACAAAGCGTGGTACGGACTTTGGATTTTAACCACTTCGAACGTCAGCGTCTCTGATCTGGAATCGTGACTATCGCCAAATACCACTTCAAGGGCTATCTTACCAACCGGATATGCAGACTTGCCAGGTACCACCCCGTGGAACACTGTATTGGTCGGTTTGAGATCCTTATCTACCAGTCCCATACGACGGAAGGTCTCGTAATACAAGATGTTAATGCTGCTCCCTCCGTCCATGAGCACCTTGGTGAGCTTATAACCTCCCACCTGAGGCGCCACCACCAACGCTAACTGACCCGGATTATAAACCCTGGGAGGGTGATCCTCTCGGCTCCATATGATAGGCTGTTCTGACTAGCGCAGATAGTGAGGCGTGGCCGGTTCGATAGCACTGACTGCTCGCCTCTGAAGCTTTCTATCCCGTTTATCCAAGCTTGTAGTAAAGACATGATACTGTCCACCACTCAACTGTTTCGGGTTGCTCTGATAACCTGTTTGCTGCTGTCCGTAACCACTTTGATTACTTTGATTATTTTGGCTGACCTGTCCGCCCGGATTACCCTGGAACCCTGGACCGGAATTTCCGCCACCGTATCCTGATCCGGAACCTGAACCGCCGCCGGAGCTGTGATCATATTGGAAAGTGTTTGAGGTTTTGAATTCCTTCATGATATAACAATCCTTCCAAAGATGGGTTGCTGGTTCCTCTTTTGTTCCATGCTTCGGACAGGGCTGGTTTAAGAAAAAGTTCAAACGCTCCGGATTAGGACCGGGATTTGTGCGGAAACTTGGCTGTTTCCCCTTGCGCCGCTGGCCCTTATTCTGTGCACTTGTGTTGGCCACAAAGTCCATGCTCCCGTCCGGTTTACGCTTACCTCCGCCTCCATTACCTGCCGGCCGATGCTGCTGGCCTTTGGTGTTGCTATTCTTCTTTCCCTTCCCTGCTTTGTCATCACCAGAGTCAGGATCCTTGGTACTGTCAGAATCCGCATACTTCACTAAAGCGGTCATGAGCGTTCCTATATCTGTACAATCACGCTTCATCCGGCCCAGCTTTAGCTTCAAAGGGCCAAACCGACAGTTGCTTTCCAACAGCACCACGGCGGTGTCTGCGTTGATGCGATCTGACGAGTGCAAAACTTCTGATACCCGCCGTACCCAATGGGTAGTTGATTCCCCTTCTTGCTGAACGCAGGCTGCTAGGTCAACTATCGACATTGGCTGTTTGCACGTGTCCTTGAAATTCTTGATAAACCGGGCGCGCAATTGGGCCCATGAACTAATTGAATTAGGCGGTAAGCTCTTTAGCCAAGTCCGGGCCGTTCCTTCTAACATCATAGTAAAATACTTGGCACACGCCGTGTCATCCACATCCAGCATCTCCATAGCCATTTCATAGCTCTCCACCCATGTCTCCGGAGGCTGATCTGCCGTGTAGTTTGGTACCTTGCGGGGGCCTTTGAAGTCTTTGGGCAGGCGTACGTTGCGTAAAGCGGGAACAAGGCACGGTACTCCCAAAGAACTGGAGACCACCCCCGGTTCAACCGTAGCCGCTGGGAAGATAGGTGTAAGCTGACGAGCCTGGTGCTGCGCTGCTATTCCGGCCTCCCGCGCACGGGTGCGATCCACACTCTCATGAGCATTGTCGACGCCTGCCGGGTTGTTCCCGCGGAGCGCTTCACGCCTGGCATTGCTTGAAACAGCCGGCTCCTCCATACGCCTACTATGGCTCCTGCTGGGGCGAGGGGTGGAGTGAATCCGATCACGGCTTTGTGAATATGCTTCTTGTTGGGCCAACGCGGTCCTAAGGAGCTCCTTGACCCGGCGTGTCTCTACGTCCTGCGGTGAATCGCCTTCGATCGGAATGGCTTCCAGCCGAGCTGCCGCCGCGACGAGGTTATCCATCGGGTTGGAATAATGACCTGACGGTGTTGGCACGGCCGGTGGTGTACCAGTGTTGTGACGAGGCAGGTTTATTATCCGGTGCTGAACCGGGGCGCCAACTGTCGCCTCCGCACGGTTTACCCCCGGGGTGTTGACGAGATTTCGGGCGTCGAGGGCTGCAGGCAATCGAGATCGGGATTTCCTCTTCAGGACTTCCTGAGACGCATTCTGGTCCATCATGAGCCTGTAAGCCTGTGCATCCAAAGCGGTGCGCTCCGCCGTCATCCTGATCTCTTCTGCTGCCAGCTCCGCTTTAGCTTGAGTGATCTGCTCTCTCACTTTGGCAATCTCAGCATTATGAACCTCCTGATCCACCGGGTTGGCTTCCGCCATGAGCGCTGCCAGTGCGTCAAACAGGTCTGACAAAACTTGGGCTGGTGAACCCGTAGGGCCTCCCGCCCGCGCAGCCGTTGCTGCTGCCGATCCGGAGATCGCTGCTGCTGCAGTTGATGATCGTGGCGCCGCCTGTGTTCCAGCCATGAAGATCCCAACCCGATAGGGCAGATCAGAGGGGTCCGGAATACTGTTGCCATCGGAGCCGCCCCCAATCCGATCATCTTGTAGCTGGTAAAGAGATTCGGTCTCCCCGGTCGACGTTTCATCGCCGGAGTAGATGGCGGTTTCGTCACCAGATTCGGATCCTTCCTCGTAGCTTCCTCCGTGGATGACTCCCACGAAGGCGTGCTTCCTGGTCGGTTTAGCCAGGGTCGATCTCGTGCACTGAGCTGTCTCGACGAGGTCGGCGCAGACGCCTAACTCGGGGCCCGGTTCTCCGATCTTGCCGATGAAAACATGGATGCCGCCAAAGGGGACCCGGTACCCGTACTCGATCGAGCCGGCGTCGGGGCCCCAGCCTGTGCTGTCGATGTAGAGTTTTCCGCGGCGGCTCTTGGTCATCCGTCCCACAGCGTAACCCTCGAGTCCTTCAAAGCGGCCCTCCAAAAACTTGAAACCATCTCGCGATAGCCCCACGGTGGGCGCCAACTGTCGTGGATTTGTCACGGCAGATGTCCTAGTGAGAGGACTTAGTCGTGGAGCCATCGCAACGGGTTAGCTTGAAGGGGTTAAAAGTGGACACAAGGACACGGTTTTTATACTAGTTCGGCCCCTTCGATGAAGGTAAAAGCCTACGTCTAGTTGTGATGGGATTGATGGGTTTCGAGGGCTTAGGGAGCGATAAGCTTCGCCTAAACCTCGAGTTCTTCTTCTCTGTGTCAAACCGCCGTCGGGTCGTCCCCTTATATACACGGGTGACGCCCGTCGGTCTGCAAAGTCCCGACCTCCGGCTTACAAACGTGCCCGGGTCGGTCTCTCTATCCCTAACTTACAATGCAAGTTTACCTCAGGCCGGTTTACACCGTGAACCTCTAAACCGATTATAGGCCTTGGGCCCTTCTATTTCTCCTTGGGCTTTAACATCTCGGGTCCATTGACGGAGGTAACCCGGGCCCTGCAAGCCGGTTTACCCCAGATAACAATATCCCCAACAATTAGGCAACAATTAACTATGATGAACCACAATATTTATAGGCGGTAAAGGTGAAGAGACAAGTGTAAATCATTTTGACTGCCGAAGGTGTTGAAGAAGCGGAATGGCCATAATGTGCCTTCATGCATGCCATAGGCACGAACCACTTATGTCCAACCCCTTGTGACGATCGCCCGCCCATCCTTCACCGCCTTCAGGAAGACTTCTAGAGCATTATCATGGTAGCATGAATTATGTACTTTAACCTTAGTTGCCTCCACTCCGGTCATGTAGTTTGCAAGGTAATCATTAGTAAATAGCTTCGGAAACCACTGAATAGAGAAAAATATCAGATACTGAGGTCTAATAGAGTAACTTGTTGTGGACAGGGGGAAAAGGAAACACATTACTTACCATCCTAAAGTTCACTGTTGTCTTCGACAAAGTGTAAATAAAGAGCTTAATTCCAATCACCCATTTCTTTCGCCTAACAATATTTCTTAGTTTCCTCACTTGACGCTTGTTCATGAATATCTCATTACCCCATACGCAAAAGGGATCGAAGCGTGGATCGGTACCGCTGATATATGTACCTACAAGCAACCAGTAAATGTTAGAAGCTAAACTGAGATTGCACAAATGATGTAAAATACAAGTACCTATGTTCCTAAGTACAAGTTTTTTTTTATATTTCAATATGAACTACATATGGATGTTTATAGAATTATAGATATAGTTTAGATTAGAATCTAGATTCACTCATTTTGCTCCTTATGTAGTCTATATTGGAATCACCAAAAATTCTTATATTTACGAATAGGTGATGTATAAGACATGGGATGCACCTAACCTCGACGGCAAACAACAGCATCACCAATTGTAGCCCTGTGTAAGTACATGGAAAGCCAATGTTGTCTACAACAGGGTCAACATCAACCAAAAATAGCAAATGGTAATAAAATGGCAGCATATGTAGTGATATCTTCATTTAAAAGAGTAGCACGATAGCAAAGGGAAGGATTAAAAAATGGATACAACTATTAATTGCAACAGGCTTAACGACATCCTAATTCATGTTTTGTAAGTTTGTAGCCATTGAAATACAACTCTTTAAAATTGGATACAAGCGCTAATTGCAACGGGCTTAATGGTTATTGAAACCGGTAATGATAAAAATGCAATTGACAGAGTTAAACATCACAGGGCAGGTGCTGCCAGAGCAGATAATGGCCCAGTTGTCTATAAAAAGGTAGGGAAAATAGCTCAAGTGTGTTAGGCATGTTTACTACGACATGCTTAATACATCAACAGTATAGAACATAGCCATTAATTACAACTGGTATTGGTAAGATTGAACTGGTGGGTACATACTTGATAAGTCGTGAGAGGTAGTTGTTGGGGCACTTCATCTTGGCCAGAGCCCGCCCAAAGTCAGCGGCGGCGGAGGCGAGCTGTTCCTCTGGGTCGAAGCATGGGTCAGTGTGTGACAGCCTGGTTTTGCCCCTTTTTTTCCTGATTTTCATTTGGAGTTATTCTAAAATTTGGAATTTTTGAATCTTTTCATATGGACTTAAACACTTGGGTATCCTTGGCTTTCACCCAAGTGCTTCATTTCCCTCCCTAATCATCATTTCCCTTCTGATCCACCCCAAAATAATCTTTGGAATATTTTTCTTGAATGAAAAATATTCATTTTCCTCTCAAAAATCCCAGCTAGTTAAATATGCTCCAAAGCAACCACATTTTTATGGCCCCGAAAAATCTGAGATAATTCACAAATATTCTTTAAACCCTAGGACACCTTTCTGAGAAAAAATATTTCATCACTTTTTGGAATATTTTTGCTATAGAAAATATTTTCTGTTCTGGACAGAAATGGTGGTTTCTACAACAACTACCAGTTTACTTGCTCCATTGTGCTTGGATTTTCCTGTGCATCTTCACCTTAGTAGATCATGGCTAACCTCTAAAGCACAGCCCCCAACGTCCAGCCATTTGACCTCAGTAACCTCTCCAAGTTACTTCTCAGAAACTTACTTGTCTTGTAAAAACTCCCCTACTGCACCTGAATCCAAACCAAAGCGTGGTAAACTTCAAAATCAACACGAACGCTCTGTGACCGAACGTTAGAGTTCGCGCGGTGACCGACGCGCTCTGCGTGCCGCCGAGCGCTCTGTTCGCGCGTGCTCGCTTCCCCCGTCTGCCCGACCGTGCCAAACTTCGCCACCATCCTCGTCTCAACGCCATTAACTCCCCCCTGGTGCTCGCCGCCGCCGAAGCTCGCCGCAGCGAGCACGACCATGGTCCGACCAACACAACAGTGCGGTGCGCACTCTGCTCGTTGCCTTCTCCTCGCTCCTGTGCTCGTCCCTGTTCGCCAACAGTCACCGCGTGAGTTGCGTCGCCTTCTCCCCCTCTCACTGACGTCGCTCGTCGCCAGGCGTCGTGGACAGGTGTCCACCGACGGAGCCCGAACCCCCGTCTCCGCTCGCCTATAAATGGAGCCGCCCCCAGCGTCCTTGAGCACCATCCACCACTCCCACCCACTCCTCTAGCACGTAGGCAACCATAGCGCAACCGGGCAGGCCGCGGGCTGCCGTCCCCGAGCTCGAGCTCGCCGGTGATCCCCTCTGGTCGTCACGGTAGCTCCAGCCCCTCTCATGCCAGGGCGACCGTTCCAGAGCCTCCGCCTCTCGTCGGTGAAGCTGTTCTGACCACTTGAACCCCTGGAGTTGCCTCTGCTTGCCGTCTTCCTCATCTCCGGCGACCACCGCATTCTTCCTCCGCTTGCGAGGTCGATTCCGAAGCCGTTCGACCACCCCTAGCTACGCTATGGGTATGGGCAGGTGTGCCTCCGTCCCTTCTCTCAATCCCTCCCTCTCATTTTGTCCAAGTAGCCCTCGTCGTCGGCGAGAGCCCCGGTGAAGCCGCGACCCCTTCTGTTTCCTTCTCCCCCTCCTCCTCACCTGACTAGCGGGGCCCGCCAGTCAGCCACTCTGTACACGCGCGAAGCGGTACGAGTGGTGGCGCCCCGGGGCTTTACGCCTTCGATGTCACCCCCCCAGTTTGTTTTATTTTTATTCAAATTCATTTGAATTTACAGAAAGCTTCAAACAGCCATAACTCTTCAACCACAAGACCAAACGAATTGATTCTTTTTGCATTGTGTTCTTTGCAAAGAAATCTAGCAGCTCACCAAAAATTAGATTTTTCTGTGCTGCCTAGATTTTCTGGTGATTTTCAGAAGTGTTCTTGATATCTTCTTCTTGTATTTAAAGTTATTTTCAGAGGGTGAGGCTTGTGAACCTCATCTGCACTAAGGCAAGCCACAACAACATTTTCATGGTGTCATTTAAGTATTTATGATTTTCTTAGTTGAATGAAATGATAAATCCATGGATTTAAATAACTATTATGTTCTTTATTCTGCTAAGTGTTTGTTAGTTATTATGCTGGATTTATAGAATGTTTGAAACTAGCTTAGTTGGTAAAGAAGCTAATATCTACTTGTGGTAATGATAAAATGATTTGTTATGCATATGAGTAATTACTTAAAGTTATTTTCTTGCACAAATAAAATAGTAAATTTTGCTAGAAAATATTCTTTAAGTGTTTGTTTAGCCATTTTGCTTGATTTACAGAATGTTTGAACCTACCTTGGTTGGTAAAGAAACTAGGATTTGCTTGTGGTGATGATAGTAAATTTTTTGCTATGCATATGAGAAATTAATCAAAGCTATTTTCTTGCATGTGAAAAATAATAAAACTTGCTTCAAAATATCTTGTTAAAGTAAGAGTTACCCTGGTCAGGAAAGTAATATACATTGTTGATGTTTATGCTTAGTGTGAATATGGTTGACATCAGTCATTTTCGTTAATATGTGATGCATGTGTAGTATTGCATTTCATGGCATGCTATGACACCGGTCATTTTCATTTTAAGTTGAACCTGAATATAACTCAACTTGAATATATCGTTGACTGGGTCATGGTGCCGCTGAATTGAGTTTTTCCCAGTGCAACCACATTTGCCTTTGTGGGAAGGCCTTGATTCGGTCCATTGACATGCCTATGGTCGGTGCCTCCAACTAGGGAAGGTTATGGGCATGCTTACCCTGGCCTGGTAAGCAGGCATAATCTTGTGTGCGCGTTGTTGAGATTATGGTACCGGGTCCCCGAGTGGGATCGTTTTGGCCACGACGGTGGTCGTTGTGTCTTTGGTAGACGCGAGGCCACCCAGGACTAGCCCATTGGGGATTGGGTCGGAGTGGCCAGGAGAGTGTCATGGCAATGGAGGGGTTTCATTGGAATGATGTTGGTCCACCCGAATGGGAGTGCGAGGCCATGGGTTCCGTGGTGTGGGTACAGTGTGCTACCTCTGTAGAGTGTATAATCTATCGATAGCCGAGTCCACGGTCACGGACGCCTCGTAGTAGGTCCCACCATGAGTCAACGTTTAATAAATTTGCACACTAAGTTATGAACTTTGCATTGTTGATGACGGCGGAAAGGCCATCGAGATGTTCGAGACCAAATATTGGTCATGGTTGTGATCGCCGTAAGGATCACGAGTTACTCTTGTCAAGACCATGATGGTGATTTGTTTGTGATCCGTAACTGATCATGGTTGGTAAGTCCGTCCCGAGGGACGTTCGAGCATGATCACAGCATGTTGGACATATGGTATTGCATTATTATTAATTGATTAATTATCATGATATTGTTTGTCATTATGATTATGCCTGTTGTGTGCATGAAAGTACATTCAATGTACTAACCTGGCGTATCATGCCAGATTTCAGGAAAGTCTCGTTGGAAAGGAGTGTTGTCCGGGTCTAGATCGTGTCCACATCGGTGTCCCTGTGCTATGGAGCTTCCGCTACGATGTAGTTCCGCTGCCGCGTAGTTGTCATGATCGAGGCCCCTTTATGTTCACTAAATAATGTACATATTGTTCAGCCGCACCGTGCGTGCCGCTTGGCCTCCACATCTGTTGTAATATAAACTCCGATCCGCTAGCATCAATAAAGCGGTTGTTTTCTGTACCAAGATGTTGTGTGTTGCTAGAAGACATGGTCTCTCACTGGCAATGCAGGGTAAACCGTTCGCTCTGAGCCGGGGTGCCACAACGCTTGGTATCAGAGCCGCGCTGACTATGGGCCACGCTAGACTACGACGTGTTAACTGGATGCTAGACACGAGTAAGTTTGAGTGCTCGTAGCAGTTATAGCTGGTTGTTGCATTGCAGGCATTTGGTTTATTTAATTTTTTATGCTAACCTGCTAATGGTTGTGAGTGTAAATGGCTTCGGGGCCGTATCCGTGCCAGTTGCAGCTGATGTCGTACACATCATCGCACCTCCTTCACAACGTGTGGCGTCGGTTGTACCCTCTCGGAGACGACCAAGTCTATCGTGTGTACTGGGAGCGTCTAGCAGACTCAGTGTATGAGTATCACGCAGTGGTTACTCTGCGCACCAGTTCCGATTCCGGCTCTAACACTCGTACTTCTCGGAGTGGTTACGCCTCTACCACTTCTCAGGCTGTCCTGTTTGCCGCATTCGAGGTCCTTGTCGAGCTTCACTACAACGAGGTCCGAAAGCACAACAACCCAGGTTTCTACTACTATCCTTCTCTGCACGACAATGGTCGTGTCCATTTCCCTATCATTGATCCGGAGTCTGATAGTGTTGCTAGCCACCTTACTCGATATGTCACCGCTAGCTATCTTCTGATCCACGAGCGGGCTCGAGAGCTGACTCGTGCCCGTACTGCTTTAGCCGTTGCTTTAGTCTCTACTAGATCTGGTACTATTCCATCTTCTCTGGGATTTACTCCATATATTCCAGTCAGTTCTAGTTCCCCTATTTCGCTGGTTACTCCTCCGAGTAGCACGGGTGTATCGGCCGTGAAGCCTCTCAGTGCTCCTGCCGAGTGGGTTTCACTTCTCACTACTCCTGTAGCCTCGATGCTTCATCCTACCGCTGCACCTGAGGGAGAGCCCTCGAGGAAGCGCCGTCGTGTTACCTTTAAACCGGAGGTTTCTGTTAACCTTGTCAGTTCAGGATCCGAGTCCACTTTAGGGGAGGACACCGCAGCACCAGCAGAGCGGTAGTATCTCTGAGTATTCGCAGTCGTCCGGATGATCTACGGATGTAGTCGTACGAGTCATGATGTTTTGTTGCATGTATGAGAGTAATTGAACCTGACATGTTGTTTATCTTTCACGTATGAGTCTATGCATAATTATGTTGGGACTTTATTCGCCCTATTTTCTTCGCTCTTTTGTTTTCTTCTGGGATTTGTTGTTGGCTTTTCCCCAAATTTATTCTTGGATGTTTCTCATCTCGATTGCGTTGCCTTGGGAAAAATCCACAATAGGATGACGCGGGGAGGCAGCAGTAGCAACGTTCATGAGGGAACTCCTGTTCGTCGTTCCGCACGACAGGCAGGACATTCTCCCGAGCCGTACATTCCGCCGCCGCCTCCACCGCCAAATCCGCCCTCCACCAAGCAACTTTTGCGTATGTTTGAGGAAAGAAGGAACAATGATCTGGTTGAAATATTAAGAAGAGTGCAAGCTATGGTTGGAAAGAATGGAAATCAGAACGGTCATTACTCAAAGTTGTCAGATTTTCAAAGGACCAAGCCACCCAGTTTCAGTCAGATTGTTGACCCATTGGATGCAGACGCTTGATTGCGTACCATTGAGAAAAAGCTTGAGATTGCTCGTACTGAAGAAAATGTTAAAGTTCCATTTGCAACTCATTACCTTGAAGCGCTGCTGCCATATGGTGGGAAAATGCAAAAGCCATGTGGCCTGTTGATGAAGAAATCACCTGGGAAAAAAAATTAAGGATCAGTTCCGGAAATATCATATCCCTACTGGAGTTATGAAGACTAAGCAGCGTGAATTTCTTGCATTCATCCAAGGAAGTCAGTCGGTGAGTGAATACTTGCAAAAATTTAATCGTCTGTCCCGTTACTCCCTTTATGACGTGGCCACCGAAGAAAGGAAGATTGACAGATTTCTTGGAGGCTTAAATCCGCAACTCCGGTGTACTCTCAGTATGTTTGATTTCCCAGCTTTCCAAACTCTAGTGAACAAGGCATTCATTGCTGAATGGGAGCACGAGCTTATATCAGATAATAGGCCTGTTAACAACAACCATAAGCGCAAGTTTGAGCCAAAGAAGGATGGGCAACCAGTGCAAAAGGCTCGTACATGGTAGCAGATTCAAGTGGAATACAAGCCAAATTGGCAACAGAATGTTAACAAGACCACCACTCAAGTCAAGAATGTTGTGACCAACCCAATGCATGAGGAGCGTCAGTGCAATAATTCTTGCTTCAGTTGCGGGAAGAATAGACATTATGCCAGACGGTGCCCCAAGAACAACAAGGCAAATGCCCTATTCAGGCCACAAGTCAACTTTATAGAGTCATGCCCGACCCAGCAAAACTTTACTGTGCACGTGCATCATCTCTCAGCCGATGAAGCCCAAGAGAACCCCGAAGTCATCATTGGTATGTTTTTTGTTAATGACATACCTGCCGTAATTTTATTTGACATTGGGGCTTCCCATTCTTTTATTTCTCGGAGTTTTGCTGCCCAAAACAAATCTCCTTGTTCGCTTTTGGGCAAAAATATGCTGGTACAAACCCCGGGATCTTTACTCAAGAGCAATATGGTTTGCCGTGATCTGGAAATCAATATCAACGGAGTCTACTTTCCAACCTCTCTGATAGTTATTGAGTCTGCAAAGTTGGATATTATATTGGGTATGAATTGGTTGACCCAATATCAAGTTTGCATAAACTGCGCAACATGAGAAGTCACTTTGACCAGTCTGAATGGGCAGACTACCAAATTATATGCTCGCCAGAATATACCCAAGCAAGAATTGGTTTTCACCGCTGTGGCTGAGTTGGAATTAATTCATGTGGTCAGCGAGTACCCTGATGTATTTCTAGAAGAACTGCCAGGCATGCCACCAGATCGAGAGCTGGAATTTGCAATAGATCTTGTGCCCGGAACTACGTCGTTATACAAGAAGTATTACTGGATGCCCTCATCAGAATTAGTGGAGCTCAAGAAATAGCTTGATGAACTTCTCTAGAAAGGATATATTCGTCCTAGCTCTTCACCATGGGGATCACCTGCTATTTTCGTGGAAAAAAAGGATGGCAGCTGTTGGGTTATGTAGTAATTTCAAAAAATTTCCTACGCACACGCAAGATCATGGTGATGCACATCAACGAGAGGGGAGAGTGTTGTCTACGTACCCTCGTAGAACGAAGCGGAAGCTTTGACACAACGTAGAGGAAGTAGTCGTACGTCCTCCTCACGATCCGACCGATCCCAGCGCCGTTACTCCGGCGCCTCCGAGTTCTTGACACACGTACAACACGATGACGTTCTCCGGGCTCCGATCCAGCAAAGCTCTCGGGGAAGAGTTTCGTCAGCACGACGGCGTGGTGAAGATCTTGATGTGTTACCGACGCAGGGCTTCGCCTAAGCACTGCGACAATATGACCAAGGTGGAATATGGTGGAGGGGGGCACCGCACACGGCTAAGGAACGATCTCAAGGATCAACTTGTGTGTCTATGGGGTGCCCCCTGCCCCCGTATATAAAGGAGAAAGGGAGGGAGGAGGCCGGCCCTAGGTTTGGCGCGCCAAGGGGAGTCCTACTCCCACCGGGAGTAGGATTCCCCTTTTCCTAGTCCAACTAGGAATCCTTCCATGTAGGGGAAGTATGAGAGAAGGAAAGGGAAGAGAGAAGGAGAAGGAAGGAAGGGGGCGCCCCCCTTCCCTAGTCCAATTCGGACTAGAGCAAGGGGAGGGGCGCGGCCACCTTTTGGCCCTTTCTCTCCTTTTCCCGTATGGCCCAATGAGGCCCATTACGAATTCCCGTAACTCTCCGGTACTGCCGAAAATACCCGAATCACTCAGAACCTTTCCGAAGTTCGAATATAGTCGTCCAATATATCGATCTTTACGTCTCGACCATTACGAGACTCCTCGTCATGTCCCCGATCCCATCCGGGACTCCGAACTCCTTCGGTACATCAAAACTCTTAAACTCATAATATAACTGTCATCGAAACCTTAAGCGTGCGGACCCTACGGTTCGAGAACAATGTAGACATGACCGAGACACGTCTCCGGTCAATAACCAATAGCGGGACCTGGATGCCCATATTGGCTCCTACATATTCTACGAAGATCTTTATCGGTCAGACCGCATAACAACATACGTTGTTCCCTTTGTCATCGGTATGTTACTTGCCCGAGATTCGATCGTCAGTATCCAATACTTAGTTCAATCTCGTTACCGGCAAGTCTCTTTACTCGTTCCGTAATACATCATCCCGCAACTAACTCATTAGTTGCAATGCTTGCAAGGCTTAAGTGATGTGCATTACCGAGAGGGCCCAGAGATACCTCTCCGACGATCGGAGTGACAAATCCTAATCTCGAAATACGCCAACCCAACGTCTACCATTGGAGACACCTGTAGTACTCCTTTATAGTCACCCAGTTACGTTGTGACGTTTGGTAGTACCCAAAGTGTTCCTCCGGCAAACGGGAGTTGCATAATCTCATAGTCATAGGAACATGTATAAGTCATGGATAAAGCAATAGCAACATACTAAACGATCGGGTGCTAAGCTAATATAATGGGTCATGTCAATCAGATCATTCAACTAATGATGTGACCTCGTTAATCAAATAACAACTCTTTGTTCATGGTTAGGAAACATAACCATCTTTGATTAACGAGCTAGTCTAGTAGAGGCATACTAGTGACACTCTGTTTGTCTATGTATTCACACATGTATTATGTTTCCGGTTAATACAATTCTAGCATGAATAATAAACCTTTATCATGATATAAGGAAATAAATAATAACTTTATTATTGCCTCTAGGGCATATTTCCTTCAGCAGCCTCCGCATGTGCGTAGATTACCGCCAGCTGAATGAGGTCACCATCAAAAATAAATATCCACTGCCAAGGATTGATGATCTATTTGATCAGCTCAATGGGGCTAAAGTATTCTCCAAGATCGATTTACGGACCGGATACCATCAGCTCAAGATTAAAAAGGAAGATATTCCTCAGACCGCTTTCACCACTTGGTACGGTCTTTCTGAGTATTGTCGGCGTTCTGGGAATGGGGGTCCCCAGACTTGCCTGCCTGCGGCCTGCGGCCTGGCTCGAATGGGGGTGCAGCGCGGCCCATCATCACCAACAAAAGACCCAAGACCATCGCGAGGGGCCAAGTCTCGCGAGGCGGACGACACGGTGCTTCCTCAGGCGCGGCCTCCTCAGGATGGCTCACGAGGAGGCGGAGCGATCAAGGCAGGGTACCTCGCGAGGTGCCCATGACGCAAGCCATGACGACCAAAGGTGCCAGGCGGGCGCCAGCCCGTGCAGCGTTCCCCTTTCCTCTTTGGTGTAAAGGGGGCAAGCGCAGGAGAGAGGATCAAGCAAAGGCACCCATTTCGGTGCAACAAGACCAAGGCCAGTCCAATGGTGGGAAGGAGGTCACCATGGAGCCCAGAACGGCGTCACCACAGGGCCTTTGGCAGGCGAAGACCAACTTTAGTCAGGATAAGTGTACTAGATGTTCCCCTTCGAATTGGCCAACTTTTGGCGCCCTTCCCGCACAAATATTTGGGAAGAGGCCCAGGGCCTTTGCCTATAAATAGGACTAGCCACCCCCAGGGTAGGAAGGGAAGAAGAAACCAACTAGAACATAGCATCCACAAACAGAGCTAGTAACACACTTAGAGAGAGAGAAGGGCGATCGAACTCCCCCAGCAGTTCATCCCCTAGCCAAGAACAGACCCTCGCGAGGCTGTTCTTCCTTGTACTATTCATCTTCATCAGCCCAAGAGGCAATCCATCCACCACAAACTAGAGTAGGGTATTACACCACAATGGTGGCCCGAACTAGTATAAACCCTGTGTCTCTTGTGCTGTTCGTCCTGTAGTTTAGATCCTTGCGAGACGGAGAGGTAGAGGGCATAATCTCCGCGCGCACCCCAGAGTTCGAACCTTAAGGGTCTGCCGGAACCCGTGAATCCGACATTTGGCGCGCCAGGTAGGGGTGCGCCGGAATCTGCCTTCCACCGCTCCGTTCTCCTCCGACCGTTGCATCCATGTCTGACGCTCGTCGGGCCCGCGCCGAACGCTGGGCCGCCATCGCTTCCCGCGTCGCCCAGACGGCCCCCGTCGGTGGGCGTCCTCGCCGTTCTCCGTCGCCCGCCGTCAACTTCAGCACCGGCCTGGCGGGGAACAAGCAGCAAGCATTGTCTCAGCACCCGTCCGTGCAGCGAGACGGCCGCACCGCTACTCCGTCACTCACCCCGGCCGGCTCTTCGTCCCGCGCGCTCCGCGCACCCTTGCAGGCTCGAGCTGCGCTCATCGCGGCGAACGAGATCCTGCGCTACCGCCCCGTCGACGACGTCTACGAGGAGTGGTTCGACCGCGTCGCCGAGCTCGTCCACGCCGCAGGGGGCTGTCCCGCGCCGTCCGCACCGCTGCGCCGCACTCCGCCCCACGCGGGCAATGAAGCTCCGGGGGCGTAGCAGCCGCCCCCTCTCCAAGAAGACACCATGGCCCCAAGGCGCATGGCCCCTGGGCGGAACCCGCTCCGTCAGGCGCCAGCCCAGCAAGAACGGAGCTGCCAAGAAGTCCCTCGACCGCAAGAGGCTGCCCGAGCGCTCCCTGCTCCGGCTCGCCGCGACCCTGCTCCATCTCCGGCACGTCAAGACCCCGCGCTGCTCCCAGCAGCAGCGCAAGGGGACCCGCAAGGCCAAGCTCTCCCTCAACCAAAGCCTCCCGTGGCCACCGCAGGCTGCCGCGCCTACACCACCGAGCTGCGCAGCATCGCATGGGCCGGCAAGTTCAAGCCGGACCTGCCCCCTCGCTACGATGGCACAACTGATCCCGCAGAGTTCCTCCAGCTCTACGAGCTGGGAATCGAAGCTGCTAGCGGGGACGAAAAGGTCATGGCGAACTGGTTCCCCATGGCGCTGAAGGAAGGTGCTCGCACTTGGCTCCTGAACCTGGCCCCAGGCACGATCTCCTCCTGGGACCAGATGCGTACTCGCTTCATCGCCAACTTCGAAGGTACCTTCGACCGGCCTCCCGCTGTGAGCGACATGCGACGCATCAAGCAGCAACCTGGAGAGACCCTACAAAAGTACATCCAGCACTTCAACAGCGCGCGCCTCAAGATCCCCAGGGTGTCCGAGGAGGCCATCATTTCGGCCTTCTCCGATGGCGTGCGCGACGTCCAGATGAAGGAGGAGCTGGCGATGCATGAAGACCTCTGCACCTCCCTGGAGCTGTTCAACTTGGCGACCAAGTGCGCCAGGGCTGAGGAAGGACGCCTCTCCCTCCTCGAGCTGCCTGCCACAGACCCAGAAGAGAAGAAGCCCAAGGCGAAGGACGTGAAGCGCAAGGGGGCTGCCGTACTCGCGGCGGAACCAGACACCAAGCGGGGTAAGGATCTGCTCGAATCCTCGAGGGGCAGCCGGTACTGCGTGTACCACGACCTCCACACCCACAACACCAATGAATGCCAAGAACTCCGTGCCGTGCGAGAAGGAAGAATCGGCCGTCGCCCTGATCGTGCTGACCGGGGCTACGGCCGAGGAGGAGGAAGAAACCCAGGATGCGGGGAAGATCGTGGCCCGCGCCAAGGGTGGCGCGACCAACCTCGCGAGGACCGCTGGCGGGACCCGCCTCGCGAGGGGGACTGGAGGGATCAACCTCGTGAGGATCGCCCTCACGGCAACCCGGGCCTGCCGCCGCTGCCGCCTCAGCCAAGGAGGAACGAAGACCGCCACCAAGACGAGGGGGATGGGGGCTTCCAAGAGCCGCTCCCAATCGCCTGCATCCTAGGCGGAGCTCAAGCCCCAGCCTCCCAACGGATCTTCAAGCAGTTTGCCCGTGAAGTCAATGCAGTCCTCCACAAGCTCGAAGCAAGGCGCCCCCTCAGGTGGTCAGCGTGCGCCATCATGTTCACCTCGGCAGACCAGCTCAAGTGCGCGGCCACAGCCGGAGTCCTCCCGATGCTTTGCTCCCCAGTCATCAGCAACGTTCTGGTCACCAGGACCCTCATTGATGGTGGAGCAGGGCTCAATGTCTTGTCCGTGGAAACATTCAACAACTTCCAAGTGCCCTATGACCAGCTTCAGCCAACCAAGCCTTTCTCCAGAGTCACCGACGGTTCCACAGTCCCGATCGGGCAGGTCCGCCTCCCTGTCACCTTCGGATCCCGCAGCAACTACCGCACCGAGCTCATCGACTTCGACGTCGCCCACATCCGACTGCCGTACAACGCCATCCTCGGATACCCAGCGCTAGCCAAGTTCATGGCCGTGACTCACCACGGCTACAATGTCCTCAAGATGCCAGGGAGTTGCGGCGTCATCACGGTGCCATGTGAAGAGAGGGATGCAGTGTGTTCCCTGGAGCGAGCCTTTCAGGCCGCGTCGCTAGAAGACCCAGATCGCGGGAGCAGGAGGCTTCCCGAGACCACACCCAAGAAGAAGAAGACGTCGTCAGGCCCAGTCCCTCAGGAGGCAGGCCCTTCAGGCCCCGTGTCTGCCCAGGGGGACCCTCCTTCCATCGCATAGGAAAGCGCGCCCGGCGCCCTCCTCAGGCAGGGCTCGGGGGCTCTCACCTGGAGGGCCACCGACCTTGCCAGGGTCACGAGGGAGGCGCTTGGGCACCATGTGGAGTCATGCTTCGAAGCGCGATTCCCTCGAGAAGGAGCCAGGCGAGGAAGGTTAGACCAGCAGGAGTTCGTTAACAAGGCCATTCAAGAACTACTGGAGTCAGGGATCACGAGAGGTCGCCGTCGTCCACCAGCTGTGGCTCCACATCCAGGCGAGGATGGTAGGCTGCGCGTCTGCGTCGACGTACCAGGGCTCAATCAGATCGCCACGACGGAGCGCCTCTGGCCCTCCCAAGTGGGGTGCTGCGGAGGACCGCCCCACAGCAATGTTCGCATGCCTTACGGCCTGCCGAGCATGGCTGCGGCGTACCAGCGCCTCATGAGGGGCATCTTGGAGGCTGAGGAAGACAGGTGTTCTGCGGCTCTGGCGGAGATGGAGGCAGCCCGCGAGGAGCCATCAGTGCCTCCGGAGCCTCCCGAGGCCCCAGGGCCTGGGGGCTTGTGAGGATCGGCTTCCGCAGCCCACCGAGTCTGCAGCACCAATGCCACTTCGCCGACGACATCTTCAGGTGACATCTTTCAAGTTTCATTCCCAGCTGGGAGCGCCCCCCAGGGTTGCCTCACTCCCAGGCCACGTGGGTCCGTCCCCATGGCATGTATCCCTTTTTATTTCCTTCAGTCGTTAGCTTGCTTTGCTGGGGGCGCCCCTCGGGCTGCATCATCCCCAAGCTACTAGGGCTAGGCCCAGCGGCGTGTATCTCCCCTGTATTTATTTCCAATTATGCATTCGCCTATCATGCTTTATTACTAGATGCCGCCCACGGCACCTCTTCTTCTCCATGTCGACCACTTGCACGTTAAAGGGGGGTGCCTGAGCATCGCGACTCAGGGCTCTTACTGGCCCTCCAGCCCTCACCCTCTGGCCTTGTCCACGACATCGCGACCTGGCATACCAGCGACGGCTGAGACAAGCTCGAGGGCCGGGACCCGAGGATGTAGAGTGCCGGCATCTAACCAAATTTTGCAGGAACACATCTCAAGATACGGCCCAGTGCCAGGCGCAACCCGCCTAGAGGTAGGGCCTCGTGAGTCCCGCGCTGGCTCACGGGTGCCCTGATACACCTCACCTAGCCCTACCGTGCCAGCCACGTGTCAGGATGGGGCTGTACACGCCCCGGGGGCTCCTCCTGGAGGGGAGCCCCCTCTCACGTACCAGTGGAAGCACCCTGCTCCGCGCTGGCTGACGACACTGCCGAGGAGCGGCTATGCCCGTACACATACGGAAGCGCTATGCTCCGCGCTGGTGATAAACAAGTGAGGGTGGCCTCCGGGCCGCGTCAACCTCAGGGAGCCCAGAGCTCAGTGGCTGGCCTCATCGCAACGCCTCCCCTCGGGAGCGCCGCGCGAGGGGGCTAGGCACGGGGGCTACGACTGGGTCACGCCCAGACGTACGTCGCCCAGCCAGGCCCCTCGGGCCTCGCGCGTCTCCCCCCGAGCGGAGCCAAGGTATGAAGGCCGTTTGAGCATCAAGGGGGAACCCTGAGCATCGCGACTCAGGGGCCTAACTGGTCCCGTAGCCCCTCACTCCTTAGTTCCGAAAGGCTATGCTGGGTGAGGTACGCGCGGGGCCGGGCTCTGCAGATGTAGAACGGTAGCCCCGCTTACATCTCGCCTCATCACCCGCTGTTCGCGCGTCAAGGGGGACTCCTCAGCATCGCGACTCAGGAGCCTAACTAGCTCGGTAGCCCCTCACTCCTTAGTTCTGAACGGCTATGCTGGGTGAGGTATGCGCGGAGTCGGGCTCTGCAGACGTAGAACGGAAGATACACCTACATCACGCTTCCCTACTTGTTGTTCGTGCGCCAAGGGGGACTCCTGAGCATCGCGACTCAGGAGCCTAACTTGTCACGTAGCCCCTCACTCCTTTGGTCCCGTCCTGGTTTCCGGTCGGGGCTAATGCTGGGTGAGGCACGCGCGGGGCCGGGCTCCGCCGGCGTATAACACAAGCAAGTAGGGAAGAAGAACATAAAATTCAAGGAACATTCAGGGAACTTAAAAGCAAATATTATAGTCCATACTGTCGCCTCAGTACCAAGCGCAAGTTTAAATGCCTCCCCGAGGCGTGGTGCATGTGCAGGAACTAAATGAAGAACAGGAACGATAGCGAAGTCACTTCTCGGCGGTGGAGCTGCGTGGGGTGGCTTCGCCTCGTGGAGCATCAGGGCCGGCAGCTCCTTGCTTTGGCTTGGTGCTGAAGGCCCGGAACTTCCCCAGTAGTGCCTCGGCGCGCCCCTTCACGGCTTCGACAGCAGCGGCAGCACCCTCGCCGCTCACCGGCTCCAGCAGGCTGTCGAGGTCGGCGCTGGGATCGCGAAGGTAGACGTGGGCGAAGACCCGCGTCAGCACAGCGGAAGACAGGACACGTACCTCGGCCTCAGCCATGGGGGCGAGGCCAAGGGCGACATCCCCAAGGGCTTTAACCAGGAAGGGAAGCAGCTTGGCGGGGCCGTCCCCGTCACCGGCTAGCGGGCTATCCAGGCCGCTCTCGTAAAGCGTCTTCAGCGAAGCGCGGGCATCTTTCTCCATGTCCGCGAAGGCCACGCGATCCTCGGCGGGGACCCGGGCCTTGATGTCCAGCTTGGCCTTCGTCACCTCCAGCTCCTTCTTCAACGCACTTAGGTGGCCACGGCACTTCTTGAGCTTGGCCTCCCGGTCCTCGAGCGCCGCCTCGCGAGCCTTCGCCCCCTTCTCCTGCTCCTGGCGAAGGCGGACCTCCTCCGCAAGCTGGCCTCGCAAGCCTTGCAGCTCGTCCTCCAACTCCTTGCAGCGACCACGGACTCCAACCACCTCTCCCAGGGCCGCGTCACGGGCAGCCTTCGCCTCGAGGGTGGCCTCCCTCTCTTCGTCACAGGCCGTTGAGGCCTGAACCAATGCCGCCCGAATCGAGGCATCAGAGCGAATCCACCCCGAAGCCAGTTCCAGGCGCCCGGCCACCAGCCGAGGGTCGGCGCCAAGAAGATCCTGCCGCAACCGGTCCAATTCAGCAACGGCGCGCTCCAGGATGGAAGAAGAAGGCGGAGAAACATCGGTGCGCTCCAAGATAACAGGAGGAGTTGGGGAAGCAGCGGTCGGTGGAACGGGAGGAGAAGATAGCGGCGGTGAGGCCGCAGTGTCCCGAGGAGGAGTCCGCTGCGCCTCCCCAGCCGTAGCAGCGGCGCCAGACAAGGGCACCTCGGGGGTCACTTGAGCCGTGGGGGCCGTCGACCCAGCCAAATCAGCCAAGCCCCGCAAGGACGAGCGGGCAGGAGAGGCTCGCGCGTCACGGTCACCCTCCCCTGTAGGCGGAGGCGCCGCCGTAGATGGGGCCTCGCGAGCTCCCTTCGGCTTCTTCGCCATGGGCGCCAGCCTATTCAAGAGAAGCAATCATCAAGCCTCGACGGCGGAACGAAAAACCAAGGATCAAGGATCAAGCACTTACGAGTCGTCGCCAGAAAGCTCTAGCTGCCTCCGGCCATACTTGAAGCCCGAGAGCCGGATGGAGGGGTCGACCTTTGGAGCAGAAGGCGCGTCCGCGGCTCGCCCCGGAGTCAGGACAGACCCACGGGGAATCAACCCGGTCCTGCCCTTCTTTGGGACCGGGGGCGAGCTCCCGCTGCCCAGCACGTCATCGTCGTCATCATCATCATCGCTCGGCGAGAGGCGGAGAGTGTGGGGCTTGCGCTGGGGAGGGGGAGCCCAGGACTCTCCGTCGGTCGCCTCGGAGTCAAGGCCTTCCCCCCACTCCTCTTCGCCCCCCTCTCCGCTGGAGTCGCCGGAAGACACGTCCACAGGTCCCTCGGGGGCCACTACGGGCACGGGCCCGACCCCGTTGAAGACGGGCATGTACTCCACCACTTGCTCCCAATCGTCGCGAAGGAACAGGGGCGAGGGTGCGCCCTCCGACCTTGCTACCTCGCCCCCGACCAGGGATTGGAGAACCGCGGTCACATCCTCTTCGCCCACAGCTGCGGGGCTCGGATGAGGCCTTCACATTGGGGGAGAATACCGCCGAAGCGGAGCCAATTGGTGCTCCAGGAACTCCCTCAGCAGCGACGCCCCGGTCAGCTTCGCCGCCGCCATGCTGGCCGGCTTCAGGTCGGCGTCCATCTTCGCCAACATCGACTTCGCGCGCGGATCCATGAGCTCCGCTCGACACCAGTCGCTAGAACTCACGGCCGGCTCCGTGCGAAGGATCAGCTGAGGATGGATGCGCCCGTCGTCTACCAAAACCCACTTGCTCCGGAAGCCCTCGATCCTCTTCCCCGGATTCAAAATGGCCATGGCACTGCCGCACGCAACGAAGCTCGCGCATGCAGAAGGGGAACCACGAGAAGTGCGGAGGTAGAAGTAGTGGCGCAGCAAGGCCACTGAAGGCTGCACCCCCACATGAGCCTCACAGTAGTAGGCGAAGATCGCCAGAAGAAGGATGGAGTTGGGGTGGAGGTGCAGAGCTTGCAAGTTGTAATGGCGGAGGACGGAGACGAAGAACTCAGAGAAAGGAGGCACCAAGCCCGCAGTAATGGAGCTTACGAAAAGAGGATAGAAGGTGCTCCCTCGGCCCTCACGGGTGGCGGAGCCGACCTTGAACACCTGCGCCCCATTGATGCCCTGCGCCGCCGCCATCCGGTGCAGCCGGGTGAGGCTCTCCTCCGACACGTTGGGCGAGTCCAGGGCAAGCGAGAACCAAGCTTCAGCTGGGGGCTGGCGAGGCACCATAACTACCTAGGTGAACTGGATGGAGCAGATCTGGAAACTTGAAGGAAGGAGAGGCGCAAGAAAGGGGATCTAAGGAGCGGCCGAAAAAGGAGAAGAGCAAGGCCGGAGCGGATGCCACGCCTTTAATGACCCGCGCAGTTGCAAAAGCACCCACGTCCAATCAACCGCCACGCGGCGCCCAAGGCCGCAGGCTGTTAGGGCCTGCGGTGCTTCGCCCTTGCCCATTCGCCTCTCGGCACGGCCAAGTCCATGCGCGCCTTGGGCCCGGGGGCTACTGTCGGCGTTCTGGGAACGGGGGTCCCAGACTTGCCTGCCTGCGGCCTGCGGCGTGGCTCGAATGGGGGCCCAGCGCGGCCCATCTTCACCAACACAAGACCCAAGACCCTCGCGAGGGGCCAAGCCTCGCGAGATGAACGACACGGTGCTTCCTCAGGCACGGCCTCCTCGGGATGGCTCACGAGGAGGCGGAGATATCAAGGCAGGGTACCTCACGAGGTGCCCATGACGCAAGCCATGACGACCAAAGGTGCCAGGCGGGCGCCAGCCCGCGCAGCGTTCCGCTTTCCTCTTTGGTGTAAAGGGGGCAAGCGCAGGCGAGAGGATCAAGCAAAGGCACCCATTTCGGTGCAACAAGACCAAGGCCAGTCCAACGGTAGGAAGGAGGTCACCATGGAGCCCAAAATGGCGTCACCACAGGGCCTTTGGCAGGTGAAGACCAACTTTAGTCAGGATAAGTGTACTAGATGTTCCCCTTCGAATTGGCTAATTGTTGGCGCCCTTCCCGCTCAAATATTTGGGAAGAGGCCCAGGGCCTTTGTCTATAAATAGGACTAGCCACCCCCAGGGTAGGAAGGGAAGAAGAAACCAGCTAGAACGTAGCATCCACAAACAGAGCTAGCAACACACTTAGAGAGAGAGAAGGGCGATCGAACTCCCCCAGCAGTTCATCCCCTAGCCAAGAACAGACCCTCGCGAGGCTGTTCTTCCTTGTACTGTTCATCCTCATCAGCCCAAGAGGCAATCCATCCACCACAAACTAGAGTAGGGTGTTACACCACAATGGTGGCCCGAACTAGTATAAACCCTGTGTCTCTTGTGCTGTTCGTCCTGTAGTTTAGATCCTTGCGAGACGGAGAGGTAGAGGGCATAATCTCCGCGCGCACCCCAGAGTTCGAACCTTAAGGGTCTGCCGGAACCCGTGAATCCGACAAATATACAGTGATGTCCTTTGGTCACACAAATGCCCCTGCTTTCTTCATGCATATGATGAAGAAAGTATTCATGGACTTCCTCGACAAATTAGTGGTATTCTTCATTGATGACATACTCATTTACTCCAAGGGTGAAGAAGAGCACAAGGATCACCTCCGAGATGTGCTACAACGACTCCGCGACCATCATCTATACACCAAATTCAGTAAATGCGAATTTTGGCTCAAGCAAGTTGGGTTTCTCGGACATGTACTATCCGCCGAAGGTATAGCCGTGGACCCGAGGAAAGTAACGGATGGGCTCGATTGGTTGCCTCCCACGACCATGACGCAAATCCGGAGTTTTCTCGGATTAGCTGGATATTACCGTCGTTTCATTGAAGGGTTTTCCAGGATTGCTAAACTAGTGACGGAGCTGCTCAAAAAGCATAAGAAGTTCAATGGACGAAGGACTGTGAGAAAAGTTTCAATGAGCTAAAGAGACGGCTCACAACCGCACCTCTATTGACTCTTCTAGACATTTATCGCCATTTTGATGTGTATTGTGACGCCTCCAGCAAGGCCTTGGTTGCATACTTATGCAAGACAACAAGGTCGTAGCATATGCATCGCGACAGCTACGACCCCACGAGGGAAATTATCCTACTCATGATTTGGAATTGGCTGCGGTGGTTCATGCGCTAAAAATTTGGAGACACTACCTCATTGGAAAAAGGTGCCAAATTTTTACCGACACAAAAGTCTTAAATACATATTTACTCAGCCGGATTTAAATCTCCGTCAATGAAGATGGCTAGAGTTGGTCAAGGATTATGATCTTGGAATAGATTACCACCTGGGTAAGGCCAACGTGGTTGCCGATGCACTCAGTCGAAAGCCTGTCAGCTTAAATGTCATATTGAAATCCTTGCCTCCCGAACTCCAAGAGGAGATCGCTCAGCTCAACCTGGTTATAGTCGATGCTGGCCTCGCTAATATTTTGGAAGTTACCCCCACACTTGAGGAAGAGATCCTCAAGGCGCAGCTAGCTGACATCAAGCTGCAAAAACGTGCCAATAGCCCGACGGCTGAGCAGACCCCATATTTTCAAAGGAAAAATTCGGTACCCTTAGATTCCATGGAAGGATTTGTGTACCCAATCAGCCTGACTTAAAGCAGTAAATCTTGTCGGAAACACACGAATCCTCATATTCCATTCACCCGGGAGGTACGAAAATGTATGAAGACCTTAGGCAAATATTCTGGTGGGATGGAATTAAGAAAGACATTGCCTATTTTGTGGCCTGTTGTGACATACGAAACAAGGTGAAGGCAGAACATTAGAAGCCAGCCGGACTTCTCCAACCGCTGCCAGTTTTGCAATGGAAATGGGATGATGTTTGTATGAATTTCATTACAGGACCGCCTATGACTTAGCGAGGCAAGGATGCAGTCTGGGTCATGGTGGACACCTTAACAAATGTTGCTCACTTCATTCCGATCAGCACCAGATACCAAGCGGATCAACTTGCACAGCTGTATGTATCTAGAATAGTCAGTCTGCATGGAGTACCCCGAACCATCACTTCCAACCGAGGTTCCCTGTTTACCTCGGCTTTTTGGTCACGTCTACATCAAGCCTTGGGGACAGCGCTGGAATATAGTACTGCTTATCATCCTCGGACAGATGGAATGACAGAGCGGGTAAATCAAGTACTCAAAGATATGTTGCGAGCCTGTGCTTTAGCCCAATGACCTAAATGGGAAGACTGCTTGCCATATGCCGAGGTTTCTTATCACAACAGCTTCCAGACCAGTCTAAAGATGTCACCGTATGAAGCTCTATATGGGCGTAAGTGCCGCACTCCTTTAAATTGGTCTCAAACTGGAGATAGCCGTATCTTCGGAACAGATCTCATGATGGAAGCTAAGAAATAAGTTAAGGAAATCAGAGACAGATTACAATTGGCCAAATCTCGACAGAAAAGTTATTATGATGGAAAGCATCGACAGATCAATTTTGAACCCGGAGAACACATATACCTCCGAGTCACTCCTATGAAAGGCGTCAAGAGATTCCAGACCCGTGGAACATTGGCACCAAGATTTATTGGTCCATTCCCGGTTATGTCCCGAGTAGGTATTGTTGCATATCAGTTGGAACTACCTGCTGAATTGGCAGACGTGCATAACGTGTTTCATGTTTCATAATTAAGATGTTGCATATCCCCGCCTGAGAAAAGTACTGCTATGGCTGTGGTAGAATTGGCAAATGGTTTGACCTATGAAGAAAGACTGTTTACAATTTTGGATCAGATGGAAAGGGTCACTCACAGTAAAGTAAGAAAATTCTACAAAGTTCAGTGGGAGCATCACACAGAATCAGAATCAACTTGGGAGCGGGAAGAATTCCTAAGGGCTCATTATCCAGAGTGGTTTTCCCAAGCAACCGAATCTCGAGGACGAGATTCATTCTAAGATGGATCAGTGTGTGACAGCCTGGTTTTTGCCCCCTCTTATTTGCCTGATTTTCATTTGGTGTTATTCTAAAATTTGGAATTTTCGAATCTTTTCATATGGACTTAAACATTTGGGTATCCTTGGCTTTCACCCAAGTGCTTCATTTCCCTCCCTAATCATCATATCCCTTCTGATCCACCCCAAAATAATCTTTGTAATATTTTTCTTGAATGAAAAATATTCATTTTCCTCTCAAAAAACCCAGCTAGTTAAATATGCTCCAAAGCAACCGCATTTTGTATGGCCCAGAAAAATCTGAGATAATTCACAAATATTCTTTGAACCCTAGGACACCTTCCTGAGAAAAAATGTTCCATCACTTTTTGGAATAATTTTGCTATAGAAAATATTTTCTGTTCTGGACAGAAATGGTGGTTTCTACAAAAACTACCATTTTACTTGCTCCATTGTGCCTGGATTTTCTTGTGCATCTTCACCTTAGTAGATCATGGCTAACCTCCAAAGCACAGCCCCCAACTCCCAGCCATTTGACCTCAGTAACCTCTCAAAGTTACTGATCAGAAACTTACTTGGCTTGTAAAAACTCCCCTACTGCACCTGAATCCAAACCAAAGCGTGGTAAACTTCAAAACCACCACGAACGCTCTGTAACCGAATGTTAGAGTTCGCGCGGTGACCGACGCGCTCTGCGTGCCGCCGAGCGCTCTATTCGCGCGTGCTCGCTTCCCCCGTCTGCCCGAGCGTACCAAACTTCGCCACCATCCTCGTCTCAACGCCATTAACTCCCCCCTGGTGCTCGCTGCCGCCGAAGCTCACCGCGGCGAGCACGGGCACGGTCCGGCCAACACAACAGTGCGGTGTGCATGGTGCTCGTTGCCTTCTCCTCGCTCCTGTACTCGTCCCCGATCGCCCACAGTCGCCGCGTGAGCTGCATCGCCTTCTCCCCCTCTCACTGACGCCGCTCGTCACCGGGCGCCGTGGATAGGTGTCCACTGGCGGAGCCCGAACCCCCCCTCTCCGCTCGCCTATAAATGGAGCCACCCCCAGCCTCCTCGAGCACCATCCACCACTCCCACCCAATCCTCTAGCACGTAGGCAACTATAGCCCGGCCAGGCAGGCCGCGGGCCGCCGTCCCCGAGCTCGAGCTCGCCGGCGATCCCCTCTGGTCGTCGTGGTAGCTCCAGCCCCTCTCAGGGTAGGGCGACCCTTCCATAGCCTCCGCCTCTTGTCGGTGAAGCTGTTCCGACCACTTGAAGCCCCTGGAGTTGCCTCTGCTCACCATCTTCCTCATCTCCGGCGACCACCGCGTTCTTCCTCCGCTTGCGAGGTCAATTCCGAAGCCGTCCGACCACCCCTAGCTACGCTATGGGTACAGGCAGGTGTGCCTCTGTCCCCTCTCTCAATCCCTCCCTCTCGTTTTGGCCAAGGAGCCCTCGTCGCCGGCGAGAGCTCCGGTGAAGCCGCGACCCCCTCTGTTTCCTTCTCCCCCTCCTCCTCACCTGACTAGCGGGGCCCGCTAGTAAGCCACTCTGTACGCGCGCGAAGCGGTACGAGTGGTGGCGCCCCTGGGCTTTACGCCTTCGACGTCACCCCCTAGTTTTGTTTTATTTTTATTCAAATTCATTTGAATTTACAGAAAGCTTAAAACAGCCATAACTCTGAAAATATAACTCCAAATGAATTGATTCTTTTTGCATTGTCTTCTTTGCAAAGAAATCTAGCAGCTCACCAAAGATGAGATTTTTCTGTGCTTCCTAGATTTTCTGGTGATTTTTAGAATTGTTCTTGATATCTTCTTGTATTTAAAATTATTTTCAGAGGGTGAGGCTTGTCTTGAGGATCATCAGAAGGCTTGTGAACCTCATCTGCACTAAGGCAAGCCACAACAACATTTTCATGGTGTCATTTCAATATTTATGATTTTCTTACTTGAATGAAATGATTAATCCATGCATTTAAATAACTATTATGTTATTTATATTCTGTTAAGTGTTTGTTAGTTATTATGCTGGATTTACAGAATGTTTGAAACTAGCTTAGTTGGTAAATAAGTTAATATCTACTTGTGGTAATGATAAAATGATTCGTTATGCATATGAGTAATTACTTAAAGTTATTTTCTTGCACAAATAAAATAGTAAAATTTGATAGAAAATATTCTGTTAAGTGCTTGTTTAGCCATTTTGCTTGATTTACAGAATGTTTGAACCTAACTTGGTTGGTAAAGAAATTAGGATTTGCTTGTGGTGATGATAGTAAAAATTTTGCTATGCATATGAGAAATTAATCGAAGTTATTCTCTTGCATGAGAAAATAATAATAAAACTTGCTACAAAATATCTTGTTAAAGTGAGAGTTACCCTGACAAGGAAAGTAATATAAGTTGTTGATGTTTATGCTTAGTGTGAATATGGTTGACATCAGTCATTTTCGTTAATATGTGATGCATGTGTAGTATTCCAATTCATGGCATGCTATGACACCAGACATTTTTATTTTAAGTTGAACCTGAATATAACTCAACTTGAATATATCGTTGACTGGGTCATGGTGCAGCTGAATTGAGTTTTTCCCAGTGCAACCATTGACATGCCGCTGGTCGGTGCCTCCAACTAGGGAAGGTTATGGGCATGCTTACCCTGGCCCGGTAAGCAGGCATAATCTTGTGTGCCCGTTGTTGAGATTATGGTACCGGGTCCCCGAGTGGGATCGTTTTGGCCACGACAGTGGCCGTTGTGTCTTTGGTAGACACGGGGCCAGCCAGGACTAGCCCGTTGGGGATTGGGTCGGAGTGGCCGGGAGAGTGTCATGGCAATGGAGGGGTTTCGTCGGAATGCCGTTGGTCTACCCGACTGGGAGTGCGAGGCCATGGGTTCCGTGGTGTGGGTACAGTGTGCTACCACTGCAGAGTGTATAATCTATCGATAGCTGAGTCAACGGTCACGGATGCCTCGTAGTAGGTCCCACCATGAGTCAACGTTTAATAAATTTGCACACTAAGTTATGAAATTTGCTCTATTGATCATGGTGGAAAGTCCATCGAGATGTTCCAGACCAAATATTGGTCGTGGTTGTGACCGCCGTAAGGATCACGTGTTACTCTTGTCAAGACCACGATGGTGATTTGTTTGTGATCCATAAATGATCACGGTTGGTAAGTCTGTCCCAAGGGACGTTCGAGCATGATCATAGCATGTTGGACATATGGTGTTGCATTATTATTAATAGGTTAATTATCATGATATTGTTTGTCATTATGATTATGCCTGTTGTGAGCTTGCAAGTACATTCAATGTACTGACCTGGCGTATCATGCCAGATTTCACGAAAGTCTCGTTGGAAAGGAGTGTTTCCCAGGTCTAGATCGTGTCAACATCGGTGTCCCTGTGCTATGGAGCTTCCGCTATGACGTTGTTGCGCTGCCGCGTAGTTTTCATGATCGAGGCCCCTTTATGTTCACTAAATAATGTACATATTGTTCAGCCGCACAGTGCGTGCCGCTTGGCCTCGACATCTGTTGTAATATAAACTCTAATCCGCTAGCATCAATAAAGCAGTTGTTTTCTGTACCAAGATGTTGTGTGTTTCCAGAAGACATGGTCTCTGGGCTGGCAATGCAGTGTAAACCGGTCACTCTGAGCCGGGGTGCCACACAGTGCCACTGACATGTGTACCTACAGGCAACCAGTAAATGGTAGAAGTTAAACTGCAATTGCACAAATGATGTGAAATACTGTAAGACATGGGATGCAGCTAACCTGGACGACAAACAACAGCATCGGCCGTTATGATCCTGTGTAAGTACATGGACAAGCATGTTAAGTACAACAGGGTTAACATCCACCAAAAATAGAAAAATGGGGCAGCATGTCTAGTATATCTTCATTGCGGAGTGTAGCATGGTAGCAAATGGACAGATAAGATGGATACAACTGTTAATTGCAACAGGCTTAACAACATCCTAAGTCATGTTTTGTAAGTTTGTAGCCATTGAAATACAACTGCTTAAAAATGGATTCAACTGTTAATTGCAACAGGCTTAATATACATTGAAACCGGTACTGATAAAAATGCAATTGGCATAGTTAAACATCACAAGGCAGGTGCTGCCAGAGCAAAGAGTGGCCCAGATGTCTATAAAAAGGTAGGGAAAGTAGCAAAAACGTGTTAGCCAGGTTTACTAGAACATGCTTAATACATCGACCATTCAAAACATAGCCATTAATTGTAACTGGTATTGGTAAGATTGAACTAGTGAGTACATATTGGGTAAGTCGTGAGAGGTAGTTGCTGGGGCACTTCATCTTGGCCAGAGCTCGCCCAAAGTCAGCTATGGCAGGGGCGAGCTGTTCCTTTGGTTCGAAGCATGGATCAGCGCCACTAACATGTGTACCTACAGGCAACCAGTAAATAGTAGAAGTTAAACTGTAATTGCACAAATTATGTGAAATACTGTAAGACATGGGATGCAGCTCACCTCGACGGCAAACAAAAGCATCGGCCGTTATGACCCTGCATAAGTACATGGACATGCATGTTAAGTAAAACAGGGTTAGCATCTACTAAAAATAACAAATGGGCAACATCTCTAGTGATATCCTGAGTCATGTATTGTAAGTTTGTTGCTGGTATTGGTGAAATTGAGCTGGACACGGTAATATTTGAACATCACATAGTGTGCAGTACTGAAATAAACAAGGCACGAACATGCTTAATACATCAACCATACAAATCATAGCCGTTGCAAGTGGTATTGGTAAGATTTAGCTGGTCAGATCTTACCTGTTAAGTCCGGGGGGTAGTCGCTGGAGGACTTCATCTGGGCCAGAGCCTGCACCATGTCGGCGGCAGCGACGGAGGCGAGGTGTTCGTCCGGGTCAACACGCACAACGGCCATCACGACATGGACCACCATCAGCTCCTCGCGGGGGGGGGGGGGGATTTGGAGGCATGAGGATGTTTCGTATGTGCCGTTTAAGCAATTAGGCCAGGGATGTGATAGAGATTTTTTTGACTGAACACTGTGAGGCAATAGCCCCACAGCCTTTTATTAAAAAATTGGGCCCAAATAAAGTACAAAGAGGTTCAGAGAAAACTAACTATGGGACAGGGGACCTACCTATACCTGTACAAATATACAAATATAAAAATATACAACAGCATATGCCACATGATTAAGGCAAAGCATTAATCCAGTCCAAAAGAAGTGGCTTGATCGAGGCCTTCATCCTATATGAGTGCAAGGTAATGTCATGGATGAATTTGGCCTTCCATCTGCCAAAGGTTGGCCTAATATGCCTGAAGATCTTGTCATTTCTTGTAATCCAAATACTCCAGGCAGCAAGGTAAACTACCTCAAAGAAGAAGGGGTGGTTAAATCTTCTCTTGGCAGCTAAGATGCATTCACGAGGAACTAGCCCTGCGTACCAGGTAATCTGTAGGTAATTCCAAACTCTTGTGCTGAAAGAGCATTGAAAAAATAGATGGTCTCTGTCCTCATGTAATTGGGCCAAATACAGCGGGCATAAATTGTCATCCTCCTCTGATCGCCAATGTCTTCTCAGCAACATATCCCTTGTATTGAGCCTATCATTAAGCATCAACCAAGCAAAAACTTTTATTTTCATAACACACTTGCTCTTCCATATCCATTTGCAGGGGTCATCATCATGTAGATGAGCATGTGCCATAATGTAAAAACTCTTAGCAGAGTATTGACCATTACCAGGTGTCCAAGACCAAGTATTACGTTCAAGAGGCCTCCTTTGCAAGGTTGATAGATCAGAATTTAGAGACACCAGTTCATCCATTGCTTACTGGGATAAAGGCAATTGGAAGTAGGTTGAAATATCAAATTCCTCAATGAATTCTCTAACAGAAATTTTATCATCCAGTGTGAAGGAAAACAACCTAGGGAATCTCTCTTTAATTGGTTGGTGGCTTCCACCTAAGATCCATGTATCATGCCAAAAGAGCGAGTTGTTTCCATCATTGATTGTAATAATACAATGATTTCTATAATGACATTTAATTTCATGATATCCCTCCACCAAAAGGATCCATACTGAACAGTTGCATGGGGGACCACTCCATTATAGTAAGTGTCCCAGATCAAGGAAACCTGTTGGGGATATTACTACTGGGCGTAAACGGGCCTAACTGGGCTGGGTTAACTTCATCAGTAGTCCAAAGGTGCTAAAACCCAGAGGCTAGACAAAGGCCCAAGGCCATAGTCGGTTCAATATCTGTAGCCGTAAACCGGCGTGTATATAAACTTGTGTCATAAGTTAGGAATAGGGAGAGACCAACCCGGATACGAATATAACCGGAGATTGGGACTCTATGAACCGACGGGTGTCACCCGTGTATATAAGGGGACAACCCGATAGCGGTTCAAGGACAGACAACCATAACTCGAGGCCTAGGCGAAGCTTGTTTGCTCCCTAGTCATCGAAACCCCATCAATTCCATCACAAACTAGACGTAGGCTTTTACCTTCATCGAAGGGGACGAACTAGTATAAACTTCCTGTGTCCCTTGTCCGCTTTAACCCCTTCGAGTTAACCCGTTGCGATGGCTCCACGACTAAGTCCTTTCGCTAGGACATTTGCCGCGACAAACCCACGACAGTTGGCGCCCATCGTGGGGCTATCGCATGATGGTTTCAAGTTCTTGGAGGGCCGCTTTGAAGGACTCGAGGGATACGCCATGGGTCGGATGACCAAGAGTCGTCGCGGCAAGATCTACATCGACGACGCAGGCTGGGGCCCCGACGCCGGCTCAATTGAGTACGGGTACCGGGTCTCCTTTGGTGGCATACATGTCTTCATCGGCAAGATCGGTGAACCGGGCCCTGAGCTGGACACCTGCACCGACCTCGTCGAGACAGCTCAGCGTGCACGACCTGCCCGGGTTAAACCGGCCGTGAAGCGTGCCTTCGTGGGAGTCATCCATGGAGGAAGCTATGAGGACGGATCAGGATCTGGTGGTGAAACCGTCGTTTATTCTGTCGACGAGTCATCGACCGGATAGACTGAGTCATTGTATCAGCTGCAAGATGGCCGGATTGGGGGCTGTTCCGATGGCGACAGTATTCCGGACCCGTCCGATCTGCCCAACCGGGTTGGGATATTCATGGCCGGTACATAAGCAGCACCTCACTCATCGACAGCCGTGGCGATGATTTCCGGTTCAGCAGCAGCAACGGCTGCCAGAGCAGGAGGCTCGGTGTGCCCGCCGGCTCAAGTGTTATCAGTTCTATTCGACGCATTGGCTGCACTCATGGCGGAGGCTAATCCGGTGGATGTGGGGACCCCGACTATTAAGTCGTGATCACCGAATGCACGTGTACAGTGATCCGAGAGATCAATGCTCACTGAACACACAGAAGCTGAATAACAAGAGTCTTACATCCATACATACCGTCTTACACAAGTTATGACCATTATGGTCAAGTCTTACATAGATAAAGCCTTAAGGGCTGAACATCAAATGAAACACAAGCAGCGGAAATCTTCGTTGATAAGTAGAACCCATGCCATCTGCCTTAACCCTACAGGCATTCTGACTGGGAAGCGTCCTAGTTCGCATGCTCGTCTCCAAAGGATTCTTCCTCGAACTCCTGCTCTTCCATGCCTGGTCAATTAAATAACCAGTGGCAAGCCAATGAGTACTTTGAATGTACTCGCAAGCAACCCATGTTTTGGTTCAAGGTACAATAATGCATGACATAGGTAATTTTTTTTGTGGAAAGCTAGTTTTGAGTGCAATGACATGTTCAACAAATTGTAAGACATGCATCAGGAGAATTCAAGTAATCATGAGGACACGTTACAGATATCAACATAGTTAGAGTGGGCACCAACCCAACTCAATCATGTCAAGTCCTTGACTTGACCCAAGTAATTCTTTCCCACACACACCGGTTTGTAAACAAGTGGATGTAGTTTAAGCAGCACCGCCCAACTGTCCTTGACCGTGGACACGGCTATTCGAATAGTTTTACACTCTGGAGAGGTTGCACACTTTACCCACAAGATCCGGGGAGCTTCCGTGTCATCCACGACCCGCGGTACCTCAAGTACTCGGGGTAAGCACCCAATCACTATCTTTCCCTAGACGACACTAACAAGGAGTCCACTCGTTGTTCTCTATCCTCACGATGTACATCATACGATACTCGCTCGAGATCATAACATCCGAGAGGGGACACAACGGTGTATCCGGTGCCCTGTGAAAACAGTCATGGCCGCCCTACCTGGCATGACCCCGTCCCGAGAGAGAGCACCAACTCTCCCTCGTCACTAGTAATGCGGGCTCCAAGCTAGTAGCGACTTAGGTAATCAATAATGCCCTTTCCCATATAAGGGTAGAGTGGTTGCGCATGTAAGGTTGGGACAGTCGACAAATCTTAAATCTAATCCGTTTTCGAAAACAACACACACACTTGCCTCGCTACACGACTTCGTCATCAAGTGGCTACCCATCTCATCATCTCCCTCGGGCATAAGTGGCACCCGATGGGGTTTTTGAAAAGTCCTTTTTAAAATACTTTGCCTCCATCACCATGCATATACCCGTCCCTTTTTGCGTAGCACTACTTTAGCATCCTATTTACTCCCACCGGCATAACCCTCATAAGGAGGTAGGGTCATGCACAATGCAAGTATCAACGAGGAAGTAACAGAGGCAACCCATCAAAGTGGTTTCCATCACATCATGATTCCGAAGCAACACTAATAAAGTGCTATATGACATGCATAAAAAGGTTTCATAGACATGGTCAAAGGGCTGCTTGCCTTAGTCTTCAAGGTCTTCAAGTCCTTCTCCTTCTTCTTATCCAACTACCTCGTTAAATACGGGATCTATTCGTCACAAGAAAATACCAAGAAAATAAGGCAATAGTAAAACGGCAAAACCAAAGTGCTCAGAAAAATGTCAACTTGTTTTTGATAAATACTAGGGGAAAATCTAAGAAGGTGAAAATTACTAGTTATGGATTTGGAGTTGTGGAAGAGGAGAAATGGATTTTCAAAGGCATATTTAAATGCTTAATATCACCTTTAAATATTTATAGTAAAGAAAAGTTGGTTGGATTTGAATGGAAGTTGCACCATTAAATAGGTTGCAATATTCTAGGAATTTAGAAATTGGAATTAACTTATTTGGACTATTAATTCTCCCTGTGGAATTTTTACAAGACAGCAAGAAAAAGGAAAAAGGAGGAATGGCACTGTGCCACTGGGCCAGAGCAGCCGCAGGGCAGCAGGCCCAGCCAGCGGGCCGGCCCAGCCGTGCCAGCGCACAGCGCGCGCGCGCCCGTCCACCCATTTCAAACCTGACGGGCGGGGCCCGTAGGTCAGAGAGAGAGAGGGGCACGGGGACGAGGGAGAGGATGACAGGCGGGGCCCGCCTGTCATCACTAACCCGTGGACAGGGGGGTCGCGGTGCTCACCGGTAACGATGCAGGCCACGGCGAGCTCCGGCGAGTGCGGGGATGGCTTCAGGGGACTGCCGCACATCGGGGGGTTGTGGACTTGGCCGGCGGGGGTGCCTGGTTCGCCGGCGACGAGGTCCGCGGAGGAGGAGCTTCGGGAGTCGACGGCTCCGGACGTTTCAGGCTGCAAAAGAGAGGGGAAATGGAGGGGAAGTGATCAGTGGGAGGAGGCGGTTCCAGATCGGGGCAGAGGAGGAGCGGGGGTGGCCTGTACCTCGCGAACTCCTGCGAGCCGACGCGGCAGAGCTCGAGCTTGATCTCGAGCTCGGGCGGTTCTGGGAAGGCGCTGGGGGTGCAGGGGGAGGTTCTGGTGATCCAGAGAGCGAGTGGTAAGGGTGGAAGGGCTCGGGGAGGCCTTATACAGCCGCACGGTGGTCCACCGTGGACCTGTGCGCCGGCGAGCTCGTTGCCGTCGCCACGGGTCACGGGGGCTTGGTTGGTTGTGTCTGAGGTGTTTGTGGGGGTCGACTACGCCCAGGGGAAGAAGAGAGGGGGCGGGGACAGGTCAGAGACGCCGCGCGTGTGAGCTCGCCCATTGGAGCGCTCGGGCGGCCGCCGCGCGTGCGAGCTGGGGCGAGAGGAGGGAGAAGGAGGAGGGGGCCGGCAGCGTGCCGTGTCCCAGACGTCGAGGCACCTCGGGGGACACGAGGGGGAGAGCCGAGGTGGACGGATGTGGCTGGAAGGGAGTGGCTACAGTGCGGGAGCGCACTATAGCGCGCTCCAGAGCGTGCAAATGGCTGCCATGGCATTGTTTAAAGGGCAGGGGCGCATCCACTAGTGTCTTGCAGGTCTAGGGGGAGTAAAGAAGAGGAGGGGGGCATTGGATGCCCTGGATGGCCACTGGAGTGAGGAGGAAGGTGAAGAAGAGGGGGAAAGTGGCTGTCCAGAGAGAGGAAGAGGGGGTTTTCACCCCTCAATTATTGAGCTGGGGACTTGCCATTGTTACTGGAGGTGAAAGGGGTCTAGGGGAAGCTGTGGTAAAAAGTGGAGCTCACCAAGAATAGTGGAAGGGGTCCAAACAGTGGTTTTTGCAAAATGTCCGAAGGTGTTTGATGTTGGTTTGGTCAAGAAAATGATCTCCAATTGCCATGACACTTCACAGGGTGAAATGACACATATAATTAGGGCCTTCCACCAATTTGGAGCTTAATTGGGCAAAGTTGCCAATGCAACTTTTGTAAACCCTAGAAATGAGCAAAAATGGACTTGTGTAGATCTAGTTGAGAAAATCAGTTCTCCTTGATGCACCACTTGGTGTAGTGGCCTCATTTGGTCATGTGAACATGCTCACAAAAGTTGGGGTCAAGGAGAGAAAGTTGGTAGGACAAACTTGTTCAAATTTGATTCTGGTCAGAGAGGGTTTTGGGGCACTTTGATCAAGATAAAATTCTCTCCAACTTGTGCCATTTGGTCTAGATGCATCATTACACCATTTGAGCATGTGCACCAAGTTTGAGAGCAATTGGACATGTTTGACAGTGCAAAGCTGTTCAAACTTGAAAAAAGACAGAAGTGGTTTTGAGAGGGTTTCATGAGGTTATACTATTCTCCATGACATGATACTTGGCAAGATCATCAAAAATGTCATATGTGACATGCTAGAATTTTCTTGGATTTTTATGAAAATATTTCCTATAGAAATATTTCAAATCCTTGGAATGAGCAGAAATGGTTTTGGGAGGTATTGTCCAATATTTTGATCATGACCATGTGTTGAAACTCATATATATGAAAAATATATGTCCATTGAGCCTCCCCAATTTTTCTCAAATATTTTTAAAGCTTTAAAATAATTTTAACCTATTTAAGACCATTTCTGGCCTTAAGAAAAAGTCTTTAAATAAAATAGGAAAATAACTTTTAAAATTATATTTTTGTGGTTTCTGGGTATCCTATATCTAATAGGTGTTAAATATATCTTTGGAAATATTTTTACTACCCTTAATTAAGTATTTGCAGTGAAATCCTCAATCCAGGGGTTTTTGGAAAACTAATTCTTAAAAAATACTTTTTGGCCAAATTATTTTTGTAAGAAAATACTATATTGCTCTATATACATGGCATGATCATTGGGCAGAAGTTTGGGACAAGGAGATGAAGTCTGGAAGGTGGAGTAGTTGACCATAAAGAGCACTTGAAAAACCACTCAGAGAAAACCAACTTCAAAAAATAAAAGCCAATTAATGCAAAAGTTTTTGTTGGTCCAAATTTTCATGCTTTATTAATGCAAATGATATGTTACAAAATGCAGGGTGTGACAGTGGATCAGGATGCTCATAACGCAAAGATCGCAAAGGTGAGAGAGCAGATTACCCAGGCCAAAGCGGATCTGGCAGCAGAAGAGGTCAGGATGACTGCGGAGCGGGCCGCTTTGGACGCCGAAGCTTATAAACTCATGCTGGACCAGAACGCCTCACAGGAAGTCATGAGGAGGAAATACCGATCTCGGTTACCCTCAGTTTTTGAAGGAAGGAACCTTTTCAACACCCCTGAAGCGGGAATCAATAATCCGCCGGTAGTAAGCCGGGCGGAGGCACCTAAGACAGGAGCGCCGGTTCAGCCCCGTTTAATAGATCTGCCTCATCATAATGCTGGTGTACCGCAGGTCGTGCCTACACCTCCGGGTCACTACTCCAATCCGATGGATAACCTCGTTGCAGCTGCGGCACGACTGGAGGCCATTCCGGTTGAAGGTGATTCATTACAGGCGATCGAAACTCACCGGGTTAAGGAGCTCCTTAGGACGGCTTTGATCCAACAGGAAGCATACTCATACAGCCGCGACCGGGTTCATTCTACCCCACGACCGGCCCAGAGTTATAGCAGGCGTATGGAGGAACCAGCTGTGTCAAGTAACGCGCGGCATGAAGTGCCCCGTGGCAACAATCCGGCTCCCGATGCCCAGGAGGTGGTAGACCGGGCCCGAGCGCGCAGGGAAGCTAAGTTAGCAACGCAGTATCAGACTCATCAGTTCACGCCGGTTCGTCCCACCACTTCGGTTGAACCGGGGCTCACTTCTAGCGCTTTGGGAGTGCCTTGTCTTGTCCCCGCTTTACGCAATGTGCGCCTGCCCAAGGATTTTAAGGGCCCGCGCAAGGTGCCGAACTATACGGCAGGTCAACCCCCAGAGACGTGGGTGGAAAGTTATGAGATGGCCATGGAGATGCTTGATGTTGATGAGGTGGCGTGTGCAAAATATTTTACCATGATGCTTGAAGGGACAGCCCGCACTTGGTTAAAAAGCCCGCCGCCCAATTCCATCAGTTCATGGGCCCAGTTGCGAGACAGATTCATCAATAATTTCAAAGACACATGTAAGCAGCCCATGTCGATAGTGGATTTAGCTGCCTGTGTCCAGGAGGAAGGAGAATCAACAACGCATTGGGTGCGCAGGGTCTCACGGGTTCTGCATTCCTCAGACCGCATCAATGCGGACACCGCAGTTATAACCTTGGAAGGCAATTGCCGTTCTGGACCCCTGAAGTTGAAGTTAGGACGGATGAAACGCCATTGTACTGACATGGGGACCCTCAAGGGCGCCTTGGTAAAGTACGCTGATTCTGATAGTACCAAGGATCCCGAGTCTGATGATGAGAAGACAGGGAAGGGAAAGAAGAACGGCAACTTCAGAGGTCAGCAGCATCACTCAGCAGGAAACGGTGGCGGAGGCAAGCGTAAAGCGGATGGCAACATGGATTTTGTGGCCAATACTAACGTGCATAACGGGGGCCAGCGACGAAAAGGCAAAAACCGCAGTGGAGCGCCTAGTCCTAATCCGGAACGCCTAAATTATCTGTTGAACCAGCCCTGTCCAAAACATGGGACAAGGGAGGAACCAGCAAACCACCTTTGGAAAGATTGCTATATTATGCAAGAGTTCAAGAGCTCCAATGCCTTCTGGTATGACCCCGGCTCTGGTGGTGGTTCTGGATCTGGACCGAGTCACGGTGGAGGAAATTCCGGTTCAGGGTTTAATGGTAACCCGGGCGGACATAACAATCAGCCTAATCAGAATAACCAGGGTGGTCACAATCAGCAACCGCAACAGTCGGGTTACCAGAGCAATCCAAAGTAGCTAAATAGTGGGCAGTATCATGTATTCACCACTAGCTTGGACAAGCGGGACCGGAAGGTCCAGAAGCGGGCAGTTAATTCTGTTGAACCGGCCGTGCCCCAGTATCTGCGCTGGTCAGAGCAGCCAATCATATGGAGTAGGGAGGATCACCCTCCCCGAGTTGACAATTCGGGTCAGCTGGCTTTAGTGGTGGCACCTCAGGTGGGAGGTTATAAGTTCACCAAGGTACTCATGGATGGAGATAGCAGCATTGACATCCTATACTATGAGACTTTCCGTCGAATGGGGCTAACAGATAAGGAACTCCGGCCTTCGAATACGGTTTTTCATGGTGTGGTACCTGGCAAGTCAACATACTGTTGGGGAACGTAGTAATTTCAAAAAAATTCCTACGCACACGCAAGATCATGGTGATGCATAGCAACGAGGGGGGAGAGTGTTTGTCTACGTACCCTCGTAGACTGAAGCGGAAGCGTTGACACGACGTAGAGGAAGTAGTCGTACGTAGAGGAAGTAGTCGTACGTTCTCCTCGCGATCCGACCGATCACAGCACCGTTACTCCGGCACCTCCGAGTTCTTGGCACACGTTCAGCTCGATGACGATCCCCGGGCTCCGATCCAGCGAAGCGTCGAGGAAGAGTTCCGTCAGCACGACGGCGTGGTGACGATCTTGATGTGTTACCGGCGCAGGGCTTCGCCTAAGCACTGCAACGATATGATCGAGGTGGAATTTGGTGGAAGGGGGCACCGCACACGGCTAAGGAACGATCCGTAGATCAACTTGTGTCTTTGGGGTGTCCCCTGCCCCCGTATATAAAGGATGAAGGGGGGGAGGCTGGCCGGCCAAAGGTGGGAGGCGCAGGAGGAGTCCTACTCCCTCTGGGAGTAGGATTCCCCCCCCCCAATCCTAGTTGGACTAGGATTCTTCAAGGGGGAGAGAGAAGGAGAGGGGGGCGCCCACCTCTCCTAGTCCTAATAGGACTAGGGGAAGGGGGGAGGCGCGCAGCCCCTAGGGCTGCCCTCTCACTTCTCCTCCAAGGCCCATGTTGGCCCATTATGCTCCCGGGGGGGTCCGGTAACCCTCCCGGTATTCCGGTAAAATCCTGATTTCACCTGGAATGCATCCGATGTCCAAACATAGGCTTCCAATATATAATTCTTTATGTCTCGACCATTTCGAGACTCCTCGTCACGTCCGTGATCACATCCGGGACTCCGAACTCCTTCGGTACATCAAAATACATAAACTCATAATAACTGTCATCGTAACGTTAAGCGTGCGGACCCTACGGTTCGAGAACAATGTAGACATGACCGAGACACGTCTCCGGTCAATAACCAACAGCGGGACCTGGATGCCCATATTGGTTCCTACATATTCTACGAAGATCTTTATCGGTCAGACCGCATAACAACATACGTTGTTCCCTTTGTCATCGGTATGTTACTTGCCCGAGATTCGATCGTCGGTATCCAATACCTAGTTCAATCTCGTTACCGGCAAGTCTCTTTTCTCGTTCTGTAATACATCATCTCGCAACTAACTCATTGGTTGCAATGCTTGCAAGGCTTTATGTGATGTGCATTACCGAGAAGGCCTTGAGATACCTATCCGACAATCGGAGTGACAAATCCTAATCTCGAAATATGCCAACTCAACATGTACCTTCGGAGACACCTGTAGAGCACCTTTATAATCACCCAGTTACGTTGTGACGTTTGGTAGCACACAAAGTGTTCCTATGGTAAACGGGAGTTGCATATTCTCATAGTTAAAGGAACATGTATAAGTCATGGATAAAAGCAATAGCAACATACTAAACGATCGGGTGCTATGCTAATGGAATGGGTCATGTCAATCAGATCATTCAACTAATGATGTGATCTCGTTAATCAAATAACAACTCTTTGTTCATGGCTAGGAAACATAACCATCTTTGATTAATGAGCTAGTCAAGTAGAGGCATACTAGTGACACTCTGTTTGTCTATGTATTCACACATGTATTATGTTTCCAGTTAATACAATTCTAGCATGAATAATAAACATTTATCATGATATAAGGAAATAAATAATAACTTTATTATTGCCTCTAGGGCATATTTCCTTCAGTCTCCCACTTGCACTAGAGTCAATAATCTAGATCACATCACCATGTGATTAACATCAATAGTTCACATCATCATGTGATTAACACCCATAGTTCACATCGATATGTGACCAACACCCAAAGGGTACTACGGTGTGATCATGTTTTGCTTGTGAGAGAAATTTAGTCAACGGGTCTGCCACATTCAGATCCGTTATGTATTTTGCAATTTTCTATGTCTACAATGCTTTGCACGGAGCTACTTTAGCTAATTGCTCCCACTTTCAATATGTATCTAGATTGAGACTTAGAGTCATCTAGATTAGTGTCAAAACTTGCATCGACGTAACCTTTTACGACGAACCTTTTTGTCACCTCCATAATCGAGAAACATATCCTTATTCCACTAAGGATAATTTTGACCGCCGTCCAGTGATCTACTCCTAGATCACTATTGTACTCCCGTGCCAATCTCAGGGTAGGGTATACAATAGGTCTGGTACACAGCATGGCATACTTTATAGAACCTATGGCTGAGGCATAGGGAATGACTTTCATTCTCTTTCTATCTTCTGCCGTGGTCGGGCTTTGAGTCTTACTCAATTTCACACCTTGTAATACAGGCAAGAACTCTTTCTTTGACTGTTCCATTTTGAACTACTTCAAAAATCTTTTCAAGGTATGTATTTATTGAAAAACTTATCAAGCGTCTTGATCTATCTCTTATAGATCTTGATGCTCAATATGTAAGCAGCTTCACCGAGGTCCTTCTTCGAAAAACTCCTTTCAAATACTCCTTTATGCTTTATAGAATAATTCTACATTATTTCCGATCAATAATATGTCATTTACATATACTTATCAGAAATGTTGTAGTGCTCCCACTCACTTTCTTGTAATTACAGGCTTCACCGCAAGTCTGTATAAAACTATATGCTTTGATCAACTTATCAAAGCGTATATTCCAACTCCGAGATGCTTGCACCAGTCCATAGATGGATCGCTGGAGCTTGCATATTTTGTTAACACCTTCAGGATCGACAAAACCTTCTAGTTGCATCGTATACAACTCTTCTTTAATAAATCCATTAAGGAATGTAGTTTTGTTTATCCATTTGCCGGATTTCATAAAATGCGGCAATTGCTAACATGATTCGGACAGACTTAAGCATAGATACGAGTGAGAAACTCTCATCATAGTCAACACCTTGAACTTGTCGAAAACCTTTTGCGACAATTCTAGCTTTGTAGATAGTAACACTACTATCAGTGTCCGTCTTCCTCTTCAAGATCCATTTATTTCCTTTGGCTTGCCGATCATTGGGCAAATCCATCAAAGTCCATACTTTGTTCTCATACATGGATCATATCTCAGATTTCATGGCCTCTAACCATTTTGCGGAATCTGGGCTCATCATCGCTTCCTCATAGTTCGCAAGTTCGTCATGGTCTAGTAACATGACTTCCAGAACAGGATTACCGTACCACTCTGGTGCGGATCTCTCTCTAGTTTACTTACGAGATTCGGTAGTAACTTGATCTTGAAGTTACATGATCATCATCATTAGCTTCCTTACTCATTGGTGTAGTAGTCACAAGAACAGATTTCTGTGATGAACTACTTTCCAATAAGGGAGAAGGTACAATTACCTTATCAAGTTTTCTACTTTCCTCCCACTCACTTCTTTCGAAAGAAACTCTTTCTCTAGAAAGTTTCCGAACTTAGCAACAAAAGTCTTGCCTTCGGATCTGTGATAGAAGGTGTATCCAACAGTTTCCTTTGGATATCCTATGAAGACACATTTCTCCGATTTGGGTTTGAGCTTATCAGGATGAAACTTTTTCACATAAGCATCGTAACCCCAAACTTTAAGAAACGACAACTTTGGTTTCTTGCCAATCCACAGTTTATTTTGTGTCGTCTCAACGGATTTTAGATGGTGCCCCTTTTAACGTGAATGCAGCTGTCTTTAATGCATAACCCCAAAAACGATAGTGGTAGATCGGTAATAGACATCATAGATTGTACTATATCAAATAAAGTACGGTTATGACGTTCGGACACACCATTATACTGTGGTGTTCCAGGTGGCATGAATTTGTGAAACTATTCCACATTGTTTTAATTGAAGACCAAACTCGTAACTCAAATATTTGTCTCCGCGATCAGATCGTAGAAACCTTATTTTCTTGTCACGATGATTTTCACTTCACTCTAAAATTCTTTGAACTTTTCAAACGTTTCAGACTTATGTTTCATCAAGTAGATATACCCATATCTGCTCAAAACATCTGTGAAGTTCTGAAAATAATGATACTTGTCGCGAGCCTTAATATTCATCGGACCACATACATCAGTATGTATGATTTCCAACAAATCTGTTGCTTGCTCCATTGTTCCGGAGAACGGCGTTTTAGTCATCTTGCCCAAGAGGCATGGTTCGCAAGCATCAAGTGATTCATAATCAAGTGATTCCAAAATCCCATCAGCATGGAGTTTCTTCATGCGCTTTACACCAATATGACCTAAACGGCAGTGCCACAAATAGGTTGCACTATCATTATTAACTTCGCATCCTTTTGGTTTCAATATTATGAATATGTGTATCACTACTTTCGAGATCCAACGAACTATTTTCATTGGTGTGTATGACCATAGAAGGTTTTATTCATGTAAACAGAACAACAATTTATTCTCTTACTTAGATGAATAACCGTATTGCAATTAACATGATCAAATCATATTCATGCTCAACGCAAACACCAAATAACACTTATTTAGTTTCAACACTAATCCCGAAAGTATAGGGAGTGTGTGATGATGATCATATCAATCTTGGAACCACTTCCAACACACATCGTCACCTTGCCCTTTAACTAGTCTTTGTTCATTCTGCAACTCCCGTTTCGAGTTACTAATCTTAGCAACTTGAACTAGTACCAAATACTGAGGGGTTGCTATGAATACTAGTAAAGTACACATCAATAACATGTATATCAAATATACTTATGTTCACTTTGCCATCCTTCATATCCGCCAATCACTTGGGGTAGTTCCGCTTCCAGTGACCAGTCCCTTTGCAGTAGAAGCACTTAGTCTCAGGCTTAGGACCAGACTTGGGCTTTTTCACTTGAGCAGCAACGTGCTTGCCGTTCTTCTTGAAGTTCCCCTTCTTTCCTTTTGCCCTTTTATTGAAACTAGTGATCTTGTCAACCATCAACACTTGATGTTTTTCTTTGATTTCTACCTTCGCCGATTTTAGCATCGCGAAGAGCTTGGGAATATTTTCCATTATCCCTTGCATATTATAGTTCATCACGAAGTTCTACTAACTTGGTGATGGTGACTAGAGAATTCTGTCAATCACTATCTTATCTGGAAGATTAACTCCCACTTGTTTCAAGCGATTGTAGTACCCAGACAATCTGAGCACATGCTCACTAGTTGAGCGATTCTCCTCCATCTTTTAGCTATAGAACTTGTTGGAGACTTCATATCTCTCAACTCGGGTATTTGCTTAAAATATTAACTTCAACTCCTGGAACATCTTGTATGGTCCATGACGTTCAAAACGTCTTTGAAGTCCCGATTCTAAGCCGTTTAAGCATGGTGCACTAAACTATTAAGTAGTCATCATATTGAGCTAGCATAACGTTCATAACGTCTGCATCTGCTCCTGCAATAGGTCCGTCACCTAGCGGTGCATCAAGGACATAATTCTTCTGTGCAGCAATGAGGATAAACCTCAGATCACGGATCCAATCCGCATCATTGCTACTAACATTTTTCAACACAATTTTCTCTAGGAACATATCAAAATAAACACAGGGAAGCAACAGTGCGAGCTATTGATCTACAACATAGATATGCTAATACTACCAGGACTAAGTTCATGATAAATTAAAGTTCAATTAATCATATTACTTAAGAACTCCCACTTAGATAGACATCCCTCTAATCTTCTAAGTGATCACGTGATCCAAATCAACTAAACCATGTCCGATCATCACGTGAGATGGAGTAGTTTCAATGGTGAACATCACTATGTTGATCATATCTACTATATGATTCACGCTCGACCTTTCGGTCTCCGTGTTCCGAGGCCATATCTGTTATATGCTAGGCTCGTCAAGTTAAACCTGAGTATTCCGCGTGTGCAACTGTTTTGCACCCGTTGTATTTGAACGTAGAGCCTATCACACCCGATCATCACGTGGTGTCTCAGCACGAAGAACTTTCGCAACGGTGCATACTCAGGGAGAACACTTCTTGATAATTTAGTGAGAGATCATCTTATAATGCTACCGTCAATCAAAGCAAGATAAGATGCATAAAAGGATAAACATCACATGCAATCAATATAAGTGATATGATATGGCCATCATCATCTTATGCTTGTGATCTCCATCTTCGAAGCACCGTCATGATCACCATCGTCACCGGCGCGACACCTTGATCTTCATCGCAGCATCGTTGTCGTCTCGCTAATCTTATGCTTCTACGACTATCACTACCGTTTAGCAATAAAGTAAAGCATTACATCGCGATTGCATTGCATACAATAAAGCGACAACCATATGGCTCCTGCCAGTTGCCGATAACTTGGTTACAAAACATGATCATCTCATACAATAAAATTTAGCATCACGTCTTGACCATATCACATCACAACATGCCCTGCGAAAACAAGTTAGACGTCCTCTACTTTGTTGTTGCAAGTTTTACGTGGCTGCTACGGGCTTTTAAGCAAGAACTCATCTTACCTACGCATCAAAACCACAACGATAGTTTGTCAAATAGACTCCGTTTTAACCTTCTCAAGGACCGGGCGTAGCCACACTCGGTTCAACTAAAGTTGGAGAGACAGTCTTCCGCAAGCCATCTATGTGCAAAGCACGTCGAGGGAACCGGTCTCGCGTAAGCGTACGCGTAAGGTTGGTCCGGATCGTCTCGTCCAACAATACCGCTGAACCAAAGTATGACATGCTGGTAGGCAGTATGACTTGTATCGTCCACAACTCACTTGTGTTCTACTCGTGCAAATAACATCAAACCATAAAACCTAGGCTCGGATGCCACTGTTGGGGAACGTAGTAATTTCAAAAAATTTCCTACGCACACGCAAGATCATGGTGATGCATAGCAACGAGGGGGGAGAGTGTTTGTCTACGTACCCTCGTAGACCGAAGCGGAAGCGTTGACACGACGTAGAGGAAGTAGTCGTACGTAGAGGAAGTAGTCGTACGTTCTCCTCGTGATCCGACCGATCACAGCACCGTTACTCCGGCACCTCCGAGTTCTTGGCACACGTTCAGCTCGATGACGATCCCCGGGCTCCGATCCAGCGAAGCATCGAGGAAGAGTTCCGTCAGCACGACGGCGTGGTGACGATCTTGATGTGTTACCGGCGCAGGGCTTCGCCTAAGCACTGCAACGATATGATCGAGGTGGAATTTGGTGGAAGGGGGCACCGCACACGGCTAAGGAACGATCCGTAGATCAACTTGTGTCTTTGGGGTGTCCCCTGCCCCCGTATATAAAGGATGAAGGGGGGGAGGCTGGCCGGCCAAAGGTGGGAGGCGCAGGAGGAGTCCTACTCCCTCTGGGAGTAGGATTCCCCCCCCCCCCCCAATCCTAGTTGGACTAGGATTCTTCAAGGGGGAGAGAGAAGGAGAGGGGGGCGCCCACCTCTCCTAGTCCTAATAGGACTAGGGGAAGGGGGGAGGCGCGCAGCCCCTAGGGCTGCCCTCTCACTTCTCCTCCAAGGCCCATGTTGGCCCATTATGCTCCCGGGGGTTTCCGGTAACCCTCCCGGTATTCCGGTAAAATCCTGATTTCACCTGGAATGCATCCGATGTCCAAACATAGGCTTCCAATATATAATTCTTTATGTCTCGACCATTTCGAGACTCCTCGTCACGTCCGTGATCACATCCGGGACTCCGAACTCCTTCGGTACATCAAAATGCATAAACTCATAATAACTGTCATCGTAACGTTAAGCGTGCGGACCCTACGGTTCGAGAACAATGTAGACATGACCGAGACACGTCTCCGGTCAATAACCAACAGCGGGACCTGGATGCCCATATTGGTTCCTACATATTCTACGAAGATCTTTATCGGTCAGACCGCATAACAACATACGTTGTTCCCTTTGTCATCGGTATGTTACTTGCCCGAGATTCGATCGTCGGTATCCAATACCTAGTTCAATCTCATTACCGGCAAGTCTCTTTTCTCGTTCTGTAATACATCATCTCGCAACTAACTCATTGGTTGCAATGCTTGCAAGGCTTTATGTGATGTGCATTACCGAGAAGGCCCTGAGATACCTATCCGACAATCGGAGTGACAAATCCTAATCTCGAAATATGCCAACTCAACATGTACCTTCGGAGACACCTGTAGAGCACCTTTATAATCACCCAGTTACGTTGTGACGTTTGGTAGCACACAAAGTGTTCCTATGGTAAACGGGAGTTGCATATTCTCATAGTTAAAGGAACATGTATAAGTCATGGATAAAAGCAATAGCAACATACTAAACGATCGGGTGCTATGCTAATGGAATGGGTCATGTCAATCAGATCATTCAACTAATGATGTGATCTCGTTAATCAAATAACAACTCTTTGTTCATGGCTAGGAAACATAACCATCTTTGATTAATGAGCTAGTCAAGTAGAGGCATACTAGTGACACTCTGTTTGTCTATGTATTCACACATGTATTATGTTTCTAGTTAATACAATTCTAGCATGAATAATAAACATTTATCATGATATAAGGAAATAAATAATAACTTTATTATTGCCTCTAGGGCATATTTCCTTCACATACCCCGTTGGGAAGATAGCATTGGAAGTGGCCTTCGGAGATAATCACGATTCCCGGTCCGAGACGCGGACGTTCGAGGTGGTGAAAATCCAAAGCCCGTATCACGCCCTGTTTGGTAGACCGGCCTATGCTAAATTCATGGCACGGCCCTGTTATGTGTACTTACAACTCAAGATGCCAGGTCATAAGGGGACCATCACGGTTCACGGAAGCCGCAAGGTCGCTTTGGAATGCGAAGAAGGAGATGCGGCTTACGCAGAGTCGGTTTGTAGCACCGAGGAACTCAAGTATTACAAAGACAATGTTGATCCGACGGATATGACTCCTTTAAAGAAGCCTACTACGGAGCATGATCCGGCCCTGAAGTTTACGTCAGCCTCTGAGACTAAGCTTGTTGACTTCGTACCTGGCGATTCGTCCAAGCAGTTCAGTATCAGTGCCAATCTGGATCCGAAATAGGAAAGCGTGCTCATCGAGTTCATCCGTGAGAATCGGGATATCTTTGCGTGGAAGCCTTCTGACATGCCTGGTGTACCGAGGCGACTCGCTGAGCACACTCTTAACGTGGATCCTAAATACAAACCGGTGAAACAGTTCCTCCGCCGGTTCAACGAGGAGAGGCGAAAAGCTATTGGAGAAGAGGTGGCCAGGCTCTTAGCAGCTGGCTTCATTGTTGAAGTTTTCCACCTTGAGTGGCTTGCTAATCCGGTGCTAGTCCTTAAGAAAAACGGCACCTGGCGCATGTGTGTGGATTATACTAATCATAATAAAGCCTGTCCCGCAGATCCTTTTGCCCTCCCCCGTATTGATCAGATTATTGATGCTACAGCGGGTTGCGAGCGTTTATGTTTCCTGGATGCTTATTCCCGCTATCATCAGATCAAAATGGCCGTTAAGGACCAGGAGAAGACGGTGTTCATAACTCCTTTTGGAGCCTTCTGCTATGTGTCTATGCCTTTTGGGCTCAAAAGTGCCCAGGCAACCTATCAACGGTGTGTGCAAAATTGTATCCACAATCAGATTGGCCGTAATGTGCATGCTTATGTGGATGATATCGTTTTTAAGTCAAGGAAGAAGGAGACTTTGGTCGATGACTTGAAGGAAACCTTTGATAACATGAGGACGTACAAGATGATGCTCAATCCGGCCAAATGTGTCTTTCGTGTACCAGCAGGCAAGTTATTGGGTTTTCTGGTGTCCAACAGGGGAATTGAGGCTAATCCGGAGAAGATCACGGCTATCACTTCTCTGGCTAAACTGAAATGTATTAATGATGTTCAACGTTTGGCTGGCCGGATTGCCGCGTTGAGCTGGTTTATCAGCCGCCTTGGTGAGAAAGCGATCCCATTGTATCAGATGTTGAAGAAAACGGATCAGTTCGTCTGGAGTTCTGCCGCGGATCAGGCATTGGAGGATTTAAAGCGGCAATTGGCCAATCCGCCTGTACTCGCCGCCCCCGTTGACAAGGAACCATTATTGTTGTATGTCGCTGCTAATGCTCGTGCGGTCAGTGTAGCTATAGTGGTGGAGCGGAAGGAGGCGGGCAAAGAGTACCCGGTTCAGCGTCCGGTTTATTATATCAGCGAAATTCTTATTGAGTCCAAAAAAAGATATCTGCATTGGCAGAAGCTGGTATACGGAGTTTTCATGGCAAGCCGGAAGCTGAAGCAGTATTTCCAAGGGCATCCCATCATAGTGGTCAGCTCTGCCCCTTTGGGTGATATCATCCAGAACCGGGAAGCAACAGGTCGGATTGCCAAGTGGGCTATAGAGCTTGGGCCACACGGTTTGAAATACGTGCCTCGGACGGCGGTGAAGTCCCAAGCACTTGTCGATTTCATTAATGACTGGACAGAGCTGCAGGCCCTTGAAGAGAAGCCGGATCACACATATTGGACCATCCATTTTGACGGATCACGACAATTGGAGGGCTCGGGGGCTGGAGTCGTATTAACTTCCCCACGAGGTGACAAGTTTTGTTATGTTCTCCGCTTAATGTTCCCTTGTACTAACAATGCGGCTGAGTAGGAAGCCTTGCTCCATGGTCTCCGGATGGCTAAAGAGATGATCTTAAGACGGGTTAAGTGCTTCGGTGACTCGGACCTGGTAGCTCAACAAGTGTCTGGTACTTGGGATTCTAAGGACCCACTCATGGCGGCATATCGTCGTGAGGTTGATGCTGTTGCTGGTCATTTCAAGGGTTATCAAGTGGACCACGTGGACCGTCAGAAGAGTGAAGCGGCGGACGCTTTGAGCCGGCTAGGCTCACAACGTAAACCGGTCCCGCCCAATGTCTTTCTCGACATACTACACAACCCTTCGGTTCAACTACCTGGAGAAGTAGATTTTGCTGTTCCTGATCCGGAGGCTCAGTTGGTGGCAGCACTCCGCGTCATTCCGGATTGGACACTTCCCTACCTAGCGTACATGAACCGGGGCGAGTTATCAGAGGATGAGATTCTGGCCAGACAAAGAATACGGCGGTCCAAGTCCATGACAATCATCAATGGCGAGTTGCATCATTGCAGTGTATCAGGAGCGTTTCAACGCTGTGTGTCTCCTGAGGAAGGCTGTGAAATCTTGCGTGAGATCCATGAAGGGGATTGTGGTCACCATGCCGGTTCAAAATCTCTGGTAGCTAAAGCGTTCCGCCACGGTTTCTATTAGTTAACTGCCCATGTTGATGCGGAGGATCTGGTCCGACGATGTGATGGTTGCCAAAAGTTTTCAAGACGCGCTCATGTTCCGGCTCAAGAATTGAGGATGATTCCAATTACTTGGCCGTTTGCAACTTGGGGGCTGGATATGGTTGGGCCTTTCAAAAGGTCCAAGGACAAGAAGACCCACCTCCTGGTGGCGGTTGATAAATTTACAAAGTGGGTGGAAGCAGAGCCTGTTAGTAAGTGTGACGCAGCCACCACGGTTCAGTTCATCAAGAAGGTGATTTTCCGGTTTGGCTTTCCACACAGTATCATTACAGAAAATGGTACCAATTTGTCCAAGGGTGCCATGAGAGAGTTCTTCGACCGAGAGCACATCCACCTTGACGTGTCTTCAATAGCGCACCCGCAGTCCAATGGTCAAGCAGAAAGAGGTAATCAGGAGATCTTGAGAGGCATCAAGCCCCGGCTTATGGTCCCTTTGCAGAGGACGCCGGGTTGTTGGGTCGAAGAGTTACCATCCGTGTTATGGAGTATTAATACTACACCCAACAGATCGACAGGATACACGCCGTTCTTCATGGTTTATGGAGCAGAGGCGGTTCTCCCTAGTGATATCCGTCACGATTCACCTCGGGTTGCGGCTTATGTTGAAGCAGACAACGAGACAGCTCGACAAGACGCTTTGGACCGGTTGGATGAAGAGCGAGACACAGCAGCTGCCCGCTCAGCGATTTACCAACAAGATCTTCGTCGCTATCACAGTCGTCAGGTGAGAACCAGAACCTTTCAAGAAGGAGATTTGGTGCTTCGACTCATTCAAGATCAAACCGATATGCATAAGTTATCTCCGCCTTGGGAAGGACCGTTCGTGGTCAGCAAAAATTTGCACAATGGGTCATACTATCTGATTGATATTCGAGAGCATAAGGACTCACGTAAGTCAGAGGAGGAGACGAGCAGGCCATGGAACATAGCTCATTTTCGGCCTTACTATACTTGAGCCATTGGCTCTGCTTATGTACATATTATGACAATGTATATATTATCAATACAATAAACCGGATCCTCAGCTAAAGCGGGGTATCTGTTCGTTTCTATCATGTGTGGTTACATGGAGTTGTTCTGTTTTAAAACGACCTCTGGTTTACCCCTTGCAAAAATTTTAAATATCACTTGGGGGCTCGGTCATGTCTGAACCGATGCAACACCTTTTGTTAGGCGAAAGCCCCCAGATCACTTGGGGGCTCGGTCGTGTCCGAACCGATGCAACACCTCTTGATCGGCGAAAGCCACCAGATCACTTAGGGACATGGTCAAGTCTGAACCGGTCACGCCTCTTGGTCGGCCTACAGGCCTTAGAGTCACTTGGGGGCTTGGTCGAACCCGAACCATTGCCATGCCACTTGGTCGGCGTAATGCCACGAGTCATTTGGGGACCTGGCCGACTGGCACCATAGCTACACCTTTGGGGAGCTTGGTTGCGTCTGACCATGGTAACACCATCTGATCGGCTCAGTACAGCCTCTCTTTTTGCAAAATATTTATCATTGCTTTTGCTTTAAATAGCCTTTCTTAAGGAGTTGCTATTTCATCTTAGTTGCGTTTTTTAAAACCGACAGTGCTTTGTACCGGTTCAAGCAGCCAAGTTGGCAGAACATGGTCCATTTTTAAACCGAAGATTATTTGCCCGGTTTGATTTTTTCTGTTCACATCCTTTTTTGGAGTAACAAAAGGCTATTATGATCAAAGCACGGTTTACACAGTAAGCCGGCGTTATATATACAGGAGCTGTTTTCTCCCATAACGGTTTAGGGTTATCAAACCCCCGTTTCAAGATTGGCTACACGCCTACTTCGTGCCCAATAAATGGCAGGTATTTCGTATCACAAAATTTGATCATATTTGCAAGTCTCCTTGCGTATCTACATAAAAATTCGTAAACCGGATGGTGGTACAACCGCCCTGGTAGTTTAAGATTTTATGATTGCAGGAGATATAAGTTGGCAATATTGACCTTCCAAATAAAGGTATCAGCATAGATGCACGAAGGCATCTCAAGAAGCAAAAAGTATTGTCTATCCTATTACAAGGCAGCTTGGTGCCCAAATGAGATCATTGTTTTCTTGACAAGATATAACAAGGAAGCTAGTTAAAGCTGCCTTTGGTTCACGCCTGCTGGCCACCCCGGTTTGATTGTGCTGGATCATCCTGCGCCGCTTCAGCTTCCTCGTCTCTACCCAGCGGCTGGAAGTCAACAGTGGTCCAGTCGATTCCCATTAATGCTTGAAAGACAGCCTCTTCATGGATCAGTGAAGACGGTTCAATATCAGGGGCGTAAGTATGCTTACGGATTGGAGGAATCAGGTTTTCCGCTTCAGGGATTGGTGCAGCCACTCTTTTGTTCTGGTCATTATACTGAGCTTGATAATGCGACAAATTTGCTTCCTCTACCAATTGGCAGGCCAGAGGGCGCACCGCCCGGTTTATCTCTCTTAAATCCTCTTCGCTGAATTCTGAGCCATCCTCCTTCAAGCTGGGATAGCCTTGAGCTGCTTCAACATGATCAAAATCGGGCACCCATGCTTTGGCCCGGATTAAGGCATTGATGGCTCCGGTTCGAGCAGCAGACTTTTTTTTAGCTCATCAATCTGAGCAGGGAGCATTGACAGTCTCTTCAGCGTATCTTGGATCAAAGTGGGTGCTGGATTATTATGTGATGCAGTTGAGATAATCCGCTGCGCTCCAGTGTACAGCTGCTCGATTAAGGTGTAGGCGGCTTTCAGTTTCATCCGCACATCCGACCCCAAGTGGTTAATGCGAGTGCCTGTAACATGATCAGCAGTTTACAAACCGGGTTGTTTATAAGAGGATCACGATTATTATACAAGTCGCAAGAAGCTTACCAAAGATGGCGGCAGTCATTGCGTGCACTTGTCGCTTTACGCTGGTTAATTCATCAGTTACCGGTTTAAGGGCAGCCTCCACATCTTCAATCTTCTTGGTTAAAGCAGCCTTTTCTGTGGCCCAGTCAGCCCGTTCCTTCTTGAAGCCCTCCTTCAGCTGCTCCATGGTGGCTAAAGCGCTGATTAACTCCTCCTTGGCTTTGGAGGTTTCAGCTTGCTGGGACTTCAAGTTCTCTTGAAGGTCGGCAGCTTGGTTCTCTTTGACCTTCAGTTCAGCCTGCAATCCGACAGTTATACGGTTTAACCAATGAAGTACCAACCACATAACAAGTTATGCGCTTTGTACTTGGGGGCTAATGCCTATTTGATTTACAGCTATCAATTAATTATCAAAGTCCCAAGCTCAAAACAAGTATTCAACTTGGCGCTTGGGGGCTAATGGCCATTTGCTCTGATGATATTTCGGATGCTACTTTATGAAGATTAAAGTTTCGGTTTCAACTATATTAAGTTGAACCGACCCTTGGGGGCTATATCAGTGAACTTTGGAACATTGAGTTTTATGACAAGACCCGATTCAATTATACTAAAGTTGGACCGGCCCTTGGGGGCTACAGTGGTGATAAACAAGAACAAGTACATGGAGATTACCTCAAATTTTTCCTTCATCATCTTTACCAGATTGGCTTCATAATCACGGCTAGTATATAGCCGATTTAAATAACTAGAATGAATATCTTGGGCGCTGAGAGCAGTGTATGTTGCCAGATCAACATCCCATTTGCCTTTTCTCATGGCAGAAAATTCTTCTTTGGCAGTATGCTTGGCTAAAGCGACGGGATTCCCTGGTTCAGAACGACCAATGCCAGTGATTATGACTTCATCATCCTTAGACTCGCCGGTTTGAACTGGCGCAGTCGGTTTATTGGCAGGTTTGGAGGGATTGGTGGTTTTCTCAATCCGGATGGGACTGGCTGGCTGGTCAGCAGGACCGGAGGTGTTAACAAAACCTTCTTTAGCAGTAACAACTTCATCCCGTACTAGTGGGTCATTAACCACATCTTCATGGATGACCGCTTCAATGTTTGGGGTAGCATCCGGTTCAGGAGCAGCGTCTTCCTCAGCTGCCTTATCCAGGCGAGCTTTCTTACTTGGCCTCGGTTTGGCCCTAAAAAGAAGCAGCAAAATCAAAGACAATACATATTGAAAGCTACAAAAATCAACAACGTTATGATAAGTGCAAGCTTACCCAAGCACGGTTTTAAGTGGAGGCAGCTGGGTGCCGGTTGAATCGCCAGAAGATGAGTGCGAGGTGACCTGATAATCGGAGTCAGATGGATTAAGCGGTTGACGAAAACAGCCCGCTTTAGGACGAATACTGACAAGCAAATTAGAGACCTCTGAACGACGTCTCCGAACCGGATTGTTTGGTAAACCGGCGGAGGTAACTACCTGACCGCTGTGTCGAGTTGTGCGGCGCACCTCTTGCAGTTGGGTCTTCATAAGAAAGTTGGGATCCAAATAAGCAAGGGGATGAGAAAATTTAACTTTGCGGTTTGCCTAACGGATTTTATGTGAAGGCGGAAGGCTTGAGTCAGAGGAAAGAACAATTACCTCTACATCGTCAGCATGGCTAGCTTCGACATCATCCTGACAAATATCATCATCAATAAGGTGTATAAAAAGTAAACCGAGGGAATCAAGTTCTGCCTCAAGGTCCGGATTACCCACATCGTCATCAGCGGGCGGATCAGAGGAAGTGGTGGTTCTCCTTTTATGAGCAGACTTCCTAACGACCTTGGTCTTAGGCCGGATTGGTCTGTCCGGTTTATCGGTTTTCTCTTGTGTGATTTTGTTGCTCCAAAACGGATCATTACCCTACATCAAATAGATGTAGGCATCAGTAATAGACAAGTACAATAGCATAAAAGCTAGTATAAAGGAAAAATGCAGACTTACGGCTGGCGGTTTGTTGGTGACGCAAAAAGGAAGCAGGCCGGTATGAGCGTAGACGTGCTCCGGTTCGTTCAAAATTTTCTTTACAGATTCTGTGACTTCTTCATCAGTAAGCTGGATGTTTACATGCCGCAGCGGATCATCAACACTACCCGTATATTCACACATCAAACCGGAGCGTCGGCTGAGGGGCAGTATACTCCAGGATATCCAACAACGGGCAAGATCAACTCCAGTTAAACGGTTGGCTAGGAAAGCTCTGAGCTTGGACAATTGGGGAGCGTACTTACTCCTCTCTTTGCCAGTTAACCTGCAAGGAAAGGGGTGAGTGTTGCTAAGCCGTTCCGGACGGAGACCAGGCAATGGATTCTCTTCAGCAGGGGAGGTGTCTTTGCAATAACCAGGAATTATTCCACTCCTCGGGATGACTGTGCAGTTTCGCATGAGGATAAGTGACTTCTTTCCTTTTTTGAATCGCCATACCACCCAGTTCCATATTAGGGCCATCAGTAAACTCTGTGCCACGGTTCAAGTGAAAGAAGTCTCGGAACAATTCCACTGTGGGTTCCTCTTGGAAGTACACTTCGCAAAGCACTTGGAAGTGGCATATATTAGTAATAGAGTTGGGACCGATATCTTGTGGGCGCAGTCGGAAATTGGCTAAGACATCCCGATAAAACTTTGAACCGGGCGGACTAAAGCCCCGGGCCAGGTGATCCGCAAAAACAACAACTTCTCCCTCTTCAGGGGTGGGAGGACATTCTGTTCCTGGGACTCGCCAGTGGATGGTGTTTTTACTGCTTAAAGCGCCGGTGAGAACTAAGTTGTTTAGCTGTGTTTCCGTGACATGGGAAGGAACCTAGTTGCACTCATATATTTTCTTGGCCATGAGGAAATCTACAAGACAAGTGGTTCCGGTTCAAGTACATGTTTGATTAAACCGGATGCATATCTATTTAAACCAAAGGCAGTCCTATCTAAACCAGAGTTATGCAAGGTGGCGACGTGTGGTGGTTCAAACAAGGGGACTAATGATATATACTAGTCCTTTACATTTTCTACGCCAAAGTTAAACCGCCGGATCTGAACATTGAAAGCAATTGAGGGTGTACAAATACAAAAACAGATTTCTCAAGACTTCTCTACAACGATGGATCTAAAGCCAGTTCAGAAAAAGGAAAATATTTAAAAGCTTAAGGCGGAACAATATTGATTCAAAGAGTAGAAAGGTTTTTGGGATCTAAGAACTTAAGCATGAATCTACAAGACGAATGCTAAAGGCCCATTGGTAATCATAGTAGGGTTTTTCTTGGATCTATCCAGAGGTATGAGCAGGAATACGAACAGTGAGCAAGAACACGACAAGAACAGGAAACCCTAGTATGGATCCAGGTTGATAAAAACAGAGATCTTACCGGAGCTGGGGGAGACGCGGAAGGACGCCGCGGTTTTCTGGTATGGTCAGGTCAATGCAGCGGCCCAAGATGATGCAGAGGTCAGCAGCGGCGGCGGAGCTCCGAGGCTGGCGGCGCGAAGAAGACGAAGAGAAAGGGGATGAAGGGGAGAAAAGGAAATGACCCTTCGGCCCTATTTATGAGGCAAAGGACAGGTGTCAGGCGCGCGAATCCAGGAGCCACAAATTTCGGAGTTGTCGCCTTGATTATTGCGGATCTGTTAAACAAAGAAGGCATCATAAAAGCTAGCTTCATGATGACGTCATGCCAGTTTACAGCAACCAAAGAAGATGACGACACGACGGTTCAACAGATACAGGAAGATGATGAAGACAAAGATTTTTGCTAAGGATTGACATGAACCCGTTCAAATCAATCTGGGGCCTAATGTTGGGGATATTACTACTGGGCGTAAACCGGCCTAACTGGGCCGGGTTAACTTCATCAGTAGTCCAAAGGTGCTAAAACCTAGAGGCTAGACAAAGGCCCAAGGCCATAGTCGGTTCAATATCTGTAGCCGTAAACCGGCGTGTATATAAACTTGTGTCATAAGTTAGGAATAGGGAGAGACCAACCCGGATACGAATATAACCGGAGATTGGGACTCTATGAACCGACGGGTGTCACCCGTGTATATAAGGGGACAACCCGATAGCGGTTCAAGGACAGACAACCATAACTTGAGGCCTAGGCGAAGCTTGTTTGCTCCCTAGTCATCGAAACCCCATCAATTCCATCACAAACTAGACGTAGGCTTTTACCTTCATCGAAGGGGCCGAACTAGTATAAACTTCATGTGTCCCTTGTCCGCTTTAACCCCTTCGAGTTAACCCGTTGCGATGGCTCCACGACTAAGTCCTTTCGCTAGGACATCTGCCGTGACAAACCCACAACAAAACCCATGGTATACCAACCTTGTTATAGAACTTGTGTAGGTGTTTGGTGAGCAAGGCCTTATTCTGGATTGCAAGGTTTAAAATACCCATTCCCCCCTTATCTTTTGGTTTACAAACCATTGGCCAGGTAGCTAAAGATTGTTTAGGTGTATCAGAGTTTCCTCTCCATAAACATTGCCTCATTATTCTTTCAAACTGATTAATGATAGCAGCTGGTAAGCTTAGACTACAAAGGAAATAAATTGGTAAGGAGGTAAGAACAGACACTAGCAGTTGCAATCTAGCCCCCTGAGAGAGGAGGGAGGAGCTAGCAGAGAGCCTTCTTTCCACTCTGTCCACCACAGGTACTAGGTCTTGCACCCTTGGCTTTGTAGTGCCCACAGGTAAACCTAGATAGGTGAAAGGAAGAGACCCAACCTGACATCCAAATATTGCAGCCAATCTGGTGGTTTCTTCATGTGTGACATTAATTGGCAGAATGCAAGACTTCTGAAAATTGACTTTCAAACCAGTAGATTTGGAGAAGGCCAGCAGCATTTGCTTGAGAGCTAGAAGTTGGACTTCATCAGCTTGAATGATTAACAAGGTGTCATCTGCATACTGGACTATTGGAAAATCTGGGTCATTATTAGGGATTGGGAGATGAAGTAGGCCCTGTTGCAGCATTTGGTTGACTACAGATTGGAGAAGGTCAGCAACAATGACAAACAGAAGAGGAGAAAGAGGGTCCCCTTCCCTAACACCACTTCTGCAAACAAATTGTTTGCCAGGCACACCATTTAATAAGATGGAAGAAGATCCAGATGACAATAGCTCCTTAATCCATCCAATCCATTTTTCATCAAATCCCTTATATTTCAACATCAGCAGAATGAGGTCATGTTCAACAGTATCAAAAGCCTTAGCAAAGTCCTACTTGATGATAAGGATGGGTCTTTTGGAGTGATGGCACTGGTGTATATATTCCAAGCTCCAAGCAATGCAATCCTGAATAGACCTTGACTTAAGGAAGCCATATTGATTTTTATGGATGCATGTGAGGATGACTTTCTGGAGTCTATTAGCCAGAAGCTTAGTTAGAAATTTCAGACAAGTATTTGTTAGAGAGATTGGTCTAAAGTCATTTGGTCCCTCTGGGGAAAGGACTTTGGGATGAGTATGACCAGATATCCATTAATACTCTGTAGAGAGATTCTCCCTTCATAGAGGTCATGTATTAACTTGAGGAAATCATCCTTAACTATGTGCCAACATTTCTTAACAAACAAACCAGTAAAGCCATCTGGTCCTGGGGCTCTGTCAAGAGGTAGATATTTTAAAACTTCATGAACCTCATCCTCAGTAAAAGGCCCAGATAAGACTTCTAATCCAGGGACAGGCTGGATCAAGGCCCTAAGATCAAACAACATGTCAATTCCACATGTAACTCCCAATCTATCCTTGTATGAGGACCAGAGTAGCCCAGCCATTTCACTGTGGGTGGATAATATCACACCATCATCATTGACTAAGCTAGAAATAGAATTTCTTCTAAATCTCTCTGTTGCCACGGCGTGCGACCTCTTTTTTCTTGAGGAGGCGGGACTCTCTTTTCTTGACTGCTTTCTTCCTTTTTCCGCTCGTTCTGTGCGACTTTGGCCGCCTCTAGATCCACCACCCATTCGGCCATGGCAGCCTCAAAGTCCGCCCATGTAGCTGTTTGGCCGCCGGCGGTGATAAACTCAGCGCAGCGAGATGTCATCGCTTCCTTACCATGTTTGCGGTCGCGGGCGGCGAGGAACACGGCGCGGTAGGATGCCATCGCTTCCTTACCTGTTACTGTGCACCACGGTGATGTCTACTACGCAACCTTCTTCTTGTAGACGTTGTTGGGCCTCCAAGTGCAGAGATTTGTAGGACAGTAGCAAATTTCCCTCAAGTGGATGACCTAAGGTGTATCAATCCGTGGGAGGCGTAGGATAAAGATGGTCTGTCTCAAAAAAACCTGCAACGAAATAACAAAGAGTCTCCTGTTTCCCCAACACACCCAATACAATGGTAAATTGTATAGGTGCACTAGTTCGGCAAAGAGATGGTGATACAAGTGCAATATGGATGGTAGATATAGGTTTTTGTAATCTAAAAATATGAAAACAGCAAGGTAGCAAGTGATAAAAGTGAGCATAAACGGTATTGCAATGCTAGGAAACAAGGCCTAGGGTTCATAATTTCACTAGTGTAAGTTCTCTCACCAATAATAACATAACCAGATCATATAACTATCCCTCAACATGCAACAAAGAGTCACTCCAAAGTCACTAATAGCGAAGAACAAACGAAGAGACTATCATGGGGTACGAAACCACCTCAAAGTTATTCTTTCGAATCGATCTATTCAAGAGTTCATACTAGAATAACACCTTAAGACACATATCAACCAAAACCCTAATGTCACCTAGATACTCCAATGTCACCTCAAGTATCCGTGGGTATGATTATACAATATGCATCACACAATCTCAGATTCATCTATTCAACCAACACAAAGAACTTCAAAGGCCCCAAAGTTTCTACCGGAGAGTCAAGACAAAAATGTGTGCCAACACCTATGCATAAGTTCACAATGTTATGGAGCCCGCAAGTTGATCACCAAAACATACATCAAGTAGATAACATGAATATCCCATTGTCACCAGAGATAAGCACATGCAAAACATACATCAAGTGTTCTCAAATCCTTAAAGACTCAATCTGATAATATAATTTCAACGGGAAAACTCAATCCATTACAAGAGAGTGGAGGGGAGAAACATCATAAGATCCAACTAGAATAGCAAGGCTCATGATACATCAAGATCGTGCCATATCAAGAACACGAGAGAGATAGAGATAGAGAGAGAGAGAGAGAGATCAAACACATAGCTACTGGTACATACCCTCAGCCCCGAGGGTGAACTAATCCCTCCTCGTCATGGAGAGCGCCGGGATGATGAAGATGGCCACCGGTGAGGGATCCACCTCTCCGGCAGGGTGCCGGAACAGGGTCCCGATTGGTTTTTGGTGGCTATAGAGGTTTGTGGCGGCGGTACTCCCGATCTATTCGGCTGCTCGATGTTTTTAGGGTATATGGACATATATAGGCGAAAGAAGTCGGTCAGGGGAGCCACGAGGGGCCCACGAGGGTGGGGGCGCGCCCAGGGGGTAGGGCGCGCCTCCCTGCCTCGTGGCTTCCTCGAAGCTTCCCTGACATCTACTGCAAGTCTCCTGGATTGCTTCCGTTCCAAAAGTAACTCTCCCGAAGGTTTCATTCCGTTTGGACTCCATTTGATATTCCTTTTCTTCGAAACACTGAAATAGGCAAGGAAACACCAATCTGGGCTGGGCCTCCGGTTAATAGGTTAGTCCCAAAAATAATATAAAAGTGTTTAGTAAAGCCCATAAACATCCAAAACAGATAATATAATAGCATGAATACTTCATAAATTATAGATACGTTGGATACGTATCAGCATCCCCAAGCTTAATTCCTGCTCGTCCTCGAGTAGGTAAATGATAAAAGAAATAATTTATGAACTGTGAATGCTAGCAGGTGCACAAGTTTGATCAATGATAATTTCAACTACCTTTTCTAGCATCATCATATGACATAACAGTAGCTCATCTCATAAAACTTTTCATAATCCAGTAACAAACTATTCACATGTTAAAGTATAGATCATAAACTTTCTTGAAAACTAACAAACTGTGTTATTAGTCATCAAACAATTACAATTCATCTTATTTTAGGAAGAGTCTATGTCAGAGCTTTGATTCAGCAAACTTCACATACTCAACTATCATTTAGTCTTCCACAATTGCTAACACTCATGCGATATTTATGGGTTCAAAGTTTAAATCAGACATAGAGAAAGATAGGGGCTTATAGATTCGCCTCCCAACCTTTTACCTCAAGGGTAATGTCAACAATAATAGTTCATGATGCCTTACATCCAATTGGATATACATATATCAGGATCTTTCAAACACAATGTGCTTGCCAAAGGATAAAATGTAAAAAGGAAAGGTGAATATCACCATGACTCTTGCATAAGGTATAAAACAAGAATAAAATATAGGCCCTTCGCAGAGGGAAGCAGAGGTTGTCATGCGCTTTTATAGTTGGATGCAGAAAATCTTAATGCGAAAGAACGTCACTTTATATTGCCACTTGTGATAGGGACCTTTATTATGCAGTCCATCACTTTTATTGCTTCCACATCACAAGATCGTATAAAGCTTATTTTCTCCACACTAATAGATCATACACATTTAGAGAGCAATTTTTATTGCATGCACCGATGACAACTTACTTCAAGGATCTTACTCAATCCGTAGGTAGGTATGGTGGACTCTCATGGCAATACTGGTTTAAGGGATGTTTGGAAGCACAAGTAGTATCTCTACTTGGTGCAAAGAATTTGGTTAGCATGAGGGGGAAACGGCAAGTTCAGCATGTTGAATGATCCATGACAATATACTTTATTCCAGATATAAGAAAACATAACCCATTATGTTGTCTTCCTTGTCCAACATCAACCTTTTAACATGCATATTTTAATGAGTGCCCACAATTACAAAAGATGTCCAAGATATTATATTTATATGTGAAATCTCTCTTCCCTCAATATTCTTTCATGAATTGTTCAAGTGACCAATACAATGTTTGCTAACCTTCAATAAATTTACCACCTCAACTTCTTATATGTTAAGTCATTACTCCCCATAGGATAAGCATATGAAATAGATATAATTTCAGATTTATGATATTCAATTCATTAAACCATTTACTCATGGGATATATAAGTGAAACACGTGAGTAAATGACAAACTACTGCAAAATATATAAGTGAAGATCAATGAGTAGTCAAATAATTATGTAGCTATGTGAAGACTCTCTCTCATTTAAGAATTTCAGATCTCGGTATTTTATTCATACAACAAGCAAAACAAAATAAAACAACATTTCAAGGATAGCACTCATAATGTGAAGAAGCAAAATCTTAGGCTCAACCAATACTAACCGATAATTGTTGAAGAAGAAAGGTGGGATGCCTACCGGGGCATCCCCAAGCTTAGATGCTTGAGACTTCTTGAAATATTATCTTGGGGTGCCTTGGGCATCCCCAAGCTTGAGCTTTTGTGTCTCCTTAATTCCTCTCATATCACGGTTCCCTAAATCTCGAAAGCTTCATCCACACCAATTTCAACAAGAACTCGTGAGATAAGTTAGTATAAACCAATGCAAAAACCTTATCATTTTCTACTGTAACAAATCACTAAAATTATTATTCAACATTTCATACTAAATGCCTCTCCATATTTAATACTCCTATTCTCAAATAGAATCATTAAAAAAGCAAACATATGCAAACATAACAATAGTCTGCCAAAACAGTACAGTTTGTAAAGAATGCAAGATTCATCGTACTTCACTAACTCCAAACATTATGAAATTCTACCACACTGTAGAAAATTTCGCAGAGCTTATTATGCACAAAGTTTCAACATTTTATCATATGCTGGCTTTTCTAGGGAATTTTGAAAACAGCGATAAACTTTCCGTTTTGAACAGCAACATGTATACTTGCAAAATAAGCATGGTAAAGGCTGTCCCTGAATTTTTTATTGAAAATAAAGATGCAAAACATTATTCTAAATAAAAGCAAGCAAATACTAACAAAATAAAGTGACGCTCCAAGCAAAACACGTGTCATGTGGTGAATAAAAATATAGCTCAAAGTAAAGTTACCGATGAACGAAGGTGAAAGAGGGGATGCCATCTGGGGCATCCCCAAGCTTAGGCTCTTGGTTGTCCTTGAATATTACCTTGGGGTGCCTTGGGCCTCCCCAAGCTTAGGCACTTGCCACTCCTTATTACATAGTCCATCGAGTCTTTTTTTGACTATAAATAGTAGGGTAAGACCCCTGTCGATGTACTAAAGTAGGGGTACTCTAGTATCCCGAACTTGTGCACGGGCAGTCGCAGCACCCCGCGGCAAGGCCCGCCAGGTGATCACCAAGGCTCTCTATGGTTCCTTTGAAGCCATTCGAGAACAAAATATTTAAGTCAAGAAGACAAGTCCCCGGCAAGAGGAGCTTGCCGAGAAGGCCATTCAAGGTACGAGACCCTGGCAAGAGGAGCTTGCCGGGAAGCCCAGCAAGAGCATCTCAAAGAACCTGCTGCAGCACGCCACGCGTCCCGGCAGGACCCGGCGAGCGACAAGTTCCCAGGCGCGACAAGACAATGGCCGCGGCAAGGCACTTGCCGCGGCAGGCAGCCACTTTGTACCCGCGCTCCAGCTCACCCACCTACGTGTCGCTCCGGGACCCTTCCCAGCGTACGTGGCGGCAGGCTGTGCAGCCAGGGGTACACTATGGCATGCAGCGCTGACAGGATCGCCATCGTGGCGAGCGAAAGCGCCCCTGACGGTCCCTTCTCTGCACCGTCTGGGCGAAGTAGACGGGCATTTAATGCCTTTGTCCCCTGCCGTCAGGGTTAGGTATGATACACTGTGTAGGTAGCTGTACCTACCGCAACATATTTACACTTTTACCCTTACCTACGTTGCCACCTGTTGGAGACCCCTTGGACATATAAAAGGAGGCCCATGCATAACGTAGGGGGGGATCGATCCTCAGGGAAGCGCTCGGTCTCGTTAGCTGCTCGAGTGTACTGTAGCACTCGGCGCTCCCGAGCATGAACACAATACAATCCACAAAGCAGCAGTAGGAGTGTTAACTCTCCGGAGAGCTCCGAAGCTGGGTAAAAACCTTCCCCCGCGTGCTTCGCCTCGATCCGCCCTTCGCGCGGCCTCCGCCCCCCTCCGAACCGAGAAGGGGCTCTGTCCCCATAGGTGCTCGGGGAGCCCAGGAAAACCCCGGCATCTCTGGCGCGCCAGGTAGGGGGCGTCGAGGTCGTGTGAACCTGATCCGGCGTTCACGCGAGCTGAATCTTCATCGACTTCATCGATATGCCGCCGAAGAAGATGGCTTCGGAGGCGGCTGCGCCGTCCGCGTCGAATCCACCGCCGCCGCAGCAAACGGCCGGCTGGGAGAACGCCGACGGTGGAACGGGCGCCGATGAGGGAGCCCACGGTGCCAACAAGTCCAAGGACAAGATCACGCTTCCCGTTGGCGGCGTAGTCGGCTCCCCCAACGACCGGGCATCCATAGATGCACCGCGCCCACCTCAAGAGGCGCAGGACCGGCAGCGTCGTGCTACTCACGGTACCATACGCTCGCTGGACCCGAATCGAGCTAGCGGATCCCGGGACGCTCAAGGCCAACATGCGCGCCGACGTGCTGGCGCGAGCGAGGCACGGTCACCTGGACGGAATACTGCTCCTTCCAACATCGTTGGGAGCCTGAGCATATCCCGCTCCTCGCACCGTTCGCCACCGCTACCCGCCACCCCAGCAGAAGCTCTAGCGCGAGCTCAACTGCTCCTAGACTTCCCTCCAGCGCCAGACAAGCTCGACGACTGGAGGGCCACCATTCAGAGTCTCATCGACTTCGCCAACGGCGACACTCCGCGGCCAGCGACCACATCGTAGCCACGGCAGGCCAGCCAAGTGCGAGCCGATGGCGACAAAACCGGTGGGGGTGCAACCACCATGCACTCTCCGCCCCGAAGGCCAAGATCGCCTACTCGCCGGGTCCGCCACGACAGCGACTCCACTGCTTCCTCAGATCCGCGAACTCGTCGCGATCAGCACCACGTTCTTCATGAACGGCAGCAAGAAGACGCCCGCACCCGCATCGAGCGCCGGAGAGAAACGCGACGTCAATCAGACCGACGCGCTGGCCCCATTGTCGATATGCAAGCGCCAGGGGAACCAGGCGACCTACCGTACGCGGTAGGTTGCCCTGCGTTTACCCGTGAGCTGCGGCAAGTCCAGTGGCCCAGCACGAAGAATTTCAAGCCAAACGTACCAGAGAAGTACGACGGCAGGCTGCATCCGTCGGAGTTCCTCAACATCTACACCAATGCGGTGCAGGCTGCCGGGGGGCGGGACGACAAGATCCTTGCCAATTACTTCCCTCTGCTGCTCAAGCCCAACGTCAGGTCCTAGCTCATGCGCTTGCCGGAAAACTCCATATCTTCCTGGGCGGACCTATGCCATCAGTTTGTCGGCGCCATTACAGGCGGCCACAAACCCCATGGCCAGGAGAGTGATCTTCACCTGCTTGCCCAAAAGGAAGGGGAGCCTCTGCGTAAGTACATCCAGAGATTCATCCAAGTGCAACGCAACATCCCAGACGTCCACCCTGCCGCGGTCATCAGTGCGTTCCATCAGAACATGCGCAATTGCAGGATGCGGGAGGAGATGGCGATGTGCAAGATCAGAGACGCCAGCGAGCTGTATGCCCTGGCCGACAGATGTGCACGTGCTGAGGAAGGGAGGAAACTCCCCGGAGAGAACGTAGGAACCGCAGGATCTGACAGCGACGATGCTGCCCCAGCAAGGAAAAACAGGTGGCGGAACAACAGGAAGAGAAAAGGCAAAGACATGCTAGTTGTCGAGCAATCCGGCAATGAAGGTGGCGCCAAGACAGCCAAGACTGATGGCTCCGGCAAGGAGGTTGCCGCATGCGCCAGCTGCCAGGCTGTGGCGGCCGCCGACAAGCAGGATGGCACCAACAAGCAGTACTGCAAGATTCACCGCACCAAAGGCCATGACCTCCAGAGCTGCAAGAAGGTCGAGCAGCTCGTTGAGCTGCAAAAGGCCGAGTACGAGCGACGCGACAAGGAGAAGGCCCAAGGAGGTGCTGGAGGATCTGGTATGAAGCGCACTGGCTGGGGGGGACGCCACGGCAACACCAAGCAGCGGCAAGGCGACAGACCTCCCCACGGCCGCGACAAGGATGAAGATGACGACGACGACGAAGACATGGATGACGCCGAGAACAGCAAGCAGGAGTTCCAGAAAGCCACAGAAGTTTTGTGCGTTGACGGCGGTGCTTCTCTGCATACTTCACACCGCCAACTCAAGCAGTGGGTGTGGGAAGTTAATGCAGCAGAACCACCCGTCGAGTCACGCAAGCTTCTGAAATGGTCCAGCACGCCTATCATCTTTGATATTGAGGACCACCCCGATCGCACAACTGTTGTCGGGTGCTTGCCGATGTTGGTCTCACCAACTATCCGCAACCTCAAGGTCACTAAGATGCTAGTTGACGGCGGGGCCGGCTTGAACCTGATCTCCTCCGCTGTACTTCGGAGACTCCAAATCCCTGACAGCGAGCTCGAAGAGACCGGCACATTTCAAGGAATCAACCCGGGAAGGAGCAAGCCGAAGGGGAAGATCACGCTGCCGGTGACATTTGGCAGTGAGTTGAACTTCAGGACTGAGAGGATCACTTTCGACATTGTCGATTTCCCATTGCCTTACAATGGGATTCTCGGCCGTCCAGCGCTCGCCAAGTTCATGGCGGCCTCTCACTACGCGTACAACATGCTGAAGATGCCAGGTCCGATAAGTGTCATCTCTGTACATGGCGACAAGAAAGACGCTCTCATCTGTGCCGACAAGATTTACCAGGAAGCAGCAGCTGCCGCGGATCGCGAGACACTTGCCGCTGAAGCTCCCGGGGGGAAGAAGAAGACCAAGTCCGGCAAGAGCTCTGATGCCCACTCCGGCAAGCGCACCTCTTCGGAGTGCTGCGCTACCATCGAGGACGCACCATCGAGCTCCACCGGCAAGTGTAAGAAGACAATGGCAGCTCCGCCAGCAACCAAGAAGGTGTCCGCCAAGGAGGACGGCACTGGTGGTACCTTCACTATCAGTGCCACTCTCGACCCTAAATAGGAAAGCGCGCTCGTTGCTTTCCTGCGGGCGAATGTCGACGTGTTTGCGTGGCAACCGTCTGACATCCCCGGCGTTCCTAGGAAAGTAATCGAGCACCACCTCGCCGTCTGTCCTCACGCGCGACCCATCAAGCAGAGAGTCAGGAAACAAGCGGTGGAGCGCCAAGAGTTCATCGCTGAAGAGATCAAGAAGTTGGAAGCGGCAGGCCTCGTCAGAGGAGTGCTCCATCCTACGTGGTTGGCCAATCTTGTAGTCGTGCGCAAGGCGAACGGGAAATGGAGACTTTGCATTGACTTCACCGATGTCAACAAAGCCTGTCCTAAAGACCCATTTCCCTTGCCGCGCATTGACCAGATTGTCGACTCCACAGCCGGATGCGACTTGCTTTCGTTTCTTGACGCATACCTAGGATACCATCAGATCTTCATGGCAGAAGAGGATGAGGAGAAAACCGCGTTCATCACTCCATGTGGCACGTACTGTTTTGTACGGATGCCTTTCGGTTTGAAGAATGCTGGTTCAACATTTGCAAGGGTCGTCCATACTGCTTTTGAGCCACAAATACACAGAAATGTGGAAGCCTACATGGATGATAGAGTGGTCAAAAGCAGGAACAAGTCAACTCTGATTCAAGATCTAGAAGAAACTTTTGCAAATCTACGTGAGATTAGCCTCAAGCTCAACCCCGAGAAGTGCGTGTTTGGAGTCCCTTACGGCAAACTTCTCGGGTTCTTTGTGTCCCAGCGGGGGATTGAAGCCAATCCCGACAAGATCAAGGCCATTGAGCAGATCCAAGCACCGAAGCGCGTCAAGGATGTACGAAAACTTGCCGGCTGCGTGGCGGCTCTCAGCAGGTTTATCTATCTCTAAGTCTGCTGAACGCGCCCTGCCGTTTTTCAAAATCTTGAAAAAGGCAGGTCCAATGAAATGGACTCCGGAAGCGGAGGCTGCACTGCAGGACTTGAAGAGATACCTGTCCTCCACTCCAATACTTGTCGCACCTAAACCACAAGAGAAGTTGCTGCTATATCTGGCGGCAACCAATCAAGTGGTTAGTGCTGCGTTAGTAGAGGAGAGAGAGGCAGATGATGAGCCAGCCACCGCGGCAAGCGCGTCCAGCGACAAGCAAGGGGCTTCCCCGACGAGCTCTGGCCCCGACAAAGATAGATCTGTGCAGATGTGCGAAGGGATACAGAAGAAAATGGTGCAGCGCCCAGTCTACTTTGTAAGTTCCCTTCTGCAGGGGGCTAGGTCGAGGTACCCTGGTGTGCAGAAGTTGCTTTTCGGCCTTCTTATGGCCTCGAGAAAGCTACGCCATTACTTCCAAGCACATGAGATCACAGTTATCACTCGCTTTCCGCTGAAGAGGATACTGCAGAATCCAGAAGCAACAGGCAGGATTGTTGAGTGGGCATTGGAACTGTCGAGCTTTGGCCTCAAGTTTGAGAGCACTTCAACTATTCAAAGCAGAGCATTGGAAGAATTCATAGCAGAGTGGATGCCAACACCTGACGAAGAAACCCCAGAGACGAGCATCCCCGTCAAGGAAGCAAACAAAGAGTGGCTGATGTACTTTGATGGCGCGTTCTCGCTACAAGGCGCCGGTGCTGGCGTGCTGCTTATCGCACCAACCGGAGAGCACCTCAAGTACGTGGTCCAGATGCACTTTCCCAAGGAGAAAGCAACAAACAATACTACAGAGTATGAAGGGTTGCTCGCCGGTCTTAGGATCGCGACAGACCTTGGGATCAAGCAGCTCATTGTCAGGGGGGACTCGCAGCTTGTCGTCCGCCAAGTAAACAAGGATTATCAGAGTCCGTTGATGGAAGCTTACGTTGATGAAGTGAGGAAGCTGGAAGAGCGCTTTGTCGGCCTACAGATGGAACATGTTCCTAGAGCTCAGAACGACATCGCTGACGGCCTATCAAAGTGCGCGGCATTTAAGTTACCCGTGGAACCAGGAATCTTTGTGCTCAAGCTGACTCAGCCATCCGTGACGCCACCAACTGGACAGAGCAGGAAGAGGAAGTTGATTTCTGGCGACTATCTTCCGGCTGAGCTTCCCGAAGCCGCCGCCAAGAGGGTCCCTAAGATCAACGCCAAGATTGCTCAGGAGCAGTCTGCTCCGACAAGCCCCAAGGTTTGTTTCGTTGAAGCAGACGCTCCCGACAAGTTTCGCTCCGGCAAACTTGCCAGGGATCATCAAGCTCCGGCTGAGCCACGGGTTCTCGCCGTAGAAGCGGATGTTCCCACAGCAGCAGTTATGCCCTTGGTCCTTGTTGTTGAGCCGCAGGCTCCAGCATGGGCACAGCAGATCGTCCGTTTCCTCCAGTCAGGAGAACTTCCCGAAGAGCCAGAAGAAGCGGAAAGAGTAGCCCGACAGTCTAGTATGTACCAGTTCATTGACAACGCACTGTACAGAAGAAGGCTCAACGGAGTGAAATTGAAGTGTATTCCCCGGGAAGATGGACAGAAGCTGTTGGCAGAGGTGCATGGAGGCATATGTGGTCATCACATTGGCGCCAGAGCACTTGCCGGCAAAGCGTTCCGGCAAGGTTTCTTTTGGCCGACAGCCCTCCAAGATGTAGCTGCACAAGTAACCAAGTGTGAAGCGTGCCAGTTCCATTCCAAGCAGATACACCAACCAGCTCAAGCTCTCCAGACAATCCCTTTATCCTGGCCATTTTTGGTCTGGGGGCTCGACATCCTCGGCCCTTTCCCCCGAGCTGTCGGGGGCTTTGAGTACTTGTACGTCGCAATCGACAAGTTCACAAAGTGGCCAGAAGTGGAGCCAGTGAGGAAGGTGACAACATAGTCAGCAGTCAAGTTCTTCAGGTCGATTGTTTGCCGCTTCGGAATCCCTAACAGGATCATCACCGACAACGGTACACAATTCACGAGTCGCAACTTCATGCAGTACGTCCAAGACCTTGGCGCCAAGGTCTGCTTCGCTTCTGTTGCTCGCTTATGATGAGCTTGAGCAAGAGCAGCTGCGGCAAGATGACGCGCTGCTCCTTGAGGAGGACCGTCTTCAGGCTGCTGTACGAGCTGCTCGATACCAGCAAACTTTGCGCCGCTACCATAGCCGCAAAGTTAAAGCCAGAAGTCTCGAGGAAGACGACCTTGTTCTTCGGCGCGTTCATTCCGCCAAGAATTCCAACAAGTTGACGCCAAAGTGGGAAGGCCCTTACCGGTTGAAACGAGTCACGAGGCCTGGCGCTGTCCGCCTTGAGATCGAGGGTGGCTTTCCGGTGAGCAACTCCTGGAACATCGAGCATCTTCGTAAGTTTTACCCGTAAGGCGCGGTTGTCGGACCCTGTTCGGCAACCACCATTTTGTACAAGTCTTGCTGCTGTTGCATGTACTCCTTTGTACAAAGCCAGGCGCAAACCCTGTGCATAAATAAAACTCACGTGCTCCGCACACCTTGTCACTTTCATGCCTTTCTGCATGAATTATCTGACACTTTGTGCAGCAAGCACCCTCGGTAAGCAATAACGAGCCATAAGGCTCCATACCATTGTTTTCTCTTTTCTTTTTCTCAAGGAGAGGAAGGATCCTTCGCCCACAAGTTAGCCGGAGGGGATGGGAAGATAATGGTATGGACCCGGCGTCGTTCAGTAAAAATTTCGCCTTGCCGGGGAGCAAACGACAAAAAAAGCTAAGTGCCAAAGTTTGAGCAATCAAATTTTTTTTAAGTTACTTTCCTTGAACGACCATGCTTTGTGTGGAAAACCCGTGCGCGAAGGAACCAGCTCGTGGCTAGTTGCGCCCTTACTTTGCTTCGAGTTCGCTCAACAGCTTAAGTGTGCCGCAACTAGAGTCACGCCCTTACTTTGTTTCGAGTTCACTCAGCGACTTAAGCGAGCTGCGACTAGTCGCGACAAGGTTTCTTGTCGGTAACGGCACCGCCAGCAGGCTGCTGACGTCCCGCACTCAGCCCTCGCGGCAAAGGTGCCTACGCCGCCAAGTTCCCTAAAAGCGCAGGGCAAAAACATACAAAGGAGGGAGTCGAGTAAAGGGAATAGCATTGCAATCGTGACATGAAACAAAGTTATATTACAAGATAGTTTGTCACGGCTCTAATAGACTGTTTTCATAACATGACCAGCGACGACAAGAAAAGAAGAAAATAGGCGGCCTAGTCCGCGGGGTCGCCCTCAACCCTCTTGATCCCGCTCACATTGTCCACAATGGGTGCGACGAGGGTCTCGAGCTCATCCAGATCAGCTTCCGGCGGCAGGGACCTGAGGACATTAGTAAGGCGGAGGCCCGGGTTGCGAAAGGCCACCTTCATCAGCACCTTTTTGAGAGCTCTCGCGCAGATCTCGCGCGACTCGTCGGCCAGCTGCTTTGGGATCCTCTCCCGGAGTTGCTGGAGGGCCGTCGCCATGCCTTTGAAGAACAAGGTGAGCTTGGCACTAGATGGGAGGTTCTCGTTGGAGGAATACCCGAGATCCTCCACCCCCAGCAACGCCAACTCCTTGTCGATGCCTGCGGCAGTGCTCACAAGGCCCTCCGTCCACCGCTCCATAGTTCCCCTAAACTCATTCTGGGTGGCAGCGATGTTCTCCAGCAGCGCCTGGTCGGCCTCGATCTCCTTCTTCAAGGCCGCCTCCTACTCCTTGGCGCCGTCCAGTGTCTTGATCAAAGTTGCCAACTTCATCTCAAGGTCAATGTTGGAGTCCTTGGCAGCGTCAAGCTCCTTAACCTTCTCGGCGAGACGACCCTGCAGTTCGCCAAAGGTGTAGGCGTCCTTCTCACGCTCATGCTTGAGCGTGGCAAGCGCTTCACCGCTCGCCTTGAGATCAGTCTCCAGCTGCGCCATTTTCGCCTCCAGCTCGTTCTTGGCGGCCTCGGTAGCTGCGGCAGCGTCCTTTGCTTCCTTGAGGGCTCCGCTGAGTGCTTGCTCGTGCACAGCTAGCTCCTCTTCGTGGCTCTCCAGGCTGGCCTTTAGCTGCACGAACTCGCCGTCCCGCGCAGATAACTCCTCGGCGGCAAGCCGCTGTTGCTCTGCAAACTCTGCCTTCTCAAGGATGAAAGCCTTCTGCGCCTCATCGAGTTGCACCCGCTCCGCCGCCAGCGACTGGAGAGCTGCCTGGTTGAGGCCTCGGAGCTCTTCCGCGCGCTTCTCCACGTCCACCCCCGCCTTCGCGACAAGCGCTTCACGGGACTCCAGTTTGGCCTGGCGGGCGCGGTAGAGCGACACCAGCTTCCGCAGCAGTCGCTCCTCCTCGGGCTCGTCACTGCTGCTGCTTGGTACGTCGACCAACGTCAGCCCAGCGGAGGCGAGCACCTCCACGTCGAAGATTTCTCCTTCGACTGACGCCCTAGACGATGACGCCCAGGGGAGGTTGATGAAGATGCCAGCGCCAGCCTTCAAGTAGACGCCTGGCTGGGGTTCCTCGGGGCCTGACGCCGCGGCAGCGGCGGGAGGATCAGCAGTCGGTGTAGCGCCTGTCGCTCCTGCAGCCCCAGGGTCGTCAGTACGATCGCCGGACCCCTCGTCGGCTGCTGCGGCGGCAGCCTTGGCGGCCTGTTCGCCGGCGGGATCATCGGCGCCGGCCGTTTCCTCGGTGGCAGTGGCATCGTCAATAACGACTTCGGTCTCCATCGGCTCCACAGTGGATGGATCTAACGGCCAGAAAAAGAAGAAAAGTCAAGCAAATACCCAAAAAGAAGAACACAAGGGGGGTTTTGGAAGCAAGGAGTACCTATACCAGGCTCGGTTGTGGGGATCTCCGCTGTCGGGGGTTCGTTGGTACCGTCCCTTGCCGGAGATTCCTCCCTCGCCGGGGAACTCTCCCTCGTCGGGGACTTCTCCCTTGCTGGGGAGCTCTCCCTGGCCGGGGATTTCTCCCTTGGAGGCGTAGTCGAAACAGGTGGCACATCGGGAGTGGCCTCCGGGCACTCCTGGTGGAGCTGCTCTGCTCCTACATAAGCCAACGGTCAGATATCAGCAAGCAAAGAGTATCCGTGCGCGCCTAACAGCTGGAAGTACACCATATACTTACGCTGGGGGCTACGCTGGGGGCTGCTCTGAAGAACGGCCATCGGGTCCGGCGAGTTTACCTTGGGTGCGCCCCCCGCTCCCACGGAGGGGTCATCCTCGATAACGATCACCGGGACCTTGGCCCTCTTTGCCATTCTCTGGGCCAGCGTCCTAAAAAGGGATGAGTTCAGAGTAAGGCAAATGAGATACAATACAAGACAACAAGTATTGAAGACATGCAAATACAACAAGGATCTTACTCTCCTTCTTCCTCGTCGGAGCTGAGCGCGGAGAAGTCAAAGCCTGGCCCACCTCCGGCGCGAGGAGGCGGGGGAGTGGGATCTCTTGGCCGCTTGGCGGGCACTGGGGCGGCAGGCCGAGAGGACCCCGCCCCAGTTGCCGCTGCAACGCGAGGTGTTCCCGCGGCGACAGAACTTGCCGCAGTGGAGCGTGTCGTGCGGCGCGGCGGGGGTTGACTCGCCCGCCGCTCCGCTACGTCCCCGGCCTTGCGAAGACGCTTCCTTGGTGGAGCCGGGGGCTCTGCTTGCGGATCCAGAGGCTCTACTTGCGGCAGGCTGTCCGAAGACGAAGAGGAAGAGGAGCCGATCTCCAGCGAGCCGCTCGTGTCCTCGGCGGGCCCGCTCGGCCCGACGTCATGCTCGGCGGACCTCCTCTCGCCGGCAAGCTCCTCTCGGTCGGCAAGGCTTGCCGCCTCGGCTGCCTCTGCTTCCTCCACGGTGAACCCAAACTCGGCTGCAGCGGCGGCTGCCGCCGCCTCTTCCATCCTGGTGGCGATTCGCTTGAGCTCATCGTCGGTGGTGTCCCGGGTGAGCCCCTTCTTTTCGTCAGTGTCGACCGACACTTCTATCAAGTTGTCGAAGAACGCCCGCACGACATCATCCGCAGGCTCTATCCAGGCTGGATCAATTCCATGCGAGTCGCACAGCGGCATTATTGCACGGATGCGGTCGAGCACGAAGTTGTTGCACAGCGGGACGACGCCCCTCAGCAACCAGAACATTTCGGGATGCTGCGGGTCGTGCTTGAACAGCTCCTGGAGCATCGCGTTGAGCTCCAGGACAGTGAAGTTGAAATTGAGGCCCGGCCGCAACCTCATGATATCCGCCGCATTCTGGAACTCCCAGGAGGGTCTACTCCTCTCCTGCAGGGGGGCAATGCGGCGGCGGAGGAAATCTGCGCCGACCGCTCCTATAGTGAGCCAGGCAAGCCTGAGGCGCAGGATCCGAGTGACAGCAATCCTCAGCCTGTCGTCTTCCGGGGCCAGGCTACTCCAATCGCTGCCGCGCACTACTGGGGTTTCGCGCAGAGCAGTAAACGGCTGGGGGTTCTCCTCGACAATCAAACACCAGTCAGCCCTCCACTCCTCCCACTTGCTACGGAGCTCTCCCTCTAGATAAGCATCTTTCTTGCCAACTTTCGAGATCCAGGCGATTCCGCCAGATAAAGGCTCTCCTTTCTCAACCCGAGGCGAAAAGAAATGGCGGAAAAGAGCTACGTTTGGATGGATCCCGACAAAGTTTTTGCAGAGATGTGCGAAAACTGCCATGGTCAGGACAGCATTGGGGGTGAAATCAAGAAGGTGGAGCCCGTTGGTGTTCATGACATCGCAAAAGAATTCAGAAAAGGGCGGGCAAAGCCCGTAGTAGAAGAACAAGGCAAAGAAGGGATACCTAGTGGGATACTTATCCCAAGCAGTGGCTGGGAGTACCTTCATGCGCGGATGCGCTCGCGTCCCCGTCGACCAGAAGAGATAGAAATCTTCCTTCAGCTCTAATGCCTCGAGCCTCGGAGGGAAGATTGCCCGCTCCTTTCGCAGCGCCGCGAGCCGCTGCGCCTCAGCCGACTTCGCCTTCTCGGCCTACGGGGCCATGGCGGGAGTGGAGAAGGAGGACGACGGCGTTGGTAGTGCTGGTGGCGACGGGGGCGGGGCTCTGCTCTCCTTCGACTCTAGGAAGAAGGGGAGTGGCGGAGATTCTCGAGGAAGGAACAGCAACGGGCAGATGGGCGAACTGCCCCTGTTTCCCCTGCTTATAAGGAGGGATGGGGGCGTACGTTTCGCCTTTCTGAGTAAAGGAACCACCCACGACCTCCCCCATGACGCCGCGATCGACGCGTGTCGTTCGGGAGGGCGTGGTGGATGCGGAGCAAGGTACAACGTGACCCAGGCCGTGCGTGCCCGTGCCCTGTTTTGGTCCTGGCCCAATAGCGCTTAGCACCGTGTGTGGCCCAGGCCCGGGGGCTCCTGTCGGTGTACTAAAGTAGGGGTACTCTAGTATCCCGAACTTGTGCACGGGCAGTCGCAGCACCCCGCGGCAAGGCCCGCCAGGTGATCACCAAGGCTCTCTATGGTTCCTTTGAAGCCATTCGAGAACAAAATATTTAAGTCAAGAAGACAAGTCCCCTGCAAGAGGAGCTTGCCGGGAAGGCCATTCAAGGTACGAGACCCCGGCAAGAGGAGCTTGCCGGGAAGCCCAACAAGAGCATCTCAAAGAACCTGCTGCAGCACGCCACGCGTCCCGGCAGGACCCGGCGAGCGACAAGTTCCCGGGCGCGACAAGACAATGGCCACGGCAAGGCACTTGCCGCGGCAGGCAGCCACTCTGTACCCGCGCTCTAGCTCACCCACCTACGTGTCGCTCCGGGACCCTTCCCAGCGTACGTGGCGGGAGGCTGTGCAGCCAGGGGTACACTATGGCATGCAGCGCTGACAGGATCACCATCGTGGCGAGCGATAGCGCCCCTGACGGTCCCTTTTCTGCACCGTCTGGGCGATGTAGACGGGCATTTAATGCCTTTGTCCCCTGCCGTCAGGGTTAGGTATGATACACTATGTAGGTAGCTGTACCTACCGCAGCATATTTACACTTTTACCCTTACCTACGTTGCCACCTGTTGGAGACCCCTTGGACATATAAAAGGAGGCCCATGCATGACAAAGGGGGGGATCGATCCTCAGGGAAGCGCTCGGTCTCGTTAGCTGCTCGAGTGTACTGTAGCACTCGGCGCTCCCGAGCAAGAACACAATACAATCCACAAAGCAGCAGTAGGAGTGTTATCTCTCCGAAGAGCTCCGAAGCTGGGTAAAAACCTTCCCCCACGTGCTTCGCCTCGATCTGCCCTTCGTGCGGCCTCCGCCGCCCGCCGAACCGAGAAGGGGCTCCGTACCCATAGGTGCTCGCGGAGCCCAGGAAAACCCCGGCAACCCCACTGCAATTTTTATAAATTAAGAGAGCAAAGTAACAAGTAGTATGAGAAGGCTTGAGGTAAGTCCAAAGAAAAGAAGAAGCTAAAACCTAGGAAATGATAAAAAGAAATAAAAACTAACAGCCTACTAGCCTATGAACAAAAGGCCTTCAAGCCAAACAGAAAATTGCCTCTCATGCTTCTTCCTCATTCTAAACTTTAGAAGCTTTAGTTCCTGCAGAAATATGAACTTCCAGCCTTGAAATGAAGGTGTAATGTTTTCAAAAATCTTATTGTTTCCGGTTATCCAGATGGCCCATGCTCCAAGAATGATGATCTCCATGTAAAATGGGTAGCTTAGTTTGTCTTTAAGATCTTGGAACGCTTCTAACACAGACAAGTTTGGGGTTCTTGTTGGCCATATGAAATCCCAGCATTGTTGAACAAATTGGCAACCCCAAAAGAGATGATGTAGTGTTTCTTCTTATTGACAACCGCCAATTGCACAGCTATAAGCCTCTAACACAAATTCCTTTCTTCTAAGTAAATTCCTTGTGTTGACTCGATCATGGAGAAGTTGCCAGAAGAAAACTTTATGCTTTGGCTGACAGGAACTCTGCCAGATCCAATTGAAATGCGGAGGGGTCTGCTTGTGACCAATTAAGACTTTATATGCTTTGATGGATGAGTAGTGTTCAGTCCCACAAATATAACTCCATGTGTCTAATGTGTCTAAATGCTCAGATTGTCTCATGGAAATGCAAATGTCTTCCATTTGTAAGAATTCCTCATATGCCTCAGTTGTCAAAGGGAGAAAGAATAGATCCTACAAGTACTCAGTATGCAACACTTGTTGAATATTCAGTTCAGGGTTTCTGAAAAAAGAGAATAAGTGAGGGAATTGGTGTTTAAGTATTGCTTGGCTCCATAGATCATCCCAAAAGAATCCACTGACACCATCTCCCACATTACATCTAGCAATGGCTTTGTACTGATCAATGAGAGCTAAGTTGGACTTCCACCAGAATGATCCAATCATGTTGCCCCCTGGTAATTTGCCATCTCTATAGTATGTTTCCCAAATCAGGTTGACCTAAGGAATATCATGTCTGTTGAAGAATTTGTGAAGGTTCTTCATGAGCAGGGTTTTGTTGTGTGTAAAGATATCTAGAACTCCTAAACCCCCTGGTCCTTGGGTCTACACATTGTGTGCTATGCAACCAAAGCAGGTCTTCTGTCCTCCATATCAGGGCCTCTCCAAAGGCAGTGTCTGAAATACTTGATGATCGTTTTTTTATTGTAACAGGTATGTCCAGACAGCACATGAAGAAAACTGATAGTGATGTCATCACTGACTTGACCAGTAGTAATTTTCCATCTTGGGTCATGAAGATAGAGATACCAGCCAATCTTTTGGCAATCCTGTTAACTAGGGGGAGACATTGCTCAACAGTTGGTTTGTATATTTCCAAGGGCATACCAAGGTAAGTAAAGGGGAATTGTCCTCAAGCACACTGCAAGGTGTTTGTATAAATTTCTACCTTGTCCTCAGCAATATTCAAAGGTACCATGATGGACTTCCCATAATTCACTTTGAGTCCAGTTGTTGTAGCAAAAGTATTGAGAAGTTCCTTTAAACAGAACAACTGCCTAGAGTCAGCTTGCATAACCACTAGAGTGTCATCTGCATATTGCACAATTGGGAAGTAAGGGCATGAGTTGACTTGAAGTGGAGCAGTGATCAGGTTTAACCTCATGGCTTTGTTGAGAATGGATTGTAACAGATCAGCAGCCAGCACAAATATTAAAGGAGAGTAAGGGTCCCCTTGTCTTACTCCTCTTCATATGTAGATTCTTTTCCCAGTTACACCATTCAGTAATACAGAAGATGATGCAGTTGTGAACAGAGTTTTCATCCATGAAATCCATTTCTCTCCAAAACCTTTAGCTCTAAAAATATCAATGATTGCAGCATGCTCAATTGTATCAAAAGCCTTCTCAAAATCCAATTTAATTACTAATATTTCCCCCTTAGACTTATGACACTGGTGAATGTACTCATATGCCCATCCTAGGCAATCCTGGATAACTCTATCCTTGAGGAAGCCATATTAATTAATATGCACCATTTGCAGAATAACTCTTTGCAATCTATTGGCCAGCAATTTTGTAATGATTTTCAGAACACAATTTAGCAAACAGATTGGCCTGAAGTCATTTGGAGAAAGTGGCACATCTTTTTTTGGCACTAGAGTGATGAAAGAGGAGTTAATGCACTCAAGATTTACATTCCCAGCATGGAATACCATTATAAGCTCAAAGACATCAGTCTTAATAATATCCCAACAACTTTTGATAAACTCATTATTGAATCCATCTGGCCCTGGTGATTTTTCTGCAGGCAGGTTTTTAACCACATCTTCAACCTCTTCTTGAGAAAATGGCTTTTCCAGATCAATGAAGATTTGGGGGTCCACTGTGTTTTCATAAAAATCATTGAGGTCAAAGTGCATTGAGTGTCCATTAGATTGTCCCAATCTATTTTTAAAAGCCTCCCATAGGATTGCATCCTTTCCATCATGATCTGTTACTTCAACTTGATCCTTGTTCATCAGCATAGAAATCTTATTGTGTCTGTGATTAATAGAGGCTTTAGTGTGGAAGAATTTTGTGTTCTCATCTCCAAACTTTACTCCTTTAATTTTACCTCTCTGTTTCCAATACATCTTCTGATCATTGAGCACAGTTAATAAATTGTCCTTGAGCATGGTCCTGCAATTATTCTCAAACACTGAAAGTTCCCTGTATTCCTCAATCATATCCCAAAGAAAGATGCAGTCATTTCGATCTGCAATTTGTTTCTTATGACAAGCAAGGTTTTTAGCCCATAGCTTGAGTGCTCTTCTGACATTTTTGAATTTTGCATTGATCTTCTTTGCACAATCTGAATGACCTACTGGAATATTCCAAGCAGCCTCAACCACTTGTTTAAAAGAGCTCTGATTAAGCCTATAGTTTTCAAATCTGAACACTTTATATTTTGGGATATTTGTGCCAATTTTTATCATGTAAGGGAGGTGATCAGAAATTGGTTTAGCCATGGGAAGAGCCAAAGATCTGGTTAGCTGGTCATCCAAGCAGCAGAGGTGAAAAACCAGTCTAATTTCTCCAGGAGTGGCTGTCCTGCATGTTACTCCAGCTAAACTGCCTGACTTTTAGAGGGAGTTCAATCAAACCAAGTTCACTTATTGCTTCATTAAACATAAGCATTTCATTAACATCCCCTCTAGGTCTGTTTCTGTCTTCAGGTGTTCTGATAAAGTTAAAATCCCCCATTATAATCCAATCCACATCATTAGGCATTTGTACATTACCAAACCAGTCAATGAACTCAATTTTATCCTCATGATTGCAAGGACCATAGATGGTTGTGAGGATCCAACTTTTGGAAGATGTTCTGCAAGTGAACTGAATGGATAAGGAAAACTTGTTTCGAAACATTAGTTCTCCAGAAAATAAAGATCCATTCCAAGCAGTGAGTATGCCACCTGATGCCCCAATGGAAGGTTCATATTCAAATTTATTAAACCTCTGAGTGCACACTTTATGAATATAGGCTAAATCAAAGTTTTCTCTCTTAGTTTCCTGCAAGCACACAATCCCAACAGCACTTTCTTCCACTTTTTGCCTAATAGCCAACCATTTATCTGAGGAATTGATACCCCTCACATTCCAGTTTAGGATATTCCATGTTCTATTGTTGTTCATTGGAAACCAAATTTATGTTTCTTTGATCAACAGGGCCCACCCCCTGATGATTATCCCATTCAACAATGTTATTGGGATCCACAAAAAATACAATGCACCTGTAGCAAGGGGATACATTCCAACAACATTTCACAGAAGCATATGACCAAGAAAACCAAAACAACCAGAAATGAGATCCAATAGCTTCCATAGTATCAGATAAGGCAGTAGTCACTTTCATAGTAAGATACCATAGCTGACACTTCAGCAAAGTACAGGTAACAGACAAAAGGTGCCACCCAGGGCAAACATTCATTGTGCAGCAGTTGCAAGTGTTACAGTTGATTGCATACATATGACAAATATTTCCCAAAAGAGGATAGCAGGCCATTCTGCTATCTAACACAGGCTGGTGTTGTAGACAGATCATCACACAGGCCTTGACTTGACTGCGTCTCCTGTGGCCTTGGACACCTTGGCCACCTCTTCCTGTCCCTTCTTCTTAGGTTTCTTGGAAAACTTTGCCTGTAGCTCTTCCTCAGCAACCTTACAGAAATATTTAGACAAGTTTTTAACCACTGAATTGTGAATAAGTGGAGGTATAACATTACATGGCAAACAAGACTTAGCATCACATGATTTCCTTCTATAGCCCTTATTATCCTTTTTAATTCTGTCACTCCTTCTTAACTCAGTTTCCACCATAGGTTCTTTCTCTCTCCTTTTCCTTGAGATAGCCTCTCCAAGTGGCAGGACTTTATTTGGGGACACTTGCTGAAGAGGACTACTTGCCCAAGTGGAGGAATGAGCAGCAGGACTAATACCTTTATTTTCCTTACCCAGTCCCAGGATGAAATCTTTGTAGGTGAGTGCCTGAGAAGTGGTACAGCCATCAGGTATATGAAAAAGCAGAGTTTCTTCTTGCTCACAATTAGCAGTCTGCAGTTTCCAAATATCTGATTTTAGCAAATGCATGGTCCAACCAAACTTATCAGGTGTCAACAGCAAATGGATTATGAAGTTAAACCAACTTACTGGAATTTCTATTTTGAAAGTGGGAGTAGCTCCTTGGGTTGCTGGTGCAAAGTGTTGTATCCATAAGTCTAGCCCTTCTTCATAAATTAAATGTGATCCATCAATAACTTGCAAAGCATGATCTTGTGCCAATGTATGTAATTCAAACATAGATGGAGAACCTGGCAAAGAGAAGGACCCATAGTTACCTTTAGGGTTTGCTTCTGATGAGGAACCAATGTGAGGGATTGGCACATCTGCCTTGCCCTTGATATCTGTAATAAGAACTTGATGTCTAGGGGTAAAATCTTCAGCATCAACACTGCCAGTAACAACAAAAGGTACTGCACTATTTTTCAGTAGGAGGAACTTCCTTCATATTCTCATGCTGCTTGTCTATGTCCAAGATGGGCAAAGAAGTGTCTGTAGCTTCAGTGCCTCTGACAGCAGAGGGCATATCTGATGTGGGATCTGGCTGGAGAATTTGTTGTGCTTCAGCAACCACTGGCTGCAGATTATGTTGTGCTTCAGCAACCACATTCAGAGTCAGATCAGCATGCTCCATGACAACATTCCGAGGGTGGTCATTATTAGGCTGCATCACCTGTAAATCCGGTTCTTCTCCTACTGCATTATAAGCCATGGCAATGTTAAGAAGCCCTTGACCAATTGGAGGGACTTGAACATCTTGGTTGACCTCTTCATTGGTTGAGTGAGTCAGGGAAAGTAAACCATTAGAGAGAGACACAGTTGTGGTAATGCTACTGTTGGGTGCCCCATCTTCTGGCAGAGCTGGAATTTCAATTTGAGGCTGCTGAGGTAGAACAGGAACTGGTTGTGGGAAAGCCCAGTGATCCTCTTGCTCTGCTTGCTCTTCCCAATCATCCTAGTCTTCATTAGGAGCTTGAATATTGTGATTAGGCAGTGGTTGGAAACCTGGGAAATCATTAGCATGCTGGGACACAGGGTGTGGGTCCACACCCTTAGGTGGAAAAGGGTCCTCATTAGCAGTCCCACCACCCAACATTTCCTCAAGAATAACTTCAACAGAGCAGGTCCATGATTCCTCCTCAAATTGTTCCCCTTCAGACCATCTTATACTTTTAGGGATGTCACCAAGCTCTGTGACTCTAGCTTTGCCCAAGATCTTACCCTTCAGGGCATCTTCTCTCTCCCAACTAATGATCTTGCCCCACTTGGATATCGCAGAAGAAATATCTTCAGAATTACAGAAATAAAAGGAGACCCCCACAAATAGCAACCAACAAGTTCTGTTGAAATGAACCCGATGCCAATTTCTTCCTTGGTTGTGCTTCGTAAATGAAATAAAAACATCACCAAATGCATGCGGACCCTACTGAATGATCCTATCTCTATCTCTGACATGCGTGAACTTGACATAAGCTTCCCCAAAAGGGCATGGCTGGATTTCTGTAAAACCAACTTGCTCAACTCCCTCAAGAAACTCTTCTAGAACTTCACGCACATTTGGGAAAAATACCTCATTTGGATGCGGGTGGATGTTGGCAATCGCCCACTCTTCGTGCCTTCTCGGGCGATGAGGGACAATCGTGCGAGAAACCCCATTGCGAGCCTCAATCGCCTGAATCTGAAAACCATGCGGAACGAAAGGTTGAGGGTCGATGGGGATATTGGCCATCGATACGACTCTGGTAAGGTGGCAACCAGAGCCCCGTTCGACAACAATGGCAGCAGCGGCGAGCTAGTCGAGGCAGGAGCAGAGTTGGCAGCAGAGAAGGAAAGTGAAGTGGAAGGCGAGGAGGCAAGCGACGGTCTCGGCTGAAAGTTTGGGAAAAAAATCCTTGACCAGCTCCTTAAATGAAGGCACCTGTCGAATATGTGCCGCCGGCCCAAGACAACGAAACCAAGACTCCACTTCACCTTCAGCCCAATACTCAGCTGGTGGGCTCGGGAAAGAGTCAAAAGGAATAAGCGGCCAAAGCAAAGGAAGATCCGGGGTGGTGCAAAAGCGGGCCATGTGACCGTTGGCCCCGCATGCATGGCAACCCACGTGATTACGTGCAAATGAACGTTGCATGACCTGGCGCTCCATCTGCGGCCTGACTTGACTAGGATTAACGTGCAATGAATTGTTGTTAAGACCTTGATTAGGGCCCTCTTGAATGGGTCCCGATAATCGTTCGAAAACCGGTCTACCTTCCCGGACCACCGCGGAATAGCTTCGGTGATCACCGGAGTGAGGAACAATTTCCTTGCCGGACCTACCCACTAAGGTCCATTCTTTATCAAGCTCGGCATAGTATAGAGCTTCTTCCCGTTGCCAATTCGGGCCACCGAAGTTCCAAAGGTTAAAAACCAACTCAAAATCCTTCTCAACAATTTTACCCGCATTATAGATCTCAAAACCCACTGCTTTTGAAGCAACCGAAAACTTGTAAGACGTATCCTTCAAGAAGCGAACACGAAAACCTTGGGCATAGCCCCCAAACATGGCAAGAAGAGAAACACTAACCGTGTGCACATTAAGCCTGAAAGAGGCACGGGTAAAAGAAACCACCATGGTGAATTCCTTTTGACGAAAACCCGGAGAGAAAACCACCGGGTGACCAAACTTGGACTTCATATCCGCTTGAAACTTCTTCCCACGATCAAAATTTAGGGCAAAGGGCACCATCTTGGGGAGAGGGGTGGCTACAAGGTCCGGAGTGGCCACTGGTAGGGAGTGTGTGTCCGCCAGGGCCGGAGTGGCCACCAGCGCAAGGTGGGAGAGCTAGGTTCTTTGTAACGCCCCAGATCTGATGCGCCGGGTGTCTCCCAGTTATTCGCCATCGTTGCCATGTCAGCTGCTTGTGTTGCACTTTGCCATGTCATCATATGCATCTCCTTTTGCATACATGTTTGTTTCATGCATCCGAGCATTTTCCCCGTTGTTCGTTTTGCAATCCGACACTCCTATGTCCTCCGGCGCCCCCTTTTACCTCTTTTCATGTGCGGGTGTTAAACTTTCTCGGAATGGACCGAGGTTTGCCAAGCGGCCTTGGTATACCACCGGTAGACCACCTGTCAAGTTTCGTGCCATTCGGAGTCCGTTTGATACTCCAACGGTTAACCCATGAGGACAGGCATACATGAATCACATCGAGCATGTCGGTCAACAACGTATATATCCGGGCTGTAGCACTGGGCTAACAGGACTCCAGTATCCCGGGCTGTAGCAGGCTAGGAAGGACTCCGGATAACACCGCGTGACATTTCCCCGAAGGGACAGACACAGGAACGAAGTGAAACACATGCCGGCCTGTCATGTGTTCCGAGCAGTAGTGCTGGGCTAGCAGGACTCCGGTGAACCGGCTGTAGCGGACTACTATCGCTCAGAAACACTAGACTACATTTCCTCATATGATAGGCTGCCAAGGATAAAAACTAGATAGTCGGATCCCACTCATACCAAGCATTTCAATCATACACACAATATGCCCGATATGAGTAAATACAACATTGCATCACAACAAAACTCTACAACTCAAGTACTTTATTTAATAGGCTCCGAAGGGCCATACATATCATCCATACAGGTAGGGGTCACATGACCCGACACTCAAGTCATACAAACATACAAGCACATGCGGAAGCAAAGTAGTCTGAGTACAGACGCTAGAAAGAAAGAAGGCTTGACAATGCCTGTCTATCTACATCGACCCTTCACAAGTCTTGGATCACCACCTGGGTGACAAGTCACTCGTCAACGTCGAGGTCTATGTAGAACCAATCAGAGGGGTTGGCGTAGTCGTCTGAAAACATTAATTAAAGCAACATGAGTACGAAGGTACTCAGCAAGTCTTACAACAGAATCCTACTATACATGCACATTCTCAAGAAGGTAGTGGAGTTATTGCAGCAAGCCAGCTTTGACTCTTGGCTAAGCTATCCTACGATAGACACAACTTGTAGAGCATTTGTCGCACACGAGTCCACTATCACCAACACAATACTCCACCGTGGATCCTCTCTCGCCAACCTACGAGAGGGCCATCCGCGATACTCACACTTATCTTGAGATTTTTAGTAGAATCCATTTACTTGTCTATGAACTGTATAGGTGACCAAGTAGTCCTTTACCGCGGACGCGGCTATTCGAATAGTTTAATACCCTGCAGGGGTGTACTTCTTCACACACGCTCTCACCACTTATCGCCGTTTACACGACATGTACTCGGCAACCTTCAAGCGGAAGCCCAGCGAGGGTGTCGGCCACGACCTGACTAAACACACAAGTCCCTAGTCTAGGTTTATCGCCTATTCGGGTTCCATTCGCAGGGAGTCCTGCCGAGGTTTCCACTAACGGCCCCGAACAATGTGAACAGGGTTCCCGAGACACCAAACGGGTGAAGCGGTACACCGTGCCACGTGCCTACCGCAACACAGCCCACCCCTATGGTCAGCGCTGCATGCGGCCCCCAGCATACTACAAACACCAGAAACTACTTTGCAACTCCCGGATAGAGGACAAGTATGGTTAATAAGCCGAGAGGGTCCATTGGTTTCGGGCCCAATGCATGGTAGTAGCTGAGTCTTAAATCACACACACAGATCTCAGTTCTTAAGGTCGGCCTCAATGAAACAACCCACCATGTACTCCTACATGGCCTTCCATCGATTCCTTTACCAGATCGTGTTCAACACTTTCACACTCTCGACAACGTCACAACCTTTCACTCTAGTTCATCATCCCGATGAGCCAGACCTGACACAACTCTAAGCATAGCAAGCATAGCATGGTAGGAACACACACACATATGGCTCAATCAACTCCTACACATGCTAGTGGGTTTCATCTAGTTACGGTGGCAATGACAGGTCATGCAAAGGAAGTGGGTTCAACTACTAAGACACACAGCAGTTTGAATCGCGTTCTCTTAATGCAGTAAACGAGAGCAGAAGCGAGAACATGGGTTTGTATCGCAATGATCAATGGGTTTCTTGCCTGATGGAGTGGTAGTGGGATACTGCCCTTCAGTTGGATACTCTTGAATATCCTCGGAGGCAGGACCTACCACGAAGAACACATCGAAACACAATCAACACATGACGATATGCAACATTATGATGCATGCTATGACATGGCAATATGAATGTGTCCTGGCCTAATGCAAGCTAAAATAGAAAGGGATGAACTCATTTGAATCAAAGATTCAAATATTAGCTCATTAGACATGGCCTTAATAGTGCATTTCCTTATTCGGCTTAAACAACAAGGTAAACTTGTTTTGTCATGCATGAAACCATTATAGATGGATAGATTGAATTTTTCTCATAATTTTTCATATATCAATTATTTCATTTGGAGTTACAGATTAATTTCTATGATTTTTTGAAGTTTGAAACATTTTCTATTTTTTCCTGAATAAGATTAAATCCAGAAAATCAATTACGGCGTCAGCATTGCGTCATGCTGACCTCAGCAGGTCAACAGACCCGGTCCAGGTCAAACCTGACGCGTGGGTCCCGCGTGTCAGTGTGGTTTAGTTTAACTAAATTTGATTAGAACTAATCCTAACTAATTAACAAGCTGGGCCCCATCTGTCATTGACCCAGTTGTTAAACTGGGCCCACCCGCGGTCAAATGGGGTCAGCGGGGTCAACTCGCCGGCGTTAAGCCGCCGGCGACGACCAGACGCGGCGGGGCAGCGCGGGATTCGCGCTCCGGCGACCAAATCGACGGCCGAGGCCATCTACAGGAAGCTGGGACTCGTGTGCATCCAGCGCGGCATGCGGCGGCAGCGGGGACGGCCGGAGCTCGCCGGAAACGAGCTCGGGCGGCGCCGGAGTTCGGGCGGGGTCGGGTTTGATGCTACGGTGCACGGGAGGAGGAGCTGGTGGTGGCTACGGGTTCCTGGTGCTGCACTGAGCACAAAAGTGAGGTTGGCTTTGAGCCATTGTGGCTCTAGCCACGACGGCGCCATGGCCGGCGGCGAGGAGCTATCGGCTCCGGTGAAACTAGGGCTATGCGGCGCAAAAGAGGCGGGGAAGAGAGGGGTTCGGGGCGGAAGCTCACAGGGAGGTCGACGAGCAGCTCAGCGGGCTCGGGGGTGAACGGAGCGAGGCAAATCGACGAACAGCGGCCGGCGGGCACCGAGGTCGAAGACGAACTGATGGCGGCGATGCAGGGCCTCCGGCGAGGCGTGGCTCGGTGGGGAGGGCGAGGGCGTTACGGCGGAGCTCCCGGACAGGTCAGAGGGGCGAGGGGTGACGGAGGGCGTGGCTACGGCGGTGAGACGGCGACGGGTGCGTCGGCCATCGCGGGAGAGGGGGAGGGAGACGAGGGGGAGAGTGAGAGAGGACGAGAGGGGGACGTGGGGGTCACGTGGCAATCCCAGGACGTCTCCTGGCGTCGGCGGAAGCAGGAGGTGGCTGGCGTGTGGCCGCGGGCGCCGGCCATGCACTCCGCGTCCTTCTGGTGCGAGGAGGACGACGACTAGCATCGCCAGTAGGCTGGGCTGAGCTAGGTGGGCTGGCCAGCACAGGTAAGGCCCAGGTGGGCTTCTCCCTCTCTTTTGATTTGTTTCTGTTTTCTAATTAGTTGTAACTGTTGGGCTTTATTTAAAATACTAAAACATTTCCAAAAATCCTGAAAATAATTGTGGGCTCTGTTTGGATTATTTCCAACAGTAAACATTTATTTCCAGAATTATTTGAGCATTTAAATTATTTAATAGCATTTAAATGCCCAAATTCAAATACTTATGATTTAAAACAATGACCTTCTGTTGACCTAGAAAATTGTGCACCTATTTTGCCAGAGGTTCTAACCCAAGACAAAGAGGGTGAACATTGTAGAAGGGCATTTCAGGTTCATTGAAATTACTTTTAGTAAACCCTAGTTGATTTCAGAAGGGGTGCTGGGGGTTCTTCCTTCCCCATTTCAAGTTTCTGATGAAAAGTAAACATGATGCAACACTCTAATGCATGACTAGCTAGGGTGTGACAACTCACCCCCACTCGAAAGAATCTCGTCCCGAGATTTAGGATCCGTCGGAAAGAAGGTGGGGTACTCGAGTCGTAAACGATCCTCCCTTTCCCAAGTAGCTTCTTCCTCGAAATGGTGTCGCCATTGGACTTTGAGAAACTTGATATTCTGGCGTCGAGTGGTACGCTTGGCTTGATCAAGGATACGAACGGGATATTCTCGATATGTGAGGTTATCCTGGAGATCAAGCGTTTCGTGGTCCACTCCGCGGATAGGATCCGAGAAGCAACGCCTGAGTTGAGAAACGTGGAAGACATCATGAACTTTGGAGAGATGCGAAGGTAGTTCCAGTTGGTAGGAAACTTCCCCTCGTTTGGCAAGAATGCGAAAGGGTCCAATGTAACGAGGAGCCAATTTGCCTTTGATACCGAATCGATGGGTTCCCTTTAAGGGTGTAACCCGAAGGTAAGCCATCTCGCCAACTTCGTAAGCCATCGGCTTATGCTTGCGGTCATACTGACTCTTTTGTCGAGATTGGGCTGTTTTCAACTTCTCACTAATAATGCGAACCTTCTCTTCTGCTTCCTGGATCATATCCGGGCCAAAGAGTTGCCTCTCGCCGGTTTCTGACCAGTTAAGAGGCGTTCGACATCTTCGTCCATAGAGAACTTCGAAAGGAGCTTTGCCCAAGCTAGCTTGATAACTGTTGTTATAAGCGAACTCGGCGAATGGAAGGCACTTCTCCCAATTCATACCGAAAGAGATGACAGAAGCTTGGAGCATGTCCTCCAGAATTTGATTGACTCGTTCTACTTGACCACTTGATTGAGGATGGAAGGCGGTGCTAAAGGAGAGACGAGTTCCCATAGCATTTTGGAAACTTTCCCAAAATCGCGAGGTGAAAAGACTTCCACGGTCTGAATTAATTTCCAAAGGGACACCATGGAGGGACACTATTTGAGAGATGTACAAATCAGCTAGCTGGCTAGCGGTTATACTCTCACGAACAGGTAAGAAGTGGGCTACTTTGGAAAGACGATCGACAACAACGAGGATAGCATTATTCCCTCTTTTGGTTCTGGGAAACCCGGTAACGAAATCCATACCGATTTTATCCCATTTCCATTCAAGAATTTCCAATGGTTGAAGGCTGCCAGCAGGCCGTTGATGCTCTGCTTTAACACGACGATAGACGTCGCAATTAGCAATGTATTGAGCGATTTCTCTCTTCATCCTAGTCTACCAAAACCTCTGGCGTAGGTCTTGATACATTTTAGTACTACCTGGATGAATGGTGAGAGGGGATTCATGAGCTTCCTTAAGGATCAATCGCCTCAGGTTGCGTACTTTGGGAACCACTAGGCGCTCCCCAAAGAACACGACACCTTGATCATCAATGGAGAAACAATCTGCAACTCCCTTCTTGATGTTCCTCTTGATACGGGAGATTCCCGGATCCACCTTCCGTGCCTTGATGATCTGATCCATAAGGGTAGGTTTCGCCACCAGGGTGGAAAGGAATCCTCGAGGAACAATGTGAAGGTTAATCTTACGAAATTCCTCGTGGAGAAGTGGTTGACTTTGTTGTAACATCAGATTGTTACAATAAGACTTACGACTTAGCGCATCAGCCATGACATTGGCTTTGCCTGGGGTGTAAGTTATTCCTAAGTCGTAATCCGAGATCAACTCGACCCAATGTCTTTGCCTGAGATTCAAATCCGGTTGGGTGAAGATGTATTTCAAACTTTGGTGATCAGTGTAAATTTCGCAACGATTACCAAGAAGGTAACGTCGCCAGGTTTTGAGTGCATGGACTACCGCTGCAAGCTCTAGATCATGTGTGGGATAGTTATCCTCATGTGGACGCAACTGTCGAGAAGCGTAAGCAATCACATGACGATCTTGCATGAGTATGCAACCTAGTCCTTGTCACGAGGCGTCGCAATTGATAACAAAGTCCTTAGAAAAATCTGGTGGTACCAGTACGGGAGCAGATGTCAGGCGTCTTTTTAGTTCCTGAAAGCTGAACTCGCACTGCGGGGTCCACTCGAACTTTTTATCTTTCTTGAGGAGTTCAGTTAGAGGCTTAGCAACTTTGGAGAAATTCTCGACGAAGCGGTGGCAATAGCTCACTAAACCAAGAAAACTCCGAACTTGATTGACCGTTTCAGGTGGAGTCCAATCAAGGACGGCTTGAACTCGCTCGGGATTGACAGCAATGCCCTTACCAGAGATTACATGGCCCAGATAGGTCACTTCTGGCAACCAGAATTCACACTTGGAGAATTTGGCATAAAGGCGATGCTCTCGAAGTTTCATCAATACTAGCCTTAGATGTTCGGCATGTTCCTCCTCATTCTTGGAGTAGATGAGTATATCATCGAGGTAAACCACGAAGAATTTATCCAAATACTCCATGAAGATCGAGTTCATTAACCGAGAGAAGGTGGCTGGAGCATTGGTTAAACCGAAGGACATGGCGGTGTACTCGTATTGGCCATAACGAGTAACAAAAGCCGTTTTGGGAATGTCCCCGTTCTTGATTTTGATTTGATGGTAACCCAACCTCAAATCCATGTTGGAAAAGACTGAGGATCCAGCGAGCTGGTCATACAGGTCGTTGATCCTGGGGAGCGGATACTTGTTCTTGATAGTGACCAAATTGACAGGTCGGTAATCTACAACCATCCGATCCATTCCATCCTTCTTCTTGACGAAGAGGACGGGGCAAGCCCATGGAGAAGAACTAGGACGGATGAAACCCTTTTGCAAGGACTCATCGAGTTGTTTCTTGAGCTCGTCTAGTTCTAGGGGTGCCATCTTGTAAGGTATTCTAGAGATTGGGACGGTTCCTGGAACAAGGTCTATTACGAACTCGACATCCCTGTCAGGTGGAACACCTGGCAGTTCCTCTGGAAAGACATCCGGGAAGTCACGAACTACTGGAATATCTTCAAGGTCTGGAAGGGGGTTGGCATTTAGAGAGTAGAGTTGACGCTCCGACACTGGGGTCAAAACATGGACTGTCTTGCCCGATGGATGGGTGAGTTGAACGGTTCTAGTAGAGCAATCAATCTTAGCATAATGGGCTGACATCCAGTCCATACCCAAGATGATGTTTATGTCCGAGGACTTGAGAGCTATTAGTGACGCGAGGAAGACCAATCTGTCAACAAGAATTTCATTTCCATGGCTAATTCTAGAGGTTTGCCACTTAGAACCAGGGGTTTGAATTACCATGGAGGTGGGCATGTTACAAAATGTGGTGTTGTGCAAACGAGCATAGCTCTCAGAAATAAATGAATGAGATGCTCCAGTATCAAAGAGAACAGTTGCCGGATGGCAATTAACAAGGAGCGTACCGAGAACAACGTTGTGGTCCTCCTGAGTCTCCTCAGCTGAGACGTAGTTGACATGGCCACGAGCAGTGGTGGCCGGCTTGGCGACGAGCACTTTTGCTGTTGGCTTACCACGGCCAACAGACTTTCCGAACTGGTTGGGGTTGTTCTGGGGACACTCGCGGATGTAGTGGCCCGTCTCTCAACACTTGAAGCAGGTTATCATATTGGGGCGTGGAGCAGCATTAGCAGCGGGACCACCGTAAGTCTTGGGCGGTACATAATGCTGGTTGGGGCGAGGCGCCTCAAAGGATGGCCTCGGAGTGAACCTGCATGGCACAGCAGTGTTTGGGATCCAGACCCGGCGCTTCTGAGATCCAGAGCCGGATGAAGATCCAAAGTCACGGGAGTGTTTGCGTGAAGCTTCAAAGTCATTTTGCCCTGTCCCGGCATTGATGGCCTTGTTGACTAGCTTCGGAAAAGAGGTGCATTCGTGCAGACGAAGATCATGGCGAATCTTGGGGCTAAGTCCCTTGCGGAACCTTGCCTGCTTCTTGGCGTCGGTAGATACCTCTTCGGGAGCATAACGTGCTAACTTTCCAAACTCGTGACTGTATGCATCCACATTCAGCCTACCCTGGGAGAAGTTACAGAACTCCTCCCTATTGCGATCCATGAGGCCTTCCGGAATGTGATGCTCACGGAAAGCAGCACTGAATTCAGCCCAAGTAGTGATTTGGCCGACCGGGCGCATAGCCTCATAATTTTCCCACCAAAGGCTAGCACGTCCTTCGAGGTGATAAGCAGCAAAGGTAACTTTATCATCTTCGGCTACGTTGGCAGAACGTAGCTTGTGAGCGATGCTGCGAAGCCAGTCATCCGCATTGAGAGGTTCGATGGAATGGTTAAACTTTGGTGGATACAGCTTGACAAAGTCATTGATTGACACTGGAATGTTTCTCTGCTGGCGTGCAGTATTCTGCTCAATCCGCTCCAGCAAGCGGTTAGTCTCACGCTTGTTTCGTTCTGCCTCCAGCATCACTTCAGCCAGGGATGGTGGTTGAGGCAGATTTTCATCCCTAGCTGCGCTAGCTTCACCCTGCTCCGGAGCAGCAGGGTTGCTGCGGGTATTGACCATCCTAGGAAAAACAAAACAACGATTTAGACCAGGATGGCAAAAGGAATCTGGACAAGGAAGTGCGGAATGTAATGGATAACAAGGAATGCAGAGATGTTCATCCGTATGACAGGGTAGTTTAGAAACTGCCATATATTAACCAACAGTCATACACACCATACATAGTTTAGTACAAGCCCAAGCTAAGGTACAACTATGATGAAAGACGTTACATCTCATCGGAGGCATTCCAAGCTCCTATACATTATTTTCTACACCTCCGGAATGGATACACACTAAGTCATATTCCACAAGTCACGCAGGACGGTGGACATACAACTGTTACAATACTAGCGAAAACTACTACTAGCTCAGACAGCTCCGTAGTAATCCACATAGAAGTCACCACCCAAGCCTGGAAGCGTAACATGATCATCTGGGAACAGACGGTCCTGAGGAGCTTGCGGACCATAGGGACTTGGGTGTGGCCTTGGTCCAACAAACGGCGGCAGACGAGGTCCACGAGGTGGAGTGATGCCTCCCACCTCACGCCACTCCATGAAATCTGGCAGACTGGCACGCATAGGATACAAGTCCCTCATGTCCATGTATCCGGCTTGCACCGCAGGGGCAAACCGAGTCAAAGTGGCCCAGTGATCAGAACGAGCATTAAAGAGTTCCATACGCAAGGCCCGATTTTCACGGTCCTTATCTTCCAGCATCTCAGTAGTGGTGCGGAGGAGTGAGTTCTCATGGGATGCATCGCTATACATACCCTGAAGGTAGCCATGCGCCCCAGGGAGGGATGCTGGCATGTAGCGGAAATCAGTGTTGCTCAGCAAGGCAGTTCTGGCTCGAATAATAGTCATCATCGAGTAGGCTGCATCCTGCACGGACATCCCAATGGTGATCCCAAGTCCATAAGAACAGTGGAGCGGTTCAGTAGCTCCGGGATAAGATGGATATATCCTGACCGTGCACAGATACTGGCTTTGATTAAAGTCTCTAAACTGCTCCTCGACGGTATATTCAGGATACCATCGGTAACCTGTCTCGACCATCACTCGAACCAACATGGCTGTGTGTCCACATATATCAATGCAACGGGTCAGACGAACCACTTGGTTCTGGGAACGGGTGGCCATCTGAAAGCACAAAATAATGCAAAGGCATTAGAATTTTCTAGGAGAATTTGGATAGTATAACGGCTGTAATTGCTCAGAAAAAGAGATGAGACATCCACAACAGTTTGCAAAACCACTCAACAACATCATATCAAGGTTCTGGTTCAACTGGCAACATACTCAAATTTAGCAGGAGCTGAACTAGGTTGTAACCAACAATCCTATAAGTTACACAGGAACGAAGTGAAACACATGCCGGCCAGTCATGTGTTCCGAGCAGTAGTGCTGGGCTAGCAGGACTCTGGTGAACCGGGCTGTAGCGGACTACTATCGCTCAGAAACACTAGACTACATTTCCTCATATGATAGGCTGCCAAGGATAAACAACTAGATAGTCGGATCCCACTCATACCAAGCATTTCAATCATACACACAATATGCCCGATATGAGTAAATACAACATTGCATCACAACAAAACTCTATAACTCAAGTACTTTATTTAAAAGGCTCCGAAGAGCCATACATATCATCCATACAGGTAGGGGTCACATGACCCGACACTCAAGTCATACAAACATACAAGCACATGCAGAAGCAAAGTAGTCTGAGTACAGACGCTAGAAAGAAAGAAGGCTTGACAATGCCTGTCTATCTACATCGACCCTTCACAAGTCTTGGATCACCATCTGGGTGATAAGTCACTCGTCAACGTCGAGGTCTACGTAGAACCCATCAGAGGGGTTGGCGTAGTCGTTTGAAAACATTAATTAAAGCAACATGAGTACGAAGGTACTCAGCAAGTCTTACAACAGAATCCTACTATACATGCACATTCTCAAGAAGGTAGTGGAGTTATTGCAGCAAGCCAGCTTTGATTCTTGGCTAAGCTATCCTAAGATAGACACAACTTTTAAAGCATTTGTCGCACACGAGTCCACTATCACCAACACAATACTCCACCGTGGATCCTCTCTCGCCAACCTACGAGAGGGCCATCCGCGGTACTCACACTTATCTTGAGATTTTTAGTAGAATCCATTTACTTGTCTATGAACTGCATAGGTGACCAAGTAGTCCTTTACCGCGGACGCGGCTATTCGAATAGTTTAATACCCTGCAGGGGTGTACTTCCTCACACACGCTCTCACCACTTATCGCCGTTTACACGACATGTACTCGGCAACCTTCAAGCGGAAGCCCAGCGAGGGTGTCGGCCACGACCTGACTAAACACACAAGTCCCTAGTCTAGGTTTATCGCCTATTCGGGTTCCATCCGCAGGGAGTCCGGCCGAGGTTTCCACTAACGGCCCCGATCAATGTGAACAGGGTTCCCGAGACACCAAACGGGCGAATCGGTACACCGTGCCACGTGCCTACCGCAACACAGCCCACCCCTATGGTCAGCGCTGCGTGCGGCCCCCAGCATACTACAAACACCAGAAACTACTTTGCAACTCCCGGATAGAGGACAAGTATGGTTAGTAAGCCGAGAGGGTCCATTGGTTTCGGGCCCAATGCGTGGTAGTAGCTGAGTCTTAAATCACACACAAAGATCTTAGTTCTTAAGGTCGGCCTCAATGAAACAACCCACCATGTACTCCTACATGGCCTTCCATCGATTCCTTTACCAGATCGTGTTCAACACTTTCACACTCTCGACAACGTCACAACCTTTCACTCTAGTTCATCATCCCGATGAGCCAGACCTGACACAACTCTAAGCATAGCAAGCATAGCATGGTAGGAACACACACACATATGGCTCAATCAACTCCTACACATGCTAGTGGGTTTCATCTAGTTACTGTGGCAATGACAGGTCATGTAAAGGAAGTGGGTTCAACTACCGAGACACATAGCAGTTTGAATCGCGTTGTCTTAATGCAGTAAATGAGAGCAGAAGTGAGAACATGGGTTTGTATTGGAATGATCAATGGGTTGCTTGCCTGATGGAGTGGTAGTGGGATACTGCCCTTCAGTTGGATACTCTTGAATATCCTCGGAGGCAGGACCTACCACGAAGAACACATCGAAACACAATCAACACATGACGATATGCAACATTATGATGCATGCTATGCCATGGCAATATTAATGTGTCCTGGCCTAATGCAAGCTAAAATAGAAAGGGATGAACTCATTTGAATCAAACATTCAAATATTAGCTCATTAGACATGGCCTTAATAGTGCATTTCCTTATTCTGCTTAAACAGCAAGGTAAACTTGTTTTGTCATGCATGAAACCATTACAGATGGATAGATTGAATTGTTCTGATAATTTTTCATATATAAATTATTTCATTTGGAGTTACAAATTAATTTCTATGATTTTTTGAAGTTTGAAACATTTTCTGGATTTTCCTGAATAAGATTAAATCCAGAAAATCAATTACGGCGTCAGCATTGCGTCATGCTGACCTCAGCAGGTCAACAGACCCGGTCCAGGTCAAACCTGACGCGTGGGTCCCACGTGTCAGTGTGGTTTAGTTTAACTAAATTTGATTAGAACTAATCCTAACTAATTAACAGGATGGGCCCCATCTGTCATTGACCCAGGGGGTCAAACTGGGCCCAACTATGGTCAAACGGGGTCAGTGGGGTCAACTCGCCAGCGTTAAGCCGCCGACGACGACCAGACTCGGCGGGGCAGCGCGGGATTCACGCTCCGGCGACCAAATCGACGGCCGAGGCCATCTACGGGAAGCTGGGACTCGTGCGCATCCAGCGCGGCATGCGGCGGCAGCGGGGACGGCCGGAGCTCGCCGGAAACGAGCTCGGGGCGGCGCCGGAGTTCGGGCGGGGTCGGGTTTGACGCTACGGTGCACGGGAGGAGGAGCTGGTGGTGGCTACGGGTTCCTGGTGCTGCACTGAGCACAAAAGTGAGGTTGGCTTTGAGCCATTGTGGCTCTAGCCACGACGGCGCCATGGCCGATGGCGAGGAGCTATCGGCTCCGGTGAAACTAGGGCTACGCAGCGCAAAAGAGGCGGGAAAGAGAGGGGTTCGGGGGGGAAGCTCACAGGGAGGTCGACGAGCAGCTCAGCGGGCTCGGGGGCGAACGGAGCGAGGCAAATCGACGAACGGCGGTCGGCAGGCACCGAGGTCGAAGACGAACTAATGGCGGCGATGCAGGGCCTCCGGCGAGGCGTGGCTCGGTGGGGAGGGCGAGGGCGTCATGGCGGAGCTCCCAGACAAGTCAGAGGGGCGAGGGGGTGACGGAGGGCGCGGCTACGGCGGTGAGACGGTGACGGGTGCGTCGACCATCGCGGGAGATGGGGAGGGAGACGAGGGGGAGAGTGAGAGAGGACGAGAGGGGGACGTGGGGGTCACGTGGCAATCCCAGGACGTCTCCTGGCGTCGGCGGAAGCAGGAGGTGGCCTGCGGGTGGCCGCGGGCGCCGGCCACGCACTCCGCATCCTTCTGGCATGAGGAGGACGACGACTGGCATCGCCAGTAGGCTGGGCCGAGCCAGGTGGGCTAGCCAGCACAGGTAAGGCCCAGGTGGGCTTCTCCCTCTCTTTTGATTTTTTTCTATTTTCTAATTAGTTGTAACTGTTGGGCTTTATTTAAAATACTAAAACATTTCCAAAAATCCTGAAAATAATTGTGGGCTTTGTTTGGATTATTTCCAACAGCAAACATTTATTTCCAGAATTATTTGAGCATTTAAATTATTTAGTAGCATTTAAATGCCCAAATTCAAATACTTATGATTTGAAACAATGACCTTCTGTTGACCTAGAAAATTGTGCACCTATTTTGCCAGAGGTTCTAACCCAAGACAAAGAGGGTGAACATTTTAGAAGGGCATTTCAGGTTCATTGAAATTATTTTTAGTAAACCCTAGTTGATTTCAGAAGGGGTGTTGGGGGTTCTGCCTTCCCCATTTCAAGTTTCTGATGAAAAGTAAACATGATGCAACACTCTAATTCATGACTAGCTAGGGTGTGACACCTGCCCATCGTCTCCTTCCTCCCTCCGCTTGTTCTCCTCTCCCTCACCTTCCTCTTTCTCTCCAGCTCCTGCCATGGCCGACTTGCCATCACCGCGACCTGATCCCGTCTCCACGAGCACCGTCGTCGACCACCGCGGCCGGATGCGGAGTCCCCATGCCCGGATCCACCCATTTCCGGCCTCCCTGACGCCTACCGGAGCCCCACGCCGCCCCACCGTCGCCGTTAACTTCCACCGGAGTCGTCCTGTACAAGGAATGGAGCTCCCCCGATCTGGATCCCGTTTTCGGGCTGGTAGTTTTTCAGTCCCCAGGATTTCTGCTTCATGTGTGTATCTTTGTCATGCCATAACGTCATGCATATAGCTCCATTCTGCATGTGTAATATATCAAAATGTTCATCAGAGTGTGCTCTTCATTATGTTCCATTGCAACATGTTTATTTGAGGTGATCTTGATGCCCTAATCATTGTTGCAAGATTGCTATATAATGTTGTCTGCTGTCTGTTAACAGAACATGCTCATTTGTCATTTTTTTATCTTTTTGTGTGCTTTTCTTTTGAGCATGAAGTATACATTTGTTATGCCATGTGTTGTTTGTTACAAGCTTGCAAAGTAGCCTCCGTGATGTTGCTGATTTCAGAGACTTAGAATTTCACCAAGTCTTTGTTCTGCTTTTATTTTCATGCCATGTATTCATGTTACTACAGTGAGATCCATGCCTCTTTTGAGTATGTTCAGTAAGGATGTTTTGGACATATGGATGTTCTCTATCCATCCATACCTCTATTTGCATTTATAGACTGCTCTAGCATGCCTCAAACTTGCTCTACTTTTGCTATAAAATGTTCCTGGCAGATTGTTTACATGTTAATCAATTTTGCCATGGTTGTTGTTAGTGATCCATGCATGCTATGAACTTGCTCTTGCCATGGTTAGCTTCATGAACATGTATTATTGCTATTTGTATGCTTGTATTGTCATGCAATGCTTTCTGATGTGTGATTCGAGCTCACAAAGATGCCTTCATAATTCTGTTTATGACTTGCTCTGTTTTTCTGCCAAGTCTGAACATGGTAACAAAACTTGCTATGTTTACATGGGTGCCATCGTATCTTCTGATCCTTTTTGGCTCATGTCAAGTAAGGGAATTTTGTGCTGTAGCATGTTGTTTCATAGCTCTAAACATTGTAACCTGATGTTATTTCTACCATGTCCTGTGAATTCTGCTAAGTCTGCGAATCTGTTATTATTTGCAATCTTTCCATGTCCTTTTGAGCATGTTTTATTAGTTTCTGGAGATAGCTCAGTGTCCATGTTTTGTTATGCTTTACCTTTACATCATGTCCATGCCTTTTGTTTTCATGTTGTGATGCTGTAGCATGTTGTTTTGGTGCTCGCAATATGCCTAGTTGCTGTTTTGGACAACTTGTCCTTTAACCTTGTATAGTGTGTATGTGTTGAACCGTTGCTCCGATTTGAGTGTCCTCTACATGAAACTTGCTTAGATTTGCATGTAGTTTCTTGTTACCTTGTTGCATCCATGCTTTGAGGTGTGTGCTTGATATTTGAATGCATTTTGCATCAATGCCATATTTAATTTGTTTTGCTCATATCTTCTAGGTCGTAGCTCCGAATGTAATGAACTTCATATGTAACTTGACTAGAATTTCATGTAGATCTTCGTGGTGCATCTTAACTTGCTGTTTAACAATTTGAACATAAGGTTTATTCAGATCTGGACCAAATTCAAAATTTCCATATCAGGACTTACTGGAATTGTTATATGTTTTTCCCGGCCTCATTTAAACTTGCTTTGATGTCTTGCTCTTGTATGCATCATCTCTTGCCATGCGTAGCTTCATGTAGCCTTGTCATGCATCATACTTGGTTGAGCATCATGCCGTGTTCATGTGTGGTGTGTTTACCATGTTGTGTGCTTCTTCCCGATAGTTCTCGTTTCGTTGCGATCGTGAGGATGCGTTCGTCTACGTGTGGTTTGTCTTCGTGGCTTCATCTTCTTCATGGACTCATTCTTCTTCCTAGTGGGATTTCAGGCAAGATGACCGTCACCTTGGATCTCACTACTATTATTGCTATGCTAGTTTCTTCGTTCTTTCGCTATGCCGCGATACCTACCACTAGCTTATCAAGCCTCCCATATTGCCATGAACCTCTAACCTTTGTCACCCTTCCTAGCAAACCGTTGTTCGGCTATGTTACCGCTTTTGCTCAGCCCCTCTTATAGCGTTGCTAGTAGCAGGTGAAGATGAAGATTGCTCCATGTTGGATTATGTTTATGTTGGGATATCACAATATCTCTTATATTATTAATGCATCTATATACTTGGTAAAGGGTTGAAGGCTCGGCCTTATGCCTGGTGTTTTTTCCACTCCTGCCACCCTAGTTTCCGTCATATCGGTATTATGTTCCCGGATTTTGCGTCCCTAACACGGTTGCGTGATTTATGGGACCCCCTTGACAGTTCGCTTTGAATAAAACTCTTCCAACAAGGCCAAACATTGGTTTTACCATTTGCCTCACATATGCCCTTTTTTCCCTTGGGTTTCCGGAGCCCAAGGGTCATCTTTATTTTAGCCCCCCCGGGCCAGTGCTCCTTCGAGTGTTGGTCCGAACCAAGGAACCTGCAGGGCCACCACGGGGAAACTCGAGGCCTGGTTTTACTCATAGCTTGACTTATCCGGTGTGCCCTGAGAACGAGGTACGTGCGACTCCTATCGGGATTTGTTGGCACATCAGGCGGCTTTGCTGGTCTTCTTTTACCATTGTTGAAATGTCTTGTAACCGGGATTCCGAGACTAATCGGGTCTTCCCGTGAGAAGGAATATCCTTCGTTGATCATGAGAGCTTATAATGGGCTAAGTTCGGACACCCCTGCAGGGTTTGAACTTTCAAAAAGCCGTACCCGCGGTTATGTGGCAGATGGGAATTTGTTGATATCCGATTGTAGTAAACTTGAAGTAAACTCTTCTAAAATACACCAACCGTGTGCGTAATCTTGATGGTCTCTTTTTTAGGGTTGTTCGAGAGGAGAACACTGTTTTTGGGTTATGTTTGACGTAAGTAGGAGTTCAGGATCACTTCTTGATCATTACTAGCTGACGTCCGCTTGTTCAGCTCCTCTTCTCGCTCTTATTTGCGTAAGTTAGCCACCATATTTGCTTAGTCGCTGCCGCAACCTCACAACTTCACCCCTTCCTTACCCTTTAAGCTTTGCTAGTCTTGATACCCATGGTATTGGGATTGCTAAGTCCTCGTGGCTCACAGATTACTACAACAACAGTTGCAGGTACATGTTATGCGATGATCGTGACGTGAGAGCGATGCTCGATTGCCTGTGTTGGAGTTCTTATTCTTCTTCGTCGATCTTGGGTTAGGTTCCTGGTCGGCAGCCTGGGCTAGCAGGGTGGATATTGTTTGAGTTTCTGTTTCTGTTTCCTCGTAGTCGGATGTTGATCTTGTATATGATGTATTGATGTATTCTTGCGGCATTTACATGCCTTGTATGTATCCCCATCTATTATGTAATGTTGATGCAATGATATCCACCTTGCAAAAGCGTCTTCAAGATGCGTTTCTATCCTTGGTGGGACCTTCGAGTTCCTTTAGGATAGGGCCGCATCTTGGGCATGACAAGTTGGCATCAGAGCCTCGACCTACCCTAGGAGCCCCCTTGATTGGTCGTGTAGTTTGGCCGATGTCGAGTCTAGAAGAAAACTTTTTCGGAGTCTAGTTATACCGGAGAGTAGGAATTCTTTTCACTCCTCAGCCCCCTTCGTCGCTCTGGTGAGAAATCTTGATGTAGGTGTTTTGAACTACTCCTCTTCCCCTTCAAGTTTTTCTTTAGGATCGCGCAGGTGTTCCTTGTTCGTTGTCCATCCTCTTTTATCCGGCGCATTCCTCGTCAAGTTGATTCGACCCTCTTTGTCTTTTGGGAGATCAATCCTCAGCTCTTTTAATCGACGTTGTTTTCCCCATCCAAAGTTGTCTTTCTTTTCCCACCCGCCCACCCCTTCTTCTTGGAACCGGAGTCCGGAATCGAGTATCCATCCTACTCGTGCGAAGCCTTTGCATTCTCTCCTCAATCATTTCAACCGGTGCTTTTCTCCTCAAGATATTCGTCGGTTCCCCGTTTCAAGTTGTCTGTGTTTTCCCGCCCTCCCACTCCTTTTTTTTCCGGAGTCTGTGCCTTTATTCGAGCAATCAATTTCATTCACGCGGAGCCTCTTCAGTCTTTCCTCAATTGTCTCAACCGGTGAAGTCTCGTCTAGTTGATCATTGTTCGCCACATTTTCTTTCCGGTGGATCCAAATTGAAGTTTTTCGTTGTCGATCGTATTCTTTCCCACAGCTCAAATATTTCCCTTTGCACGTTCGCCTCTCGCTACGCTTTTATCCCGGAGTGTGGAAGACATCTTAGAAGATTCGTGTTTGCATTCAATTATTTCGAGGTTGTCACCTCATTGGAGTCCTAATCGTTTTGGTGCACCATTTCTCATTCGACAATCCTTTCCAACGGTGTTTCTTCTCAGTGGGCCCTAACCCACAGGTCTTTTCCCAGGATCTTACCTGACTCTTCTAATTTTCAGAGTATTCTCAAATTCTTTTTGAAGTTTGACGTAAGTATGAATTTCATCAATCAGATGCCTTCTCCAAGGTCGCTTTCAAATTCCCGTATGTTCGGCTCAACCTCTTCGCTTTTCATTCTCCCGGAGTATCTCAACAATTTTGTTGGTGTTTCTCATCATCATTCTCATCATTTGAAGACCGAAGAAGAATTTCTCTTAAATCTTGTCTGTTCCCCTGGAGATTCGCGGTGCTAGCTCGATATTATCCTATCTAATTGTTTCGAGTCGTGCAATTCTTTTCATCCATCCGGAGTATTTCAAGAGTTGTTTTTCTGTCTCGATCATCCGGAGGCCATCTTTTCAGAATATTTCTTTGTTCCAAGTTTTCAATTTCGTTCTCCAACTATTCTATATCCGTGCCCCTTCGTTTGTCTCTATATTCTTCCGGTGGTTCGTTCTAGTATTCTTCAATTGGTTCGCGATCTCTTCATTCTTTTGCCTCTAATTCTCTCATGTGTCTTTGTGCTTTTGTAATTCTTCATGGCGATTCATTCTTTTTTCTTCGTTCATTTTCATTTATAACAGTGGTTTGCTCAAGATTTCTTTTCTGTTGTTATCATATCATTTCATTCGTTCTTTTCAATCCTACCGGTGGCTCATGAAGACCTTCCCAAATTTGGCGCTATATTTCCCCTTAATCTTTGCCAAATGTGAATAAGTGGTATGCAATCCATTGCTTCACATAGATTTAAATTGATGAAGGGTAAGCATAACATAATTCTTATTCTCATTTCATCGTGGTCAAGTTGATTAATTCTTTTCTTCGGAGATTGTTCATGTGGAATAATTTCTCGGTTCTAAGTTGTTAGTCTTTTATTTTTACGGAGTTCCAAGCTTCTCACTTGTTCCGTCGTGAAGCCCCATCTAAATCATCGCAAGACTTGTATCTTATTCTTTCCATCCCTCAATTCTATCTCCTCATTCTTTTGTTACCGGAGTTCTTACGATGGTTCGTCATGATTTAATTCATTTTTCAAGTGTTCATCAAGATTCTTGTAGGTGAAGCTCAAGTATCTTTTTTTCTTGCATCTCGAAGTGCAATTAATTCTCCGTATTCTTTTGAAGTGGAGTTTTGCATTTCTTCGTTCTCCTCAGCTATTCAATCTTTTTCGATTGTGGTCGGAGATCACCTCATAATTTTGAGATGTTATCCATAAGTCCACAACAAGCAATTCTTTTGTTGATTGAATTTCCAACAACTCCATTCAATGCTTCCTTGTAAGGATGCTTTCTATTTCATTCGTGGTAGAAGTTGTAATCTTCTTCCCCGTTCTTCTCATTCCAATCTTTCAAGTATTCCGGAGGCATTGTGTTTTTCCTCTCGTCAAGTATCATTCCATCTTCTCAAGTTCATGTGCTATTCTTTCCATGTTCAACCGGAGTGCTGCCTAAATTCTTCCAATTTTATTCCTTTTCTATCTTGCTCTAACCGGAGTGGTTTCGAATTCATTTTTGTTTCGGAGCTTTGATTCTCGTCATATTCGTCGTTTCCTCTTTCCTACTCGAGTGTTCTTGAATTTGGTCATCCTATCTCTTTTGTTCTTATTTCACCTCATCCACTTTCCCCCGGTCTCGTTCCTAAGATCCTGGGACGAGATCTCTTGTTAGTGGAGGAGAGTTGTAACGTCCCAGATCCGATGCACCAGGTGTCTGCTAGTTATTCGCCGTCATTGCCATGTCACCTGCTTGCGTGTTGCACTTTTCCATGTCATCATGTGCATCTCATTTTGCATACATGTTCGTTTCATGCATCCGAACATTTTCCCCGTTGTCCGTTTTGCAATCCGACACTCCTGTGTCCTCCGGTGCCCCCTTTTTACCTCTTTTCATGTGCGGGTGTTTAACTTTCTCGGAATGGACCGAGGTTTGCCAAGCGGCCTTGGTATACCACCGGTAGACCACCTGTCAAGTTTCATGCCATTTGGAGTCTGTTTGATACTCCAACGGTTAACCGGGTAGCCGCAAAGGCATCTTTTGTGTGCAGCCCAACACCCCTCTAAATTGGCCCAATAACCCATCCTAACCCCCTCCTTGCTCCCGGTCGTTCGATCACGATCGCGTGGCCGAAAACCGCACCTCATTTGGACTACCCTAGCTTCCTCTACCTATATAAACTCCCTCTCCCCCAAAATTTTGGGGCAAAACCACCCCTAACCGTAGCTTTCTTCCTCCTCCCCGCGCCGGACATGTCCGTGCCGCCACTGGACATGTCCAACCACCGCCCCCTCGCCCAATCGTTGTCCGCCACATCACCCCACCGGCTCTCTCTCTCCTCCGCGCCGCCGGGCCCACGGGGCCCATCGCCGCCCCCCCGGGCCAAACCGGGCTGCACCCCGCGCCGGCGCCGAACCGCCCGAGCCTCCCTGGCGCCCGAGCGCTCGGCTCCTCGCACATCCCGCATGAGCTCGCTCCCGAGCGCCCGACCCCGCCACCTCGTCGCCGCCCGCCTCCGGCAACCGGACCTCGCGCGGAGATGAGTGCTCTGATGCCCTGCCCGCTGTTGTCGGCGTTCTGGGAACGGGGGTCCCCAGACTTGCCTGCCTGCGGCCTGTGGCGTGCCTCGAGTGGGGGCCCAGCGTGGCCTATCTTCATCAACACAAGGCCCAAGACCCTCGCGAGGGGCCAAGCCTCGCGAGGTGGACGACACGGCGCTCCCTCAAGCACGGCCTCCTTAGGCTGGCTTGCGAGGAGGCGGAGAGATCAAGGCAGGGTACCTCACGAGGCGCCCATGACGCAAGCCATGACGACCAAGGGTGCCAGGCGGGCGCCAGCCCGCGCAGCGTCTCCCTTTCCTCTTTGGTGAAAAGGGAGCAAGCGCAGGCGAGAGGATCAAGCAAAGGCACCCATTTCGGTGCAACGAGGCCAAAACCAGCTCCGCGACAAGGAGGAAGTCACTGTGGAGCCCAAGCCGGCGTCATCACCAGAGCCTTTGGCAGGCAAAGACCAACTTTAGTCAGGATAAGTGTACCAGATGTTCCCCTTCAAATTGGCCAATTGTTGGCGCCCTTCCCGCTCAATATTTGGGAAGAGGCCCAGGGCCTTTGCCTATAAATAGGGCCAGCCACCCCCAGGGTAGAGGCATCTAGAGGGAAATGAGCTAGAATCCAATCGAGAATCCAGCATCTAGAGAGAGAGAGAAGGGCGATCGAACTCCCCCTAGCAGTTCATCCCCTAGCCAAGAACAGGCCCTCGCGAGGCCGTTCACCTGTACTGTTCTTCCTCATCAGCCCAAGAGGCAATCCACCCACCACAATGGAGTAGGGTATTACACCATAATGGTGGCCCGAACCAGTATAAACCCTGTGTCTCATGTGTTGTTCTTGCAGTAGTTTAGATCCTTGTGAGACGGAGAGGTAGAGGGCTCGATCTCCGCGCGCACCCCAGAGTTCGAACCATAAGGGTCTGCCGGAACCCAGGGTCCGACATTTGGCGCGCCAGGTAGGGGTGCGCCGGAGTCCGTCTTCCACCGCTCCGCTCTCCTCCGACCGACGCATCCATGTCTGACGCTCGTCGGGCCCGCGCCGAGCGCAGAGCCGCCATCGCTTCCCGCGCCGTCCAGACGGCCCCTGTCGGTGGGCGTCCTCGTCGTTCCCCGTCGCCCGCCATCAACGCCGCCACCGGCCCGGCGCGGAACGAGCAGCAAGCATCCTCTCAGCACCCGTCCATGCGGCGGGATGGCCGCACCGCCACTCCGTCGCTCACCCCGGCCGGTTCTTCGTCGCACGCGCTTCGCGCGCCGTTGGAGGCTCGGGCTGCACTCCTCGCGGCGAAAGAGCTCCTGCGCTACCGCCCCGTCGACGACATCTACGAGGAGTGGCTCGACCGCGCCGCAGGGGGCTCTCCCGCGCCTTCCGCGCCACTGCGCCGCACTCCGCCCCGCGTGGGCAATGAAGCCCCGGGGGCGTTCCTGCCGCCACCTTTCCAAGAATATGCCATCGCCCCAAGGCGCGCAGCTCCTGGGCGGAACCCGCTCCGTCATGTGCCGGCCCAGCAGGAACGGACCTGCCAAGAAGTCCCGCGACCGCAAGAGGCCGCCCGGGCGCTCCCGGCCCCGGCTCGCCGAGACCCTGCTCCAGCTCCGGCACGTCAAGACCCCGCGCTGCTCCCAGCTGCAGCGCAAGGGGACCCACAAGGCCAAGCTCTCCCTCAACCAAAACCTCCCGCGGCCACCGCAGGCTGCCGCGCCTACACCCCCGAGCTGCGTAGCGTTGCGTGGCCCGGCAAGTTCAAGCCGGACTTGCCTCCTCGCTACGATGGCACAACTGATCCCACGGAGTTCCTCCAGCTCTACGAGCTGGGAATCGAAGCTGCCACCGGGGACGAGAAGGCAATGGCGAATTGGTTCCCCATGGCGCTGAAGGAAGGTGCTCGCACTTGCCTCCTGAACCTGGCCCCAGGCACGATCTCCTCCTGGGACCAGATGCGTACCCGCTTCATCGCCAACTTCCAAGTTACCCAGATGCGTACCCCGCCGTGAGCGACATGCGCCGCATCAAGAAGCAACCTGGGGAGACCCTGCAGAAGTACATTCAGCGCTTCAACAGTGCGCGCCTCAAGATCCCCAGGATGTCTGAAGAAGCCATCATTTCAGCCTTCTCCGATGGCGTGCGCGATGTCAAGATGAAGGAGGAGTTGGCGATGCACGAAGACCTTTGCACCTCCCTGGAGCTCTTCAACCTGGCGACCCAGTGCGCCAAAGTTGAGGAGGGACGCCTCTCCCTCCTCGAGCTGCCTGCCACAGACCCAGAAGAGAAGAAGCCCAAGGCCAAGGATGTGAAGCGCAAGGGGGTTGCCGTACTCGCGGCAGAGCCGGACACCAAGAGGGGCAAGGATCTGCCTGAATCCTCCAGGGACAGCCGGTACTGTGTGTACCACGACCTCCACACCCACAACACCAATGAATGCCAAGAACTCCGTGCCGTGCGGGAAGTTAGAGTCGGCCGACGCCCTGACCGAGCTGACCGGGGCTACGGCCGAGGAGGAGGAAGGAACCCGGGACGCTGGGAAGACCGTGGCCCACGTCCAGGCTTACGTGACCAACCTTGCGAGGGCCGCTGGCGTGACCAACCTCGCGAGGACCGCTGGCGTGACCCGCCTCGCGAGGGGGACTGGAGGGATCAGCCTCGTGAGGATCGCCCTCATGGCAACCCAGGCCTGCCGCCGTTGCCACCTCAGCCAAGAAGGAACGAAGACCGCCACCAAGACGAGGGGGCTGGGGGCTTCCAGGAGCCTCGCGCCATCGCCTATATCCTGGGCGGAGCTCAAGCCCCAGCCTCTCAACGTATCTTCAAGCAGTTTGCTCGCGAAGTGAATGCAGTTCTCCCCAAGCTCGAAGCAACGCGTCCCCTCAGGTGGTCGACCTGCACCATCACGTTCAGCTCAGCAGACTAGCTCAAGTGCGCGGCCACAGCCGGAGTCCTCCCAATGCTTTGTTCCCCAGTCATCAGCAACGTTCTGGTCACCAGGACCCTCATCGACGGAGGGGCAGGGCTCAATGTCTTTTCCGTGAAAACGTTCAACAGCCTCCAAGTGCCCTATGACCAGCTCCAGCCAACCAAGCCCTTCTCCGGAGTCACCGACGGTTCCACAGTCCCGATCGGGCAGGTCCGCCTCCCAGTCACCTTCGGCACCTATGACAACTACCGCACCGAGCTCATCGACTTTGACGTCGCCCACATCCGCCTGCCGTACAACGCCATCCTCGGGTACCGGCGCTGGCCAAGTTCATGGCCGTGACTCACCATGGCTACAATATCCTCAAGATGCCAGGAAGCGGCGGCGTCATCACGGTGCCATGCCAAGAGAAGGACGCAGTGTGTGCCCTGGAGCGAGCCTTTCAGGCCACGTCACTAGAAGACCCAGATCGCGGAAGCAGGAGGCTTCGTGAGACCACCCCCAAGAAGAAGAAGATAACGTCAGGCTCAGACCCTCAGCAGGCAGGCCCTTAAAGGCCCGCGTCTGCCCAGGGGGACCCTCCTTCAATCGCATAGGAAGGCGCGCCCGGCGCCGTCCCCAGGCAGGGCTCGGGGGCTCTCACCTGGAGGGCCACCGACCTCGCCAAGGTCACGAGGGAGGCGCTGGGGCACCATGTGGAGGCATGTTTCGAGGCACGGTTCCCTCGAAAGGAAGCCAGGGAAGGATGGACAGACCAGCAGGAGTTTGTTAGCAAGGCCATTCAAGAACTACAGGAGTCATGGATCATGAGAGGTTGCCGTCGCCCACCAGCTGTGGCTCCCCATCCAGGCGAGGATGGTGGGCTGCGTGTCTGTGTCAACGTACCAGGGCTTAATCAGATCGCCACAACGGAGCGCCTCTGGCCCTCGCAAGTGGGGCGCTGCGGAGGACCACCCCACAGCTATGATCGCATGCCTTATGGCCTGCCGAGCGTGGCTGCGGCGTACCAGCGCATCATGAGGAGCATCTTGGAGGCGCAAGAAGGCAGGCGTTCCGCAGCCCTAGCGGAGATGGAGGCTGCTCACGAGGAGCCACCAGTGCCTCCGGAGCCTCCCGAGGCCCCTGGGCCTGGGGGCTCGTGAGGATCGGCTTCCGCAGCCCACCGAGTCTGCTGCACCAACGCCACTGCCCCGACGACATCTTCAGGTGACATCTTTCAAGTTTCATTCCCAGCTGGGAGCGCCCTCCCAGGGTTGCGTCACTCCCAGGCCGCGTGGGTACGTCCCTGTGGCATGTATCCCTTTTATCTTCTCAGTCGCTAGCTTGCTTTGCTGGGGCGCCCCTCGGGCTGCATCATCCCCAGGCCACTCGGGCTAGGCCCAGCGGCATGTATCCCTTCCGCGTTTATTTCCAATTATGCATCATGCTTGATTACTCGATGCCGTCCGCGGCACCTCTTCTTCTTCATGTCGACCACTTGCACGTTAAAGTGGGGGTTCCTGAGCATCGCGACTCAGGGCTCTTACTGGCTCTCCAGCCCTCACCCTCTGGCCTTGTCCACGGCATCGCGACCTGGCATACCAGCGACGGCTGAGACAAGCTCGAGGGCCGGGACCCGAGGACGTAGAGTGCCGGCATCTAACCAGATTTTGCAGGAACACATCTCAAGATACGGCCCAGAGCCAGGCGCAACCCGCCTAGAGGTAGGGCCTCGTGAGTCCTGCGCTGGCTCACGGGTGCCCAGATACACCTCACCTAGCTCTACCGTGCCAGCCACGTGTCAGGGCGGGGCTGTACACGCCCCGGGGGCTCCTCCCGGAGGGGAGCCCCCTCCCACGTACTAGTGGAAGCACCATGCTCCGCGCTGGCTGACGACACTGCCGAAGAGCGGCTATGCCCGTACACATACGGAAGCGCTATGCTCCGCGCTGGTGATAAACAACTGAGGGTGGCCTCCAGGCCGCGTTAACCTCAGGGAGCCCCGAGCTCAGTGGCCGGCCTCATCGCACCGTCTCCCCCCGGGAGCGCCGCGCGAGGGGGCTGGGCACGGGGGCTACGACTGGGTCACGCCCAGCCGTACGCCCCAGCCAGGCCCCTCGGGCCTGGTTCGTCACACGTCTCTCCCCGAGCGGAGCCAAGGTATGAAGGCCGTTTGCGCGTCAAGGGAGACTCCTGAGCATCGCGACTCAGGAGCCTAACTGGCTCCATAGCCCCTCACTCCTTAGTTCCGAAAGGCTATGCTGGGTGAGGTACGTGCGGAGTCGGGCTCTGCAGACGTAGAACGGTAGCCCCTCCTGCATTTCATCTCGTCACCTACTGTTCGCGCGTCAAGGGGGACTCCTGAGCATCGCAACTTAGGAGCCTAACTGGCTCCGTAGCCCCTAACTCCATAGTTCCGAAATGCTATGTTGGGTGAGGTACGCGCGGGGTCGGGCTCTGCAGACGTAGAACAGAAACGCACCTACATCGCGCTTCCCTACTTGTTGCTCGTGCGCTAAGGGGGACTCCTGAGCATCGCGACTCAGGAGCCTAACTTGTCACATGGCCCCTCATTCCTTTGGTCCCGTCCTGGTTTCTGGTCGGGGCTGATGCTGGGTGAGGCATGCGCGTGGCCGGGCTCTGCCGGCGTAGAGCATAAGCAAGTAGGGAAGAGGAACATAAAATTCAAGGAACTTAAAAGCGAATATTACAACCCATAATGTCGCCTTGGTACCATACGCAAATTTAAATGCCTCCTCGAGGCGTCGTGCATGTGCAGGAATCAAAAGAAGAACAGGAATGATAGCGGAGTCACTTGTCGGCAGCGGAGTCGCGTGGAGTGGCTTCACCTTGTGGGGTAGTAGAGCCGGCAGCGCCTCGCTTCGGCTTGGTGCTGAAGGCCCGGAACTTCGCCAGCAGCGCCTCTGCGCGCCCCTTCACGGCCTCAACAGCAGTAGCGGTGCCCTCGCCCCTCACCGGCTCCAGCAGGCTGTCAAGGTCGGCGCTGGGGTCGCGGAGGTAGACATGGGCGAAGACCCACGTCAGCGCGGCGGAAGACAGGACACGCGCCTCGGCTTCGACCGTGGGGACGAGTCCGAGGGCGACATCTCCAACAGCCTTCACCAAGAAGGGAAGCAGTTTGGCGGGGCCGTCCCCGTCGCCAGCCAGCGGGCAATCCAGGCCACTCTCGTAAAGCGTCTTCAGTGAAGCACGGGCATCCTTCTCCATGTCCGCGAAGGCCACGCGATCCTCGGCAAGGACCCGGGCCTTGGCGTCCAGCTCGGCCTTCGTCATCTCCAGCTCCTTCTTCAACGCACCTAGGTGGCTGCGGTGCTTCTTGAGCTTCGCCTCCCGGTCCTCGAGCGCCGCCTGGCGAGCCTTCACCCCCTTCTCCTGCTCTTGGCGAAGGCGGGTCTCCTCTGCAAGCTGACCACGCAGGCCTTGCAACTCGTCCTCCAGCTCCTTGCAGCGGTCACGAATGCCAACCGCCTCTCCCAGGGCCGCGTCACAGGCAGCCTTCGTCTCGAGGGTAGCCTCCCTCTCCTCGTCACAGGCCGTCGAGGCCTGAACCAGCGCTGCCGGATCGAGGCGTCAGAGCGAATCCACCCCGAGGCCAGCTCCAGGCGCCCGGCCACCAGGCGAGGGTCGGCGCCTAGAAGATCCTGCCGCAGCCGGTCCAGTCCAGCAATAGCTCGCTCCAGGATCGAAGAAGAAGGCGGAGAAGCATCAGCGCGCTTCAAGGCAGCAGGAGGAGTCGCGGAACCAGCAGCCGGCGGAACGGGAGGAGAAGGTAGCGGCGGCAAGGCTGTAGTATCCCGAGGCGGAGTCTGTTGCGCCTCCCCAGCCGTAGCAGCAGCACCAGACAAGGGCACCTCTAGGGTCGACCGAGCCATGGGGGCTGCGGCCCCAGCCAGATCAGCCAAGCCCCGCAAGGACGAGTGGGCAGGAGAAGCCTGCGCGTCGCGGTCGCCCTCCCCTGCAGGTGGAGGTGTCGTCGCAGCTGGGGCCTCAGGAGCCCCCTTCAGCTTCTTCGCCGCGGGCGCCAGCCTGCTCAGGAGAAGTAATCGTCAAGCCTCATCAGCAGAACAAGAAACCATGAATCAAGGATCAAGCACTTACAGGTCGTCGGTAGAAAGCTCTAGCGGTCTTCTGCCAAACTTGAAGCCAGAGAGCCGGCTGGAGGGGTCGACCTCGGAAGCAGAAGGTGCGTCAGCGGTTCGCCCCGGAGTCAGGGCGGACCCGCGGGGAATCAACCCGGTCCTGCCCTTCTTCGGGACTGGGGGCGAGCTCCCGCTGCCCAACACGTCGTCGTCATCATCATCATCACTCAGCGAAAGGCGGAGAGCACGGGGCTTGCGCTGGAGCGAGGGAGGCCTGGACTCTCCCTCAGTCGCCTCGGAGTCGGGGCCTGCCTCCTGCTCCTCCTCGCCCCCGTCTCCGCTGGAGTTGCTGGAAGACACATTCACCAGATCCTCGGGAGCCACCACGGGCACAAGCCCGTCCCCGTTGAAGACGGGCATGGACTCCACCACTTGCTCCCAATCATCACGGAGGAACAGGGGCGAAGGCGCGCCCTCCGACGTTGCTGCCTCGCCCCCGACCAGGGACTGGAGAACCGCAGTCACGTCCCCTTCGTCCACGGCTGCGGGGCTCGGGTGAGGCCTCCACATATGGGGAGAGTATTGCCGAAGCGGAGCCAGCTGGTGCTCCAGGAACTCCCTCAGCAACGACGCGCCGGTCAGCTTCGCCGTCGCCAAGTTGGTCGGCTTCAGATCGGCGTCCGTCTTCGCCAGCATCGAATTCGCGCGGGGATCCGTGAGCTCCGCCCGGCACCAGTCTTCCGAGCTCACGGCCGGCTCCGTGGGAAGGGCCATCCGAGGGTCAATGCACCTGGCATCAACCAATACCCACTTGCTCCGGAAGCCCTCGATCCTCTTCCCTTGATTCGAGATGGCCATAGAGCTGCCGCACGCGACGAAGCCCGCGCACGCAGAAGTAGAACCTTTGGAGGTCCGGAGGTAGAAGTAGTGGAGCAGCAAGGCCACTGAAGGCTGCACCCCCACATGCGCCTCGCAGTAGTAGGCGAAGATCGCCAGGAGAAGGACGGAGTTTGGGTGGAGATGCAAAGCTTGCAAGTTGTAATGGCGGAGGACGGCGAGGAAGAACTCAGAAAAAGGAGGCACCAGGCCCGCGGTAATGGAGCTCACGAAGAAAGGATAGAAGGTGCTCCCTTGGCCTTCAGGGGCATCGGAGCCGACCTTGAACATTTGCGCCCCGTCAATGCCCTGCACCGCAGCCATCCGATGCAGTAGGGCGAGGCTCGCCTTCGACACGTTGGGCGAATCCAAGGCAGGCGAGAACCAAGCTTCGGCCGGGGTCCGGCGAGGCGCCATGGCTACCTGGGTCGAGCGGGTGTAGCAGATCTGGAAGCTTGGAGGAAGGGAGAAGAAGCGCAAGAAAGGGGATCTGAGCAGCGGATCAAGAAGAGAAGAACGATACCCGAGCAGATGCCACGCCTTTAGTATCCTGCGCAGTTGCAAAAGCACCCACGTCCAATCAACCACCACGCGGCGCCCGAGGCCGCAGGCTGTTAGGGCCCGCGGCCCTTCGCCCTTGCCCTTTCGCCTCTTGGCATGGCCAAGTCCGTGCGCACCTTGGGCCCGGGGGCTACTGTCGGCGTTCTAGGAACGGGGGTCCCCAGACTTGCCTGCCTGCGGCCTGCGGCGTGGCTCGAGTGGGGGCCCAGCGTGGCCCATCTTCATCAACACAAGGCCCAAGACCATCGCGAGGGGCCAAGCCTCGCGAGGCGGACGACACGGCGCTCCCTCAAGCACGGCCTCCTTAGGCTGGCTCGCGAGGAGGCGGAGAGATCAAGGCAGGGTAAGCCCATGACGCAAGCCATGACGACCAAGGGTGCCAGGTGGGCGCCAGCCCGCGCAGCGTCTCCCTTTCCTCTTTGGTGCAAAGGGAGCAAGCGCAGGCGAGAGGATCAAGCAAAGGCACCCATTTCGGTGCAACGAGACCAAGACCAGCTCCGCGACAAGGAGGAAGTCACTGTGGAGCCCAAGCCGGCGTCATCACCAGAGCCTTTGGCAGGCGAAGACCAACTTTAGTCAGGATAAGTGTACCAGATGTTCCCCTCCAAATTGGCCAATTGTTGGCGCCCTTCCCGCTCAATATTTGGGAAGAGGCCCAGGGCCTTTGCCTATAGATAGGGCCAGCCACCCCCAGGGTAGAGGCATCTAGATGGGAATGAGCTAGAATCCAATCGAGAATCCAGCATCTAGAGAGAGAGAAGGGCGATCGAACTCCCCCTAGCAGTTCATCCCCTAGCCAAGAACAGGCCCTCGCGAGGCCGTTCACCTGTACTGTTCTTCCTCATCAGCCCAAGAGGCAATACACCCACCACACTGGAGTAGGGTATTACACCACAATGGTGGCCCGAACCAGTATAAACCCTGTGTCTCATGTGTTGTTCTTGCAGTAGTTTAGATCCTTGTGAGACGGAGAGGTAGAGGGCTCGATCTCCGCGCGCACCCCAGAGTTTGAACCATAAGGGTCTGCCGGAACCCAGGATCCGACAGTTGTCTCCTTCCTCCCTCCGCTCATTCTCCTCTCCCTCACCTTCCTCTTTCTCTCCCACAGGAGCTCCTGCCATGGCCGACCTGCCATCACCGTGACCGCATCCCGCCTCCACGAGCACCGCCGTCGACCACCGCGGCCGGATGCGGAGTCCCTATGCTCGGATCCACCCATTCCCGGCCTTCCGACGCCTACCGGAGCCCCATGCCGCCCCACTGTCGCCGTTGACTTCCACCGGAGTCGTCCTGTACGAGGAATGGAGCTCCCCCGATGTGGATCCCGTTTTCGCGCTGGTAGTTTTTCACTAAGTCCCAAGGATTTCTGCTTCATGTGTGTATTTTTGTCATGCCATAACTTCATGCATATAGCTCCGTTTTGCATGTATGATGTATAAAAATGTTCAGCAGAGTGTGCTCATCATTATGTTCCATTGCGCCATGTTTATTTCAGGTGATCTTGATGCCCTAATCGTCGTTGCAAGAGTGCTATATAATGTTGTCTGTTGTCTGTTAACAGAACATGCTCATTTGTCATTTTTGTATCTTTTTGTGTGATTTTCTTTTGAGTATGAAGTCTACATTTGTTGTGAGCTACAGCATGCCATCCTTTCTGTGGCTCAATCCACTCTTCATTTTATGCCATGTGTTGATTCTTACAAGCTTGCAAAGTAGCCTCCGTGATGTTGCTGATTTCAAAGACTTAGAATTTCACCAAGTCTTTGTTTTGCTGTTATTTTCATGCCATGTATTCATGTTACTACAGTGAGATCCATGCCTCTTTTGAGTATGTTCAGTAAGAATGTTTTGGACATATGGATGTTCTCTATCCATCTATGCCTCTGTTTACATTTATAGAGTGCTCTAGGATGTCTTAAACTTGCTCTACTTTTGCTATTAAATGTTCCTGGCAGATTGTTTACATGTTAATCAATTTTTCCATGGTTGTTGTTAGTGATCCATGCATGCTATGAACTTGCTCTTGCTATTGTTAGCTTCATGAACATGTCTTTTGCTATATGTATGCTTGTATTGTCATGCAATTCTTTGTGATGTGTGATTCGAGCTCACAAAGATGCCTTCATAATTCTGTTTATGCCATGCTCTGTTTTTCTGCCAAGTCTGAACGTGGTAACAGAACTTGCTATGTTTACATGGGTGCCATCGTATCTTCTGATCCTTTTTGGCTCATGCCAAGTAAGGGAATTTTGTTCTGTAGCATGTTGTTTCATAGCTCTAAACATTGTAACCTGATGTTATTTCTGCCATGTCCTGTGAATTCTGCTAAGTCTGCGAATCTGTTATTATTTGCAATCTTTCCATGTCTTTTTGAGCATGTTTTATTAGTTTCTGGAGATATCTCAGTGTTCATGTTTTGTTATTCTTTACCTGTACATCATGTCCATGCCTTTTTTTTCATGTTGTGATGTTGTAGCATGTTGTTTTGGTGCTTGCAATATGCCTAGTTGCTGTTTTGGACAACTTGTCCTTTAACCTTATATAGTGTGTATGTGTTGAACCGTTGCTCCGATTTGAGTGTCCTCTACATGAAACTTGCTTGGATTTGCATGTAGTTTATTTTTACCTTGTTGCATCCATGTTTTGAGGTGTGTGCTTGATGTTTGAATGCATTTTGCATCAATGCCATATTTAATTTGTTTTGCTCATATCTTCTAGGCCGTAGCTCCGAATCTAATGAACTTTATATGTAACTTGACTAGAATTTCATGTAGATCATCGTGGTGCATCTTAACTTGCTGTTTAACAACTTGAACATAAGGTTTATTCAGATCTGGACCAAATTCAAAATTTCCATATGAAGACTTACTGGAATTGTTATATGTTGTTCACGGCCTCATTTAAACTTGCTTTGATGTCTTGCTCTTGTATGCATCATCTCTTACCATGCGTAGCTTCATGTAGCCTTGTCATGCATCATACTTGGTTGAGCATCATGTCATGTTCATGTGTGGTGTGTTTACCATGTTGTGTGCTTCTTCCCGATAGTTCTCATTTCGTTGCGATCGTGAGGATGCGTTCGTCTACGTGTGGTTCGTCTTCGTGGCTTAATCTTCTTCATGGACTCGTTCTTCTTCCTAGCAGGATTTCAGGCAAGATGACCGTCACCTTGGATCTCACTACCATTATTGTTATGCTAGTTGCTTCGTTCTTTCGCTATGCCGCGATACCTACCACTTGCTTATCAAGCCTCCCAAATTGCCATGAACCTCTAACCTTTGTCACCCTTCCTAGAAAACCGTTATTCGGCTATGTTACCGCTTTTGCTCAGCCCCTCTTATAGCGTTGCTAGTAGCAGGTGAAGATGAAAATTGCTCCATGTTGGATTATGTTTATGTTGGGATATCACAATATCTCTTATATTATTAATGCATCTATATACTTGGTAAAGGGTGGAAAGCTCGGCCTTGTGCCTGGTGTTTTGTTCCACTCTTGCCACCCTAGTTTCCGTCATATCGGTATTATATTCCCGGATTTTGCATCCCTAACACGGTTGGGTGATTTATGGGACCCCCTTGACAGTTCGCTTTGAATAAAACTCTTCCAACAAGGCCCAACATTGGTTTTACCATTTCCCTCACATATGCCCTTTTTTACCTTGTGTTTCCGGAGCCCAAGGGTCATCTTTATTTTAGCCCCCCCGGGCCAGTGCTCCTTCGAGTGTTGGTCCTAACCGAGGAACTTGCAGGGCCACCACGGGGAAACTCGAGGCCGGGTTTTACTCGTAGCTTGACTTATCCGGTGTGCCCTGAGAACGAGGTACGTGCGACTCCTATCGGGATTTGTCGGCACATCGGGCGGCTTTGCTGGTCTTCTTTTACCATTGTTAAAATGTCTTGTAACCGGGATTCCGAGACTAATTGGGTCTTCCCGGGAGAAGGAATATCCTTCGTTGATCGTGAGAGATTATAATGGGCTAAGTTGGGACACCCCTGCAGGGTTTGAACTTACAAAAAGCCATACCTGCGGTTATGTGGCAGATGGGAATTTGTTGATATCCAATTGTAGTAAACTTGAAGTAAACTCTTCTAAAATACACCAACCGTGTGCGTAATCGTGATGGTCTCTTTTCGGGGTTGTTCGAGAGGAGAACACGGTTTTTGGGTTATTTTTTACGTAAGTAGGAGTTTAGGATCACTTCTTGATCATTACTTGCTGACGTCCGCTTGTTCAGCTCCTCTTCTCGCTCTTATTTGCGTAAGTTAGCCACCATATTTGCTTAGTCGCTGCTGCAACCTCACCACTTCACCACTTCCTTGCCCTTTAAGCTTTGCTAGTCTTGATACCCATGGTAATGGGATTGCTATGTCCTCGTGGCTCAGAGATTACTACAACAACAATTGCAGGTACAGGTTATGCGATGATCGTGAAGTGAGAGCGATGCTCGATTGCTTGTGTTGGAGTTCTTCTTCTTCTTCGTCGATCTTGGGTTAGGTTCCTGGTCGGCAGCCTGGGCTAGCAGGGTGGATATTGTTTGAGTTTATGTTTATGTTTCCTCGTAGTCGGATGTTGATCTTGTATATGATGTATTGATGTATTTTTGCGGCATTTACATGCCTTGTATGTATCCCCATCTATTATGTAATGTTGATGTAATGATATCCACCTTGCAAAAGCGTCTTCATGATGCGCTTCTATCCTTGGTGGGACCTTCGAGTTCCTTTAGGATAGGACCGCTTCTTGGGTGTGACATTCTTGCCGCCCGTGGTAAGGTATGTATTAGGTCCATCAAGTCTTTACCCAAAACTTGAAAACTTCACAACACAAAACTCAATAGAAAACCTTATGAGCTCCGTTAGTACAAGAAAATAAATCGCCACTAAGGTATTGTTGTGAACTCAATCTAAATTTATATTGGTGTAATATCTACTATATTCCAACTTCTCTATGATTCATACCCTCCGATAATACTCATAGATTCATCAAAATAAGCAAACAACACCTAGAAAACAGAATCTGTCAAAAACAAAACAGTCTGTAGTAATCTGTATCAAACGCGAACTTCTGGAAATTATAAAAATCTTCTAAAATAGGACGGTCTAGATAATTTGATTATTTATCTACTTCAATTGGAATCAATATTTTATCACTTTCTGGTGATTTTTAACAATTGTTTTCATGAGCAGAAAGTTTCTGTCTTTTTCAGCAAGATCAAGTAATTATCATCCAAGAAGATCCTATAGGTCTTACTTGGCACAAACACTAATTAAAACATAAAACAACATCTAACCAGAGGCTACATGATTTATTTATTAATAAACAGGAACAAAAAGCAAGGAACAAAAATAAAATTGGGTTGCCTCCCAACAAGCGCTAACGTTTGACGCCCCTAGCTCGACATGATGATTTCAATGATGATCACCTGAAAGATAAGAATTGAAACATAAAGAGAGCATCATGAAGAATATGACTAGCACATTTAAGTCTAACCCACTTCCTATGCATAGGGATTTTTTGAGCAAACAACCTATGGGAATAATAATCAACTAGCATAGGAAGGCAAAACAAGCATAACTTCAAAACTTTAAGCACATAGAGAGGAAACTTGATATTATTGCAATTCCTACAAGCATATATATTCCTCCCTCATAATAATTTCCAATAGCATCATAAATTAATTCAACAATATAACCAACACCTAAAGCAATTTTTCATGATCTACAAGCATAGAAAATTTACTACTCTCTACATAAGCAAAATTCTTCTCAATCGGAATAGTGGGAGTATCATAAGAGACTCGAATAATATAAATTGCTTCCATGTTAAAAGAGTAGTGTTCAGAAAAAGGGTAATCATAATCATGACAAGTTTTATAAATATAATCATCACTACTCTTTATAGCATAAGTGTCATCAAAATAATCGTCATAAATAGGAGGCATGCTATCATCATAATAAATATGCTCATCAAAACTTGGGAGGCTAAAAATATCATATTCATTTAACATAGCATCCCCAAGCTTGGGACAAACATTAATTGCAGAAAAATATATTCTCAAACTTTTCATTCTCATCAAACATAGCATCCCCAAGCTTGGACCTTTTCATATCATAAGCATAATCACTCTCATCATTAATAGTATGGATAGCACCAATAGTATAGCAATTATCATCATCACAATGAGTAAAAGGAGCAACACGATTTGGGAGGGATATCTTTTCACCTTTACTTCTCCATCTTTTCTTTTTGTTCTTCGCATTATGTGTGGGTTTAACCCTCTTTTTTGAGCTCCTTATTGATGAGACTGGTTGGATAGAAGGCTCCTCTTCGTTACCTGATTCATCATAAGAAATAATAGGAGGATATTGGGAAGTCTCTTCCCTTTCATTAGTATTCTCTTCATCCTCTATTTGTTTTCTTTACTTCAGTAATTTGCAATATAAGGATTTTCAATGCAATTAACGGCACAATGCATAAAAATGTCTTCTAGATCAATATCGAGGAATTTTTCAAGGTTATATTATGGAATATGCTTAGTTATACGTTTCATTTCTTCATAACCCAAAAGCAAACTAAGTTCATTTTGATGTGCAAGGGAATTCAAGTCATCACAATTTTTGGACACGATTCGATCATGAAACAATTTGCATTGGAGATTTAAATGACCATGTTCATTGCAATGTTCACAAGTATGGCGAAGAAATTTTAAATTTTCATCACAAACATCTAGCCTCTCTTGCAACCATTTAGTTTCTAAATACTTATGCCTCTTGCAAAATCTATCTTCCCTCTTTGGTATGTACTTGCATACTCTATGCACTCCACAAAAGTTGACATGCTTATAAGAAACATTTTCATCATGACTGGTGCAATCATCATTAGTACTATGGATATTCAAGGAGTTCATACTAACAAAATTGCAATCATGCTGATCATTCGAAGATTTAGTGCCAAACATTTTATAGACTTCTTCTTATAGCATTTGAGCACAATTTTCCTTTCCATCATTCTCACAAAAGATATTAACAAGATAAAGCGTATGAGGCAAACTCAATTCCATTTTTTGTAGTTTTCTTTTATAAACTAAACTAGTGATAAAACAAGAAACAAAAAGATTCGATTGCAAGATCTAAAGATATACCTTCAAGCACTCACCTCCCCGGCAACGGCGCCAGAAACTGCTTGATGTCTACTACGCAACCTTCTTCTTGTAGACATTGTTGGGCCTCCAAGTGCAGAGGTTTGTAGGACAGTAGCAAATTTCCCTCAAGTGGATGACCTAAGGTTTATCAACCCGTGGGAGGTGTAGGATGAAGATGGTCTCTCTCAAACAGCCCTGTAACCAAATAAAAAAGAGTGCTTTGTGTCCCCAACACACCCAATACAATGGTAAATTGTATAGGTGCGCTAGTTCAGCGAAGAGATGGTGATACAAGTGTAATATGGATGGTAGATATAGGTTTTTGTAATCTGAAAATATAAAAACAGAAAGGTAGAAAGTGATAAAAGTGAGCATAAACGGTATTGCAATGCTAGGAAACAAGGCCTAGGGTTCGTACTTTCACTAGTGTAAGTTCTGTCAAAAATAATATAATAACTGGATCATATAACTATCCCTCAACATGCAACAAAGAGTCACTCCAAAGTCTAATAGTGGAGAACAAACGAAGAGATTATGGTAGGGTATGAAACCACCTCAAAGTTATTCTTTTGGATCGACCTATTCAAGAGTTGGTACTAGAATAACACCTTAAGACACATATCAACTAAAACCCTAATGTCACCTAGATACTCCAGTGTCACCTCAAGTATCCGTGGGTATGATTATACAATATGCACCACACAATATCAGATTCATCTATTCAACCAACACAAATAACTTCGAAGAGTGCCCCAAAGTTTCTACCGGAGAGTCAAGACGAAAACGTGTGCCAACCCCTATGCATAAGTTCACAATGTTACGGAACCCGCAAGTTGATCACCAAAACATACATCAAGCAGATCACGTGAATATCCCATTGTCACCACAGATAAGCACATGCAAGACATACATCAAGTGTTCTCAAATCCTTAAAGACTCAGTCTGATAAGATAACTTCAGCGGGAAACTCAATCCATTAGAAGAGAGTAGAGGGGGAGAAACATCATAAGATCCAACTATAATAGCAAAGTTCGCGATACATCAGAATCGTGCCACATCAAGAACACGAGAGAAAGAGAGAGATCAAACACATAGCTACTGGTACATACCCTCAGCCCCGAGGGTGAACTACTCCCTCCTCGTCATGGAGAGTGCCGGGAAGATGAAGATGGCCACCGGTGAGGGATCCCCCCCTCCGGCAGGGTGCCGGAACAGGGTCCCGATTGGTTTATGGTGGCTGCAGAGTCTTGCGGCGGCGGAACTCCCGATCTATTCTGCTCCTCGACGTTTTTAGGGTATATGGAGATATATAGGCGAAAGAAGTCGGTCAGGGGAGCCACTAAAGGAAATATGCCCTAGAGGCAATAATAAAGTTATTATTTTATTTCCTTATATCATGATAAATGTTTATTATTCATGCTAGAATTGTATTAACGGGAAACATAATACATGTGTGAATACATAGACAAACAGAGTGTCACTAGTATGCCTCTACTTGACTAGCTCGTTAACCGAAGATGGTTATGTTTCCTGACCATGAACAAGAGAGTTGTTATTTGATTAACGGGATCACATCATTAGGAGAATGATGGGATTGACATGACCCATTCCATTTGCTTAGCACCCGATCGTTTAGTATGTTGCTATTGCTTTCTTCATGACTTATACATGTTCCTATGACTATGAGATTATGCAACTCCCGTTTGCCGGAGGAACGCTTTGTGTGCTACCAAACGTCACAACGTAACTGGGTGATTATAAGGGAGCTCTACAGGTGTCTCCGAAGGTACATGTTGGGTTGGCATATTTCGAGATTAGGATTTGTCACTCCGATTGTCGGAGAGGTATCTCTGGGCCCTCTCGGTAATGCACATCACATAAGCCTTTGCAAGCATTGCAACTAATGAGTTAGTTGTGAGATGATGTATTACGGAACGAGTAAAGAGACTTGCCGGTAACGAGATTGAACTAGCTATTAAGATACCGACGATCGAATCTCGGGCAAGTAACATACCGATGACAAAGGGAACACCGTATGTTGTTATGCGGTCTGGCCGATAAAGATCTTCGTAGAATATGTAGGAGCCAATATGAGCATCCAGGTTCCGCTATTGGTTATTGACCAGAGACGTGTAGGGTCCGCACGCTTAAGGTTTCGATGACAGTTATATTATGAGTTTATGAGTTTTGATGTACCGAAGGATTTCGGATTCTCGGATGAGATCGGGGACATGACGAGGAGTCTCGAAATGGTCGAGACATAAAGATCGATATATTGGACGACTATATTCGGACATCGGAAAGGTTCCGAGTGGTTCGGGTATTTTTCGGAGTACCGGGGAGTTACGGGAATACGGGGGAATAACTATATGAGCCTTATTGGGCTTTAGGGGAGAGGGAGAGGCAGGCCGTGCCCCCCCCCCCCATTGAATAGTCCGAATTGGACTAAGGGGAGGGGCGGAGCCCCCTCCTTCCTTCTCTTCCCTCTTCCCCTTCCTTGTCTCCTACTCCTACTACTTGGAAGGACTCCTAGTTGGACTAGGAAAGGGGGAATCCTACTCCCGGTGGGAGTAGGACTCCCCTAGGGCGCGCCATAGAGAGGGCCGGCCCTCCCCTCCTCCACTCCCTTATATACGGGGGCAGGGGGCACCCCATAGACACACAAATTGATCTTCGTGATCGTTCTCTTAGCCATGTGCGGTGCCCCCCTCCACCATAACCCTGGATAATATTGTAGCGGTGCTTAGGCGAAGCCCTGCGACGGTAGAACATCAAGATTTTCACCACGCCGTCGTGCTGATGGAACTCATCCCCGACACTTTGCTGGATTGGAGTCCGGGGATCGTCATCGAGCTGAACGTGTGCTAGAACTCAGACGTGCCGTGCTTTCGGTGCTTCGATCGGTCGGATCGTGAAGACATACGACTACATCAACCGCGTTGATATAACGCTTCTGCTTTCGGTCTACGAGGGTACGTAGACAACTCTCTCCCTTCTCATTGCTATGCATCACCATGATCTTGCGTGAGCGTAGGAATTTTTTTTGAAATTACTACGTTCCCTAACAGCCACGAGGGTGGGGGCGCACCCAGGGGTGGTAAGGCGCGCCTCCCTGCCTCGTGGCTTCCTCGAAGCTTCCCTAACATCTACTCCAAGTCTCCTGGATTGCTTCCGTTCCAAAAATAACTCTCCCGAAGGTTTCATTCCGTTTGGACTCCGTTCGATATTCCTTTTCTTCGAAACACTAAAATAGGCAAGAAAACAACAATTTGGGTTGGGCATCCGGTTAATAGATTAGTCCCAAAAATAATATAAAAGTGTTTAGTAAAGCCTAACATCCAAAACAGATAATATAATAGCATGAATGCTTCATAAATTATAGATACGTTGGAGACGTATCACGCGGTGCCATGGACGACGCCTGGAGAGAGCTCTGGGATGGAGGGGCCGGGCAGCCATATTGTGCGGTGGTATTTAAGAGCTCAACGGCAACCGACAATAGAAATTTGCCTTCCCTTACAATTTTGCTCATTCATTATCGCGCACGGTTCATCTCCGTCGCTTCCGGAAACAGTGTGCGCTGAGCCTATTATGTGTTGTGTTATGATTGGCCGGAACCCCAACCACACGGATCGCACGTGTGCGCCGTTGGATGCACCGCGATCGAACGGCAATGCACGTCCCTCACATCACACCCGTGCACCTGTAGCTGGATTGGATTTATATGCGCTAAATGCCTAGAAAATGCACATAATCCCCTAAATATGGTAAATGAGCCCGGAAAAATGCTAAATTTGAACACGGTGATTTGCAGGGTGTATGTTCGTCGTAGAAGAAAACTCCAGGGAAAAGAATGAAAAAAAATGGATTCGCTTCAATCTTGGGGATTTCCCTCTCGAAAGGATGGAACTTCCTCGGTGATGGTTCGATTTATGAAGGGCGTGCATGACGACATAAGCCAAACCTTCTCAAATTTTTACCAGAGCATGGTGAGGTCATACCATGGCACCATGCCAGGCGTCATGTTTTTTACGCATTTATTTCATTTTTTCTATAGTTGAAAACCCAACAAACAAACATTTGTGGTTTACTATTGCCACACATTTCACCAAAATATATGTCCATTCCTTGTAAAAGGCATGAGAATTTACTAAATGGCACGAGCATGGTTTTCAAGGCCGTTCTTGTGGACCCTTTCATGCATCGATTGTTTGAACTTCAATTATGCGCATTTATGCCTAGGAAATGCACATAATCACCTAAATATGGCAAATGAACCCGGAAAAGTGCCAAATTTGAACACGGTGATTTGCAGGTTGTATGTTCATCATAGAAAAAAAACTCGTGGACAAAGGACAAAGGAAATTTGGACCCCCTTCAATCTTGGTGATTTCCCCCTCGAAATCATGAAACTTCCTCGGTGATGGTTCGTTTTATGAAAGGCGCGCATCACGACATAAGGAAAACATTCTCCATTTTTTACCAGGGCATGGTGAGGCCATACCATGGCACCATGCCAGGCGTCATGTTTTCCAACAATGTGTTTCATTTTTTGTATAGTTGTTAACCGAGTAAACGACGTGTTTATGGTTGACTATTGCCACACATTTCCTTGAAATATCTGCCCATTCCTTGTAAAAGGCATGAGAATGTACTAAATAACACGAGCATGGTTTTCCAGACCGTTATTTTGCAACTTTTTATGCACCGATTGTTCAAATTTGAATTATCTGCATTAATGCCTAGAAAGTTCACATGATCCCCTAAATATGGTAAATGAGCCCGGGAAAATGTCAAATTTGAACACGTTGCATTTGAGGTGGTATGTTGATCGTTGGAAAAAACTGAATGACAAACTATGACAGAAATTTGGACTCCCTTCAATCTTGGGGATTTTCTCTCTAGAAAGCATGGAACTTCCTCAGTGATGGTTCGATTTATGAAGGGCATGCATGACGACATAAGCAAAATCTTCTCAAATTTTTACTAGGGCATGGTGAGGTCATACCATGGCACCATGCCAGGTGTCATGCTTTTTAAGCATTTATTTCATTTTTCTATAGTTTAAAACCCAACAAACAAACATTTGTGGTTGACTGTTGCCACACATTTCATCGAAATATCTATCCATTATTCCTTGTAAAAGGCATGAGAATTTACTAAATGGCACGAGCGTGGTTTTCTAGGCCGCTCTTGTGGACCCTTTCATGCACCGATTGTTTGAACTTGAATTATGTGCATTAATGGCTGGAAATGCACATAATCCCCTAAATATGGCAAATGAACCCGGAAAAGTGCCAAATTTGAACATGGTGATTTGCAGGTTGTATGTTCATCATAGAAAAAAACTCGTAGACAAAGGACAAAGGAAATTTGGACCCCCCCCTTCAATCTTTGTGATTTCCCCCTCATAACAGATTCTCAGACTTAGTGAGAAACAAAGCAATGTTGAAAGCAAAGGCATGATGCATACTTTGAGACAAGAAAAGTAAATTCTACAGGAACATTTCACGGCATCAAAGGGTATGGTAAGCATTTATAGGTAGAGCACTACAAGTCATGATTACTGAGCTACTGCTAGAAACTATTGGAACATGCTCAAAACATCATGACAAAAAATGCAAATGATAACAACTTTAGACTTAGTTGAATTACTGATCATGGCTGAAAACAACATCAGGTTGCAATGGTTTGGTCTAGCAAACTACCTGCTACAGGAACATATTAAGGCAACCAAGAGCCTGGCATGCTAGTACAATATGGACTTAACAAAACTCCCTTAGTAAACATTGCCTAGAAGCTAATAGATAGGATGATAGCATCAATGCAAGTTGGCAAGTTACGTTGACAGATTCAGACAGCAAAATAAACATAGCATGGCCGAACAGATTCATGTAGTCATTTTTGCAAGCTTGTTGCACTCACTACAATGCATTTCATAGCATGAAACAAATTCTAGCAGTAAGATGGCATGTAAAATAGCATGTTCATGTACGAAGTTATCACATATCATATTTGCATAATTATCCACAAATGACAAAAAAGCAATGTGTTGTAAAATGACATGTGTCCGAACTTGCTCAAATTACGAAACTAATGCTACCACTAGATTGGTGGGATTTTTCTACCCCAGAAACATATATAATATGTCTATGTTGTAGTTGAAAAATAACTACAAATGCATTAAGAGAACCTGCCTAATATGGAATTAAATAGAAATGGCAAATTTCCAGAAGTGGCAATGTCCAGAATTGGGCTTGCCTGAATAGGAAAGATTTCACATGCCAGAAATGGAATATCCCCTGGTATTAAATAAAAGAAAAAGGATTTTGGGGGGAGAGACTGACAAGTGGGGCCACACAATCAGTGACACACTGATAAAACCACAGCCCAAAAAAATATGTGCGGAGCCTGGGATTCGGACCCAGGTCTCCTGGATAGAAAGGTGGGGTTCTGACCAGTCGGGCTATGCGGGACTACTGAACACAAAGGGGCTTCGCCCTTATTGAGTTAACCGAGGAGGATCAAGCTCCTCTGCAGAAACAGAGGAGGCGACGACGGCAACGGAGCCGGCAAGGAACGTCGGCGCAGAGCTGCAGGGGTGCGGCGTTTCGCGCAGGCGCGGGGCAAGGAAAAAAAGGCAGGGAGCATGCATGGGGTACAGATAGGTGTGCGTGTGCGCGAACTGCGTGCACGGGAGGGCCCACAGGGACCCAAGGCAAGCGCTTGAACTCGCTGCCGTTGTGGTCGACGGCGGACGAGTTGGAGCCTCTCGGTTCAGGGCCCAAGACGACGCGACTACAATGCAAGGGAAAAAGGGAAGGCATGGGTCGTCACTGTGGGGTTTGTCGCTAGAGTCGTTCGATCTTGGGGACACAAGGAGAAAAACGGACTCGGCCATCAACAGGTTCACCCGAGGAAGAAGATAGAGGCGATGGCGAGCGGCAGACGGCCTCTGGCTTGGCGTTCATGTTACAGGGGAAGAAGAGGATGTCGGTGCAGCGTATTTATGTCCCACGGCATCGCCGAGGAAGCAGGTGGTCAGCGGGAGCTCCTACGGCGGAGATAATCTCTTGCACGTCTCGGTCATGGCGATCGGGTGGCCAGGCAGCGGGTGTGACGAGTACCTACCATGGGCGGCGGAGAGAGTGGGGGAAGGAGAAATCCTAGGCGGGCGCGGGTGTCGCTGCCTCGACGTCCGTGAGGTCACGGTGCCACGGGGCGATCTCTCTGTCTCTGAAGCAAGGGAGACGGAGGGGGAAGGAGGAGGTGACCGTGAGGGGAAGGGTGGCTGGCAGGCTGGCCCGGCGAGAGAGATAGAGGAGAGAGCCGGCGCTGGCAGTCTGCGGGCGAGAGGAGAAACTGGGCCGGCCTGGAGGCCGAGGCCCAGGTGGCTGTGGCAACTGCTGGGCTGCGCGGCTGCTGCTACTCTTCCTTTTCTAAATAGAAATAAAAGAGCAAATGTCCATAGGAATTGGAGAGTGTTGTTAGAGAAATGATAATATCCCTAGAGTCCAAAATTTGTGCAGAATTTGAATAAATTGCTTTGGCCATTTTTGAAAGCAACCAAAACAACTTCAAATGAGATGAAATCTGGCAGAGCGGTTGAGGATGAGGTGCACTATCATCAAGAAAAGAATGAACATCTATGGAGGAGGGGAAAAGTTCACTTGCCAAAATGAAAGAAAGAAGAAGGAAGGAGGAGGTGATGATGCATGATCATACATGGAGCAATCGACAAACATAATGTAGGGGCAATGCACATGATGGACATGGAAACAATATGGATGACAATATGCTATAATATGATGCATTAGGCAAAGGATGGCACAATGCAATATAATAAATGATGAACATGATGGAAGAAGCAAAATATGACAATGGCACTCATCATGTTCATGGCAACAAACATAGAGGAATGAAATATGCAAAATAATTATGATGATGCAACAAACAATTGTAACACACAACATCAACGAAAATAAATCAAGGCAACTGGAGCATCGGTCTCGGGGCGTTACAACTCTCCTCCACTAACAGAAGATCTCATCCCGAGATCTTAGGAACGAGATGGAAGAGAAAGAGGATCAGGTGAAATAAGAATGCAAGAGAGAAGATGAACAAAGTCGAAATCATCCTGGTAGAAAAGGGCAATGGTGATTATGACGACAATCAAAAGCTCAAGGAGTAAGATAGACTCTAAAACCACTCCGGTTAGAACAAGATAGAAAAGGAATTAGAACGAAAGAATTGGGATAGCATCCCGGTATAAGAGAAAAAGGAGAGGTAGACAAGATAAGATATTTGAAAAGAGGACACCATGCTCCGGTAAATGAATAGACAAGGAAAAAATGGTCTTGGAGATACGAGATAATGGGTCGAAGAGAGTAACATCACCATGCCTCCGGAACGACATGATAGAAAGTAAATCATTGGAAGAAAAAGAAAAGGGTAAAGCAAAAGACAACATCCACCATAATTGATTTGAGAAGCATCCCTGCAAGGAAGGATTGAATGGAGTTGTCGGAAAATTAACAACAAAAGAATAAGCTTGTTGTGGACTTATGGAAAACATCTCAAAACTTGAGGGGAAATTATGCGACAACCAAAAGATGGATTAGTTGAGAAGGATGACTAACTGCAAAAATCCACCTCAAAAGAATATGGAGAATTATTTGCACCTTGAGACACAAGAATAAGAATAGTTGAGCTCCTGCAACAAGAATCTTAATGAACACTTGAAAGAATGAATTAAATAATGAAGAACCACCATGAAGAACTCTGGTGAAAAAAGGTTGATGAGATAGAAATGAAGGATGAAAAGAATAAGATTAATGCCTTGCGGTGATTTAGATGGAGGTTATGACGAGATAGCCGAGAAAATTTTGAACTCCAGAAAGAAAAGACGAAAACACTTGGGATTAGAATGTATTCATCATGAACAAACTCTAAAGGAAGGGATTAATCAAATTGATGAAAGAAGAATAAGAATTATGTTATGATTATCCTCCTTTAATTGATGAGAAGCAATGGATTTGCATACTACTTATTCGCGTTGGAAAAGATTAAGGAATAGCGCAAAATTTGGGAAGGTCTTCTTGAACCACCAGTAGGATTGGAAAGAAACGAATGAATTGATACGATAACAATGCAAAAGGTATCTTGAACGAACCACCGTAAGATTTTGAAAATGAAAGAAGAAAGAGAATTCCTCGCCGGGAAGAATTTAAAAAAACACGAATGATAGCTGGAATGTGAAGACGAAGAATTCTTCTGGAATGATGGCCTTCGGTGAAAAGAAACATAAACAACTCTTCACATACTCCGGATGAGTAAGAAAAGAATTCTGACAACGAAATAATTCGAGAGGATAAAATGAAGCTAGCACCACAAATCTTCAAGAGAACGGACAAGATTTGGAGGAACTCTTCTTTGGACTTCCAATGTTGAGAATGACGACGAGGAACACCACCAAAATTGTTGAGATACTCCAAGAGAATGAAAAGCGAAGAGGTTGAGCCAACAATGAAAATAATTTGAAATTGATCTTGGAAAAGCATCTGACTGATGAAGTTCATTCTTACGTCAAACTTCGAAAAGAATTTGAGAATAACTTCGGGAAAATTAGAAGAGTCAGGTAAGATCCTGGGAAAAAACCTGTGGGTTAGGACCCACTTAAAAGAAACACCGCTTGAAAGGGTTGTCTGAATGAGAAATGATGCACCAGAACGATTGAAACACTCGAATGAGGTGACAACCTCGAATTAATTTGAACACAAACACGAATCTTCTGAGATGTCTTGAGCACTCCGGAAGAATAAACTAGCGGGAGGCGAACGACCAAGGGGGAACATTTGAGGCAAGGAAAAGAATATGATCAATCCGAAAGACTAGAATTGAATCCGACGGAAAGAAAACGAGACGAACAATGATGAAGTTGACGAGAATTCACCGGTTGAGACGATTGGGGAAAGATTGAAGAGGCTCCGCACGAATGAAATTGATGCTCGAATAGAGGCTCAGACTCCGGGAAGAAAAGGGGTGGGAGGGCAGGTACAACAAAGGCAACTTGGAACGGGGAAGCGACGAATAACTTGAAGAGAAAAATGCCAGTTGATATAATTGAGGAAAGAATGCAAAGGCTTCGCACGAGTAGGATGGATACTCGATTAAGGACTTCGACTCCGAGAAGAAAAGGGTGGGCGGGTGGGAAAAAGAAAGACAACTTCAGACGACATTGATTATCTTCGGACGGGGAAACATCGTCGTTGAGAAAGAATTGAGGATTGATCTCGTAAAAGACAACGAGGGTCGAATGACTCAAAAGAAGTGTGCCGGATGAAAGGGGGGATTGAGAACACAGCGATCAAAAGAAGCCTACGTGATCCTAAAAAAGTTTGAAGGGTGAGAGGAGTAAGTCAAAACACCAATGTCACGATTTCTCACTAGAGCGACGAAGGGGCTGAGGAGTAAAAACAATTCGTACTCTCCGATATAATTAGACTGCGAAAAAGTTTTCTTCTAAACTCTACAAAGGCCAGCTACGAACAATCAAGGGGGCTCCTATGGTCGGTCGAGGCTCTAATACCAACTTGTCACGCCCAATGTGCGATGCTATCTGAGAAGAACTCGAAGGTCCCACCAAGAATAGAGCCGCATATTGAAACGCTTTTTCAAGGTGGATATCATTACATCATACCATTACATAATAGATGGGGATACATATAAAGGGCATACAAATTCCGCAATGATACATCTATACATCATACATGAGAACAACATCCGTCTACGGATGAAACACAAACAGGAACTCAAACAACATCCACCCTGCTATCCCAGGATGCTGACTAGAAACCTATCCCCTGATCAAAGAAGAAGAAGAACTCCAAAGCAAGCAACCATCACTCTCACGTCAGATCATCGCATTACCTGCACCTGCAACTGTGGTTGTAGTAATCTGTGAGCCACGAGGACTCTGCAATCCCATTACCATGAGTATCAAGACTAGCAAAGCTTAACGTGTATGGAATGGTTAAGTGGTGAGGTTGCAGCAAGCGGCTAATCATTGTATGGTGGCTAACTTACGACTTCAAGAATAAGATGAGAAACTACGCAATGGTCGGAAACTGGTAATGATCAAGAGGTGATCCTGAACTACTTACATTCAAACATAACCCAACCGTGTTCTCTTCTCGAACGCACACGAAAAGAGATAGTCACCGTTACACACGCAGTTGGTGTATTTTAGTTAAGTTTAGTTCAAGTCCACTACAACCGGATATTAACAAATTCCCATCTGCCACATAACTGCAGGCATGGCTCTCGAAAGTTTAAACCCTGCAGGGGTGTCCCAACTTAGCCCATGAAAAACTCATGATCCGCGGAGACAATCCTCCATCTCGGGACCCTCCGATCAGACTCGAAATCCCAGTGCACAAGACATTTTGACAATGGTAAAACAAGTCCAGCAAGACCTCCCGATGTGCCGACACCTAGATAGTAGCCGCGCGTATCTCGTCTCAGGCCACGATCAGATGGACAAGCTATGAGTAAAACTTATCCTCAAGTTTCCCCATGGTGGCCTTGCAGGCTGCCCAGTTTGGACCAACACTCATGAGGAGCACTGGCCCGGGCTGTTGATTAACTATCCTCGGGGTCCGGAAAGTCCCTATGCAAGTTTTAGTTGTTATTAGGGAAATTGAAAACCAATGTTGGGCCTTGCTGGACGAGTTTTATTCAAAGCAAACTGTCAAGAGAGGCCCATAAACCCTTATCGTGTTAGGGACGCAAAATTAAGGAATATAACAATGGTATGACGTAAACTAGGGCAGCAAGAGTGGAAGAAAACACCAGGCAAAAGGACAAGCCTTCCACCCTTTACAAAGTAATAGATGCATTAATTAAATAAGAGATATTGTGATATCCCATGATATCCATGATATCCATGTCCCAACATGGAACAACCTGCAACTGCACCTGCAAATAGAAACTTCATAAGAGGGGCTGAGCAAAGTGGTAACATAGCGAAACAACGGTTTGGTAGGATGGTGGAAAAGGTTAGCGGCTATCATGGCAATTTGGGAGGCTTTATAAACAAGTGGTAGGTAGCACGACATAGCGATGGCATCGACACAACTAGCATGGCAAATATAGTAGTGAGATCCAAGTTGATGGTCATCTTGCCTAAAATTCAGCTAGGAAGAAGAACGAGTCCATGAAGAATACGAACGGTTGTAGACGAACCAAACGTAGTCGAACGAATCCTTCCGATCTCAACTAAATAGGAACTATCGTGAAGAAGCACAACCGGAAAGAAAAAAACAACATGGTAAACACACAACACCTAAACAAGACATGATGCTCAACCAAGCATGATGCAGGCCAAGGCTACACGATGCTACTCATAGCAAGAGATGATGCATACAAGAACACCACACCAAAGCAAGTTTAAATGAGGCCGGAAACAACATATAACGATTTTGGTAAATCCTCATATGCAAATGTCGAAATTGGTCCGGATCTGATTAAAACACAATGTCAAAGTCGCTAAACAGCAAGTTCATATGCACCATGATGATCTACACGGTTTTCTAGTAAAGTTACATATAAAGTTCATTTAATTCAGAGCTACGGCCTAAAAAATATGAGCAATATAAGCTAAACATGGCATTGATGCAAATGCAAGCAAAACACAATCACAAACACTCCAAAACATGGATGCAACATGGCATGATGAAACTGCATGCAAAACCAATCAAGTTTCATATAGAGCATGCTCCAAACGGAGCCACGGTTCAACACATACACTCATACAAGTTTCAAACACAATCTGCCCAAAACAGCAACTAAGCACTTTGCAATCCAAGGAACAACATGGTAGAGGAAACACATAGACACAAACTTGATATGCGCTCAAAGTATAGATTACATGCTTCTAATAGATCAAGGTTCAGGTTCATAGGCATCAGCATTAATCCAATGCGATCAATGCAAAAAGCAACTTTATGACACAGATTAAATCTTGGTGAAAAACTGGGCATACGTGTGAGCAGGAATAACATGTTGACATGTTGGAGGCATGAAACAATGATGCTACATTGCAAGAAGAAAACAAACAAAAGCATGGAATGAAAGGACTAGTTAAACATGGCAAAACATGATTACTAAGCATCTCCATATAAGCTCTAGACGAATGGCATTCATCAAGAGAAGATTCCAGGTCATAACAGATTCTCAGACTTCGTGAAAACAGAGCAAGGCTGAAAACAGATTCATGATGCATACTTTGAGACAACAAAAGTATATGCCACAGGAACATTTCAGGGAATAAAAGGGCGTGCCAAGCATGTACGTGTAGAGCACTACAAAACATGACCACTGAGCTACTGCTAGAAACTAGTAGAACATGCTTAAAACATCATGACAATAATGAAAATAATAACAACTTTATAGACAGTGAAAATTACTGATCATGGCAGAAAACAACATCAGGTTGCAATGTATAGGGCTGGGAAACTACATGCTACAGGAACATATTAAGGCAACCAAGGGCATGGAATGCTAGTACAATATGCACTTAACAAAACTCCCTTACTGAGCTTTGCCCAGAAGCTCATGGTTAAGATAATAGCATTGATGCAAGATGGCAAGTTATGTTGACAGATTAAGCTTGTTTGCAAGCTTGTTGCACTCACTACAATCCATTTCATACCATGAAACAAATTCTAGCAGTAAGATGGCATGTAAAAGAGCATGTTCATGTACAAAGTTATCACATATCATATTTGCATAATTGCTCAAATGATGAAAGTAATGCCACCACTTGATTGGTGGGATTTGTCTACCCCAAAAACATATATAATATGTCCATTTTGTCGTAGAAAAATAACCACAAATGCATTAAGACAACCTGCCTAATATGGAATTAAATAGAAATGGCAAATTTCTAGAAGTGGAAATGTCCAGAATTGGACTTGCCCGAATAGGAAAGATTCCACATGCAAGAAATGGAATATGCCCTGGTATTAAATACAAGGAAAATGATTTTGGGGGGATAGACTGATAGGTGGGGCCACACAGTCAGTGACACGCTGATAAAACCATGCCCCCAAAAAAATATGTGCCGAGCCTAGGATTCAAACCCACGTCTCCTGGATAGCAAGGTGGGGTTCTGACCAGTCGGGCTAGGAGGGACTACTGAACCCAAAGGGGCTTCACCCTTATTGAGTTAACCATGGTGGATCGAGCTACTCTGCAGAAAAAAAGGAGGTGACGATGGCAACGGGGCCGACAAGGCACGACGGCGCGGAGCTGCAGGGGTGCGGAGTTGTGCGCGAGCGCGGTTGCAAGGCAAAAAAGGCAGGGTGCATGTACGGGGTGCAGATAGGTGTGCGTGACCTGCGAGCACGGGAGGGCGCACAGGGACCCAAAGCAAGCGCTTGAACTCGCTGCCGTGGTGGTCGACGGCGGACGAGCATGACCCTCTTGGATGAGGGCCCAAGACGGCGCGACTACGATGCAAGGGAAAAATTGGAGGTGTGGTTCGTCACCGTGGCATTTCTCGTTGGGGTCGTTTGAGCTTGGGGACGCAAGGAGCAACGGACTCGCCCGGCATCAGGTTCACCCGAGGAAGAGACCGAGGCGATGGCGAGCGAAGAACGGCCTCCAGCTTGGCGTTCATGTTGCAGGGGAAGAAGAGGATGCTAGCGTGGCGTCTTGACGTCCCGCAGCACCATCGAGGAAGCAGGTGGTCGGCGGGAGCTCCTACGAAGGAGACCAGCTCTTGCACGTCATGGTCATGGAGACTAGCTCTTGCACGGCTGTAGCGGCTCTTGACGGGTATCCGGCTTAGAGAGCTCGGGAATCCGGACGTATCTTGTCCTCAAGATAGAGGAAGAATCGTTGTGTTGCTCCTCCACCACCGCTATCTGATGGGTAACCGGCGGAGAGTTAATCTTCCTTTGGTCGGGTTTAAGCCCGATCCGATCATAGTCCATAGCGACTCCCAAGGAGACAATGCGATCCAAGAGCTCATTCAAAGAAGAGAGCTCCATTTGATCCATCTACTCGGTGAATTCTGAGCCGACGTGGAGACTGTTTTTGACAACCCGAGAAGTCATCATCGGCGTAGCGGCCGAGCCGGCGGCCATGACGAAGCCGCCTAGTCGGAGAGTTTGTCCTATAACAAGGGCTCCCCCAGAGGTGATGCTGTTCTTGACAACGAGACGGGCCATCCAGCCTTATGATGATGACACAGTGGAACTCACAATGAAAGCACCATTGTCGGTGTCAAAACCGGCGGATCTCGGGTAGGGGGTCCCGAACTGTGCGTCTAAGGCGGATGGTAATAGGAGGCGGGGGACACGATGTTTACCCAGGTTCGGGCCCTCTCGATGGTGGTAATACCCTACTTCCTTCTTGATTGATCTTGATGATATGAGTATTACAAGAGTTGATCTACCACGAGATCGTAGAGGCTAAACCCTAGAAGCTAGCCTATGGTATGATTGTTGTTGTCCTACGGACTAAACCCTCTGGTTTATATAGACACCGGAGGGGGCTAGGGTTACACAAAGTCGGTTACATGGCAGGAGATCTACATATCCGTATTGCCAAGCTTGCCTTCCACGCCAAGGAGATTCCCATCCGGACACGGGATGCAGTCTTCAATCTTATATCTTCATAGTCCAACAGTCCGGCCAAGGTATATAGTCTAGCTATCCGAGGACCCCCTAATCTAGGACTCCCTCAAGGGGGGCTCTGCCCTTTCCTCATTTATAGCCGGAGGGAGGCCAACCGCTGACCTCCACGATCCCATGCAATGATGGTTTTTTCTCTGCATGCAGCAGAGTCTCATCAAGTCGAACGGTTGCCGAGGTAGCACGGGGAAGCAGAGATACCCACGTCCCGCCAATTGCCACGCGTCGAGCGAGGCCGCGGGTGGTTAGGGCCCGCGGCGCTCTGCACTTGCCCAGTGGCTTCGCCCCGAAGCCAAGTCCGAGCGCGCCTTGGGCCCGGGGGCTACTTTCGTTGTCCTCGGAACGGGGGTACCCAGACTTGCATGCCTGCAGCCCACGACATGGCTCCATCAACGGATTGGTACGGCCCGGCTTCAACGTCAACAACTCAAGACCCTCGCGAGGGGCCAAGCCTTGCGAGGCGGATGATACGAAAACCTCGACGAGGAACAGTCTGTCTAGGTTGGCTCCCGAGTTGCGGAAATTTCTATGAAACCTCACCTCGCGAGGTCCAGATGACGTGAGCCATGACGACCAAGGCCAGGTGGGCAAAGTGTACCAGTTTCCTCTTTGGTGATAAGGAGGAAAGTGCAGGCGTGGAGTCTCGAGGAATCAGCAAGAGGTTTCCATTCTCTTGGAACAAGACCAAGACCGCCAGGACGGCGGGATGGAGGTCATCGCCGAGCCCACCCCGGCGTCACGACCAGAGGATTTTGCAGGCGAAGACTACTTTTGTGCGGATAGCGTGCACTAGTTGTCTTCCTTCGTATTTGGCCATTGTGGGACCCTTCCCGCCTTCATTTGGAAAGAAGACCAAGGCCACTATAAATAGGACTGAGCCACCACCATACAGGGGGAAGGATCGATTCCACCCTCAAATCCACCAGCTCACTCGAGCCCAAGAACACCTCTGCTCCTGAGGTTGTTCACCACTATACTAGTCCATCCTCAGTTCCGTGAGGCTAATCCACCACAAAGCAGGAGTAGGGTTTTACACCACAAGGGGGCCCGAACCTGGGTAAACTGCCGTGTCTCTTTCCCATTCAATTCATCGAGCTAGGCTGTGACATTAGCGAGTAGGCATACTAGGGAGGACGAGTTGTTCGCACGCACCCCAGAGTTCGAACTTCTCAAGGGTTTGCGGAACACAAAATCTGACATTGTTGGTCACCTCCTCCCGGGGAAAATGCATTTGGATGACGTACTTCAGGTGCTCTCTAGTGGGAGCAACAAGAAGTACACCAGCCGCTGCACCTTGTAGGGAGAAGGCACCATCGAAATGCATGATCGATTCTTGGGGTCCTTCCTTGTCGGGAATAACTCTTTCAAGCATTTCTTCATTAGGGGTTGGCGTCCATTCTGCAATAAACTCTGCCAACGCCCTGCTCTAGATTGTTGATGTGCTTTCAAACTTCAGGCCAAAGCTGGATAACTCCAATGCCCACTCCACTATTCTTCGAGTTGCCTCAGGGTTTCGGAGTATCCTTTGCAAAGGAAAGCGTGCGACAATGGTGATCTCATGGGCTTGGAAGTAGTGGTGCAGTTTCCTTGAGGCCATGATGAGGCCAAATATCAACTTTTGCACGCCAGAGTACCTAGATCTAGCCCCCTGCAATAGGGAGCTGACGAAGTACACTGGGCACTGCACCACTTTCTTCCTTGCCGCGTCCTTGGAATTGTCTCAGCTGATGTGCTCTTTTTTGTCCTAATCCATATCTGGCCTTGCCGGGTTGTTCTCACTTTCTGTCTCTTTTACTTCTCGTTGCGCTACTAGGGCTGCACTAACCACTTGATTAGTTGCCACTAAATATAGCTGTAGCGGCTCTTGTGGTTTGGGAGCAACCAAAGTGAGCACAGAGGACAAGTAGGCCTTGAAATGTTGTAGTGTTGCATCTGCTTCCGGAGTGCACTTCATGGGTCCTACCTTCTTCAAAATTTTCAAGAACGACAAGACGTGCTCGGCAGACTTGGAGATGAATCTGCTAAGTGCGGCAACGCACCCTATCAGACGCCTCACATCTTTAACTATCTTGGGTGCTTGAATCTGCTCGATAGCCTTGATCTTATCGAGGTTGGCTTCTAGCCTGCGATTGCATACAAAGAAACCAAGTAGCTTGCCGGAAGGAACACCAAACACACAATTCTACGGGTTTAGCTTCAAGTTGATCTTGTACAGATTAGCAAATGTTTCTTCCAAATCCTGAATGAGGGTTGATCTAACCTTGGTCTTGACCATAATATATTCCATATTAGCTTCAATGTCCCTGCGCAACTGTGATTCAAAACCAATCCGAACTGCTCTTGCAAAGGTGGACCCAACACTCTTCAACCCGAAAGGCATGCACACGAAGTAGTATGTGCCACATGGGGTGATGAATGAGGTCTTCTCTTCGTCTTCCTTGGACATGAAAATCTGATGATACCCAGAGTATGCATCTACAAAAGAGAAAAAATCACATCCTGAAGTGGAATCCACAATTTGGTCGATGCGCGGCAAGGGAAATGGGTCCTTCGGGCAAGCCTTGTTGAGATCTCTGAAATCTATTCAAAGCCTCCATTTTCCGTTAGCCTTGCCTATGACCACTGGGTTTGCTAACCATGTTGGATGGAGTACTCCTCTCGCCAAACCAGCTGCCTCAAGTTTCTTGGTCTCTTCTGTAATGAACCGCTGCCATTCCAAAGCTTGCTTCTAGACCTTCTGCTTGACGGGTCGGGCATGTGGGTAGACAACAAGGTGGTGCTTGATTACCTCCCTGAGAATACCGGGGATATCAGATGGTTGCCAAGCAAACACATCGATATTCGCCCGCAGGAAGGCAAAGAGCATGGTTTCCAATTTGTCGTCACGGGTGGCACTGATAGTAAAGGTACCATCAGCGCCAGCCATCCCTGCCGGGACCTTTTTCACATGAGGTGCAGCAGCTTTGGATCTCTAGCTGTTGGAACTCTCCGGCAAGTCATCAACAGGCGTAGCATATTCCGTAGAGGTACACTTCCCGAATTCCTTGCTCGTGTCCCTGCTAGCCTTCTTCTTTCCTTTGATTTCCTTGGTGGGAACTGTGGCTTCCGCGGCCTCTGCCGCGACAGTGTCCTGGTACATCTTATCCAGGCAAATAATTGCATCCTTCTCGTTTGACGGAATGTACATGACCACCACCGGCCCTGGCATCTTCAAAGTGTTGTAGGCATAATGGGATGCCTCCATGAATTTTGCCAGAGTTGGGCGTCCAAGGATTCCATTGTATGGCAAGGGGAGGTCGACCACATCAAACACAACCTTCTTAGTCTGGTAGTTCAACTCTCCTTTGAATGTCACTGGCAACATGCTCTTTCCCTTGTTATGACTCCTATTGGGATTGATTCCTTGAAACATGCCCGTGAGTTTTAGTTCTTCATCTTCTATCTGAAGCTTGCTGATAACCTTTGGGGAAATCAGATTCAACCGGGACCCACCGTCAACCAACATCTTTGTGACTTTGAGGTTGCGGATTGTTAGTGAAACCAACAATGGCAAGCATCCTACCATGGTGGTGCGGTCAGGACAGTCCTCTTCGCCAAAAATGATGAGCGTGCCTGACCAATTGAGCGGCTTCCGAGACTTTACCGCTGGCTCCACGACATTGACCTCATGAGCCCACCGTTTAAGTTGGCGGTGAGAGGAGTGCAGAGAGGCACTCCCGTCAATGCACAGGGCATCAATGGCCTTATGGAATTCCTCCTCGCTAGTTTCCTATTCATCCCCTCTATCACTCTCATCATTGCAATTATCCTTATCTCGGCCCCTGACAGGTTTTCCTTGGTTCCGAAGAGCCCTGCCCGGGCAATTTGCTTCACCGCCTCGGCCCTTCCCGCCAGCGCCTTTATGACCTTTTTCCTTATCACGCTTCTCATATTCGGCCCTCTACTTCTTGACGAGCTGCTCAACCTGATGACGTTCTTGGAGATCGTGGCCCTTGGTCTGATGAATCTTACAGTATGGCCCATCACCTTTCCTAGCCTTCACAATAGTCGCATCCTCCCGGCAGTCACGGGTGGCACTTCCTTGCTGGGGGCTTCAGCCTTAGCCTTCTTGCCAGTACTACGTGTGTCTAATCCCTTGACTGTCAGCACTGCTTTATCCTTGCGATTCTTGTTGCGTTTCTTATTCTTATTCTTCTGATTGGTGGCCTCGTTGTCATCTTCTGAGTCGACACCGACGCCATCCTCTTCTCCAGGGAGTTTCCTCCCCTCATCCACCCGAGCACACTTGTCCACCAAGGTGTAAATCTCCTCATCTTGGAACGTATCTGATGGTTGCGCATGTTGGACAGGAACACAGCTATCACAGCTACCGGGTGGATATATGGAATATTCCTGTGGACTCGGCTGAACCTCTGCATGTATTTTCGCAGAGGCTCTCCTTCCTTATGCGGGAGAAGCTGCAAATCGTTGGGCCATCCTGGTTCTTGGATGCCGCCCGTGAAGGCCCCAACGAACTCATGGCGCACGTCAGCCCAGGTCGAGATGGAGTTCTTTTGGCAGATGCATCAGCCAAGACCTCCATTTGGCTTGAGTGCCAAAGGGAAGTAGTTGGAAAAAACCTTCTCATCTCTTCCCCCCGTAGCTTGAACAACGATGGTGTAGATGCTCAAGAACTCTGCTGGGTTCAGTCTCCCATCATACTTCTCTTGAATCTCTAGCTTGAACGTGCGAGGGGACGGTCGACGGACTTGCCGTGGCTCATGGGTGAAGGCAGGGCATCCAGCCTCGGAAAGCAGGCACCCACCTCTGCCGAGCGCAGGCTTGTCAACGTTGAGGCCATCCACTACAAAAAGATAAACTTCCGAGATGATACGTGTTTGTCACAGTAGGTCACGTTTTCTATCATGCATGTACATCCATGACGATTTTATGAAAAAATCAAGATAGTCATACCTGTGCTGTCGTAGAAGTGTTCCATGACATTATCAAAATTATCATCACGGAAGTGTCCACTTCCATGACTATAATCGTGTGTAATAGAAGTGTTTTCGACAAGGGTGACCGATATGTGGCAACCACCGTAACGGGTCGCCGTTAAGCTATCGGGTCCGGTTTTCGATCTGATAACCCGTTAATAGCATGGACCAATGAGGATTATCCACATGTAAAATTCTCATTGGCCGGAGGAAACACGTGTTGGCTCACCGTTGGGACAGGTGTCATCCATTCACTGGACATGAGGCACCTGTGATACGTCGACACATGGCATGGCCCAACAGAGGCCCAATTTGGTGACAAGACCGGCCTATTTGACTTGGTCAAAAGGTAACGGGCCGGCCCACAGAAAGCCTGTTAATGTCCTCTTCGTATATAGCCCATTTATGGCCTACTAACTCACGGCCCGATACGGCATATCGGAATTAAGCATACTAGCTTCATTTGGGCCGTCCAATATGATTACAGCCCGTTGTAACTTCCGGCCATGTATGGCCCATGATGTCTTTCGGCCCATGCGAGGCCATTTGTAACTCTTGGCCCATTAACAGCCTGTGGTGAATCTGGCATGCAATGAACAATGTACCGCTTTATACCCATTAACGGCACATTATTCCATTGTGCCGTTACCAACCCGTGTTATCTTTTAGCCTTCTCAGGATCCATTTATTCTGGGCTTATTTCCAGCATTCGGTTACTTACGACCCGTTACTGGCCTTTTCTGCTCGTGGGACAAATTCACCCCGTTGTTACAATCGGCCCGTTTGCAGCCCGTTAATCCGTTGGGCCGTTTTCATAGTGTCATCAAATACGGCCAATTAACAACGGCCTGTTATGGTCGGCCCATGAACAAATGATTCCAAATCTAGCCCGTTTACGGCCCATAATGTGGTCCATGTTTGGCAAAGCGCAAGGTTTATAGGAGAACGAGTAGTAGTTGTACTAGAAGTACGTACCAGTGGTACATGCTGTACGAGGAAGAAGGCAACAAGATGTATGTTTTGCATGACAGTCTCTTCTTACAGGACGTGCAAGACCTAGTGGACCTCATTGTTGCAATGGGACAACTCCCTATCATAGATGGCACGACTTAGAGCGATGGGCAGCGGGCATAATTCAGAGCTGCTTAGTCTTAAACCCCATGAAGAAGTCCCATCAAAATGAATAGCCATCCGCTACACATGCTCCTATATAAAATGAGTAAATGAGACAAAAAGAGAAATAGACAAAGTAAAGAAAATCACCAGCCTTAGATCCAGCCCTATTGTATTAGTGAATGATATTTCTACGTCGTGATTGACATGGCTATATTATTAACCATGCTACGAAGGTAGAAGCAGATTCTCATTTTTTCGCGGAAGTAGAAACGGATGGATATTCAACAAGGAGTGAAATGATGGCTGCTTCCTCGGTCAAACATAGAGAAAGGTGAGCCTCATGATTTCACGGCTTATTAGTCATTACTACTGCCTATACTCTTTGCCCGAATATAATAACCACATGGTAGTACAGTAGTGGGCTATACTATTAATAACCATGCTCGAAGAGAAGGGGTACATGCACCCACGCACGCATACCAGTAGCACTCTTTGTGTCTTTTGTGTCTTCCCCAACCACACACATGACACGGTGGAGCTCATTTCTCTAAGATGATGCAACCCATGTGATAATTTGACGCATCTAGTAGTAGTTACTCACTTATAAATAATGGAGGGTCGGGAACCACGCATGTACGGTGCCGCGTCATTTATAAATAATGTTTTTTCTTCAGTGGCACATACGCAATATAAATAGGTTCATATGGAGAGAAAAGGAAACCGCTCCACTATATACATAGCCAGGATTAGCCTGCATGGTTGCTTGCTCTCTTCACACTCTCTCGCACAAAACGACTGTGGCCACATCTCTAACATCCGGGCAGATCATGTCCGCCGGGGGAAGGGGTGGATGCTTAGTGTAGATGCGGTCGCCTTCGCCGACGGCAAAAACACATTGTCGGCACGTCACGATCAGGGGTCCCCGCCGTTCTCTCTCACAAAGCCGGTGAGGTTGCCTTCGTACCTTGCTCACTGCCGCGATGTTGGCAGTTGCCGCCTCCTGCCTCCCTCCTCTAGGTTGAGCTATGTCCCGACATCCCTCAGGTACAACTTCCTTTACAGTCGGCTTGCACCACTGCACCAGCTGCCCACATCACTCCATGTGGATATTCCTCTACATCTTTGCCCCGCACATACATCTACTGGCTTCTACGTACTATATTTGTGATGAGTTTATATCTCATCAACTAGTCCCAGTAATCTTATTCTAATCACGCTTCTTCAATTTCTTTGCCACAAGGATGCTCATCTCGATTTTGGTGAAACTGCACAAAATGATCCGGTGGTCAAAGGGTTGCAAACTTCATTTTTGGGAAGCTCCAACATTGCCAGCAAATTAAAGCCTGGTTAGGGTTTACGGTTAAAGGGCTAGGGACTACATGGATCATTTTTTCTTTAGCTATCTCTGTTCCAAAATAAGTGTCAACTTTAGTAGTAGTACAACTTTGTACTAAAGTTTGCATAAAGTTGAGACACTTATTTTGGAACGGAGGGAGTAAATGTTGACTATGGTCTATCAATCATTGAGATGCAATAGCATGCATGTTAGTCTCCTTCATATTTGATGAAATGTTGCAACGGGCAACCTTGGACGCAAGATACATGAAACAGAAGCTAGAAGCATCATAGCACTGTACAAATTTAGTACGTAGAAGCCAGTAGATGTATGTGCGGGGCAAAGAGTACGTAGAAGCATGGTGTCGCATGGTGTACGTAGAAGCTAGAAGCATCAACTATGACTACAAGTACGATGTAAAGAGTTAGGTGTCGCATGGTGTCCAGAAAGTATGGTGATAGTGTGAGGTGGGCCATGTAATCACAGAGCCTGCATGTTTTCAGTGCTTTTGCACTCCTCCGCTGTAATAATGGAGCAAATTGTAATCCAGTACCTCCTTTCGCCGAAAGCGTGGGACGTCCAGTAGTCGTACCACCTTAGTAATAATGACCAATGAGCCGTGAAATCACATAGACCCAGCAGTAAGTTGGACGGACGACGCAACCATCACTCTTGAATCCACTTCTCCCTTCAACGCAGGCGCCAGTGAGAGGTAGCGTCCGCTCTGCCCAGGCATGAATGCGGCACTGATTCTTTGGAGCGGCGCTGACCATTCTAGGCTGGAAGTGCGCGGCGATGGAGGGGCTTTGGGTGGGCCAGGCTGGTCACGAGCGGGCGTGGAAGCTGTCCGCCTATCCCGACCGGACGCCCGGAAACGAGAGGATGCACCGACTCTCACGGCTAAATTGTACACTACACACCATCTCTCTGTAGGAGTAGGTCGATGTGTCCCCTCTAACACACACATGCTATTAAACACACACACACACGCACACGCACAAACAGGTTCATAGAATAGGAATATCGTGCCAGTGCGAAGCCACAACAAATGAGATACAAATGGAGTACGTACAAGAAGAGAAGAGGTGACGAATATTCCATCAAACCTGGACTGAGGAGTAGTACTCCCTCCACCTAGGTGTTAAGTCATCTTACGAAAATCAGATATTCCCAAAATGTTTAGGCGTCGTCCATTAACTTCGCATCTCAATCCCCTCCTGGCCTCGTTGCTAGCGAGCGTTGTTACTTTGGGAGCTTTTGAATCCTTAGCAAGAACAGTTTATAGCCTAGCTGGGCAAGGTTAGGCGTTTGGAACTGTTAAAATATGTTAGCTTTTATGGGCAAGCTAGCTTGGGTGGGCTAGAAAAACCTTGCTACCTGAGGAGAGCCAGATCGGCTCACTTCCGACGGCAAACTTTGCGCACGGAAAAATCGGCAAAACACTCATGACAACGATTTTCACGGGGCAAGGCTGGTAAGAAAAAGAACTAAACCGTTTGACCAGGCAAGGTTGGCAAAGCGAAAGCTGGCTAGCTGGGCTAGCCGAGCAATTTCCTTACTAAGGCTAGCCACAGTGGGAGTAACCTAGGTAGTAACATAGCACATCCCAAGAAAAAATTTCTTATGTGGCATGGGGTTAATGAGCAAAGAGATGCTTGTGGTAACATAACACACCCCGAGATAAAATGAGTCTATATCTCAATTAATGAAGACTTGCATGTTACCATCGATATGTTAGTACTCACTATGAAGGTAGTAAGATAGACTAGTAACATATGCATGTTACTAGTCCAAGTTACTCACCACTATGACCAGCCTATGCAATGTAACCAAACGCTCCTTACTCTGCCTTGTTAACTCCCCCGGAAACCCAATGCATGGAGCGCAACTACGCGTTGACCAGTCAAGAAATCAAAGTCGGCTTGCTGATGTCGCTTGAAGCTACCCCGGTATTTCCCCAAATAGGAAGGGATGATGCAGCACAGCGGCAGTAGGTGTTTCCCTCAGATATGAAACAAGGTTATCGAACTAGTAGGAGAACCAAGCAACACAACATAAACAACCCCTGCACACAAATAACAACACCTCGCAACCAGACGTGCTAAAGGGTTGCCAATCCCTTTCGGGTAACGGTGCCAGAAACGGCGTGCGGACAGGAATAAGTTGTAATAATTTGATAGATCAAACGCCAAATAAAATAAATAGAAATAAAAGGCAGCAAGGTATTTTTGTATTTTTGGTTTAGTAGATCTGAAAATAAATGCAACAAAAAAGTAGATCGCAGAGGCAAATATATGAGAAATAAGATCCGGGGGCCGTAGGTTCCACTAGTGGCTTCTCTCGAGAAAAATAGCAAACGGTGGGTAAACGAATTACTGTTAGGCAATTGATAGAACTTCAAATAATCATGTCGATATCTAGGCAATGATCATTATATAGGCATCGCGTCTAATATTAGTAGACCGACTCCTACCTGCATCTAGTACAATTACTCCACACATCGACCGCTATTCAACATGCATCTAGTGTATTAAGTTCATGGAAAAACAAAGTAATGCAATAAGGACGATGACATGATATAGACAAGATCTATCTATGTAGAGATAGACCCCATCGTTTTATCCTTAGTAGCAACGATACATACGTGTCAGTTCCCTTTCTGTCACTGGGATCAAGCACCATAAGATTGAACCTACTACCATGCACCTCTTCCCATTGCAAGATAAATAGATCAAGTTGGCCAAAAAAACCAAATATCAGAGAAGAAATACGAGGCTACAAGCAATGATGCATATAAGAGATCAAAGAAACTCGAATAACTTTCATGGATATAAAAAGATATAACTGATCATAAACTGAAAGTTCATCAAATCCCAACAAACACACCGCAAAAGAGTTACATCATATGGATCTCCAAGAGACCATTGTATCGAGAATTCAGCAAGAGAGAGAAAGCCATCTAGCTACTAACTGCGGACTCGAAGGTCTACAAATAACTACTCACGGGTCATCGGAGCGGCACCAATGGAGGTGGTGAACCCCATCCGAGATGGTGTCTAGATTGGATCTGGTGATTCTGGAATCTACGGCGGCTGGATGAATATTTCGTCGACCGTACTAGGGTTCTGGAATATTGGGGTATTTATAGAGCAAAGAGGCAGTCCGGGGGCACCCGAGGTGGGCACAACCCACCAAGGCACGCCTGGGCCCCTAGCGCGCCCTGGTGGGTTGTGCCTCCCTCGGGGCACCCCTCAGGTGCAGCCAGCGCCAAACATGTTCCTCCTGGCCCATAAAAATCATCATGGTGTTTCGTGGCATTTGGACTCCGTCTGGTATTGATTTTCGGCGATGTAAAAAACATGGAAAAAATAGCAACTGTCACTTGGCACTATGTCAATAGGTTAGTACCAAAAATGATATAAAATGACTATAAAATGGTTATAAAACATCCAAGATTGATAATATAACATCAGGGACCAATAAAAAAATTTATATACGTTGGAGACATATCAGCATCCCCAAGCTTAACTCCTACTCGTCCAGGAGTAGGTAAGTGATAAAAATAGAATTTTTGATGTGGAATGCTACCTATCATGTCATATTGTATTCTTTTCTTTATAGCATGGACTATTGGACTTTTATGTGATTCAAAGCAATAGTCTAGTTTTGACATAATAATTTTGATACTCAAGCATATCAACAAGCAACCAACTCTTTCAAAATATCAATGCTAAAATAAGTTATCCCTAGCCAATCATGCTCAAACATTGATCCATTCATCAAATACACTCGAATATTAGCTACACCCAATACTTAAGTACGATCATATTGCCTCCTAGTTGGTTCTTTTTAGGAGAGAAGATGGAGACACAAATTCAAAATAAAAGTTGCATAAAGTAGAAGAAAGGCCCTTCGCAGAGGGAAGTAGGCATTTGTAGAGATGTCAGAGCTCAAAGATAAAAAACTTAGTGTCAGGACCCCGATTCCAAGTCACATCGATCTAGCCGGTAACACCTCATATCACTTTGCGGCCTCACTCACGGTAATCCCACGGGTGTCGCCTTACAATGGCCCGGGACCGTTTGCACCTTTTGGCTCACGTATATGATAGTGTCGCTAGCATCCATATGACAAAGAACCCGGGCCGACATGGCTAGTCGTGAACCCAAAGCGGCACTAACCTATGGGGACATGCATACATGAATCACATCGAGCATGTCGGTCAGCAGCGTGTGAATCCGAGCTGTAGCACTGGGCTAAGAGGACTCCGCGAACCCGGGCTGTAGCAGGCTAGGCAGGACTCCAGATGTCACTGCGTGACATTTCCCCGAAGGGTCAGACACAGGAACGAAGTGAAACACATGCCGGCGAGTCAAGTGTCCTGAGCAATAGTGATGGGCTAGCAGGACTCCGGTGAACCTGGCTGTAGCGGACTACTATGGCTTATGGAAGCACAAGACTACATTTCCCCATAAGAGAGGCTACCAAGGATAAACAACTAGGTTGTCGGATCCCACACATACCAAGCATTTCAATCATACACACAATATGCTCGATATGTGTAAGTACAACATGGCATCACAACAAGACTCTACGACTCAAAGTATTTATTCATTAGGCTCCGAGGAGCCAATATATTACAAACATGGGTCTCATGACCCAACATTCAGAGCATACAAGTCAAAGCACATGCGGAAGCTTAACTTGTCTGAGTACAGACAACTACAAATGAAAATACTGAGAAGCCTGACTATCTACAAGACCCTGCCGAGGGCACAAAATCGTAGCTGAGGTAACAAGCTAAACGTCAAAGTCCACACGGAACTACGACCGAGACTGACGTCTCTCTGCAAAACATAAAATAGGCAAACGTGAGTACAAATGTACCCAGCATGACTTACATCATAACTAGCTACATATGCATCAGTATCAACAAAGGGGGCGGTGGAGTTTGACTGCAGCAATCCAGCTTTGACTCGGTGGCTATCCTGAACTACGACTGCCAGTAACTCTTTTGAAGTTGCGCACACGAGTCCACATATTCACCATATCAATACACCACTATGGATCCGCTCCCGTCTCCCTACGAGAAGGCCATCCATAGCACTCACGCTTATCTTGCGCATTTTAGAGCATCCACTTTCACTTGTCTATGAACTATGCAAGGGGTCCAAGTTTCCATATCCGAGGAATCCGGCTATTCGAATAGATAATGATAACCCTGAAGGGGTGTACTTCTTCACACACGCTCTCGCCACTTACAACCATGTACACGTCATGTACCTCGGCAACCTTCAAGTGGAAGCCTGGCGAGAGAGTCGGCCACGACCTGACTAACCACACAAATCTCTAGTCCAGGTTTATCGCCTATTCGGGTTCCATCCGTAAGGAGATCCGGCCGGGGTGCCGCTCATGGCCCCAAACGATGTGAGGAAGGTTCATAAGCCACCATCCAGGTGCGACTTGGTAAACTGTGCCACTGTGCCTAGTCTATCCCAAGCCCACCTGTACCGGGTGCCACTTGGTAGACTACTAACACTACCTACAACCACCAGAAACTAGTTGCAACTCCTGGACAGAGATCGAGTTGGTTAATAAGCCGAGATGGGCCGAGCTACCGGAACCCAATGTTTGGTAGTAACTGTTCATGGATCACAAAGACAGAACTCAGTTCCTGAGGACGGTTTCAATGAGACAACCCATCATGTACTCCTACATGGCCTCTCACCGCTACCTTTACCAAATCATGTTCACACACTTAGCTCTCTACAGTAGGACATGTTCACCACATTCCAATTCATCCCCGATGAACCAGACCTGACTCGACTCTAAGCAGTAGCAGGCATGACAAAAAGCATGAATGAGTAGGCACATTAGGGCTCAAACAACTCCTACTCATGCTAGTGGGTTTCATCTATTTACTGTGGCAATGACAGGTCATGCAGAGGAAAGGGGTTCAGCTACCGCAGCATGTAATAGTTGAAACGTTGTTGTCCTAATGCAGTAAAAGAGAGCAGGAGCGAGAGAGTGGGATTGTATCGGAATGAGCAAGGGGTTTTTCCTTGCCTGTCACTTCTGAAGATGATATAACTCTTCATCGGTGTCATTGAACTCATCGTCGGAACGTCGTCTACTAAGAGGGGGAAAATACCGGCAAACACATAAAGAACAATGTCAGGACCCCGATCCTAAGCCACATCGATCCAGCGTGTAACACATCATATCACTTTGCGGCCTCACGCACGGTACTCCCACGGGTGCCACCTTACCTGGCCCGGGACCGTTTGCGCCTTTTGGCTCACGTATATGATAGTGTCGCTAGCATCCATATGACAGAGAACCCGGGCCGACATGGCTAGTCGTGAACCCAAAGCGGCGCTAGCCTATGAGGACAGGCATACATGAATCACATCGAACATGTCGGTCATCAACGTATTTATTGGGCTGTAGCACTGGGCTAACAGGACTCCGAATAATAGCGCGTGACATTTCCCCGAAGGGACAGACATAGGATCGACGTGAAACACATGCCGGCCAGTCAAGTGTCCAAGCAGTAGTGCTGGGCTAGCAGGACTCCGGTGAACCGAGCTGTAGCGGACTACTATCGCTCAGAAGCACAAGACTTACATTTCCCCATATGAAAGGCTGCCAAGGATAAACAACTAGATAGTCGGATCCCACTCATACCAAGCATTTCAATCATACACACAATATGCCCGATATGAGTAAATACAACATGGCATCACAACAGTACTCTACGACTCAAGTACTTTATTTAGAAGGCTCCGAGGAGCCATACATATCATCCATACAGATAGGGGTCACATGACCCAACACTCAAGTCATACAAACATACAAGCACATGCGGAAGCTAACTAGTCTGAGCACAGACACTAGAAAGAAAGAAGGCTTGATGAAGCCTGTCTATCTACATCGACCCTTCACAAGTCTTGGATCACCACCTGGTGATAAGTCACTCGTCAACGTCGAGGTCTATATAGAACCCATCAGAGGGGTTGGTGCAGTCGTCTGAAAACATGATTAAAGCAACATGAGTACAGAAGTACTCAGCAAGTCTTACAACAGGAACCTATCATACATGCACATTCTCAAGAAGGTAGTGGGGTTATTGCAGCAAGCCAGCTTTGACTCTTGGCTAAGCTATCCTACGATAGACACCACTTGTAAATCATTTGTCGCACACGAGTCCACTATCACCATCACAATACTCCACCGTGGATCCTCTCTCGCCATCCTACGAGAGGGCCATCCGCGGTACTCACACTTATCTTGAGATTTTTAATAGTATCCATTTAACTTATCTATGAACTGTATAGGTGACCAAGTAGTCCTTTACCGCGGACGCGGCTATTCGAATAGATTTATACCCTGCAGGGGTGTACTTCTTCACACACGCTCCCACCACTTATCGCCGTTTACACGACATGTACTCGGCAACCTTCAAGCGGAAGCCCAGCGAGGGTGTCGGCCACGGCCTACCTAAACACTCAAGTCTCTAGTCCAGGTTTATCGCCTATTCGGGTTCCATCCGCAGGGAGTCCGGCCGAGGTTTCCACTAACGGCCCCGAACGATGTGAACAGGGTTCCCGAGACACCAAACGGGCGAGTCGGTACACCGTGCCACGTGCCTACCGCAACACAGCCCACCCCGACGGTCAGCGCCGCGTGCGGCCCCCAGCATGCTACAAACACCAGAAACTACTTTGCAACTCCTGGACAGAGGACAAGCGTGATCAAGAAGCCGAGAGGGTCCATTGGTTTCGGGCCCAATGCGTGGTAGTAGCTGAGTCTTAAATCACACACACAGATCTCAGTTCTTAAGAACGGCCTCAATGAAACAACCCACCATGTACTCCTACATGGCCTTCCATCGATTCCTTTACCAAATCGTGTTCAACACTTCCACGCTATTGACAACGATACAACCTTTCACTCTGGATCATCATCCCGATGAGCCAGACCTGACACAACTCTAAGCATAGCAAGCATAGCATGGTAGGAACACACATACACATGTATTGGCTCAATCAACTCCTACACATGCTAGTGGGTTTCATCTAGTTATTGTGGCAATGACAGGTCATGCAAAGGAAGTGGGTTCAACTACCGCAACACACAGCAGTTTGAAACGCGTTGTCTTAATGCAGTAAACAAGGGCAGAAGCGAGAACATGGGTTTGTATCGGAATGACCAACGAGTTGCTTGCCTGATGGAGTGGTCGTGGGATACTGCCCTTCAGTTGGATACCCGAAGATATCCTCGGAGGCAGAACCTACCACGATGAACACATCGGAACACAATCAATACATGGCAATATGCAACAACATGATGCATGCTATGACATGGCAATATGAATGTGTCCTGACCTAGTGCAAGTTAAACCAGAAGGGAATGAACCCATTTGAACCAAAGATTCAAATGGAAACTCATTTATTAAGATCATATTAGTGTATCATCTTGTAGTGCCTAAACAGTGGGTTTAACTTGGTTTTTCATGCATGAAACTGGTACAGATGGATAGCTTGCATTTTTCTAATGATTTTTCATATATAACTTATTTCAAACTGAGCTACGGTTGAATTGATATGAATTTTAGAAGTTTAAACTATTTTCTGGAATTTCCTGTTTAAAATTAAATCCAGAAAATAAATAATTGCGTCAGCACTGCATCATGCTTGCGTCAGCAAGTCAACAGCGCTGACTAGTCAACCTGACGTGTGGGGGCCACACGTCAGTGACACAGAGGCTAAACCCGGTCAAACCCGCGCTGACCGGGGTTTGACTTGGCCCTGGGGCCCACGGTCAGTGGCTTAGGGGGGGGTTTAGGTTGCGGGATTAGGCGCTAATGACGCCACGTCGGCCTCGCCGGAGTTTCGCCGGCGACGACCTCGAGCCGCGGCGGTTCTTCACCGGAGTTGCACTACAGGCGGCGAATGGGCGCGCGGAGACCACTGGGGCGTAGCCCGTCGTCGTCCGCATCCAGCAGGGCAGGTGGAAGGCTGCGGGGGCGCTGGAGCTCGCCGGAGCGAAGCTCAGGGCGGCGGCCGGAGTCGGCCTTGAGCGGGCGCAGCGCTGCGGGGCACGGGAAGGCAGGGGAGGAGGGGGAATCGAAGCAGAGGCTCACAGCGGGCTCGTTGGCGTCGACGACGAGCTCGGGGACAGCCGGACGGCGACGTGCGGGCGGGGACGATCTGCGGCGGCCGGCGACGAGGAAGACGACAGGGGCGACTCCACGGGGCGTCCGGCCTCTTGTGGCTTGACGCAGAGGACGAGGGGGTCGTGGCGGAGCTCTCGGGCACAGAGAGAGGTCGAGGGGGAGGCGGTGGCTACAGCTACGGCGAGCAGCGGCGACGGTGGCGCTCGGCGTTCGCGGGAGAGGGCGACATCCAGGGAGGAGGGGGAGCGAGAGAGAGGGCGAGGGGGTCGGGGCGGCGCGTGGCGTCGTCCGAAGGCCAGAGCGAGGAGGGGAGGGGCAGGCAGGCAGCTGCCGTGGCGCGCATGCGCGCGGCGTGCGGCGACCACGCGCCCGACGTCCTCCTGGCGCGGTGGAGACGACGACTGGCGCTGGCCAGTCGGCTGGGCCGGCCTGTTGGCCACTGGGCCAGGCCAGGGAGGTAAGTGCAGGTAAGTTTCCCATTTTTGTTTCCTTTTTCTATTTTTCTATGACTTTGTAGACTTATTAAAAATACTAAAACAACTCCTAAAATCACCAAACTGCACCTGGTCCTTAGTTAGAATATTTCCAGCCAGGAACATTTTAGTTTGGAGATATTTGAGCATTTGAAACATTTTATAAATTTTAAATGCCCAAATTCAAATACTAATGCATTAATTCAATGACCTTCTGTTGACCTAGAAAAATATGCACCATTTTTGCCAGAGGTTTCAACCCAAGACAAAGAGGGTGAACTTTTTAGAAGGGCATTTCAGGTTCATTGAAAATATTTTTAGTAAGCCCTAGTTGATTTCAGGAGGGGTGCTGGGGGTTCTGGCTTCCCCATTTCAAATTTCTGTCAAAAGTAAACATGATGCACACTCTAATGCATGAACTAGGTGGGATGTGACAACTCACCCCCACTCAAAAGAATCTCGTCCCGAGATTTAGGATCTGTCGGAAATAAGGTGGGATACTCAAGTCGAAGACGATCCTCCCTTTCCCATGTAGCTTCTTGCTCGGAATGGTGTGACCATTGAACCTTGAGAAACTTGATATTGTGGCGCCGAGTGGTACGCTCCGCTTGATCAAGGATACGGACGGGGTATTCCCGATAGGTGAGGTTATCTTGGAGATCAAGCGTTTCGTGGTCCACTCCACGGATAGGATCCGCGAAGCAACGCCTGAGTTGAGAAACGTGGAAGACATCATGAACTCTGGAGAGATGCGGAGGTAGTTTCAGTTGGTAGGCAACTTCCCCTCATTTGGCAAGAATGCGAAAGGGTCCAATGTAACGAGGAGCCAATTTGCCTTTGATACCGAATCGATGGGTTCCCTTTAAAGGTGTAACCCGAAGGTAAGCCATCTCGCCGACTTCATAAGCCATGGGCTTATGCTTGCGGTCATACTGACTCTTTTGTCGAGACTGGGCGGTTTTCAACTTCTCACGAATAATACGAACCTGCTCTTCTGCATCCTGGATCATGTCCGGGCCAAAGAGTTGTCTCTCGCCGGTTTCTGACCAGTTAAGAGGCGTCCGACATTTTCGTCCATAAAGAACTTAGAAAGGAGCTTTACCCAAGCTAGCTTGATAACTGTTGTTATAAGCGAACTCGGCGAATGGAAGGCACTTCTCCCAATTCATACCGAAAGAGATGACAGAAGCTCGGAGCATATCCTCCAGAATTTGATTGACTCGTTCTACTTGACCACTTGATTGCGGATGGAAGGCGGTGCTAAAGGAGAGACGAGTCCCCATAGCATTTTGGAAACTTTCCCAAAATCGAGAGGTGAAAAGACTTCCACGATCTGAATTAATTTCCAATGGAACACCATGGAGAGATACTATTCGAGAGATGTACAAATCAGCTAGCTGGCTAGCGGTTATACTCTCGCGAACAGGTAAGAAGTGGGCTACTTTGGAGAGACGATCGACAACAACGAAGATAGCATTATTCCCTCTTTTGGTTCTGGGAAACCCGGTAATGAAATCCATACCGATTTTATCCCATTTCCATTCAGGAATCTCCAATGGTTGAAGGGTGCCAGCAGGCCGTTGATGCTCTGCTTTAACACGACAACAGACGTTGCAAGTTGCAATGTATTGAGCGATTTCTCTCTTCATCCTAGTCCACCAAAACCTCTGGCGTAGGTCTTGATACATCTTAGTGCTACCGAGATGAATGGTGAGAGGGGATTCATGAGCTTCCTTAAGGATCAATCATCTCAAGTTGCGTACCTTGGGAACCACTAGACGGTTTCCAAAGAACACAACACCTTGATCATCAATGGAGAAACAATCTGCAACTCCCTTCTTGATGTTTCTCTTGATACGGGAAATTCCCGGATCCACCTTTTGTGCCTTGATGATCTGATCCGTAAGGTTAGGTTTCGCCACCAGGGTGGAAAGGAATCCTCGAGGAACAATGTGAAGGTTAAGCTTATGAAATTCCTCGTGGAGAAGTGGTTGACCTTGTTGTAACATCAGGTTGTTACAATAAGATTTACGACTTAGTGCATCAGCCATGACATTGGCTTTGCCTGGGGTGTAAGTTATTCCTAAGTCGTAATCCGAGATCAACTCGACCCAACGTCTTTGCCTGAGATTCAAATCCGGTTGGGTGAAGATATATTTCAAACTTTGGTGATCAGTGTAAATTTCGCAACGATTACCCAGAAGGTAATGTCGCCAGGTTTTGAGTGCATGGACTACTGCTGCAAGCTCTAGATCATGTGTGGGATAGTTATCCTCATGTGGACGCAACTGTCGAGAAGCGTAGGCAATCACATGACGATCTTGCATGAGTATGCAACCTAGTCCTTGTCGCGAGGCGTCGCAATAGATAACAAAGTCCTTAGAGAAATCTGGTGGTACCAGTACGGGAGCAGATGTCAGGCGTCTTTTCAGTTCCCGAAAGCTGAACTCGCACTGTGGGGTCCACTCGAACTTTTTATCTTTCTTGAGGAGTTCAGTTAGAGGCTTAGCAACCTTGGAGAAATTCTCGACGAAGCGGCGGCAATAGCTCGCTAAACCAAGAAAACTCCGAACTTGCTTAACCGTTTCAGGTGGAGTCCAGTCAAGGACAGCTTGAACTCGCTCGGGATTGACAGCAATGCCCTTACCAGAGATTACATGGCCCAGGTAGGTCACTTCTGGCAACCAGAATTCGCACTTGGAGAATTTGGCATAAAGGCGATGCTCTCGAAGTTTCATCAATACTAACCTTAGATGTTCGGCATGTTCTTCCTCATTCTTGGAGTAGATGAGTATATCATCGAGGTATACCAGGACGAATTTATCCAAGTACTCCATGAAGATCGAGTTCATTAACCGAGAGAAGGTGGCTGGAGCATTGGTTAACCCGAAGGACATGACGGTGTACTCGTATTGGCCGTAGCGAGTAACGAAAGCCGTTTTGGGAATGTCCCCGTTCTTGATTTTGATTTGATGGTAGCCCAACCTCAAATCCATCTTGGAGAAGACTGAGGATCCTGCGAGCTGATCATACAGGTCGTTGATCCTGGGGAGCGGATACTTGTTCTTGATAGTGACCAAATTGACAGGTCGGTAATCTACAACCATCCGATCCGTTCCATCCTTCTTCTTGACGAAGAGGACGGGGCAAGCCCATGGAGATGAACTAGGACGGATGAAACCCTTTTGCAAGGACTCATCGAGTTGTTTCTTAAGCTCAGCTAGTTCTAGGGGTGCCATCTTATAAGGTCTCCTAGAGATTGGGACGGTTCCTGGAACAAGGTCTATCACGAACTCGACATCTCTGTCAGGTGGAACACCTGGCAGTTCCTCTGGAAAGACATCCGGGAAGTCACGGACTACCGGAATATCTTCGAGGTCTGGAAGGGGATTGGCATTTAGAGAGTAGAGCTGACGCTCCGATACTCGGGTCAAAACATTGACTGTCTTGCCCGATGGATGGGTAAGTTGAACAGTTCTAGTTGAGCAGTCAATCTTGGCGTAATGAGCTGACATCCAGTCCATACCCAAGATGATGTTTATGTCTGAGGACTTGAGAGCTATTAGTGATGCAAGGAAGACCAATCTGTCAACAAGAATTTCATTTCCATGGCTGATCCTAGAGGTTTGCCACTTAGAACCAGGGGTTTGAATTACCATGGAGGTGGGCATGTCACAAAAGGTGGTGTTGTGCAAACGAGCATAGCTCTCAGAAATAAATGAATGAGATGCTCCAGTATCAAAGAGAACAGTTGCCGGATGGCAATTAACAAGGAGCGTACCGAGAACGACGTTGGGGTCCTCTTGAGTCTCTTCAGCTGAAACGTAGTTGACATGGCCACGAGCAGTGGTGGCTGGCTTGGCGACAAGCACCTTCGCTGTTGACTTACCACGTCCAACAGACTTTCCGAACTGGCTGGGGTTGTTCTGGGGACACTCACGGATGTAGTGGCCTGGCTCACCACACTTGAAGCAAGTTATCATATTGGGGCGTGGAGCAGTATTGACAGTGGGGCCACAAAAAGTCTTGGGCGGCATATACTGCTGATTGAGGCGAGGCGCCTCAAAGGATGGCCTCGGAGTATACCTGGGTGGCATAGCAGAATTTGGAATCCAGACCCGGCGCTTCTGAGATCCAGAGCCGGATGAAGATCCATAGTCACGGGAGTGCTTGCGTGAAGCTTCAAAATCATTCTGCCCTGTCTCGGCACTGATGGCCTTATTGACTAGCTTCGGAAAAGAAATGCATTCATGCAGACGAAGGTCACGTCGGAGCTCAGGGCTAAGTCCCTTGCGGAACCTTGCCTGCTTCTTGGCATCGGTGGATACCTCTTCGGGAGCATAGCGTGCAAGCTTCCCAAACTCGCGACTGTATGCATCCACAATCAGCTTCCCCTGGGTGAATTTACAAAACTCCTCCCTCTTGCGATCCATGAGGCCTTCCGGGATATGATGCTCACGAAAAGCGGCACTGAAATCAGCCCAAGTAGTGAGTTGGCCGACCGGGCGCATAGCTTCATAATTCTCCCACCAAAGGCTGGCAGGACCTTCAAGGTGATAGGCAGCAAAGGTGACTTTATCATCTTCAGCCACGTTGGCAGAACGTAGCTTGTGGGCGATGCTGCGGAGCCAGTCATCCGCATCGAGAGGTTCGATGGAATGATTGAACTTTGGCGGGTACAGCTTGACAAAGTCATTGATGGACACCGAATTGATCCTCTGCTGGCGTGCAGTGTTCTGCTCAATCCGCTCTAGCAAGCGATTGGTGTCGCGCCTGTTGCGCTCTGCCTCCAGCATCACTTCGGCTAGAGAAGGTGGTTGAGGCAGACTTTCCTCTCTAGGTGCACTAGCTTCTCCCTGCTCCGAAGCAGCAGGGTTGCTGCGGGTGTTGACCATCCTGGGAAAACAAAACAGCGATTTAAACCAGGATGGCAAAATCTGGCCAAAAAAATGCGGAATGTAATGGGTAACAAGGAATGCAGAGATGATCGTCCGTATGACATGGTAATATAGAAACTGCCATATATATACCAACGGTCATACACATCATACATAGTTTAGTACAAGCTCAAGCTGAAGTACAACTAAGACGAAAGACGTTACATCTCATCGGAGGCATTCCAAGCTCCTATACATTATTTTTCTACACCTCCGGAATTGATACACACTAAGTTATATTCCACAATCACGCAGGACAGTGGACATACAACTATTACAATACTAGCGAGACTACTACTAGCTCAGACGGCTCCGTAGAAGTCCTCATAGAAGTCACCACCCAAACCTGGAAGCGGAACATGGTCATCTGGGAACAGACGGTCCTGCGGTGCTTGTGGACCATAGGGACTTGGGTGCGGCCTCGGTCCAACAGATGGCGGCAGAAGAGGCCCACGAGGAGGGGTGATGCCTCCCACCTCACGCCATTCCATGAAGTCTGGCAGACTAGCCCGCACAGGGTACAAGTCTCTCGTGTCCATGTATCCGGCTTGCACAGCAGGTGCAAACCTCGTCAAGGTGGCCCAATGATCAGCACGAGCATTAAAGAGCTCCATACGCAAGGCCCGGTTTTCACGGTCCTTATCTTCCAACATCTCAGTAGTGGTGCAAAGGAGTGAGTCCTCATGGGATGCATCACTGTACATGCCCTGAAGGTAACCATGCGCCCCAGGGAGGGATGCTGGCATGTAGCGAAATTCAGTGTTGCTCAACAAGGCAGTTCTAGCTCGCATAATGGTCATCATCGAGTAGGCTGCATCTTGAACGGACATCCCAATAGTGATCCCGAGTCCATAAGAACGGTGGAGTGGTTCCGTAGCTCCGGGATATGATGGAAATATCCTGACCGTGCACAGATATTGGCTCTGGTTAAAATCTCTAAACTGCTCTTCGACGGTGTATTCAGGGTACCATCGGTAACCTGCCTCAACCATCAGACGAACCAACATGGCGGTATGACCACATACACCGATGCAACGGGTCAGACGAACCACTTGGTTTTGGGGACGGGTAGCCATCTGAAAGCACAAAATAGTGCAAAGGCATTAGAATTTCTGGATGAAATTGGACAGCATAACGGCTGTAAATGCTCAAAAAAAGAATTGAGACATCCACAACAGTTTGCGAAACCACTCAACAACAACATATCAAGGTTCTGGCTCAATTGGCAACATACTAAACTTTAGTAGAACTGAACTGGGTTGTATCCAACAATCCTATAAGTTACTACGGATTTAGTAACACGTGAACCTGATAGAGAGCAGAGAGCCTAGTCCTTAACCCACGTAGAATGAGAAGAGAATGACTCAGAATAGAGGGCATAAGGTAAAGGAGTAAAAGAGCCTTACGTTCCCTCCCACAATCAATTCCCCTACATATAACTAAAGCATTTCTAGACTCGACATCGACCAGTTTGGCTTAGCGAACCTACAGGCAGTCCGGCTCTGATGCCAACGCTGTCAAGACCCCGATCCTAAGCCACATCGATCCAGCGTGTAACACATCATATCACTTTGCGGCCTCACGCACGGTACTCCCACGGGTGCCACCTTACCTAGCCCGGGACCGTTTGCGCCTTTTGGCTCACGTATATGATAGTGTTGCTAGCATCCATATGACAGAGAACCCGGGCCGACATGGCTAGTCGTGAACCCAAAGCGGCGCTAGCCTATGAGGACAGGCATACATGAATCACATCGAACATGTCGGTCATCAACGTATTTATTGGGCTGTAGCACTGGGCTAACAGGACTCCGAATAATAGCGCGTGACATTTCCCCGAAGGGACAGACATAGGATCGACGTGAAACACATGCCGGCCAGTCAAGTGTCCAAGCAGTAGTGCTGGGCTAGCAGGACTCCGGTGAACCGGGCTGTAGCGGACTACTATCGCTCAGAAGCACAAGACTTACATTTCCCCATATGAAAGGCTGCCGAGCATAAACAACTAGATAGTCGGATCCCACTCATACCAAGCATTTCAATCATACACACAATATGCCCGATATGAGTAAATACAACATGGCATCACAACAGTACTCTACGACTCAAGTACTTTATTTAGAAGGCTTCGAGGAGCCATACATATCATCCATACAGATAGGGGTCACATGACCCAACACTCAAGTCATACAAACATACAAGCACATGCGGAAGCTAACTAGTCTGAGCACAGACACTAGAAAGAAAGAAGGCTTGATGAAGCCTGTCTATCTACATCGACCCTTCACAAGTCTTGGATCACCACCTGGTGATAAGTCACTCGTCAACGTCGAGGTCTATATAGAACCCATCAGAGGGGTTGGTGCAGTCGTCTGAAAAACATGATTAAAGCAACATGAGTACAGAAGTACTCAGCAAGTCTTACAACAGGAACCTATCATACATGCACATTCTCAAGAAGGTAGTGGGGTTATTGCAGCAAGCCAGCTTTGACTCTTGGCTAAGCTATCCTACGATAGACACCACTTGTAAATCATTTGTCGCACACGAGTCCACTATCACCATCACAATACTCCACCGTGGATCCTCTCTCGCCATCCTACGAGAGGGCCATCCGCGGTACTCACACTTATCTTGAGATTTTTAATAGTATCCATTTAACTTATCTATGAACTGTATAGGTGACCAAGTAGTCCTTTACCGCGGACGCGGCTATTCGAATAGATTTATACCCTGCAGGGGTGTACTTCTTCACACACGCTCCCACCACTTATCGCCTTTTACACGACATGTACTCGGCAACCTTCAAGCGGAAGCCCAGCGAGGGTGTCGGCCACGGCCTACCTAAACACTCAAGTCTCTAGTCCAGGTTTATCGCCTATTCGGGTTCCATCCGCAGGGAGTCCGGCCGAGGTTTCCACTAACGGCCCCGAACGATGTGAACAGGGTTCCCGAGACACCAAACGGGCGAGTCGGTACACCGTGCCACGTGCCTACCGCAACACAGCCCACCCCGATGGTCAGCGCCGCGTGCGGCCCCCAGCATGCTACAAACACCAGAAACTACTTTGCAACTCCTGGACAGAGGACAAGCGTGATCAAGAAGCCGAGAGGGTCCATTGGTTTCGGGCCCAATGCGTGGTAGTAGCTGAGTCTTAAATCACACACACAGATCTCAGTTCTTAAGAACGGCCTCAATGAAACAACCCACCATGTACTCCTACATGGCCTTCCATCGATTCCTTTACCAAATCGTGTTCAACACTTCCACGCTATTGACAACGATACAACCTTTCACTCTGGATCATCATCCCGATGAGCCAGACCTGACACAACTCTAAGCATAGCAAGCATAGCATGGTAGGAACACACATACACATGTATTGGCTCAATCAACTCCTACACATGCTAGTGGGTTTCATCTAGTTACTGTGGCAATGACAGGTCATGCAAAGGAAGTGGGTTCAACTACCGCAACACACAGCAGTTTGAAACGCGTTGTCTTAATGCAGTAAACAAGGGCAGAAGCGAGAACATGGGTTTGTATCGGAATGATCAACGAGTTGCTTGCCTGATGGAGTGGTCGTGGGATACTGCCCTTCAGTTGGATACCCGGAGATATCCTCGGAGGCATAATCTACCACGATGAACACATCGGAACACAATCAATACATGGCGATATGCAACAACATGATGCATGCTATGACATGGCAATATGAATGTGTCCTGACCTAGTGCAAGTTAAACCAGAAGGGAATGAACCCATTTGAACCAAAGATTCAAATGGAAACTCATTTATTAAGATCATATTAGTGTATCATCTTGTAGTGCCTAAACAGTGGGTTTAACTTGGTTTTTCATGCATGAAACTGGTACAGATGGATAGCTTGCATTTTTCTAATGATTTTTCATATATAACTTATTTCAAACTGAGCTACGGTTGAATTGATATGAATTTTAGAAGTTTAAACTATTTTCTGGAATTTCCTGTTTAAAATTAAATCCAGAAAATAAATAATTGCGTCAGCACTGCATCATGCTTGCGTCAGCAAGTCAACAGCGCTGACTAGTCAACCTGACGTGTGGGGGCCACACGTCAGTGACACAGAGGCTAAACCCGGTCAAACCCGCGCTGACCGGGGTTTGACTTGGCCCTGGGGCCCACGGTCAGTGGCTTAGGGGGGGGGGGTTTAGGTTGCGGGATTAGGCGCTAATGACGCCACGTCGGCCTCGCCGGAGTTTCGCCGGCGACGACCTCGAGCCGCGGCGGTTCTTCACCGGAGTTGCACTACAGGCGGCGAATGGGCGCGCGGAGACCACCGGGGCGTAGCCCGTCGTCGTCCGCATCCAGCAGGGCAGGTGGAAGGCTGCGGGGGCGCTGGAGCTCGCCGGAGCGAAGCTCAGGGCGGCGGCCGGAGTCGGCCTTGAGCGGGCGCAGCGCTGCGGGGCATGGGAAGGCAGGGGAGGAGGGGGAATCGAAGCAGAGGCTCACAGCGGGCTCGTTGGCGTCGACGACGAGCTCGGGGACAGCCGGACGGCGACGTGCGGGCGGGGACGATCTGCGGCGGCCGGCGACGAGGAAGACGACGGGGGCGACTCCACGGGGCGTCCGGCGTCTTGTGGCTTGACGCAGAGGACGAGGGGGTCGTGGCGGAGCTCTCGGGCGCAGAGAGAGGTCGAGGGGGAGGCGGTGGCTACAGCTACGGCGAGCAGCGGCGACGGTGGCGCTCGGCGTTCGCGGGAGAGGGCGACATCCAGGGAGGAGGGGGAGCGAGAGAGAGGGCGAGGGGGTCGGGGCGGCGCGTGGCGTCGTCCGAAGGCCAGAGCGAGGAGGGGAGGGGCAGGCAGGCAGCTGCCGTGGCGCGCATGCGCGCGGCGTGCGGCGACCACGCGCCCGACGTCCTCCTGGCGCGGTGGAGACGACGACTGGCGCTGGCCAGTCGGCTGGGCCGGCCTGTTGGCCACTGGGCCAGGCCAGGGAGGTAAGTGCAGGTAAGTTTCCCATTTTTGTTTCCTTTTTCTATTTTTCTGTGACTTTGTAGACTTATTAAAAATACTAAAACAACTCCTAAAATCACCAAACTGCACGTGGTCCTTAGTTAGAATATTTCCAGCCAGGAACATTTTAGTTTGGAGATATTTGAGCATTTGAAACATTTTATAAATTTTAAATGCCCAAATTCAAATACTAATGCATTAATTCAATGACCTTCTGTTGACCTAGAAAAATATGCACCATTTTTGCCAGAGGTTTCAACCCAAGACAAAGAGGGTGAACTTTTTAGAAGGGCATTTCAGGTTCATTGAAAATATTTTTAGTAAGCCATAGTTGATTTCAGGAGGGGTGCTGGGGGTTCTGGCTTCCCCATTTCAAATTTCTGTCAAAAGTAAACATGATGCACACTCTAATGCATGAACTAGGTGGGATGTGACAAACACAATCAATGCAATGCAACAATATGATGCATGATCATGACATGGCAATATGTTGTGGTTTGAGGTAATGCAACTAGCAACATGTTAAATGGAGTTGGTTTGAACCCTAGGTTCAAATTCAAACTCCATATGTGAGAGTTTAAATGCCATTTATGCAAATTGCCATATACAGCAACCTTAGGTTGTTCAAACATGCATGCAAATGGTACAGATGGATAAAATGGATTTTTCTTATCATTTTTCATATATAATTTGTTTGATTGGAGTTATGGTTGAATTTCTATGAATTTTAGAAGTTTAAGCAATTTTTTGGAATTTCCTGTATAAGAATAATTCCAGTAAACAAATTACTGCATCAGCATTACGTCAGGGTGACGTCAGTGGTCAACGGGGCGGTCTAGGTCAAACCTGACAATGGGTCCCGCGTGTCAGTGTCATTAGTTTTAACTAATTATAATTAGTAGTAACCCTAGATTAATTAGCCGGCTGGGCCCCACCTGTCATTGACCCAGGGGGTCAAACTGGGCCCACCCGGGGTCAACTTGGTCAGCGGGGTTAAACCTGCCGGTGTTGAGTCGCCGGCAAGGCTGAGACGACGGAGAGCGTCGGAAACGCTGCTCCGGCCACAGTTCAATGCGCGGGTGGGTGCTACGGGTAGCTGGCGATGTGGCGCATCCAACGGTGGCGGTGGTTGGTGCTGGGGTGGCCGGGAAAAACGGAGGCGAGCATGTCCGCGGCGGCCGGAGTTCGGGATAGCGCGGGCGCGGGGCTGCAGTGCTCAGGCAAGCCAACGGAGTGGCTAGGTAGCCTCCTGGAGGCGCCAGGAGCATATCAGTACCCCTGGAGCGAGCAGGAGAAGCTCGGGAGCATGGGCTCGCCGGTCATGGTGGACGGCGGCCTCGGGTGATCTCTTGGCTGCGGCTAGAGGGAGAAAATGACACGGGGAAGAGGGGGGAAAAGCGGCCGAGCTCACATGGAGGTCGATGAGCAGATCAGTTGGCTCGGGGGCGACCGGAGCGAGGCGAATCGACGAACGGCGTCCGGCAGGTACCGAGGATGAAGACGACCAGATGGCGGCGATGCAGGGCCTCCGGCGAAGCATGGCTCGGTGGGGAGGCGTAGGCGAGGGTGGCGAGGTTCGTGGACAGGTCAGTGTGGCGAGGGGGGCACGGTGGTCACGGTGGCGACGAACGGCGGCAACGGCTTCGCTCTGCTTCGAGAGAGAGAGAGCGAGGGAGGCGAGGCAGGGAGAGAGTGGAGCAGTCGAGGGGTCCAGGGGGTCTGCGTGGCAAGGCCAGAGGCGTCCAGGGCCTCGGCGTCAAGGAGGAGGTGGCGCACGGCGGTGCATGCGCGTCGGGCACGCGCCCGTCCTCCTGGCGAGGAGGAAGACGACAGGGGAGTGGCCAGGCGGGCTGGGCTGCGCAAGTGGGCTGGCCAGCTGGGCCGCGACAGGTAAGCCAGGTAAGTTCTCTCTCACCTCTATTTTATGTTTTCTATTATTTCTGTAACTTCAGGGCTTTATTAAAAATGCCAGGGCATTTCCAAAAATCATAAAACTAGTCATGGCTACTGCTTAGAATATATCCAACAGTAAACATTTTAGTTTATGATTATTTGAGCATTTAAAATATTTTATAGCATTTAAATGCTGAAATGCAAATACTATTTGATTTTATTCAGTGACCCTCTGTTCTCCTAGAAAAGTGTGCATCATTTTTGTCAGAGGTTCTAGACCAAGGCAAAGATGATGAACATTTTAGAAGGGCATTTCAGGTTCATTGAAAAAGTATTTTTTTAATAACCCTAATTGGTTTAAGTTGTGTTGGGGTTTCCTGTCATCCTCATTTCAAAATTAATAGGAATTGAAAATGATGCATGGATGCAATGCCACTAATTACAAGAAGATTTCTCGGGTTGTGACAACTCACCCCCACTAAACAAGAATCTCGTCCCGAGATTCAAGACGTGAGGTAAGAAGACAGAGGGGGCACAAGACCAACACAATCATCACGATCCAAGTTGCACCTCATAAGGTTGTTGATTTGTTGCATACGTTGATCTTGACATCCTCGCTTTTGAGATCTTCATCCACGCAATCACGACAGGGAAGAAACTTTACTAGGATTGATCTTCTCAAAGATCGAACTATACAATCTCAACTCGCGGAATGAGATGTTGAAACATCTCGAGTTGAGACACAAAACACATCGAGAGGGATGGATGAACGAACGACGGGGTTTGATTTGGTGGGCAACAGTTCCACGCTTAGAAAGATGGTGGATGGTGTCAAGGTGGCGAGGAAATAATTGTCATGATCCCGTAACAGGGCACCTTAGGGAAAGGTGACTCGTAGAGCTATTCCCTTAAGTGGCAAAAATAATTACTTTTGATACAAAGATCATTGGAACTCTTTATACCAGCCTGAGGTAATCACAATCCATCGTTGGAAGGGGTTCTAAAGAATGGCATACTCCGACTAGGATGGATGATGTGGACTACCTTGTTGAAGACAACGCAATGGATGATTTTTAGCTTATCATCGGAAATGGATGGGACCCATGGTAAGTCCACTTTTGAAGATGATCCTTGACAACAAATACTGGAAGGGCAGCCCATGAGAATTGGCACAATGGCGGTGCAAGCTGGGAACAAAATGCAAATCTTGGGAATGTTCCAACCATCATATCTGCCTGAGATTCAGATCTGGTTGGAAACAGGATATTTCAGACAGCATGTCTGGAAAAGAAAGTTTGCAACACAAACCGACGAGACGGAGTTGCGAGATTCTCGGGAAATGAACTACGATAGCAAGCTCCAAAATAAGAGCTGGTTCTGCTAAACACATGTGAACACGCTGTCCCAGACAAGCATGACCACATAGTAGTCTTATGATAAAACACTACCGAGTTCAGGTGGGGAACCATCATCTAGGGTAACGAAGTCTTGTGCATGACCTAGGATTTGCACAACAACTCCTTTTCCTTGAACAAATCAATCAGTGGCTTGTTGTGCTAGGGACACATATAGAACGAAGGTTGCAAGTCTCCAAAGCACAGAATACTTCGCATGTATGCATGACCGATTTGGGATGATCCCAAAAGAAGCAACATTGACTTTCTCGAATCCATGGCGGAAACTTGCATCAGATGCACATGAATTAGAGGAAGTCACTACTTTCATCCAAACATATGCTTCATGAACGGAACATGAAGGCATTGTTACAAAGTTTCCAACACTAGCTTAATGTTTAACAGGAATCATGGGGGAGAAAAGATGCTGCTGATGGGCTCAACAGCAATTCATTAGAATTTCCATATCACTGGAATTCCACCATCGTGTGAACACGGTGATAGCATTGGTCAGACCAAAAGATGTAATGGTGTATGCTCGAGGGATCAACCACAAGTAAGACAACATTACGAACATCGTTGGTTCTGATTTGACTTGACGATAGCCCATACTCAAGTCAAAGTTTTGACAAGGCAATGGATCCAACAACTGATCACGAGGACCAATCGATGGAGATATCATCTTTTTTCAACACACACACACACACGCAAAAGATATCCCTTAGAGTTGAACTAAGTTAAGGAAAGCTTCTACCTTCCAACTCTCCAAGTTGTTGTCTAGCTCAACCAACTAGCTCAGGGATACCCAACACAGATTCTTGGAGAAGGGGTGATTTATAAGAAACCAATTTGATCACGAACTCAACATAGCGGTCAGGTGACAGCCAGGTAATACTTCCGAGAAGATCTTCAGAAAATCAGGAACCATCGATATATTACTAATCTCGAGAACAATCTTTCTTTTAGGGCAAGACGATTTGATCAAGAGAGTGATGGATTCACACAATCCTATCTCATTGATCGAGGAGTGCACCAGGGAAAATGGATTAGGTAGCACGATCAATCTTAGAATGATGATTCAATAACCAACACGCTAAGAATGGAATTATTGTCCATTAGCTACCAAGCAACGGAGTTGCTAGTAGTATTGATTTCACACATCATAGTTCACTTATCGTCATTCCGGTTGCAACAACACGGGGACCGAGGAATGAAAAATGATGGCTATAATTACCACTGTATCAAGAGTTCATAGGATGGTGTGCAATTCCCATGATATTCTTGATATAAAGATGGTAATACTCCAAGGTAGAATAGAACAAAAACTGGATTAACATCTTGATCTGTGGAATACAACTACTTTCACCCAATCCTAGATATCGATAAGGTACCGGAGTTTGTTTCTCCTAGTCATTCCGGGATAGAATGGCTTGACGGAATGCAAGAGTAAAGGAAACAATGAACGAATGCACGCATACTCTTGACTAACAATTGATAGACTAAGGTCAGATAACAACTAAACAGGGACAACTCAAAGGAGCATATATCTTTCTGAGTTGTGGATACATAGATTAGTATGTCGAGCAAAGCTCAAAATTTCTTCCGGATAACCCATGCAGAAAGGTAGAACTGGTAGAATCACAATGTAGAATGGAGAACCCATTAAGAGCACTCTGATTGTGATCTTTTGGTTCAGAAGAACTTCTGCCATAAGAAGTTCATGGTATTTGGAAGAAGGAAATAGCACGGACCTCGAGGACTATCGCAAAGGTTACTAATATCCTAAAGGAACTAGCAACACTATCAACAAGAAGTAAGTAGGGTGAATCTCGGGTTCAAAACCCAAGAATAGAATACCTACTAACTAAATGGCATCACAGGATGCTTTCGAGAATGGCGGCCAGAATCATCACACCGGGAACACAAAACATGGCTAGATTACTAGGTGACTCCCTAAAACACCTAGGGTCATAATAATAGCTCCAACATATATACCGAGGCAATAGAGTACCTCAACGCACTGGTTAGTGTGCTTATTCTGACCCAAAAGGACGTCGGAAACGGAAGGAAAGGATTTCCAAATGCATCAAACTATTTAGAGACCTGGGATGACTCGGACAGCATAACGGTTGCAAATGCTCAGAAAAAGATTTGAGACATTCACAAGGATTATCATAGTCACTTAACAACATCATATCAAGGTTCTGGTTCAGCTGACAACATACTAAAAGTAGTAGAAACTGAACTGAGGCTTGAATTCAACAATCTTATAAGTGTCTACCATAGTAACTCGTCATCCTGATAGATAGATGAGAAGGCCTAGTTCTTAATCCCCGTAGAAGAGAAGAGGATGACTCAGATCATAAGGCCATGAGGTATAAGGAGTAAAAAGAGCCTTACGTTCCCTTCCACAATCAATTCCCTCATATACCTAAAGCATTTCTAGACTCAACCTCGACCAGTTAGGCTTGGTAATCCTACAGGCAGTCAGGCTCTGATACCAAAGCTGTCAGGACCCCGCTTCCAAGTCACATCGATCTAGCCGGTAACACCTCATATCACTTTGCGACCTCACGCACGGTAATCCCACGGGTGTCGCCTTACCATGGCCAGTGACCGTTTGCGCCTTTTGGCTCACGTATATGATAGTGTCGCTAGCATCCATATGACAGAGAACCCGGGCCGACATGGCTAGTCATGAACCCAAAGCGGCACTAACCTATGGGGACAGGCATACATGAATCACATCGAGCATGTCGGTCAGCAGTGTGTGAATCCAGGCTGTAGCACTGGGCTAACAGGACTCCGGGAACCTGGGCTGTAGCAGGCTACGCAAGACTCCGGATGTTACCGCGTGACATTTCCCCGAAGGGACAGACACATGAACGAATAGAAACACATGCCGGCTAGTCAAGTGTCCTGAGCAGTAGTGCTAGGCTAGCAGGACTCCGGTGAACCGGGCTGTAGCAGACTACTATGACTCATGGAAGCACAAAACTACATTTCCCCATAAGAGAGGCTACCAAGGATAAACAACTAGGTTGTCGGATCCCACACATACCAAGTATTTCAATCATACACACAATATGCTCGATATGTGTAAATACAACATGGCATCACAACAAGACTCTACGACTCAAAGTATTTATTCATTAGGCTCCGAGGAGCCAAGATATTACAAACATGGGTCTCATGACCCAACATTCAGAGCATACAAGTCAAAGCACATGCGGAAGCTTAACATGTCCGAGTATAGACAACTACAAATGAAAAGACTGAGAAGCCTGACTATCTACAAGACCCTACCGAGGGCACAAGATCGTAGCTGAGGTAACAAGCTAAACGTCGAAGTCCACACGGAACTATTAGCGAGACTGACGTCTCTCTGCAAAACATAAAATAGGCAAACCTGAGTACAAATGTACCCAGCAAGACTTACATCAGAACTAGCTACATATGCATCAGTATCAACAAAGGGGGCGGTGGAGTTTGACTGAAGCAAGCCAGCTTTGACTCGGTGGCTATCCTGAACTATGACTGCCAGTAACTCTTTTGAAGTGGCGCACACGAGTCCACATATTCACCATATCAATACACCACTATGGATCCGCTCCCGTCTCATTAAGAGAAGGCCATCCATAGCCCTCACGCTTATCTTGCGCATTTTTAGAGTATCCACTTTCACTTGTCTATGAACTATGCAAGGTGTCCAAGTTTCCATATCCGAGGAATCCGGCTATTCGAATAGATAATGATTACCCTGCAGGGGTGTACTTCTTCACACATGCTCTCGCCACTTTCCACCATGTACACGTCATGTACCTCGGCAACCTTCGAGCGGAAGCCTGGCGAAGGAGTCGACCATGACCTGACTAACCACACAAATCTCTAGTCCAGGTTTATCGCCTATTCGGGTTCCATCCACAAGGAGATCCGGCCGGGGTGTCGCTCATGGCCCCAAACGATGTGAGCACGGTTCCCAAGCCCACCATCCGGGTGCCACTTGGTACACCGTGCCACTGTGCCTAGTCTCTCCCAAGCCCACCTGTACCGGGTGCCACTTGGTAGACTACTAACACTACCTACAAACACCAGAAACTAGTTGCAACTCCTGGACAAAGATCGAGTTGGTTAATAAGCCGAGAGGGGCCGAGTTACCGGAACCCAATGTGTGGTAGTAACTGTTCATGGATCACAAACATAGAACTTAGTTCCTGAGGACGGTTTCAATGAGACAACCCACCATGTACTCCTACATGGCCTCTCACCGCTACCTTTACCAATTCGTGTTCACACACTTAGCTCTCAACAGTAGTACATGTTCACCACATTCCAATTCATCCCCGATGAACCAGACCTGACTCGACTCTAAGCAGTAGCAGGCATGACAACAAGCATGAATGAGTAGGCACATCAGGGCTCAAACAACTCCTACTCATGCTAGTGGGTTTCATCTATTTACTCTGGCAATGACAGGTCATGCAGAGGAAAGGGGTTCAGCTACCGCAGCATGTAACAATTGAAACGTTGTTGTCCTAATGCAGTAAAAGAGAGCAGGAGCGAGAGAGTGGGATTGTATCAGAATGAGCAAGGGGGTTTTGCTTGCCTAGCACTTCTGAAGATGATATAACTCTTCATCGGTGTCACTGAACTCATCGTCGGAACATCGTCTACTGAGAGGGGACAAATACCGGCAAACACAGAAAGAACACAATCAATGCAATGCAATAATATGATGCATGATCATGACATGGCAATATGTTGTGGTTTGAGGTAATGCAAATAGCAACATCTTAAATGGAGTTGGTTTGAACCCTAGGTTGAAATTCAAACTCCATATGTGAGAGTTTAAATGCCATTTATGCAAATTTCCATATACAACAACGATAGGTTGTTCAAACATGCATGCAAATTGTACAGATGGATAGATTGGATTTTTCTGATCATTTTTCATGTATAATTTGTTTGATTTGGAGTTATGGTTGAATTTCTATGAATTTTAGAAGTTTAAGCATTTTTTTGGAATTTCATGTATAAGAATAATTCCAGTAAACAAATTACTGCATCAGCATTACATCAGGGTGATGTCAGTGGTCAACGGGATGGTCCAGGTCAAACATTACAGTGGGTCCCGCGTGTCAGTCTCATTAGTTTTAACTAATTATAATTAGTACTAACCCTAGATTAATTAGCCGGCTGGGCCCCACCTGTCATTGACCCACGGGGGTCAAACTGGGCCCACCCGGGGTCAACTTGGTCAGCGGGGTCAAACCTGCCGGCTTTGAGTCGCCGGCGAGGCCGAGACGACGAAGAGCGTCGGAAACGCTGCTCCGGCCACAGTTCGATGCGCGGGTGGGTGCTATGGGTAGCTGGCGATGTGGTTGGTGCTGGGGTGGCCGGGAACAACGGCGGCGAGCACGTCCGCAGCGGCCGGAGTTTGGGATAGCGCGGGCGCGGGGCTGCAATGCTCGAGCGAGCCAACGGAGTGGCTAGGCAACCTCCTGGAGGCGCTAGGAGCATATCAGTACCCCTAGAGCGAGCAGGAGAAGCTCGGGAGCATGGGCTCGCCGGTCATGGCGGACGGCGGCCTCGGGTGATCTCGGGGCTGCGGCTAGAGGGTGAAAATGATGCGGGGAAGAGGGAGGAAAAGCGGCGGAGCTCACAGGGAGGTCGATGAGCAGATCAGTGGGCTCGGGGGCGACCGAAGCGAGGCAAATCGACGAACGGCCTCCGGCGGGTACCGAGGTTGAAGACGACCATATGGCGGCGATGCAGGGCCTCCGGCGAAGCTTGGCTCGGTGGGGAGGCATAGGCGAGGGTGGCGAGGTTCGTGGACAGGTCAGTGTGGCGAGGGGGGCACGGTGGTCACGGTGGCGACGAACGGCGGCGACAGCTTCGCTCTGCTTCGAGAGAGAGAGCGAGGGAGGCGAGGCAGGGAGAGAGTGGAGCGGTCGAGGGGTCCAGGGGGTCTGCGTGGCCGCGAGAGGCATCCAGGGCCTCGGCGACAAGCAGGAGGTGGCGCACGGCGGTGCGCGCACGTCGGGCACGCGCCCGTCCTCCTGGCGAGGAGGAAGATGGCAGGGGAGTGGCCAGGCGGGCTGGGCTACGCAGGTGGGCTGGCCAGCTGGGCCGCGACAGGTAAGTCAGGTAAGTTCTCTCTCACCTCTATTTTATGTTTTCTATTATTTCTGTAACTTCAGGGCTTTATTAAAAATGCCAGTGCATTTCCAAAAATCATAAAACTAATCATGGCTACTGCTTAGAATATATCCAACAGTAAACATTTTAGTTTATGATTATTTGAGCATTTAAAATATTTTATAGCATTTAAATGCCCAAATGCAAATACTATAGGATTTAATTCAGTGACCCTCTGTTGTCCTAGAAAAGTGTGCATCATTTTTGTTAGAGGTTCTAGACCAAGGCAAAGATGATGAACATTTTAGAAGGGCATTTCAGGTTCATTGAAAAAGTATTTTTGTAATAACCCTAATTGGTTTAAGTGGTGCTGGGGTTTCTTGTCATCCCCATTTCGAAATTAATAGGAATTGAAAAGGATGCATGGATGCAATGCCACTAATTACAAAAAGATTTCTAGGGCTGTGACACTTAGAGATAAAAACATTTTGAGAGGTGTATCCATCCCACCAACGAAAACGGCCTTGAGTTCCAAACACTTTCCATGCTAGATATGCCATAGGCGGTTCCCAAACAGAAAATAAATTTTATTTCTTTTTCCACCATACTTTCACTTTCCATAGCTAACCGTATACACGGGTGCCCTCCGTGCCAACACTTTCCAAGGAATTTATTATTTGAAAACATAAAGTAAATTCATTTTTGCAAATGGAGACAAGACTTTAGTGAACTGCACAAATGGTGACAAGACTTCCAATCTATATGTGCACCATAATATCCCAGTGAGGTAAGATAAGGATATTTCTCAACTCTTGGCCTGTATTTTGCCACTTTCAACAGAGAATTAATGTCATTGTTTAGTGCTATACTTGTGCTCCCTAATTGACATGCCAAATCTTACATTGAAGGAGAACCTTGTCTGTTATTGCACCAAGTGATGAAGGGGAAGAACAAGCGGAAGAAAAACAAAAATCAACTCCTAGTGTTGTAATGAAGCACTGGAATTGTGGTGAAACAAGTAATGATATAGTTTTGCATCTTAGTTTATTGCTATGGCTGGAACGAGCAATTGTTTTGCCACTGATTTGATGCCACTCTTAATGTAATATGTAATTATCTCTACTTGTGCAAATAGGGATCTTCTTTGAAGATACCATATATTTTAGTGGAACTGCACAAGAAGATGTTGGAAACATTAAACTAATCGAGGAGTATATAGTAAGCATGGCAACCATAGTAGATAACAAGAGATGGTTCCGGAGAAGTTCTTGATCTGTATGCTCTACACAATAAACCTCCTGACAAAGGTCGGTACTCGCCTACGAATTTCATCCATATGATTGAGCTTTGTCACCTCTTTTGGTGTTGTCCTACTATTTTGGTACTGTCATGAGAAAGTGGTATTGTCCTTGAGAAATGCTTCATCTGTGTTGTTTTAAATATTTCCTTTCCTTTTTTGTGAGCAACCAGGGACGCTAGCATTTAGTTGTCTTCTTGTCTTTGCACAACAAGATCATCCTCCTCTTTAGAAGAATATGGTGTACGTGAAGTGACTAATTCCGATTATGCTAGGATGAAGAAGCTCAACCTATCTTGTCATCAGAAGGAGCAGTTGAAGGATGGTTACATTACTCCCCACAGGACCAAACTAGCTTCAGCTCAGAAGGACTGAGATATCTCCATCTTTTTTGTTATGACGCGCAAGTACAATGTTGTTCTAGGATTCTTTCCGGTGAGTTCCATTTTTCAAAAGTGTGCTCTACATGGACCATTGTCGATGTCAAAACCGGCGAATCTCGGGTAGGGGGTCCCGAACTGTGCGTCTAGGCGGATGGTAATAGGAGGCAAGGGACACGATGTTTTTACCCAGGTTCGGGCCCTCTCGATGGAGGTAAAACCCTACTCCTGCTTGATTAATATTGATGATGTGGGTAGTACAAGAGTTGATCTACCACGAGATCAGAGAGGCTAAACCCTAAAAGCTAGCCTATGGTATGATTGTTGTTGTGTCCTATGGACTAAACCCTCCAGTTTATATAGACACCGGAGGGGGCTGGGGTTACACAGAGTCGGTTACGAGGAATGAGATCTACATATCCGAGTCACCAAGCTTGCCTTCCACGCCAAGGAAAGTCCCATCCAGACACGGGACGAAGTCTTCAATCTTGTATCTTCATAGTCCAACGGTCCGACCAAAGGTTATAGTCCGGCTGTCCGGATACGCCCTAATCCAGGACTCCCTCAGTAGCCCCCGAGCCAGGCTTCAATGACGATGAGTCCGGTGCGCAGATTGTCTTTGGCATTGCAAGGCCGGTTCTTCTCCAAATTCCGAATACATGTTAAATAGTATCTGGCCTCTTGTAAATGTTGTGCTCCTTGGCTTCCACGCCCAATAATAGCCACCTTCCACGTGTCAAGCGAATGTGAGGAGCCAGGGTGTTTTTACATTTACCCCCTAGCTATGCAAATGAGCCGTCTATTAAAGAGACGAGGATTCAGATCCAAACCACACCATCCTCCCTTAGCGAGCATTCATCGGAGCGCGCCCGAAAAAATCCATTCCAACATGGCCAGTCAGCGCAGCTCCTCCTCTCGTTCCCCCAGCCCCAATCCCGGAGATTGGGAGAGGTGTTCTGTCCCGCACACCCAATTAGTGAAGTTCCAGACCCAGGGATTTCTCCCCTCAGCGTATATGGTCCCGGTCCGAGCCGGGCTCGCCACCTATAATGGCGGGGAGCAAGCGGAGAGCCTTCCCAACCCCTCTAAGGGAGAGCGGGTATGCCTTGTTCCTTATTTGTTAAGGGGACTCGGATTTCCAATCCATCCATTTCTTCGAGGGCTCCTGGAGTTCTACGGCCTCCAGTTGCATAACTTTACCCCTGCCTCCATACTTCATATCGCTGGCTACGTAGCCCTTTGCGAGCTGTTCTTGGGCTACGAGGCTCATTTCGCATTGTGGAAGAAGTTGTTCTGCCTTGTGCCCCATTCATTGAGGGGCTCAATATATCCGATGGGCAGAGCCGAAGTATGGCGCATCGCCGGGACCGGATACCTATCCGGAACCCCGAAGAAGGCGTCAGAAGACTGGCTTTCGGAGTGGTTTTATATGGAAGACGTCCCTCTTCCGGATCCTATTCGGATCGGCCTTCCCGAGTTTGATAATGCTCCTTTGAAGAAACACCTGAGCTGGCGGCCACAGAGCCCCCAGGAGGAAGATGACAGAGACGTTCTTTACCTGATGGGCCGGATAAGGGAGAGGTGGTTCCCGAGCGGGGTTGAGGTGTTGGGTGGCTCCGCAGGGTCATGGGAAGTCGGACGGTGGCGCTAGATGGATGGGAGGGGCTCGGCTTGCGACTGAATGGACCGGAAGGCGACGTCGGCTATACTGGCCGGAGATGGGGAAGAAGACCTTCCCTGGTCGATTGACTGCTACAGGGGTGCTAGGTGGGGTGGCTTGAGGTTTCCTGTGGTTTCAGAGGGGCTCGGGGCTCCTTAAATAGGCGATCGGGGTCGGTTCCGATGGTGGCCGTGGATAAGAACGCCGGCGACCATCATTCTATAGCTAGGGCGACGTGGCGGCGACGTGTGCTAGAGGACGGGCTTGCGGATGAGCTTGAGCTGCTCCAGGGGGCAGCCTGCGAGCGCTAGTGGATCAGGCGGCACCGTCCACGGCAGAGGCTGCTGTGGCCGCCCGCTAGCCGCCGTGGCCGACCTGACGGCGGTGCTGTGGAGATCCAGGGGTGGCTCTGCGGCGAGGAAGGGGTCGGGTGCGCTGGCTATGCGAGGGGAGTGGCCAGAACGAGTGTGGGGAGGCGGCCGTGTGACGCGGCGGCTCGGTGCACGTGCGTGCAAAATGTGCGCTCTAGGCGCGCCCAGAGCACGCACGCTAGCTGCTTGACGAAATGCCAATGCATGCCACAGGGCTTGGGTGAGGCTGGCAATTAGCAGACCTAGGTTATGAGTAGCTAGGAGCTTAGTGGACAAGGTTGCTGGGTCAGTGGATCAAGTTCACAATGCAAACCAAAATCATGCCAAAGCTGGCTATGCACACAGGGTGTTTGACAAAATGCCATGTGCATCTAGGCAACTCTTGGGGTGGCCCAAATCTCTAGATTGGGGTCTCTTTAGATGAATGAGAGGGTTGTGAGGTTAGTTTGTCAAAAGCAGAAACTTGTTAGTGCAAGTTTTGCAAATCTACAGTTTTGGACAGAAAGAAAAAGGCATGTGTGCATGCACTAAAAATCCTCCAATGAGTCCACTCTCCTGGACTTAAGGGTTTTGTAGCATGGGCTATAGGTAGGAAAAAGCTCAAGGGCACTAGAGCAACATTAAATAGGGATGTAGTAGAAAACACCAACCGGACCAGAATGAAAATGAGGTTGATTCACTCAAATTTTTCAAAGAACATAAAAGTGTTTTTTCATAAAGTTGAATAATATATTCCTATGAACATCCCATAATTTTGGTGGAAGCTAGAAAGAAATATTTAAATGGGTTGTAGTGCAATACTGCCATCTGGCCCAGTTTTGAAAACTTGGTGTAGAGCTCAAAATATCCCATGAATAAAATATGTTTTTACATAAAAGTGATTTAAAAACATCACATGACATCTCCAAATTTTGGTGAAAATTTTAAATAAATTTATCAAGTGGTTGTACTTCAAAAAGAGCTCCAAAACGAATGAAGAATCTTTTTAAGGAATAAAGCTCAGAGAGAAACAATTGTGCAAAAGAAAATTCTACTGACAATAGAAATGTTTTTCTTGAAAGGGCAAACAAGTCCAATAATATAAGTGGGAAGTTTTTCACTTGATGTAAAAACTCTATAATAATAAGGAAAAGAATGGCTCTGAAATCAACAGAAAAGTCCAGAAAATAAAAGTTTAAATTTTCCTGGCAAAATTTTTATTAATAAAAACAAAGTAAATTTTTTGGGGTGTCACAACACTACCCCCCTTAAGAAAAAAATCTCGTCCTCGAGATTTGCTAAGGGCTGTTTTAAAAATGATACTCCCATTAGTTGAAACCAAGAGTTTACTCATAGCACAAACATAGGGTACAATCATAAGCTGCAACGCACAAATAGACATAGCTATGACGTTTACTATGAAAATGGTAAAAGGCCAGGATCCTGAGAAAACGTCTCTGGTACTGGGGCACACTCTTCTTCTATCGGGGGAAGCGGGTTGACCAGTCGATGAATGCGTCTCTCCTGGTCGGGCCTCAGTGGTCTGCCGATGGTGATCTGAGGATTTAAACCAGCAAGGCTCTGGAGATAACCCATCACTCGCTGGGTCAAACGTTCTTGAGCGATGACATACTGGACAAGGTTGGCCAGTACTGGGTCTCTCTCAATTCGTCCACCGGGGAAGGATGCTACTTCTCCGGGTGCTGCACGGCTCGGAAAGTAATAATACCCTCGTTCGCTGGCATAGGGTACCGCAAATCGAAGGCGAACAATCACCTCGTGTGCAGCCGCTTCTATTGCCATTTGCGGAGTCGGCATAGATTTCCCCAAGAAGGAGACTTCTGTTGGGTCTTGATTTGAGTTTACGGGAGGGGTGTGCACTACTACCCTATATTTTGAGGTGGATGAGGTGATTCTCGATTTGAGCAGCTCGTACTGGGGTGGCTGGGTAGAACCCATGGTACTGCAGGTAAAGTCCCACAATGTTTTAACAAAGCTACCCGGGGTCGCATCTGGAGTTCTCAGATAAATGCTAGGGCTCGGCATGGAAAGAAATGTGTGTGAGGGTGGTGCACAAGGTGAGGGGTACTTGGCAAGGTCACAAGGTGGTCATTTATATAGCCTCCAGGCTGGGTTATTTACCACGGTGAGGGGCACTAGTTTGCTGGTTCTGCTCTCATGGGGTCGGGGTCAAAGCCACAGATACACACATCTCACAAAAGTGACGTGTTACTGTGGGTGCCGTCAGGGTTGGTTTTTGGTAGCTACGATCGGTATTAAAAGGGCAACCGCACATCAACATACTTATGCATAGTTACTATTTAAAATAGGGGCGCAAATGCAGACAACATTGTGGCGATACAAGATCATGTAATTACAGGGTGAGGCCGTACTAAGACTCGGTACTACTCGAGTAGCTTAGTCTACCTCGTTCATATCTAAGTGGGCGTGCCTTGTGGACGCCGAGGCTTCTCCATTGGCTTCACCGTTGGGGTTAGCCGGAGGGGGTTGAGGAACTGCAGGGTCGGGGTAGCGATGATGACCATCGCGGGGATTGTTGGCCACAATCCCGTTGGAGTGTGTTCCCAAAAGGCGACGAAGCACTTCTGGGGTCATCAAAGCACCTTGGTTGATGGCTGGGGCTGACCTCAATGTCTCGATCGGTTGTCTGAACAGCACGACTGGGTTTTCGGCATCGGGCTCACCTTCCCTTCTTGCCAGGATTCGATGAACCAGTTCTCCATGAGCTGCGATCAGATCAAGGGTGATTTGATCGAACTGTCCCTCTAGTGCACTTACATAGTGCACCAGATGCAATAATGCAGGGTCCGTCTCGTGGTCTCCGTTGGTAACTTGGGTTGGTCTACCATACCCGTCATGGCTGGGGTAGTAGTGGAAGGAGCGGCAGTTTACTCTGGGCGACAAGTGCTGGAGTTGAACTATAGCCTCTCGAGCAGCTAGTTGGATGGCTTGTGGCTCAAAGGAAGTTGTCCTTCCGCTGAACCTGTAGGGGCGTTCTGGCGATAGACCCCTACCATAGACGTGCACAGTGGCCCAGAACTGACGGCTTTCACCGCTCATGGGCCCTTGGTACACAACATATTATGGGGGTTCCTCTAACGCGAAGGCACGGCTGATGAGGTTTGATAGCACAGTCACGAAACCTCCAAGTTTGGTCGCTGTGGTCTCATTGTGAACAATGGGGCCAGGCATTCTAGCTTGGTTTGGGGTAGAGACTGTGCTGTGCTGGGCTGAGGCGAGCGTGCCCTTTTCATAGCAAAAGGGGACGGAGTCTTCCTTCGCACGCTTGCGGAAAAGACTATTTAGGGGCCGGTCACTGGCGCGTGATCGACAGGCTTGGTTGATAGGTTGGGCACCGACTGCCAAAAGGTGTCGGGTCACTGTGTGGCTATCTTACACGAGAAGTTTGGCTGGGGTTTTGGTTAAGGTCTGGTGGGTTGGTTGACCTAGGTTTAACGACCTGGCTAAGATAGGATTAGTCAATGGTCAGCCTGGCTCTGATACCAAGTTTGTCGGGACTGGTTTTTTTTTGGGATATAATTTCCAAGAAAAGGGCCCTTGTGCACATCAGCCCTAGGATTACTGTTAGCTGATGAGGCACCAACTTGATACAGAAATTCCAAGCAAGGTACATAATATGTAGTACAAGACCATCCTAGCCTATGAGTACAACAATTGGTTTCTAGTGGTTGATGGCGGAAGTGGTTTGCGGATCATCAGCGTCTATGGGACTCCATTTCCCACAGGAACAGCTGGCCTAGATAACTCCTATCTTCGCAAGGCTGCTATCACCATGCGTAGGTTCTGGGGCTGCCATCACAACGCTCCTCTCCACGCAAGAAATCTGGCCAAGACAATAGCTAGGGACAAGCCAGTGAGTACTTTGAATGTACTCGCAAACATTGAGAACACAGGTATAATATAGCCACTGATAGTCATGTTTTGAAAAATTCTATGATCACTTCGCCAGTCATAAATGGAACTTATGATGCATGCAGCAGGTGAACTATGTCAAATATGAATATGCAATCAGTGAGTCGAAATGGAATTACACCGATCGAGTGTCTGAAGCGACGCCTCGAAAGGATAACAATATAAGGTATGCCTCAGTCGGGCGTCTAAGCGACACCACATAAAGGGCTTATAAGTAAAGCAAATGACAAGCATGCCACAGTCGGGCTTCTGAGCGACACCGAATAAAGGGCTTATAAGTACATGAATTGACAAGCATGCCACAGTCGGGCGTCTGAGCGACACCGAATAAAGGGCTTATAAGTACATGAATTGACAAGCATGCCACAGTCGGGCGTCTGAGCGACACCACATAAAGGGCTTATAAGTAAATGAATTGACAAGCATGCCATAGTCGGGCGTCTGAGCGACACCACATAAAGGGCTTATATAAGAATAATCACAGTGAATATCCAGGAGGTAAAACCGTTCCAGGGATACTCATTAATTTGAAATAATACAATTGATTAGTCCACAATAACAATAATCATTACCCTCAAATATCACGGTCATAATCAATGTTCTGGTTTAGTAGTTTTTCCTCCGAAGACCGACACTAAGACCGACACTTGACCCATCCCAGACTGTAGTCCTTAACCATGGACACGGCTATTCGAATAGGTTTAATCTCTGCAGAGGGTGTACTCTTTACCCACGAATAACGGATTTCTTTAGTCCATCGGAACTAATTCCGTCTACGGTATTTTAGTCGAAAACACGCCTGACTTGCACACACCAGCTTAACTTTACTCGTATCTGGAATGACCCACGACACCTGTTAAGCAAAACTCTAAGTGGGGAGGCTACAACTTCGCGTAGCATGGGATCAAATTTCTATCGCGCGCTCTAAGGGGTGCCCCCTCTCGGTCCCAACCGGAAACACCCATGCCCCCGGACCAGGTGGCATGCCTACCGGATGCAGCCAGTATCTTCCACCATGGCCTCTCTGTATGGTGTTTGCTAAGACAGGGGTTGACAACTTACTGAACCGTACCCTACCTACGGCAGGGTCAAGTGGCAACACGAAAACAAGTATGGGGGTTACTGGAACAAGACTCGATCTACGGCCGACTCAGGAGGCTTAAGTATTTCCTGCATGATTAGTATAACAAATGTGTTTCAATCCAACAGACAGTATCACTACTCATCATACCTCATCTTGCCATACCGGACACAACCGTCTCGACGGGGAACGAGAGATAAGCATCGTGTCTACCCAAGACAGAGACTTTCTCGGCTTCCTCCAAGTAGGCATGAAAGGCATGTGAAAATGATTACTATCGCAAACATATCAAGCTCCATTAGCATGAGATCATCAGTATGCAAGCATGATCATATCCTCACAAACAAATAACGGATACTCCGTGTCACGGTGGTGTTGTAACTGTATCAGACAACACACGATAATATTATGCCAGAGTTCAAAAATGCTCGCCTTCAAGGTGTGGAGAGGTTAAGTGCTCTCCCAAAACATTTGAAAGTTTTCTCCTTCTTCAAACTCCTATTTTTGAAAATATTCAAACAACACAAACTTTAAAAACAGTACAAAAAAGTTGTTTGGAAAATTTTGAAATAAATATGAAAATGAACTAGGCAATATTTGGGAAACAACAGAAAAAGAATCAAGTCATTTGGATTTATATTTAAAAAGTTATAGCCAGTCAAAGTTTTGGTCAGATTCTGTTTTTAAAATAAAACAGAAAAGAAAATGTTACAAAAAGGAATGCGCTTTCGAAGCAGGGGAGACATACTTGTGGGTTTTACGCTTCCACTTAAAACCACGCGGGTGGGGCTGGGTCGGTGACAGTGGGTCCAGGGGGCCCACTGGTCAGGTTTGAACAATCGCCCCCGCCTCCTCCTTCCTCTGGTCGAACAGAGGCGAGGCTCCGACGATCAACGCCGGCGAATGGCGGCTCCTCGAGGGCATCCGAGGGCAGGGATGGACCCGCCAGACCGGGGTGGTCCTCCCGGTGGTTGAGGGGGCGACGGGGATGGAGGGATTCACCGACGACGAGCTTCGCGGCAGACGGCGGCCTTGGGGGAGTTGGGGCTTCACGCTACGGTGGTTCCCGAGTGGGTTTGAGGTGTTTGGTGGCTCCGCAGGGTCATGGGGAGTCGGACGGTGGCGCTAGATGGACGGGAGGGGCTCGGGTTGCGACTGAATGGACCGAAGGGCGGCGGCGGCTGTACTGGTCGGAGATGGGGAAGAAGACCTTCCCTGGTCGATTGACTGCTACGGGGGTGCTAGGTGGGGTGGCTTGAGGTCACCGGAGGTTTCGGAGGGGCTCGGGGCTCCTTAAATAGGCGATCGGGGTCGGTTCCGACGGTGGCCGTGGATAAGAACGCCGGCGACCATCATTCTATAGCTAGGGCGATGTGGCGGCGACGTGTGCTAGAGGACGGGCTTGCGGATGATCTTGAGCTGCTCCATGGGGCAGCTGGCGAGCGCTAGTGGCTCGGGAGGTGCCGTCCACGGCACATGCTGGTGTGGCCGCCCGCTAGCCGCCGTGGCCGACCTGACGGCGGCGTTGTGGAGCTCCAGGGGTTGCTCTACGGCGAGGGAGGGGTCGGGTGCGCTGGCTGTGCGAGGGGAGTGGCCAGAACAAGCGCGGGGAGGCGGCCGTGCGACGCGGCGGCTCAGTGCACGTGCGTGCAAAACGTGCGCTCTGGGCGCGCCCAGAGCACGCACGCTAGCTGCTCGACGAAATGCCAATGCATGCCACAGGGCTTGGGTGACGCTGGCAATTAGCAGACCTAGGTTATGAGTATCTAGGAGCTTAGTGGACAAGGTTGTTGGGTCAGTGGATCAAGTTCACAATGCAAAGCAAAATCATGCCAAATCTGGCTATGCACACAGGGTGTTTGAGAAAATGCCATGTGCATCTAGGCAACTCTTGGAGTGGCCCAAATCTCCAGATTGGGGTCTCTTTAGATGAATGAGAGGGTGGTGAGGTTAGTTTGTCAAAAGCAGAAACTTGTTAGTGCAAGTTTTGCAAATCTACAATTTTGGACACAAAGAAAAAGGCATGTTTGCATGCACTAAAAATCCTCCAATGAGTCCACTCTCCTGGACTTAAGGGTTTTTTAGCATGGGCTATAAGTAGAAAAAAGCTCAAGGGCACTAGAGTAACATTAAATAGGGATGCAGTAGAAAACACCCAACTGGGCCAGAATGAAAATCAGGTTGATTCACTCAAATTTTGCAAAGAACATAAAAGGGTTTTTGCATAAAGTTGAATAATATATTCCTATGAACATCCCATAATTTTGGTGGAAGCTAGAGAGAAATATTGAAATGGGTTGTAGTGCAATACTGCCATCTGGACCAGTTTTGAAAACTTGGTGTAGAGCTCAAAATATCCCATGAATAAAAGATGTTTTTGCAGAAAAGTGATTTAAAAACATCACATGACATCTCCAAATTTTGGTGAAAATTTTAAATAAATTTATCAAGTGGTTGTAGTTAAAAAAGAGATCCAAAACTAATGAAAAATCTTTTTAAGGAATAAAGCTCAGAGAGAAACAATTGTGCTAAACAAATTCTACTGACAATAGAAATGTTTTTCTTGACAGGGCAAACAAGTCCAATAATATAAGTGGGAAATTTTTCACTTGAGGTAAAAACTCTATAATAATAAGGAAAAGAATGGCTCTGAAATCAACAGAAAAGTCTAGAAAATAAAAGTTTAAATTTTCCTGGCAAAATTTTAATTAATAAAAACAAGGTAAAATTTTTGGGGTGTCACATTTTCTTTGCTACCGCGTCCTTCACCGCCTTCTTCGCTGGTGCGGTCTTTGTCGCCGCGGTCCTCGTCTGGCGCACGGACTGCTCCAGGACGTGTCGCTGCTGCGCGGTCCTGCAGGGCCGGACTGGCTCGCTGGAGCAAGCCCGCCGCCGGACACGTCTCTTCCCTGTGGCCGAGGGGTCGTCAGCCACGGCCTCTTCTTCGGCCGACTCTTTGACCACGTCTTCCACGGGGGGGGGGGGGGGGACGGTGCCCATGTTGCTGGCCTCCCCAGCAGACTCCGCCCATCCGGTGAGCTCTTTCTCCTCCGCAGGCGTGTCAGCCTCATCCTCCATGGTGCGGATGCTACCAGCCTCCTTGGCGAGCGCCACATCCGCCGCCCTGGCGGTGATGTAGTCCAGCTCCTCCCTGGTGGTGTCGCGAATGAGCAGCGGCTCATCATGGACATAATTCTATGACAAATGTCGAAGAATTCCTGCACCTCCTCCGCCTCCGGCTCGACCCAGAGCGGATCGAGACTGTGCGCATTGAAGTCTGGCATCATGGCAATGATGGCGGTCTGGCAAGAGTTATTGCTCAACGGGACCACTCCCGCCGGCAACCCAAACAACGATGCCTTGACGGTCTTTCCTGCCTTCTCGGCTCTGCCGATCCTCTCAGCCCTTCCATTGTCACTAACCTTGAGCTGGAAGAGCCTCTGGCAAAAATGGGCATGCCCCAGCACCGTGAAATTGTGCTTGAACCCAGGGCGGAGCCTCATGATGCCAGCCGCATTCCTTAAGTCCCAGGCTGGCCTCCCCTTGTTGTGCAGCGGGGTGATCCAGCGGCGGACGAAGTCCGCCCAAATCATCTCCAGAGTGAGCCTAGCCGAGGTGACGTGATTGATCCTGGTGGTAGCGACCGAGAGCTTCTTGTCGTTGGCGTCGAGGTCACTCCAGTCCTTGCGGTGGACCGGCGGACTACGGCGAACCCGACAGAACTCCCGTGGATCCTCCTCCTCGATCCAGCACGACCAGCTGTGCCACTCCTACCACCTCTCCTTCTGGGCGCCCTCTGGGTACGTGCCCTTCTCCTAAGACCTCAGGATCCAGGTGATGCAGCCGGAGATGGTGCCCCCTGGCTGGATGCGAGGGTAGAAGTAGTGGAGGAAGAGCGTCGTGCTAGGGAGCACTCTGGCGAAGCCATCGCAGAGATGGGAGAAGAAGGGCATAAACGCCACTACATTCGGCGTAAGATACAGAAGATGGAAGCCGTAGGTATGCGTGACATCATTGAAGAAATCAGATAAAGGGGGCAGAGCCTGCAAGAGAAGTAGTCAAAGAAGAATGGGTATCAATTTGGGCCGACCTTGGCGACATCGGTAGGGACGATGTGCATGGCAGGGTGCCCCGTCGTTTCCCTTCCCCACATGGGCCTAAAGTAGTCCCTAAGATGGACCGCATCGATCGTTGAGGGGAAGTAGGTATGCTACGTCTGAAGCGCCACCAACTTGCTCCCCAGCGCCTCCTTCTCCCCGGCATCCTTGGCTGCCCCCTGGCCTTTGCCTGTCTTGGGCGCCATAGCAACTGAGAGGGGATGGAGGATTAAGGCAAATGAGGGCGCGGCGGCGGTGAGCAAAGGAAAGAGATTGAGGAACAAGAAGGGAGCGATGGTTCCAAGATTGGGAAAGGCACATGGTGTAAATGAGTAGTGCACCTGCGGTTTTTCCTTTTTATGGGGAAGGCGCGGGCCACCCCTGAATCATTTACCACGATGTGATGCAAGCGGGCAAGAACCACCCCACACACGACCCCCACGTCACACATTCAACGCGGGTCATGGGGAAGCACAACTGGCGAGGGAGTTACTGCAGTAAAACTATGCCACGCATACCCACGCACCGTTGTGGGCCTGGCCCAATAATGCTCTGCGCTTATATGTGGCCCAGGCCCGGGGGCTCCTGTCAAAAGTAGGGTCCCTTTTTATACCCCTTTACTTGTGCGCGGGCAGTCACAACCACACGCCTGCGGCCATGCTTGGCGAGGCAGAGAAAGCGAAGACACAAGACTAACAATGCAGCGCTGAGCCAAAGGCGCGAGGAGCGGAGGGATAAGGTGTGCTCTCCCGGCAAGAGCCTTGCCGGGGCAGCTTACGTAGCCCCTACAAAGAGCCTTGCCGGGGGAACTTGCCCAACACCAGCATGGCCGCCACCCTTGAGCCTAAGAGTTCCGACACCGTCGACAACATTGGAACCAAGGCTCAGGAGGTGCCTGCATGGTGGCATGCAGATCTTTGTGAAGACCAAGAACATACAAGACTAGATGAGAACCAGAAGACGGCAACACCCGACAAGATCCTTGCCAGGGACGCTCACAAGGCCCCCGGCAAGACCCTTGTCGGGGACACCAGCGAGACCCCGACAAGGCTCTTGCCCGGGCCCCGGCAAGACCCTTGTCGGGGACATCTGCGGGGCCGCAGTCAGGCCCACACCGGCCAAGGCTCCACCGCCGTTCCAACACAGCAGTCAACTCGCCAACAAGGCAGACACCTGCGTGGCGACGTGCAGCTTCCAGGCCAACTCAGCAAGCACCTGCATGGTGGCAAGCAGATCTTCATGAATACTCTGCCATCGCACCAACTCGGCAGCCAACCAGCATGGTGCTACTCGCCTAGTCAGCTTGGACGCGCGTCAGAGCGAGGCGGTGACGAACAGGACGGGCTTCCTTGCCATACCTAATAAAGTGAGAGGGCACGTCGACAGCGCATTAAATGTGTTTGTCATATGGTGCCAGGGGATTGACTGGTATACAGTACAAACTTTCCACCTCATGTGTGCCACTATGGCGACCCGTTTGGCTATAAAAGGAGGCCTGAGGCATACTTTGGATCCTGCATGCTTTGTAGCTAGTCCAAGAACACCAGATAAACAGAAACCAGTAGGAGTAGGGTATCATGCATCACATGCGGCCTGAACCTGGATAAATTCCCCCGTGTTGATCTTCTAAACCCGCTGTTTCCACAGCCCCGCGCCCGCCAACCTTAGAAGGGATTCCCTGTGATCTCATAGGTGTCGTTTCCACCGACAGGGTGGGCCCTTCCGCACGGCCAGAGGCACGGGCCGCCGTCATCGTCTAGGGAGGTCGTGGCAGGCCAGCTCGCTGTGAGCCTTCATCCTTGGCAAAGCCCATCAGACATTGAATGGTGGCTGTTCACTCATCAATCTGATCAGCCGCCGACGAAAACCTCAACAGCAGTTGGGCCCATGCCATGGCCTCTATAGCGGTGCTTGGCATTGGCGATGATGATGTAGACCGCAAGGTCACCTGGCTCCTGACGGTGCTGGCGGTGGCTGCGCTAGGCTCCCGTCATTGGGATGGCGTGCTCACGAGGTGATGGCACGCGCGGGCCAATGAGTCCATTCAGAGTATTGGCTGGGCCAGTTTGCTCCAGGGGCAGTGCATGTCATGCGATCGCACCCACGGCGGGGCGGCCGTAGGATTGCAAATGTCACTGTCGTGGCTATGCCCCTCGGCCAGACCGGGAGGGACAGAAAGAATAATATCTCTACCCGTACCTCACAGAGCGGGATCCCCGGGATATGTTGGGGCTGCTCTTCTCCTGCTTCGGTCGCGAGGGAGGTGCTGACAACGCCGCCTATGCCGAGCGCATCCCCGGCAGCTCCCATATCCTCATGCGCCTCCGCATTTCCCGTCGCATCGGTGGTCGTGGCCGGCGGGGCCTTCGAGGTGGACGGATGATCTGTCGCACCGGACTTCTTCTTGGGCGCCATAGTCGATAGAGCTGCTGATGATAAAAATTGTGATGAAGATGACACGCCGCTTATGCTCTCGGGTCCGCGCAAGTGATCCCCCTACCTGGCGTGCCAAAGATGTCGTGGGAAACCATGACCACCTATGGGACCAAGAGCCCCTTTTGGTTGGCGGGGGGATGGGCACATTGCACAAAGAGTGGAGAGGCGTAAGACAGCACAGCAGAGATCACACGAGCAGTTTTACCCAGGTTCGGGCCGCCGTGAGGTGTAAAACCCTAATCCCGCTTTGTTGGATTGATGATGGAAAGTGGTGGAGAAGCGCATCGCACTTGCCCGGCAAGGGTGCCTCGGGGCGAGAGGAGCTATGCGCTTATGAGTGTGAGGGGGTCCGAATCCTTTCTACGGTTGCCATGGGCCTCCTTTTATAGATTAAGGGGTCACCACAGTGGCAAATTAGTTTTAAATACTGATTAGATAGAAAACAGTGCTTCATACCTAACTCTGTAGGCTGACAGAGCACATTAAATGCACCACTAAATATAACATCACTCCTCGCCCGGCAGGCCTTGCCAGGCTATTTTGCCAGCTTCGCTTCTGCTTGCTTGACATGTCTGAGGACGGGTGTTGCTTTGAGGTATTTCTGTAGCAAGTGGCTGCCCTGTGGCAAATAGGAGACACTTAGTAACATAGGAGCCTGACACCGCACTAATTAAAGATGTGCATTGCTCTGAGGTGGTGCGGTTGAGTGGTTTACCTCCGTAAGCCCTGGCAGGCTGCCGGGACGACCTGAAAGCTTGCTTACGGGGTAACCCCAACCTCGCCAGGCTCGTCTGCCCGGAAAGGGGGGGGTTCCCCTTAGTGGTTTCTTGTCTCTCTGGCTAGTCTTGGTCTTCCTGATATGCACTTTGATCCTTCGAAGAACTCATCCCTCGTGCTTTTTTATCTGATCTTGGTGCTGTAATCTTGTTCTTGCGCCTGAGGACAGTCTGGGCAACAGACCTAGGGTTTGTTGATGTCGGTGTACAAAAGTAGGGTCCCTTTTTGTACCCCTTTACTTGTGCATGGGCAGTCGCAGCCCCATGCGTGTGGCCATGCTTGGCGGGGCAGAAGAAGCAAAGATTACCAGAGCCGTGCTCAAGACCAGAAGCATGAAGAGCTGAGGGGCGAGGTGAAACTCCCCCGGCAAGGTCCTTGCCGGGGCGGCCTACATGGCCTCGGCAAGAACCTTGCCGGGGCAACTTGCCCAACGCCAGCAGGACTACCACCCTTGAGCCTAAGAGTTCCGACGTCCTCAACCACATTGGAACCAAATCTCGGGAGGCGCCTCCATGGTGGCATGCAGATCTTTCGAAGACCAAGAACATACAAGACTAGATGAGAATCAGAAGACGAAGATCCTCGGCAAGATCCTTGCCGAGGATACCCACGAGACCCCCTGGCAAGACCCTTGTGGGGGACGCCCACGACACCGCGGCAAGACCCTTGCCGGGGACGACCACGATGCCGTGGCAAGACCCTTGCCGGGGCCCCGGCAAGACTCTTACCGAAGACATCCGCAGGGCCGCAGCCAGGCCCACACCCGCCAAGGACCCACCGCCGTTCCCACACAACTGCTAGCCCACCAACTAGGTAGGCACCTGTGTGGCGACGTGTGGCTTCCAGGCCAACTCAGCAAGCACCTGCAGGTGGTATGCAGATCTTCATGAAGACTCTGCCACTGCACCAACTCAGCAGCCAGCCAGCCAACGTGGCGCTACATGCCTCATAAGCTCAGACGTGTGTCGCAGTGAGGCGAGGCGGCGATAGGTGGGACGAGCTTCCTTGCCGTCCCCGATAAAGCAAGAAGGGCACGTTGGCAGCGCACTAAATGAGTTTGTCCTACAGTTCTAGTAGATAGACTCGACTGCTGTACAAACTTTGCACCTCCTGTGTGCCACTGTGGCAGCCCATTTATCTATAAAAGGAGGCCCGCGGCATACTGGGAGAGGATTTGGACTTTTTGGACCCTGCACGCTTTGTAGCTAGTCCAACAACACCAGATAAACACAAACCAGCAGGAGTAGCGTATTACGCATCACTTGCGGCCCGAACCTAGATAATCCCCCTGCGTTGATCTTCTAATCCCGTTCTTTCCACAGCCCCGTGGCCGCCAACCGTAGCAAAAGGGATTCTTCATGATCCCATACGTGTCGTTTCCCCCGACATCTTTGGTGCACCAGGTAGGGGGCGCAAGCTGTGAAAATCCTGTCTGAAGGTTAGCGTACTGACTTCATCATCACCATGGCCCGCAAGAGAAAGGGGATCACAGCGATCGGCTCTTCTGGGGCCGGCCCGTCCGCGCCAGCGGGAGCAGGCGGCCGGGTGGCCACAGATGGGGCCGGAGACGTGGCCCGCGAGCATCCACGACATTCTGGTGATCGGAGCTAGGCAAGTGGCGTTGTCCAAATCCGAGACGACGAGCCACACGCCGCTGGGTCTGGGGGCGGGGCCATGCTACCCACGGGTTGTGCGGTAGCCTCTACGGCATCCCAGTTGGCACCCGCGTCGCGGCCTTCTTGGGTCGCGTGCGATGAGCAACACTGTGATGCCGGAACCCCCAGGCACCGCCGCAGAAAGAGCCCTGTGCACCAATTGCAGGACGAACCAGGCCGGCCTGCGGGCTCGGACACAGGTGCAGGCGGCATGCGACCGCGAGACCGTGACAGAGCCCCTTCTAACCTAGTTAGAAGACGGAGCGCGTCACGGTCTACGCAGCACTCGCCACCGCCTACACCGGCAGAAGCGCTTGCGCGCGTGCAGTTGCTCCTTGACTTCCCCCTCCTGCGGAGAAGCTCGATGAGTGGAGGGCCACCATCCGGAGCCTTGTCAGCTTCGCCAAGAAAGTTGACCGCTCCCAATGGGACCCTCACACCGGCGTCCTACCGAGCTGGTGCATGCCAGCGGTGGGGGGGACCAAAGACGCTAAGACCACAGTGCACTCCCCCCCCCCACCGCACGGCCGCGATAGCATCCACCGGCCCGTCGGGCCGACGTCGGTGACAACGTTTCCACCGCGTCGTCCGACCCGCGAACCCGCCGCGACCAACATCAATTCCTTCGGGAACGGGCCCAAGAAGACGCTCAAACTACCATTGAATGATGACAGCAGACGCGCCATTAGTCAAATCAGCGTGCGGGGCCTACTATGGACCACCGGCGCTAGGGGGCCCCGGCGACCTGCCTTACAAGGTGGGTTGTCCAACATTTACCCGAGAGCTGCGGCGGTTCTAGTGGCCCTCCCACAACATGTTCAAGCCCGATGTTGGCGAGAAGTACAATGGCAAGACCCACCCGTCGGAGTTCCTGAGCATCTACACCATCGCGATGCAAGCTGCTGGAGCTCGCGACGACAAGGTGCTTGCCAATTACTTCCGGTTGGCACTCAAACCCAACGTCATGTCGTGGTTGACGCACTTGCCAATGGATTCCATTTCTTCTTGGTCGGATTTGTGTTATGAGTTTGTTGGCGCCTTCACTTGAGGCCACCAAGCTCGTGGCCAGGCAAACGGTTTGCATATCATTCCCCAGAAAGAAGGTGAAAACCTGTGCAAGTACATACAGAGGATCAACCGGGTGAAGTACAACATCCCAGATGTTCATCCCGCCGCTGTCATCAGCTCATTCCATCAGAATGTGCACAACCGCAAGATGCGTGAACTGTTGGCGATGAACAAGGTCAAGGATGTGGCCAAACTTTATGTTCTGGCCAATAGATGTGCTCGAGCTGAAAAGAGGAGGAAGAACCCCGGCGAAGACGTGGTGTAGAGACCGACTCCACAGACGAAGTCACCGCCGCCCTGACAAATAAGGGTCGGCGCCGCAACAGGAAACGTAAGGGCAAGACTATGCTTGCCGTTGAGGCATCCGACGAGCCCGGTGCCGCCAAAAAGGCCAAGGCTGACAACCCCGACAAAGAGGTTGCCGGGTGTGCCACCTGCTTGGCCCTGGCGGCCGCTGGCAAGCCATGAGGCTCAGATAAGCAGTACTGGAAGATCCACCGCACCAAGGGCCATGACCTCCAGAACTGCCGACAGGTTGAGCTGCTGGCAGAAAAGAAGAAGGCCAAATAGGAAAGGCGAGACAAGGAGAAGGGTTAGGATGGTGCTGAGGGGTCCAACAAGAAGCGTGGCGGCCAAGGGGGTCTCCGCGGCAAAGATAACCAAAAAGAGAGGCCCGCTCGGGGCCGCGACAAGAAATAGGAAGATGATGATCACGACGAGGACGACGAGGACGACGAGCACGAGTTCCAGAAGGCTATAGAGGCCACGTGCATCGACGGTGGCACGTCGTTGCACAACTCATATCGCCAGCTGAAGCAGTAGGCGCATGAGGTCATTGTGGCGAGCTGTTGTTCGATGCCCAAAAGCCACTGAAGTGGTCCCGCACGCCCATCGTTTTGACACCGAGGATGACCCTGATCGCACAACTGCGGTCGGGTGTTTGTCGGTGTTGGTTTCGCCAATAATACACAACCTCAAGGTGACCAAAGTGCTGGTTGACGGTGGGGCGAGCTGAACTACAAGACGGAGAAGATCATTTTTTATGTTGTCGAGAACCCCCTTCCATACAACCAGATCCTTGGCCGCCCGGCGCTGGCCAAGCTCATGGCGGCGTCAAACTACACCCACAACACACTGAAGGTGCCGGGGCCGCTGACCATCATCACCGCCCCCTCTGACAAGAAAGACGCGCTCATCTACACCGACCAACTCTACCGAGAGACAGTTGCAGCAACTGGTGCCAGGGCACTTGCTCCTGCCGCTGAATCCCTGGGAAGGAAGAAGGTGGGCAAGACCTCTTGCACCCACTCCAGCAAGCGCACCTCTTCGGAGTGTTGTGCTCCCTTTGAGGACGGGCCAGAGAGCTCCACCGGCAAGAGCAATAAGTCCAAGGTTGCACAGCTCCACCCTAAATGGCAAATAGGAAAGCGCGCTCCTTGCCTTCCTGCAGGCTAATGTCGATGTATTTGAATGGCAAGCATCTGACATCCCCTACGTTCCCATGGAGGTGATTGAGGACCATCTTGCTGTCTATCCTCACGCGCGGCCTGTCAAGCAGAAGGTCAGGAAGGAAGCTTTGGAGTGACAAGAGTTCATCATTGAAGAGATCAGGAAGTTGGAGGCGGCAGGCCTGGTAAGAGGAGTACTCCCCCCACGTGGTTGGCCAATTCGGTGGTGGTGCGTAAGGAGAATGGGAAGTGGAGGCTGTGTATTGACTACACAGACATTAATAAAGCATGTCCAAAGTATCCTTTCCCTCTGCCATGCATCGACCAGATTGTAGACTCCACTGCCGGGTGTGACCTGCTATCATTCCTCGATGCCTATTCAGGATACCACCAGATCTTCATGACGAAGGAAGACGAAGAGAAGACCGTGTTCATCACCCCATTTGGTACATAATGTTTTGTACAAATGCCTTTTGGGTTGAAGAGCGCTGGTTAAACATTTGCCCGAGCAGTACAGATTGGTTTTGAGCCCCAACTACATAGAAATATGGAAGCTTATATGGATGACATAGTGGTCAAAACCAAGAACAGGGCCACGCCCGTGCAAGATTTCGAAGAAACATTCACAAATCTGTGCAAGATCAACCTCAAGCTCAACCCAGGGAAGTGCATGTTCGGTGTCGCCTCCGGCAAACATGTTGGGTTCTTTGTGTCTCAACGCGGAATCGAAGCAAATCCCGACAAGATCAAGACGTCCGTAGGCTCACCGGCTACGTTGCTGCCCTGAGTAGGTTCATCTTCAAATCTGCTTAGCGTGCCCTCCCCCTTTTCAAAGTATGCCTCAATGAAATGGACTCCGGAGGTAGAGGCAGCACTTCAAGATTTGAAGAGGCGCCTCTCCTCCATGCCAATACTAGTCACGCCTAAACCACAGGAGCCGTTGCTGCTGTACTTAGCCGCAATGAATCAAGTGGTCAGTGCTGCGCTGGTGGCGTAGAGGGAACTTGAGGGGAAAGCAGCAGTTGCAGCAGAGCCGTCGGATGCCGGGCCGGGGTCCTCCCCGGTAGAGCCTAACAGTGGCAAACCAGAACCCCTGGCAAGGCCCGCTCCCGGCGAGGCAGAGTCTGAGCAGATGGGCAAAGTGGGACAAAAAAAGAAGATGGTGCATCACCTAGTGTATTTTGTCAGTTCCCTCTTGCAGGGGGCTAGGTCAAGATATTATGGAATGCAGAAGCTGATTTTCGGCCTCGCGAAAGCTGCGCCACTATTTCCAAATGCACAAGATCACCGTCATCACCCGCCTCCCTTTGCAACGGATTTTGCACAACCCAGATGCGACAGGGAGGATTGTGGAGTGGCCATTGGAGCTTTCGAGCTTTGGCCTCAGGTTTGAAAGTACTTCAACGATCGAGAGACGAGCTTTGGCAGAGTTTATAGCAGAGTGGACCGCAACGCCCGATGAGGAGATACAAGAGACCACCCTTCCCGGCAAGGAGACGAGCAGTGAGTGGATTATGTACTTTGACAGAGCTTTCTCACTCCAAGGTGCTGGTGTTGGCATACTACTCATCGCACCCACCGGAGAGTGCCTCAAGTACGTAATCCAGATGCACTTTCCTTGGGAAAAATCAACGAACAATACAACAGAGTACGAGGGGTTGCTTTCCGGTCTCAGGATCGCGGCAGACCTCGGAATCAAGAAGATCATCATCAGAGGTGATTCACAGCTCGTCGTCAAGCAAGTTAACAAGGATTACCAGAGCCCGTTGATGGAGGCCTACGTGAATGAAGTGAGGAAGTTGGAAGAATGTTTCGACGGCCTACAGGCAGAACATGTTCCCCGAGCGGAGAACAGCATTGCCGATGACCTATCGAAACGTGTTGCCCTCAAGTTGCCTGTGGAACCATGTACCTTTGTACTTCAGTTAATTCAACCATCCGTAGAGCCATCAGCTGGGCAGAACAAGCGAAGGACGACAAGCCCCGGCAAGTACCTTCCCGCCGAGCTCCGAGGAGCCGCCGGCAAGGAGGTTGCCGGGTACCCCAAGCTTGCCGAGGGGCAACCACCTTCGCTGTCGAGCCCCAGGCCGCGGTGTGGGCATAGCACACTGACTGTTTCCTGAAAACAAGGGAACTTCGTGAGCAGCAGGAAGAAGCAAAAAGAGTAGCACGTCGGTCCAACATGTATGAGTTTGTGGATGATACCCTGTACAGAAGGAGACCAAACGTTGTTAGGCTGAAGGGCATTCCTCAAGAGGACGGACTAGAGATGTTGGCAGAAATACATGGAGGTATGTGTGGCTCCCACATAGGGTCAAGAGCTCTTGCCAGTAAGGCATGCCAGCAAGGTTTCTTCTGGCCCACAGCCCTCTAGGATGCAGCCACGCTCGTAACCAAGTGTGAAGCATGTCAGTTCCACTCGTTGAAGCTTCATCAACCAGCTCAAGCCCTTCAAACAATCCCTCTTTCCTGGCCATTCTCGGTCTGGGGGCTGGACATATTGGGCCCTTTCCCCCATGCTATCTGGGGCTCTGAGTACTTGTACGTCGCGATCGACAATTTCACAAAGTGGCCCAAAGTGGAAGCAGTGAGGAAGGTGACAGCACAGTCAACCATCAAGTTCTTCAAGGGACTAGTTTGCCGTTTTGGTGTGCTGAACAAGGTCATCACCGACAACGGCATGCAGTTCACAAGCCGCACCTTCATGCAATACATCCAGGACCTTGGTAGCAAGGTCTGTTTCGCTTCAGTGCCACACCCATGGAGAAACGGCCAGGCGGAGAGGGCAAATGTTGACGTACTTCAAGGCCTGAGGACAAAGACTTTTGACAGGCTGCACAAGTGTGGAAGGTACTGGATTGACGAGTTGCTGGCATTTCTTTGGTCGATCAGAATGAGGCAGAAGCAGTTCTCAGCACGAAACTCACATACGGGTCACCTTGAGTGCTCGCTTATGACGAGCTTAAACAAGAGCAGTTGCGGCAAGATGACGCGGCGCTCCTTGAGTAAGATCGTCTTCGGGCGGCTATGCAAGCTACACGCTACCAGCAAGCCTTGCGCCACTACCATAGCCGCAAGGTTCATGCCCGAAGTCTTGAGGAAGGCGACCTTGTTCTTCGGTGCATTCAGTCGGCCAAGAATTCCGATAAGTTGATGCCAAAGTGAGAAGGCCCTTATCGGGTAATACGAGTCACCAGGCATGGCGCAGTCCGCCTGGAGACCGAATATGGTATCCCAGTGAGCAACTCCTGGAACATCGAACATCTTCGTAAGTTTTACCCATGAGGAGCGGTTGCCGGACCTCCCGGCAAACCATCTTTTGTACAAGCCTTGCCGACAAGTCATGTAACCCTTTGTACAGAGCCGGGCGCAGACCCTGAGCATAAATAAATGAAACGCTGGCGCCCTAAGTTTTAGCAGCATTCTAGCTTAAGTCTCTCTTTGGTAGGGTTGATAGTGCTCAGCGGTAACTAACCCCTAGAATAGAGGTCGGGTGTGTGTCTTTCCATTCTTTACAGTCCTTTCTTTGGTTCGCAGGCTGCATGGGCGTTTCTGCCAAGCCATTTAAGGGCAGGGAGACGGATCGACATCCTCGACCCCGACAAGCCATTGTCGGGGGCTGCAGATTCAAGTACCCAACTGTCGATGGGAACGACACCTATGGGATCACTGGAATCCCTTCTATGGTCGGCGGACGCGGGGTTGTGAGAAGAGCAGGTCCAGGAGCCAGCACAAAGGAAGTTTACCCAGGTTCAGGCCGCGAGGATACGTAATACCCTAGTCCTGCTTTGGTGGATGTATTGAGTGTTCTTGAGCTTTTGAACTAGCTATGGTGGCCGCGTAGTTCCAAAGCTCTGAATCCCCCTACAGTATTTCTCGGGCCTCCTTTAATAGTCGAAAAGGGGTTGGCACAGTGGCACATAGGAGGTGGAAAGGTGTACAGTGTGCGAGCTTATCACCCGACGTTATGGGACAAAGTGCATTAAATGCGCTAGTTAGGTGTCCATTAGCTTTATCGAGGACGGGAACGAGGCCCGTTCCATCCGTCGCCGCTCCGTCTCGCTTCAACACGCGCCCAGGCCAGCAATGAGTGCAATGCCATGTAGGCCGGCGGGCTGCTGAGGTAGCGCGGTGGAAGGGTCTTCACGAAGATCTGCATGCCACCATGGAGGTGCTTGCTTAGTTGGTATGGAAGCCGCATGTTGCCACGTAGGTTCCTTCCCAGCTGGGTTGGCTGGCAGCTGCATGCAAACGGCGGCAGAGTCTTGGCTGGTGCGGGCCTGGAAGTGGCCCTGCTGACACCCTCGGCAAGGGTCTTGCCGGGGACCCGGCCAGGGTCTTTCCGTGGCTTCGCACTCGTCCCCGACAAGGCGCTTGCCGAGGGTCTTGTGGATTTCCTCGGCTAGGATCCCGCGCGGGTCATCCTCTTCTGATCCTCATCTAATCTTGTGTGTTTGTGATCTTGACAAATATCTGCATGCCACCACGGAGGTGCCTCCTGAGCCCTGGTTCTGATGTAGTTGGTGGTGTTGGAAACCATGGGCTCAAGGGAGGTTCGCTCTATTGGCATAGGGCAGGCTGCCCCGGCAAGGCCCTTGCTGGGCTGCGGAGGCTGCCTCGGCAAGAACCTTGCCGAGGGAGTCTACCTCGCCTTCTTTCCCTCTTGTGTTTCTGGTCTTGGTGTTGCCTTGGATGTCTTGTGCTTTAGCTTCTTTCTGGTTTCCCTCCTCTGCCCTGCTCAGCATGGCCGTGGGCGCTGCTCTGACTGTCCGTGCACAAGTAAAGGGGTACAAAGGAGTGCCCCTACTTTGGTGCACTAACATGAGCTCCCGAGCCTGGGCCACACATAAGCGCGACACATTGTTGGGCCAGGCCCAAAACGGTGCGCGGGCAGTCGAGGCGGGATTTTACCGCAATAATTTTTTGTCCACTACGCTTCCCCACGACCCGCGTTGAACGCGCGACATAGAGGGTTGACCGTGACGTGGGGGTCATGTGTGGGACGTTTCCCGCACGCATGCATCACGTGGCAGTTAATGGGAAAAGAGGCGGCCCGCGCCTTCCCTGTAAAAAGGAATAACCGCGGGCACGCTGCTCATTTACCCTCCGTGCTTTCCCCAATATTGGAGCCACCATCCACTTTGCGAGCTTTCGCCTTCGCTCGTGGCCGCCGCATCTCCGCCATACTCCATTCCCCGCTCCCCGCAGCCGCCATGGCACCCAAGACCAGTAGAGGCAAGGGAGTGGCCATGGACGCCGGGGCGAAGGAGCTGCCGGAGAGCGAGTTGGCGGTGCGGCGGATGCAGCACGCCTACTTCCCTTCGACAGTTGATGCGCTCGAGCTCCGGAACTACTTCAAGCACCTGTGGGGGTGCAAGATGGGAAGCAAAACGACGGGGCATCCGGCCACACGCGTCATCCCCGCCGCCTTCACCGAAGCTGGCCCGGATCGGTACCCATTCTTTGTCGACTACTCTTCTTGCGGCATCTGCCCCCCATCTCTAGTTTTTTAGCGACATCATGCACACCTATGGCTTCCACCTTCTGGATTTTACTTCGAATGTTGTGGCGTGCATGGCCCTTTTTGCTCATCTCTGCAAGGGCTTCGCCGGAGTGCATTCCAACACGACGCTCTTCCGCCACTACTTCTTCCCTCCTATCCAAAAGGGGGGCGACATTTCCGGTTGTGTCGCCTGGATCCCAAGAACCGGGAGAAGAGGACATATCTGGACGGCGCCCAGAAGGAGAGGTGGGAGGAGTGGTGGGGCCGATGGTGCTGGATTGTAGAGAAGGATCTACCAAACTTTTGCCGGGAACACCATGCGCCGCCGGTCCGCATGAGCGACTGGAGCGACGTTGACGTCAACGACGAGAAGCTCATGGTCGCCACCACAAGAATTCTTCGTCTCACCGAGGCCGGGCTCACACTGGAGACGATCAGGGAGGATTTCATCCGCCATCGAATCACTCGGCTGCAAAACAAGGGGAGGCGGGCCTGGCTCGTTATGAACGCCGCTGACATCATGAGGCTCCACCTCGGCTTGGACCACAACCTCACGGTGATGGGGCACGCCCACTTCTGCCAGCGGCTCTTCCATCTCGATGTGAACTGCGACGGCAAGGTCGAGCGGTCCGGCAAGGCCTCGAAGGCCGCCGCGAAGGCCGGCAAGGCCATCAGGGGCCCTTGTTTAAGTTGCCAGCGGGGGTTGTCCCACTGAGCAAGAACTCGCGTCCAAATGACATCATCGCCATGACGCCGGAGTTCAACGCGCATGGCCTCGTCCCATCTTGGGTCGAGCCGCCGGAGGATCAGGTGTAGGAGTTATTTCACACCTTGAAGAAGAAGTACGTCAGCGCCGAGCCGCGGCTCGTCCAGGACACCACCCAGGCGCAGCTGGACTCCATCGCCACCAGAGCGGCGGAGGCGGAGCTTCCCAGGGAGGCCGGGAGCTCCGTCGACGTGGAGGACAAGGCCGCGGCGGAGGCGGAGGAAAAGGTGCTCGCCCAGTGGGCGGAATCCGCCGGAGAGGCCACCAGCGCCGGCATCGGGGCTCCTCTCATTGATAACGCACCCGACAAGGTGTCGTCGGAGGAGGAGGCCGAGGCCGTCGACCCTCCAGCCACGGGGAGAGGGCGAGTCCTGCGGCGGGCCAACTCTAGTGAGCCGGTTCGGCCTGGCAGTGCCGTGCAACCCCGGCATGCCCAGGAGACGTTCGCGTGCCAAACGAGGGTCGGGGCGGCGAAGAAAGTGGTGAAGGCCGCGGTGGCGAAGAATAAAGCATCTGCCTCTTCTTCGTCTAAGCACGCTCAGACGCCACCTCCTTCCCCTCATCCGGCAGACGTTGATGCGGAGGTCACCTTTGATTTCGGGTCCCTCAGCCCAAGGAGGAAGAGGAAGGAAGCAGAGGAGGAGGAGGATGAGGAGGAGGAGGAGGAGTAAGCTTCTTGTTCCCTTCCCCCTTCCTGTCATCTTCGTCTCCTCAATTGCGCTGCTTATCTTGAATTGTTTTCATTTTTGGAGGGAAGTGGAGACGCTGGCCAAGAAGGTGAAGAGGGCCAGGTCTTCGGCGGGCGGCCAGCCCGGCGGGCACTTCGAAGGCGCCGCTGGTGGTGGTGAGCAGCCCGGTCAGCAGCCCTCGGCGCAGCCCCCAGCATAAGTTTGCAACTTACTCCCCGTTGACGTGTGTTGGGGGCTGATCCCTTGGTGCTGACCTTGTCGTGATTGCAGGAGTAGGCCAGCAGCAGGAGGAGCCGCAGAGTGCTACCCCCAACACGCTTCCCCCATCGACCACGCCAACCCGAGGGGCGTCCCCGACAAGGGCTCCACGCACCGAGCCCATGCACATGGAGGAGAAGGAGGAGAACTCGGGCGCTGGTGGCTTCGCCGCGGCGCCAAATGTTGGCAGGAGGGGACTTCCTCTTCCCAGCCCGGCATGGGTAAGCCACTTGCCTTCCATCACTGTCTTTTCTTTTTCTATTCTTGGCTTCTCCTTATCTCCTTTTTGTTATCCAGGCCCTTCTTCGGTGGATCCGGAGGACATAGACATCGCCATCGAGGATGTTGCCAAGGACGCTGCGGCGGAGGCCGACAAGATCGCCGCCGAGGAGGCCGCGAGGGGTGCTGCTGAAGACACCACCAAGGGGCACGGCAAGGCTACCACCAAGGAGGCCTGCAAGGGGCCTGCCGGGGATGCCGGCAAGGCCACTGCCGAGGAAGAGGTGGTTGACGACCAGCCTTTCTACTCCGCTACCTCTTGCTCCGGCAAGTACCTGAGGGTGAGCGACGACCTTTTCGTCCACCTCCCAGGGTCGTCGAGCTCCAGGGCGCCCATCGAGGGAGAGGAGTTCGGCGAGGAAGTGCTTTCTGCCGCCGGGCTCGAGGTTATTGATGAGCCGAGCGCCGGCGGCGATGGTTCCCAGGAGGAGTGGCTTCTCCAGGCCATGGGCGCCAACTTTTTAAAGCTCCAGGCGCTCCACCGCACCCGACTGGACAAGGCCAAAATCAGGATGGCCACGGTGGACAAGGCGGAGGCAGACCTCAAGGTACGCGTTGCTGAGACGCAGACTTGGTTCCACCAAGCTTGTGAGGAGCTGAAGGCCGCCCAGGGTGAGCTGGCCAAGCGTGACGTGGAGCTTACCATGAAGCGGGCCGACATCGAGAAGGACCAGGAGACGATGGAGAGCCTGGCTGCCGCAGGGGAGGCCGCTCGAAGCCAGCACCAAGCTGCGCTGAACTCCCAGGAGGAGGACCTTGCCACGCGTGAGGAGAAGCTTGCCACAATGCTCCACGGCAAGGATGTGGAGGTGGAGAAGCTCGTCATGCAGCGGACCCAGGAGTTGGAGCAGAGGCACACAGAGGCACTCAATGCCCAGGCTTAGGTTCACGCCGACAAGATGAAGGAGCTGGAGGTGGAGCGGGATGGGCTGAAAAAACAGGTCTTGATGTTGTCCAAGGAGAAGGACACGCTCAACAGCGCTCTGACGGGGACGCTATCCTCAGCAGGGTCGGGCAGCTTTCCGAGGCCAACAACTCCATTAGAGACATCAAGCTGAAGCTGGAGGGTCTCGAGGGGATGCTATCGGAGGCCAAGGCCCGGGAGGGGACCCTGACCAAGAATCTGGAGAAGGAGAAACAACTGCTGAAGAACGAGGCCGCCAACCACAAAGACTTTGTGGAGGGCGAGAATCGCTAGATCGGCCGCCTTGAAGACGTCGCAGGCAGGATCACCATGTAGCTGGCCACCATGGGGATGCCAACTGTGAGGTACGCTCCGAATCGCAGCACGACTCGCAAAGCCAGGCTGACCCTGTTCTTTGAGGGTGTTCTTGGAGCCCTGGAGCATTTCCGCTCCACCAGGGTGACTTTGATGGCCAATGAGGCCTAGAGGCTTTGACGGGGTGCCATGACCAAGGTTCTCACCAAGGTGGCATACTGGAATCCTAACCTCGACTTCGATGCTGCGTTGCAGACCTAGCCGGAGGGTGTGGACCTCGCGCCGCTCAAGGAGCGTATCGAGCCCGTCATCAGCGGTATCAATGGAATCCAGAGGGTAGAGGGCCTGCGCCGAGACTAGGCACCCCGCTTCTTATCGTCGCTGCAGTTTCCGGACCAAGACAATTTCTATCTTAGTTAGAACCGCAGCAACAATTGATGTAATATAACTCTGCAGTACTTTTGATATGATGCACGTTTGTCGGATTCTGGGTTCCGGCAGACCCTTAAGGTTCGAACTCTGGGGTGCGCGCGAAGATCGAACCCTCTACCTCTCCGTCTCGTAAGGATCTAAACTACTGCTGGAACAACACATGAGACACATGGTTTATACTGGTTCGGGCCACCATTATGGTGTAATACCATACTCCAGTGTGGTGGGTGGATTGCCTCTTGGGCTTATGAGGAAGAATCGGTACAAGTGAACGGCCTCGCGAGGGCCTGTTCTTGGTTAGGGGACGAAATGCTAGGGAGAGTTCAATCGCCCTTCTCTTTCCCTCTCTCTCTACTTGCTCTAGATACTCAATCAGATGCCTCTACCTTGGGGGTGGCTAGTCAATTGGCCAATTTGAAGGGGAACATCTGGTACACTTATCCAGAGTAAAGTTGGTCTTCGCCTGCCAAAGGCTCTGGTGATGACGCCGGCTTGGGCTCCACAGTGACTTCCTCCTTGTCGCGGAGCTGGTCTTGGTCTCGTTGCACCGAAATGGGTGCCTTTGCTTGATCCTCTCGCCCGCGCTTGCCCCCTTTGCACCAAAGAGGAAAGGGAGGACACTGCGCGGGCTGGCGCCCGCCTGGCACCCTTGGTCGTCATGGCTTTCGTCATGGGCACCTCGTGAGGTACCCGCCTTGATCTCTCCGCCTCCTCACGAGCCAGCCTGAGGAGGCCGTGCTTGAGGAAGCGTCGTGTCGTCCGCCTCGCGAGGCTTGGCCCCTCGCGAGGGTCTTGAGCCTTGTGCTGATGAAGATGGGCCACATTGGGCCCCCACTCGAGCCACGCCGCAGGCCGCAGGCAGGCAAGTCTGGGGACCCCCGTTCCCAGAACGCCGGCAGTAGCCCCCGGGCCCAAGGCGCGCACGGACTTGGCCGTGCCGAGAGGCGAAAGGGCAAGGGCGAAGCACCGTGGGCCCTAACAGCCTGCGGCCTTGGGCGCCGCGTGGCGGTTGATTGGACGTGGGCGGCACTGTTTACCCACGCTCCCTTATTCTGCGCCGCGCTAGGTTGCCCCGCAGTTGTACACAACCGCCCTTTTCCCTGTTGCTTGACCGTCTCCTGCTCTTCCTCCCTCCGAACTCTGGCCCTCGCTTCCGATCCTATCTCGCATCTCCTCTCTTCCGCCCGCCGCCATGGCTCCAAGAAAGAGAAGGGGAAGAAGCCTGCGGCTCCATCTCGCCTGCTGCCGCCGGTGGCGCGTGTTGTCGGCCGCTCAATCATACTCAACCTGGAGTGCCTGGGCAAGCTCAATCCGGCTCTGGCCACCACCTTCAACGAGTGCGGGAGGACGACGGCGTGGCCTACGTGTCACCTCCCCACTGATAGGATAATCACTGAGGTCCATTACTTTGCCGACGCCTTGTGGGTGGGTCTTGTGCCTCCCTTCTCCGATTTCTTCAACGTCGTTCTTGATCATTATCAGATTCACATGATGCATATGGGTCCTGAGTCCATTGCTCTTCTTTCCGTCTTCGCATTTGTTTGTGAGGCGATGGTGGGCATCCCTCCTTCTGTTGCCCTGCTGCGCCACTTCTTCTCCTTGCGTCTCGCCGACCCCACGCAATGCTCCGCATGCGTGAGCTTCGTAGCTTCGCCCGAGACCGCAGCCTCTGGTATCGACTTCAACCTCCCTCTGCCTTCAGCCGAGTTCCGCGAGCGGTGGTTGTACATTGATGTCGGGGTGCCCAGCCCCCGGCTCCTGAAGCCGACATCGCCTACTGTGCCTAATTCGGGCTGGGGCCAGGAGACGCTTGTAAGCCCCCGGCTCGACTTCGTCTGGCACCGCTTCATGTCCCTGAAGAAGCTTGGCGTAACGGTGCCCAAAGTGGTGAAGGAGTTCCTATTGCGCCGCATTGCCCCTCTCTAATGCCACTCTCGTCGAATGTGGGCCTTCAGCGGGCATGGTGACCGTATGAGGCTTCAGGGAGAAGACCTGACGCCCGAGGTGCTGAGGTAGGTGCTCTTGATCCTGACAGGCGATCCCAACCCCGGGGGCGTCCGACAGGGGGAAGCCTTGTTGTACCTCTGCCACAACAGGGATGACTTCGTGAGGCAGATGCCCCCTTTCGACGAGTGGGGGCTACGCCCTATCGGCCTCCAGGGGCCTCGCGAGAACCCTGTGGTGGTGATTTCCCTTCCGGTTGGCCTGGGTGAATCCTCCTCGAGTGGTGGCGCAGGGAGGGAGGAGACAGCGGGGGTCGAGGGAACCGCGGACGATGTGACCGCACCTGGCCATGCTCTTGATGGGGCAGCTCACGAGGTCCGCGCTCCCGAGGCCACGGGTGAGGCGCTGCCGCCTCCAGTGCTTGAGGCCGAGGCTCCTGAGCCCCCGGTCGGGATCTCCGACGAGGCAACTGCCCGTGCGTACCTGGCATGCGCCCTCGATGCGAGTGGCCGTGGCGCCCTGTCCTCTTCGTAGGCTGATTCCTGTGCACCTCTCCTGGGCCATTTCCGTGTGGACAAAAAGGGAGGCCTTGGGCAACGACTTCCCCTGCCGCTTGCTGAAGCGCCGGAAGTACTTTGCCGTTGACGAGTAAGTCTTCTCCTTTTCTGTTCCTTATCCTGCTTGCTGCATCCGCTGATCCTTGCTCTGCAGCCTCTGCCTACTGAGCTCGATGAAGCCGTCGGGCCGACGCCCTCCTTGAATCCGTCTCCTCCGCCACCCCTGGGTGTCTCAAGCAGCACTGCCCTTGTGGTTTGGGCAGGTGACGGCGCTGACCGCCGCGTAGCGCGCGGCTACTCTCCCGCCACCGTGATCTCCTTCCGCGGGCTTTCCCTCGCCATAGGCAGCCTGCCGTGGGCTTCCCGTCTGGTCGCAAGCTGCGACCGGCTGAGGCACCTCAGGGGCCCTTCTCCCGAGGTCAGGTGGGACTCAGGTCGGGCTTTTGATGCAGCGCGGCCGGCCGTCGTGAAGGCGCCAGCCCCCAGCCCCCTGCCCGAGGCCGGAGCGATGATCCGAGGTCCTCGACGCCTGCTTGAGGCAGATGATGGCGCGGCAAACGTGCTTGAGCGTGCTCGGGAGCGCCGTGCCCGTCGTAACGAATTCCTTTGGAGGGCGAGTGGCGCCGTGGACCTGCTTGGGCAGGAGCTCGCTGAGGAAGACGCGCGCCTGGAAGCTGAGGGCTTGCGCCTGGCCGCCGAGCGGCGCGAGCTGGAGGCAGCCGCTGTCCTCGCCCGTCGTCAGCGCGTCCTTGACGACAAAGAGGTGAAGGCGTCGCTGGAGGCTCGGTCTCAGGCCGTTGAGGAGGCCCGAGGAGCAGACCGACGGCGAGGAGCAGCAGAAGAACAGGCTCCGGAGCTCTTGGCCTGGTGTCGCTCGTTGGAGGAGCAAGCGGAGCTGCGCGAGGCAGCCCTTGCATCTATGGAGGTGGCTTCTGGCGACCCGGCTGAGCTTCGGAAGCGCGAGGAAGCATTGGTACTGGTGCCGACGAACGCGCTCGCGAGATCGAGCAGCTGGAGATGAGGGAGTGCCTGGTGACGCAGGCGGAGAACGATATCGCCGCGTGGGAAACGCGTGTCCTGGAGGAGGTCTGCCGTCGGGTGGCGAAAGCATGCCAAGGCCTCGAGCGTAAGTTCGAGGGGAAGTTGGGATGATCCGAGTCGAAGCTGAAGGTAGAACCGCTGCCTTGAGGGCTCAACGGGATGAGACGATGCGACGAGCGGACGCCTCCCGGGTTGCCCTTGAGGCAGCGCAGAAAGAGCTGGCCTCCTCTCAGGCCGAGGTGCTCCGCCTTCGCCAGCGTCTGGAAGAGGCCGTGGCCGTCGAGCGTCAGAATGCCGACGAGATACGCCAGCGGCAAGTCCTGGAGCACGAGCACGGCCCCATGCTCACCAAGCTCTGGGAGAGGGCCAACATTGCCCTGGGCAACATCTGTGAGGCTACCGTGGGCGAGCCGCACACGATCAACTACGCCGGTAACCTGTAGTTCTTCACCACCGTGGTGACACAGCTGGAGGCACGGTCGGCCAAAGCCGATAGGTTGGTGGAGGAGAGGAGCCGCGCCCTGCTCGGGCGCGCCTTCTCCCGCGTCTTCAGCCATCTTCAAAACATGGATCCCCATTTCGACTTCGATGCCGCCATCGCCCCAGTTCCCCAAGCTGTTCAAGGCGACCTGGCTGAATGGGTGGAGAGCAACGTAGATGCTCTCGTCTGGGCCTTCACTTCGGATGACGACGGCGTGGTCATGGGCGCCGATGAAGGTGGCATGGTGGAAGACCCCAATGCCGCTGATGGGGGCGCAGACAACGAAGGTGAGTTCAGCGACGCCAGCGACAGCTCGGGAGGCGCCTCCGAGGACGCATTGGGGGATTTGTCAGATTGACCATGTACTATCCTCGTCTTTTTACCCTGCATAGATAGAACTCAGGCGTTTGGCCCGACGATGGTGAGGGCATTTTGGGAGGGGAAGCCCCTCATGTATGAACTTGTATCTAATGTACCGGCAGTGATTCAATCGTACTCGCGTCCAATGGTAGGCTGGTTCGCCCTTGTTTCTTGCTGGCTCCGGAGCTGCCTTCTGGAGGGCATCACGTCCCGGGCGCTGGGTAGTTGAAACCTCAGGAGGCGGGGTCGTTGCCGACAGGAAACCCCGCAGGCTCGGGCCGTCTTTGCAGGCTTCGGTCCCTTTCTCGAGCGAGAAGTCTTCACAGGCATTTGCCTTCTTCACAGGCTCTGGGCCTTCTCCCGTGAGGGATGTCTTCACAGGCGTTCGCCTTCTTCACAGGCTCTGGGCCTTCTCCCGAGAGGGATGTCTTCACAGGCGTTCGCCTTCTTCACAGGCTCTGGGCCTTCTCCCAAGAGGGATGTCTTCACAGGCGTTCGCCTTCTTCACAGGCTCTGGGCCTTCTCCCGAGAGGGATGTCTTCACGGGCGTTCGCCTTCTTCACAGGTTCTGGGCCTTCTCCCGAGAGGGATGTCTTCACAGGCGTTCGCCTTCTTCACAGGCTCTGGGCCTTCTCCCGAGAGGGATGTCTTCACAGGTACCAAAGGTCACCTCGCGAGGGAGCGACAGCGGCAGTCTGGGCTGTGCTCGAGCTAAGCCTGGCCCGGCACACGAGGGGCTCGCGAGGGGAGGCAGCTGTGGTGAGATGGTGACCAGAACGCGGGAAGCGATTCAAACAAAACCAAGCACCCCTTCCCCGAACACACACAAAGCTCAAATTCGAATTCAACTTAAATCCAGCGGGGGGAAAAGGTTACAACCAAAGGAAGAAGGCAATGAAAGCAAGCAAAAAGGCCGCGTTCGGCACCTAATCTAGTCTTCGACGTCTTCTCACCAGCGCGGAGCTAAGTGCTGTCCACTGGGCGTGGGAGGGAGCCCCAGGGCCTGAGGCCGGCGCCCCTGAGACTCCGGGGCGTGTACAGCCCCACTCATTATTACGTGAGAGTGTCACGGGGCGGCGAGCTTCACAGGCTCTGGGCCTTCTTCAGAGGAACCGGCCTTGCTTCATATGGCCTGACGAGGGCCCCGCCTTGCGCCACACTCTAGTGCCACCAAACGATGACCGGAAACCAGGACGCCTCCGGTGGGGTAGAGCGGTCTCCAGCGGTTCCCCCGATGACCACGGGTCCTCCGCCAGGGGCAGGCCCTCGGGCGCCTCCCCAGCGGAGGGCCTATCTTCTAAGAACGCCTTGCTCCGAACGCCGCGGTGGTGAGGTAGGATCTCTGCCCCTTTCCTGCAGCCCCCTGCATCCTCCTCCCGAGGGGTAGGAGACTGCAGGGGCAGGGCAGCTGCTTGTCGCGGCGACCTGCATCTCCTGTGACCCATGATTAGCGTATGCCTGCTCTTGAGGAATTAATGGTACCCGATAGTCGTTGCCTCCAGTGTGACCGACGGAGCCGTCTCGGGGTTCCTGGAGGGGCTCGGCCTCTGGCGTCTTGTCCTCCCAGCTGGGGCTGAAGAGTGAGCCCTGTTCGCCATCGTGAGCGTGTCCTTGGTCCATCATGTGGGGCACGTACTCCTCTGGCGCCGCCACCCCGAATGCTGCGCTGCACGTGCTCCTCTGGCACCGCCCTCGTGAGCGTGTCCTTGGTCCATCATGTGGCGTTGCTTGTCATGCCCACCGCGGGGTGGTAGCGCGGTCGGCCACTGGCGCCGTGGGACGCACTGAGCCCCTCTCCTTCGCGCGCCGGGGGCGGGGGTAGCGCCTCCGCCAGTCTGGTGCCGGTGGATTCGCCGGTGCTGGGGTAGTCTTGAGGCCCGCGCGGGTGCGCGGGGCCCCCTCGTGTGCCGCCCTGAGCTTGAGGCGGAAGCTGGACGCAGAAGGGGTGAGTCCCCGAAGCGGCGAAGCCCAGGAGCTCGGCGACCCGCTCCAGCAGCACGTCGCGGCCGCCCTCCAATAGCCTGCACTGCAGCAGCTCCCGTGCTACCGTGAGGGCGGCCCTTGAGTTCGCCTATTCTCGGCGGGTGTACGGTGTCGTAGCTGCGGCGTGGTTGGAGGCCCTCGCTGCCGACCACGCCTGTCGCGGCGTGAGGGTCGCAGAAGCTTGCCTGCATCGCCCGCGGCCCGCAGCGCCCTGCGGACCGCAAGCTGCCTGTGGCGCGGGGTCGCCCGGAGCGGGAGGCTCCATGCAGCTGGGCCATGCCGCCCACGGGCCTTGGTTGCCCGCCTGGTCGCCGGACATGATGACGACGACGCAACGGGAGACGGAGCGATGGGAAGGCGACTCAATCAGATGCCTCTACCTTGGGGGTGGCTAGTCCTATTTATAGGCAAAGGCCCTGGGCCTCTTCCCAAATATTGAGCGGGAAGGGCGCCAACAATTGGCCAATTTGAAGGGGAACATCTGGTACACTTATCCTGACTAAAGTTGGTCTTCGCCTGCCAAAGGCTCTGGTGATGACGCCGGCTTCGGCTCCACAGTGACTTCCTCCTTGTCGCGGAGCTGGTCTTGGTCTCGTTGCACCAAAATAGGTGCCTTTGCTTGATCCTCTCGCCTGCGCTTACCCCCTTTGCACCAAAGAGGAAAGGGAGGTCACTGCGCGGGCTGGCGCCCGCCTGGCACCCTTGGTCGTCATGGCTTGCGTCATGGGCACCTCGTGAGGTACCCGCCTTGATCTCTCTGCCTCCTCGCGAGCCAGCCTGAGGAGGCCGTGCTTGAGGAAGCGCTGTGTCATCCGCCTCGCGAGGCTTGGCCCCTCGCGAGGGTCTTGAGCCTTGTGCTGATGAAGATGGGCTACGTTGGGCCCCCACTCGAGCCATGCCGCAGGCCGCAGGCAGGCAAGTCTGGGGACCCCCGTTCCCAGAACGCCGACAATGTTATTCTCCCGTTCAATCTTTCTCTCTGTATGTCCACCCTAAGTTAATCGGGTGGGCTTGTCGGCGCGTAACCAGGGCGTGGCGCCTCGAGGACGGATCGTCGATAGCCTACCGGGTGTGGTTGCTGCCACGCGAACGACCTTACCACTCCCAACGCAGCCGCTCGAACTGTCGAGCTTCACTCGAGTCAGAATCGAGAGCTTTGCCAATTGCGGAAGGCTACCGTGCTGTTGAGCAGACTCAAAACAGAACAAGGGCGTTGCCAATCGCGGGAGGGCCCCTTTGCGTGCAGGTTTTCCATACAAAGAACAAGATCTCTGAGGGGAATAACCTTATATAAAAAGGAAGTATTTAAAGTACGGCATGACTTAGCTTTCCTGTCGCCATACTGGCGCCCTTCGTGCTTGCAGGCGGCGCCGTCCTCTTGGCCGTCTTCTTCCTTAGAAACCATGGCCATTAGGAACTGCTAAGCTGGTTGCTAAACCAGATTCTCACAACTGCGCCCCTACCTGGCGCGCCAAAGATGTCCATGGGAATGACACCAATGGGATCACTGGAATCCCTTCTATGGTCGGCGGGCGCGGGGTTGTAAGAAGAGCAGGTCTAGGAGCCAGCACAAAGATCGTTTACCCAGGTTCGGGCCGCGAGGATGCATAATACCCAGTCCTGCTTTGGTGGATGTATTGAGTGATCTTGAGCTTCTGAACTAGCTACAATGGCTGCGTAGTTCCAAAGAGCCGAATTCCCCTCCAGTATGCCTCGGGCCTCCTTTTATAGTCGGAAAGGGGTTGCCAAAGTGGCACACAGGAGGTGGAAAGGTGTACAGTGCGGGACCTTATCGCCCGGCGTTACGGGACAAAGTGCATTAAATGCGCTACTTAGGTGTCCATTAGCTTTATCAGGGATGGGAACGAGGCCCGTCTCGTCCGTCGTCGCTCCATCTCGCTTCGACACCCGCCCAGGCCAGTGATGCGTGCGGTGCCATGTAGGCAGGCAGGCTGCTGAGGTGGCGCGGTGGCAGGGTCATCATGAAGATCTACATGCCACCACGCAGGTGCTTGCTGAGTTGGTCTGGAAGCTGCATGTTGCCACGCAGGTGCCTGCCTAGTTGGTTTGGCTGGCAGCTGCATGCGAACGGCAGCGGAATCTTGGCTGGTGCGGGGCTGGCAGTGGCCATGCTGACGCCCTTAGCAAGGGTCTTGCCGGGGGCCCGGCAAGGGTCTTGCCGTGGCATCGCAGTCGTCCCCGGCAAGGCGCTTGCCGGGGATCTTGTGGATTTCCTCGGCTAGGATCCCGCCGCGGGTTGTCATCTTCTGATCCTCATCTGATCTTATCTGTTTGTGATCTTGACAAAGATCTGCATGCCACCACAGTGATGCCTCCCGAGCCCTGGTTCCAATGTAGTTGGTGGTGGTGGAAATCGTGGGCTCAAGGGAGGCTCGCTCTGTTGGCATCGGGCAGGTTGCCCCGCAAGGCCCTTGCCGGGGCTGCGGAGGCTGCCTCGATAAGAACCTTGCCGAGGGAGTCTACCTCGCCTTCTTTCCCTCTTGTGTTCCTGGTCTTGGCGTTGCCTTGGCTGTCTTGTGCTTTGGCTTCTTTCTGGTTTCCCTCATCTGCCCTGCTCAGCGTGGTCGTGGGCGCGACTCTGACTGTCCGTGCAAAAGTAAAGGGGTACAAAGGAGTGTCGCTACTTTTGTACACCAACACCAACCTCGACAAGCCAAGGTTGTAGGGGGCTGCAGATTCAGATAAGTCTTTTATCCCCTGTTATGCATTTCCGTATGGAACTGGGATGTATGAAGCCTCATTTATTCCTAGGCCACCGTGCTACCTCTTTCCTGTGCCCAAGAAGTATTCTCTGGGCCGGAACTTGGTTGCAGTTGCGGTAACAAGGAAGCAAACGTAGGTCCTAATCCTTCTTCGCCCCTGCCTCTGTCGAGGGGATGGCGAGGCATGTTGCCGGGCGACAATGTTTGTCTTAGGAATAACAATGATTCATTCCATGGCATGGACCTCGCTCACGCACAAAGAACCCGAAAAGCACCCTTTTTCATTAATACATTCCAAACAAGTATAGTTCATACGGAATGTAAACATGAGTAAGGGGAATACAAGGTTTAGATCTGACAAGCGCCCGAAGGTTAAAAACTAAAAAAGATAAGTGACCCGTGATCGCCGTTCTTGCCCCTTTCCTCCCAGGTGCGGTAGGTGATGGCAAAAAGGAGGCGACGGGAAACGCCCTGATGGAGACCTTGACGAGGAAGACCCTCGGCAGGGCGCATGGACGAGGGAGGAGGGCGGCACGGTCAGTCGGAATCGGAGTTGATGTCCTTCGGCTTGATGCCCTCGTCGTCGATGTCGCTGTCCTCCCTATCACTCCCTCTTGAGGAGGAGTCTTCATCATCAGAGGAGCTCTCAACACAACACCTTAGGCGAGTTCCCAAGTGCCCAAAGACCTTGACGGAGAGTAGGCTGCTCTCCATTAATTTCAAGTGGAGAATGAGACCCTCCGACAGGCTGTGGGCACGAGCGAATGTCTTCCATCCACGACGAAGAAACATAACGTGAGGGGCGGGGAAGTCGACGTCGACCCGCATGCTTCCATTCTGGCCGCCCCTCATATGCAGCCTCAAAGCCTGTGGCGGGTCGAGCTCGAACTCCAGAGCGAACGGAATAGGGAGACGAAGATGACGGCGCACTGGACTGTGCAGCCTGATGAAGAATTCGCGGGGCTAGTCTCCGACATGGCCCTCCGTTGGGGGAGGGGCCGCTGGTGCAGGCGAGGCCGATGCACCGTCCCGTCCTCCTCTTCCGCAAGTGCCATGGCAGCCTCGGCCTCGCCCCCTCCCCCTTCCTCTCATGTCCGCCTTCGCCGCCACGAGCTCTTGGGAATGAGGGGCACGTTGTCGAGCAAAGACCCTCATCGCCGCCATCAATGTGCCAGCGCGCCCTCTCGCCATTGCAAAAGGAAGGAAGGAGCCAAGGTGGAAGGAGATGAATGATGAAGGATTGAGGGGTGCCATCCCCCTAGCCTTCTTATAAAGGGGCAGGGTTGGGGCTCGGCCACCCCACTTAACCAATCCGGCCGCCATGGGCGTAGGGAATCAAGACCGACCCGCTGCTCCAATCAGCGACGACCCAGTTTCCCGCCTCACCATTTAAGGCCCGTGCCCCCCGCGTCAACTGCCTACCATCTTCGAGGCATGGGGGACACGTGGCGAGCAACCCAAAATCGAGAAGACAAGTAAAGCAACTGTTTTCCACCCCGTGATCGTGGGGCACGGGCGCCTTGAAGGCCACGACTCGAGTCCACTTAGTAAATGACCCGCGCCCCTGCGTTTTCCTCTTTTTATGGGGAAGGCGCGAGCCGCCTCTTTACCACGATGTGACGCATGCGTCCAACAGCCACCCCACATCGCGCATTCACCCCGTGTCATGGGGAAGCGCAACGAGCGAGGGAGTTACTGCCGTAAAAGCTCCGCCGCGTGCGCGCCCGCGCACCGTTCTGTTCCTGGCCCAATAACGCCCCGCGCTCATATGTGGCCCCGGCCCGGGGGCTCCTGTCGGTGTACAAAAGTAGGGGTCCCTTTTTGTACCCCTTTACTTGTGCACGGGCAGTCATAGCCCCACGCCCATGGCCACTCTTGGCGGGGCAGAAAGAGCAAAGATTATCAGAGCCGTGCTCAAGACTAGAAGCATGAAGAGCTGAGGGGCGAGGTGAAACTCCTCCGGAAAGTTCCTTGCCGGGGCGGCCTACACGGCCCCGGCAAGAACCTTGCCAGGGCGGCCTACATGGCCCCGGCAAGAACCTTGCCGGGGCAACTTGCCCAACGCCAGCAGGACTGTCACCCTTGAGCCTAAGAGTTCCGACGTCCTCAACCACATTGGAACCAAAGATCGGGAGGCGCCTCCATGGTGGCATGCAGATATTTGTGAAGACCAAGAACATACAAGACTAGATGAGAATCAGAAGATGAAGATCGTCGGCAAGATCCTTGCTGGGGATACCCACGAGACCCCCTGGAAAGACCCTTGCCGGGGACGCCCACGATGCCGTTGCAAGAACCTTGTCGGGGATACCAACGAGACCCCTTGGCAAGACCCTTGTCGGGGACGCCCACGACATCGCTGCAAGAACCTTGTCGGGGTCCCAGCAGGACTCTTGCCGAAGACATCCGCGGGGCTGCCGCCAGGCCCACACCCACCAAGGCTCCACCGCTGTTCCAACACAGCTGCCTGGCCACCAACTAGGCAGGCACCTAGGTGGCGACGTGCAGCTTCCAGGCCAACTCAGCGAGCACCTGCATGGTGGCATGCAAATCTTCGTGAAGACTCTGCCATCGCACCAATTCAGCAGCTAGCCGACCAGCGTGGCGCTACATGCCTCAGCAACTCAGATGCATGTCGGAGCGAGGCGAGGCGACGACAGGTGGGACGATCTTCCTTGCCGTCCCTGATAAAGCAAGAAGGGCACCTCAGCAGCGCATTAAATGTGTTTGTCCTACGGTGCCAGGAGATAGACTCGACTACTGTACAAACTTTCCACCTCCTGTGTGCCACTATGGCAGCCCCTTTATCTATAAAACGAGGCCCGCGGTGTACTGGGAGAGGATTAGGACTTTTTGGTGCCTGCCCGCTTTGTAGCAAGTCCAAGAACACCAGATAAACATAAACCAGTAGGAGTAGGGTATTGCGCATCACTTGCAACCCGAACCTGGATAATCCCCCTGCATTGATCTTCTAATCCTGCTCTTTCCACAGCCCTGCTACCTCTTGAGCATGCGTTGGTTTTTCCCTTGAAGAGGAAAGGTTGATGCAGCAAAGTAGCGTAAGTATTTCCCTTAGTTTTTGAGAACCAAGGTATCAATCCAGTAGGAGGCTACACGCAAGTCGCCTCATACCTACACAAACAAATAAGAACCTTGCAACCAACGCGATAAAGGGGTTGTCAATCCCTTCATGACCACTTGCAAAAGTGAGATCTGATAGAGATGATAAGATAATATTTTTGGTATTTTTATGATGAAGATTGAAAGTAAAGATTGCAAAGTAAAAATAGATCGGAAACTTATATGATGGAAAATAGACTCGGGGGCCATAGGTTTCACTAGTGGCTTCTCTCAAGATAGCATAAGTATTACGGTGGGTGAAGAAATTACTGTCGAGCAATTGATAGAAAAGTGCATAGTTAGGAGAATATCTAGTCATGATCATGTATATAGCATCACGTCCGCGACAAGTAGACTGACTCCTGCCTGCATCTACTACTATTACTCCACACATCGACCGCTATCCAGCATGCATCTAGAGTATTAAGTTCATAAGAACAGAGTAACGCATTAAGCAAGATGACATGATGTAGAGGGATAAGCTCAAGCAATATGATATAAACCCCATCTTTTTATCCTCGATGGAAACAATAAAATATGTGTCGTTTCCCCTTCTATCGTTGGGATCGAGCACCGCATGATTGAACCCAAAGCTAAGAACTTCTCCCATTGCAAAAAAGATCAATCTAGTAGGCCAAACCAAACTGATAATTCGAAGAGACTTGCAAATATAACCAATCATACATAAAAGAATTCAGAGGAGATTCAAATATTGTTCATAGATAATCTTGATCATAAACCCACAATTCATTAGATCTCGACAAACACACCGCAAAAAGAATAGATCTCCAAGAAGATCGAGGAGAACTTTGTATTGACACTACTAGGAAAAGGGCTATAGAGAATATGGACACTAATGGCGCACCAGACATGTGGTGGGCCACTACTATATAGCAGTGGCGCACCATGTGTTGGTGCGCCATTAGTGTGATAGACATTAATGGTGCACCACACCCGTGGTGTGCCACTAGTAACACATATATTTTTTTCCAAAAATACTAATGGCGCACCAGGGCACAGTGCGCCACTACTAGTTTTAACTAGTAATGGGGCACCACGCGCTCCATGCGCCACTACTAACAATTTTTTTTTACTTTTTTTCAAAACTAGTAATGGCGCACCAAGGTATAGTGCGCCATTACTAGTTCGAACTAGTAATGGCGCACCACAACCGCGATGCGCCACTACTAACAATTTTTTTTTTTTTTTATTTTTTGCAAAACTAGTAACGGCGCACCACGTAACAGGTGCGCCATTAGTAACCAGGGTTACTAATGGCGCACCTGCTAGGTGGTGCGCCATTGATAACTTTCTGAGTTACCAAATGCACCCCCCCCGCCCGTGGACCTCCTTTTCAGTTTCAAAAATAAATAAAAGAAAATGATAGAAATATCAAAAAATTAAAAGAAAATAAGATTCCCATGTGATATGTGGTCTAGTTGGGAGGCAAAATTTACAAACATGAATTTTCGACTTTTTTGAAAAATCTCTCGAGAATTTGTAAAATGGGCATAACTTTTGCATACGAACTCCGATGAAAAGTTTTTTATATGAAAAAGTATCTACTCGAAAAGTTACATCTGAATTCAATGGGAACCCCGTTGAACATTTTCAGAATCCCCAAAAACCTAACAGAACGAAAGATATGGGGCTTTTAAGATCTAGAGGGGGGAAAATGAAAAAAAATCAAACTTACTAGTGGCGCACCATATGCTAGGTGCGCCACTAGTAACAGATTTTTTTTATTTTTTTCGATTTTTTTTGTAATTTTTTTTACAAAATAAGATACGTAATATGACCGGGAAGTTTGAAATATTTTTTCAAAATTTCAACACATTCATAAACACGAACAAAGTCATAGACATCAACAAGGTATAATAGGATTGATATGATAGATATATCAACAAGTGCCTGTTAAGTGAGGTGCTGCAGGGGTTGGATAGAACTACGAAGTTAAGTATGCTCGGGCTGGAGTAGTGTGAGGATGGGTGACCTTCCAGGAAGTTTGTCCACGAAGTGTGATTTGACTTGAGATTTTGAGATTAAGCATATTGACTTGAGATTAAGCATATTGACTTGAGATTAAGCCATAGTGACCCGAGATTAAGAAAAAAATTTGAGAGAATATTTTTTGAAAACAAATTTGTTAGTAATGGCGCACCGGATATGTGATGCGCCATTACTAAAAAAGTTGAAAAGAAATTCTGAAAAAAATTGAAAAAATATTTTCTGAAAAAAATATTTGTTAGTAATGGCGCACCAGATATGTAGTGCGCTATTACTAAGTCAGATAGTAATGGCGCACCGTGTGATATACTAATGGCACACTCCCTGGTGCGCCATTACTATCTGGTATACTAATGGCTCACCAGGGGTGCGCCATTAGTAAAAAATTCTAATGGCGTGATGCTAGTGCCTCACCTGTAGTGCGCCATTAGTAGCCAAAATAGGTGCGCCACTAGCAGGCCTTTTCCTAGTAGTGTGAGATCCAAAGAGAGAGAAGAAGCCATCTATCTAATAACTATGGACCCGAAGGTCTGAGGTAAACTACTCACACATCATCAGAGAGGCTATGTTGTTGATGTAGAAGCCCTCCATGATCAATTACCCCTCCGACGGAGCGCCGGAAAAGGTCCCAAGATGGGATCTCACGGGTACAGAAGGTTGCGGCGGTGGAAATAGGTTTTCGTGGTGCTCCCTAATGTTTTTGGGGTATATATACATATATATATATATATATATATATATATATATATATATATATATATATATATATATATATATATATATATATATATATAGGAGGAAGAAGTAGGTCGGTGCAGCTACGTGGGGCCCACGAGGGTGGGGGTGCGCCCCTTGCCTCATGGCCTCCTCGTTCGTTTCTTAACGTCCACTCCAAGTCCGCTAGATCATGTTTGTTCCAAAAATAACTCTCCTGAAGGTTTCATTCCGTTTGGACTCCGTTTGATATTCCTTTTCTGCGAAACACTGAAATAGGCAAAAAAACAGAAATTTGCACTGGGCCTTGGGTTAGTAGGTTAGTCCCAAAAATAATCTAATAGTGTATAATAAAGCCCATTAAACATTCAAAACAGAATATATAATAGCATGGAACAATAAAAAATTATAGATACATTGGAGACGTATCAAGCATCCCCAAGCTTAATTCATGCTCATCCTCGAGTAGGTAAATGATAAAAAAATTGATGTGGAATGCTACCTAGCACATTTCCCAATGTATTTTTCTTTATGGTGGCATGAATGTTCAGATCCGAAAGATTCTAAATAAAAGTTTAATATTGACCTAAACATAACTTCAGGCATACTAACAAAGCAATCATGTCGTTTTCAAAATAACATGGCCAAAGAAAGTAATCCCTACAAAATCATATAGTCTGGCTATGCTCTATCTTCATCACACAAAGTATTTAATCATGCACAACCCCGATGACAAGCCAAGCAATTGTTTCATACTTTCGATGTTCTTAAACTTTTTCAATCTTCACGCAATACATGAGCGTGAGCGATGGATATAGCACTATACGTGGAATAGAATCGTGGTTGGGGATAAGACACAAAGGAGTAGATAGTCTCACATCAACTAGTCATATCAATGGGTTATGGAGATGCCCATTAATAGATATTAATGTGAGTGAGTAGGGATTGCCATGCAACGGATGCACTAGAGCTATAAGTGTATGAAAGCTCAACAAAAGAAACTATGTGGGTGTGCATCCAACTCGCTTGCTCACGAAGACCTAGGGCATTTTGAGGAAGCTCATCATTGGGATATACAAGCCAAGTTCTATAATTTAAAATTCCCACTAGTATATGAAAGTGAAAACATAGGAGACTCTCTATCATGAAGATCATGGTGCTACCTTGAAGCACAAGTGTGGTAAAAGGATAGTAACATTGTCCCTTCTCTATTTTTCTCTCATTTTTTTTGTTTGGGCCTTCTTCTCTTTTTCTATGGCCTCTTTTCTTTTCTTTTTTTTTGTCCGGAGTCTCATCCCGACTTGTCGGGAAATCATAGTCTCCATCATCCTTTCCTCACTTAGGACAATGCTCTAATAATGATGATCATCACACTTTTATTTACTTACAACTCAAAAATTACAACTCAATACTTAGAACAAAATATTACTCTATGTGAATGCCTCCGGCGGGGTATCGGGATATGCAATTAATCAAGAGTGACATGTATGAAAGAATTATGAATGATGAAGCGTGTCATAATAAATGGAATGGTGGTGAGTTGCATGGCAATATATCTCGGAATGGCTATGGAAATGCCATAATAGGTCGGTATGGTGGCTGTTTTGAGGAAGGTATATGGTGGGCGTATGATACAGGCGAAAGGTGCGCGGTATTAGAGAGGCTAGCAATGGTGGAAGGATGAGAGTGCGTATAATCCATGGACTCAGCATTAGTCATAAAGAACTCACATAGTTATTGCAACAATCTATTAGTTGTTGAAACGAAGTACTACACGCATGCTCCTAGGGGGATAGATTGGTAGGAAAAGACCATCGCTCGTCCCCGACTGCCACTCATAAGGAAGACAATCAATAAATAAATCATGCTCCGACTTCAACACATAACGGTTCACCATACGTGCGTGATACGGGAACCACAAATTTTAGAACAAGTATTTCTCAAATTCACAACTACTCAACTAGCATGACTCTAATATCACCATCTTAATATCTCAAAAAAATCATCAAGTATCAAACTTCTCTTAGTATTTAATGCACTTATATGAAAGTTTTTATTATATCGATCTTGGATGCCTATCACTTTAGGACTAAAATTTTAACCAAAGAAAATTACCATGCTGTTCTAAAGGACTCTCAAATAATATAAGTGAAGCATGAGAGATCAATAATCTCTATAAAATAAAACAACCACCGTGCTCTAAAAGATATAAGTGAAGCACTAGAGCAAAAAAATTCTATCTCAAAAGATATAAGTGAAGCACATAGAGTATTCTAATAAATTCCGATTCATGTGTGTCTCTCCCAAAAGGTGTGTACAGCAAGGATGATTGTGGTGAACTAAAAAGCAAAGACTCAAATCATACAAGACGCTCCAATCAAAACACATATCATGTGGTGAATAAAAATATAGCTCCAAGTAAAGTTACTGATGGACGAAGACGAAAGAGGGGATGCCTTCCAGGGAATCCCCAAGCTTAGGCTTTTGGTTGTCCTTAGATTTTACCTTGGGGTTCCTCGGGCATCCCCAAGCTTAGTCTCTTTCCACTCCTTATTCCATAATCCATCAAATCTTTACCCAAAAACTTGAAAACTTGACAACACAAAACTCAACAGAAAATCTCATGAGCTCCGTTAGCGAAATAAAACAAACCACCACTTTAAGGTACTGTAATGAACTCATTATTTATTTATATTGGTGTTAAACCAACTGTATTCCAACTTCTCTATGGTTCATAACCTCCGATACTAGACATAGATTCATCAAAATAAGCAAACAACACACAAAAAACAGAATCTATCAAAAACAGAACAGTCTGTAGTAATCTGCATCTAATGCAAACTTCTGGAACTCATAAAAATCTACCAAAATAGGATGATCTAGATAATTTTTTTATTTAACTACTGCAAGTGTAATCAGTATTTTATCATGTTCTGGTGATTTTTAACAATTGTATTCGTGAGCAGAAAGTTTCTGATTTTTTCAGCAAGATCAAATAACTATAATCCAAGAAGATCATATAGGTTTTACTTGGCGCAAACACTAATTAAAACATAAAAACACATCTAACCAGAGGCTTCATCAATTATTTATTACTAAACAGAACCAAAAAGAAAGAACCAAAAATAAAATTGGGTTGCCTCCCAACAAGCGCTTCCATTTAACGCCCCTAGCTAGGCATAAAGGCAAGGATAGATCTAGGTATCATCATCTTTGGTATGCAATCCATAATTGGCTCTCATAATAGATTCATAAGGTAATTTTATTTTCTTTCTAGGAAATTGTTCCATGCCTTCCCTTAACAGAAATTGGAATCTAATATTTCCTTCTTTCATATCAATAATTGCACCAATCTTTCTAAGGAAAGGTCTACCAAGAATAATAGGACATGAAGGATTGCAATATATATCAAGAACAATGAAATCTATGGGCACATAATTCCTATTTGCAACAATAAGAACATCATTAATCCTTCCCATATGTTTCTTAATGGTGGAATCCGCGAGGTGCAAGTTTAAAGAACAATCGTCAAATTCACAGAAACCTAACATATCACACAAAGTTTTTGGAATCGTGGAAACACTAGCACCCAAATCACACAAAGCATAACATTCATGATCTTTAATTTTAATTTTAATTGTAGGATCCCACTCATCATAAAGTTTTCTAGGGATAGAAACTTCGAATTCAAACTTTTGTTCATAGGATTGCATTAAAGCATCAACGACATGTTTGGTAAAAGCCTTATTTTGACTATAAGCATGGGATAATTTAGCATGGATTGCAACAAGGAAATACAATCTATTAAAGAACAACTATCATAATTAAATTCCTTGAAATCCAAAATAGTGGGTTCATTTCTATGTAAAGTTTTGACCTCTTCAATCCCACTTTTACCAATTTTTGCATCAAGATCTAAAAAGTCCGAATCATTGGGACGCCTTTTAACTAAAGTTGACTCATCTCCAGTCCCATAATTATCAAGATTCATATTAAAAAACAAAGATTTAATAGGAGACACATCAATCACTTTTAGATCTTCATCCTTATTATCATGAAAAATAGAAGAACACGCTTTCATAAAGAAATCTTTTTTAGCACGCATCCTAGTGGTTCTTTCTTTGCACTCATCAATGGAAATTCTCATAGATTTGAGAGACTCATTGGTATCATGCTTAGGAGGAATAGATCTAAGTTTCAAAGAATCAACATCAAGAGAAATTATATCCACGTTCCTAGCCAACTCGTCAATCTTAGGAAATTTTTCGTCAAGCAAAGCATTGAAATTCTTTTGAGGAATCATAAATTCTTTGACACTATTCTCAAATCAGAGGGCATCTTATTAAAATTTCCATAAGAGTTGTTGTAGGAATTACCATAATTATTAGAGGAATTACTAGGATACGGCCTAGGATTAAAGTTTCCTCTATAAGCGTTGATACCAAAATTGTTCCTACCAACAAAATTCACATCCATAGATTCATTATTATTCTCAATCAAAGTAGACAAAGGCATATCATTGGGATCAGAAGAAACACTCTTATCAACAAACAATTTCATAAGTTCATCCATCTTTCCAGTCAAAACATTTATCTCTTTTATCGCATGAACCTTTTTACTAGTAGATCTTTCGGTGTGCCTTGAGAATAATTAACCATAATATTATCTAGGAGTTTAGTATCTTATACTAAAGTGATTTTCATAAAAGTGCCTCCCGCGGCCGAGTCTAAAAGATTTCTAGAAGCAAAGTTCAATCCGGCATAAAAATTTTGTATGATCATCCATAAATTTAATCCATGTGTAGGGCAATTACATATCATCAATTTCATCCTCTCCCAAGATTGTGCAACATGCTCATGATCAAGTTGCTTAAATTTCATAATATGGTTTCTAAGAGAGATGATCTTTTCCATAATATTTGACTCCACCAGCCCACCTATAGTATCATTCATCCTCATGTACAGTAGACAGGGCCACGCACATCCACGCCACCCTGGCCGTCGTTGCCGCCGTGTCCGCCATCCCACGGCTCCCCATGGTAGATAAGACTCCCCCATGCCGCGGACAAACCCAATCCCCCACTCACTCCCCCTTGTGTTGTTTCTTACCCCCCCCCCCCCCCCCGCGAAGAACCGAAGCTTCGTCGCTAGGCCCTCGTCGAGCCCACGGCCACTGTCCTCCCCGGCACCCGGAGGATGTCCAGGAGCTTCCTCGTGATTACCTCCTTCACGTACGTGCTTTGAATCGTGTCGTACCGCACCGTATGCTCCACATTGAGTTGGCTTACCTCCATGACCGTCGCCTCTCGCTGACGAGCTCGATGCATCTGGCCACCCCCGCGCTCCCTGACCTCGTCGCCTATCTTGGACATATTTTATGATTATGAGCCCCCGGTAAATATCTTATGCCAAAATTGTCGACGTTGGACAAGGAATACAATGTCATGATTTATGTTTGTTCCTATTCACATATAAGTTATATTGTCATAGATCCTTCAACATGTGGTGCTTGCCAAATATCTTTGCTAGCCAAAATTCTGCACTAAGTAGATATACTACTTCTACATCCAAAACCATTAAACCCGAATCAATGTTTTGAGATTCCACCATACCTACCTATGGATTAAGCAAGATCCTTCAAATAAGTTGTCATCGGTGCAATAAGGCAATAAAAATTGCTTTAAATGTGTTTGATCATATAGTGTAAAAGAAATAAAGCATTGTACGAACTTGTGAACGCAAAGTAATAAAAGCGACGGTGAGCGTAATAAAGTTTGCTATCATAAGGGTAAATATAACGTGATGTTCTTTTGCATTCGGAGATTGAGCATACAAACCAAAAAGCGCCTGAAAATCTCTACTTCCCTCCGCGAAGGGACTATCTTTTACTTTTATGTATTTAATTTTATGCAAGAGTCAAAGTTTTTCCTCTATTCCTTTTTAGTTTCTATTTGACAAGCATCATGTGGTGTGGAAAGATCTAGGAACATATATCTAGTTGGACATGAGTGAGCATGAGTTATTATTGTTGACATCACCCTTGAGGTAAATAAGTTGGAGCCAAAACTATAAGCCCCTATTTTTCTTTATGTCCGGTTGAAACTTTTTTCTCTTATATATGTTGTGAGTGTTAGCAATTATAGAACTTTAAATGATGGTTGAGTATGTCGGCTTGCCAAAAGGCTATGATACGTGACCCTTCGTGAAAATATGATCAATTATAGTTGCAAAGTTGACGGAGAACATAGTTTGTTGGTTTTCAATAAAGTTTATGCTTTTTCTTTCAATGTTGTGATGAATTGTTACTTGTTCATGAGAAGTTATATGATAGAGCTTTATGATAAAGTTTGTTGTTTTTATAATAATAAACATGATGCTACTATGTCCGTATTTTTTTATCGACTAGTCTCTCTCTAAACATGTGAACATGATTTTTGATATCGGCTTTCGCTTGAGAACAAGCGAGGTCTAAGCTTGGGGGAGTTGATACGTCCATTCTGCATCATGTTTTACTACTGTTATTTATACTGTTTTATGCATAATGGTGCTTTATGGAGTAATTGTAATGCCATTTATCTCATAATATGCAAGGTTCATATTCTGCACATTTCCAAATGAGCTGAGATTCCATAGAGAATTGTTTTGGAATATATAAAAAAATAATGGAGCAAATAACTACTAGGGGGGCTGCCTGGTGCAAACAAGACACCAGGGCGCGCCTGGGGGGCCTGGCACGCCCTGGTGGGTGGTGGGCAGTCCAGCCCACCTCTAGTGCCCATCTTCGGGTATATACACTACTGTAGGTTGCTGCTAACGTGACACTACGATTAGAGACCCTTCGACGAAACTATGTGCGATGCCATAATCGCAAACGGTGGTGTAAAATAACCGTCAAAAAAGGTGCAAAATGTGTGTGATGGAGGATGCATCAAACACGGTTCAGATTTTAGTTGCGTGTGCGATGCGGGGCATACGGTTCAGCTCAATTAACTGTTTGCGATGAGGAGGAACAAAAGAAACGGGCATCCAGATGATGGTGTGTGAGATATACAACATACGGTTCACTTTCATGAACTGTTTGTGATTAGGCAACACAAAAGAAACAGGCAACCAGATGAAGGTGTGTGCAATATACGGCATGCAGTTCACTCGGATGAACTGTTTGACTTGAGACAAGAGAACATAAATGGTTCAATATAACAAGATGTGTGTGATACGCGGCAAACAGGTCTGTCATCAGAAATGTGTGTGAAGATTGATAATAACACAAATGATTGCTTCTAATAAGACATATGTGATATGCTCTATCTACACAACATCTATTGTCCATTGGGGGATGGGCGGTTATCCGAATACGCCATAAGGATGCGAAGAGGCATCCTATCAGCAAGGACTAGCTATTCCACTAGTAGCTCATGTAAAATAACTCTCAAGTTAAGTGTGCTCAGGCTGGAGCAGCCATCAGATGGTTGACTGGATGGGAAGTGTGTTGATGTTAAATTAACTGATAGAATGGGTCATATCTGTCAAATTAAATGACTGATACGACCCATCCCATGAGTTAATTTAACCTCGAGGTCCTTGTTTTTTAACACATGTTAAAGAATGTCTACCACATTACCTTTTGACAATCTGTGATATGTGGCATATAGTTGATCCCTCCGACCTGTTTGTGATGGAATAGGTCGTGTGTGTTGTGGGCAAACGCTTGCTAGTATTCAACCATTTGCGATTGATGAATTCATAACCGACAGGTTCGCTAGTGTGATCCGTGTTCATCTGATCATCATCTACTTCTTGTGCTACCTCGATGTTCCTTCTATGCTAAGTTTCCATTAATTGATGGCGTTTTATAACACGCCACCGTTTCCCGCCATTTCCTCACCTGTTTCTTGCCACCCAGCGATATTGCACGTAGGCGGCGCGTGAGGCACAGAGGCGACAAGCGCAGCCTGTAGCACATCCACCTTTTCCAAGCATGCCAACCCACCAAAGCACCGCCTCTGCCATCAACCTCATCGACGAGGAAAACGAGCATGCGCCACGACCCGTCGAGGCGGAGGCACTCCCTAGCAACGCGATGGATGACGTCGTGATACCCGTCATTGCCAGGGTTGAGCAGACCTTCGGCGCATGGTGCTTGAGCGCCCCGAATCAAGATAGGCATGTCAGCGCCGACAGACTGCAGCTCACCGCACAACATGATCGATTGCGCGCCGCAGAGCAAGCTAGGCGCGTCCGTGCTGATAGGCTACGGCTCGCCGATGAGACTGTTGGAGCGCCATGGAGCGATAGGCGTGGCGGAAAGTAGAAGAATGCGATGCACACAATCGTTCGAAGTGAATGGTCCGGTGGCACCGCACGCAAAGTTTCCCTCCACATTTCAAAATTTTGGCCTACCGCCAAAATAACTACCCCCGCCCCCTTCCCCACCCCCTTTTCTCCCCGACTACATGTCACATTTCCCATGTTTCCTCCTTCCTTCCTTCCTAAGCTATAGCTGCTTCGTCGCTCTCACCGTCTCACATCCTACCGCCGGGGTCGCCATGGTCTTCTTGAAAGACCTCTCCAGCGGTTCCTCCTCCGGTGACGACTCCTTTACCACCTGCCTATGCATCTCTTCTCTCTCTCGGGCTATGACTTAGAATGAAGGATTTTTACCCGGCGGTCGATTTGATTCATTTCTTCCTCTTGTAGCTCCCTAGGACCATCAGTGGCAACGAATGGAGTGGGGTGGCTGAAGATCTATCTGCTCGTTGTCACCATCAATCTACATGTGTGAAGCTAGTTGCGTTTTAATCTGTGGATAATTGGAGGAAGTTTCTAGCATGTGCAGAGAAGGTTAGACCCTTTTTCGTTGTTACAAATCATTTGTTAGATGCGATTCAGACACTGTCACGGTCCGAACCCATTCATACCACAACATCAACCAAATGCATCCTAGTACAGTGTCACAGTGTGTACCTAGTATCTTAAATTTTTGCCATCTCATCAGCGGTGCCATTAGAAATTTATTTGGCACCGCTTCAGTAGTTTGTGCAGCTAAATTTGGTCCACACATCCGAACAGCCAAGCAGTAAAATACTAAATCTTTATGGCACGAAGGAACTGGGCATCGGAGCAACTATGTGCTCTGGAGTCCGGGTCCCTGATTTTTTTCCGCTGCATTGGCTAGCCAATACAGGGCACCGGTGCGAGATGTAGCAACAGTTGTCTTTACCCCAGTTTTGGCATACATAGTGGATGGCCTTAGTGCTATTAGTTCCATGTTACTAAATTTGTGCATGTACACACCTGTTAGTATCAATTTGTTGTCATCCAAACACTGCCGCTATGCTGTTGCAGTTATATTTACCTTCCTCATAAAATGTTCAATTTGTTATTTGTTGTAGATGAGTAAGAACTTGTAGTGTCGTTGTAGTTAATTATAGCTTATGATGTCCTAGAATTTGGTTGTTGTCTCAGTAGAAATTAATTCATTTGCACATTGATATTTTTGAGTTTTTTAAAATAAGCATTGGTGATTTTCTAGGTTGCTATAAACCCATTTCCCCTACAATTGTTACTGATCTAGTTTTAAATATTATAGGATGAACGAAAGTCTTGTTACTTGGAGTGGGTTGATCCAGAGTGGCCACAGTCTTTGAACATATAGAGCATGTATGAGGAAGAGTACAGACTTAGGCTTAGAGAAATTGTAGTCAATGCTGAAGAATATTTGAAGATGTGCGATAAAAAGTTGAAGGTGGAGAATGAGCTCATATTTTTTAAATCAGACCTTGCTAAGATGGTGTTGGCGAAGAGGAGGCACTTTCCCAGTTGGCCCGTGCAAAACAGGTTATTAGCAAACTGAAAGCAGAGGTGGATAGGACGAGCCTGGATGATCTCGATTAGGGGAATGAATATATTGTTCTTATGAAGTTGAACTAGCTATATGTTGTACTGTGCTATTTTCATGTAGCTACCGTACTGTGATGTTATAATATATTTATGTGCCTGATATGAAATTGGCAAATAGTTGTTCGATATGAATGTGTCATGGACCTTTGCAAACGGTTCTAGCAGTAAAAGCGCTTGGGATGGATAGCCCAGTGCCACACAATTTTCTTCATCAAATCGTGTGTGATATAGTTGATAAAAGCAAAAAGTTAACCAAGGCAGACCATGTGTGATAGTTACACCTTTCACACACGAACCTACACATAAAACAGTGTGGGATATACGTACGAACGGAAACGTTTTCCCTGGATTGACTGCGTGGGATGTACATAAGAACGGAAACGTATTCCTTGGATTGACTGTGTGTGATATACATATGAACGGAAATGTTTTTCTAGGATTCACCATGTGGGATGTACATACCTACGAAAATGATTTTCTCGGCCTACTGTGTGGGATGTACATACCTACGGAAATGATTGGGTTTCGATGCCTCGCCCGATCGCACACGGCCCTAGCCTGTGTCCCTGGAGGGCCTATCCCCGACGATTTCTGGGTCGTGTGGGAATGACCCCCTATCGCCCACACTCACTTGGTGATGGTTCCAAATGCCGTAGGGGAAAGGGGTTAAAAATCATTTGTATAGCACCGACGTGCACCAGTGATAAGTCATTTTTACCTAGAAAAAATAAGGAGAGGACTTTCAGGAAGGAGCACCACCGTCTCGAGGCGGAACTTGGGCAGGAGCACTTTTGCCCTCCGGCGGAGCGATTCCGCCAGGGGAACTTCCCTCGTGGAGGGGGAAATCAAAGCCATCGTCATCACCAACAACCCTCTCACCTTTGGGAGGCCAATCTCCATCAACATATTCAATAGAACCATCTCCTCTCAAACCCAAGTTCATCTCATGTGTTCAATCTTTGTAGCAAAACCTCAGATTGGTACTTGTGGGTGACTAGTAGTGTTGATTACATCATGTAGTTGATTACTATATGGTTTATTTGGTGGAAGATTATATGTTCAGATCCATTATGCTATTTAATACCCCTCTGATCTTGAGAATGAATATCATTTGTGAGTAATTACCTTTGTTCTTGAGGTCACGGGAGAAGTCATGTTGCAAGTAATCATGTGAAGTTGATATGTGTTCGATATTTTGATCATATGTATGTTGTGATTCCCTTAGTGGTGCCATGTGAACATCGACTACATGACACTTCACCATCTTTGGGCCTAAGGGAATTCATTGTGGAGTAGTTATTAGATGATGGGTTGCTAGAGTAATAGAAGCTAAAACCCTAGTTTATGCGCTACTTCGTAAGGGACCGATTTGGAGCCGTATGTTTAATGCTATGGCTAGATTTTATGTTAATACTTCTCTCATAGTTGCGGATGTTTGTGAGGGGGTTATTCATAAGTGGGGGGCTTGTTCAAGTAAGAACAACACACAAGCACCAGTCCACCCACATATCAAATTATCAAAGTAGGGAATGCGAAAAAACCAACATGATGAAAGTGACTAGATGAAATTCATGTGTGCCCTCAAGAACACTTTGTTTATTATAACACACAGTTTTGGCATGTCCTATACTACAAAAAGAATTGCGCTACCTTTCTGCACTTTATTTACCATTAACGTTTGTCGGGGAAATCTGACTCCGCGAGCACCTATGGGGACGGAGCCCCTTTTCGGTTCGGCGGGGGGCGGAGGCCGCACGAAGAGCAGATCGAGGCGAGGCACACGAGCGGTTTTTACCCAGCTTCGGAGCTCTCCGGAGAGATAATACTCCTACTGCTGCTTTGTGGATTGTATTGAGTTCTTGCTCGGGAGCGCTGAGTGCTACAGTACACACCAGCGGCTAACGAGACCGAGCGTGGGTGTTCTACTATTCGTCCTCCTCCTCTATGTTGTGCATGGGCCTCCTTTTATATGCTCAAGGGGTCTCTAACAGGTGGCAACATAGGCAAGGGCAAAAATGGAAAAGGTGTTGCGGTAGGTACAGCTACCTACCCAGTGTATCATACCTAACCCTGACGGCAGGGGACAAGGGCATTAAATGCCTATCTACATCGCCCAAACAGTGCAGAAAAGGGACCGTCAGGGACGCCACCACTCGCCACGATGGCGATCTTGTCAGCGCCGCTTGCCACAGTGCACCCCTGGCTGCACAGCCTCCCGCCATGTACGCCTGGAAGGGTCCTAGAGCGACACGTAGGTGGGTGTGCTGGAGCGCAGGTACAGAGTGGTTGCTTGCCGCGGCAAATGCCTTGCCGCGGCCGTTGTCTTGTCGCGTCCGGGAGCTTGTCGCTCGCCGGGTCTTGCCGGGACACGTGGCGCGTCGCGGCAAGTTTCTTGAGATGCCTTGGTTGGCCTTCCCGGCAAGCTCCTCTTGCCGGGGTCTTGTGCCTTGAGTGGCCTTCCCGGCAAGCTCCTCTTGCCGGGGACTTGTCTCCTTGGCTTAAATACTTTGTTCTTGAATGGCTCAAAAGGGGCCACAGAGGGCCTTGGCGGTCGCCTGGCAAGCCTTGCCGCGGGGCGCTGCAATTGCCCGTCACAAGTTCGGGATACTAGGGTACCCCTACTCTAGTACACCGACAGGAGCCCCCGGGCCTGGGCCATACACGGTGCCGAGCCCTGTTGGGCCAGGCCCAAAACAGGGCATGGGCACGCGCGGCCTGGATCACGCCATATCCTACTCCGTATCCACCGCGCCCTCCCCGAACGGCACGCATCGATTGCGGCGTCGTGGGAGAGATCGTGGGTGGTTTATTTATTCGGAAAGGCGGAACGTCCGTCCCCTCCCCCCTATAAGCAGGGGAACCAGGGGCAGGGGCGCGGTTTTAGAGGCGTCCACTCCCCACGATCACGGGGTGAGGGGAGGAACTGGGCCGTCGTGGGTCGAGGAAGCGGGCCGGTCCCAGTTCCCTGCTCCTTCTGTGTCTTGATTAGCTGAGTGGGGCGGCCGAGCCCCCACCCTGTTCCTTTATAAGGAGCGGGGGGGAACGGAGGTCCGCATTCCTTCATCTCCCCTTTCCTTCAGCTTCTGTTCCCCTCTCTCTCTCATTAGCTATGGAGAAAGGGAACCCTGGTCCTTCAACGGTGGCGGCGAGGGTCGCCGCTAGACAACGCTTCCTCCCTTCTCCCGCTCCTGTAGTGGCAGAGCCAGCCGTAAGGGGAAGAGGGAGGGGGTGAGGCCGTGGGCGAGGTCAAGGCCGAGGCCGAGGCGCTCGGGGAAGAGGTGGACGGGGCGGCTCGCCGGCCTCACCTCCGCCAGCGGCTCCTCTTCCCGTGGCGGTCCATGTTGAGGACGACCCTTGCGAGTTCTTCGTCAGGCTGCGTCGGCCGCCTCGTCGTCGCCTTCGTCTCCCGACTCCATTTGCGAGCAAGATGGAGTTGGATCCGCCCGAGACACTGAGGCTGCACATGAGGGGCTGTGGAATCAGCGGTGCGCGAGTCCGCGTTAACTTCCCGGCCCCTAATGTGATGTATCTTGGTCAAGGGTGGAAGACGTTCGCCCGTATCCACTGCCTGACGGAGGGGCTCACCCTCCATTTTAAGCTGATGGAGGGCGGTCTCCTCTCCGTCAAGGTCTTCGGGTGCTTCGGGACTCGGGCAAGGTGCTGCGTGGAGAGCTCCTCCGATAGCGAAGACTCCTCCACGGGCGGCAGTGACGAGGAGGACAGCGACAGCAACGATGAGGGTAGCGGGCGGCAGGATGACGGGTCCGACTAGGTGTCGGGCGCCGCTCCGTGCGGCACCGGCGACCCCATCATCCGTGTCGCCGGTTCCTTGAGCTTCCCGGGGTCGTCTCCTTGGGCGGCTGGCGTAAGGAGGCTGCGGAAGAGGAAGAGGGCAGGCGGCAAGGCCGTCAACTCAGAGTACGAGGGCACGACGCCCTCGACAGCGTGCTGACGTCCTGCCGCCTCGTCTTCGAGCCCTGCCTCCAGTGCCGCCATCACCATCCCGCCTTCGGACGACCACCGAGATGTTCTCTTGGTGTCTTCTGCTTCCCGTAGCTCGCCTAGGCGCCCCTTTTGCCCTTTTCGCCTTCTTGCCCTAACTCCTGAAGAGAGGGACGAGAAAGGGATTACGGGCACCTTATCTCTTTTTAATTTATAAGCCCTCGGGCCTTAGTTGCATTTAAAACTTGTAATCCCATCATTCATGTTTTTCATTCTCTATGGACTGTACCTGAGTGGAATGTTTTTTTATGAAAAGGGGATGCTTGTCGGGTCACTTGTCTTGTGGGTGTAACCCACGTCAAGGAGCAAATCCTTAATATCTTTAAGATAGACACCTTTTCCCGGCAGCAGGCCCTGCCGTCTTCCCGCGTCGCTCGACCTTCCTCACGCTTTTGGCGGAGGCAGGGAGGAGGCGGGTTCGGGCTCCTCGCTTCGTCCCTTTGCTGCCGCGACTACGACCAAACCTGGCCCCGGGAACGAGTCCTAGGGCCTAGAGTTAAGGGAGCACGATAGCTTTTAGGAAGAAACGAGGTTTCGCATACCTCAGTCCATAAGAGAATGCATGATAAGGGATGAGAAACTTATCTGAGATTGCAGCCCCCGGCAACTCTGGTTCGCCGTGGGTTAATCTTTGTATTTGCAGCCGGCAACACTGGCTTGCCGGGATCTTGCAGCCCCCGGCAACACTGGCTTGCCGGGGTCCAGATGTTGGTCCGTCCTTCTTCTCCTTTTCGTCCTCAAGTGGTCCGGTCAGGATATGCGAGCCCTGCGAACCAAGGGAAACGAAAGAACGGCAAAGGGATGAACACTCGACCTCTAAGTTAGGGGTTAGCCGCTGCTAAACACTGTCAACCCTAACCAAGGACGAGACTCGACTCAGCATGCATGCTATAACTTAGGGCGCCAGCGCTTCATCTATGCTCAGGGTCTGCGCCTGGCTTTGTACAAAGGATTACATGCAACAGCGGCAAGACTTGTACAAAAAGGTGGTTGCCGGAACAAGGTCCGACAACCGTGCCTTACGGGTAAAACTTATGAAGATGCTCGATGTTCCAGGAGTTCCTCACTGGAATGCCATCTTCGGTCTCAAGGCCGACAGCGCCAGGCCTAGTGACTCGTTTAACCCGATAAGGGCCTTCCCACTTCGGCGTCAACTTGTTGGAATTCTTGGCGGAATGAACGCGCCGAAGAACAAGGTCGCCTTCCTCGAGACTTCTGGCGTTAACTTTGCGGCTATGGTAGCGGCGCAAAGCTTGCTGGTAGCGAGCAGCTCGCACAGCAGCCTGAAGGCGGTCTTCCTCAAGGAGCAGCGCGTCATCTTGTCGCAGCTGCTCTTGCTCAAGCTCATCACAAGCGAGCACTCGAGGCGACCCGTATACGAGTTCCGTGGGGATAACTGCCTCTGCTCCATAGACTAGAGCGAAAGGTGTCTGGCCAGTGGCTCGATTTGGCATCGTCCTGATCGACCAAAGAACCACCGGCAGCTCCTCGATCCAGTTTCTTCGGCACCTGTGCAGCTTGTCGAAAGTCCTGGTCTTGAGCCCACGCAGCACTTCAGCATTTGCCCTATCCGCTTGACCGTTGCTCCTGGGGTGAGCAACAGAAGCGAAGCAGACCTTGGCGCCAAGATCTTGGACGTACTGCATGAAGGTGTGGCTCGTGAATTGCGTACCGTTGTCGGTGATGATCCTGTTAGGGATCCCGAAGCGGCAAACAATCGACCTGAAGAACTTGACTCCTGACTGTGTTGTCACCTTCCTCACTGGTTCTACTTCCGGCCAATGTGTGAACTTGTCGATTGCGACGTACAAGTACTCAAAGCCCCCGACTGCTCGGGGGAAGGGGCCGAGGATGTCGAGCCCCCAGACCGAAAATGGCCAGGATAAAGGGATCGTCTGGAGAGCTTGAGCTGGCTGGTGTATCCGCTTGGAATGGATCTGGCACACTTCACACTTGGTTACTTGTGCAGTTGCATCCTGGAGGGCTGTCGACCAAAAGAAACCTTGCCGAAAAGCTTTGCCAGCAAGCGCTCTTGCGCCAATGTGGTGACCACATATGCCTCCATGTATCTCTGCCAATAGCTTCTGTACATCTTGCCGGTGAATACACTCTAATTTCACACCGTTGAGTCTTCTTCTGTATAGTGCGTTGTCGACAAACTGGTACATACTTGACTGCCGGGCTACTCTTTTCGCTTCTTCTTGCTCTTCGGGAAGTTCTCCTGTCTAAAAGAAACGGACGATCTGATGTGCCCATGCTGGAGCTTGTGGCTCGACAACAAGGACTAAAGGCATATCTGCTGCTGCGGGAACATCCGCTTCTACGGCGAGAACCTGCGGCTCAGCCGGAGCTTGACGTTCCCCGGCAAGCTTGCTGGAGCAAAACTTGTCGGGAGCGTCTGCTTCAACGAAACAAACCCTGGGGCTTGTCGGAGCAGACTGCCCCTCAGCACTCTTGGTGTTGATCTTGGGGACCTTCTTGGCGGCGGCTTCGGGGAGCTCTACCGGAAAATAGTCACCAGAAATCAACTTCCTCTTCTTGCTCTGTCCAGTTGATGGCGTCACAGACGGTTGAGTCAGCTTGAGCACAAAGATCCCTGGTTCCACAGGTAACTTAAGTGCTGCGCACTTTGACAGGCCATCGGCGATGTTGTTCTGAGCTCTTGGAACATGTTCCATCTGTAGGCCGACAAAGTGCTCTTCTAGCTTCCTCACTTCATCAACGTAAGCTTCCATCAACGGACTCTGATAATTCTTATTCACTTGGCGGACGACAAGCTGCGAGTCACCCCTGACAATGAGCTGCTTGATCCCAAGGTCTGCCGCGATCCTGAGACCGGCAAGCAATCCTTCATACTCTGCAGTATTGTTTGTTGCTTGCTCCTTGGGAAAGTGCATTTGGACCACGTACTTGAGGTGCTCTTCAGTGGGTGCGACAAGCAGCACGCCAGCACCGGCGCCTTGCAGCGACAAAGCAGCATCAAAGTACATCAGCCACTCTTTGCTTGCTTCTTTGACGGGGATGCTCGTTTCTGGAATTTCTTCGTCGGGCGTTGGTGTCCACTCTGCTATGAATTCTGCCAATGCTCTGCTTTGGATAGTTGAAGTGCTCTCAAACTTGAGGCCAAAGCTCGACAGTTCCAGTGCCCACTCAACAATCCTGCTTGTTGCTTCTGGATTCTGAAGTATCCTCTTCAGCGGAAAGCGAGTGACAACTGTTATCTCATGTGCTTGGAAGTAATGGCGCAGCTTTCTCGAGGCCATGAGAAGGCCGAAAAGCAATTTCTGCACACCAGAGTACCTTGACCTAGCCCCCTGCAGAAGGGAACTGACAAAGTAAACTAGGCGCTGCACCATTTTCTTCCGCTGTATCTCTTCGCACATCTGCGCAGATCCATCTTTGTCGGGACCAGAGCTTGTCGGGGAAGCCCCCTGCTTGTCGCTGGATGTGCTTGCCGCGGTCGCTGGCTCATCATCAGCCTCCCTCTCCGCTACTAACGCAGCACTAACCACTTGATTGGTTGCCGCCAGATACAGCAGCAACTTCTCTTGTGGCTTAGGTGCGACAAGTATTGGAGTGGAGGACAGGTATCTCTTCAAGTCCTGTAGCGCAGCCTCCGCTTCCGGAGTCCATTTCATTGGACCTGATTTTTTCAAAACTTTGAAAAACGGCAGGGCGCGCTCAGCAGACTTAGAGATAAACCTGCTGAGAGCCGCCACGCAGCCGACAAGTTTCCGCACATCCTTGACGCGCTTCGGTGCTTTGATCTGCTCAATGGCCTTGATCTTGTCGGGATTGGCTTCAATTCCCCTCTGAGACACGAAGAACCCGAGAAGCTTGCCGGAAGGGACTCCAAACACGCACTTCTCGGGGTTGAGCTTGAGGCTGATCTTGCGCAGATTTGCAAAAGTCTCTTCTAGATCTTGAATCAGAGTTGCTTTGTCCCTGCTCTTGACCACTATGTCATCCATGTAGGCCTCCACATTTCTGTGTATTTGCGGTTCAAAAGCAGTATGGACTACCCTTGCAAATGTTGAACCAGCATTCTTCAAACCGAAAGGCATCCGTATGAAATAGTACATGCCACTTGGAGTGATGAATGCGGTCTTCTCCTCATCTTCTTCTGCCATGAAGATCTGATGATATCCTGAGTATACGTCAAGAAATGAAAGCAAATCACATCCGGCCATGGAGTCAACAATCTGGTCAATGCGCGGCAAGGGAAATGGGTCTTTGGGACAAGCTTTATTGACATCGGTGAAGTCAATACAAAGCCTCCACTTCCCGTTTGCCTTGCGCACGACTACAGGATTGGCCAACCACGTAGGATGGAGCATTCCTCTGACAAGGCCTGCTGCTTCCAACTTCTTGATCTCTTCTGCGATGAATTCTTGGCGCTCCACTGCTTGCTTTCTGACTTTCTGCTTGACGGGCCGCGCATGAGGACAGACGGCAAGGTGGTGCTCAATTATCTTCCTGGGAACACCGGGGATGTCACACGGTTGCCATGCAAACACATCGACGTTCGCCCGCAGGAAAGCAATGAGCGCACTTTCCTATTTAGGGTCGAGAGTGGCACTGATGGTGAAAGTACCACCAGTGCCGTCCTCCTTGGCGGACACCTTCTTGGTCACTGGCGGAGCTGCCATTGTCTTCTTACACTTGCCGGTGGAGCTCGATGGTGCGTCCTCGATGGTAGCGCAGCACTCCGAAGAGGTGCGCTTGCCGGAGTGGGCATCAGAACTCTTGCCGGACTTGGTCTTCTTCTTCCCCCCGGGAGCTTCAGCGGCAAGTGTCTCACGATCCGTTGCGGCTGCTGCTTCCCGGTAGATCTTGTCGGCATAGACAAGAGCATCTTTCTTGTCGCCAGGGATAGAGATGACACTTATCAAGCCTGGCATCTTCAGCATGTTGTACGCGTAGTGAGAGGCCGCCATGAACTTGGCGAGCGCGGGACGGCCGAGAATTCCATTGTAAGGCAATGGAAAATCGGCAACGTCAAAAGTGATCCTCTCAGTCCTGAAGTTTAGCTCGCTGCCAAATGTCACCGGCTGCGTGATCTTCCCCTTCGGCTTGCTCCTTCCCGGGTTGATTCCTTGGAATGTGCCGGTTTCTTCGAGCTCGCTGTCAGGGACTTGGAGTTTTCGGAGCACAGCGGAGGAGATCAGGTTCAAGCCGGCCCCGCCGTCAACTAGCATCTTAGTGACCTTGAGGTTGCGGATAGTTGGTGAGACCAACATCGGCAAACACCCGACCGCAGTTGTGCGATCAGGGTGGTCCTCAATATCAAAGATGATAGGCGTGCTGGACCATTTTAGAAGCTTGCGTGACTCAACGCGTGGTTCTGCCGCATTGACTTCCCGCACCCACTGCTTGAGTTGGCGATGCGAAGTATGCAGAGAAGCACCGCCGTCAACACACAAGACCTCTGTGGCTTTCTGAAACTCCTGCTCACTGGTCTCGTCATCATCCATGTCTTCGTCGTCGTCATCTTCATCTTTGTCGCGGCCGCGGGGAGGTCTGCCTCCTTGCCGCTGATTGGCCTTGACGCGGCATCCTCCCCGGCCGGTGCGCTTCGTACCGGATCCTCCAGCACCTGCTTGGGCTTTCTCCTTGTCGCGTCACTCGTACTCGGCCTTTTGCAGCTCGACAAGCTGCTCGACCTTCTTGCAGCTCTGGAGGTCATGGCCCTTGGTGCGGTGGATCTTGCAGTACTGTTTGTTGGTGTCGTCCTGCTTGTCGGCGGCCGCCACAGCCTAGCAGTTGGCGCATGCGGCAATCTCCTTGCCGGAGCTACCATCTTTGGCTTTCTTGGCGCCACCGTCGTTGCCAGGCTGCTCAACAACTAGCACGTCTTTGCCTTTCCTCTTCCTGTTGTTCCGCCGCCGGTTTTTATTTGCCGGGGCAGCATCCTCGCTGTCAGATCCTCCTGTTCCTGTATTCTCTCCGGGGAGTTTCCTCCCTTCCTCAGCACGTGCACACCTGTCGGCCAGAGCATATAGCTCGCTGACGTCTTTGATCTTGCACATCGCCATCTCCTCCCGCATCCTGCGGTTACGCATGTTCTGGTGGAACGCGCTGATGACCGCGGCAGGGTGGACATCCGGGATGTTGCGTTGCACTTGGCTGAATCTCTGGATGTACTTGTGCAATGGCTCTCCTTCCTTCTGGGCAAGCAGGTGAAGGTCACTCTCCTGGCCATGAGATTTGTAGCCGCCCGTAAAGGCGCCGACAAACTGATGGCATAGGTCTGCCCAGGAAGATATGAGTTTTCCGGCAAGTGCATGAGCCAGGACCTGACGTTGGGTTTGAGCACCAGCGGGAAGTAGTTGGCAAGGATCTTGTCGTCTCGCCCCCCGGCAGCCTGCACCGCGATTGTGTAGATGCTGAGGAACTCCGACAGATGCAACCTGCCGTCGTACTTCTCCGGTACGTCTGGCTTGAAATTCTTCGTGTTGGGCCACTGGACTTGCCGCAACTCACGAGTAAACGCAGGGCAACCTACCGCATACGGCAGGTCGCCTGGTTCCCCTGGCGCATGCATGTCGACAGTGGGCCCAGCGCGTCGGTCTGATTGACGCCGCGCTTCTCTTCGGCGCTTGATGCGAGTACGAGCGTCTTCTTGCTGTCGTTCGTGAAGAACTTGGCGCTGATCGCGGCGAGTTCGCGGATCTGATGAAGCGGTGGAGTCGCTGTCGCGGTGGACCCGATGAGTCGGCGATCTTGGCCTTCGGGGCGGAGAGTGCACGGTGGTTGCACCCCTGCCGGTCTTGTCGCCATCGGCTTGCACCTGGTTAGCTTGTCGCGGCTGCAATGTGGTCGGCTGCCGTGGAGTGTCGCCGTTGGCGAAGCCGATGAGACTCTGAATGGTGGCCCTCCAGTCGTCGATCTTGTCTAGCGTTGGAGGGAAGTCTAGGAGCAGTTGTGCTCGCGCCAAAGCTTCTGCTGGAGTGGCGGGTAGCGGTGGCGAACGGTGCGAGGAGCGGGATATGCTCGGACTTCCAACGATGTTGGAAGGAGCAGTATTCCGTCCAGGCGACCGCGCCTCGCTCGCGCCAGCACGTTGGCGTGCATGCTGGCCTTGAGCATCCTGAGATCCGCCAACTCGATTTGCGTCCAGCAAGCGTATGGTACCGTGAGTACCATGACGCTGCCGGTCCCGCACCTCCTGAGATGGGCGCGGAGCATCCATGGACTCCCGGTCGTCGTGGGAGCCTGCTACGCCGCCGACAGGCAACGCAGCCTTGTCCTTGGACCTGGCGGCACTGTGGGCTCCCTCGTCGACGCCCGTTCTTCCGCCGGCGTCATCCCCACTAGCCGTTTGCTCTGGCGGCGGTGGGTTCGACGCGGACGGAGCAGCCGCTTCTGAAGCCTTCTTCTTTGGCGGCATGTGGATGAAGTCGATGAAGATCTAGCTCGTGTGAATGCCGGATCAGGTTCACACAACCTCGACGCCCCCTACCTGGCGCGCCAAAGATGTCGGGAAAATCTGACTCCGCGAGCACCTATGGGGACGGAGCCCCTTTTCGGTTCGGCGGGGGGCGGAGGCCGCACGAAGAGCAGATCGAGGCGAGGCACACGAGCGGTTTTTACCCAGCTTCGGAGCTCTCCGGAGAGATAATACTCCTACTGCTGCTTTGTGGATTGTATTGAGTTCTTGCTCGGGAGCGCTGAGTGCTACAGTACACACCAGCGGCTAACGAGACCGAGCATGGGTGTTCTACTGTTCGTCCTCCTCCTCTACGTTGTGCATGGGCCTCCTTTTATATGCTCAAGGGGTCTCCAACAGGTGGCAACATAGGCAAGGGCAAAAATGGAAAAGGTGCTGCGGTAGGTACAGCTACCTACACAGTGTATCATACCTAACCCTGATGGCAGGGGACAAGGGCATTAAATGCCTATCTACGTCGCCCAAACAGTGCAGAAAAGGGACCGTCAGGGACGCCACCGCTCGCCACGATGGCGATCTTGTCAGCGCCGCTTGCCACAGTGCACCCCTGGCTGCATAGCCTCCCACCACGTACGCCTGGAAGGGTCCAAGAGCGACACGTAGGTGGGTGTGCTGGAGCGCAGGTACATAGTGGTTGCTTTTTCGTGGCAAACACCTTGCCGCGGCTGTTGTCTTGTCGCGTCCGGGAGCTTGTCGCTCGCCGGGTCTTGCCGGGACGCGTGGCGCGTCGCGGCAAGTTTCTTGAGATGCCTTGGTTGGCCTTCCCGGCAAGATCCTCTTGCCGGGGTCTTGTGCCTTGAGTGGCCTTCCCGGCAAGCTCCTCTTGCCGGGGACTTGTCTCCTTGGCTTAAACTCTTTGTTCTTGAATGGCTCAAAAGGGGCCACAGAGGGCCTTGGCTTTCGCCCGGCAAGCCTTGCCGCGGGGCGCTGCGACTGCCCGTGCACAAGTTCGGGATACTAGGGTACCCCTACTCTATTACACTGACACCGTTGCTTGTCAGTTACAAATTATCTTGCTATCAAACTACTTGTTATCGACAATTTCAGTGCTTGCAGGAAATACCTTGATGAAAACCAATTGTCAGTTCCTTCTGCTCCTTGTTGGGTTCGACAATCTTACTTATTGACAAGACGATGATTGATCCCTATAATTGTGGGTCATCAAGAATCTTTTCTGGCACCGTTGCCGGGGAGTGAAGCGCTCTTGGTAAGTGGAAATCAGTAAGGAAAATTTAAACTATGTGCTGAAATTTACTGTCACTTGTTACTATGGAAAACAATCCTTTGAGGGATTTGTTCGGGGTATCTTCACCTCGACAAGAAACAAAAAGAGGTGCCCCTCAACCTGCTGCACCTAATAAAAATATTAGTTAGGAAATTCCTTTGGGTATGATAGAACAACTGCTAGCTAATCCTTATGCAGGAGATGGAACGGAACATCCTGATATGCACTTGATACATGTGGATGAAATTTGTGGATTATTTAAGCTTGTAGGTTTACCAAGATATGAAGTTAATAAGAAGTTTTTCCCTTTACACTTTAAGGGAAAAGCATTGACACGATATAGGCTATGTGATGATATTGGATCATGGAACTGGAATCGAGTGAAATTTGAATTTCACCAAAAGTTTTATCCTATGTATCTAGTTCATCGTGATCGGAATTACATCTATAATTTTTGGCCTCGTGAAGTAGAAAGTACCGCTCTATCTTGAGGGAGCCTTCAGTCAACGTTATATTCATGCCCCAATCATGAGCTCTTGAGAGTATTATCCAAAAAAATTATGCTCGGCTTTCTCGTAATGATCAATCCATGCTCGATACTTGTTGTGTTGCTTCTTTTATGAAGAAGACTATTGAATTCAACTGGGATCTTTCAGAAAGAATTAAACACAATTCTGAAGATTGGGAACTCAAGAAGGTGAAGAGTCAGGTATTAAGCTTGAGTTTGATTGTGTTAACTCTTTTATGAATACCGATGCTTTTTACAAGTTTAGCACTAAATTGTGAATCATTTGCTACTCATGTTGATCTACCTAAGGAGAAGTGGTTTAAATATCATCCCCCTGTTAAATAAGAAACTGAAGAACCGGTTAAAGCTAAAGATGAAACTATTATTTACAATGTTGATCCAGTTGTGCCTACTTCTTATATAGAAAAACCACCTTTCCCTGTTAGTATAAAGTAACATGCTAAGGCTTCAACTTTGGTTCATTAGAGTAATATTAAAGTACCTAAACCCTATGAACAAATTAAAGTAAACCTGGTGTTGCTATGGTTACAGATCTCTTAGTAGAAAATATTGGTGGTCATGTTATTTATTTCTGTGAAGAAGCTGCTAGAATTGCAAAACCCGATGAAAAAGATAAACATAGACCTATAGTTGGCAAGCCTATTGTCTCAGCTAAAATAGGAGATCAATGCTATCATGGTTTATGTATTTTAGGTGCTAGTGTGAGTACTATTCCTTTTACTTTATACCAAGAAATTATGAATGATATAGCACCCGCTGAAATAGATGACTTAGAGTTTACTATTAAACTTGCAAATACAGACACAATCACACCACTTGCGATTGTTAGAGATGTTGAAGTATTCTCTGGGAAAGTAAATTATCCTACTAATTTTCTAGTTCTTGGTTCCCCATAGGATGACTTTTGTCCAATAATTTTGGGTAGAACTTTCTTGAACACTATCAATGCTAAAATAGATTGTGAGAAAGAAACTAGCGTTGTTAGCTTTGGTGATGTGTCGCGTGAGTTTAATTTCTCTAAGTTTCGTACACAACCTCATGATAAAGAATTACCTAGAAATGATGAAATAATTGGTCTTTCTTCTATTGTCGTACCTCCTACTGATCCACTAGAACAATATTCGCTAGACCATGAAAATTATATGCACTTGCATGAAAGAAATGAAATAGATAAAATTTTCTTTGAGCAACAACCTCTTCTTAAACACAATTTGCCTATTGAAACTCTTGGAGGTCCTCCTCCATGGTGATCCTGTGTTTGAATAAAGCAACTGCCAGATACTTTGAAATATGCTTATTTTTATGAGGAAAAGATATACCCTATTATTATTAGTGCTAACCTTTCATAACATGAAGAAGAGAGATTATTAAAAATTCCGAAGAAGCATCATGCTGCTATTGGATATTGATCTTGAGGGCATTTGTCCCTCTCTATGTCAACACAAGAATAATATGGAACCTGTTGCTAAACCCGTTGTTGATCACCAATGACATTTGAATCCTAAGATGAAAGGAGTGGTAAGAACTGAAATACTAAAACTTTTGGAAGCAGGTATAATCTATCACATAGCTGATAGTAGATGGGTAAGTCCTGTTCATTATGTCCCTAAGAAAGGAGGTATTACTTTGTTCCTAACGATAAAAATGAACTTATTCCACAAAGAATTGTTACTAGCTATAGAATGGTATTTGATTTTAGAAAATTAAACAAAGCTACTAGAAAAGATCATTACCCTCTGCCTTTCGTTGATCAATTGTTAGAAATACTATCAAAGTACACACATTTTTTTCTTGATGGATATTTTGGTTTCTCTCAAATACTTGTTACACAACCTGATCAAGAGAAAACCACCTTTACTTGTCCCTTTGGAACTTATGCCTATATACGTAAGTCTTTTGGTTTATGCAATGCACCTACTACCTTTCAAAGATCTATGACTCCTATATTCTCTGATTTTTCTGAAAAGATAGTTGAGGTATTCATGGATGATTTTTCCTTTTACGAAACTTCTTTTGATGATTTCTTAAGCAACATTGATCAAGTTTTGCAGAGATGTGAATAAACAAATCTTTTCTTGAATTGGGAGAAGTGCCACTTTATGGTTAATGAAGGCTTTGACTTGGGGCATAAATTTTCTAAATGAGGTATTGAGGTGCCTAGAGCTAAAGTTGATGCAATTGAGAAAATGACATGTCCTCAAGATATCCATGGTATTCGTAGTTTCCTTGGTCATGATGGTTTCTATAGGAGGTTTATTAAAGACTTCTCTTAAAATTTCTAGGCCTCGTACTAATCTTTTACAACACGATGTTCCATTTGTTTTTGATGATGACTGTATATAAGCCTTTGAAACACTTAAGAAAGCTTTAACTTCTGCACCTATAGTTCAACCACCTAACTGGAACTTGCCTTTTGAAATTATGTGTGATGCTAGTGATTATGTTGTTGGTGATGTTCTAGGACAATGATTTGATAAGAAATTAAATTTTATCCATTATGCTAGCAAAACTCTAGACAATGCCCAAAGAAATTATGCTACCACTGATAAAGAATTTTTAGCAGTTGTGTTTGATTGTGATAAATTCGGATCTTACATCATTGATTGCAAAGTAATTGTTCACACTGATCATGTTGCTATAAAATATCTTCTGGAAAATAAAGATTCTAAACCTAAACTCATTAGGTGGGTTCTCTTGCTACAAGAATTTAATTTACATATCACTAATAGGAAATGAGCTGAGAACCCCATAGTTGATAACTTGTCTAGGTTAGAAAATACTCTTGATGACCCACTAACTATTGATGAAAGCTTTCTAGATGAACAACTAGCTAAAATAGATGCTTCTCTTAATACTCCTTGGTATGATTACTATGCTAACTATATTGTTGCTAAATGTATACCACCTAGTTTCACATACCAACCAAATAAAAATTCTTCTATGATTGAAGACATTACTTTTGGAATGAACCACATCTTTATAAAGAAGGAGTAGATGATATTATTAGACATTGTGTACCTGAGCATGAACAGGAACAAATCCTATGGAAATGTCACTCCGAAGCTTATGGAGGACACCATGCGGTAGATAGAACTGCTCATAAGGTAATACAATCTAGTTTTTATTGGCCTACTCTCTTCAAGGATGCCCGTAAGTTTGTCTTGTCTTGTGATGAATGTCGAAGAATAGGTAATATCGGTAAGCATTGGGAAATGCCTATGAATTATTCACTTGTTGTTTAACCATTTGATATTTGGGGTTTTTATTATAGGGACATTTTCCTTCCTCTAATGGGTATACACATATTTTGGTTGCTGTTGATTATGTTACTAAGTGGGTAGAAGCTACTCCAACTAGTAGTGTTGATCATAACACCTCCATTAAAATGCTTAAAGAAGTTATTTTCCTAAGGTTTGGAGTCCCTAGATATTTAATGACTGATGGTGGTTCACATTTTATTCATGGTGATTTGCATAAAATTCTTGCTAAATATTATGTTAACCATATAATTGTATCCCCCTATCATCCTCAATCTAGTGGTCAGGTTGAACTTAGAAATAGAGAAATAAAACTAATATTACAAAAAACTGTCAATAGGTCTCGAAAAAATTGATCTAATAAATTGGATGATGCACTTTGGGCCTATAGAACGTCTTATAAAAATCCTATGGGTATGTCTCCATATAACATGGTTTATGGAAAAGCTTGCCATTTGCCTCTTGAGTTAGAACATAAAGCATATTGGGCAATCAAAGAACTCAATTATGACTTCAAACTTGCCAGTGAAAAAAGGTTATTTGATATTAGCTCAATAGATGAATGGAGAACCCAAGCTTATGAAAATGCCAAACTGTTTACACAAAAAGTTAAAAGATGGCATGACAAAAAAATCCAAAAGCGAGAACTCAAGGTTGGGAACATGTTCGATTATACAACTCTCTTTTTTGATTTTTTGCCGGAAAACTTATTTCAAAATGGGAAGGACCATATATCATCGAACAAGTTTATCGCACTGGAGCTATTAAGATCAATAATGCCGAAGGTAATAACCCAAAGGTGGTCAATGGACAAAGGATTAAACACTATATCTCAGGTACGCCTATTAATGTTGAAACCAATATTATTCAAACCATGACACCGGAGGAACACACAAAAGAAACCTTCTAGAACACTCCAGAACCCTGAAAAGGAAGAGGTATGTGATACGGTAAGTAAACGGACTCCAAAAAATCCGCAAAAACATTTTCTTTTCAGTTTTTCAATATTAGAAAAATTACGAAAATAAGAAACAACCGGGAAGGCAACCCACGTGCCCACAAGACACCAGGGCGCACCTGCCCCTCCTAGCGCGTCCTGGTGGGTGGTGGGCCCCTCGGGCACCTTCCTGGCTCCGTTTTCCTTTTGTTTGCTTGTTTCCCAAGATAAAAAAATCTTTATATACTCCCCTAACGTATTGACTACCGCATCATGGAGAAATACTATGTTCTTGTTACTCGCTATTTTTCTGCCAGATCTGAAAATATATTGTCTCAAGATTCGAATGGAGAGAGCTTATGTTGTATACTATATCGCAAGCCCAAAGGTTTATGGGGATGTGCGGTGATACAGCTGGACCACGGAGGAAGAAGAAGATTATGACTTGAAGGGAATAGAAGAGACAAGCTTAGATGAAGACGAAGCCCCACTACCTCAACCTGGGGACATGCATCTGGAATTCAAGTTAGTCAAGTCTCCCTAAAAAAGCAAAGAAACCAAAGATCCAGTTTATTCCTTTTCGTCTTCTGCATGAAAATAAACAGGCATTGTGCAAAAATATATTAAAGCTTGAGCAGGAGATTGATGGCTTGAAGGAGGAAAATTTCATCCTCAAGCGTAAAGTGAGCAAGAAGAACAAGACTACCTCATCACCACCACCATCATCATCTTCCCCACAAATGGAGACTTGAGTACACGTGTATGGGCACTCCCCTTGGCTTTTGCCAATCTTGGGGGAGATGCCCCGCTATCGTATCACCATCACTTTTATTACCTTTACCTATCCTAGTTCGATCTTTAGCTATTCAGGATTTAGTTGAATCAAAGTTTAGTATTATCTATTTTCAAGTGCTAGTTTTGTGACCTATTTATCAATGTAATCGAGTGAGAGTTATATAACAAAGTTTAGTTTGAGTTTTGGTTCTTTGCTTTTATGTTTCAATCAAAATAAAAGGAAATAATTAAAAAGAACATATGCTAATCTTATGGCAAGTAATGACATCACATAAGGAAAAGTATAAGTGGTAAAATTTGTTGGAAGTTGACAAACATAGCATTGGTCAATGATACAATTCATGAAAGAACTAATAAGTGAAGAGAAGATTCACGTGCAAAAACAGTATCTTGGACATCTATTATGATTCTGAGCCCCCACTAAATATCTTATGCCAAAACTTTCGACGTTGCACAAGTAAGACAATGTAATGATTTATGTTTATTCTTATTCACATAGAAGTTATATTGTCATAGATCCTTCAACATGTGTTGCTTCCCCATATTTTTGCTAGCCGAAATTCCGCGCTAAGTAGAGATACTACTTGTGGTTCCAAAATCCTTAAACCCAAATCAATGTTTTCAGAGTCCACCATACCTACCTATGGATTGAGCAAGATCCTATAAGTAAGTTGTCATCTGTGCAATAAGACAATAAAAATTTCTTCTAAATGTGTCTGATCATTTAGTGTAAGCGAAATTAAGCGGTGTATGAACTTGTGATGGAAATGGAATAAAAGCGACGGACTGCATAATAAAGGTTGCTATCATAAGGTGCAATGTAACGTGACATTATTTTGCATTAAGAGATTGTGCATACAAACCAAAAAGCGCACGCCAATTTCTGCTTCCCTCTGTGAAGGGACTAGCTTTTACTTATATGTATTTAATTTATGCAAGAGTCAAAGTTTTTCCTCTATTCCTTTTTACTTTCTCTTTGGCAATCATCATGTGGTGTGGAAAGATCTAGGCTCATATATCGAGTTGGATATGAGTGAGCAAGAGTTATTATTGTTGACATCACTCTTGAGGTGAATAAGTGGGAGGCGAAACTATACTCCCTATATTTCTTTGTGTCCAGTTGAAACTAGTATGTCGACTTGCTAAAAGTCTCCGATACATGACCCTTGCAAGAAATATGATGAATTGTACTTGCAAAGTTGACTGAGAACATAGTTAGTTGGTTTTAAATTAATTTTATGCCTTTTACTTTGATGTTGTGATGAATTACTACTTGTTCAGGAGAAGTTATATGATAGAGCTGTATGATAAAGTCTGCTGTTGTTATAATAATAAGCATGATGAAACTATGTTCGTATTTTGTTTTTATCGACACGTCTCTCTCTAAACATGTGGACATGATTTTCGATACTGGCTTTCGCTTGAGGAGAAGCAAGGTCTAAGCTTGGGGGAGTTGATACGTCCATTTTGCATCATGTTTTACTACCGCTATTTATGATGTTTTTATGCATAATAGTTCTATATAGAGTAAGTCTAATGCCTTTTCTCTGATTATATGCAAGGTATATGCAAAGATGGAGAATACCGGCAGCTAGAATTCTGGACCTAAAAAAGCTACATCAGAGTTACCTATTCTGCATATCTCCAAATGAGATGAAATTCCATGGAGAATTGTTTTGGCATATATGAAAAATACTGGATCAAATAACTACCAGAGGGGGGCTGTTGTTGGGGAACATAGTAATAATTCAAAATTTTCCTACGTGTCACCAAGATCATTCTAGGATATGCTAGCAATGAGAGAGAGGGGGTCCATCTTCATACCCTTGAAGATCGCTAAGGGAAGCGTTACAAGAACGCGGGTTGATGGAGTCGTACTCGCGGCGATTCAAATCGGGGAAGATACGATCCAAGCGCTGAACGGTCGGCGCCTCCACATTCAACACACGTACAGCCCGACGACGTCTCCTCCTTCTTGATCCAGCAAGGGGAGAGGAGAAGTGGAGGGAGAACTCCGGCAGCACGACGGCGTGGTGGTGGAGCTTGTGGTTCGACGGCAGAGCTTCTTTAAGGACTATAGAGGAGGTAGAGGTGTAGGAAGGGGGAGGGCTGCACCAAGGAAAGAGTGTGGCTGCCCTCCCACCCCGCACTATTTATTGGGTGAAGGGGAAAGGGGCCCGCTCCCCTTAGATGCATCTAGAGGAGGGCGGCGACCAAGTGGGAGGCGCCCCCACCCCTAGGGTTTTTAAACCTAGGCGTCTTGGGCTCTTGGGGGGGCGCACCGGCCCACTAAGGGGCTGGTCCCCACCCATATTCAGCCCACTAAGCCCTCTAGGGCAGGTTGCCCTATCCGATGGACCCCCGGAACCCTTTCGGCGGTCCCGGTAAAATATCGATAACCCCCGAAACTATTTCGGCGACTGAAACTGGACTTCCCATATGTAAATCTGCACCTCTGGACCATTCTGAAACTCCTCGTGACATCCGGGACTGCGAACAACTTACGGTAACCACATACAATTTCCCATGACTACTCTAGCGTCACCGAACCGTAAGTGTGTAGACCCTACGGGTTTGGGAACCATGCAAACATGACCGAGACATCTCTCCGACCAATAACCAATAGCAAGATCTGGATACCCATATTTTCTCCCACATGTTCCACAATGATCTCATCAGATGAACCACGATGTCGGGATTCAATCAATCTCGTATACAATTCCCTTTGTCCATCGGTATGTTACTTGCCCGAGATTCGATCGTCGGTATCCCGATGCCTTGTTCAATCTCGTTACCGGCAAGTCTCTTTAGTCGTTCTGTAACGCATGATCCCGTGGCTAACTCCTTAGTCATATTGTGCTCATTATGATGATGCATTACCGAGTGGGCCTAGGGATACCTCTCAGTCATACGGAGTGACAAATCCCAGTCTCGATTCGTGCCAACCCAACAGACACTTTCGGAGATACCTGTAGTGCACCTTTATAGCCACCCAGTTACGTTGTGACGTTTGATACACCCAAAGCACTCCTACGGTATCCGGGAGTTGCACAATCTCATGGTCTAAGGAAAGATACTTGACATTGGAAATGCTCTAGAAAATGAACTACACAATCTTGTGCTATGCTTAGGATTGGGTCTTCTCCGTCACATCATTATCCTAATTATGTGATTCCGTTATCAACTACATCCAATGTCCATGGTCAGGAAACCACAACCATCTATTGATCAACGAGCTAGTCAACTAGAGGCTCACTAGGGACATGTTGTGGTCTATGTATTCAAACATGTATTACAGTTTCCGATTAATACAATTATAGCATTAACAATAGATAATTATCATGAACAAGGAATTATAATAATAACCATTTTATGATTCCCTCCAGGGCATATTTCCAACAGTTTCCCAGTTGCACTAGAGTCAATAATCTAGTTACATTGTGATGAATCGAACACCCATAAAGTTCTGGTGCTGATCACGTTTTGCTCGTGGAAGAGTTTTAGTCAACGGATCTGCGACATTTAGATCCGTATGTACTTTGCAAATGCACCAGCTGACTACCCCACCATTCAAAATATACATGTATCCGGTTTGTGACTTAGAGTCATCTAGATCTGTGCTGAAGCTAGCATTAACGTAGCCCTTTACGACGAGCTCTTCGGCACCTCCATAAATGAGAAAAATATCCTCAGTCCTTTTCAAGTACTACAGGATATTCTTGACCGTTGTCTAGTGTCCCATACTGGGCTAACTTTGGTACCTCCCTACTAAACTTATGGCAAGGTTCACATCAGGTCTGGTACACAGCATAGCATACATAATAGACCCTATGGCTGAGGCATAGGGGATGACACTCATCTTTTCTCAATCTTCTGCCGAGGTCGGGCATTAAGCTGTGCTCAATCTCACACCTTGCAATACAGGCAAGAACCCCTTCTTGGACTGATCCATATTGAACTTCTTCAATATGTTGTCAAGGTATATGCTTGGTTTCTGCCTTGTCCTGGGTGAACAACTGCTTCTTCTTGGCAGGCGCAGCCCCCTTGGGCTCAGGGGTCCCCGCATCGGCGGGCTGCGCCGATGCCGCCGTCTTGAAGGCGAGCTTGAGTACTCGCAGGGCATCCCCAGTGTCTCTCCCGGGCATCTTCATGAGGTTGTACGCCGGGTGCGTGGCGACCATGAACTGAGCCAGTGCCGGGTAGCCGCGGATGGCGTTGTAAGGGAGGCCGATGGGGGCGATGTCGAAGTCGACCGTCTCCGTGCGGAAGTTGTCGTAGGTGTCGAAGATCACCGGGAGCCGGATCTGTCCCAAGGAGTCGGACGACCCGCCCCCGACGCCCGAGATGGATCGGCTGGGCTGTAGCCGCTCCCGGGGTATGTGGAGGAGGTTGAAGGTCTCGACCGAAAGCACGCTGAGGCCAGCGCCGCCATCAATGAGGGTTCTGGTGACGGCCACCTGGCAGATGGTGGGGGTGCTCAACAGGGGGAGCACGCCCGAACCGGCCAAGTTAGCTGGGTGGTCTTCCGAGCTGAAGGTCAGGCCGACCTCGCGCGCCGCCCGGTCCGTGGGAGCCCCCTGCCGTGCAGAAACGACGCCGATCTGGCGGGCAAACGGCTTGACGTGGCGGCTCATTGGTGGCGCCTGCGAGCCGCCCAGGAGGGCCGCGACGACCGGGAGCGTCGACATTGCTGTGCGGTAGCCCGGTCGCATAAGCAGGCGCCGGGGTGGCGCTTGTTCCTCGCCTCCCGCCGGGCCGGTGGCGGTGTTGACGGCGAGCGACGGGGAACGGTGAGGACGCCCGCCAGCGAGGGCTGCAGGCGTGGCGCGAGCTCGTCGTGCGCCGTACATGGATGCGGCGGTCGGAGGAGAGCGGAGCGGTGAAAAGCAGATTATGGCGCACCCCTACCTGGCGCGCCAAATGTCGGATCACGGGTTCCGGCTGACCCTTAAGGTTCGAACTCTGGGGTGCGCGCGGAGATCATGCCCTTCTACCTCTCCGTCTTGCAAGGATCTAACTGCTACAAGAACAACACAAGAGACGCAGAGTTTATACTAGTTCGGGCCACCGTTGTGGTGTAATACCCTACTCCAGTTTGTGGCGGGTGCATTGCCTCTTGGGCTGACGAGGGAGAATGCTACAGGTGAACGGCCTCGCGAGGGCCTGTTCTTGGCTAGGGGATGAACTGCTAGGGGGAGTCCGGTCGCCCTTCTCCTTCTCTCTCTCTATCTACTTGCTCTAGATGCTCAATCCACTGCCCCTACTCTAGGGGCGGCTAGTCCCTATATATAGGCAAAGACCCTGGGCCTCTTCCCAAATATTAAGCGGGAAGGGCGCCAACAATTGGCCAATTTGAAGGGGAACATCGGGTACACTTATCCTGACTAAAGTTGGTCTTCGTCTGCCAAAGGCTCTGGTGATGACACCGGCTTGGGCTCCACAATGACTTCCTCCTTGTCGTGGAGCTGGTCTTGGTCTCGTTGGACCAAAATGGGTGCCTTTGCTTGATCCTCTCGCCAGCGCTTGCCCCCTTTGCACAAAAGAGGAAAGGGAGAACGCTGCGCGGGCTGGCGCCCGCCTGGCACCTTTGATCGTCATGGCTTGCGTCATGGGCACCTCGTGAGGTACCCCACCTTGATCTCTCCGCCTCCTCGCGAGCCAGCCTAAGGAGGCCGTGCCGGAGGAAGCGCCGTGTCGTCCGCCTCGCGAGGCTTGGCCCCTCGCGAGGGTCTTGAGCTTTGTGTTGATGAAGATGGGCTACGTTGGGCCCCCACTTGAGCCACGCCATAGGCCGCAGGCAGACAAGTCTGGGGACCCCCGTTCCCAAAACGCCGACAGTTTTCCCCTGCATCATCATGCCATGTTTCCCAGCTTGCAAGATTCAGAACCAACAAATAAGATCCAAATAAGTACAACAAAGATGCCTACACATCTCATTGATTCCCAGCTTGCAAGATTCAGAACCAACAAATAAGATCCAAATAATAAGTACAACAAAGATGCCTACACATCTCATTGATTCCCAGCTTGCAAGATTCAGAACCAACAAATAAGATTCAAATAAAAAGTACAACAAAGATGCCTACACATCTCACTGATTCCCAGCTTGCAAGATTCAGAACCAACCCATTAGAGCCTTTTGGATAAAGTGAATATCGGGATTAAATCCATCTTGGCTAGCCATGTCATACAATCGAAAAAGTTGGCAAATGCTCTTGACCGTCACAACATCTGTAGTTGAGTATTCCTGTTTGCACAGCATGTTTGCACAGCACAAACAAGGAGACAGGAGAGCATGATTTCGCTTTAATAGCGGCCTCCTTGAACTCAACCTCCAGCTCTACTTGGATGAGCTCTGCCTGGAGTTCCATGATTCATTTCATGCACCTTTTTCTGCAGTTCACCTCCAATGAAGCAAAGATTGCATCATTCAGCTAGCAAGAAGTACTTGCTCTTGTGAGCTGGCAGGTTCTTCTTTAGTAGTTGCACTAAAATTGAGGAACATTAAGGTTGGCTGTCCGGCTCATGTAAGGCGCAAATATAATTTTCTTATCCTTTTGTGCAGTTTCACTAAAATAAAGTGCCATTGTGGTGACAGTGACGGCTCCATCTTGCAAAGGCTAATAAAATGTTGCACGAGATTACCAGTAGAACTTGACGGAGATTTTGGAAACTCCAATCACCATTTTGTGCAGTTCCACCAAAATTGAGAGATGTTGCCCACGTGACATTTTAGTTGAACTGCACAAGACACTCATTCCAAAAAAAAGTGTGTTGTGCAGTTCACCAAAAGGTCACAATAGCAACAAGGTGAAATGGATATCCCTATCTCCACAAAAAGATAGAAAGTAAACAGTTGCTGGTCAATAAGAATATACGAAACATATACAAAATGAAAAGAATCATCTTAATTACATTCATGGCAATCACGCAAGGACAGTAGAAATTTTAAAAATTCAGCAATGCTTCATGTTACCAGAAGCATTACGATCAACAATGAGATTCCTCAAATATGGGATTACTTTAATGGTGGCATTGCTTGTTTACCAGACACTGTAACTCAACAGCAGCTAAAGAGTTGGTTTAAGGGCATGGGACCGCAGGGACACCACGACAATCAGCAGCGTAAAGGAGCAACTTACTTATCATACTAGGGAAAACAGCAGGAGTGCCAGTTGTAACACAGTTTAATTGCATCTTATCACTGGAGGCATTAGATTAACAATAACACTGGTTGGACATGTCCCTAAGGTAACAGTGTGATCGCTTCATTTTACATGCGCCCTTACATTAACAAAAGCAAAAGGTTGGTATAAGGACATGCGACGGTGGACGCATCAGCACAATGTACCTACAAGGAGGCATAAAGTGGTGATGCCGAGTTTGTTCATGCTATGTGAGGGCAGCAAACCTAATCCTGGAGACCTTGTACAATGTGAGGGCAGCAAATCTAATCCTGGTGACCTTTTACTATGTGAGGGCAGCAAATCTAATCCTAGAGACATTTTACTATGTGAGGGCAGCAAATATAATCCTAGAGACCTTTTACTATGTGAGGGCAGCAAATCTAATCCTGAGACCTTTTACTATGTGAGGGCAGCAAATCTAATCCTGAGACCTTTTACTATGTGAGGGCAGCAAATCTAATCCTGGAGACCTTTTACTATGTGATGGCAGCAAATCTAATCCTGGACATACTCTGTTGACTTGTCCACCAGCCGCCACTTTCTATCCTTTTTTCAACCAATAATATATTTGTTCCTTATCCAGTTTGTACTGCGTTTTCCCATTATTTCCCTTTTCAACCAAGAGACCGGTTGGGTATCCGGTCTCTACTACTTTCACCATATTATTTCCTCTTTGAATCAAGTCCTAGATTCATGCTACAACTTTCCCCCCTTTCTTCGTTGTTTGAACAAAGCCCTAGATTGGAATGCATGAAGTAGCTTTACCTCTAATAATACTAAAAATTTAGGTGGCTTTGGAAGAGCTGATGGGAGTAGAAAAAGATGCACATGCAGACACGTGGGGAGCTGGGGCAGTAGAGCAAGGCCGCTTTCGAAGAACTTATACCTGAGGGTCGCCGGGATGTCAGCGGCGGCAGGTCGGATCTGCGGACAATACGGCAGGGATGAAGAAGGGTCGGAGGACCTCCCGAGCCGGCGCTATGTTGGAGAGAACGGCACGGGCAGAGGATCGGGCCCCTCTGGCAGTTGTGGGTTTCCTCCCTCGGCGGTGATGACCACGTGAACGATGCACCTTTTAGTCCTCTACACACACCGGCTGAAGGGATCCGGCCGGATCTGTGACCAGCGGTGAGCAGAGAGAGAATCTCGCTACCGCTGTCTTGTTTATATCTAGAGAGGTTGAGAGAATGAAGAGAGCAACCCTAGTAAAGCAAGCGCTCAGGCCCCTGTGTCCATATTTAGTGGAGTGATTATCTTTTTTCTCTCCACAACAAGTGTTCAATTTGTGTAAGTGGCATTAAAGAAAAGAAACTCTCTATTTAAGGTGACTAATGTACGACTCCTACTCACTACTAGTAGTACTACAGTATTGTTCACTTGTGCTCCCCGCCCCTCCATTCTTTGAATAACCCCACGGGTGAATAAACATACAGTAAGTATTGTATTTATATAGAACAAACAAGCTCGAACTATTTTCGCGTAGTTAAAAGTTGAGGGCGGGGCTTTTCCCGGGCAGTACGCGTGGCAGTTTTCGGGTAGGCGGTTTGCCAGAGAGGCGAGGAGGGTGAGCGAGTGGGGTTGTGCGATTTGACGGCGCGTTACTGCTGGAAAGACTTGTGATATGACCACTCACTATAGTCATGAATTACTAGCGCTCCGACCGGGGTGATGCCCCCCTTCCGTTCCGCGCTCTAATCTGGTGCATGACACGTCGACCCGGATGCTGGCTCTCCCACATGTCGTAGTAGTAAGAAGGATCAAAGAATGATGTGGTATATACTAGTACTATACTACTCCCTCCGTTCCTAAATATAAGTCTTTGGAGAATTTTCACTATGGACCACATACGGAGAGAAATGAGTGAATCTACACATAAAATGCATCTATATACATCCGTATGTGGTCCAAATTGAAATATCTACGAAGACTTATATTTAGGAACGGAGGGAGTATTACTCAGGTCGGAGGAGTTCGAACCACGGAAGCCCAGTGAACTAGCAGTGTGAACCACGGTAGCCCAGTGAACCAGCATTAGAAAACAATGTGGTGATATGGCCATAAAAAACAATGTGCTACGGTCCACACTGTAGCATGTACAATAACACTCCTCTTTCTTTGGATCCCTGGGTTAGAGCTAGTTTGGGTTGAAATAGCCTCAAATTATCGAAAAAAGAGGGGTTAGTTTGAGCTAGTTTGCTCTAACCCAGCTAAAAAAACTAGCCCGGTGGAGAGGTTCTAATTGGGTTAGTTATCCTCGGGCCCACTAAAAGAGAACTAAAAAATCTCCCCTGCCCGCACCAGATCGCTCCCCCCTCTCGCATGACACCTCTCTGTTCCCCATAGGGTCACTCGCCCTCTCTCTCTTCTTCGGCCTCCCTCTCCTTCCGGCCTTCGCCGCCCTACTCCAGCTGCCCTCTCCCTTCGGCCTTCGAAGGTCGCCCCGCTCCCCCTTCACCAGTCGTTTTTCTCCCTTTGTCGTGCGCGGCGGCGGTGCATCTACCAGGGAGGTGGCGAGAGGGGTGAGTTTGTTCGTTCCTTCTCTGTCTCACGGCCATATCATTGATCTTGATTGCTCTAGCGCTAATTCTGATTTGGAAAAGTAGATCCTGATCAAACTTGGTATAGATTTGTGGTGCACGCATGGAATTGTTTGATGCTGCTTGAGGAGGTAATAAATCTTTCTAGAGGCCCAAAGATTCAGGTCACCTTTCTAGGTATTTCAATTTCAGGCTTGCATTATTTCTAGAGGCCCAAAGATTCTGTTCACCTTTCTAGGTATTTCAATTTCAGTCTTGCATTATTTCTAGAGGCCCAATGATTCAGTTCACCTTTCTAGGTATTTCAGTTTCAGGCTTGCATTATTTCTAGATGCCCAAGGATTCAGTTCACCTTTCTAGGTATTTCACTTTCACGCTTGCATTATTTCTAGAGGCCCAAAGATTCAGTTCACCTTTCTAGGTATTTCAGTTTCAGGCTTGTATTATTTCTAGAGGCCCAAAGATTCAGTTCACCTTTCTAGGTATTTTAGTTACAGGCTTGCATTATTTCTAGAGGCCCAAAGATTAAGTTCCCAGTCGGCGGCAAGCGGCCCCTGCTACCCATGCCGGTGTCGACCTCAACTCGCAAGGGCCGGCGTCGGAGGGGTTCTCGGGGCTTGGGCTCTACGGAGCCTTCCTCCAGGGCGATGATGGCGAGCTCCTCCATCGGTGCGTGAGGGGCTCCGGGCTCCCTCCCTATCGTGAATGACTTCCGTGATGAATTAGCTCATTCTTTCTTTGATGAAGTGTTTTTTTTATTTTGTGAAGCTTGATTGACGACTTGTATGTTTAAGTGGGATATCTCATTTGTATGGACAATGTAAAAATTATCATGTTTTGCATGCTTGATTGGTATAGATGGTTCGTTTATGTCAATTGTGAGCGGGAGGAGGCCACAGAAGAGCCGGCCACACCAAGAGGGTGCTTGGATCCAAGGGACTTATTTTAGTCTGACTAAAAATAGTCTCTTTAAGAGGCTAAAGTACCAATCACCCCTGACTAAAGACGGGCTAAAACTAGTCTTGAGGCTAAAAAATTTTAGTCAGGTGTACCCCTACTAAAATGTGGATTAGTCCTCTCTCTCCTTTAACACAGGCGAGTTATTGATTAGAGGGTTTGGAGGATAATAAATGCTCATTAACTTGATTTTAGTCTCTTTAGTATTTGGATCCAAGCATGGGTGAGGCTAGCAAGTTTTAGTCCCACTACTTTTAGTCATGGAACTAAAACGTATCCAAGCACCCTCCAAATCCGGAAGGAAATAGGGTCCAAAGTAGTCAAATGATTGAGATAGAGCATTTATTGTCAATCTAACCCTGTCATCCATACACCTCTTTGGTTTAGAGTTAGTTCAGGGTTAGAATCTAACTCTAACCTCTAACTGAGTTAGAGTTCTCCTCGTTTCGGTTCGTCGCCATCATACTTTCCCCATTCCTGTGTTTTTAGTATCCTGCGAATCAAAGAGGCCCTTTTTTTGTGGGAAAAATCAAAGAGGCCCTTAGACTGGTTTCGGTCCGGTCATTTTTTATAAACGTGTTATGTCCAAAATTTAGTGAACGTGCTCCGGTTTCCACGAAAATAATCCGGTTTCATGTAGTAATTCATTCATTTATTTATTCTTCTACGGGGTGTTTGCATGTAATTCGTGAGGTCTGAAATGTAAAGTACCCCGGCATATGCTCCGAGTCGTGCATTCACTAAGACCGAGATGCTCTATGTCCCACATGTCAGCGAATGGGAGCACGTGGAAATAGCCTAGGAGTACATATAGGAGGATAAATGCGTGAAATAATATGTACTGTGAAGCATAGCCGCGGTTCGAAAAGGAGACCTAAAGTGATGACAGCTATAGGTCGCACTCACTCAACTAGTGGTACTAGACATATGACTAATTTTTCCCTCAAAAAAAAGAGGCACGAGTGCTCAGTACTCCTATTCTATAAACACGAGTCCCATCTGACAACAGCGTCCGTGCTACAGCTAGCTCTCCTCCCTCATTTCTCTCTTCTAATTCTAAACTCGGTCGACGCCCGGTGGGCGGGGTGGTTCTGCTCAACTGCAGCCCCACCTCATAGTGAATAACGTTACGACTGGAATAAAAATGCCATATACTCCCTCCGTTCATAAATATAAGCCTTTTTAGATACTATTTCAAATGGAATACATCATACAGATGTATGTAGACATAGTTTAGAGTGTAGATTCACTTATTTTGCTCCGTATGTAGTAGTCACTTCCTGGAATCTTTAGAAAGACTTATATTTGGGAACGGAGGGAGTAGTATACTAATAAAACATTAAGGCCATGAGGCGATGCAGTGCTGGTTACAGGAGGCAAGAAGAAGAGACGCATCCATCGATGACGTCCACCTCCTCGGCTTAGGGCGCCGGCCCACCGAACGGCGCCTAAGTAGTAGCGGCTTTCGTGGCTAGGTCGACATGCTTCTGAACAATGGCGTCCAAAGATTCCAGCCGCTGGAAGAATGCCAACGTCTTTCTGTCCTCGCTTGCCTTGTAGTGGCCTATGTAGACGATTTCCTCATAGACGTGGATGTGCAGGTCGACGGTTTCTTGCATGGCGAGGCGCTGTGCAGCGAGCGCGGCCTCGAGGTGCACATTCTTCGTCGCGACCTCCGGCACCTGCAGGGCCACCAGGGCTTGAAAGAGTTCGTCACCATGGAGGCCGATGAGGGTGGCAGGCAATGAGGAGCCTGGGTGCGCGAGCTGGAGCAGTACAACAAGGTCGTCTGCGCGCTTCTTGACGGTGGTGAACTTGCGGATGGAGTTGACCATCATGTGGTCCATGCGAGAGGCGAAGCCGGCGTCGGCGAGGGCTACGATGCCTGCACTCGCCAGCACCGTCTGGAAACGTGACGCGGTGCGGGGCCGCAGGCCGGCACCTTTGATGATTTGGCACCGCCGACTGCCGCTCGCGTCCATCGCCTCCATAGGTGCTTGTGGCTTCTGGTCACTTGGTCTTGGATTGGAGTGAGCAGTGTTGCGCAGAGACTTGGGAGTAGATGGATTGGATTGGTGGGGCGCCTTTAGATATGAGAGTCCAAACTCTGTTGCATTCACATCGTGCTGGCTCTATTCTGCTTCTCCAATTAATTCCCTTTGCATGTAATTAAGGATGCATCATTGATCGTTCAACATCTCGAGAACCGCTACCCTCTCCCTCCTTGGCATTCAAGCACCGATGGACCCGTCGACGACGAGGTGCCTATGGTGACTTCGTAAATTTCAAGATGATAGTGCCGTGCGTGTGTGCTTCATAGGGGTGAGTGTATGCGCGTGTATATGAGCGCTTGCGTCTGTACTGTGTAAAAAAACGTAAATGCGTGTCAAAAAGAGACTAGTCACTATACTCAATATTGTGCACCTCGGAGAGGAAAATGATAGAACTAGTACGTATTTATTTACGGCGCGGATTCACTCATTTTGGTCCATATGTACTCCGTCTCGGTGTAGTCTAGTCACTTGTTGAAATCTCTAGAAGGGCAAATACTCCTTTTTGGTTTACAGGGCCATACTAGCAAGTAGTTGTACGTACTAGTATAATAGTGGGCTCACATAGCAATTTTGTCTCATGCAAGAGCCTGGCTATATGCGTGCTCCAATGTTCGCAACTGCAACATTTGGTCTGCGCTTGGCTCTTCGCCTCTTCGAGAAGACGAACAATGATGTTACTACTACTGCTTCTACAGTGTCAAATCCACTGCTGCATGTCCGTCCACCGCGAGCGGGACGGATAGCTTGTTGTAGAAGTACTACTAAGCAAAAGCCTTTCCTCGTTTGCGAGAAACCGTGCGCATGGGTGAGGGAGAAGGCGTGTAGTAAAATCAAGCTTCTCCTCGTTGTATGAGTTGACGCGACACATCATAGCACTGGCCCCACATGCTTCCCTCTAAACTTGGCTGAAAGACCCACAATGTACAATATATTTGCTGCAACCTCTAACATTTACCCACCACAAATTAAAATATATGTGGTCGTATGCATCGTTTTGATGCAGAGGCCAGGGAGTCCCCCCGTTTGGAAAAAAAATAAAATATATATTCCTGTCTTGACCAGATGAGCGTGCACACTACAATCACCAGGGTGTCAGGTAGGGCCAGAAGACTATTTTAATTTTTTTAAAAAAACTTCGAGACGGCCACATAGCATGGAGCCGACCCCAACGATTTTAAGCTTACAGGCACGGTACACGCTATCGTAGACTACTCTACACATGAAACTGCCACACGAGCGTCCGGGCTGCGCTTGGCTCTTTGCCTCTTCGGGAAGTCAAACAATGATGGAGTACTACTGCACTGGAGGAGTACTACAGTATGCTTCTGGCCATCTGACACCGATTTAACTGTTGCATGTCCACCGCATGCGGGAGGGAGAGCGTGTAGCGAAAGCTTCTCCTAGTCTTGCCAGCCACCACACTCATGGGCGAGGGAGGGACGCTCCTGCCTTTGCGTGTATGATAGGTGGGCCCGACAGGTGTGTGGCCAACCTGTCATACAGCCAAAGGCAGGTGTAGTTAAGTCCGCGAGGGAGAGGATAATCAAACTTCTCGTTGATGTACGAGTTGATGCGACACATCAAAGCACTACACTCAATATATTTCAATAATTTGTGTTTACCGATGCATTAATTACAACGCATGCATGCATGCCGTGACTCTCCTTTTGATACTTGCATGTGTTGATTTAATGCACCTTGAAGTAGTATAAAATATGTGACAGTAAAGCTTTGTAATACCCTGGTCCAAGTCTAGAGATGGTTGTGCACGAGGAGGGCGAGATCATGCAGACCGAACAGGACCCGGCAATGGAGCTCTCTAAGGTCTCGATGGACCTCACCGTGCTCCACTGCCCCTTGTTCCTCCGCCCCTTGACACCTCCAGTGTATGAGGTTCGAATACACCTCGTCCATTCGGCTGATTGAGCAAGGTGCAAGTTTCTTGATTGATGTGTTGTTCGATTGATTTTTGCAGTGCAAGGGAGGGCACCTGGCCTGCGCGGACTACCACATCGAGCGCCCCGAGAACCAGCGGCAGTGCTACAAGTGCGAGCGCGGCGGTGGCTTCGATGTGTGGAGCACGGCGGTGGACTCCGTCCTTTCGTTGGTGAGGGTGGAGTGCCCGCACGAAGGCTATGGGCTCTGCGTCACTTACCACAAGCTCGCCGATCACCAAAGCATGTGTCTGCTCGCGCCCTGCAAATGCCCCGTGCCCGTCTGCGGCTACGAAGGCCCGCCGTCGGCGCTCTACCACCACATCAGCACCGCGCATCCCATGTCCATGCACAGGATCCAGTACGGCAAGGTGCTCCAGCTGCAAGTGCCACTGTCGGAGCCACGGATCTTGCTACTCGCGGAGCAGGACCGCCGCATGTTTTTCTTGGTCGGCGGCGTGCTCGACATCGGTGCGCCTATCGCCATGTCGGTCGTCTGCATTAGAGCGGCGGCGTCCCCACTGCCGCACTACATGGCCAAGCTGTGGGCCAACGGCCCGCCGGGCAAGCCCAAAGGCACGACCGACTCCGTCAAGGTGGAAATGGAGGTGACAAGCAGCAAGGATCCCAGCGACGTCGACATGCAGGATTTGACCTTCTTGACAGTCCCGCCCAAGCTGCTGGCCGGGGCTAAGCTTGTGTCCCTCCACATTCAAATTGACAAGCTCACGTCCAAAATGTTTCTACAGTGCCTTCTGTTTATCTTAGTAATATGCTAATATAGGGATTACCTTGGTCTACTTTAGCTAAAGAAATGGTGGATTTTGGTGGCGATGCAGCAATTACTTCGACATCAGATCAATAATTTCCAACAGTCGAACGGATATTTTGTGTCTGTTGGATATAAAGTTCCTTTGGGTAAGAAGTACTACTTGTCATCAAAATGGATAAAAGGAGATGTATGTAGACGTATTTTAGTTCTAGATACGTCCCTTTTTATCCATTTTGATGACAAGCACTCCCTCCGTTCCACAATACATGCCTTCCATTTGTCAAAACATAGATGTATCTAGACATGTTTTAGTATATAGGTACATCCATGATAGAGCCAATCGGATGGTTGAGAACACTACAATTTGTAGCTACAGATGCGTGTCTGACTCACAGATGCAGAGGCCGGGGGTCATCATCCTCCTTTTCGAGAAAAAACAGATGCGTGTGTGAGAGGACGAGTGCGTGCGTGCACCTCTTCTCTTCCTGTATAACGTACTACTAAACTCAGAGTACAAGTTTTTGTGGGTGGCACGATGGTGCGTACGACAAGTCCTGAGAGATAGGTTTAATGCGTCTGAAAAAAAGACTAGCCTAGAGCTCACCACACGGCTATTCCTGTCGAACGCCCCATTAACCGTAAGATATGTATACGACGGTGCCAGTTATTGCAGGTACACAGCAGTACTCCCTCCTTTTCGGTTTATAGGGCTTAATTTAAAAATCTCACCAACCAAGATGGTGAGTGGTGGAATGTTTTTTGTAGTTTGCAAAAGCACCTAATTAATGCTCTTGTTTTTCTCAAAAAATTATGTTTACCAATGCATTAATTGCAATGCATGCATGCATAAAGTAGATGCGTTGCTCAATTTTCTCTTAATACTTGCGTGCAATGATTTAATGCACCTTGGAATATGAACATGTGTTGGGGAACAACCAAATTGAGCCTTATAAAATGGAAAAACTAAAATTTTGAGATAAGCCCTATAAAACCGGAAAGGAGGGAGTAGAAAAAGAAGTACTCCATCCGGGAATAGTGCCGCACTTTGAAACTAGAACCGTCAATAAATTTTGAGCTTGCGTCTCGTCACATTCCAAATTACTCCACGCTATATTGAATTGCAAACCTGGTCACACCGATCACAACCTAAACGGTTTCCCACTTAGGAGTGTATTAATACTCGGTTATAAATACTAGTATGCCAAGATGACTGCACATTCCTCCTCAACTCCTCATCCACAAAAACAAACAAGTCATTCAGCATCCTTCCCTTGCGTCTGCCATGGCCAGCGTGAGTTCTGGGTTGAGAGATTGCCACCAGGGAGAGGCGAGCATGGAACCGGAAGCACGAGAGATGTCCCGCCTCGCTACCAGAGCAGCCGACATGTCCTGCCGCGCGGAAGTAGCAGCACAGAGGTCCCGCCGCGCCGCGGAAGCAACACGGAGGTCCCACCGCACCGTCGATGCAGCAGACTGGTCTGGCCGCGCCGCGGAAGCAGCAGAGATGTCCCGCTGCGCCACGAATGCAGCAGAGATGTCCCGCCGCGCCGCGGCGGCCTGGGAAAATTTCTCGCGGGCAGGCGACGACTGTTACACACGCGTGCATGCGATCATCCATAGTCAAATGGATTAGATCTCCGGTTGGGCGAGGTTGCAGGACGACATGAAAGCCTCGTTTGAATAGGCTACCGCCATCATCCGGCAACTAAGGGAGGGCAATGAGCGGCTCCGGGCCGAGCGTGACCTTCTGAGGGAGAAGATCATCCGAATTGCAGACCAGCAGGAGGAGACCAGTGCCTTGTTGAAAAGGACCGGCGTCATCGTCAAGAAACTTATGGACGAGAATGACATGCTCCGCAACGAGCGCCAAAGGCTGGTGGAGGAATCCGTGGATGTTCTCAAGCAGTGTCTTGAGGACACGAAAGAGCTCATCGCCGCTCGCCGCGGAGACTAGTTCCCGCGGCCTGCAGCAACACATCAAGAAAATAGAGCGAAGCGAGCCAGATCCTTGTCTTCCTTGTTCTTTTTCCCTAATGTATTTCGGGCGTAGCCGCATGTGGCTTTTTTAGTTATCTTTCTAATTATGTAAGAACATTAATCGTCCTTATCTTTCTGTGGAAGATCAATGTTGCGAGGCTGGAATGAAGAAAACTCTTGCTGTGGCGACCCTGGCGTTGCTGTTCTTCTAGTTACTGCTGGGCTTCCTTCAGTTTCCTGGTTTCTTTTGATGTGTGGATTGTGTCGTCGGTTGTGACATGTTGGGTTCTTGCGCAGATGTTTGGCCTTTGTTGGCCTTTTGGGAAGTTGTGATTTCAATCTGGTAGCTCTTAGTCCTTCGTGTTAGGCTGGAGTTGTGCTGAACTTCTTGTGAATTGTGGTGGTTTTCGGTAATGAAAATCGGAACGGGCAAGCCCTTCTTTGATCAAAAAAAATCATCCTTATATATTCGTCAGTCTTGCTATAAGTCATAGTAGATGCTATATATGTCCGTCAGATCTTACATCAAGATTCGTGCTTTCATATTTTCTTTTTTCTCTCTTAAATCTCATTCGAGTGAGACATAGCCACGCCATTAAACAGAGGCTCGGGCGCCATTAATGGATACCTTGGGAGAGAGGTGGACGATAGATGGAGGTCAAAGGGCTCTCCTCCCGATAAGCACGCACAGGGGTCTGATCACACGCCTCTCGTACTCAAATAGCTACCCTGCACGGCGCCTCCTAGCTAATAAAAAATGGGGACGTGTGGCGGCACCTAAATGGTACTAGTAAGTAGAACGCCCACGGTTTCAATAATACTTGTGTTTCCGATTGTAATGTGATAGCACTTGTTCCAAAATGACTTTGTTGATTGTTAATGTTTGCGCCTTCGCAAATCGGACTGCAAATTTTCCACAGCATCTTGGTGCTATGTCATGGCACCAAGCCAAGTTTCATTATTTTCATGCGTGTTTTGGATTTACAAGAATTAAAAAACTAAGTTTCTCAATGTTTCCAACCCAGCCACGACGGCCAGAATTTTGAATTTCGTTCCCATTTCTTGCATGGAACCTAGAAATTTACCCGAGGACACACATGTGATTTTTCATCCAACTTTGGTGCACTAGAACATGTGCTTGTATTTCAAATATGAATTATGCATACAAAGGTGACATGTTCCCTACCAGAACCACGAGCCTTCTTGAGAGAAGTTCCGATTTGCAAGAAGCTTATACCAAAATTTGTTCCTATTCAGCCAATTTTTTTACCACGGAATGGTACTACGATGACGTGACACCATGCCAAGTTTCATGATTTTAAAACCTAGTTTCTCAATGTTATCGGCTGAGCCACGATGCCCAGATGTTTGAATTTTACTCTCATTTTTGCATGGGACCTACTACCTCCTTCCATCTATATAGGGCCTAATGTGTTTTTCAAGACAGCCTTTGACTGTTGACAAGATTAATAGCACACGAGATGTATACTACGAAAATTATATAATTGGAAGCTCCTTTGACATACAAATTTGAAGGTATGCTTTGTGTAAGTTGCATGTCATATATTATTGCTCTAACGTTTGGTCAAAGTTAGCCTCGAAAAACACATTAGGACCTATATAGATGGAAGGAGGGAGTAGAAATTCACCCGAGAACACAAATGTGATTTTTCAACCAACTTTGGTGCACGGGAGCATGTGCTTGTAGTTCAAATTTGAATTATGCACATTAAATGACCAAAAACTCAATAAAGCGACAACCATATGGCTCCTGCCAGTTGCCGATAACTCGGTTACAAAACATGATCATCTCATACAATAAAATTAGCATCACGTCTTGACCATATCACATCACAACATGCCCTGCAAAAACAAGTTAGACGTTTCTCTACTTTGTTGTTGCATGTTTTACGTGGCTGCTACGGGCTTTAAGCAAGAACTCATCTTACCTACGCATCAAAACCACAACGATAGTTTGTCAAATAGACTCCGTTTTAACCTTCTCAAGGACCGGGCGTAGCCACACTCGGTTCAACTAAAGTTGGAGAGACAGTCTTCCGCAAGCCATCTCTGTGCAAAGCACGTCGAGGGAACCGGTCTCGCGTAAGCGTACGCGTAAGGTTGGTCCGGATCGTCTCATCCAACAATACCGCTGAACCAAAGTATGACATGCTGGTAGGCAGTATGACTTGTATCGTCCACAACTCACTTGTGTTCTACTCGTGCAAATAACATCAACCATAAAACCTAGGCTCGGATGCCACTGTTGGGGAACGCAGTAAATTCAAAAAAATTTCCTACGCACACGCAAGATCATGGTGATGCATAGCAACGAGAGGGGAGAGTGTTTGTCTACGTACCCTCGTAGACCGAAGCGGAAGCGTTGACACAACGTAGAGGAAGTAGTCGTACGTTCTCCTCGCGATCCAACCGATCACAGCACCGTTACTCCGGCACCTCCGAGTTCTTGGCACACGTTCAGCTCGATGATGATCCCCGGGCTCCGATCCAGCAAAGCGTCGGGGAAGAGTTCCGTCAGCACGACGGCGTGGTGACGATCTTGATGTGTTATCGGCGCAGGGCTTCGCCTAAGCACTGCAACGATATGATCGAGGTGGAATTTGGTGGAAGGGGGCACCGCACACGGCTAAGGAACGATCCGTAGATCAACTTGTGTGTCTTGGGGTGTCCCCTGCCCCCGTATATAAAGGATGAAGGGGGGGAGGCTGGCCGGCCAAAGGAGGGAGGCGCAGGAGGAGTCCTACTCCCTCTGGGAGTAGGATTCCCCCCCCCCCCAATCCTAGTTGGACTAGGATTCTTCAAGGGGGAGAGAGAGAGAGAGGGGGCGCCCCACTTCTCCTAGTCCTAATAGGACTAGGGAAGGGGGGAGGCGCACAGCCCATGAGGGCAGCCCTCTCACCTCTTCTCCAAGGCCCATGTTGGCCCATTATGCTCCCGGGGGGTTCCGGTAACCCTCCCGGTATTCCGGTAAAATCCTGATTTCACCTGGAATGCATCCGATGTCCAAACATAGGCTTCCAATATATAATTCTTTATGTCTCGACCATTTCGAGACTCCTCGTCACGTCCGTGATCACATCCGGGACTCCGAACTCCTTCGGTACATCAAAATGCATAAACTCATAATAACTGTCATCGTAACGTTAAGCGTGCGGACCCTACGGTTCGAGAACAATGTAGACATGACCGAGACACGTTTCCGGTCAATAACCAATAGCGGGACCTGGATGCCCATATTGGCTCCTACATATTCTACGAAGATCTTTATCGGTCAGACCGCATAACAACATACGTCGTTCCCTTTGTCATCGGTATGTTACTTACCCGAGATTCGATCGTCGGTATCCAATACCTAGTTCAATCTCGTTACCGGCAAGTCTCTTTTCTCGTTCCGTAATACATCATCTCGCAACTAACTCATTGGTTGCAATGCTTGCAAGGCTTTATGTGATGTGCATTACCGAGAAGGCCCTGAGATACCTCTCCGACAATCGGAGTGACAAATCCTAATCTCGAAGTATGCCAACTCAACATGTACCTTCGGAGACACTTGTAGAGCACCTTTATAATCACCCAGTTACGTTGTGACGTTTGGTAGCACACAAAGTGTTCCTACGGTAAATGGGAGTTGCATATTCTCATAGTTAAAGGAACATGTATAAGTCATGGATAAAAGCAATAGCAATATACTAAACGATCGGGTGCTATGCTAATGCAATGGGTCATGTCAATCAGATCATTCAACTAATGATGTGATCTCGTTAATCAAACAACAACTCTTTGTTCATGGCTAGAAAACATAACCATCTTTGATTAATGAGCTAGTCAAGTAGAGGCATACTAGTGACACTCTGTTTGTCTATGTATTCACACATGTATTATGTTTCCAGTTAATACAATTCTAGCATGAATAATAAACATTTATCATGATATAAGGAAATAAATAATAACTTTATTATTGCCTCTAGGGCATATTTCCTTCAGTCTCCCACTTGCACTAGAGTCAATAATCTAGATTACAAAGTAATGATTCTAACACCCATGGAGTTTTGGTGCTGATCATGTTTTGCTCGTGGAAGAGGCTTAGTCAACGGGTCTGCAACATTCAGATCCGTATGTATCTTGCATATCTCTATGTCTCCCACCTGGACCAAATCCCTGATGGAGTTGAAGCGTCTCTTGATGTGTTTGGTTCTTTTGTGAAATCTGGATTCCTTTGCCAAGGCAATTGCACCAGTATTGTCACAAAAGATTTTCATTGGACCCGATACGCTAGGTACAACACCTAGATCGGATATGAACTCCTTCATCCAGATTCCTTCATTGGCCGCTTCTGAAGCGGCTATGTACTCAGCTTCACATGTAGATCCCGCCACGACGCTTTGTTTAGAACTGCACCAACTGACAGCTCCACCGTTTAATGTAAATACGTATCCGGTTTGCGATTTGGAATCGTCCGGATCAGTGTCAAAGCTTGCATCGACGTAACCGTTTACGACGAGCTCTTTGTCACCTCCAAAAATGAGAAACATATCCTTAGTCCTTCTCAAGTACTTAAGGATGTTCTTGACCGCTGTCCAGTGATCCACTCCTGGATTACTTTGGTACCTGCCTGCTAAACTTACAGCAAGGCACACATCAGGTCTGGTACACAGCATTGCATACATGATAGAGCCTATGGCTGAAGCATAGGGAACATTTTTCATCTTCTCTCTATCTTCTGCGGTGGTCGGGCATTGAGTCTTACTCAATTTCATACCTTGTGCCACAGGCAAGAACCCTTTCTTTGCCTGATCCATTCTGAACTTTTTCAAAACTTTGTCAAGGTATGTGCTTTGTGAAAGTCCTATTAAGCGTCTTGATCTATCTCTATAGATCTTAATGCCCAATATGTAAGCAGCTTCCCCGAGGTCTTTCATTGAAAAACTTTTATTCAAGTATCCCTTTATGCTATCCAGAAATTCTATATTATTTCCGATCAGTAATATGTCATCTACATATAATATCAGAAATGCTACAGAGCTCCCACTCACTTTCTTGTAAATACAGGCTTCTCCGAAAGTCTGTATAAAACCAAAAGCTTTGATCACACTATCAAAGCGTTTATTCCAACTCCGAGAGGCTTGCACCAGTCCATAAATGGATCGCTGGAGCTTGCACACTTTGTTAGCTCCCTTTGGATCGACAAAACCTTCTGGTTGCATCATATACAACTCTTCTTCCAGAAATCCATTCAGGAATGCAGTTTTGACATCCATTTGCCAAATTTCATAATCATAAAATGCGGCAACTGCTAACATGATTCGGACAGACTTAAGCATCGCTACGGGTGAGAAAGTCTCATCGTAGTCAATCCCTTGAACTTGTCGAAAACCTTTTGCAACAAGTCGAGCTTTATAGACAGTAACATTACCATCAGCGTCAGTCTTCTTCTTGAAAATCCATTTATTTTCTATTGCTTGCCGATCATCGGGCAAGTCAACCAAAGTCCACACTTTGTTATCATACATGGATCCCATCTCAGATTTCATGGCCTCAAGCCATTTTGCGGAATCTGGGCTCACCATCGCTTCTTCATAGTTCGTAGGTTCATCATGGTCTAGTAACATGACTTCCAAAATAGGATTACCGTACCACTCTGGCGCGGATCTTACTCTGGTTGATCTACGAAGTTCAGTAGAAACTTGATCTGAAGTTTCATGATCATTATCATTAGCTTCCTCCCTATTTGATGTAGGTGTCACAGAAACAGATTTCTGTGATGTACTACTTCTCAATAAAGGAGCAGATACTGTTATCTCATCAAGTTCTACTTTCCTCCCACTCACTTCTTTCGAGAGAAACTCCTTCTCTAGAAAGTTTCCGACTTTGGCAACAAAAATTTTGCCTTCGGATCTGTGATAGAAGGTATACCCAATAGTCTCCTTTGGGTATCCTATGAAGACACATTTTTCCGATTTGGGTTCGAGCTTATCAGGTTGAAGCTTTTTCACATAAGCATCGCAGCCCCAAACTTTAAGAAACGACAACTTTGGTTTCTTGCCAAACCACAGTTCATAAGGCGTCGTCTCAACGGATTTTGATGGTGCCCTATTTAACGTGAATGCGGCCGTCTCTAGAGCATAACCCCAAAAAGATAGCGGTAAATCGGTAAGAGACATCATAGATCGCACCATATCCAGTAAAGTACGATTACGACGTTCGGACACACCATTACGTTGTGGTGTTCCGGGTGGCGTGAGTTGCGAAACAATTCCGCATTGTTTCAAATGTAGACCAAACTCGTAACTCAAATATTCTCCTCCACGATCAGATCGTAGAAACTTTATTTTCTTGTTACGATGATTTTCCACTTCACTCTGAAATTCTTTGAACTTTTCAAATGTTTCAGACTTGTGTTTCATTAAGTAGATATACCCATATCTGCTTAAATCATCAGTGAAGGTGAGAAAATAACGATATCCGCCACGAGCCTCAACATTCATTGGACCACATACATCAGTATGTATGATTTCCAATAAATCTGTTGCTCTCTCCACAGTACCGGAGAACGGTGTTTTAGTCATCTTGCCCATAAGGCACGGCTTGCAAGTGCCAAGTGATTCATAATCAAGTGACTCCAAAAGCCCATCAGTATGGAGTTTCTTCATGCGCTTTACGCCGATATGACCTAAACGACAGTGCCACAAATAAGTTGCACTATCATTATTAACTCTGCATCTTTTGGCTTCAACATTATGAATATGTGTGTTACTACTATCGAGATTAAGTAAGAACAAACCACTCTTTAATGGCGCATGACCATAAAAGATATTACTCATATAAATAGAACAACCATTATTCTCTGATTTAAATGAATAACCGTCTCGCATCAAACAAGATCCAGATATAATGTTCATGCTCAACGCTGGTACTAAATAACAATTATTTAGATCTAATATTAATCCCGAAGGTAGATGTAGAGGTAGCGTGCCGACCGCGATCACATCGATTTTTGAACCATTTCCCACGCGCATCGTCACCTCATCCTTAGCCAATCTTCGCTTAATCCGTAGCCCCTGTTTTGAGTTGCAAATATTAGCAACAGAACCAGTATCAAATACCCAGGTGCTACTGCGAGAATTAGTAAGGTACACATCAATAACATGTATATCACATATACCTTTGTTAACCTTGCCATCCTTCTTATCCGCCAAATACTTGGGGCAGTTCCGCTTCCAGTGACCAGTCTGCTTGCAATAGAAGCACTCAGTTTCAGGCTTAGGTCCAGACTTGGGTTTCTTCTCTTGAGTAGCAACTTGCTTGCTGTTCTTTTTGAAGTTCCCCTTTTTCTTCCCTTTGCCCTTTTTCTTGAAACTAGTGGTTTTGTTAACCATCAACACTTGATGCTCCTTTTTGATTTCTACCTCCGCGGCTTTTAGCATCGCGAAGAGCTCGGGCATAGTTTTGGTCATCCCTTGCATATTATAGTTCATCACGAAGCTCTTGTAGCTTGGTGGCAGTGATTGGAGAATTCTGTCAATGACGCAATCATCCGGAAGATTAACTCCCAGTTGAATCAAGTGATTGTTATACCCAGACATTCTGAGTATATGCTCACTGACAGAACCATTCTCCTCCATTTTACAGCTATAGAACTTATTGGAGACTTCATATCTCTCAATCCGGGCATTTGCTTGAAATATTAACTTCAACTCCTGGAACATCTCATATGCTCCATGGTGTTCAAAACGTCGTTGAAGTCCCGGTTCTAAGCCGTAAAGCATGGCACACTGAACTATAGAGTAGTCATCAGCTTTGCTTTGCCAGACGTTCATAACATCTGGCGTAGCTCTTGCACCAGGCCTGGCACCTAGCGGTGCTTCCAGGACGTAATTCTTCTATGCAGCAATGAGGATAATCCTCAAGTTACGGACCCAGTCCGTGTAATTGCTACCATCATCTTTCAACTTTGCTTTCTCAAGGAACGCATTAAAATTCAACGGAACAACAGCACGAGCCATCTATCTACACAACATAGACAAGCAAGATACTATCAGGTACTAAGTTCATGATAAATTAAAGTTCAATTAATCATATTACTTAAGAACTCCCACTTAGATAGACATCTCTCTAATCCTCTAAGTGATCACGTGATCCAAATCAACTAAACCATGTCCGATCATCACGTGAGATGGAGTAGTTTCAATGGTGAACATCATTATGTTGATCATATCTACTATATGATTCACGCTCGACCTTTCGGTCTCTGTGTTCCGAGGCCGTATCTGTATATGCTAGGCTCGTCAAGTTAAACCTGAGTATTCCGCGTGTGCAACTGTTTTGCACCCGTTGTATTTGAACGTAGAGCCTATCACACCCGATCATCACGTGGTGTCTCAGCACGAAGAACTTTCGCAACGGTGCATACTCAGGGAGAACACTTCTTGATAATTTAGTGAGAGATCATCTTATAATGCTACCGTCAATCAAAGCAAGATAAGATGCATAAAAGGATAAACATCACATGCAATCAATATAAGTGATATGATATGGCCATCATCATCTTGTGCTTGTGATCTCCATCTTCGAAGCACCGTCATGATCACCATCGTCACCGGCGCGACACCTTGATCTTCATCGCAGCATCGTTGTCGTCTCGCTAATCTTATGCTTCTACGACTATCACTACCGTTTAGCAATAAAGTAAAGCATTACATCGCGATTGCATTGCATACAATAAAGCGACAACCATATGGCTCCTGCCAGTTGCCGATAACTCGGTTACAAAACATGATCATCTCATACAATAAAATTAGCATCACGTCTTGACCATATCACATCACAACATGCCCTGCAAAAACAAGTTAGACGTTTCTCTACTTTGTTGTTGCATGTTTTACGTGGCTGCTACGGGCTTTAAGCAAGAACTCATCTTACCTACGCATCAAAACCACAACGATAGTTTGTCAAATAGACTCCGTTTTAACCTTCTCAAGGACCGGGCGTAGCCACACTCGGTTCAACTAAAGTTGGAGAGACAGTCTTCCGCAAGCCATCTCTGTGCAAAGCACGTCGAGGGAACCGGTCTCGCGTAAGCGTACGCGTAAGGTTGGTCCGGATCGTCTCATCCAACAATACCGCTGAACCAAAGTATGACATGCTGGTAGGCAGTATGACTTGTATCGTCCACAACTCACTTGTGTTCTACTCGTGCAAATAACATCAACCATAAAACCTAGGCTCGGATGCCACTGTTGGGGAACGCAGTAAATTCAAAAAAATTTCCTACGCACACGCAAGATCATGGTGATGCATAGCAACGAGAGGGGAGAGTGTTTGTCTACGTACCCTCGTAGACCGAAGCGGAAGCGTTGACACAACGTAGAGGAAGTAGTCGTACGTTCTCCTCGCGATCCAACCGATCACAGCACCGTTACTCCGGCACCTCCGAGTTCTTGGCACACGTTCAACTCGATGACGATCCCCGGGCTCCGATCCAGCAAAGCGTCGGGGAAGAGTTCCGTCAGCACGACGGCGTGGTGACGATCTTGATGTGTTATCGGCGCAGGGCTTCGCCTAAGCACTGCAACGATATGATCGAGGTGGAATTTGGTGGAAGGGGGCACCGCACACGGCTAAGGAACGATCCGTAGATCAACTTGTGTGTCTTGGGGTGTCCCCTGCCCCCGTATATAAAGGATGAAGGGGGGGAGGCTGGCCGGCCAAAGGAGGGAGGCGCAGGAGGAGTCCTACTCCCTCTGGGAGTAGGATTCCCCCCCCCCCAATCCTAGTTGGACTAGGATTCTTCAAGGGGGAGAGAGAGAGAGAGGGGGCGCCCCACTTCTCCTAGTCCTAATAGGACTAGGGAAGGGGGGAGGCGCACAGCCCATGAGGGCAGCCCTCTCACCTCTTCTCCAAGGCCCATGTTGGCCCATTATGCTCCCGGGGGGTTCCGGTAACCCTCCCGGTATTCCGGTAAAATCCTGATTTCACCTGGAATGCATCCGATGTCCAAACATAGGCTTCCAATATATAATTCTTTATGTCTCGACCATTTCGAGACTCCTCGTCACGTCCGTGATCACATCCGGGACTCCGAACTCCTTCGGTACATCAAAATGCATAAACTCATAATAACTGTCATCGTAACGTTAAGCGTGCGGACCCTACGGTTCGAGAACAATGTAGACATGACCGAGACACGTTTCCGGTCAATAACCAATAGCGGGACCTGGATGCCCATATTGGCTCCTACATATTCTACGAAGATCTTTATCGGTCAGACCGCATAACAACATACGTCGTTCCCTTTGTCATCGGTATGTTACTTACCCGAGATTCGATCGTCGGTATCCAATACCTAGTTCAATCTCGTTACCGGCAAGTCTCTTTTCTCGTTCCGTAATACATCATCTCGCAACTAACTCATTGGTTGCAATGCTTGCAAGGCTTTATGTGATGTGCATTACCGAGAAGGCCCTGAGATACCTCTCCGACAATCGGAGTGACAAATCCTAATCTCGAAGTATGCCAACTCAACATGTACCTTCGGAGACACTTGTAGAGCACCTTTATAATCACCCAGTTACGTTGTGACGTTTGGTAGCACACAAAGTGTTCCTACGGTAAATGGGAGTTGCATATTCTCATAGTTAAAGGAACATGTATAAGTCATGGATAAAAGCAATAGCAATATACTAAACGATCGGGTGCTATGCTAATGCAATGGGTCATGTCAATCAGATCATTCAACTAATGATGTGATCTCGTTAATCAAACAACAACTCTTTGTTCATGGCTAGAAAACATAACCATCTTTGATTAATGAGCTAGTCAAGTAGAGGCATACTAGTGACACTCTGTTTGTCTATGTATTCACACATGTATTATGTTTCCAGTTAATACAATTCTAGCATGAATAATAAACATTTATCATGATATAAGGAAATAAATAATAACTTTATTATTGCCTCTAGGGCATATTTCCTTCAGAGACCATGCCAAGTTTCATGATTTCCAGGCGAGTTTTGGATTTACATGAATTTAAAATCAAAGTTTCTCGATGTTCTCGGCCGAGTCATGACGCCCAGATGTTTGAATTTCATTCTCATTTCTTCCATGGGACCTAGAAATTCAACCAAGGACACGCATGTGATTTTTCAACCCACTTTGGTGCACCGGAGCATGTGCATACAATTCATATTTAGATTATGCACATTAAAAGTCCAGAAACTCAATTAATGTATAAAAAGGCCAAATGAACCCGAAATAATTCCAAAATTTAACAGGGCACTCATATAGTTCTATGTTGCCTCTGTAAATAAAATCAGGGGGAGGCAGCGTATATCATTTCGCACAAAAGGTGACACGCTCCCTCTCGGAACCACGAGGCTTGTTGAGAGAATATCCGGTTTTGCAAGAAGCTTATACCAAAACTTGTCCCAATTCCGCCAAAAATTATACATATGAAAATAGGGTTTAGATTATCCCAAACATCTCGCTACCTAGACCAATAATGTACTATGATTTGAATTCAACATAAAATGGATACAAATATTTGAGTTGGAGAGCGTATGGTACATGTAGTTCACAGTGAAATATGATACTGCTATATGTATGTTTTTTGTTATCAAGATAATATTTAAATTATTGTATAACTTGACAACAATCGTATTCAAGTAAGGAAAATTGATTCAAATTTAGTCCATATGGTAGACGGCAATATATATATTCACAAGGTGGAGTAAAATGTTCATATATGATGGAAGATCAAAATGTATGACTACATCAATTATAAACCGCAAGGTCACCTAACGATATATTCGAATTCAACATAACGTGGATTCAAAAATTGAAATTCGAAATCATGGCATATGTAATCATATAAAAAGGGACATTACTCTTTCTTTGGTGGGAATTGATTTGTTTTTTGTTGTTGTTGAGGGAAGTGCGAATCGATTTGGTATTGTGCAGGGTAATCTTGTTCTCCCGATTTTTTTACATTTTTCTTGTAGTTTTTTCAATGGCATCTATAGCAATATAGTAAAAGGGGACATGACTCTCTTGTTTCTTGTATGAATTGTTTTTTTACATGTTAAGTTTGTTCTGCCGAACAAGGAATCCTCACCTTATTATCCCGAAATTTTCAAGCTCGAGTATCTTTTGTCTCACCTGCATTGAAACTCCCGCTTCTTAAACCCGCGCCGCGCCTTGTTATCCCGAAATTTGGACGCGCGCGAGAACTCCCTCCTCATCCGAAATCGGTCCCGCATCCCAGACACACGAAATCCCCCTTCTACCCCCGGAAATGAAGCTCCATGTCGCGGTGTGAAAACCGGTGGGGGTACGTTTGTAACTTACCCTACATTTCGGATGAGCGCGTCCCTAAGCTTGGCTCCCCCTCCCCCTTCGCCCGCCCATTCGTACATCGAGGCCGCCAAAACCCGCGAAACCCCACGCTCCTCCGTTGGCCTCCCGACAGCCGCCCAGCCGGAGACTCTTCCCTGACTACATCGTCCATCGCAACAGCTCGCTGTCCCTCATCCACCGCACCGGATGAGGATCCGTTGTCGATCTCGTCGTCCCGCCGGATCAGCTGCCCCATCCTCCACCTCCAAGGAGCTGCCCCAACGTTCGCCTCGTCTATCGCGCCACCTCAATCCCCACAGCGCCGTCTTGACCTGCCCCACCGGAACCGCAGCACCCTCACCAATTCCTCCGATAAAGCCGAGGCCAACTTGGTGCCACGAAGGAGGTTCTGCACTCATTGCTCCATTTTATCTTTTATTCGATCTCACGGGGCTACCGGTGCTCGATACCGAGCAGACATGGAGTGTCTCCATCGACGGCGCCATCGCCGGCCACATCATCCACAACGTCTCTCCCCCATGTCGTCGCTTCCTCGGCGGCAACTTCCATAACGGCACTAGCTACAGCTGCTCCGGCTCTCGCTCGCACTGCGGCTCTGTTGTTGCTGTCGGTCGCGCAGCTGCACTGCTCCTGCTTTCGTTCGTGCTGCTGCTCTACTCTTGCTCTCGCTTGTGCTGCTTTTGCTGCTGCTGCACGACCTCTGGCAGCTACATGAGTTGCTGCTTTAGCACTCGCTCACGGTGCTACTGCACGACTTGCTCTCTGCTAGTGCATTCCCTGCTCGAGCGTCTGCTGATTTAGATCATTGCTTCTCTGCTACTAGTGCTCGAACGCCCTAAACATCTATTGCAATGCTCTGTTACTAGTTCAATCAGTTTCTCAGTAAAATTCAGTTTCGACTGTGAAGTTCATTTTCTTCAGTTAAGTTTAGAGTGAACAGTACTTACAGCATCTGTCGGAGCGGCCGTGGCGCGGCTGATGCGTTTTACATCTAGCACTTTTTGGTGATGTATTTTACATCATCTATTGCATATGATATTAGGGTCCCACTTCAGATTAACGTTGTCAGTCTTGTCATGCTTCAGCCTCGTCGCCGTACACCTTAGCGGAGCTGCTCCAACGACGGAACCGTCCATCACAATGGTGCAGTACCCTCGGCACCGTTTCCAGAGGCCTCAGATGTTCTTCCCTGCCTCCGACAGTCACACCAGCATCATCACCATCCTCCACGTCCAACCCAATGATGTTGAGGTCTACAAGGCTATGCCAAAGAGGTTGTACACTCGTCGCATCACTTTGTTTCTCCATTTGTCTGTTCTTCCAATTCATGTGAGCCAAACACCCAGGTTGACTGAAATCCTATGTTTCCAAATGCTCTGTTTTGCACGTGCATTCCTATCCTATTCTTGTGTTTTTCCTATCCATGCGTTTATAGAATCCTCCAATTCTAAGGAGCCCTTACAGATTTGCTTCATTTCCAGATAGGCGTCAAAGAAAACTCTGTGTGTTATGTACTACTCCTGCCGTGCCGTCATCCACCCCACCTGAGCTGCACCATCGACAGAAGCGTTCAGTGCAGCAGAGATCCCCCCTGCAGACTTCCTTTCGCTGCCTCAGATCATCTTCCCCGTTGCCGGCAGCCACGCCAACTGCATTACCATCATCGACTGAGCAGATGAACCTGAGGACTACACAGTTCCGGAAGAGAGGTCACAGTCTTTCGTGTTTGCTTCCGTTATACATCGGTTATTATTACCTCCTACTTTATCGTTCAATCTTGAGTTTTGAATTGCCCATGGGTCTCATATCGAGCCAGCAACGAATAGTATCTGTCTACTATCTGGTTCATCTTGGGTCTTCTATGTGGCTCATGTTGGGTGGGCAACAAATAATAGATGATCCATTGTCTATCTATTTAAACTGAAGCTATAATCTACCTACTATCATTAGTTTTGGATTCATCCACTCGTTTGCTACCATCAGTCTTGATTTTTGCATGCACCCCTTAGGCCTTACAAAACCTAACTATTTTTATTATTATGCATGTCAGATATTGTACACAATCGTACTGAACATGTAGAGAAAAAGAGAAGACCGTTGTGTGCGAATATAATGTCATGCAGACGCCGCTCCATGGTGGGCGAAGTCCCCCCCCCCCTCCTGCATTTCCAGATTGTATTCTCGAGGAAGATAACTGTTCAGATGGAGATTCAGAAGGAGCCGACCATGCCTGTTTACCACCTGAGGTGTTTTCTCTAACCTGGTATGCTGATGTTGGTCATATCATGCATATGGCGCCTTGCATTGCTTACATTATACATCTTATATGTCATCAGCTTAGTTTAGATTTGCTTTGTGTGAATGCCACCTGTTTGGTTTCTATATCATACTCCCACCATCCCTAAATATTTGTCTTTTTAGAGATTTCAACAAGTGACTACATACGGAACAAAATGAGTGAACCTACACTCTAAAATATGTCTATATACATCCGTATGTGGTAGTCCATTTGAAATCTCTAAAAAGACAAATATTTAGGAACGGAGGGGGTATATGGGAATTATGCAATGCCATCTTCTTTAGCCAGGCATCATATACATGAATCATGCAATGCCATCCTGTTTAGCCAGTCATCGTATATGTGAATTGTATCGTGCCATATTTTTTCCATAATGTATTCCATTTGTCAACAATGTTTATACATTCATCTACTCTTCCTGTGCATCAGCCATTTGAGTCGGTCATGGGAAAATCTGGAGTGAAAACAAGGTCTTTTGAGCAGTCAGTGCTACCTGTCGATGCAGATTTCTTGCTGGTTACAGATAGCTCCTCAGAGGAGGATTCAGAGAGAGAAGACCAGTCGTATTCCCCCCCCAAGGTGCATGCTCTAACTTGGTTGGGTTATATTGCTCATATCATGCATATGGTGTCTTGCATTGCCATGCCATCTGCTTAGATTAGACATGCTTTGTGTGAATGCCTCCTGTTTGCTTTCTATATCAGATATGTGAATTATGCAAGGACATGTTTTTCAGCCAGTTATCATATATGTGAATTATGCACCGCCATGGAGCCAGGCATCATATATGTGAATTATCTCATGCCATCTTTTTTTTCATTACGTATTCCATTTGTCGACAATCTGTGTATATTGAACTACTCTTCATGTGTATCAGCCATTTGAGCCGGTTATGGAAAAATCTGGAGTGAAAACAAGGTCTTTAGAACAAGCAATGGTACCTGTTGAAGCATATATCTTGATGGTTACAGGGAGCCCCTCAGAGGAGGATTCAGAGACAGATGACCAGTCCTATATCCCACTTGAGGTGTATGCTCTAAGTTGCAATGTTTATATTTCTCATATGATGCATATGGTGTCTTGAATTGCTTAGTTTAGACATCATATGCACAATATTGAATTCTATCCATGCGATCGCCATCTGCTTAGTATATGAATCAATTATGTCAATTATATCATGACATCATGTATACTTAGACAACATGTATGTGAATTATTTCATCCCAACCTATTTTAGAAAGACATCATATAGTTTTGTCATGTCATCCTGTTTAGGTACTCATCATATGTTGAATTATGCCATTATATCCTGTTAAGTTATCCATCATATATCTGAAACTGTGTCATGCTATCCTGTTTAGTTAGGCATCATATATGTGAAATTGTGTCATGCTGTCATGTTTGGTTAGACAACATACATGTGAATTACCACATATATCTATCATACAATGTATGTACGTTCAATTTCTTTCCTTGTTTATCAGCCATTTGAATTGGAGGGGGTGATGGCAGTATCTAAGGGAGCAAAAACCCGTTCTTCACAAAAGATAGTGCTACCCGTCGATGCAGATAAAACCATGGTTGTACTGGCCCACAAACTAGCCCCACCACACATAATCGAGACTCTTCCAGATTGCACACATACACCGTTGGGCAGAGAACCAGCTACAACCCATCTAACCGCGACCCCAACGGATAGTAACCCACTTATAGTTGACAAAGCACCATGTCCACCACAGAGTACCCCCACGCGAGCAGTTTATAAAGCTACTGCAGTGCCCAAAGCACGAAGACCACCACAGCTAACCCAAACTCCACGTTTAAAGCAGAAGAGCAATTGTTCTCGGGTCAGATTCCGTAGCTATGATCCATACTCCTTTGTTGTTGCATCACTGTATTTACTCATACCAACTACTATCAAATTTGAAGGATCCAATTGAAACTCCAATGGCGCAACAGGTATGTTTTAAACCTATTTCTTTAACTGCATTGTGTTCTAACTTCTTGCTCTATGTTGATTTCAGTTTAAGTTGTATAAACAATTATGTTCTCATGTGATGCACATTACAAGTGTTGCCAATGCTATGTAGTTTCTCACACTTATATTCTGTCTATGCTGCTGTGTCTTAAAAATATATGAGTTGAACTGTGTCTCTATCTTGATTAGGGAACATAAAATAGAATGATATGGACAATATAGTGACCCCACTACATAGATATATGTTTGTTTCATGTTGTTATCCTGTCCACCTTACTACTGAACCGGTTTACCAAAATGAGTTTCGTATACTACAAGATAAACCTGTGATGTGTTTGCTTGTTTCTCTTGTAGTATGCAAACAAAATATTGGAGAAGAGCACCCCACTATGCAATGGTAGAGAAAGTAATGCAGATAAGGTTCAAGATAGTGAGACCACCCTGTTGGTCTCCAAGAAAGGTGATAAACACGATCTTGTAGATAGTGAGAAAACCCCACAGTCCTGCATTGATGTAGTGTTCGAGTTACTGGCCAGTACCGCTGGCACAAGCTCTTCGAACTCGCTTCCTGAATCACTTCGGCTTCTTCAGTCTTAGCTACAAGCTGATAGGCATCAGTCCGCTATGCTGTGGCAAGAAGCCGAAGGACTGAGGAAGTCCCTGTAGAACTCAGATGCGTACTTTCTTGTGCAATAGCAAGCGCTGAAGGATTTAAGCGCCAAACAAAAGAAAGTTAATAAGCTTGCTAAGCATCTTGCCAGCATTATGGGTACCCAGGATATTGTTTCTTGAACTCTTCTGAAGTGGTTTCAGTTCTAGACTTGTTTTGCTGCGGCGTTTATATGATGCTTTGTTCCCTATATTTGCGCTAGTGGCGAACTTTGATGCCCGATGGATGTAATATGTGTAATAGCCGTGATAGCCTAGCATAAGTTGCTTGCTTATTTATTTCCTTGTTGTCTTGTTTATTTTTTTTCTTGTAGTCAGTGCAGTTCTTTTTCCGCAGTTTGCTAGTGTCTGCAATAACCTATTTTTTAAAACTAGGCCACAATAACCATGGGCTAATATTTACTGTAGTGACACTGGGCCTCCTCCGGGCCGTAGAAATAGTGGGCCTTCTACGGGCCGTAGAAACAGTAGGCCTTCTACGGGCCGTGGAAACAATGGGCCTTCTACGGGCCGTATCATCAATGGGCCTTATATGGGCCGTATGATTGATTGGCCAAACATGGGCCAATAATAGGCCGCATTATGGCCGTAAACGGGCTAGAGTTGGAATCGTCTGTTCATGGGCCGACCATAATGGGCCATCGTTAATGGGCCGTATTTGATGACGCTATGAAAACGCCCCAATGTATCAACGGACCACAAACGGGCCGACTGTAACCACGGGCCGAATTTGGCCCACAAGCAGAAAATGACAGTAACGGGCCATAAGTAAACAAATGTTGGAAATGAGCCCAAGAATAAATGGGCTCTGAGAAGGCCGAAAGATAACATGGGCTAGAAACGGTCCAACAGAAGAATGGGTCGTTAATGGGTATAAAGTGATACACTATTCATTACGGGCAAGTTTCACCACGGGCCGTTAATGGGTGTAAAGTGATACACTGTTCATTACGGGGCCAGTTTCACCACGGGCCGTTAATAGGCCAAGAGTTACATAGGGCCTCATATGGGCCGAAAGACATCATGGGCCATACATGGGCCAGAAGTGAAAACGGGCTAGAATCATATTGGATGGCCCAGATGAAGCTACTGGGCCTAATTTGGATAGGGCGTAACGGGCCTTGGGTTAGCGGGCTGTAAATGGGCTATATGCGAACAGGCCGTTAACAGGCTTTCCATGGGCCGGCCCGCCACCTTTTGACCAAGTCAAACGGGCCGGCCTTTTCATAGGAATGGGCCTCTGTTGGGCCGTGCCATGTGTCGATGTATCATAGGCGCCTTCTGTCCAATGAGTGGATGACATCTGTCCCAACGATGAGCCGACACGTGTTTCCTCCAGCCAATGATGATTTTACACATGGAAAATCCCCATTGGCCGGGGCTGTTAACGGGTTATCGGATCCAAAACCTGACCCGATAGCTTAACGGCGTTCGTTACGGTGGATGCCACGTGTCGGTCACCCTTGACGAAAACACTTATGTGACGCGCGATTTATCGTCATGGAAGTGCACACTTCCGTGATGATAATTTTGGTAATGTCATGGAACACTTCTACAACAGCACAGGTATGACTATCTTGATTCTGTCATAAAATCGTCATGGATGTACATGCATGACAAAAAACCGACCTACTGTGACAAACACGTATCATCACGTAAGTGTATTTTTTTGTAGTGGGAGAAGGAGAATGGACGCGTACCGTGCAGACGTCTCGGCCTCGTCACTTCTAAAGGCCCACTTCCAAGTGGCTGACGCGTGGGCCCAGGCGATCTTGTCAAATCCCTTAATAGTCGCGCGCGGATACGTGGCGAAAAAGGTGATGCGGAAATCAAGACGTTCCTGTTTATCCACCCCGCTTATCCACCCCGCTTACCATGGAAATCAAGACGTTCCTGTTTATCCCCCAAAATGTCGAATCCCGTGAAATCCGGGATACACTGTAACCAATCGCGCCAATGATTTCGCGTAAAAAACAACACTCGACGGATGGCGTTATAAATCCAATCGGCAATATCTGAATCGATCAAGGCGACCGAAACGAAGCCGAAGTTCCAACACTGGCCTCCGTTCAGACATGAATAGTTGTGAAACACAAGAGTCAAAGCAAGATCAACTTCAACCTTCTTTTCACTCAGACCTCAATCCATTCGGGGCTAATGATGATGACATAGACCTGGGGTAGGGTAATAGGCCTGACCTATACATCCTATCCAAGGTCACTATCCTAGAAGCAAAGAAGCTCAAGAGACAACAGGGAGGGCCCAACAAAGGTCTCGAGTGCAATCCACTCGACCTACCAGTTACTCCGAGACCCCTCCTTCCTTATGTCACTCGACCACTCGACCATGCAAGAATCCATTGGACTTATTGAAGACTAGGGGTCATCTAGAGCAGCAACGGACAAGCATTCACTCTGTAGTATTTAAAGCCATTAAGGCATTTAAGGCTGGCATTATCAGTAATGCCTCCTCTTTATGTACATTGAACTCTTGGTAACGGAGGATGGCCGGGGTCCTTGCGCACTCTATATAAGCCACACCCTCCTTTGGGACAAGGGTTCGCACCCCCTGTAACACACACACACACATAATCCAGTCGACCGCCTCCGGGCACTGAGACGTAGGGCTGTTACTTCCTCCGCGAAGGGCCTGAACTCGTAAAACTCGCGTGTACAACTTCGCCATAGGTGGGATCTTGCCTCCTCATACCTACCCCCCATTCTACTGTTAGTCTTAGATCCACGACAGGGCCCGCTTGGTCCATCACTACTTTTTGCCTGACAACAAGAGAGGTTAATTTCACTTAGGAGGGTATTACTTTTTTTTCTTGTAATACGGTATATATAGGGCATGCTCTAGGGTGACATGCATGATACAGTTTGAGCACGCACACATGCATGTGTACGGATGAATCCCTCCCATCGAGTCGAAGTGGCTAGCACAATGACACATCATGACCTAATTAAGTTTGAGCGCATATACTATGCACACATGCATGCATGAATCCCCGTCGTTAGCTTGAAGTGTGGTCTAACATACATATGCATCGTCAACCTAACCCTCACTCAATGTGGGGATTTCTAGTTCAAAATCACCGTGCCACATCAAAGTTGTTCCATTGTTACTCAAAAACACACCTCTCCATACATATGTTGGGGCCACAAGCGTTCAGTGGTTGTCTTCGGCGACTAGCTACTTGCGTGATTATTGGCGAGCTAGCCCATCTTCGGGGTCGATGGCCATCACTTTGACCAACAACAAGAGAGAGGTTGTACGACCAATGTGGATTATTCTTGGTCCGTTTTACGATCCATCTTGGTGAGAGATGCCTCTCCGGCTCACCGACTGAAAGTGTGTGTGTGTCGGGGGGCTGCTACGTACTTCGCACTTTGCTAGGTGAACCTCGGTTGGGGGGCATGCATTCATAGCTTAGGATTCCCTTCGTGCCGACATGAGGGGGGCTGCTAGCTACTTCGCACTTTGCAAGGTGAACCTCGGTTGGGGCGGTGGTATGCATTCATAGCTTAGGATTCCCTTCGTGCCGACATGAGGGAGGGGGGGTGCTGCTAGCTACTTCGCACTTTGCTAGGTGAACCTCGGTTGGGGGGCATGCATTCATAGCTTAGGATTCCCTTCGTGCCGACACGAGGGAGGGAGGCTGCTAGCTACTTTGCACTTTGCTAGGTTAACCTCGGTAGGGGGTGGGGGCATGCATTCATAGCTTAGGATTCCTTTCATGCCGACACAAGGGGGGGTAGGGGCATGCAATACCGTGCGCTTTACAAGATAGGTGCCACATCGAAGTTGCATTTGCTATTTGAAAATCAAACCACCCTTTTCATACATAAATTTGTCCACATGCAAGTGTGTCCGTGTTCTGACCCAGTCCCGCGTCATTTTTTGCCAAATTTATGAACATTAGACAAGTCGGATGATCCAACAGACACAGTTCACTCAAACTAACCGTGTGCATTGGGCTCCACGAGGCTTCCTCTCTCAAAAATATCGACCCGCCTGTAGCTTTTTTCTGTTTGATAACACACGGTTATTGTGTTTTGACCATGTGTGTTGTTTCTTGTTCCCAATCCCGCTTGCATACCTCGAAAATGTCTGCCCGGCTCGAGAATTTTCTATTTCATAACACATGGTTGTTATCTCCGGACCGTGTGTGATGCACCATCAACAAAATTTTCAATAGCCCCGGCATTTCACTCCCACGTTTAACTCCTGCCGTCCTGCGTAGCAACCTTTTTAGTACCCGCATCATTTCTCAAACACCCCCTCCACACACACACAAACACACACCGAAACCTCCACGGGCATGCGCGCACGCACACACCCCCTCCCTCAGTCGAAAACCTAGCTAGGGCCCCGCCGCCGCAAGGCCTCCGTTGTCAACATCCGCCGGTTTGCCCGTGCAACTTACCCACTGATCTCCATACCCAGGCCACCCTGATTTTTTTAGATGACTCCTGCCGAGCGCCCCTTTCCCACAGATCCCCATCCCCATCCCCATCCCCCACTCTAGAGTGTCACATCCTAAGCCCGTCTACACTTCCAGTGGAGCTCGAGGAGCGACTGGCCCAAAAGAGGTATATCGCGGTCTCTTGGCCCGACGTCACCGAGGAAGCTGACGACCATTACTGGCGGCAGGCACTTAAGCAGCAGGCTAGAGTATGCGGGCATGTCTCGGCCACCGGCTACGACATCGAGGTCATCGACAGCGACGGCCTGAGGCGGGCTACGTCACAGGTTAAGTGGCGCACCCCCAACCCCTCGGGTTCAACCCCCGTGGATCTCATCCATGGCCCTGCCGCTGATCTCCTCTGGCCCGCTGTCAACAATTTGCCATCCTACATCACCATTGAGCCCCTTTTGTCATTTCTGAAGGACACGTTCTGTGATGCTGGCTTGGGATCTACAAATTCCATGTCAGACCTCATCGACGGCGACCACGCGGAGGGCACCCTCTCTGGCTCTTCTAATGGGAAAGAGCCCATCTGCTCTTCCAAGGGGAAAGCGCCTGTTTGCGACATCAGGGAGGGCACCGTACAGCCGTGCTCTTCCAAGGGGAAGGAGCCCATCTGCGACAACATGGAGCGCATCTAGGGTTCGTGCTCTTCCCATGGGAACGAGCCCATCTATGACAAGTGAGGAAACCCATGATTTGTTTTGCCGTGCCTCTTCACATTGGGAAACCCATGATTTGTTTTGTCAAGTTCCTTTTGTAGTCTAGTGAGAATATGTCCAGTTTTAATTGCTATATCTGGTTGGTTGTAGTATGCCTTGTTTATTTCAGTTGTTCACAGTGCGATGCTCTATATGTGCAATTATTTACTGTGTAGTACATTTCATCAATCCGGTTTTAAACATACCAATAGGAATGCATATATTTGCTTGCTGTTAAGCCTGTTATAGCTAGCATATGCTTTTTTTTTTATGTTTTTTGATTGTTCGGTTGTCTGTAGTTAACATATGTCCAGTTTCGAATGTTATCTTTGGTTGTTCGTAGTATGCCTTGTTTATTATAGTTATTCACAACATGATGTTCTATATGTTCAGGTATGAATTGTGCAGTTCAATTTCAGCAGTACCAGTTTCAACAATACCACTATGAATGACTACATTTGGTTGCTCCATCTTGTAGTTAACACACCTTTCGATTTTTTCAAATAACCAGTTTACTTAGACCGGCACAATACCAGTTTGAATGACTATGTTTGTTTGTTGTTAAATGTTAGGCCTATTGCAGTTAACACACCTTTCCACTTGTTTTGCTTTACTAGTGTGCTTAAACCTGCACACTGAAGCTATCTTTTGGAGATTATTTTGTCTACCATGGATAATTTTGGTTGATGTTTAGCCTGTTGTGCTTAACATGCTTCTTGATGTACCTACACAGGACAATTTTGGGAATGACTGTTGTTTTCCATCAAGGTTAGTTTCATCCCATGGCTTATATATGCTCACTATTCAAGATATCGGTAGCTGGTACCATATGGGCCAGGGGCTGATAAGGGACTAATCGGTGAATCAGACTTTTAACTGAATATATCTTTATCCCATTTATCATTAGGTTAACTAGGGCCATATGTAATATATCTGAAGCTACATAACAACATGCACTGTACTTAATGTCTAAATATGTAATCCTAGGCTACATAGCAACAAGGAAGAGTGTTACATTAATGTTCTGATGATGTATAGATATACGTACAAGAGCAGCATCTACAACAACAACACAACCCTGTTTGGATACTCATCTTAGCTAGAGGTTAGAGTTAGTTTCTAGCTCATGACTAACCCTGAACTAACTCCATCCAAAGAGTTGTTTGGATGGCAGGGTTAGATTGACAATAAATGCACTAGGAGAACTAACTCAAATTAGCACCTCTTGGGTGGGATAGTTTTTTTGGGCAGGTTATAGATGCAACTAGCTCAAACTAGCCCTCATGTTTAGATATACTTTAGGGCTATTTGAGCCCGAAGTAGGTCAAACTAACTGTAACCCATGGATACAGTAGCAGTTAGTCAGCCGATAATTTGTAAGAATGCACTAAACTCCTTCCGGCCCGTAATATAAGATGTTAATTCATCTAATATGTGAGTATGTTGGATGTTATAAGATATTATAAAAGAGTGTTGTAATACATCATTGTGCAATTGTTGTTTAGCTTCTAATATTAACTTGGTGCTTTTAGGTACATATGTCATTGGTAAAGATCCGCGCTTCGAACCTTTATGCGTATGGGGCAATGAGATGTTGATGAACCAGCTTAAAGTGAGGAAGCTGATAAAGATTGTTAGTGAAATGGGTCCAAAGATGGAAATTAAACTATTTCTTTACACTTTATCCAAGACAACAGCAAACTGCAGGATGGTAAGTACGAACTCTGCTGCCTTCTTTTACTGCCCATAATGAGTTGTGTTAGATGACAACGTCTAAAGCTTTTTCCTTTGCAGTGGTTGCCAAAGCATTTTACTCAAGATCACCTCTTAAACTACATGATTGGTGGGCATGCAAAGGTTAAAGTATTTCTACCAGAACAGGATGGTTACCTAGATGTTTTAATGAAGACCGTGAATGAAGGGCAGTCGGCCATCCCAAGGAGTTGGACAAGAGTCATGCGTTCCTTTTCCATGGAGGAGGGCACAATATGGGCATTCTCCTTCACCTTGTTCAGCAACCAGAATGTATTTCGCCTCTTTCTTTACCATATTTAATAGTACAAGTATACAACTGTGGTTCATCATTATTTATTTGGTTTTTATGTAATTATAGAACATATGTACCTATGAATTGAATAATGCATTGGTTGTTTGAACCCGATGGATATGAATAAAGCTGCAACATACATTCAAATTCAAATCTGGTTTTTGAAATAGTGGCAATTAAATTATGGTGAAATTACACTTTCAAGGTCGTTACGACACACCCGATTGGTAAAACAAAAACGTTTGCAATATACACCATAATCCGAGACGGTTCACAGAGAGGAAACGTCTGCAAGCATGCACACAGTTGCCGTTTGCAAAGATTGTGCGATGTCCAACGATATCACAAACGATGCGGGCAAACTAAATGTTTTTGTTAGTTGCTTTATCGTACATGATCCGCAACCATGAACTTTTTCTGATGAAGTATGCATCGTAAACGTTGCACCACAGAATAGCGTGTGTGATAGTTGTCGTGTACGACGATGTTACGACGGTCCGATGTTTCGTAATCCTGTCCGACACTCGTAAGTCGATTAGCTAATCTTCTTAATTAGTTATCATATACGGTTTGGGAAAAGCGAATGTGTGTGATTGTATGCTTATCATACACGTTCTATAATAGTGAACAGTTTGTGATGGTCCGCGCCTCGTAAATGTAGCACCACAAAATACTGACTGCGATGGCATGCAGGCAAAAATGAGTAGGAGTACTATAGGGTCCCTATCCCCCACAGTTTCTGGGTTGTGTGGGAAGGACCCCCTATCACCGTCACTCACCAGGAGACGGTTCAAAATGCCATCACGGAAAGGGGTTAAAACCGTTTGTATAGCACCGACGCGTACCAATGCATGATGACCTATGGGGCCATCAACTCCATGTGGTTTGGCAAGGGGGAAGGGCACGTTGTACAAAGGGCGGAGACCACAAAGCAGCACGATGGGGGTGACTCTGGTGTCTTTTACCCTAGTCCTACTTTCGTGGATTGATGGGAGGACCATGATGGATGCGCAACGCTCAAGCCCAGTGTCGTGGTGGGCGCACGACAGATGCCAAGGGATGGCTAAAGAGAGGAGGAGGCTCGAGGACACTGGTGGCCTCCAGTGGTGACGTCGGCATGAGTGAGCGTGGGACACAAGACATACCCAGGTTCGGGGCTCTCCGGAGAGATAACACCCCTAGTCCTGCCGAGTGTGGTTTATATGTAACAGTACAGAGTTGCTCCAAGAGCTCTATGGAAGAAGAAGGAAGGCTGGCCAAGGCTTAGGCTGCTCCCTCTCCTTGTGTGTTTCTGTGTGTTCTACTAGTTGGATATCTTCACCCCCGTGCATGGAGGCCAACCCCCCAGGGGTACAATGGTAATGTTACAAGGTCGTGGGCCGGGTTGTTATTGTCCGGGAAGCCGGTGCGGGGACCCGTTGGGCGTCAGCGCTCGCCGGGTTCTCCAGGCGCGGGCCCCGTGTGCCTAGGGGCACTGTTCGCCGTCTTGTCGATCGTCACGGAGTGGCCGGGTTGAGTCTGCTACAATGGCACTCCGTGAGGTCACTGCTTGTTGGCGTCAGCACTGACGACGGGTGTACTGTAGGCATGCCAGACTTGGTAAGTGGGTAGGTGGGGCCCTGTTGCCATGCCTCGGTTGACCAGAGGCATGGGCGGGGCACTGTTTCCTTGCTCATCTTTGAATGAAGACTCGTCCCATCGTACGGCAGGGAAGGGATGGGAGCTGACTCGTGGCCGGGTTGAGGAACACGCCAAACGGGGAGCTGGTTGTTTAGGGCAGTCTTGGTGTGCCAGGTTCGGCCACCTTGTGCCGGCCGTTGGGGCCGGGTTGAGGAGTTCGCCTGGGTTGAGGGGCTTGGCCGGGTTGAGCAACCCGACCAAGGGTGATTCGGCTTGAGGGGTGTTGCTGGCCCCATTGTTTTTGAAAAGGATTCGGGTTCCTTTGTCTGCCTGGGGTTCATCCCCCCGACAGTAGTCCCCGAAGCTCTGAAGGTCCGCCGTCTTCGGGTGGGAGGGCCTTCGCAGTTACCACCCTGAGGAGGCGAATTTTGTGACCGCCGGGTCCGGCAACACCCACTGTGTGCCGGCTTCTGGAAGCCGGATCACGGCATCCCGGCGGGGGCGGGAAACCGAAGAGCCCGCCGAATCTTGAGGCAATCTTTACGTCTTCGCGCGGGCGCGATGTGGCGCCTGGTAGCCGAGGGGCCTGACAGGTCACGTGCGCAACGGGATAGGGCGACACGCCGGGGCCCGCCACCGCGCGCCCTCGGCCCATGTACGCATATTTATTGTGGCGTCCACAAGTCGGTTGCCATCCTCAAGGCAGTTATTGCGTGCATACGTGCGCACTTATTGCGGGGAAATGGGAGGGGCGAGCACAAACGATCCCACTTCCCCATGTTTCGAATCGTGGCTTATAAATTGGGGGGAGGGGAGCGGCAGAAATCATTCTCGCTCACGCTCCCTTTCCTCTTCATTCTCTCTCTGCTTCTTGCGACCATCGCGCGCTGCGATGCCCACAGCTTTGAGAAAAGTTCCGTCGCCACTCTTCTTGACTTTTCTCCTGCTTTGTCTTGCCTATGGCGCGGGAGGTGCTTCCTTCAGGCTCGTGGATGGGTTTGTCCGTCACCATGGAGGACATCACGTATCTCCGCTCCACCAGGCGCTTGCGGGGAGAGCGGGAGCCGCGGCCCGAGGGCACGGAGCGCGTGCTGTTGTACCCGCACTTCAAGCGTGGGTTCGGCCTCCCCGTGAGAAGTTTCTTCTGCAACTTCGTAGAGTTCTTCGGGCTCCAGCCTCATCATCTTGGTGCGGGCACCATCATGCAGCTCTCTTGCTTCGTCATCCTCTGTGAGGGGTACCTGGGGGTCGAGCCCTCCATCGATCTTTGGGTGCGCTTCTTCTCCTTTAAGCAGCAGGGGCCGAAGGCCGGGGAGATGTCCGACTGAGGGTCCATCGTCATGTGCAAATGGACGGGTGGGGCTGCCCTAAGATGTCGCTGGAGGACTCTGCCAAGAAGTGGCAGAACTCCTTCTTCTAGGTCCGCAACTTCAGCACATACCGCATCAATCTGCCGCCTTTCGTCGACGCGCCGCCGCTAGCGGAATAGAACTGGAGTTAGTATCGCCGGCACCCGTTGCAGGAGGGCTCAACTTGTGCCAGCGGGTGTTGGAGATGACGGAGCGGGAAGGGATCCCCGGCACCGACCTCCTTATTGCTTTCATCAGGTGTAGGGTGCTATCGCTGCAGCAGCACACCCACATCCTCGGTCAGATGACCGGACTCCAGGACCCCAAACACACGTTGAAATTGCGCCTGGTGGTAGACCAGGTCGCCCGCCTGGTCAACGACATCTCCAAGGCCGGGTTGCGAGAAGATTGGGAGTTCGGCAAGCCTCCATACATCCAGGCGAACCCGGCACCCATGGTGAGTCCCTGGTCCGCGTACTTTGCCGATGCCTATCTTCTTATCCGTCTTGACGCGACGCGGGAGGTACTTCTGAACGGCATCCCACATCTATATGACCGGGCGCCGACGCAGGTGGTGCAGGCCAGCTCGGAGGAGCCCGCGGTCCACGGTGAGGGGGAGGAGGAGGCGACCGCCGACGTCAGCGTAGGGTGCAGTCCGGGTAATTTCGTCTTCTGTATTTCTTAAGTTGTCGGGCGCGAGGCGGCGCGGGGGATGCTGATGTGAGTTGTTGATGTAGGGGCGCCGAGTGGAGGAGGTGGTGGCGCGGCTGGAGCCGGGTCGTCCCAGGGGGCGATGACGGCGAGCCGGCCACATGGAAAAGACAACGTCGTGCCCCGAGCCCTGGCCGTGAAGCGCCCGGTGAACCCAGCCTCTGGCGTGAAACCGCCCGCCAAGAGGAGGCATGCCGTCCGTAGGCGAAGCCGGCGAGGCCCGCCATTCCGGTGGTGCCTAGATAAGTTCCTTTCTTGTTTGAATCCGGATGGCCGAGCGGTTCTACTTGGTTCTTGTTTGCTTACTTCATTCAGTTTCAAGTCACCGATCTCACTGGCGCTAGCGGCGATGGACACCACGTCCACCAAGGGCGCCGCATTCCGGAGGACCCGGACTAGTGCCGACGACCAGGACGAGGAGGCGGCTGATCCGGACCTCGGCCTGGACCCGGCCGACATCGAAGGCTTGGCCTGGCGGGACCTTAACAGGGCCGAGGAGGAGCTAGAGGCGGCGTCGGCCCAGGCCTGGGTCAATGCCGCGGCGATTGGGCGCGGCCGGTGAGGAGCCGGTGTGGCCTGAGATGCCGGCAGGGATGGAGCCAGCGGCGACATTCTTCGTGTCGTCGTCGGAGGGGGTGCGCAGCCGAGGGGGCCATGCGGACGCGATGGACATCGACCGGGAGGTCGTGGAAGTTGGGGACGACACCCTGCCGTGGACCGACGAGGTCGAGTGGGCGGGGGCTGATGGAGGCGATGCTGACGCCGTCTTGGGGGTGGCGCCGCGGACGGCGCCGGAGGGAACGCCTCGGGTGCCGATGAGCGGGACCCGCTGGTGGTGGCGCCGTATGCCACTCCGGCCGTTGAGCCGGCAAGGGTGCCAGAGAGGGCACCAGAGAAGGTGTTGGAGAAGGCGCCGGCCGCGGAAGAGGCGGTCAGCGGAGAGTATGGCCTGGTGCACATGCCAGGAGGTCACCGGGCTGCCGGGTCGTAGCCGGCTCTGGGCGGGACCAGTGAAGTCTTCTTTGGGCCCCTGACCCAGGAGGAGGCGGCGATGGCCGCCGTGAGCTGGCGCCTGCGGGGGCGGACGGACAGGATCGAGGCCTTCGCTCAGGCCTGGAGCAGACGCGGGAGCTGGAGCATGCCGTGTTCGTAAGTTCTCCATTGTCTTCTGTTTTATTTTTGCTTCTTTTTCTGGGTGGGTGCGCGCTAGCGCACCCACTGGGTGTAGCCACCGAGATTCGGGCCATCTACGTACTAGTTGGGTCGAATCTTAAACTGCTTTCTTTTGCTGATCATTACTCCTTGCAGCAACTAGACTCCTTCCGGGTCAGCGTCTTCAACCGGCTTTTGGAGAAGCACCGGCAGCTCAAGGAGCAGCTTGCCGCCAAGGAGGAGGAGCTCCGCGTCGCCGCAAGTATTTTCTTGTATGCTCTTTTAGTGGGGGCGCGCTAGTGCTCCTGGGTGTAGTCCCCGAGATTCAGGACAACTACGTAGTAGTTCAGTCGAATCTTAAAGTGGTTCTTTGTTTCTGAGTCTTTCTTTTGACGCCTTGGAGGACCCGACTGATCTGAGCCAGCTTCCAATACGACCAGCTTGTCGCCGATGCCGGCCGGCTTGGGGCCGAGGTGGCGGAGGCGACAGGAGCCCGACAGGCGCTTGATAAAGCTGGCCGGCTGCAGGAGCGGCTGGCGGGCGACAAGAGCCTGCTTGAGGCGGAGGTGGAGAACCTCAAGGCGGAGGCCGCCAAGGTCGTGAAGGCACAGCAGGCCCTTTCCTAGGCAGACCAGCAATGCGGTAAGCTAGCCGACGACAAGGGCCAGCTCCAGGTTGAGCTCGAGCACCTGAAGGCGCTGGGGGCCGCGGCGGAGGAGGCCCGTCAGGAGGAAACCCGTCGCCGCGAGGAGTCCGAGAAAGCGGCCGAGGCCAAGGACGCCGAGCTGAACGCAGCCCTTGCCAAGGTTGCCGACTTGGAGAAGACGCTCCAGGAGCGTTACGACACCATTCCCAGGGAGCGGCACGGTACGTTGCTTGAAGCGCAGCACCTGGAAGAGTCCTTCTCCAGTAAGTGCTTTCCTTGGGTCCTGCCAGGTTGGAACGCTGGCTTCTTCCCCTCGATGATTGATCTGATTTGCTCTTCTTTTTACAAGGGCCTTCACAGAGATGTGCCAGCTGGCGGAGGAGGCCGCCCGCTTTCAGCGCGACCCGCAGGGAGTCGTCCGCTCCGGGCCGACCCGCATGTGGCTTGGACCTTCCCGGAGATCCTGACCGTCGCCGAAGCTCGTCTGCGAGTCTACGGCGAGCAGATGGGGCGGCTCTCCAAGGCCGACACAATGATGACGGCGGCCCTTTGGCCGGGCTCCGTTGCACCGAGGGGCTTCTCGTGGTTGGCGCGGTGGTTGGAGGTGGGCTCGGACCGGGTCCACAAGGTTCGCGATGTCTTGGCATCCGGATCTGGCGCTGGACACGTTGATGGGCCAGCGAGTCGGCGTGGAGAACCAGCTGGGGGCGCTGGCCGGACGGATCGCTGCCCGGGCTAGCTATATTGCCGGATTTTCCATACACGACGAGATCCAGCCGGAACGGACGGAAGATGGCAGAGTCATGCCTGCTGACGACTTCGGCCCACTTCTTGACGACCCGGAGGGCATCTCCAAGGAGACTGGCATCTACGGCGACGTGGATGCCGAGGAGGAAGGCACCGACACCTCGGCGAACCCGGAGGCCACCGAGGGGAGCCGGCAGCTATGCCACCCGGCGCTGGGGATGCCAGAGGCTGCCCTGTTTTATCTTAGTAGAAATTTCTGTTAGGTAGCAGGTCCGGCCACCCATTGGGGGTGTTCAGGTGTAATGAACTCTGGCCATGGGCCTGTTTAAATTTGCGATGTATAAATTTCATGAATGTTTGCGCTTTGCTTTTCGTCTTTTGAGCCGTTTTCTTGCGACCCTCCCCTCTAGGGCCTACCCCCCGCAAGTCTGATGGTCGAGGCTCCGATCCGTGACAAGGAGTTCGTCCTTTGGGAGTATCATGCGGTACTTAGGCTTTCAAAACATTGAGCGTGAGCGAAACACCCACTAGGCCGGCTGGCGGCAATCCAGTGAAGCCGCTTGGCGAGCAGCCGGTCGTGCCGCAACTTGAAGTGTCGAGGCCGGGCTGGGCAATCCGGCTGTCCTTGACTTAGTATTCATGACGCGCTGGTGCTTTGGCCCGTTCTGCTGGACAGCTGACAGCTGAAGCTGGTTCTGTGGCCTAGGGCGAAGTGGAGGACCATAGCGACCTCAACGCACCAGGAACTGCTAAGGAAGGAGGCGGGTGGTGACCAAGCCGGCCAGCCCCCGAGCCCCCGGGTCGAGCCAGTCGAACTGGTGGTGGGGTTAGCTTAAAAAATACACAAGTGCGGGAGACACGATAGCTTGGTCGGAAAGGGTAGCCCCCTAGTGTCATTCGGGGACTCATAGTTTTCATATGATTACAAAAGGCAGCGATACATACATGCACACAGCTACCTGTAAAACTGGCGGAGGAGTTCTGCGTTCCACGGCCGGGTTGTTTCTTCGCTGGCGGTGTCTCTCTTGCGCTTGTTTGGCTTGTGGGCATTGATGAGGTAGTAGGCGTTGCGGTCGCACAAGGCCTTGCTGACGATGAAGGGGCCTTCCCATGGTGGAGATAGCTTGTGTTGGCCGGCTTGCCGTTGGACGAGTCGGTGGACGAGGTCTCCCTCGTGGAATGCGGGGGGCTTGATCTTCTTGCTGTGGTAGTGCCTCAGGCCTTGCTGGTAGATGGCTGACCGGCTGAGTGCCAAGAGGCGTGCTTCTTTGAGTAGGTCGACACCGTCCTCCAGGGCTTCTTTGGCTTCGGCTTCAGTGTACATCGCGACACGCGGCGAGTCGAACTCGACGTTGGTCGGGATGATGGCTTCGGCTCCGTAGACGAGGAAGAATGGGGTGAACCCGGTCGACCGGTTTGGCATGGTGCGGAGGCTCCAGAGGACTGCTGGCAACTCGTCGAGCCAGCTGCCGGGCGAGCGGATGAGCAGCTCGACGAGCCGCGGCTTGATGCCGGGAAGGATGAGGCCGTTGGACTGCTCGACCTGGCCATTGGACTGCGGGTGTGCCACGGAAGCCAGGCCAATGCGGATGCCGGAGGCGGAGCATTATTGCGCGAGCGCGCCCTTGGCCATGTTGGTGTCGTTGTCCGTGATGATGCTGTTCGGCATGCCGTAGCGTACCGCAATATCTTTGACGAATCGGATGGCTGTTGGCTTGTCCACCTTCTTGATCGGCCTTGCTTCCATCCACTTGGTGTACTTATCCACCGCCACCAGCAAATGCGCCATGCCGCCTTGAGCGGTCTTGAAGGGTCCACCATGTCGAGTCCCCAGACCGCGAAAGCTCAGGCAATCGGGACGGTCTAGAGTGCGAAGGCCGGCTGGTGGCTGCGCTTGCTGAAGCGCTAGCATCGCTCACACTTGAGGACAAGCGACTCATCGTCTTTGAGTGTCGTGGTCCATTAAAAACCATGGAGAAAGTCCTTGTCCACCAAGGACCTTGAGGCACATGGTGCCCGCACTCGCCTTGGTGTATGTCGAGGAGGATCTCAATGCCCTTGTCTTGGTCGACGCAGCACTGAAACACGCCGGTGGAGCTGCGCTTGACGAGCTTGGTGTTGATGATGCTGTAGACGGACGCCCGCCGCTGCACTTGCCGGGCCTCGCTCTCGTCCAAGGGGAGAACCCAATTCTCCAGAAACTCTGATATGGGCAGGGCCCATGACGGAGCCGTCACTATGGCGAAGATGGCCATCAAGGCGGGTTCCGGGGCGGCGGCCTCCGAGCCGGTGGCAGCAGCCCCCGGGTCGGGGACGGCGGCGGCCGGGTTGAAGACAATGGCGGTCGGGTCGAGAAGGACGGGGGCCGGGTGATGGCTACAGCACCCAAGACGGGTTAGGCAATCACCGGGCCAGGTTGTGAAGTCCCCGGGCCGGGTTTGTCAGCCCACGGGCTGGGTTCAGGCGCGGCCGGGATCTACGGAACAAAGATGGACTCGTAGTCCGAGGATGGCTTGACGGACGGCTTGTGCATGTGCTCGAGGGGGATGCTGGACAGGACGGACTGCAGGGATCAGGCGATCTTGGCAAGCGTGTCGGCAGCTTCGTTTTTCGTGTGCGGAACATGGAGGAATTCGCAGCCGACGAAAAAACCGAACAACTTTTGGATGAGGAAGTGATAGCTTGCCATGTTGGAGTCTGTGGGGACCCCGACTCATAAGTCGTTATCACCGAATGCACGTGTACAGTGATCCCAGAGATCAATGCTGATTGACCACACAGAAGCTGAATAACACAAGTCTTACATCCATACACACTATCTTACACAAATTATGACCATTACGGTCAAGTCTAAAATAGATAAAGCCACAAGCGTTGAATACCATCTGACTTAAGCAGCGGAAATCTTTGCCAATAAGTAGAACCCATGCCATCTGCCTTAACCGTACAGGCATTCTGACTGGGAAACGTCCTAGTTCGCAAGTTCGTCTCCAAAGAACTCTTCTTCGAAGTCCGCTCTTCCATGCCTGGCCAATTAAATAACCAGTGGCAAGCCAATGAGTACTTTGAATGTACTCACAAGCAACCCATGTTTTGGCTCAAGATACTACAATGCATGACATGGGTAAATTTTTGCAGAAAGCTAATTTTATTGAGCTATGACATGTTCAACAGCCAGTAAATCATGCATCATATGAATTGAAGTAACCATAGGGACTGGTTACAGATATCAACGTAAAGGGAGTGGGCTTCAACCCAACTCAATCATGGCAAGTCCTTTGACTTGACCCAAGTAGTTCTTCCCACTTATCCAAAAACACACACTGGTTTGTAAACAAGTGGACGTAGCCCAAGAGCGGTTACCCAACTGTCCTTGACTGTGGACATGGCTATTCAAATAGTTTTACACTCTGCAGAGGTTGCACACTTTACCCACAAGATCCGGGGAACTTCCGCGTCATCCACGGCCCACGGTACCTTAAGTACTCGGGGTAAGCACCCGATCACTAGCTTTCCCTAGACGACACTAACCTAGAGTCCACTCGAATGGTAGTAACCCCTGTGCCCAACATTTCTCATCTTAAAATTGTGGAGCCTCGCTCCCATATTCATCACATACCACTGGCACGGGGTGCCAACGGTGTGTCCGGTGCCCTGTGAAAATAGTCATGGCCGCCCTACCTGGCACGACCCCGTCCCGAGAGAGTGCAACAACGACTCTCCCGTCAATAGTAATACGAGCTCCAAGCTACTATCGACCTAGGTAATCAATAATGCCCTTTCCCATATAAGGGTACAGTGGTTGCGCATGTAAGGTTGGAATAACGGTCGCAACTTAAACCAATCCGTTTTGAAAACAACACACACACTTGCCTCGGTACACCACTTTGTCATCAAGTGGTTACCGAACTCATGATCTCCCTCGGGCATAAGTGGCACCCGATGGGGTTTTCGAAAAGTTTTTGAAAACAATCTTGCTTCCATCACCATGCATATACCCAACCCATTTTCGTAGCACTACTTAGCATCCTAACTACACCCCCTCGCATAGCCCTCATAGAAAGGTAGGGTAACGCTTCATGCAAGTGTCAATGAGAAAAGCCACGGAGGCAAACCACCTCAAGTGCTGACCATTTTAACATGATTTCGAAGCAAGCAATAAAAGTGTTATATGACATGCATAAAAAGGGTTTCATAGACATGGTCAAAGAGCTGCTTGCTTGGCTAAGCAAAGTCTTTTGGGTCTTCAAAGTCTTCCGGCCCAACTCCTTCGTCAGCAACGCAATCTATCGTCGCAAAATAATAACAAGAAAAATAAGGCAATAATAAAATAGAAAAACCAAAGTGCTCCCAAAAATGTCAACTCAATTTTGTTAAATGCTAGGGTGAATACTAACAATGGGAAAATTCCTAGTTTTGTATTTGGAGTGGCAGAATAGGAGAAATAGATTTTTAGAGTGGTTTAAATATATTCAAATTTGAATTTGAATATGAACAGTACATAAAAGTTGTTTGGACATGAGTGAAAGTTATATCATTAAATATGTGGGATTTTTAGAAAAATATGGGAGTTGGAATTATTGCATTTGGATGAATATTTATTCCTGTGGAATTTTTGCAAGCTTCACAAAAAAGAAAAAGGAAAAGGAGCACTATGCAACTGGGCCAGAACAGCCACAGCGCAGCAGGTCCAGTCACAGTGACAGCCCAGCACGCTAGTGCACGCACGCGCGCCAGGTTTAAACCTTACGGGCAGGGCCCAGGCGTCAGCGAGGGAGAGAGAGGGATGATGGAGGGGAGAGGCTGACAGGCGGGTCCCGCCTGTCATCCCTAACCCTACGACAGAGGGCCGGCGAGCTCACCGGCGACGTTTCCGGGCACGGCGGGGTGAGCTGATTGCACCATTGGACTCCTGGTCGTGTCGCCGCTCGGGCGGTGCCGAAGTTGGCTAGAGGGGAGCAGCGGTACGCCGGCGACGAGGTTCACCGCGGAGGAGCATCGGGCGTTGATGGCCCCGGCCGTTTCTGACTGCAGAACGAGCGGGGAAGAGGGGGGAATCGATCAGTGGACTATGGGCGTTTTAGAGAAGCAATAAAGAGGGCCGGGGTGGCCTATACCGTGGGATCGACGGTGACCCGAGGCGGCAGAGCTCGAGCTCGGTCTCGAGTTCAGGCTCGTCTAGAGAGGGGTGAGTGGTGCAGGGGGGGTTTAGGGGAGTGAGAGAGCGAGTGGTGAGGATAAAAGAGCTCGAGGAGGACTATTTATAGGCGGGTGACGGTCCACCGAAGAGGTGTGCACCGGTGAGCCTGTTGCGGTTGCTACGGGTCACGGGGGCTCGTAGAGAGGTGTCTGGGGTGTTCGTGGAGTTGGTTTAGGGCGAGAGGAGTGAAGAGAGAGAGAGAGAGAGAGAGAGAGAGAGAGAGAGAGAGAGAGAGAGAGAGAGCAGGGTGGTCTGAGGCGCCCTGCGTGTGAGCAAGCTCACTGGTGCGCTCAGGCGCTCGTCACGCGTGCGAGCTGGGGCGAGAGGAGGGAGAAGGAGGAGGGAGACCAGGCCGTGGCGTGATGCAGACGTCGAGGAGCATCGTCGGGCGTGAGGGGGAGAGCCGAGGTGGCCGGGAGAGCTCGGCCGTGGGCGCGTCCAAATACGTCTGGTGGCTCTAGGGTTTGTAAAGAAAGGGGGAGGGGCTTTGGATGCCCTGGGTGGCCACTGGAGTGAGGAGGGAGGATGAGGGAGAGAGAGAAGCTGCTTTCCAGGGAGGTAAATGGGGTTGTTTCACCCCTCAATCATTGAGCAATGGTCAGGGGAAAGTTACTGGAGGTAGAAGAGGGTCAATAGTAGCTGTGGTACAAAGTTGAGCCCATGGAGATTAGTGGGAGAGGTCAAAAATGGAATTTTGGTAAAGTGGCAGAAGGTGTTTGATGCTTGTTTGGGTAAGAAAATGAACTCCATTTGGCATGAGACTCCACAGGGTAAAACGACACATATAATTAGGGCCTTCCACCAATTTTGAGCTCATTTGGGCAAAGTCGCCAATGCAACTTTTGTAAACCCTAGAAATTCACAGAAATGCATTTACCAAGATCTAGTCATGCAAAACCATTCCCCTTGATGCACCACTTGATGTAGTGTCATCATTTGGGGTTTTGAGCATGACCACAAAGTTTGGTCTCATTTGGAATAAGTTGGCAATGTAGAGTTGTTCAAACTTGGATCTGGACAGAGAGGGTTTTGGGTCACTTTAGTGAACCAAAATTATTTTGATTGATATGAAACTTTGCAAGATCATCACACTATGCATATGTGACTTGCCAGAATTTTCTTGGATTTATGTGAAAATATTTCTTGTAGAAATATTTCAAATACTTGAAATGGACAGAAATGGTTTTGGAGGGTTTTGCCCAATATTTTGAACATGACCATGTGTTGAAACTCTTATATATAAAAAATATATGTCCACTGAGTTTCCCTGATTTTTCTCAAATACTTTTGAAGCTTTTAAAAAAAATTAACCTATTAAAGACCATTTCTGGCCTAAAGAAAAATCCTTTAAATAAAATAGGAAAATTACTTTTAAAATTATATTTTTGTGGTTTATGGGAGTCCAATATATAATAGGTTTCAAATATACTCCTTGGAATATTTTTCATACCCCAAATCAAGTACTTGTAGTGCAAACCTCAATTCAGGGGGTTTTGGAAAACTAATTTTTGAAAATACTATTTGGCCAAATTATTGTTGTGAGAAAATACTATTCTGTTCTATACACATGGCATTATGATTGGAAAGAAGTTTGGGCAAGGAGATGAAGTATTTAAGGTGGAGTTGTGTTGACTTTAAAGAGCACTTGAAAATCACACAGAGAAAACCAACTCAAAATAAAAAGCCAAATAATGCAAAAGTTTTTGTTGATCCAAATTTTCATGCTTTATTAATGAAAATGACATGTTACAAAATGCAGGGTGTGACAGACCTACCCCCCCTTACAAGAATCTCGTGCCTGAGATTCCTAAACTAGGCTTTAAAAGAGATCGGGAAACTCGGATGTAACGTAGTCTTCATGTTCCCAGGTTGCTTCTGCTTTAGTGTGATTGCTCCACTGGACCTTGAAGTACTTGATGGTGCGGCTTCGAGTACATCACTCAGCCTCGTCCAAAATGCAGATGGGCCTCTCACGGTAGGTCAAATCAGGTTGAAGGTCAATGGCTTGGTGATCGACGTATTTGTAAAGATCAGGCTTGTCTGGAACTTGGAGACACTTCCGGAGTTGTGACACGTGGAATACGTTGTGCACATCAGATAGTTTAGGTGGTAGTTCCAACTGGTAAGCTCCTTCTCCTCATCATTCAATGATCTTGAAGGGGCCGATGTATCTTGGTGTGATCTTTCCTTTGACATGGAAGTGCTGGGTTCCCTTGAGACATGTGACCCGGAGATAGACATGGTCTCCAACTCGGAAGGTTATGTCTCGATGACATGAGTCAGCCTAGCTCTTCTGTCTTGACTTGGCAGTCTTCAAACGCTCTCTGACAAGTTGGACTTGCTCTTCTGCTTCACGAAGGATATCGGGCCAAAAGACTAGTCCTTCTCCGGTCTCGGACCAATTGAGGGGAGTGCGGCACTTCCGTCATATAGCACCTCAAATGGTGCCATCTGAAGACTGGACTGGTAGCTGTTGTTGTAGGAGAATTCGGCGAAGGGTAGGCAATCTTCCCACTTAGCTCCAAATGCTAAGACACAGGCTCGGAGCATGTCTTCGAGTATCTGATTCACTCCTTCCGTCTGACCTCCGGTCTTTGGATGGAAAGCAGTGCTGAAGGACAACTTGATTCCCATGGGCTCTTGGAACTTCTTCCAGAACCTTGAGGTAAACTGGATTCCTCGATCTGACACAATCTCCTTGGGAACACCATGAAGGCTTACGATTCGGTTGATGTAGAGGCTGGCCAACTGGTTCCCTCTTTTATGGCGCCGTTGCCGGGGAGGCTAGGTAAGTGAAGGTATATCTTTAGATCTTGCAATCGAATCTTTTTGTTTCTTGTTTCAGCACTAGTTAGTTTATAAAAGAAAATTACAAAAAAATGGAATTGAGTTTGTCTCATACGCTTCAGCTTTTTAATATCTTTCGTGAGTATGATGGAAAGGAAAATTGTGCCAAAGTGTTAGAAGAAGAATGCAGTAAAATGTTTGGCACTAAATCTTTGAATGATGAGCATGATTGCAATGTTGTTAGTACGAATTCTTTGAATATCCATGATGCTAATGATATGCAAGGCCACAAGCTTGGGGAAGCTATGTTTGATGAAGATGATATTTTTTGTCCCCCAAGCTTTGATCAGCAAATTTACTATGATGAAAGCATGCCTCCTATATATGATGATTATTGTGATGACACTTATGCTTTAAAGAATAATAATAACAATGAAATTTGTCATCTTGATCTTAATTTTCAATCATATGATAGTTATTTTGTTGAGTTTGCTCCCACTACTATTCATGAGAAGAATTTTGCTTATGTGGAGAGTAATAAATTTTATATGCTAGTAGATCATGAAAAGAATGTTTTATTTGCTGATTATATTGTTGAATTCATTCATGATGCTACTGAAAATTATTATGAGGGAGGAATATATGCTTGTAGGAATTGCAATAATATCAAGTTTCCTCTCTATGTGCTTAAAATCTTGAAGTTATGCTTGTTTTACCTTCCTATGCAAGTTGATTATTGTTCCCATAAGTTGTTTGATCACAAAATACCTATGCATAGGATGTGGGTTATACTTAAATGTGCTAGTCATATTCTTCATGATGCTCTCTTTATGTTTCAATTCCTATCTTTTATGTGAGCATCACCGAAATCATCATGCCTAGCTAGGGGCGTTAAACGTTAGCGCTTGTTGGGAGGCAACCCAACTTTATTTTACTTTCTTGCTTTTTGGATCTGTTTAGGAATAAATAATCCATCTGGCTTCTGTTTAGATGTGGTTTTATGTTTTAATTAGTGTTTGTGCCAAGTAGAACCTTTGGGAAGACTTGGGTGAAGTCTTTATGATCATGCTGTAAAAAACCAGAAACTTTAGCGCTCACGAGGTTAGCTAGAAATTTTTACTGGAGAGTTATATTTAGTTGATTCTTTTTGCAGATGATTACTAGAAATATTCCTCAGGTCTACCAATTCATTTTAGAATTTTTGTAGTTCCAGAAGTTTGCGTTAGCTATAGATTACTACAGACTGTTCTGTTTTTGACAGATTCTGTTTTTCGTGTGTTGTTTGCTTATTTTGATGACTATATGGCTAGTAAAATAGTTTATAAACCATAGAGAAGTTGTAATGCAGTAGGTTTAACACCAATATAAATAAATAATGAGTTCGTTACAGTATCTTGAAGTGGTGTTTTGTTTTCTTTCGCTAACGGAGCTCATGAGTTTTCTGTTAAGTTTTGTGTTGAGAAGTTTTCAAGTTTTGGGTAAAGATTCGATGGAATACGGAATAAAGAGTGGCAAGAGCCTAAGCTTGGGGATGCCCAAGGTACCCCAAGGTAATATTCAAGGATAACCAAGCGTCTAACTTGGGGATGCCCCGGAAGGCATCCCCTCTTTCGTCTTCGTTCATCGGTAACTTTACTTGGAGCTATATTTTTATTCACCACATGATATGTGTTTTGCTTGGAGCATCATTTTGTATTATTTAGCTTTGCTTGCTGTTTAAATAAAATACCAATATCTGAAATTATTAAATGGGAGAGCCTTCACATAGTTGTATAATTATTCGACTACTCATTGATCTTCACTTATATCTTTCGGAGTAGTTTGTTGTTTTCTCTTGTGCTTCACTTATATCCTTTTAGAGCACAATGGTGGTTATATTTTGAAGAAATAGATGAACTCTCATGATTCACTTATATTATTTTGAGAGTCTTAAATAGCATGGTAATGTACTTAATTCTAATATGCTAGGCATACAAGACTCATAAAAGAAAAATTCTTATGAGTGTGTTGAATACTAAGAAAAGATTGAAGCATGATAATTGTTTTGAGATATGGAGGTGATAATATTAGAGTCATGCAAGTTGAGTAGTTGTGAATTTAAAGAATACTTGCGTTAAAGTTTGTGATTCCCGTATCATGCACGTATGGTGAACCGTTATGTAACGACGTCGGAGCGTGAAGTGTTTATTGATTGTCTTCCTTATGAGTGGCGGTCGGGGACGAGCGATGGTCTTTTCCTACCAATCTATCCCCCTAGGAGCATGCGCGTAATACTTTGCTTTGATAACTTCTAGATTTTTGCAATAAGTATATGAGTTCTTTATGACTAATGTTGAGTCCATGGATTATACGCACTCTCACCCTTCCATCATTGCTAGCCTCAACGGTACCGTGCATTGCCCTTTCTCACATTGAGAGTTGGTGCAAAGTTCGTTGGTGCATCCAAACCCCATGATATGATACGCTCTTTCACGCATAAACCTCCCTATATCTTCCTCAAAACAGCCACCATACCTACCTATCATGGCATTTCCATAGCCATTCCGAGATATATTGCCATGCAACTTTCCACCGTTCCGTTTATTATGACACGCTCCATCATTGTCATATTGCTAGCATGATCATGTAGTTGACATCGTATTTGTGGCAAAGCCACCATTCATAATTCTTTCATACATGTCACTCTTGATTCATTGCATATCCCGGTACCCCACCGGAGGCATTCATATAGAGTCATATCTTGCTCTAAGTATCGAGTTGTAATTGTTGAGTTGTAAGAAAAATAAAAGTGTGATGATCATCATTTTTAGAGCATTGTTCCAGTGAGGAAAGGATGATGGAGACTATGATTCCCCCACAAGTTGGGATGAGATTCCGGACAAAGAATAAAAAAAATAAAAAAAGAGGCCATAAAAAAAGAGAAGGCCCAAACAAAAAATAAAATAAAAAAAGAGAGAAAAAGAGAGAAGGGGCAATGCTACTATCCTTTTACCACACTTGTGCTTCAAAGTAGCACCATGATCTTCATGATAGAGAATCTCCTATGATATCACTTTCATATACTAGTGGGAATTTTTCATTATAGAACTTGGCTTGTATATTCCAATGATGGGCTTCCTCAAAATGCCCTAGGTCTTCATGAGCAAGCAAGTTGGATGCACAACCATTTAGTTTCTTTTGTTGAGCTTTCATATACTTATAGCTCTAGTGCATCCGTTGCATGGCAATCCCTACTCACTCACATTGATATCTATTGATGGGCATCTCCATAGCCGGTTGATACACCTAGTTGATGTGAGACTATCTTCTCCTTTTTGTCTTCTCCATAACCACCATTCTATTCCACATATAGTGCTATGTCCATGGCTCACGCTCATGTATTGCATGAAGATTGAAAAAGTTTTGAAAATGTTAAAGTATGAAACAATTGCTTGGCTTGTCATGGGGGTTGTGCATGATTTAAATACTTTGTGTGGTGAAGATGGAGCATAGCTAGACTATATGATTTTGTAGGGATAAATTTGTTTGGCCATGTTATTTTGAGAAGACATGATTGCTTTATTAGTATGCTTGAAGTATTATTATTTTTTATGTCAATATGAACTTTTGTCTTGAATCTTTCGTATCTGAATATTCATACCACAATTAAGAAGATTTGCACTGAAATTATGCCAACTAGCATTCCACATCAAAAATTATCTTTTTTATCGTTTACCTACTCGAGGACGAGCAAGAATTAAGCTTGGGGATGCTTGATACGTCTCCAACGTATCTATAATTTTTGATTGCTCCATGCTATATTATCTACTGTTTTAGGCAATATTGGGCTTTATTATCCACTTTTATATTATTTTTGGGTCAAACCTATTAACCGGAGGCCAGCCCAGATTTGTTGTTTTATGCCTATTTTAGTGTTTCGAGGAAAAAGAATATCAAACGGAGTCCAAACAGAAAATCCTTTTTGGAATGTGACTTTCTCACCGGATAAGACCCAGGGAACTTGGAGTGCACGTCAGAAGATACGGGAGCGGCCCATGAGGGTGGGGGCGCGCCCACCCCCTGGGGCGCGCCCCCTGCCTCGTGGGGCCCCCGTGGCTCCCCCGACGTACCTCTTTCACCCATATATACCGTCATACCCTAAAACTTCCAGAACAGAGATTAGATCGGGAGTTCCGCCACCGCAAGCCTCTGTAGCCACCAAAAACCTAATCGGGACCCTGTTCCGGCACCCTGCTGGAGGGGGGAACCCTCACCGGTGGCCATCTTCATCATCCTAGCGCTCTCCATGACGAGGAGGGAGTAGTTCACCCTCGGGGCTGAGGGTATGTACCAGTAGCTATGTGTTTGATCTCTCTTTCTCTCTCTCGTGTTCTTGATTGGCATGATCTTGATGTATTGCAAGCTTTGCTATTATAGTTGGATCTTATGTTTCTTCTCCCCTCTTCTCTCTTGTAATGGATTGAGTTTTCCCTTTGAAGTAATCTTATCGGATTGAGTCTTTAAAGACTTGAGAACACTTGATGTATGTCTTGCCGTGCTTATGTGTGGTGACAATGGGATATCACGTGCCACTTGATGTATGTTTTGGTGATCAACTTGCGGGTTCCGCCCATGAACCTATGCATAGGGGTTGGCACACGTTTTCGTCGTGATTCTCTGGTAGAAACTTTGGGCACTCTTTGAGGTTCTATGTGTTGGTTTGAGTAGATGAATTGAGATTGTGTGATGCATATCGTATAATCATGCCCACGGATACTTGAGGTGACATTGGAGTATCTAGGTGACATTAGGGTTTTGGTTGATTTGTATCTTAAGGTGTTATTCTAGTATGAACTCTAGGGCTGTTTGTGACACTTATAGGAATAGCCCTATGGATTGATTGGAAAGAATAACTTTGAGGTGGTTTCCTACCCTACCATAATCTCTTCGTTTGTTCTCCGCTATTAGTGTCTTTGGAGTGACTCTTTGTTGCATGTTGAGGGATAGTTATATGATCCAATTATGTTATTATTGTTGAGAGAACTTGCACTAGTGAAAGTATTGTCGGTGTACTAAAGTAGGGGTACCTTAGTATCCCGAACTTGTGCACGGGCAGTCGTAGCACCCCGCGGCAAGGCTTGCCAGGCGATCGCCAAGACTCTCCGTGGTCCCTTTTTGGGCCATCCAAGAACAAAGTATTTGAGCCAAGGCCCCGGCAGGAGGAGCCTGCCGGGAAGGCCACCCGAAGAGAGCAAGGCCCCGGCAAGAGGAGCTTGCCGGGATGACCGCTCGAAGCACAAGACCCCGGCAGGAGGAGCTTGCCGGGAAGGCCGACTGAGGCACGACAAGATACTTGCTGCGACGCGCTCCGCGTCCCGGTAAGGACTGGTGAGCGACAAGCTCCCGGGCGCGACAAGACACCAGCCGCGGCAAGGCGCTTGCCGCGGCAAGTCACCACCCCACGCCTGCGCTCCAGCTCATCCACCCACGCGTCGCTCTGGGGCCGTTCCAGGCGTACGCGGCGAGAGGCTGTGCAGCCAGGGGCATGCGGTGGCGAAGCGACACTGACAGAGTATCCATCGTGGCAAACGGTGGCACTCCTGACGGTCCCCTTTCCTGCACCGTCTGGGCGATGCGGACGGGCATTTAATGCCCTTGTCCCCTGTCGTCAGAGTTAGGTATGATAGCACTGTACAGCCACTTTGCAGGCAGCTGTACCCACTACAGCATTCTCCCATTTTTGCCCCCACCTGCGCTGCCACCTGTGGGTAACCCCTTGAGCATATAAAAGGAGGCCCCATGCGCATGTAGGGGAGGAGGACATCTATCGCTACGCTCGGTCTCGCCAGCGGCTCGTGTGTACTATAGCACCACGCGCTCCCGAGCAAGAATATAATACAATCCACAAAGCAGCAGTAAGGTTTTACGCATCCTTGCGGCCCGAAGCTGGGTAAAATCCCTTGTGTGCATCGCCTCGATCCGCTCTTCGCGCGACCTCCGCCCCCCGCCTAACCAAGAAAGGGGCTCGGTCCCCATAGGTGTTTGTGGAGGCAGATTTCCCCCGACATCTTTGGCGCGCCAGGTAGGGGGCGTCGAGGTTGTGTGAACCTGATCTGGCGTCTGCACACGCTAGATCTCCATCATCTTCGTCGACATGCCACCGAAGAAGAAAGCTCCGGAGGTGGCCGGTCCGTCCGCATCGAACCCACCGCCCTTGGGGCAAACGGGTGGTGGGGACGGCACCGGCGGCGGGACGGGCGTCGTCGAGCCAGCTCATGGCGCCACGGCGTCCGAACATGCACCGCGCCGCTCTTAGGAGGCACGGGACCAGCAGCGTCTTGGCGCCCACGGTACCATACGCTCGCTGGACCCAAATCGAGCCGGCGGATCCTAGGGCGCTCAAGGCTAGCACTCACACCAACGTGCTGGCGCGAGCGTGGCGCGGCTGCCTGGTCCGGGTGTTGCTCCTTCTAACGTAGTTAGAAGTTCGAGCACATCCCGCTCCACGCGTCGTTCGCCACCGCTGCCCGCCACTCCAGCAGAAGCTCTGGTGTGAGCTCAACTGCTCCTAGACTACCCTCCAACGGCGGACAAGCTCGACGACTGGAGGGCCATGATACAGAGCCTCATCGGTTTCGCTAACGGCGACACCCCGCGGCAGCACAGCGCGTCGCAGCCGCGGCGGGACGGCCAGGCGAGAACCGATGGCGCCAAGACCGGCGGGGGTGCGACCACCGTGCACTCCCCGCCCCAAAGGCCAAGATCGCCGACTCGCCGGAACCTTCACGACAACGAATCCAGCGCGTCGTCAAATCCGCGAACTCGTCGCGATCAACGCCAAGTTCTTCACGAGCGAGAGCAAGAGGACGCTCGTACTCGCATCGAGCACCGGAGAGAAGCACGGCGTCAATCAGACCAGCGCGCTGGTTCCTCTGTCGACATGCATGCATCGGGGGAACCAGGCGACCTGCCATACGCGGTGGGCTGCCCTGCGTTCACCCGTGAGCTGCGGCAAGTCCAGTGGCCCAGCACGAAGAATTTCAAGCCAGACGTACCAGAGAAGTATGACGGCAAGTCGCATCCGTCGGAGTTCCTCAGCATCTACACCATCGCGGTGCAGGCTGCTGGAGGGCGAGACGACAATATCCTTGCCAACTACTTCCCGCTGGTACTCAAATCCAACGTCAGATCCTGGCTCATGCACTTGCCGGACAACTCCATAACCTCCTGGACAGACTTGTGCCATCAGTTTGTTGGTGCCTTTACGGGCGGCCACAAACCCCATGGCCAAGCGAGCGACCTTCATCTGCTCGTCCAGAAGGAAGGGGAACCCTTGCACAAGTTCATCCAGAGATTCAGCCATGTACAGTACAACATCCCAGACGTCCACCCCGCCGCGGTCATCAGCGCGTTCCATCAGAACATGCGTAACCGCAGGATGCGGGAGGAGATGGCGATGTGCAAGATCAAAGACGTCAGCGAGCTATATGCCCTGGCCGACAAGTGTGCCCGTGCTGAGGAAGGGAGGAAACTCCCCGGAGAGAACACTGGAGCAGGAGAATCTGACAGTGAGGATACCACCCCGGCAAGGAAGAGCCGGCGGCGGAGCAACAGGAAGAAGAAGAGCCAAGAAGTACTGGTTATTGAGCAGTCCGGCGATGAAGGCACCGCCAAGAAGGCCCAGGCTGGTAGCTCCGGCAAGGAGGTTCCCGGATGCGCCAGCTGCCAGGCTGTGGCGGTCGCCGACAAGCGGGACGGCACCAACAAACAGTACTGCAAGATCCACCGCACCAAGGGCCATGACCTCCAGAGCTGCAAGCAGGTCGAGCGGCTCGTCGAGCTGCAAAAGGCCGAGTACGAGCGGCGCGACAAGGAGAGAGCCCGGAGAGGTGGCGGAGGATCAGGCACGAAGCGCCCCGGCCAGGGAGGACGCCGCGACAAGGACAAGCAGCGGCAAGCGGACCGACCTCCCCGCGGCCACGACAAGAACGAAGACGACGACGAAGACGAAGACATGGATGACGTCGAGACCAGTGAGCAGGAGTTTCAGAAGGCCACAGAGGTCTTGTGCGTAGACAGCAGTGCTTCCCTGCATACTTCTCACCGCCAGCTCAAGCAATGGGCGCGGGAAGTCAATGCAGCGGAACCACCCATCGAGTCGCGCAAGCCTCTGAAATGGTCCAGCACGCCTATCATCTTTGATATTGAGGACCACCCTGATTGCACAACTGCGATCGGGTGCTTGCTGATGTTGGTCTCACCAACAGTCCACAACCTCAAGGTCACTAAGATGCTAGTTGACGGCGCGGCCGGCTTGAACCTGATCTCCTCCGCTGTGCTCCGGAAACTCCAAGTCCCCGACAGCAAGCTCGGAGAGACCGACACGTTCCAAGGAATCAACCCGGGAAGGAGCAAGCCGAAGGGGAAGATAACGTTGCCAGTGACATTTGGCAGCGAGCTGAACTTCAGGACAGAAAGGATCACTTTTGACGTTGCCGATTTTCCATTGCCCTACAATGGAATTCTCGGCCGTCCAGCGCTCGCCAAGTTCATGGCGGCCTCTCACTACGCATACAACATGCTCAAGATGCCAGGCCCGATAAGCGTCATCTCTGTCCCCGGCGACAAGAAGGATGCCCTTATCTGTGCCGACAAGATCTACCCGGAAGCAGCAGCCGCAGCGGATCACAAACCGCTTGCCGCTGAAGCTCCCGGAGGGAAGAAGAGGACCAAGCCCGGCAAGTGCTCTGGCGCCCACTCCGGCAAGCGCACCTCTTCGGAGTGCTGCGCTACCGTCGAGGACGCGCCATCGAGCTCCACCGGCAAGAGTAAGAAGACAATGGCAGCTCCGCCAACGACCAAGAAGGTGTCCGCCATGGAGGACGGCACTGGTGGTACCTTCACCATCAGTGCCACGCTCGACCCCAAATAGGAAAGCACGCTCGTTGCTTTCCTGCGGGCGAATGTCGATGTGTTTGCCTGGCAACCATCTGACATCCCCGGCGTTCCAAGGAAAGTGATTGAGCACCACCTCACCGTCTGTCCTCATGCGTGGCCCGTCAAGCAGAGAGTCAGGAAGCAAGCGGTGGAGCGCCAAGAGTTCATCGCAGAAGAGATCAAGAAGTTGGAAGCGGCAGGCCTCGTCAGAGGTGTGCTCCATCCGACGTGGTTGGCCAATCCTGTTGTCGTGCGCAAAGCAAATGGGAAATGGAGGCTTTGCATCGACTTCACTGATGTTAACAAAGCTTGTCCCAAAGATCCCTTTCCCTTGCCGCGCATTGACCAGATTGTTGACTCCACGGCCGGATGTGACCTGCTTTCATTTCTTGACGCCTACTTAGGATATCATCAGATCTTCATGGCCGAAGAAGATGAAGAGAAGACCGCGTTCATCACTCCATGTGGCACGTACTGCTTCGTACGGATGCCTTTCGGACTAAAGAATGCTGGTTCAACATTTGCGAGGGTTGTCCACACCGCTTTTGAGCCACAAATCCACATAAATGTGGAGGCCTACATCGATGACATAGTGGTCAAAAGCAGAGACAGGGCAATCATGATTCAAGACCTAGAAGAGACCTTTGCGAACCTGCGCAGGATCAGCCTCAAGCTCAACCCCAAGAAGTGCGTGTTCGGAGTCCCTTCCGGCAAGCTTCTCGGGTTCTTCGTGTCTCAGCGAGGAATCGAAGCCAACCCAGACAAGATCAAGGCCATCGAGCAGATTGAAGCACCAACACGTGTCAAGGATGTACGAAGGCTTGCCGGCTGCGTCGCGGCTCTCAGCAGGTTTATTTCCAAGTCTGCAGAACGCGCCCTGCCGTTTTTCAAAATTTTGAAAAAGGCGGGTCCAGTAAAATGGACTCCGGAAGCGGAGGCTGCGCTGCAGGACTTGAAGAAATACCTGTCCTCCACTCCAATACTTGTCGCGCCTAAACCACAACAGAAGTTGCTGCTATACCTGGCGGCAACCAATCAAGTGGTTAGTGCTGCGTTAGTAGCGGAGAGGGAGGCAGATGATGAGCCGGCAACCACGGCAAGCATGTCCAACGACAAGCAGGGGGCTTCCCCGACAAGCTCTGGCCCCAACAAGGATGAATCTGCGCAGGGGCAAGTGGAGGTGCAGAAGAAGAAAATGGTGCAGCGCCCAGTTTACTTTGTCAGCTCCCTCTGGCAGGGGGCTAGGTCAAGGTACCCTGGTGTGCAGAAATTTCTTTTTGGCCTTCTCATGGCCTCGAGAAAGCTGCGCCATTACTTCCAAGCACATGAAATTACAGTTGTCACCTGCTTCCCGCTGAAGAGGATACTGCAGAATCCAGAAGCAACAGGCAGGATTGTCGAGTGGGCACTAGAACTGTCGAGCTTCGGTGTCCAGTTCGAGAGCACCTCGACTATCCAAAGCAGAGCATTGGCAGAGTTCATAGCAGAGTGGACACCGACGCCAGACGAAGATATCCCAGAGACGAGCATCCCCACCAAAGAAGCAAGCAAAGAGTGGCTGATGTACTTTGACGGTGCTTTCTCGCTGCATGGCGCCGGTGCTGGCGCGTTACTTACCGCGCCCACCGGAGAGCACCTCAAGTACGTAGTCCAGATGCACTTCCCCAAGGAGCAAGCAACCAACAATACTGCAGAGTATGAAGGTTTGCTCGCCGGTCTCAGGATCGCGGCAGAACTTGGGATCAAGAAGCTCATTGTCAGGGGTGACTCGCAGCTTGTCGTCCGCCAAGTGAACAAAGATTACCAGAGTCTGTTGATGGAAGCGTACGTTGATGAAGTGAGGAAGCTAGAAGAGCACTTTGACGTCCTGCAAATGGAACACATTCCAAAAGCTGAGAACGATATCGCTGATGGCCTGTCAAAGTGCGCAGCATTTAAGTTACCTGTGGAACCCGGGACCTTTGTGCTCAAGCTGACTCAGCCATCCGTAACGCCATCAACCAGACAGAGCAAGAAGAGGAGGTTGGTCTCCGGCGACTATGTTCCGACAGAGCTCCCCGGAGCCGCCGCCAAGAAGGTCCCCAAGATCGACGCCAAGAGCGCTGAGGAGCCGTCTGCTCCGGAAAACCCCAGGGTTTGTTCCGTAGAAGCAGGCGCTCCCGACAAGTTTTGCTCCGGCAAGCTTGCTGGGGAACGTCAAGCTCCGGCTGAGCCCCATATCCTCACCGTAGAAGCGGACGTTCCCGCAGCAGCAGATGTGCCTTCAGTCCTTGTTGTCGAGCCGCAGGCTCCAGCATGGGCGCAGCAGACTGTCCATTTCCTCCAAAACGGAGAACTTCCCGAAGAGCAAGAAGAAGCGGAAAGAGTAGCCCGGCGCTCGAGTATGTACCAGTTCGTCGACAACACACTGTACAGAAGAGGGCGCAACAGTGTGAAATTGAAGTGTATTTCCCGGGAAGACGGACAGAAGCTGTTGGCAGAGATACATGGAGGCATATGTGGTCACCACGTTGGGGCAAGAGCACTTGCCGGCAAAGCGTCCCGGCAAGGTTTCTTCTGGCCGACAGCCCTCCAGGATGCAACTGCACAAGTAACCAAGTGTGAAGCGTGCCAGTTCCATTCCAAGCAGATACACCAGCCAGCTCAAGCTCTCCAGACGATCCCTTTATCCTGGCCATTTTCGGTCTGGGGGCTCAACATCCTCGTCCCCTTCCCCCGAGTTGTCGGGGGCTTTGAGTACTTGTACGTCGCAATCGACAAGTTCACAAAGTGGCCGGAAGTGGAACCAGTGAGGAAGGTGACAGCACAGTCAGCCATCAAGTTCTTCAGGTCGATTGTCTGCCGCTTCGGGATCCCCAACAGGATCATCACCGACAACGGTACACAATTCACGAGCCGCGCCTTCATGCAATACGTCCAAGATCTCGGCGCCAAGGTCTGCTTCGCTTCTGTTGCTCATCCCAGGAGCAACGGTCAAGCTGAAAGGGCCAATGCTGAAGTACTGCGCGGGCTCAAGACCAGAACTTTCGACAGGCTGCACAAGTGCGGAAGAAACTGGATCGAGGAGCTGTCAGTGGCTCTTTGGTCGATCAGAACGACGCCAAATCGAGCCACTGGCCAGACACCATTTGCTCTAGTCTATGGAGCAGAAGCAGTTATCCCCACGGAACTCGTATACGGGTCACCTCGAGTGCTCGCTTATGATGAGCTTGAGCAAGAGCGGCTGCGTGAAGATGACACGCTGCTCCTTGAGGAAGATCGTCTTCAGGCTGCTGTGCGAGCCTCTCGCTACCAGCAAGCTTTGCGTCGCTACCATAGCCGCAAAGTTAAAGCCAGAAGCTTCGAGGAAGGCGACCTTGTTCTTCGGCGCGCCCCGTCCGCCAAGAATCATAACAAGTTGACGCCAAAGTGGGAAGGCCCTTACCGGGTGAGACGAGTCACGAGGCCCGGCGCTGTCCGCCTCGAGACCGAAGATGGCACTCCGGTGAGCAACTCCTGGAATATTGAGCATCTTCGTAAGTTTTACCCGTAAGGCGCGGTTGTTGGGCCCCGCCCGACAACCAACCTTTTGTACAAGTCTTGCCGCAGTTGCATGTAATCCTTTGTACAAAGCCAGGCGCAGACCCTGAGCAGCAGTAAATGAAGCGCTGGCGCCCTAAGTTTTAGCATGCATGCTGAGTCGAGTCTCGTCCTTGGTTAGGGTTGATAGTGCCTAACAGCTGCTAACCCCTAGCTTAGAGGTCGAGTCTGCGTCCTTTTTCCTGTTCTTTCATTTCCTTTGGTTCGCAGGGTTTTGCATATCCTGGCCAGGCCGCTTAAGGACGAAGAAGAGAAGAAGGGCGGGCCAGCATCTGGTCCCCGGCAAGCCAGTGTTGCCGGGGGCTGCAAGAACGAAGATTCGCCCGCGGCAAGCCGAAGTTGCTGGGGGCTGCAATCCTAGATAAGTTTTTGCATCCCTTGTCATGCATTCTCTTATGAACTGTGGAATACGAAAACCTTGTTTCCTCCTAAAAGCTACCGTGCTCCCTTAACGAAAGGCCCCAGAGCGCGTTCCTGGGGCCCGTTTTGGTAGTAGTCGCGGCGGCAAAGGGGCGGAACGAGGGGCCCGAACCCGCTTCATCCCTTCCTCCGCCAAAGGCGTGAGAGAGGTCGAGTGGCGCGGGAAGACGGCAGGGCCTGTTGCCGGGCAAAGAAGTGTCTATCTTAACGATATAAAGGATTTGCTCCTTGGCGTGGGTTTTACCCACGGGACAAATGGCCCGGCAAACATCCCCTTTTCATTAAAAACATTCCGCTCAGGTACAGTTCAGAGAGAATGAAAAACTTGAAAGATGGGATTACAAGTTTTAAACACAGCTAAGGCCCGAGGGCTTACAGATTAAAAAAAGATAAGATGCCCGTAATCCCTTTCTTGTCTCTCTCCTCAGGAGGTAGGACAAGGAGACGAAAAGGGCAAAAGGGGCGCCTAGGCGAGCTACGGGTGGCAGAAGACACCAACAGAACGCCCGGAGGGCCGTCCGGAGGCCCCGGAGGGTGGATGGTGATGGCGGCGCCGGAAGTGGAGCTCGAAGATGAGGCAGCGGGACGTCAACACGCTGTCGAGGGCATCTAGCCCTCGTACTCCGAGTTGACGGCCTTGCCGCCCGCCCTCTTCCTCTTCCGCAGCCTCCCTACGCCAGCCGCCAAGGAGACGACCCCGGGAAGCTCAAGGAGCCGGCGACACAGATGATGGGGTCGCCGGTGCCACACGAAGCTGCGACCGGCGCCTAGTCGGACCCGTCATCCCGACGACCGCTGCCCTCGTCGTCGCTGTCGCTCCCCTCCTCGTCACTCTCGCTCGAGGAGGAGCCTTCGCTATCGGAGGAGCTATCCATGCAGCACCGGGCCCGGGTCCCGAAGTCCCCGAAGGCCTTGACGGAGAGGAGATCGCCCTCCATCAACTTAAAATGGAGGGTGAACCCCTCCATCAAGATGTGGATACGGGCGAATGTCTTCCACCCTCGGCCAAGATACACCACGCCGGGGGCTGGGGACTCGACGTGGACCCGCGTGCCGCTAATCCCGCAGCCCTTCATGCGCAGCCTTAGCGTCTCGGGTTGCTCCATCTCCATCACGCTTGCGAAGGGAGACGGGAGGCGGAGGCGTCGGCGAGGCGCCCGGCGCAGCCTGACGAAGAACTCGCAAGGATCATCCCCGAGGTGGACCGCCGTGGGAAGAGGAGCCGCTGGCGGAGGCGAGGCCGGCGCGTCGCCCCGCCCGCCTCTTCCCTGAGCGCCTCGGCCTCATCCACACCCTCGTCCACGACCTTGCCCCCTCCCCCTTCCCCTTACGGCTGGCTCCGCCACCGCGGGTGCAAGGGGAGGAGGGGCGCGTTGCCTAGCGGCAACCCTCACTGCCACCGATGAAGGACAAGGATTCCCTTTCTCCATGGCGAATGGAGGGAGGGGATCAGAAGCCGGAGGGAAGGAAAGACGAAGGAGTGCGGATTTCCGTCGCCCCCTCTTGCTCTTTATAAAGAAGCAGGGTGGGGGCTCGGCCGCCCCGCTCAGCCAATCAAGACGCAGGAAGGCCAGGCGTCTGGGGCCGACCTGCTGCCCCGACCCGCGACGGCCCGGTTTCCTGCCTCCACCGTCCGCAACCCCGGGTGCATGGAAGCCGCGTGGCTGACGCGCAGGACTGAGGCGACAGATGAGGTGACCTCTTCCCACCCCCGTGATCGTGGGGAGCGAGCGCCTCGGAAACCGTGCCTCGGCCCCGTCCAGCGAACGAGCCACGCCTCCACGCCTCCCTCCACTTATGGAGCTAGCGCGAACCGTCCCCCTTTATTGCGACGTGACGCATGCCTGCGGGGTTCGGCCCCACGCACTCCGCCCACGTCACGCACGCCTCTCCCCACGATGCCGCGTTCGACGCGTGCCGTTCGGGGAGGACGTGGTGGACGCAGAAGCAGATGCAGCGTGACCCAGGTCACGCATGCCCGTGCACTGTTTTGGGCCTGGCCCAACAGCGCTCGGCACCGTGTATGGCCCAGGCCCGGGGCTCCTGTCGGTGTACTAAAGTAGGGGTACCTTAGTATCCCGAACTTGTGCACGGGCAGTCGTAGCACCCCGCGGCAAGGCTTGCCAGGCGATCGCCAAGACTCTCCGTGGTCCCTTTTTGGGCCATCCAAGAACAAAGTATTTGAGCCAAGGCCCCGGCAGGAGGAGCCTGCCGGGAAGGCCACCCGAAGAGAGCAAGGCCCCGGCAAGAGGAGCTTGCCGGGACGACCGCTCGAAGCACAAGACCCCGGCAGGAGGAGCTTGCCGGGAAGGCCGACCGAGGCACGACAAGATACTTGCTGCGACGCGCTCCGCGTCCCGGTAAGGACCGGTGAGCGACAAGCTCCCAGGCGCGACAAGACACCAGCCGTGGCAAGGCGCTTGCCGCGGCAAGTCACCACCCCGCGCCTGCGCTCCAGCTCATCCACCCACACGCCGCTCTGGGGCCGTTCCAGGCGTACGTGGCGAGAGGCTGCGCAGCCAGGGGCATGCGGTGGCGAAGCGACACTGACAGAGTAGCCATCGTGGCAAACGGTGGCGCTCCTGACGGTCCCCTTTCCTGCACCGTCTGGGCGATGCGGACGGGCATTTAATGCCCTTGTCCCCTGCCGTCAGAGTTAGGTATGATAGCACTATACAGCCACTGTGTAGGCAGCTGTACCCACTACAGCATTCTCCCATTTTTGCCCCCACCTGCGCTGCCACCTGTGGGTAACCCCTTGAGCATATAAAAGGAGGCCCCATGCGCACGTAGGGGAGGAGGACATCCATCGCTACGCTTGGTCTCGCCAGCGGCTTGTGTGTACTGTAGCACCACGCGCTCCCGAGCAAGAACACAATACAATCCACAAAGCAGCAGTAGGGTTTTACGCATCCTTGCGGCCCAAAGCTGGGTAAAATCCCTTGTGTGCATCGCCTCGATCCGCTCTTCGCGCGACCTCCGCCCCCCGCCGAACCAAGAAAGGGGCTCGGTCCCCATAGGTGTTCGTGGAGGCAGATTTCCCCCGACAAGTATGAACCCTAGGCCTTGTTTCCTATCATTGCAATACCATTTACGCTCACTTTTACCGCTCGCTACCTTACTGTTTTTATATTTTTAGTTTACAAAAACCTATATTTACCATCCATATTGCACTTGTATCACCATCTCTTCGCCGAACTAGTGCACCTATACAATTTACCATTGTATTGGGTGTGTTGGGGACACAAGAGACTCTTTGCTATTTGGTTGCAGGGTTGCTTGAGAGAGACCATCTTCATCCTACGCCTCCCGCGGATTGATAAACCTTAGGTCATCCACTTGAGGGAAATTTGCTACTGTCCTACAAACCTGTGCACTTGCAGGCCCAACAACGTCTACAAGAAGAAGGTTGTGTAGTAGACATCATTCCCCTTGTAGGTCGTCTTAACAGGAATGAAGTGGGCAACTTTGGTCAAATGTTCGACTATGACCCAGATGGAGTCATGTGCCTTGTTTGACCTAGGGATTCCAGTGATGAAATGCATTCTGACTCCCATTTCCACTCGGGAACCTTGAGTGGTTGGAGCAATCCAGCAGGTCGCCGATGTTCAGCTTTGACCCTTTGGCATATGTCACACTTGGCGACGAAAGTGGCTATCTCTCTCTTCATGCCATGCCACCAGAATCTTTCCTTTAGGTCTTGATACATCTTGGTTCCTCCGAGGTGGATGGAATACGAGGTGTCATGAGCTTCTTGCAAGATCAAATTCTTGTGCTCAATCTTGTTGGGTACGCAAATGTGATTCCCAAACCACACAATTCCTTGCTCATCCTCTGAGCATCCTGGGGCCTTGCCTGCCTTGATCTTCCTCTTGATGCCTTCAATACTTTCGTGTCCCTTCTGAGCTTACTTAACATCATACATCAAGGTAGGCCTAACTTCGAGGTTGGCCAAGAATCCTGGTGCAACCAGTTCCAACCCGAAGCTTTCAAGTTCTTCATACAAGGCAGTAGCCTTTCCTTAAGCATAGCATTCAAGGAACAAGCCTTTTTGCTTAATGCATCTGCTACCACATTAGCCTTTCCGGGGTGGTATTGAACACCGAGGTCATAATCCTTGATCAACTCTAGCCATCTTCTCTGCCTCATGTTCAATTCCTTCTGAGTGAAAATATACTTCAGACTTTTGTGATCCGTGTATATCTCACACCGCTTCCCTAGGAGGTAATGCCGCCATGTTTTCAGGGCGTGAACCACTGTTGCTAACTCAAGATCATGAGTAGCATAGTTCTCTTCATGAGGCCGTAGTTGTCTTGAAAGTTAAGCTACGACTCTGCCCTCTTGCATCAGAACACTTCCCAGTCCGGTTCATGAGGCATCACAATATATCACAAATTCCATGTGAATATCAGGTGTGGCCAGAACTGGGCGGTGGTCAATCTCTTCTTTAGCTCCTGGAAGCTTTCTTCGCACTTCGGCGTCCATTCAAACTTCTTTTCCTTCTTCAAGAGCTGGGTCATGGGCCGGGAAATGCTTGAGAATCCTTCAACGAACTTGCGGTAATATCCCGCGAGTCCAAGGAAGCTTCGAACTTCCTTCACATTGCTTGGGTCTTGTCATTCAGTCACGGCTTGAATCTTGGTGGGATCCATTGACAATCCTTCGGCAGTCAATTTATGACCCAAGAATCCAACCTCATGCAGCCAAAATTCGCACTTGCTGAACTTGGCGTACAGTTGGTGCTCCCGAAGCTTGTCTAGGACCATCCTTGGGTGTTGCTCGTGCTCTTCTTCCGTCTTCGAGAAGACAAGAATGTCATCAATGAAGACAACAACAAACTTGTCCAAATATTCCATGAAGACCTTATTCATGAGATACATGAAGTAAGCTGGGGCATTGGTGAACCCAAAGGACACATGACCGTGCACTCATATAGGCCATATCTAGTTACAAATGCCGTCTTCAGAATATCTTGGGTTCTGGTTTTCAGCTCGTAGTACCCAGATCTGAGGTCGATCTTGGAGAACACCTTGGCCCTATTGAGTTGATCAAACAGATCTTCAATCTTGGGAAGTGGATACTTGTTCTTGATTGTAACTTCATTGAGGGAGTGATAGTTAATGCACAAGCGGATGGTACCGTCCTTCTTTGCCACAAACAGAACAGGTTATCCCCAGGGGGAGGCACTAGGGCAGACAAATCCCTTCCTCAACTGCTCTTCCAGTTGCTTCTTCAACACTGCTAGTTCTTCCGATCCCATTCTATAAGGCTTCTTATAGATGGGTCCTGCTCCGGGCATGAGCTCGATGATGAACTCAATGTCTCGGTCAGGAGGCATTCCCGGTAGCTCATCAGGAAAGACATCGGGGTATTCGCATACAACATGCACTTGCTCCAATCCAACTTCACTCAGATAGTTGACTTGGTTGGCTTGAGCAGAGGAGGGGTTGGAGGCAAATTTAACTTTGACTCCTTGGTCATTGGTCATAGTGACAGTCCGGTTGGCACAATCTAACAAGCCTTGGTGCTTGATGAGCCAATCAATTCCTAAGATCACATCCAAGCCTTGCAATCTTAAGATGATAAGGTCTGCTAGGAAATCTACCCCGTTAATGACAATCCCGACTCCTTTACATCCTATCTTGGCTCTCATCTGTGCTCCGGGGGTTCGTACCACCATAGGGTTATTCAGGGGTGTAGGGGTCATGCCACTTTTTAATGCAAACTTTTGGGTGACAAATGAATGCGTGGCTCCAGAATCAAACAAGACAGTTGCAGGTGCTGAGCTACAAGGAACATACCCAGCACGACATCTGGGTCTTCCTGGGCTTCTTCTGAAGTGACATGATTCACACGACCCTTGCCACTATTGGGCAGGTTGCGGGGAGCTTGGTTCCTTGGTGGCATTCCACGGCCTTGGCCTTGGTTCTGCGCATTGGGGCACGGGGCATCGAGTTCCTTGTTGGGGCAATACTTGGAGAAGTGTCCTGGCTGACCACAACCAAAGCAAGTGACTTGATTGGAGTTGTTGCTCTTGCCGGCATTGTTATTGGGGTTGTTGAAAGCTGGCCTAGGCTTGGCATACTGCTGAGGCTGGTAGTTGGTGCAGGGTGCAGGGGTTCTTGGCTGCTGATAGCTTGGCTTGACCGGGGTTGGCTGCCATGGGCGAGGTTTCTGGTTGCTGGAGCTACCCTTGCTGATCATCTTGCGCTTACGGGTATCATCCAAAGCACGTCGCTTGTCCTCAAGCATGAGTGCCTTGTTCACCAGGTCAGGAAAAGTTGGGCAGCCACACACACAAGCAAGTACTGCAGAGTCTGGTTAAGACCTTCCATGAAGCGCTCTCTTTTGGGAGCATCAATGCTGACATCTTCAGGAGCATACCTTGACAGAACACTGAACTTCTGCATGCACTCCTTGACAGTGCTACTCCCTTGCTTCAAGGCTCGAAACTCACACTTCTTGATGGCCAGGATTCTGGTAGGAATGTGGCCCTTGCAGAATTCTGCCTTGAAGTCATTCCAAGTGATGTTTTGCTCTACATGCATGACCTTGAACCCATCCCACCAAGCTCTGGCAGTTCCCCAGAGACAGTGAGCAGCATATGCCACCTTCCCACGGTCCTCAGTGCAGCTGACTAGTTCCAGCAGATCCTCAATGGTGCGGACCCAGTTGTCTGTGTCCAAGGGTTCAGCAGTCTCGATGAAGGTGGGTGGTGCATGCTTTTTGAACTCCGCCGACGTGGAACGTCCATTGCCATTCCCCGTCGGCTGGCGGTTGACAGCCTGAGCAATCATCTGGAAGGCTGCAGTGTTGGCTTGGCGTTCCTCTCGGAGGGCTTAGAAGCTGGGCCATGTCCATGTTTGGAGGTGGTGGTGGTGGTGGTGGAGCTTGTCCTTGGGTTTGGTCCTGACTGGCTCCTGCTCCGGCTTCTTGCTGCTGGGTAGAGGTACCAGTACGTGTTACAACAGGCATCCTGTTTGAGCGGTCAAGGTCTCATGATTGGGAAAGATGAGGGAAAACAATATAGATGGGATGCCTAGTAAGGGGGTAGGTATGACACTAATTGTTTTCATGCAAGGGCTAAAAGGTGAAACACATTCATTAAAATCCAAATGGGTGATGTAGTCGCTTACGAGTTCCTGAAGGAAAGCACGACATCCATCAAACACATCAAAAGCAAACACAACACTACATGGTTTCATATGAACATTACAAGGACTCAACTTCGCATAGGGGGTACACGACCTATCCTACCGTAGGGGTTATGAACTGCATATCCGGGTTCGGATGATGCCTAAGTGGTGGAATGCTCGGTCGCGTAATCTAGCTCTTCTGGGTCTTCCTCCTCATCATCAGCATCCTGACTTTCATCTTCACTTGAAGGGGTGGGGGAGTGGAGGAGCTCAACACAGCGTTGCTTTGCCGGTGGTGCGAAGAGCTTGCGGTATTCCCTTGAGCTCATGCGGTGTTGTTGTGGGGGTCCTCCATCCTTTGGGGGTCTTCCGCCTCGGTATGCGATTGCGGGCTGTCCAGGGGGAGCACCTTCTTTCTTGATCCTATCCGTCTTCCCTTATGCTTGGCGAAGAAGTGCCTTGGTTTCATGAAGTTCCTTTCGGAGCTCCATTGATTCCGAGGCCAAGTGTTGTGCCAAGCTACCGGCACAAAGGCTGAAGTAGGTCTGTAATCAGAGTTGAAGTCCTTCTTCCAATGGTGGAGCTGGTGCACTGCTCTCATCCTCACCTTCCTTTCGATAAGGCAAGAAGCGGGTTGCCAACTCGTCTGCCATCTATGGAAGAAGGTCTCGGAGGTGGTTCAGTGTCTTGAGGGTTGTCGTCTCTACGACAAGAACTAGTGTTGCCATCTGGGGTCCCTCGAAGAACCAGCTTGTTGGAGAGTCATTAGCCTTCACGATCACTTGCACATGATACTCCGTCTCGGTGTCATTGATCCAACGCTCATGGTAGGTGAAAATGGGGGCTCGATAAAACTGGCACTTCTTGAGGCTATCCTCGAGAAGCACGGGATATCCGGTGGTCAGGAAGTCTTCGGGTACGGCAGCCATCTACAAAGGTTGAATGGGAGAGGTCAATATGGAAATATATCTTGGGTTTGGTAAGCTTAGAAAATAAGAGGAGTATAGAGGGTTTTGCAAAACGGGTTTTATCCTAACTAACGCCCATGCTAACTAAGGCTTCCTACAGTTAGGATGGCTCTGATACCAGCTCTGTGGGGACCCCTACTCATAAGTCGTGATCACCGAATGCACGTGTAAAGTGATCCCAGAGATCAATTCTCAAACACACAGAAGCTGAATAACACGAGTCTTACAACCATACATACCGTCTTACACAAATTATGACCATTATGGTCAAGTCTTACATAGATAAAGCCACAAGGGCTGAATACCAAATAAAAATACGCAGCGGAAATCTTCGTCGATAAGTAGAACCCATGCTACCTACCTTAACCCTACATGCATTCTGACTGGGAAACATCCTAGTTCGCATGTTCGTCTCCAAAGAACTCTTCTTCAAAGTCTTGCTCTTCCATGCCTGGCCAATTAAATAACCAGTAGCAAGCCAATGAGTACTTTGAATGTACTCGCAAGCAACCCATGTTTTGGCTCAAGATACAACAATGCATGACATAGGTAATTTTTTGCAGAAATCTAATTTTATTGTGCTATGACATGTTCAACAACCGGTAAATCATGCATCATATGAATTCAAGTAACCATAGGGACTGGTTACAGATATCAACGTAAAGGGAGTGAGCTTCAACCCAACTCAAGCATGTCAAGTCCTTTGACTTGACCCAAGTAGTTCTTCCCACTTATCCAAACACACACACTGGTTTGTAAACAAGTCGACGTAGCCCAAGAGTGGTTACCTAACTGTCCTTGACCGTGGACACGGCTATTCGAATAGTTTTACACTCTGCAGAGGTTGCACACTTCACCCACAAGATCCGGGGAACTTCCATGTCATCCACGACCCGCGGTACCATACGTACCCAGGGTAAGCACCCAGTCACTATATTTCCCTAGACAACACTAACATAGAGTCCACTTGATTGGTAGTAACCCCCATGCCCAACATTTCTCATCTTCATTGTGGAGCCTCACTCCCATATTCATCACATACCACTGGCATGGGGTACCAACGGTGTGTCCGGTGCCCTGTGAAAACAATCATGGCCGCCCTACCTGGCACGACCCAGTCCTGAGAGAGCACAACAACGACTCTCCCGTCACTAGTAATGCGGGATCCAAGCTAGTATCAACCTAGGTAATTGAGCGAGTCCGGGATTAGGGGGTGTTCGGATAGCCGAATTATACCTTCAGCCGGACTCCTGGACTATGAAGATACAAGATTGAAGACTTCGTCCCGTGTCCGGATGGGACTTTCCTTGGCGTGGAAGGCAAGCTTGGCGATGCGGATATTCAGATCTCCTACCATTGTAACCGACTTTGTGTAACCCTAACCCTCTTCGGTGTCTATATAAACCGGAGGGTTTTAGTCCGTAGGACAACAACTCCAACATACAACAATCATACCATAGGCTAGCTTTTAGGGTTTGGCCTCCTTGATCTCGTGGTAGATCTACTCTTGTACTACCCATATCATCAATATTAATCAAGTAGGACGTAGGGTTTTACCTCCATCAAGAGGGCCCGAACCAGGGTAAAACATTGTGTCCCTTGTCTCATGTTACCATCCGCCTAGACGCACAGTTTGGGACCCCCTACCCAAGATCCACCGGTTTTGACACCGACATTGGTGCTTTCATTGAGAGTTCCTCTGTGTCATCGCAATCAGGAAGGATGCCTATTCCCGTCTTTAAAGACGGCGCCGTTACTAAGGGAGCCTTGGCTGTCGGCCAAACTCTCCGGCTAGGTGGTTTCCTCAAGACCGCCTGTTCGGCCGTTCTGCCGATGGTGACCTCTCGGGTCATGAAAAGCAATCTTCACATTAGCTCGGAACTCGCCGAGCAGTTGGATCCAATGGAGCTCTCTTCCGTAAACGAGCTCTTGGATCGCATCGCCGCCTTGGGGGTCACTACGGAGTATGACCAGGTTGGGATTAAACCCGATCTAAGAGAGATTAATTCTCCCCTAGTCACCCATCATGTTGCCATAGTAGAGGCACAGTCGGCGACCCTTCATCTATCTGAAGGACTAGCTACGTCCAGATTCCCGATCGCTCCAAGCCGGATATCCGCGGAGGGGAGGATGTAATTCAAGACCTGAACTTAGAATCAGGCAACGGGTCAGATTCACTGGACAACATCCAAGAATCCAAACTTCAGAGTCGGAAACTCCTTGGCCCTTGAGTCTCAGATTGGGTGAGGTTGCGGATTTAATTCCACCCACCCGAACATAAGCGATCTATCCCAAATCAGGCAAAAGCCCGAAGAAACAGTACATCATTACTGGCCATGGTTCCTCCTGGTTATGAACAGGATAAAGGACTGTCGCGAGGAAGACGCAATCTCAATCTTCTGCAATAATTGCACGGACAAGGGAATCCTCAACGCCACAGGTCGTCGTGATATTACACACTTTGCTGACTTGGCGTCCATAGTACGAAAGTACTATGCGATGGAAAGCGCCTGGAAAACCGAAATTAAATTTTGGGATAATCTGGCCCTGAATAGAAACCTTGTCTGAAATAAAAGGGTGCATCATCATCAGACACCCGGGTTAAAAACCAAAAAAACAAAACCCTCTACAGGGCATGGAACCATACTGGAGGGATGGCTTAATGGACCCTGTAAAATTCACAGTACAGAGGATGCCACACCAACTCACAGCCTTAGAGCATGTTGGATACTCCGGCAGGTGGCCAAAAGGGGCGAAGATATCCTAATTCTGGAGTCCGCAGAAAGCCACCTCAGGGACTCCAGTACAATCTTAACAGTCTTCGAGACTTTCGCATCAAATAATATGCGAAAAGGAACACTCCGCAGCCTCGCTGAAGTCTATCAAGTAGCAACAATAAACCCTTGGAGTGACACGGCTATTACTCTTAATGCCAGTGATGAACCTAAATTCCGAACAGCCCGAGCACCAGCCGCATTGGTCCTCAGTCCAATAGTGGACGGCTTTCGCCTCATCAAGGTACTCATGGACGGAGGCAGCGGATTGAACCTCATTTATGAGGAAACCCTCCAAAAAATGGAAATAGACTGGAACCGCATTGAGCGAAGCAACACAACCTTTAGAGGAATAATCCCCAGTCGGGAAGCGCGTTGTACAGGAAAAATCACACTAAACGTGGTGTTCGGCGCGCCGGATAATTACATGTCCGAAGAAGTCACATTCCAGGTGGCCCCGTTTAGTAGCGGATACCACGCTCTGCTCGGCAGGGAAGCGTTTACAATCTTCCAAGCAATACCCCATTACGGGTACATGAAGCTCAAGATGCTCGGCCCAAACGGAATCATCACTCTCACCAGTGATCCGGACATAGCCCTCCGCGCCGAAAACAAGACAGCCGCACTGGCCCTCGAGGCATTGTCCGAAGCCCTAGCGGCTGAGGAACTGACTACGCTGTGCTCCATGGTAAAAAGGGACAATGTGATACTCGACAAAAGATCCAAGTCCACCTCCTTTAAACCAGCGAACGAAATAGTCAGATTCCAGGTCCATCCGACGGACCCCAATAAAACAGCTTCCATCGGGGCACGATTAAACCCTGATATAGACGCCGCACTGCGAGAGTTCCTACGCGAGAACTGGGACATTTTCGCCTGGCACCCTTCAGACATGCCAGGAATCCCACGCAGGCTGGCCGAACACAGCTTAAATATCCTAAAAGGATTCAAACCTGTCAAACAAGCACTTCGGCGTTTCTCTGAACCCAAGAGACAGGCTATGGGAGAGGAGCTAGCCAAGCTACTGGAGGCCGGATTCATCAGAGATATAAAACATCCGGAATGGCTAGCAAACTTGGTGATGGTACCAGAGAAGGACAAATCCTGGCGCCTATGCGTTGATTTTAAAGACCTTAATAAGGCTTGCCCAAAGGATCCCTTCCCCCTCCCCCGCATCGATCAAATTATCGACACCACAGCAGGACATGATTCGTTGTGTTTCCTCGACGCATACTCCGTCTACTATCAAATCAAGATGGCCGAGTCAGACCAAGCCGCAACGGCATTCATCACCCCATACAGACCATTCTGCTTTAACACAATGCCTTTTGGGCTCAAAAACGTCGGCGCAACATATCAGCGCATGATTCAGACATGTCTCGCAAACCAGATCGGCAAAACAGTGGAGGCATACGTGGATGATGTGGTCGTAAAAACAAAACATGTCGAATCTCTAGTAGACGACTTGAGGCTTACATTTGATAATCTCCGAACATATGACATCAAGCAAAACCCAGAAAAATGCGTTTTCGGCGTTCCAGCCGGAAAGCTCTTGGGCTTCATTGTATCCGGTAGAGGAATCGAAGAAAATCCAGCCAAGATCCGAGCTTTGTCACAATTGGATATCCCAAAGGACCTCAAACAAATAGAAAAATTAACCGGATGCGTGGCGGCTCTAAGCCGCTTCATCTCCCGCTTAGGAGAAAAGGCACTACCCCTCTATCGCCTCCTTCGGCGCACCGAACACTTCGAGTGGACGGATGCCGCCACGGCCGTACTCGATGAAATAAAAGCCATATTGGCAACAAACCCAGTCCTGATAGAGGCGGGGTGTCCCGATCATTCGATGAGATGATAACTATCGATTTGACGGAGCCGACTTTGACGATCCGACTACAAACGTGCACGACGTTGCGCCTTGGCAATTGCTAAACCAACTTCGAGAGGTTATTGACCACGCCGGAGCACAATCAACCTAACCACGAAGGTCTCTTCCTGCAAGCAATCAAAGAACAAGCAAGAATATGATAAAAACAATCTGAATATTGCGAGTATATATGAAGTATTGATAAAGGTGGGGATCCGTAAGCGGTCTTGGTCTGGTCGTTGGACACAAACGAAGTACACGAAGTTGCAATGGCTAACTTTTAACTAAACAAATCCCAAGGAAAAAGCTACTAGGTGGATCTACTTATATAGGAGCAAGGGGTGGCGGCCAAGGAGGTGGGAGGACATCCCAAGGCAGCCTAAAACCAACCCTAGGTCGTACAAGGCTCATGGGCCCAAGTGGAGGTGATGCAACACCTTTGGACTTGTTGTTTGACTCGAATTCTGCTGTAGCGTCAGATTGTTTCGTACATATCTCAACGCTTCGGATGAATTTAAAGGTGATTCCAATTGTTTTTGAAAGAGGATGAAATCTACTTTCCAACAAAAAAATAATCACCCAATTCGGAGTCCGTATGAAAAAGTTGTTGGCGTTTTGAGTCAGGTATGTCTGTGCAGTCCGAATCTGAATCCAGAACGTGAGAGACTTGGACTCTATCTTCTCTTGGTCCAAAAGTGACGTGAGAGAACTTTTTGAACAACACCTAAACTTCTCTTTTTCCCTTATCTTCATATGTGGATTGCACAAATGTCCCATACACCTGCAATTAGACAAAACACAAAAGTGTGTGAAGTATTTTTGTTCTGGATAACATAAATAGAGTATTGAATAGTTTGCACTAGAAATCACCTGACAAATATGCATGTATGCAATATTTTTGGTCGTATCCAAGATAGTCATGTCCTCATCATCCTCCCCTTTTTGAAAACAAAGCCGTCCTCGGCGTTGCTTAATCTGAAATGTGGCTAACAAAAGAGACAAGGTGTACATGTTGTATATGTATATGTCATCCATTTTTACTTCCCTTGGTTTTTGCACATATGACACATGTATAGATGAGTAACTTGCATAGTTCATAAAATCTGAAGCCAAAATATTATCACTAGAATTAGAAGACATGAAAATATTGCAACTCAATTTGCACATATAAGTGATGCTCTTATTCATATCAAAAGATTGACAATGTTCATCATTAAACCATCCCAACATTGGTGAATAAACCTTACTTGCATCTAATTTACATGCTACAACATGCTTAAATAGGCAAACATGCAATAAGTCTTTGGTCACAGAATAATCACCAAGATTAGAGGTCATATCAAAATGATTAAACATTGATTCTTTTGCATCAACAGTTAACTCAATGGGTGCACTCAAAATTGTTGGTATTTCAGTTGTTTGATCACATGACGCATTCATGACAGTATCAATATTCTCTAAAATAGGTGTTGTGCTCAAATCACTAGGTAACTGAACACATGATGCAGTTAAGTTAACTAGGGATGCATCATTCTCATGTGAAGTTATATCGTCAATACCTTTACTGTTACCTTGTCGCAAAGACATAGCTGATGTAGGTATGGACGTTGACAATGCACCATACTCTTGAGATGATGTCGCGCTCACAATCCGAGGTGGGGCTGCTCTAGTAGGTGCAACGGTGGAGGAACCAACCGGCGGTGGTGAGCACGAACTAGAATAGTAGTTGTTGTAGTCGCCCAATGCATCCTCCTGCATCTGTCTCTCAAAGGTACAAGCACGAACATACATACCAGTAATGCAACGGGGAATATACTGAAATCTTGCCTGAATATCATGGTTCAAACCACCAAAAAATCTATTCATTGTATCATCCTTAGATTCTTCTATGTCACAATGATGCATATAAGATTTGAACTCTTGGTAATAAGCATGAATAGTGTTGTTGCCTTGTTTAAATTGTTCAAATTTGTGAAGCAATTCATGACGACAGTAAGGAGGGAAAAAATGTTGTCTCATTACATCTTTCAAATCTTTCCAAGTTGTGGGTTGGTTATCAATGTTTTTCTTACAATGCACATTCCACCAAACAGAAGCAAAACCAGTAAATGCTCTAGTGGCAGCTCGTACTCGCTCAAGTTCAGAAAAGTCATGGTGACTAAAAACTTGTTCAACTTCAAGCTCCCAAGCTAGATAAATAGCAGGATTAAATCTACCCTCAAATGACGGCAAAGAGATAACCTGACCATGCGCTTCTGTGTGTTGTCCCAACTCTCGTGATGGTGAAGATGTGTCCGTCATCAAAGAACTTCTATCTCCGGAACCTGTCATGATTAGTAGAAACAAGAAACAAAATTCGAGAATAGTGTTCCTATGAACTACTAGGATGTGGTTGTAAAGTGTTCACAGTAAAGCAAATATCAATATCTTACAAGTTCTTACCATGCGGCAGGTGGTGACAGGCAACCAGCGGTGTCAAATAACTCTGAAGATTGTGTAAAGCGATTGCCAGGGGAACGTACGTATACACGGTGTAGAAATATGTGGAGCTGGGTTGGCTATATATGGTAGCAAAAGATTAGCAATAATCAATTCAAAGATGCAATGTTGAATAAACGCTCAACGACGGTACTGTGCTGGTCCTAGGCTAGACCGGACTAGAGACGCGAGCCTAGAACACTAATGAGGTCACGGCGTAGCACAACTAGTATCAATGAAGAATACTAAGTAGCTCTGGACAGCAAGATATAAGTGAAGATCACAACGGCAGTAAAGATAATGATGAAAAACAACTGCCAAGCAGGATATACAACAACTCTCTCTCCAACTTTCCTTTTGAAAAGTTTGAGCCAATTTTTTGATCAATTTTTTCAAAGAATGCTACTAACTCAAGCTTTCCAATGCAAAAAGAATCACTCAATTCCGAATTGATATGAGGAGTCAAAGAATTCTAAAACTGGCCTGAAAACTGGAACAAACTGTATGCGCGAACTTTGGAGGGCAAAAATACCTATTTAGAAGCCGATTGTGAGGTGCCAAATATTGAACTAGCTTCTGCAACTATTTAGATGCGGTTCGTCGCTAGCTTTAATTTGAGTACTCATGGAGCCAAAACGGACTTCGTATGAGGAAGTTATGCCTATTTGACTGAACAGTGCACAAAACAGAATCCAATCCGAATTCAACTACGAGATTGAGTCTAGATAGATCCGAATTTTGTTTTTTTTCTTCTCTTTTTTTTTCCTCACACTTTTTTTTGTCTTTTTCTTTCTCTTTTTTTTCTCTGACTTTTTTTTCTTTTCTCTCTCTCTCTCTCTCTCTCTCTCTCTCTCTCTCTCTCTCTTTTCTCTTTTTTTTCTCACTCGCTATTTCCAAACAAACTAGATAAGATGCAGATTGGATCAGGCGAAGATGTGAACAATCTCAACTATGATTAGACAATGAACGGTGGGTAGCACGTGGTGGAAATTGATGGATGGGTGGTGGACGACGGAAGGGATAATGATGAAGCGGCGGCGTGACTAATGTGAACAGAAGTGGAAACTCTAAACGAACTAGACACTAAGACCAGTAACTCGACACGTCGATGCAACCGATAATTAAATAATGCAAACAATGAAAAGAAAATTGCAAAGGCTCAGACTGGCTTGGACAAAAAGGATGAATAGATATAACTTTTTTCTGGCTTTTTCTTGGACAATAGGTAAGAAAATAAATCTAATCTAGGGAAACTGGAAATTCTCACCGAGCAACCTGAAAACTGATACCACTTGATAGAGGCGGGGTGTCCCGATCTTTCGATGAGATGATAACTATCGATTTGACGGAGCCGACTTTGACGATCCGACTACAAACGTGCACGACGTTGCGCCTTAGCAATCGCTAAACCAACTTCGAGAGGTTATTGACCACGCCGGAGCACAATCAACCTAACCACGAAGGTCTATTCCTGCAAGCAATCGAAGAACAAGCAAGAATATGATAAAAACAATCTGAATATTGCGATTATATATGAAGTATTGATAAAGGTGGGGATCCGTAAGCGGTCTTGGTCTGGTCGTTGGACACAAACGAAGTACACGAAGTTGCAATGGCTAACTTTTAACTAAACAAATCCCAAGGAAAAAGCTACTAGGTGGATCTGCTTATATAGGAGCAAGGGGTGGCGGCTAAGGAGGTGGGAGTACGTCCCAAGGCAGCCTAAAACCAACCCTAGGTCGTACAAGGCTCATGGGCCCAAGTGGAGGTGATGCAACACCTTTGGACTTGTTGTTTGACTCGGATTCTGCTGCAGCTTCAGATTGTTTCGTACATATCTCAACGCTCCGGATGAATTTAAAGGTGATTCCAATTGTTTTGGAAATAGGATGAAATCTACTTTCCAACAAAAAAAGAATCACCCAATTCGGAGTCCGTATGAAAAAGTTGTTGGCGTTTTGAGTCAGGTATGTCTGTGCAGTCCGAATCTGAATCCAGAACGTGAGAGACTTGGACTCTATCTTCTCTTGGTCCAAAAGTGACGTGAGAGAACTTTTTGAACAGCACCTAAACTTCTCTTTTTCCCTTATCTTCATATGTGGATTGCACAAATGTCCCATACACCTGCAATTAGACAAAACACAAAAGTGTGTGAAGTATTTTTGTTCTGGATAACATAAATAGAGTATTGAATAGTTTGCACTAGAAATCACCTGAAAAATATGCATGTATGCAATATTTTTGGTCGTACCCAAGATAGTCATGTCCTCATCAAGTCCTGGCCGCGCCAAACATCGGCGAACCAATGATATTGTACATTGCAGCAACCCATCAAGCTGTCAGCGCAGTACTCGTCGTCGAGCGGGAAACGGACGGACACAAATTCCCCTTTCAAAAGCCGGTTTACTACGTGTCCACTATCCTCACTCCATGCAAATCACGGTACCCACATTATCAAAATATTGCATACGCGGTATTCATGGCATCCCGGAAGCTACGACACTACTTTCAAGAGTGTTCAATCACAGTAGCATCAGAAGTACCACACAACGATATTATAAACAACCGCGACGCAACCGGCCGGATTGCAAAATGGGCCATCAAGCTCCTCCCGTTCGACATAACTTATAAGCCACGGTGAGCTATCAAGTCACAAGTTTTGGCTGACTTCGTCACAAAATGGACGGAGGCCGAACTCCCTAAAGAGTACGGCACATACTCAAAATGGATCATGCATTTCGACGGCTCCAAAATGTTGGCCGGACTAGGGGCTAGCGTCGTTTTGACATCCCCCACAGGAGATACAGTTCAATATGTACTCCAGATTATGTACACGGACTCCAACAATGCTTCCGAATATGAGGCCCTTTTACATGGTCTCCGGATGGCAGTATCCATGGGCATTCAACGCCTGGAAGTGCGTAGGGTTCGAACCTTGCAATATCCCAAATAAATGGAGACTTCGATGCCAAGGATCCAAAAATGGCAGCTTACCGCAACGCCGTCTTAAAAATGTCAGCCCGGTTCGAGGGGCCCGAATTTCACCACATAGCCCGGGAAAACAATCAGGCGGCAGACATCCTGGCACGCATCGGCGCAAAACGCGATGCAGTTCCCCCCAACGTCTTCCTAGAAAGGTTGTTCAAGCCATCCATAGTATGGGAAGGGGAGCCTGGTAATGACAGCCCGGACCAATCCGCATTGTCCGGCACCGAACAATCTGACATATTCGGCGGCCTTGCCAATGAAATTACAACCTCTGCCCACGTCATAATGGCCGTCATCGCCCCGTGATAGAACCATTCCTAGCCTACCTTAGCAGGCAGGAGCTCCCGGAGGACCAAAATGAGGCACGCTGCATAGTGCGGCGATCCAAGGCCTATAAAGTCCATGAGGGAGAGCTTTACAAGAAAAGCACTACCGGAGTACTTCAAAGGTGCATCTCTGAAGAGGAAGGGCGGAACTTGATGGCTGAAATTCATGGCGGACTCGGTGGTCATCACGCCGTAGCTCGGTCCCTTGTAAGCAACGCTTTTCGTACAGGCTTCTATTGGCCGATGGCCCGGGCAGACGCTCAGGACTTGGTCCAACGATGCGTCGGTTGCCAGCTCTTTGCAAACCAAAGCCATATGCCACCTACCGCCCTCCAAACTATCCCCATCACTTGTCCCTTCGCGGTCTGGGGGCTTGACATGGTTGGACCCCTTAAAGGGGGAACTAACAAGAAAAAATACTTACTGGTCATGGTGGATAAATTCACCAAATGGATAGAAGCCAAGCCTGTTAAGACGGCCGAATCCGGACCGGTGATAGACTTTATATCCGGGGTCGTACACTGTTACGGTGTCCCCCACAGCATCATCACTGATAACGGCACGAACTTTACGGCGCCGAGGTAAAACTCTGGTGCAAAAACATGGGCCTCCGTCTATCACCCACAAACTAACGGCCAGGTCAAGCGTGCAAATGGTCTTATCATGAGAAGCATCAAACCCAGATTAGTGCGGTCCCTAAAGGAATCTAACACACACTGGGTAGAGGAGCTTGACTCCGTACTCTGGGGGCTGTGGACCACGCTGAATCGCACCACCGGATACACACCATTCTTTATGGTGTACGGCGCAGAGGCAGTTCTGCCTTGCGACATAATTCATGACTCACCTCGAGTGCACATGTACGAAGAAAGAGAAGCCGAGCTCAATCGGTAGGACAGTCTGGACACCTTGGAGGAGGAGCGCGATGTGGCAAAAGCCCGTTCTGCATTCTATCAACAGCAGGCTCGAAGATATCAAAGCAGAGAAGTGCGGGCCAAAAACTACAACGTTGGCGAATTAGTTCTACGGCTGCCAGACAAGAAAAAGGGCAAACTCAAGCCCAAGTGGGAAGGTCCCTTCATAATTGACCAAGTCCTGGCTGGTGGAGCGTACCGCCTGCGAGATGCCTCGGATAACCGACTTGAGATGAACCCATGGAACGCAGCCTGTCTCCGAAGATTCTACGCCTAGCGCCGGACTCTGTGTTCGTCTCCTTCCTCTATCCATTTTTTACATTTTCTGTCTTACATTTCTCTCCTTCCACCCTTTCTTTTATTCTTCCTCTCTTATAGCCATTAAAAGCTCAACAAAGTGACGCGCTACTCGCGCTCACTATACCTGGGGGCTTCTTTAAACAGAAGCTTATTTATACGGGCTTCACGCCCAAAACATGTGTCAAACTTCCGCATGTACCTTTTCTTCACCATTATATGCATCGATATGACTTAAGTTTTGGCCAAGCTGGGTTGCCTGGCTCCTGTGCTTACCCCTACGTTCCCGATTGTTCGGCTAGGCGGTAAAGTGAGCACCTCTGCGATTGTTACTGTCGGGTCAGCCGGATGTGTACCTCAAACTGGGTGAAGCCGAAAGCTAGCGTTCTTAAGGGAATATTCGGTCGGTGAACTAAAGATGACCTTTTTTACTTATTTTTATATATGCCCCCAGATGCTTTTCCTGCGTTTGCAATCCGGACATGCACTTTAGGGCATGACTCCCAGAGAAAGGAACCCCTAACGGAACAATTCTCTCTGGAAGATGTTTCTTACTAACCATGCAATATAACATAACTAGTTGGGCACTTGTCTGATAAAGCACTAATGACCCCTACGCCTGGTCTCCATGCATACCCTGGTTCTTACATAACCGATAGGGTATTCGGACACACTCCGGACCGTCAGGTCCCGAGGTCGAAGCGAAAAGGTCGGCAACGACAAACGATCTACAATCCGGCTAGATGGCATTACACATGTCAATTAAAAATTACATAGTCACTCTGACTGATTGTATTCCTCTTCAATACCATCTAACAGGCTGTCTAATTTATAGTCCTGCTGGGAATACTTTGCGGCCAATTCTACTTGGCTGTATACTAAGCTAACAGGGATCTCCTTCCCATCAGGTCCTACAGGTCTGACCTCGGCCATGTGGTTGGGGTCAGCCTTTGTGTACCGCGTCTTTACCATGGCCCAGGCCTCCCTCGCGCCTTGGCGGCAGGCCGATATCTTCCACAACCGGAACCACCGCCGCGCTCCCTTTAGCTTCTCTGCAAGCTCTACAAGGCCCTTGAGCCTGGGGAGGGATGGCCATAAGGCTTGGGCAACTCCTTGCATCGCCTGCCGAACTCGCTCGTGCAACTGCGAGAGCTCGGGAAGAAGGTCGCCCGTTGAACCGGGCATCTCCTCTGCAGGATGACCTGTTACCATACCTACAGACATAACTCTGTTAGTCGACTTCACCGCCGAACCCCCTTTTCAGAGTTAGTTTAAGCACTTACTATATATGCCGCGTCGAAGCCGTTGATTCTCCTTAGTGGAGTCCGACAGCTGGGCCCGAACATCCTTCAGTTCAACGCCCAGCTTGGTGTTGGCATCTTGGAGATCGTTCTTCTCCCGCCTCACCTTTGTCAGCACGCTCTCACCAGCCTTCAGCTGGCGTAGGAGTTGTTGCTTTTCCGGATTTAATCCGGCGATATCTGCAATTTCATTTGTCAGATTTGTACCCACGCCGCACTTCGCAAAATATTTATCTTTCGAAGCATAAATTACCAGAGGGGGTCTCGTTGGGCTCCCCTGCCGCGGCTAGTGTGGCCTCAAGTTGGGATTTGGATTCTTCCAGCTCCTGGGACAGTAGGTATTCTTTTCTGTAAGAGCCTGCATAATAAATGATCCTTAAATCAGTTATTCTAAATGTTTCAAGTCTCGGGGGCTACTGGTATATTTATATTTACCAGAAATTTTCTTACCCGTATGTCTTTTACGTACTGCTCCGTGGCTCTGGCTAAACCATTTTGAGCGGCACGGAGGTACGCATCTCCCGAGTTAAAGGCATCCAAGGCCACCTGGGAGAAACAAGCGTCGCGAAGAACTGTCTGGCGACGCCTGTGGTTCATGGCACTCTCCACCTCGGAATTGGTGGTAGACAGCCTGTCCGCATCCTCTGTCGGAGGAGTGTCCAGTGCGCGCCTTGTCTTCACCTCCGCTTCCGGACCAGGCTTTGGAGCCTGGCTGGTGGAGGCGCAATTGACAACCTCTCCGGATATAGTCCTGCAAGGTCTCTTCATCCTGAAGAGAACACGAGCGTTAATATGCCCTAAAGGAACAACACCAGGGAAGAAGATGGTGCGCTATACCTTTGCGCCGGCGTCTCAGTCCGGACTACATTCCTTTTTACCTCACGGGGTCCTGCAGCCCCGCGTTGGCTAGCCGCAGGCTCGGCCTCCCGCCTCGGAAACCTCCGCTGCAAAAAACGGTTGTTGTCACGGAAACTGAAACACGTGAGGATGGATTCCTTCCCAAAGTGATGAGACTCCGGTCTCTGTTACCTGGGAGGCCGGGATTAGCCTTGGGTAATCGGCCGTAATGGCCACCAAGGTATCATCCTTGCTCAGCTGATGAAATACCCCGTCAATCAGCTCCACAGCTATATCCGGATCCTCTTCGGAGTCCGAATCAAGGGACCATTCTGGATCCTCGGGCTGTGGAGGACGGCTGTTTATATCCTTTACTTCCTGACGCAGTTCCTGCGTTGAAGTCGTTAGACTACATATTTGATCATGGGAATATGAAACGGATGGGTGAGCAAAATTATCTGCTTACCCAACTCGGAGGGTTGTACATAGTAAATCCACCCTGGGGGTTGACGCGGAGGAATTCCTCCTCTTCTCCCTTGTACAAAGAGGACAAGATATTTATCAGAGCGGCAGCCGAGTTCGGCCCCTTACGACCGTAACGCGTGGCGTCATCTTCCTCGTTAAAATCCCACATGGGGTGGCCTCTATACTGATGTGGCTGCACCCCCCGCATAATGCATGCAGCCATGACTCCAATCATCGTTAGTCCGGAATGATCCAATAGTCTTATCCGGCCCATCAGGTAAAGGACGTCCCTGTCACTTTCTCTCCGAGAGCTCCGTGGACGCCAGCTTAAGCGTTTCTTTAAGGGAGCACTGTTGAATTCGGGGAAACCGACCCGGATAGGATCCGGCAGCGGGACATCATCTATATAAAACCATTCCAAAGGCCAGTCCTCGGACGCCTTCTTTGGGGTTCCGGATAGATATCCGGTCCCGGCAATGCGCCACACTTCGGCTCCGCCCACTTGATATATGGACCCCTCCTGAGAACGAGGTACCAAGCAGAATAGCCTCTTCCACATCACGAAATGAGCCTCAATACCCAAGAACAACACGCAAAGGGCAACGAAGCCCGCGATATGCAATTTAGAGGCGGGTGTGAGGTTGTGCAGCTGGAGGTCGTAGAACTCCAGAAGCCCCCGGAGAAACGGATGAATTGGAAATCTGAGTCCTCTTATTAGATAAGGGACGAGGCATACCGCTCTCCTTTGGAGGGATTAGGGCGCTCTCCGCTTGCTCTCCGCCATTATAGGTGGCGAGTCCAGCTCGAACTGGAACCATATAGGCCGAAGGGAGGAATCCCTTGGTCTGAAGCGATACTAGCTCGCTATGCGGGATGGAGCACCTCTCCCAGTTTCCCGGCGTAGGGCTGGATGGGCGAGAAGAGGAGTTGCGATGGTTGGCCATGGTGGAATGGACCTTTGCTAGATGCGCTCTGATGACTGCTCGTGGAAGGTAAAAGGTGTGGTTTGGATCTAAATCCCCATCTCTTTAAATAGGCGGTTCATTTACGCGGTCAGGGGTGTGAATGTAAAAACACCCAGACTTTTCGTATTCGTTCGACACATGGAAGGCCGCCATTAGTGGGCGAAAAAGCCAAGGAGCGTTAGATTACCAAAAAAACGGACATTATTCAACAGGTACACAGAGTTTGGAGAAGAACCCGCCTTGCAACGCCGAAGACAATCTGCGCGCCGGACTCTTCGTCATTGAAGCCTGGTTCGGGGGCTACTGAGGGAGTCCGAGATTAAGGGGTGTTCGGATAGCCGAACTATACCTTCAGCGGGACTCCTGGACTATGAAGATACAAGATTGAAGACTTCGTCCCGTGTCCGGATGGGACTTTCCTTGGCGTGGAAGGCAAGCTTGGTGATGCGGATATTCAGATTTCCTACCATTGTAACCGACTTTGTGTAACCCTAACCCTCTTCGGTGTCTATATAAACCGGAGGGTTTTAGTCCGTAGGATAACAACTCCAATGTACAACAATCATACCATAGGCTAGCTTCTAGGGTTTGGCCTCCTTGATCTCGTGGTAGATCTACTCTTGTACTACCCATATCATCAATATTAATCAAGCAGGACGTAGGGTTTTACCTCCATCAAGAGGGCTCGAACCTGGGTAAAACATTGTGTCCCTTGTCTCCTGTTACCATCCGCCTAGACGCACAGTTCGGGACCCCCTACCCGAGATCCGCCGGTTTTGACACCGACAGTAACCAATAATGTCCTTTCCCATATAAGGGTAGAGTGGTTGCGCATGTAAGGTTGGAATAACGGTCGCAACTTAAACCAATCCATTCTGAAAACAACACACACACTTCCCTCGATACACCACTTCGTCATCAAGTGGTTACCCAACTCATGATCTCCCTTGGGCATAAGTGGCACCCGATGGGGTTTTCGAAAAGTTTTTGAAAACAATTTTGCTTCCATCACCATGCATATACCCAACCCATTTGCGTAGCAGCTACTTAACATCCTATATACACCCCCTCGCATAACCCTCATAGAAAGGTAGGGTCACGCATCATGCAAGTGTCAACGAGAAAAGCCACGGAGGCAAACCACCTCAAGTGGTCACCATTTTAACTTGATTTTGATGCAAGCAATAAAAGTGCTATATGACATGCATAAAAAGGGTTTCATAGACATGGTCAAAGGGCTGCTTGCCTGGCTCAGCAAAGTCTTCTGGGTCTTCAAAGTCTTCCGGTCCAACTCCTTCGTTAGCAACGCAATCTATCATCACAAAATAATAACGAGAAAAATAAGGCAATAATAAAATAGAAAAACCAAAGTGCTCCCAAAAATGTTAACTCGTTTTTCTTAAATGCTAGTTTGAATACTAAGAAGGGAAAATTTCCTAGTTTTGGATTTGGAGTGGCAGAATAGGAGAAATGGATTTTTAGAGTGGTTTAAATATATTCAAATTTGAATTTCAATATGAACAGTACATAAAAGTTGTTTGGACATGAGTGAAATTTATATCATTAAATATGTGGGATTTTTAGAAAAAGATGGGAGTTGGAATTATTGCATTTGGATGAATATTTAATCCTGTGGAATATTTGCAAGCTTAATAGAAAACAAAAAGGAAAAGGAGCACTGTGCAACTGGGCCAGAACAGTCGTAGCGCAGCAGGCCCAGTCAGAGAGGCGGCCCAGCGCACTGGTGCACACGCGCGTGCCAGGTTTAAACCTGATGGGCGGGGCCTAAGCGTCAGCGAGAGAGAGAGAGGGACAATGGAGGGGAGAGGCTGACAGGCGGGGCCCGCCTGTCACAAAGGGCCGGCGAGCTCACCAGCGACATTTCCGGGCACTGCGGGGTGAGCTAATGGCACCGTTGGACTCCAAGTCGTGTCGTCGTTTGGGTGGTGCCGGAGTTGGCCGGAGGGGAGCAGCGCTTCGCCGGCGACGAGGTTTGCGGCGGCGGAGCATCGGGCGTTGATGGCCCCGGCCATTTCAGACTTCAAAACAAGCAGGGAAGAGGGGGGATCGATCAGTGGACTATGGGCGTTTCAGAGAAGCAATAAAGAGGGCCGGGGGTGGCTTATACCGTGGGATCGACGGCGACCTGAGGTGGCAGAGCTCGAGCTCTATCTCGAGTTCGGGCTCGTCTAGAGAGGGGTGAGTGGTGCAGGGGGTGTTTAGGGGAGTGAGAGACAGAGCGGTGAGGATAAAAGAGCTCGGGGAGGCCTATTTATAGGTAGGCGACGGTCCACCAAAGAGGTGTGCGCCGGCGAGCCTGTTGCGGTTGCTACGGGTCACGGGTGCTCGCAGAGAGGTGTCTGGGGTGTTCGTGGGGTTGGTTTAGGGCGAGAGGAGTGAAGAAAGAGAGAGCAGTGTGGTCAGAGGTGCATCACGTGTGAGCACGCTCACTGGTGCGCTCGGGCGGTCGTTGCACATGCGAGCTGGGGCGAGAGGAGGGATAAGGAGGAGGGGGACCAGGCTGTGGCATGACGCAGACGTTGAGGAGCATCGTCGGGTGTGAAGGGGAGAGCCGAGGTGGCCGGGACCGCTCGGCCGTGGGCGGCTACAGTGCCATAGCACACTGTAGCGCGTCGAGAGCGTGCAAACGGCTGGCATGGCCATTTTTTAGGCCAGGTGGGTGCGTCCAAATATTTTTGGTGGCTCTAGGGTGTAGTAAAGAAAGGCGGAGGGGCATTGGACGCCCTGGGTGGCCACTTGAGTGAGGAGGGAGGTTGAGGGAGTGAGGGAGGCTGCTGTCCTGGGAGGTAAATGGGAGTGTTTCACCCCTCAATCATTGAGCAATGGCCAGGGGAAAGTTACTGGAGGTAGAAGAGGGTCTGTAGTAGCTTTGGTACAAAGTTGAGCCCATGGAGATTAGTGGGAGAGGTCAAAAATGGAATTTTAGTAAAGTGGCAGAAGGTGTTTGATGCTTGTTTGGGTAAGCAAATGAACTCCATTTGGCATGAGACTCCACAGGGTGAAATGGCACATATAATTAGGGCCTTCCACCAATTTAGACCTCATTTGGGCAAAGTTGCCCATGCAACTTTTGTAAACCCTAGAAATTCACAGAAATGCATTTACCTAGATCTAGTCATGCAAAATCATTCCCCTTGATGCACCACTTGGTGTAGTGTCATCATTTGGGGTTTTGAGCATGTCCATAAAGTTTGGTGTCATTTGGAATAAGTTGGCAATGTAGAGTTGTTCAAACTTGGATCTAGATAGAGAGGGTTTTGGGGCACTTTAGTGAACCTAAATTATTTTGATTGATATGAAACTTTGCAAGATCATCACATTATGCATATGTGACTTGCCAGAATTTTCCTGGATTTACTTGAAATTATTTCTTGTAGAAATATTTCAAATACTTGAAATGGACAGAAATGGTTTTGCACGGTTTTGCCCAATATTTTGAACATGACCATGTGTTGAAACTCTTATATATGGAAAATATATGTCCACTGAGTTTCCCTGATTTTCCTCACATACTTTTGAAGCTTTTAAACAATTTTAACCTATTAAAGACCATTTCTGTCCTAAAGAAAAAGCCTTTAAATAAAATAGGAAAACTACTTTTAAATTTATATTTTTGTGGTTTATGGGAGTCCTATATATAATAGGTGTCAAATATACTCTTTGGAATATTTTTCATACCCCAAATCAAGTACTTGTAGTGCAAACCTCAATTCAGGGGGTCATCGAAAACTAATTTTTGAAAATACTATTTGGCCAAATTATTTTTGTAACAAAATACTATTCTGTTCTATACACATGGCATGATCATTGGTAAGAAGTTTGGGGCAAGGAGATGAAGTGCATAAGGTGGAGTTGTGCTGACTTTAAAGAGCACTTGAAAATCACAAAGAGGAAACCAACTCAAAATAAAAAGCCAAATAATGAAAAAGTTTTTGTTGATCCAAATTTTCATGCTTTATTAATGCAAATGACATGTTACAGAATGCAGGGTGTGACAGAGTCGCGAGCATCCCACTCGCCGGAGCTCTGCTGCACCACCAAATCCAAGTCGCCATAGCATAGGATGCGCCGGATGCTGAGTTCCTCGGCGAGCCGGAAGCCATGCACAAGGGCTTCATACTCGGCGACGTTGTTGGAGGTGGCAAAGTGGATCAGGAGCGCGTACCGAATCCGGTCACCCTTCGGGGAGGACAGCATGATGTCGGCATCCTAGGTTGAGGCGCATCTTGGAGCCGTCAAAGTGCATGCGCGAGTGCGTCGAATCCGGCGGTGGCGCTAGGTCCTGGGTCTCGGTCCAATTGACGAGGAAGTCGGCCAGAGCTTGGGACTTGATCGTAGTGCGGGGCACGTAGAGGATGGTGTGGCCGGCAAGCTCGAGTGCCCACTTGGCAACCCAGTCAGAAGCGTTCCGGCACCCGATGATCTCGCCGAGGGGGCCGTGCTCACCATGGTAACAACGTGCTCTTGGAAATAATCCTTCAACTTCTTGGAGGTGAAGTACACGCCATAAGACCTCTCTTGGTAGTGTGGGTAGTTCTTCTCGGAGGCGGAGAGCACCTTACTCAGGTAGTAGACTGGGCGCTGGACGGCTTGGATCCTGCCCTTCTCTGGTCGCTTGGCCACCATCACTGTGCTGACTGACTGCGAGGTTGCGGCAATGTAGAGCAACAACGGCTCTTTCTCGGCTGGCACGACCAGGACTGGTGTGGTGGAGAGCATGCGCTTGAGGTCCCGGAAAGCTTCGTCCGCCTGGTCGTTCCATTCGAACGGCATCGCCCTCTTCATCAGCTGATACAGGGGCAAGGCCCTCTCGCCCAGCTGGCTGAGAAACCGGTTGACCGAGGCCAAGCAGCCGGTGAACTTCTGGACATCGCGTAGCCGAGCCGGCTTGTGCATACGCTCGATGGCCTTGATCTTCTCCGGGTTTGCCTCAATGTTGCGCTCCGAGACGAGGAAGCCGAGTAGCTTTCCGGTCAGGATGCCGAAAACGCATTTCTCCGGGTTGATCTTGACTTGCTACTCGCTCAAATTGGCAAAGGTTTCCTTCAGGTCGTCGAGGAGCGTAAGGTGCTGGTTGGTCTTCACCATGTTTTCTTCCACGTAGACGTGGATGTTGCGGCCGAGTTGCGGCAGCAATTATTTCTGCATGCAGCGCTCGAAGGTGGCGTCGGCGTTCTTCAGGACAAATGACATGGTGATGTAGCAATACACCCCAAAGGGCATGATGAAGGACGTCTTCAGGCCGTCGGCCGGGTCCAGCTTTATTTGGTGATAGCCGGAGTAAGCATCCAGGAAAGACAGGAGCTCACAACCAGCAATAGAGTCGATGACTTGGTCGATCCGCGGGAGGGCGAATGGATCCTTGGGGCAGGCCTTCTTCAGGCTGGTGTAGTCGATACACATGCGCCAGGTCTTGTTCATTTTCGGGATGAGGACTGGGTTGGCCAGCCACCGTGGGTGAAACACTTTCATGATGAAGCCGGCCGCCAAAATCTTGGCGACCTCTTCACAAATGGTTCTTCTCTTCTCCTCGGAGAAACATCGTTGGGATTGGCGGACAGGCTTAGCATCCTTGCGGACGTGGAGTTTGTGCTCGGCGTACTTCCTTGGGATACCCGACATGTCCTTTGGGGTCCTTGCAAAAATATCCCGATTCTCACGGAGAAAGTCGACGAGCTCGCCTTCGTATTTGCTGTCGAGGCGGGTGCCTACTTCAACGTAATTGCTGCAGCTGGGGTCTTCCCGGTTCAGCTTCACTTTCTTGTTCTCCTTGGAGGGCTTAAATGAGGCCTCATCGGCCAGCCCCTCGGCCGGAACCTGCACGGCCGGCATCTCGCTGGCTATGGCGACGATCCGGTCGAGCTGGCGCCTTTCCTCAGCTATGACCAGCGATTCGGCCAGTTTGGCGCCGTCTCGGGCACACTCTAGGGACTTGCAGTAATCACCAGTGATGGTGATGAGGCCCTTCGGACCTGGAAGCTTCATATTTAGGTAAGCTTAGTGGGGGACCGCCATGAAATTGGGTACCGCAGGCCGGCCCAGCAGCGCGTGGTATGCGCTGGACAGGTCCACCACCTCAAACCAGAACGGCTCGCGCCGGAAGTGATCGCTGGTGCCGAATAGGATGTCGAGTCGGATCCGGCCGATCGGAGAGCAGGAGAGGCTGGGAACGATGTTGTGGAAGTTCGTCTGGGTTGGATCCAGGTCTTTGGCCTCGGGCCGAGCTTGGTCATGGTGTCGCGGTAGATGATGTTGATGCTGCTGCCGCCGTGATGAGAACCCGGGAGAACTTGCACGTGCGCCGAGGTGCAACAATGGTGGGGTTGAGGACAAGGGTGTAGCCACCCTGGTTCGACATGACAGTCGGGTGGTCTTCCCGAGTCCAAGTGACCGGGCGCTTCGACAAGTGCATGTATTCCGGCTTGGCCGGTGCAACGCCCGGATAATTAAGCTACAGTGATACTCTGCTAATGATGCCATGTCACCTCCGTTACTATTGCTAATCTATCATTAGATCAAAACCGGTCCAAATTTCATTTTCAAACTTTGGTAAATAATAAAAGTTTCAAACATTAAAACAAAAATGTTCGGTTTGTACTAAATATTACATAGATAATTATGGTGAAGAAGACACAGTTTTATATAATGCTTAAATGCCCTGAATTAAATAAAACAAAAAAGGAAATAAATAAAAGAAAAGAAATAAAATTAAGCAAAAGAGAAAAAAACACTAGGCCAACCGTGGCCCAGTTGCCAGCCCAACCGCCCCACACACTCACCTTATCCCCCCTCGCCCGAAACCCTAACCCCCCACTACTCCCACTCGCCCCACTCCCTCTCCCTCGTCCCACTCCTCCTCTGCCTCCCTCCCCGATCCAGATCGGATCGGGGAATCAGGCCCGATCGCGCCCCGCCGTCGCCACCCCGACACCGCGCCCCATCGCTCGTCGTCGCCACCCCGTCGCCGCTGGACCTCGTCGTCCCCGTCCTCAGCCCCGACGACCACGCACGTCAATGCCCTCGCCGGATTCGTCAAGCCCCTCCTCGCCGGACTGCCTCCTCCATGTCGCCGTCGTCCCCGGCCTCCTCCTCGTCCCCCGTTGCCCCTGAACCTACAACCCCCTATGAGGAACCCCTCCTCCTCTTCCCCCAACGCCCGCACGCGCCCTGCAGCCGCGTGCCTCGCAGTCTACATCTTGCTTCACCGGCGTGATCGCCCCACTGCTGCCTCCGTCTGCCTTGCCACCACGCGTGCCGTCCGCCCCTGCCGCCTACCGCGCCCTGCCACAGCTGCCACGTCGGGCTGCGTCCTCCTCCGTCGGGCAGCGCCAGGCCGCGCCCGCTTCGGCCGACCGCGCCCGTTCTGGCCGGTCGAGCCTGCGACCCCGCTGCTGCTCCACTCCGCCCCTGGCCACCTCGCCCCGCCGCTGAATCTCGCCCGCTGTGAGCCCGCGCCACCCTGTAGCGGCTCCGCGCCCGCGCAGTTCGCTCGTCGGCTGCGTTCCAGCCGCCGCTAGCCCAACCGTGGCCACGGCCTTGTCCCGCACCCGGGCGGGTTGCAGCATCCGTCGCCCTTCCCCGCGCCCCTGGGCATGCGCCCGTTCGGGCTGCGCCCATAGCCCGTAGTACCGAACCCACTATGGCCTCTGGCCAATGACATGTGGGGCCTAGCCCCTAGAACATTTAAAAAAAGGAAAAAATATTAATAAAAAATATGTTTATTAGTTAATTAATCATAATTAGATTAATCTAATCACCAATTAACCTAATTAACTATTAGTTAATCAATGAGAGTATGACAGGTGGGTCCCACACGTCAGTTTGACCCAGTCAACGCCCTGTTGACTGCTCACTTCATGCTGATGTCAGCATGCACTATTCTGGATAATGTTGAACTAAATTAATTACATAAATTCTAAAAATGATTTAAAATTTTAGAAAATCATATAAAATAATCCGTAACTCGGATGGGAAAACTTTGTACATGAAAGTTGCTCAGAACGACGAGGGGAATCCGAATACGCGGCCCGTTCATCCGCTACACATCCTTAGCATAGCGAACACGCAACTTTCCCCCTCTGGTTCATCTGTCCGAGAACGCGAAACACCGGAGATACTTTCCCGGATGTTATCCCTCTTCCTCTATATCACCTACTACCGCGTTAGGGCACACCTAGCACCGCTCATTGTCATGTCATGCATCGTCATGCATATGTTTGCATTATATATATTGTTTCTTCCCCCTCTTCTCTCGCTAGACACCGAGACCGAGCGCCGCTGCTACCCAGTACGACTACGGTGTTGACGACCCCTCCTTCTCGGCTGAGCTTCTAGGCAAGCCCCCTCCCTTGATCACCAGATATCGCTTATTCCTTCTCTCTATTGCTTGCATTAGAGTAGTGTAGCATGTTACTGCTTTCGGTTAATCCTATTCTGATGCATAGCCTGTCCTTGCTCCTATTGTTGTTACCTTTACCTGCAATCCTTCATGCTTAGTATAGGATGCTAGTATTCCATTAGTGGTCCTACAATCTTGTCTGTCTGCCATGCTATACTATTGGGCCGTGATCACTAGGGAGGTGATCATGGGTATATGCTATATACTTTATACTGTTACATTACTTATGATACTATTCGGAGATGGGGGCTGAAGGGGCAGATGGCTCCATGCCGGTACAGGTGGGCCTGGGTTCCCGACAGCCCCCGACTGTTACTTTGTGGAGAAGCGACAGGGCAGGTTGAGACTACCTAGGAGAGAGGTGGGTCTGGCCCTAGTCGGCGTCCACGGTTACTTCAAAATAACACGCTTAATGAGTTCTGGGTATTTGATCTGAGTCTGCCATTTGGTCTATATGCACTAACCAACTACGCAGGAAAGATATGGGCACTCGACGTCGTGGTATCAGTCGATGCCTTCGTGATGTCAGCGACTGAGCGGCGCACGCCGGGTTGGATCGCGTAACGCAACTTCCTTTGAAATGGAGGTTGCTAGGTCTGCTCTTCGGCCGCCCACGCAACGTGCAGGTGTGCAATGGGCGATGGACCCAGACCCCTCCGCGCATAGGATTTAGACTGGCGTGCTGACCTCTTTGTTGTGCCTAGGTGGGGCTGTGACGTGTTGATCTTCCGAGGCCGGGCATGACCCAGGAAAGTGTGTCCGGCCAAATGGGATCGAGCATGTTGGGTTATGTGGTGGACCCCTGCAGGGAAGATTATCTATTCGAATAGCCGTGACCTTCGGTAATAGGGCGACTTGGAGTTGTACCTTGACCTTATGACAACTAGAACCGAATACTTAATAAAACACACCCTTCCAAGTGCCAGATATAACCCGGTGATCACTCTCTAACAGGGCGACGAGGAGGGGATCGCCGGGTAGGTTTATGCTATGCGATGCTACTTCGGGAACTTACCATCTACTGTCTTCTACATGCTGCAAGATGGAGGTGGCCTGAAGCGTAGTCTTCGATAGGATTAGCTATCCCCCTCTTATTCTGGCATTCTGCAGTTCAGTCCACCCACATGGCCCTTTACACATATGCCCATGCATATGTAGTGTAGCTCCTTGCTTGCGAGTACTTTGGATGAGTACTCACGGTTGCTTTTCTCCCTCTTTTCCCCCTTTCCCTTCTACCTGGTTGTCGCAACAAGATGCCGGAGCCCAGGAGCCAGACGCCACCGTCGACGATGACTCCTACTACACTAGAGGTGCCTACTACTACATGCAGGCTGCTGATGACGACCAGGAGTAGTTTAGGAGGATCCCAGGCAGGAGGCCTGCGCCTCTTTCGATCTGTATCCAAGTTTGTGCTAGCCTTCTTAAGGCAAACTTGTCTAACTCATGTTTGTACTCAGATATTGTTGCTTCCGCTGACTATTGTGCATTCGAGCTTATGTATTCAAGTCCTCGAGGCCCCTGGCTTGTAATATAAAGCTTGTATTATTTTAATTTGTGTCTAGAGTTGTGTTGTGATATCTTCCCGTGAGTCCTTGATCTCGATCGTACACATTTGGGTGTATGATTGAATCGAGGGTGTCACAAGTTCGTATCAGAGCCGACTGCCTGTAGGAATCCCCTTCCACACTTCTTGGCCAAAGTCGAGTCTAGTCATCACTAACTTTTACTAACATGGTTGTGTGAATTACGGGCCCACGTCGCCTTTGGGTGGTACTAGGATCTTTTACTCCTCGATCTATACTCCGGGACTCTGATCTTTCTTCTATTCGGGTTAAATGATTTTCTAAAATCTAACTTTAGGTTCTCGAAAACACTTTCTCCCAGAGATCCCCTTCAGTACAGATGATCGTCGACTGCACCAGAAGATTTTGAAGATACTCTCTGATATTCTCTCGAGACTTTGTGCCCGTTCTTTTGCAAATTCCTTTCCACTGATAAATCCCTATGGATAACAACATACACTTGCCATTCATATAATCATTCCCCATTGCTCTTGTTATTATAAGATACCCTAAAATTCTCTTTATTGTTTTGAGAATATTTTGTGCCTAGTGCCTTGCAGTTCCTTGCCACATGAATATCCCCTACAGATAATTCCTCGCACTTACCGAGTTTTCGTTCTTCCCCGTTGTTCATATGATTCACAAGATACATTGAAATACTATCCGATCTTGAAAGGTTATGCATTGAAGAAGTGGGAGTCGACCTTGAACTTTACGTTCATGCCCATGGACACGATGTAGATCTTATCATGGAAGCTTCTCTTAAAATTCATTATCCCTTTGGTATAAGTTCATCTTATATCTGGGATTTGGTCTTTTGCAATCATGGTTCTGACCATATTGTCCTTCTTTTATCCCATTTCTGTATGAGTTAAAATACTTGTCTTCTCAGATCAGCACGCCTCCCCAACCTCTATTTTGATCTACCTTCGAGTATTACCCCCTGGTATCTCGAGGATAACACTCCATTGCACTACATGTTATGAACTTCTGTTGAAGTAGTAGCTTTCCCCGTCATAGTCACTCCATGGGTTCTGGGTTGTCGTCAACCGGGAACACCGATTAGTGAATCAAATCAACATTGTGATTCAATACTCCTAGTACTTTGTTGTTGAGACGTTTAATAATCCATCATGTCACTCCTAGCCTGATCGGTTACTTCATGATCGTGCTAATTTTAATTGTGCTACCGGGTCCTTCTTCCTGGAACACAAATTTCGACTGTGAGCTAATCTTACGTCGATCTTCCTCGTCATATCATTTCTCCTTGAGCAGCAAACTTGATTTCGGGTTTGTGTCATACCCATGGTTCTAATAACCTTTTGCATCATCATTCCTTAAGTTTGATGTCATCGCTGATCGATTACATCTTCATGAAATATCTCGACAAATGCGTCGTGATCATCATCAGCATTCTGAGCTCTTCCAGGATATCAATTGAATTCATGATGAGAAATACCATCCTTTCCCTCAATGATTTGTGTTATCATCGACCATTTTATTGCCTTCCACTCAACACAAACTTGTTCATGTTTTGTGCTATACCTTGAGTTCCTAGCTATCCAGCATTTGTTATTCTTTAACTTTGAGTATTGCCATCTTTTATGTCAAGAATATAGCGAGAATTTCATCACCTAATAAGAATTCTTAATACAAGTGATACTTCTCGCCATCTCTGTTCATTATTGATCTCTTTGTTGTTTCTAACCGGAATACCGAGAATTGAACTATGATGCGTGAATTCAAAACTTCTAGCAACTCTATTGCTTTGAAGTGAATGGTCGATAGCTTCACTCTAAGTCTTTTGGTTATCGAATCACCATTCTAACATTCATCATGCTACCTAAGCCCATATTTCGGGTGCACCTTTCAACCAATGTTTACTCGTGGATGTTAACCTCGAGCATACATCATTATATCTTTTGATCTAACCAATGATATCTCCTTGTTCACACAATTGTGGAAATCCATCCTTTGAAATTCTTGATGAATTGTTGTTGAGTCCATTAGCCACCTCCTCATCCTCTCCTTGGTTTACTGATGAACTCTTGTTTCGGAACTCGCTTCCATAGTTCATTTCCCGAGAATCTTATAGTGTCTTCTCGTCAATTTGTCGCACCTTTTCTTCTCAGGCATCCTGAGTCGGAGGTATCCTAACACCAATCAGATCTGAATCTCGGTCGAATATGATGGCTGGAACATACTTTCAAGAGTTATAACATTGGTCCTCTTATGACTCGGTAAGGTGATGTCATGCCTAGCACACCTGGCCGGACGATCTAGTGTTATAGTTGACTTTTAACAAGGTTAACCATTCTTCCATGAGGAAATTGAATGACTTGTTTAATAAGTTTTTCCTGATGGATTTTTTGTGTATCCAAGGTCTGACCTTTGCTTGAAGACCTTATCAATGCTATCTCGAAGCATGTCTGTGTTACTCCGATCTTCAATAAGAACATTTGAGAAAAATGCTATCTTTTCTTTATCAATTATCTAAAACACCATTGTATGGGTATTGTCATCAAATTCCTCTCCCCTTACCTAAATGGTTTCTACTTCCTATCCCGTCATGGATATCTTGCTCTGCTTGTCCTTGGGAAGGGTATACCCCTGGTATATGTGTCAAACACATTTTCCTTTCCATTGTTCTATTTGATATGATGATCGCATTTTCGTTTCCATTGATTTTGTTTAACCTTCCTTGTTATCTATATGATCTAAGTAGTAATATCATCCTGCTCATGTAAACACCTTGGTGTAGAACCGTGTTGGTCGGACCCTGTTGCTTTTGTTGACGGCATTCCGGTAACCACCAATTTACGAGAACTTTACCTATTGGTCCACCTTGTTTAGACGAGCAGGAAAATGGTTCTCTTCGTCCTTCGCCCTGGGTACCGATGTTGTTGCCGACATAACTGCTAGGCTATCCTCTGACATGCCTTGCTTACATGATCGTGCAAGGCATTACCGCCTTTTCTACTTTTAACCCACATGGTGGGCCCATAACTCATAGTTTCACAGGATCAAAACTTGACTCTCCCGTACACCCCCTATTTCCAAAGTTATTCCTCACACTTGGCTTCGTATGTAATTCATGAGCCACCTACCGGAGATCATCACTTTTGGTATGAAACACAATACTTATTCCTGTTGCTCTGAACCCCTTTCACACTCTGTTTTAGGCATCGAACGATTGCCTGCTCGCTTGAAACTTCCCATGATACCTCTTTATTTTGCTCTCGATATTTTCTTAAGTTTCAATTCGAGAGTTACTTTCCGCCACCTTCCCTGATATTATCAACCACATAGTCAACCTTGCAGAGGTCCATTCTCCCGGAATACTCACACATCGTTCTTTCGTAAGTAAGATGGAATTCCCAAAGAAAGAATGCCGCCTTCATCACGATGACACGAAGCAGAGAAATTAAGACATCAACGAGAGCGACTAACTCCTCGAGAAGAGCTACCAAGACCAAGAAGAATTCGTTAAAATTTTGGAACCAAACTTTTTTCCCTTACGGTGCCTCTTAAATCTCGGGACGAGATTTCTTGTAGTGGAGGAGAATTGTGATGCCCGGATAATTAAGCTATAGTCACTCTGCTAATGATGCCACGTAACCTCCGTTATTGTTGCTAATCTATCGTTAGATCAAAACCGGTCCAAAATTCATTTTGAAAATTTGGTAAATAATAAAAGTTTTTAAACATTAGAACAAAAATGTTCGGTTTGTACTAAATATTACATAGATAATTATGGTGAAGAAGACACAATTTTATATAATGCTTAAATGCACTGAATTAAATAAAACAGAAACGGAAATAAATAAAAGAAAAGAAATAAAATAAAGCAAAAGAGAAAAAAACCACTGGGCCAACCGTGGCCCAGTTGCCAGACCAACTAGGCAAAGGCCCAACCTCCCCACACACTCACCGTATCTCCTCTCGCCCGAAAACCTAACCCCCACTACTCCCACTCGCCCCCACTCCCTCTCCCTCGTCCCACTCCTCCTCTACCTCCCTCCCCCGATCCAGATCGGATCGGGGCATCGGGGCCCGATCACGAGCGCGCCTCGCCATCGCCACCCCGACGCCGCGCCCCATCGCTCGCCGTCGCCACCCCGTCACCGCTGGATCTCGTCGTCCCCGTCCTCAACCCCGACGACCGCGCATGTCACCACCCTCGCGGGATTCGTCAAGCCCCTCCTCGCTGGACTGCCTCCTCCACGTCGCCATCGTCCCTGACCTCCTCCTCGTCCCCCGTTGCCCCTGACCCTCCAACCCCCCGTGAGGAACCCCTCCTCCTCTTCCCCCAACGCCCGCACGCACCCTGCAGCCGCGCGCCTCGCTGTCTGCATCTTGCTTCACTCGCGCCAGCGCCTGACTGCTGCCTGTGTCTGCCTTGCCGTCACGCGTGCCGTCCGCCCCTGCCACCTACCGTGCCCGGCAATAGCTGCCCACGCCGGGCTGCATTCTCCTCCATCGGGCAGCGCCAGGCCATGCCCGTTTCAGCCGGTCGCGCCCGCGATCCCGCCGCTGCTCCACTCCGCCCCTGGCCACCGGCCACCTCGCCCCGCCGCTGAGTCTCGCCCGCTGTGAGCGCGGTTCGCTCGCCGGCTGCGTTCCGGCCGCCGCTAGCCCCGCCGTGGCCAACGCCTCGTCCCGCACCCTAGCGGGTTGCAGCCTCCGCCGCCCTTCCCCGCGCCCCTGGGCAAGTGCCCGTTCGGGCTGCGCCCAGCGCCCGCAGTACCGAACCCACTATGGCCTCGGGCCAATGACATGTGGGGCCTAGCCCCCAGAACGTTTTAAAAAAGAAATATATATTAATAAAAATATATATTAATTAACTTAATAAATTATAATTATATTAATCTAATCACTAATTAACCTAATTAACTATTAGTTAATTAATCAGAGTATGACAGGTGGGTCCCACACGTCAGTTTGACCCAGTCAATGCCCTGTTGACTGCTGACGTTATGCTGACGTCAGCATGCACTATTCTGGATAATGTTGAACCAAATTAATTAAATAAATTCTAAAAATGATTTAAAACTTTAGGAAATCATATAAAATAATCTGTAACTTGGATGGAAAAACTTTGTACATGAAAGTTGCTCAGAAGGACGAGACGAATCCGAATACGCAGCCCGTTCGTCCGCCACACATCCTTAGCATAGCGAACACGCAACTTTCCCCCACCAGTTCATCTGTCTGAGAACACGAAACACCGGGGATAGTTTCCCGGATGTTATCCCTCTTCGTCTATATCACCAACTACCGCGTTAGGGCACACCTAGCATCGCTCATTGTCATGTCATGCATCGTCATGCATATGTTTGCATTATATTTACTGTTTCTTCCCCCTCTTCTCTCGCTAGACACCGAGACCGACACCGCTGCTACCCAGTACGACTACGGTGTTGACGACCCCTTCTTCTCGGCTGAGCTTACAGGCAAGCCCCCTCCCTTGATCAGCAGATATCACCTATTCCTTCTCTCTATTGCTTGCATTAGAGTGGTGTAGCATGCTACTGCTTTCGGTTAATCCTATTCTGATGTATAGCCAGTCCTTGCTCCTACTGTTGTTACCTTTACCTGCAATCCCACATGCTTAGTATAGGATGCTAGCATTCCATTAGTGGCCCTACATTCTTGTCCATCTGCCATGCTATACTATCGGGCCGTGATCACTAGGGAGGTGATCACGGGTATATGCTATGTACTTTATACCGTTACATTACTTATGATACTATTCAGAGATGGGGGCTGAAGGGGCAGGTGGCTCCATCCCGGTAGAGGTGGGCATGGGTTCCCGACGGCCCCCGACTGTTACTTTGTGGCTAAGCGACAGGGAAGGTTGAGACTACCTAGGAGAGAGATGGGCCTGGCCCTGGTCGGCGTCTGCGGTTACTTCAAAATAACACGCTTAACGAGTTCTGGGTTTTTTATCTGAGTTTGGCCATTTGGTCTCTACGCACTAACCAACTACGCAGGAGAGATATGGGCACTCGACGTCGTGGTATCAGTCGAAGCCTTCGTGACGTCAGCGACTGAGCGGCGTGCCGGGTTGGACCGCGTAACGCAACTTTCTTTGAAATGGAGGTTCCTAGGTCTGCTCTTCGGCCGCCCACGCAACATGCAGGTGTGCAATGGGCGATGGGCCTAGACCCCTGCGCACATTGGATTTAGACCAGCGTGCTGACCTCTCTGTTTGTGCGTAGGTGGGGCTACGACGTGTTGATCTTCCAAGGCCGGGCATGACCCAGGAAAGTGTGTCCGGCCAAATGGGATCGAGCGTGTTGGGTTTTGTGGTGCACCCCCGCAGGGAAGTTTATCTGTTCGAATAGAAGTGATCTTCGGTAACAGAACGACTTGGAGTTGTACCTTGACCTTATGACAACTAGAACCGGATACTTAAAAAAACACACCCTTCCAAGTGCCAGATATAACCCGGTGATCGCTCTCTAACAGGGCGACGAGGATGGGATCGTCGGGTAGGTTTATGCTATGCGAAGCTACTTGCTGAACTTACCATCTACTCTCTTCTACATGTTGCAAGATGGAGGTGGCCTGAAGCGTAGTATTCGACAGGATTAGCTATCCCCCTCTTATTCTGGCATTCTGCAGTTCAGTCCACCGATATGGCCCTTTACACATATACCCATGCATATGTAGTGTAGCTCCTTGCTTGCGAGTACTTTGGATGAGTACTCACAGTTGCTTTTCTCCCTCTTTTCCCCTTTTCCCTTCTACCTAGTTGTCGCAACCAGATGCCGGAGCCCAGGAGCCAGACACGACCGTCGACGACGACTCCTACTACACTGGAGGTGCCTACTACTACATGCAGGCCGCTGATGACGACTAGGAGTAGTTTAGGGGGATCCCAGGTAGGAGGCCTGCGCCTCTTTCGATCTGTATCCAAGTTTGTGCTTGCCTTCTTAAGGCAAACTTGTCTAACTCATGTCTGTACTCAGATATTGTTGCTTCCGCTGACTCTTGTGCATTCGAGCTGATGTATTCGAGCCCTCGAGGCCCCTGTCTTGTAATATAAAACTTGTATTATTTTAATTTGTGTCTAGAGTTGTGTTGTGATATCTTCCCGTGGGTCCTTGATCTTGATCGGACACATTTGCGTGTATGATTAGTGTACGATTGAATCGAGGGCGTCACAGCCAGGATGACGGTTATCACCTCCTGCCGGAGCAGGCGCTCGCTATGCTTGTCGTCACCAAGGCTGGTGAAGACGATGTAGGTCGCGTTCTGGGCCGGGTAGACATCGTCGCGCATCCCGCTGCCAGCCGGGGGCAATGGAGGAGACGGAGGCGGCTGCCCCGCTCCCGGAGCCGGGGCCACAGGAGGCGGGATGTCGCCCCCTCATGATGCGCTTGGTGATGGTGCACTACCGAAGCGTGTGTGTGGATGGCCTCGCACCTCTGTGATGCTTGCAGGGAGCATCGAGCACCTCCTCGTAACTCATGGCGGGCTGCCTATCGGCATTCTGGGAACGGGGTTCCCCAGGCTTGCCTACCTGCGGCCCACGGCGTGGCTCTGCGCATGGGCCCGTACTGCCCATCGTCATCAACAAGCATTCAAGACGCTCGCGAGGGGCCAAGCCTCGCGAGGCGGGCGACACAAGACGTCCTCAAGAGCGGCCTCACCGAGCAGGCTCGCGAGGGGTGGAGAGATCAAGGCAAGGCAAACCACGCGAGGTTGTCGTGAGGTGAGCCATGACGATCAAGATCAGGCGGGCGCCAGGTAGGCGCCAGCGCGCGCAGTGTCCTTGTTTCCCCTTTGTTGCTAAGGAGTCAAGCGCGGGCGTGGAGTGCCCAGGCGTCAAGCAAAGTTTCCATATCGGTGCAACGTGACCAAGACCAGTAGGACGGCAAGACGAAGGTCACCATGGAGCCCAAGGCGGCGTCACCACGAGAGCCTTTTGCAGGCGAAGACCGCTTTTGTTAGGATAAGCTGTACTAGTTGTCCCCTTCCAAAAGGGCCATCCCTTCCCGCTCAATATTTGGGGAGAAGACCAGGGCCTATATAAGTAGGACTAGCCACCACCGTAGGAGGCAACTCATCAAGAGACAACCGAGCCTCAGGCATCTGATCTTTAGCTGATCCCTAGCCACACACCAAGCACAAGAACACCTCAACCTCAAGAGGCTGTTCTTCCCCTTATACTGTTTATCTTCAGCCCAAGAGGCAATCCACCACCACACTGGAGTAGGGTATTACACCACAACCGTGGCTCGAACCAGTATAAATCTTGTGTCTATTGTGTTGTGAGTTCGTTGAGTTTACCCTTGAGATCTTAGCAAGCTAGGACGTGAATCGGTAGGGGAGAACTTCGCGCGTACCCCAGAGTTCGAACCTTAAGGGTTTTGCCGGAACCCATGATCTGACATTTTGCGCGCTAGGTAGGGGTGCGTCGTAGCCTTCCCTCCGCCAATCCACGCTCCGACACCACCACGCCCCGCCCTCATGGAAGGCGCCTCACTCCCGGCTCGGGTGGCCGGCGCTGACGACGGGGCCAGGGGGCTCCGAGCCCTGGTGTCGGTGTCAAAATCGGCGGATCTCGGGTAGGGGGTCCCGAACTGTGCGTCTAGAATTGATGGTAACATGAGACGGGGGACACGATGTTTACCAAGGTTCGGGCCCTCTCTATGGAGGTAATACCCTACTTCCTTCTTGATTGATCTTTATGAATATGAGTATTACAAGAGTTGATCTACCACGAGATTGTAATGGCTAAACCCAAGAAGTCTAGCCTATATGACTATGGTAATGTGTGTATCCTTTCCGGACTAACCCCTCAAGTTTATATAGACACCGGGGGGATCTAGGGTTTACATAGAGTCGGTTACATAAGAAGGAATCTTCATAGTCGGTCGCCGAGCTTGCCTTCCACGCCAAGTAGAGTCCAATCCGGACACGGGTACAGTCTTAGGCCTTCATGTCTTCTCGGCCCATCAGTCCGGCCCATGGATGATAGGTCGGATGCCCGAGGACCACTTAGTTCAGGACTCCCTTAGTAGCCCCTAAACCTGGCTTCAATGACGAGGAGTCCGACGCGCAGATTGTCTTGGGCATTGCAACGTAGGTTCCCCTTTTTCAGAACACCAAGATAGTCTTCGGATGCGATGATAGTATCCGGACCTGTCAGACACCATACACAACTGCAGAGAGAATATATTTTTACACGAGTTCCATCCGCTGACAACTTTGTTGCAGCATGACATCACGCCTGACCGGTCACAACTTCGAACCGTTTTTTGTCTGCCGCTCCATGTATCGCGACGTGGTTGCCATTGGCACATCATGTCCAAGAAGAGATCGTGTCCCCTCATTGCAGGATTCTCATCAATGCGGGCATGGGTAATACAACAGTGTCGTTTATACGGTCCTTGGGATAGGCAAATCTTAAGGCGAGTAAGGAGGCGCTTGACATTCAGGGCCTTTATAAGTGGATAAGGATTCTCTCTCCCCCTGTCACGCCTTCTCTCTGTCTCCGCCTTTCCGATCTCGAGCTCAAGCGCCCAAGTTCTCGTCTTCTCTCCACTCAAGCAACCATGTCCGGATCCGGAGGCCGGGGCAAGTGGATGGTCTCCTCCATCAAGGAGGAGGACATTACTGAACTTCGGGCACCTGGTTATCTGGCGAAGGAGATCGCCCACCGTCTGCTGGCAGAGGGACAGATCGTCCCCACGCTGAAGCCCAGTGAGAGGGTAGTATTTATCCCCCATTTCCTCCGCGGGCTAGGGTTTCCGCTCCACCCTTTCGTCCGCGAGTTGAGGATAGATTTCCATGATCTGTCCCCGAATTCCTTCCTCAACATCTCGACGTTCATAGTCGTGTGTGAGGCCTTCCTCCGTATCCATCCCCACTTCAGGTTGTGGCTCAAAGTCTTCAATGTGAAGCCGAAGGTGGTGGATGGCCAGCACGCGGAGTGCGGAGGAGCCATGGTGAGCAAGCTACCCAACATCTCTTGGCCGAAAGGAATTTTCGTTGAGACAGTAAAGGAGTGGCAGAGACAATGGTTCTACATCACAGAACCCCATGGCACCACCTGGGACGCGGCTGCTGAATTCCGCTCCCGTGCTCCCCTTTGACTCACCTCCTGGGTCGAGAAGAGTCCGGATTGGTGTTCGCCCGATGAGCTGATAGCGTTGCAGATGTGCATCCAGAGCATGATAGCCAAGGACGTCAAGATTGTCGATGTAATCCAGGTGATGCTAGTTCGCCGGATTCTCCCATGCCAGCGCAGAAGCCGCCCTCTGTGGGATTTTAATCCGAAGAAGCATCAAACCCTGGTGAGGCTCTTCGAAACCACCCACGAAGATGCCTGGAAGTTCCTTTTTAAGGGCAACGAGAAGCCACCGGCCACGGATTCAGACCGTGGTCACGATTGTAAACACCCTGCCAGCAAGGTAAGTCATTTCTGATATATCCCCAGCTTAATTGTTCCGAGGATGATGTCTGAGTTGACCATTGCTTTTTCAGGACTGGATGGAGAGGGCGAAGTGGATGCTGGTCATCACGCCCGAAGAACCGGTCATCCGGTGTCTAGCAAAGATGCTGGTGCCGGCGCCCTACAAGGCACCAGAGAAGAAGGCCAAGAAGAAGGCCAAGGGGACCAAGAGTGGTCCCCGTCGCAAGGGTACTTCGGACGTGACGTCCGAAGACGATGAAGCCCATTCCTCTGTCCCTGAGGAAAATGACAAGGAAGAGGAGGAGGAGGAGAACAACCCTCCCCATGAGGAGAGGAAGAAGAAGAGGGCGGCTTTGGCGCGTCTGGAGGCGGAAATGCCCAAGAAGGGGAAGGGCACCCCAGTAGTTAACACAGCATGGGATGTTGACAGCAGTCCAAAACGATGCCCCCACACTAAACCCCAGGCTGCATCGTCAGTGACATGGCTCGCTCGTGTGCACATCCGGCCCTTTCCTTTATTATCTTGACATAGTTAACTGTATTATTTGCAGTCCGGCCTGCGACCTTATCTAGCGATCCTCATCTGGAGGTTCGTTGGCTCCGTCGGAGTTCGCGAGCATGTCACCACCGCCTGCTTATTCCCCCGGGGCCAGAGTTGGCGAGACGAACCGGACAGAGGATCAAATTTTCATTATAGGATGATAACATAATATGTATGAATAAGCAATGGTCGCTGTTGGCCACAACCTCGCATGCTGCCGAAGTGTCTGAACTGAGGCAGAAGCTGGAGCGGACCGAGAACGAGCTCGGCGAGGTTAAGGTTCGGCTCCAGGAGAAGCAAGGTGAGTGACGACTTGATGTGTGTTCGGATAGAACAGGCGTTGTATATTGACCGCAGTGTCGTAATATGTGCAGGAGCCACGACCGGGGTCGAGGCCCTGAGGAAGGCCCTGGGCGAAGTCATGGAGAAGGCTGTCCAACAGCAAGCCGACCGAAAATACCTCAAGGCTCGGGTCAAGGAGGTCCAGCAGGAGCTCCAGGACGCGGTGAAGAAATGCGAAACCTTGGAGCATGAGGCGTCGGTCCGAGAGACCAAACTTACCAAGGTTCGCCAGGGTGAGGAGGCAGCGCGGAATAAGGCCTGGGGCGCTCTCCAGGAGATCCAGGTGGCCAAGAAAATCGTAGCGGGTAAGGCATTTAACATGCAAAGCAAGTATGTAGAGACGAAGTACCTTTTACTAACCCGGATACGGAGTTGCCCAGAGGCATTTGCGGATCTGCCACGCAGCGTGTCCGACACTGCGGAGTTCTTCCAAGCCGGAGAAGCGAGCTCCACGGGGAAGTTGTTCTGGTCACAGTACGCTACGCCAGAACATCTGGTGCCCTTTACCGACCAGCTGAAACAGTTGGTGGAGCTGCATAGGGTGGCCAAACTGGCCATGAAGGATTTGATAATCCGGCTGTGGCCAGCCGAAGCTATTCCTGGCAGCTACTTCGGTCTCGTGAAGCGGCTGGTGGAAGCCTATCCGCATCTGGACATCGTCAAGCGATCGGTCTGCATCGAGGGTGCCCGCATGGCCTTCGCCCGTTGCAATATGAGGTGGGCAAAGATGAGTGTCGTTGAAGTGGCTAGAGGGCTGCCGGAGGGTAAGGAGCACCGCACTCCCGAGCGTTATTTTGCGTATGTCATAGAAGGGTCTCGACTTGCAGCAGCGCAATGTTCGCAGGACATTGTATTTGAATAAATGTATTCATGTTGCCCCTGCTTTGTATTATGAAAACAAAGCCTGTTTGCAAAATAATTTTGTTATGCTTTAATTGTTTCGCCCTGTGCGTCCGTGTTGTATGTAATCTGAGGGTTGGCTAGTCGTCGGCTTATGCCCTCACATAGGTAGTACGGAGGTGTTCGGGATGGAATCTAAACAATCTTGATCCAATTATATGGTCCTTGATGGAGTTGTTTAGCGCAACGAACAAGGCAATCAGACTATGCGGCTTAAACGCCCTCACCTAGCCATAGGAGTTTTATAATAAAGCATGGGTGCAGCCCCTGGTGCGAACCAGAGTGCCGTCAGCATCTAATCGGGAATGACCGATCCTTCGCATAACGCGGAAAATATATCCAACAATTTGTAACACTCGAACAGCTGACCAGCTCTCGCTGTATCATGACAGTCAGTTTTCGGCTTTCTCTACTGAGGCGCTCATCTGGTCAAGGCCAGGGCACAATCGCAGTAGTTCTCCCTTTACTACCCTAGCCGGTTTAGCAGAACGTAGGTTAGCAAGCACAGGAGTCGGGCAACCCAACTATTGACCAAAGACATGATTCGGAGCCAATGCATATAATGCTAAATTCGGCATGCCGAACTTATCTTTAAGGAGTGTTCGGACTTTTTTGTCGTATTATGGGGCGATGGGGAGCCCCTGGCGAGTATAAAACGTATCAGAGTGTATGGTTGTTCATAATTAAAGGAAAACAAAGATAGAACAGAGATAGGATCTGGGGCCCTTGAACTTGGGTCATGAACTATTTCCCTTATAGTTGGGTTAATGCGTCAAAGCACATTGGTACAAAATAATGCAATAAGCAACCGGCTACTTGACATGCCACAACCAAAAGGTGAGCTGCGTGTGGGTCCTGAAAGCGGATAGAGTACTCATTAAATTAACCTCTAGGGCCTCCCGTGTACGCTTGTGCTCCATGTCAATCTCGTGTGTTCATCCTTTGACAGGGCCATTAATCAAGCCGTTCAAGGAGGCCCGCATAAGAGAACCCTGAAACAAGGAAAAAGAAGACAGTAAAGTTATATGTGTCCCCGGAATCGGTCTAGCCGAACTGTAGATCCCGGGCTAGCTTGTGCCTCCGTCGATGCCCATGGGATTTTGAGTGCGTAATTATGTACGCGTGGTACGGATGCCACTACCTCATCGGGATTGGGACTGAGGCCGAATTGCTAATAGAGCTCTGGACGAGCTGCCCGGTCCTGTTGCACTGTCGTCCGGACTCTCTTAATGATGTCCAGGGGCTCGGCAGCCAGACTATGATGTTGCTTGAGATGGACGCTTTGTACCTCTGTTGCTAGGGCGCCTGTGTGCTCCTCTGTCCGGAGGGAGCGTTCTACGTTTTCCTTGACTATTATGATGCCGCGTGGACCGGGCATCTTAAGCTTGATATAAGCATAGTGTGGCACTGTGTTGAATCTAGCGAACGTGGTTCGTCTGAGCAGTGTGTGGTAGCCGCTGCGATGGGGACGATATCGAAGATTAACTCTTCGCTTCAAAAGTTGTCCGGAGAGCCGAAGACCACCTCCAGCGTGATTGAGCCTATACAGCGGGCCTCAATGCCCGGTATGACTCCTTTAAATGTAGTCTTTGTGGGTTCATTCATGAGGGATTAATGCCCATCTTCTGCAATGTATCCTGATAAAGCAGGTTGAGGCTGCTACCACCGTCCATTAGGACTCGTGCTAGGTGAAATCCGTCGATGATTGGGTCGAGGACCAAAGCGGCTGAACCACCATGCCGGATACTAGTGGGGTGATCCCGACGATCAAAGGTGATCGGGAACGATGACCACGTATTGAGTTTTGGGGCGACTGGCTCTACCGCGTAGACGTCCCTGAGTGCTTGCTTACGCTCCCTTTAGGGGATGTGTGTAGCATATATCATGTTCACCGTTTTGACTTGAGGTGGAAATTTCTTCTGCCCCCCAGTGTTCGCTGCGGGGCTCTTCGTCCTCCTCCTCACTTTGTGATCCCTTTTCTTTGTTTTCAGCATTTAACTTGCCAGCCTGTTTGAAAACCCAACAATCCCTGTTGGTATGATTGGCTTGTTTGTCTAGGGTGCCATGTATCTGGCACGGACGGCCGAGTATGCGTTCCAGGCTGGAAGGTCCCTCATTGTTTCTTTTGTAGGGCTTCTTCCGCTGGCCGGACTTGGAGGCGCTAAATCCGGCGTTAACTATGGTTTTATTGGTGTTATCGCCATTGCTTCGGCGTTTGCGTCTATTGCGCTGGAGCTTGCCAGTGTTGTTCTTGGCCTCAGAGGGGCCTGCCTCACTGGCAGTGTTTTTGCTACGAACCAGCCAGCTGTCCTCACCTGCGCAAAAGCGGGTCATGAGTGCCGTAAGGGCTGCCAAAGACTTTGTCTTTTCTTGGACGAGGTGGCGCGCTAGCCATTCGTCATGGATGTTGTGTTTGAAGGCTGCTAGAGCCTTGGCATCCGGACAGTCAATGATCTGGTTCTTTTTGGTTAGGAACCTAGTCCAAAACTTTCTGGCTGATTCTCCAGGTTGTTGAACTATGTGTCTTAAGTCATCGGCATTCGGTGGCCGGACATATGTACCTTGGAAGTTGTCAAGGAATACTTCTTCCATGTCCTCCCAGCTGCCAATGGAATTTTTAGGCAGGCTATTTAGCCAGTGTCGAGGTGGCCCTTTGAGCTTTAGTGGGAGGTATTTGATGGCGTGGAGGTCCTCTCCACAGGCCATGTGGATGTGGAGAATAAAGTACTCAATCCATACTGCGGGATCGGTTGTTCCATCGTATGATTCAATATTGACGGGCTTGAACCCCTCGGAGAATTCGTGATCCAGCACCTCATCTGTGAAGGAGAGAGGGTGTGCGGCACCTCTATAGCGGGCCCTATCACGGTGCACCTCCGATAAAGTCCGTCTGTGGCTATCGGCCCGGGTGTGACTAGGTTTGTTACGTCCGAATAGGTAGCCGTCATCCCGAGTAGGGAAGCATCCTCGTGATCTGTAGATTGATCTGGTATGTCCTGCTCTACTGTCCAATTCCTATCGAAGGTTATGTCCCTATTTAATTTTGTGAGGCGGTAGGGCGGGCTGTTCGGTCCCGAGCTGTTATGTCCTTGTTTTTGTGAGGCGGTGGGGCGGGCTGTTGTTCGGCCTGAGTTGTCGTTTTATCTCGACTGCGGGGTGGTCGGTCCGCATTGCGAGAGGCAGGTATGGGATCTGGTGCCTCCTTATCAAACTGAGGTAGTAGTATGTGCTTTGGGTAACTCTTGGTTGGGCGCTTGAGGCCATTTTCTTCTGCTGCCAGGATGTCGGTCCATCTATTTATGAGTAGGTCTTGATCTGCTTGGAACTGCTGCTGCTTTTTCTTTAGTCTTCTTGCAAGAGCTATAGGCTGGTGCTTCAAGCGCTCCTGCTCGATGGGTGCCTCAGGCATGATGAAATCCTCGCTACCGAGGCTTTCCTCATCCTTGGACACCGGACGATAACCATCATCATCCGGGTCGTTGGGCATGTCCTGTTTATCAGGGTCATTTTGCCTGTTGTCTTGTTCCTCCTGTTCGGATGCAGCTCCCATAGGGCCTTCATTGTTTTTGGCGTCACCCAGAGTACTATTTCCTCTGGTGCCAGTGTTACCATCTTTTGAGCGACGTGACTTAGAACAGCGTTTAGGGCGCTGGCGCCTGGGCTGCGTCTCAGAGGGTTTATTCGCATCTGGCTCTTCTTTGTTGTCGCCAAATCCTTTAGGTGTATCAACCAAGTACACGTTGTATGAAGAGGTGGTTGTCCAACGTCCAGTGAATGGTGGGCCTTGGCCTTGCTCCTTGTCGGCATCGTCGTCCATACCGTTGATGTCTTCAGAGCCATAGTCGAGCTCGTCGGTTAAGTCCTCGACGGTAGCTATGAAGTGGGTGGCGGGTGGGAAGCAAAATTCCCCATCATCGGCCTCTAATTCGAACCGAACATAGTTCGGCTGTGAGTCCTTCTCCAAGGAAAAATTCTTTAAACAGTTTGGCATATCACTAAAAGGTGAATGCTTAAAATGTCTACGACACTGAATTCGAAAATCGATAACCGGTCTAGCTCGGTGTCCGCAAGCGTACATGGTCCGGAACTTATAGCCGGAGACGAGTTCGAAGTTCTATTGACACAAATATTGCAGGGTGTCGATTTCGTGTGCGGCTCCAACTCTGTGGCCACGGATGGCACGATCTGCTTCGGTTCTAAGGCCATTGCAGCAACAGGAACCATCTCCTGGATGTGATCCGATGACAGATTTAAGTCATGTTCATCGAGGCGAGGGGGAGCGATCGCTGCGGTCTCAAATCCGTTGGAGATCAAGTCTCCACGGACGTTCGTGGCGTAGTTCAAGCTTCCAAATCTGACTTGGGGGCCAGGGGCGTAGCTATCGATCTGCTCCAGACGGCCAAGCAAATTGGCCCGCAGTACGAAGTCGCCGAACACAAAAATCTGTCCAGGGAGGAAAGTTTCTCCCTGGGCACCGTCACTATAGAGACGATCGAAGGGGCCATCAAACCTCTCGTCGATGGCACAGTGGAACTCTCAATGAAAGCACCAATGTCGGTGTAAAGACCGGCGGATCTCGGGTAGGGGGTCCCGAACTATGCGTCTAGGATCGATGGTAACAGGAGATGGGGGACACGATGTATACCAAGGTTCGGGCCCTCTCTATGGAGGTAATAGCCTACTTCCTGCTTGATTGATGTTGATGAATATGAGTATTACAAGAGTTGATCTACCACGAGATCGTAATGGCTAAACCCTAGAAGTCTAGCCTATATGACTATGGTAATATGTGTATCCTTTCCGGACTAACCCCTCCGATTTATATAGACACCGGGGGGAACTAGGGTTTACATGGAGTCGGTTACATAAGAAGGAATCTTCATAGTCGGTCGCCGAGCTTGCCTTCCACGCCAAGTAGAGTCCAACCTGGACACGTGTACAATCTTCGGCCTTCATGTCTTCTCGGCCCATCAGTCCGGCCCATGGATAATAGGCCGGACGCCCGAGGACCCCTTAGTCCAGGACTCCCTCACCTGGCCTCCGCCTTGTGACAGGTGCAGTGGCCACTCAAGTACAAGCCGGAGATGCCGCCATGCTACAACGGCGCGGCGGACCCGTCAGCTTTCCTGCTGGCATATGAGGAGGCCGTCCTCGAGGCCGTGGGCGACGACAAGGTCATGGCCAACTGGTTTCCCATGGCCCTCACCGGCGCGGCGCGCGCCTGACTGCTCAACCTCCTCGGATCCACAGTGGCATCTTGGGAGGAGTTGCGCGACCTCTTCACTGCGCACTACGCGGCACAGGCGCACCACGCAGTCGCGGCCCTACAAGGCGGCTCTCAAGCACCGCCTTCAGATTGCCATGTCAAGCCATTACTTCGCTAGATCGGCGCTGCTTCCAAGCGCTCGGGGGCTCCGTCGGGCTGGGCGGTGCCCGAACCCGACCTCACCTTCGACTCACAAGTCCACCCCGTCACCACCGCTAGTTCGGGTATGCTTCCGATGCTTTGCACGCCCACCATTTGCAACGTGGCCGTCACCAAGACCCTCATCGACGGCGGCGCCAGCCTCAACATGCTCTCCATGGAGGCCTTCAGCCTTCTTCACGTACCGCTCGAGCGGCTCAGCCTCAGCAAACCTTTCTCAAGAGTTGGCGGAGGCACCGCCCACTCCCTGGGACAGATCCGCCTCCCCATCACCTTTGGCATGCGCGACAACTACCGTACTGAGCTGGTCAACTTCGACATCGCCCACATCGGCCTCCCGTACAACGTAATCGTCGGGTACCCGGCGCTAGCCCAGTTCATGGCAGCAACGCACCCGGCGTACAACCTCCTGAAGATGCCTGGGAGCAAGAGTGTCCTCACTATCAAGGGGGACGCCAAGGAGGCCGTGGAGGTGCTCAAGCTTGCCTTCAAGACCGCCGCGGCGGCGCAACCCGTCAGCACGGGCGCCTCCAAGGCCAAGGGGGCGCACCAACCAAGAAGAAGCAGTTGTTCACCCAAGACAAGGCAGAAACAGAGCAGGTGCCAGTCGATGAAGGCGGATCCTCGGGAGCCACCTTTACCATAGGTGCCGACCTCGACCCAAGCCAAGAGGAAGCACTGGTGAAGTTATTGCGCGCGAACAAAGAAATATTCGCATGGGAACCCAAGCAGCTGGCGGGGGTCCCAAGAGATGTGATTCAGCATCACTTGAGGTTGTGCCCCAATGTACGCCATGTGAAGCAGCGGGCGAGATGGTAGTCCACGGAGAAGCAGGCCTTCATCATCCAAGAAACCCGCAAGCTGGAGGCGGCGGGTGCCATTCAAGAGGTCCGGTACCCCGAATGGCTGGCAAACCCCATCGTTGTGCCGAAGAAAGGCGGGAAGGAGCGAATGTGCATCGACTTAACCAACCTCAACAAAGCCTGCCCCCAAGATCCGTTCCCGCTCCGACGCATCGACCAGATCATTGACTCCACCGCCGAGTGCGACCTGTTGTGCTTCCTGGATGCGTTCTCGGGGTATCACCAGATCAAGATGACGATAGAAGATGTAGAGAAGACAGCCTTCCTGACCCTGTGCGGGGTGTACTGCTACACTTGCATGCCTTACGGACTGCGTAACACGGGCGCAACCTTTTAGCGGCTGATGCACATCGCCTTAGGGCGACAGCTCGGGAGAAACGCGGAGGCCTATGTCGACGACATGTGGTGAAGTCTCGGGAGGCCAGAACCTTGATCCAGGATCTGGAGGAGACTTTCGCAAGCCTGCACCAAGTGAACTTGCGACTTAACCCGTAGAAGTGTATGTTTGGTGTCCCTTTCGGCAAGCTGCTGGGTTTCCTCGTATCCCACAGAGGGATCGAGGCGAACCCAGAAAAGATCAAGGCCATTGAATACATGAGCCCACCGCAGACGCTCAAGGAAATGCAGAAGCTGGCTGGTCGGGTGACCACGTTGGGGCACTTCATCTCCAAGATGGGAGAGCGCGCCCTACCCTTCTTCAAGGTGATGAAGAAGAAGGGCCCGTTCGAGTGGACCCCGGAGGCCGACCGATTTTTTCAAGACCTCAAGAGCTACCTGACCAGCCCTCCATTGATGGTGGCGTCGCGACCTCTCGAGCCCCTAGTACTTTATCTTGCCGCCACTCCGTACTCCGCCAGCGGGGCACCGGTGGCGGTTCGGGAAGAGCACCAAGCCAAAGGCGCTGTACGAAAAGTCGCGCCACCAGCCGGACTGACGCAAGCTCAGGAGGACACCGCAAGAGTCATAGCACCGTCGGCAGGACGCCGCCGCCAAGGTCCCGACAAGCGATCAAGCATCGGAGGTTCCATCACCTTAGGAGACACACCAGCTTCTGCAAGACACGAGCCTCACCAACACGCCAGTTCTCGTCGAGCACCCGGTGTATTTCGTCAGCACGGTGTTGCAGGACGCAAGGGCATGATACCCCATGCCCCAAAAGCTCTTGCTCGCGCTCTTGGTGGCCTCACGAATAGTTGCGGCACTACTTCCAGGGCCACCCCATCAAGGTCGTCTCGGCCTACCCATTGGAGAGAGTGCTCAGGAGCCCCAACTCTGCTGGAAGGGTCGCTGAGTGGAACATCGAGCTGCTGGCATTCCAGTTGGAGTTCAGCACTACCTGGGTCATCAAGGGAGTTGCACTAGCTGATTTTGTGGCAGAGTGGACGGATGCCCCGACGCTGGAAGTAGGCGAGGACCAGTCCACCTCGCCGGGAAGTGAGGCGCCTAACGGCTGGGTCATGTATTTTGATGGTGCCTTCGTGCACCAGGGCGCGGGGGCTGGAGCAGTACTCGTCTCGCCCACTCAAGACAAGCTCTACTACGCTTTACAGCTCTGCTTTTAGCAGGGCGAGAAGGTCTCCAACAACATTGGAGAATACGAAGGCCTCATAGCTAGCCTGAAAGCTGCGGCAGCCCTGGGGGTGAAGCACCTCACCGTCGAGGGCGACTCGCAGCTTCTCGTCAATTTATCCAACAAGGTATACGAGCCGAAGGACGAGCACATGGACCCATACCTCGCGGAAGTGCGCAAGATGGAGAAGCAGTTCTTGGGCCTAGAGTTGCAACACGTACCCCGTGGCACCACCAAGGAAGCTGAAGACATCGCCAAGAGGGCATCCAAGCGGCAGCCCCAAGAGCCCGGCCTCTTCGAGGAACGGCTCTTCAAGCCGTTAGCAACGCCACCACTTTCAAGGATAGCTCAGCCTCGGGAAGAGCTCCCGCAGCCGCCTGCCACCGGAGCCCCAGCCTGTGGCCCAACTTCGGGAGCGCGCCTACTCTTGGCGCTCGATCCCTAGGAGGGATGCTGGACCAAGGAATTCAAAGAATACCTGATGCAAGGGACGCTGCCGGAGAAGGAGGAGGATGCGGAGCGTGTGGCCCGGCAAGCCACGGCATACTGCATCCGGGACGGTGAGTTATACAGGAAGCGACCAAATGACATTTCATTACGTTGCATCTCCAGAGACAAGGGGAAGTAGTTGCTATCCGACATACACGGTGGGGACTACGGGCACCACTCGTCATCGCGAACCCTCGTCGGCAAGGCATTCCAGAGCGGATTCTACTGGCCCACGGCGCTCAACGATGCAGCCAAGCTGGTGAAGTCCTGTGAAGCCTGCCAGTTCCACGCCAAGCAGATCCATCAGCCGGCTCAGGGCCTCCAGACCATCCCACTCACTTGGCCATTCACGGTCTGGGGGCTGGATATCCTGGGCCCGTTCCCTCAAGCGCCAGGTGGCTACCACTATCTCTACGTCGTCGTCGACAAGTTCACCAAGTGGGCAGAGGTGGAAGCCGTCCGCACCATCCCAGTTGGTTCCGCGGTCAAGTTCATCAGGGGTCTCGTGAGCCGTTTCGGGGTCCCCAACCGCGTCATCACTGACAACGGTTCGCTGTTCACTAGCAATATCTTCAAAACATATTGTGCTAACCTTTGAACGCAGATCTGCTACGCTTAAGTGGCGCACCACAGGAGCAATGGTCAGGCCGAATGCGCCAACGCAGAGGTCCTGAGGGGACCTCAAGGCCAGGAGCTTCAAGAAAAAGCTCGAGGCCTGCGGCAAGGGCTGGTACGACGAGCTCCAGTCCGTGATGTGGTCCATCGCACCACCGCCACCAAGCCAACTAGAGAGACCCCATTCTTCCTCGTCTACGGAGTAGAAGCGGTCCTCCCGCACGAGGTCAAGCATTGCTCCCCACGGGTCCTGGCGTTTGATGAAACGCAACAGGACGCCAAGCAGGGGATGGACCTCGTGCTTGGGGAGGAACGTCGCCGCGAAGCTGCACTACGGGCGGCAAGGTACCAGCAGGCGCTGCGGCGATACCACAGCCGCAACATCCGCTCTAGGACGCTCGAGGTGGGTGACCTCGTCCTGAGGCGGGTCCTCTCCAGGGAAAGGTTGCATCAGCTCTCACCCATGTGGGAGGACCCGTTCAAGGTCGTCCATGTCTCCAAGCCTGGCGCTGCGCGCCTAGAAACACAGGACGGGGTGCCCATCCAGAACGCCTGGAACATCCAGCACCTCCGGAATTTCTACCCATGAAGCAAGGCCCAGCGCCTATGAAGAAAGGCCTAGTGCCTATGAAGATCGCCGCCCGTGACACTCTCACATAATAATGAGTGGGGCTCTACACGCCCTGGAGTCTCAAGAGTGCCGCCCTCAGGCCTTGGGGGCTTCCTCCCACATCTTAGTGGAAGCACTTAGCTCCGCGCTAGTGAGAAGACATGAAGACTAGACTAGGTGCCAGACGCAGCTTTTCATTTGCTTTCCGTAGTTGGCTCGCCCCCCTTTTAATTGAAAGTTTGCTTCTGGAGTTCCTTGCTGGTTTGGTTCCACCGCTTTTTGCTGTTGTTTCCAGTTACAATTTAACCCGTTTTCTCTCTCTCGCATACCTCGCGAGGGGGCTAGGCAGGCGCCCTCGCGAGCCTTTTTCCTTTCCTCTGCCCTTCATCTGTTTTTCACGGGGCCCTTCATTTGTTTCTTCGCGAGGCATTCTTGTTCGAGCCAACAAGCTGGTGCACTTCTCCTGATCCGTGCCCCTCTATCGTGATACGAAGCGCTGGGTCTAGGCTCGGGTAAACGATAAGCCTCCTGGCGATGCTCCTAACAAGTTTTTTGTAGTTCCCTAACACCCGCCAAGTCAAGGAAGGCCTCCGCAGGCACCAGGAAGTGAGTCCCTCATGAGGAGGAGGCTACCTCAAGCGTGCCAAGCTAAGTTACCTCTACACAAAATAACGACACCACACGGAAACAACAAACACATCATAATGATTGGTAAATCATAGTTCGATAGACCCCCCCCCCCGGGGGCCCATAATGGTTTCTTCTTGATGCAGAAAAGAAAGGAAGAATAAAATAAGCGGCGCCTGCCCCTATGGCGGTCCACGGAGGCAGGCTCTTGGAGCCGTCCTGAGCTCAGCCATACCCCTCCTCGCACTTCACGGAGATGCGACGACGAGACGATCCGCTACCGCCTTCAAAGCGAGCGCGGCGGCTGGTCGTAGCCACCGCTGCTGGAGCTATCGCCGGGGGAAGAGCTGCTGTAGCTAGACGAGACACGGTGAGCACCAAGGGAGGGTTCGTCCTCGTCCTCATCTCGGCCATCGCCGAGGCCGAGCACGTCCACGCCATCGTTCACCTCATGGCAGCACCCAGCGCGGCGACCATCTTCCCCAAACACCCTCATGTAGAGGGTCGCATCGCCGTCGTATTTGAAACGGAGGGTGCACCGCCTGCCCAGGCCGCGCGCGCGGGCGAACGTCTGCCAACCAAGGGCCAGAGCTATGTTGCCTGTGGCGGAGACCTCAACCACAATCCAAGAAGCTCTGCTGCAGCAACCGTCCGCTTGCAGCCAGAGCTCGCCTGGACCGGAGGCCGGCAGCTCGTCGGTGAAGAAGCGTGGAAGCTGAAGCCAGTTGCCGGCTGGGTTCTCCGACCAGACGACAAACTCTGGCAACACCTTTCTAGAATGGAAGCGCGGCCGGGGAGGTCGTGCGACCATGGCGCATCTCCGTTCGTCAATAGGGCTGCCACGACTGGAACGACCCCTGCCACGCGCAGGGGCGCCACCCCGAGAACGAGGTCCGCGTCGGAGGTAGCGTTGTGCTTGTGGGGACTGTCGCGTCCATGCTTAGGCGCCGGGGAGCTGAGACCCTCGCGAGGGGCCTTTCCCTTCCCTGCAGCAGAAAACCTCCGGATGGGCGCCATCGATGTCGGCGGTGGAGCCGAGGAGGAAGAAGCAAGCAGAATGGGAAGAAATGGCGACAGGGGCTCTGCCCCACTCCCCATTTATAGCAGGAGTAGGCCAACTAACGCCTCCCATGATCATAGGTAATGATGGTTTCCCTTGCATGTCGCAGGGACTTGTCAAGTCGGGCAGTTGCCGAGGCAGCGTGGGGAAGCGGAGACGCCCACATCCAATCAACCTCCACGTGTCGACTAAGGTCGTAGTCTATTAGGGCCAGCGGCGCTCCGCACTTGGCCTTTGGCTTCGCCTCGAAGCCAAGCCCGAGCGCGCCTTGGGTCCGGGGGCTACTGTTGGCGTTCTGGGAATGGGGGTCCCCAGACATGCCTGCCTGCGACCCACGGCGTGGCTCTGCGCATGGGCCCGTATGGCCCATCTTCATCAACAAGCATACAAGACCCTCGTGAGGGGCCAAGCCTCGCTAGGCGGGCGACACAAGACCTCCTCAGGAGCGGCCTCGCCGGGCAGGCTCGTGAGGGGTGGAGAGATCAAGGCAAGGCAAACCTCGTGAGGTTCTCGTGACACGAGCCATGACGATCAAGATCAAGCAGGCACCAGGCAGGCGCCAGCGCGTGCAGTGTCCTTGTTTCCTGTTTGGTGCTAAGGAGGCAAGCGCAGGCGCGGAGTTCCAAGGCGTCAAGCAAAGGTTTCCATATCAGTGCAACGAGACCAAGACTAGCAGGACGGCAAGACGGAGGTCACCATGGAGCCCAAGGCGGCGTCACCACCAGAGCCTTTTGCAGGCAAACACCGCTGTCGGTGTCAAAACTGGCAGATCTCTCGTAGGGGGTCCCGGACTGTGCGTCTAGGCGGATGGTAACAGGAGACGGGGGACACGATGTTTACCCAGGTTCGGGCCCTCTCGATGGAGGTAAAACCCTACTCCTGCTTGATTGATCTTGATGATATGAGTATTACAAGAGTTGATCTACCACGAGATCGAAGAGGCTAAACCCTAGAAGCTAGCCTATGGTATGATTGTTGTTCTTGGTCCTACGGACTTAACTCTCCGGTTTATATAGACACCGGATGGGGCTAGGGTTACACAGAGTCGGTTATAAGGAAGGAGATCTACATATCCGTATTGCCAAGCTTGCCTTCAACACCAAGGAGAGTCCCATCCGGACACGGGATGAAGTCTTCAATCTTGTATCTTAATATTCCAACAGTTCGGCCAAAGGATATAGTCCAGCTGTCCAGATACCCCCTAATCCAGGACTCCCTCAGTAGCCCCTGAACCAGGCTTCAATGACGATGAGTTCGGCTCGTAGATTGTCTTCGGCATTGCAAGGCGGGTTCCTCCTCCGAATACTTCATAGAAGATTTTGAACACGAGGATCGTGTCCGGCTCTGCAAAACAAGTTCCACATACAACCGTAGAGAGAATAATATTTCCACAAATCTAATCTGCCGACGCATTTTGCAGTGTGACATCAAACCACAGCCAGGTCACCATTTGAATCGTTTTTTCACAACCAACCTCAGCATGTTTCGCGAGGTGGTTTCCTTGGCACGTTTTGTCGAAGCAGAGATCGTGTCCCCTTATTACGGGATTCCCATCAATACGGACGTGGGTAACCCAACCACGCCATCAATTACGGCGCTTGGGGGATAAGCGAGTTTTACAAGGCTGGTGGGGGCACATAGTTTCGTCCGCCCTTATAAAGGGATAAGGGTTCACCTTTTTCTACCCACGCCTTCTTCCTCCTTGCTCATCCATTCTTGCGCACTCGAGCTCCAGCGCCCAAGTCTGCATGCTTCTCCTCAAACCTCTCCAAACATGTCCGGAGCGGGAGGTAAGTGGATGGTCTCCTCCCTCACGGAGGGAGACATCAAAAAGCTGAGGGGAGCCGGATACCTGTCTGAGGATATCGCACACTGGCTCCCATATGAGGGGCAGATCATCCCTACCCCTAGGCCCCATGAGAGTGTAGTATTCCTTACCCACTTCCCCCGCGGACTGGGATTTCCCCTCCACCCTTCATCCGTGGGCTCATGTTCTTCTACGGCCTGGATTTTCATGATCTGGCCCCGAACTTCATCCTCAACATCTCGGCATTTATCGTCGTGTGTGAGGCCTTCCTCCGCATCAAGCCCCACTTCGGCTTATGGTTAAAGACCTTCAACGTCAAACCAAAGGTGGTGGGCGGCCAGCAGGCGGAGTGCGGAGGCACCATGGTGGGCAAAATGCCCAACGTCACATGGCTCGAGGGCTCCTATGTGGATACCATAGAGGGGTGGAAATCGAGGTGGTTCTACATCACCGAGCCGCGCGACACGAAATGGGCGGCGCCCCCCGAATTTCGATCCGGAATCCCCACGCGGCTCACCTCCTGGAAAGAGAAGGGCCTGCCCTGGGGTAATCCGATAGAGCTGACCGGACTCCAGACATGCATCCAAAATATGATAAACAGGAAGCTCAAGCTTGTCAACATAGTCCAGGTCATGCTCATCCGCCGGATCCTCCCGTGTCAACAACGGGCGTTCAATTTGTGGGAGTTCGACCCGGCCCAACACCAGACTCTGAGCGAGCTCTTCGACATGACGCACAAGGATGTCTGGAAGGTGCTGTTTAAGAGTGCCGAGGTTCCCCCTCCCCTTACCGAGGATCGCGGACTCAGCGCGCAGCGCCAAGCCGGCGCGGTAGGGTCTTTTATTACTTATAGGGTATTCATTTTCCATAGTTTAATCATGTGCGGGATCTGAGCTCCCATGCCTTTGACTGGACTGGGTGGAGTCATCGGAGCAGATTGACTGCCCGGCCCCTCTACCCGAAGACCCTACAGACGCTCTCCTGACGGAGATGCGGACTCTGGCTCCTTATGAGGTGCCGTAGAAGAAGATCAAGAAGAAGGCCACGGGAACCCGAAAGAGTTCTCCCCCGTGACACACTCCTCCCGTGAAAACGAGGAGGAGGAAGATGAAGGTTCTCCCCCTCCAGCCGGGGGAGACAAGAAAAGGAAGGCCGCCCCAACCTGGGAGGCCGGAGGGTCCAAGAAGGGAAGGACTCTCCTTCCGGACTGTTCCACCACCGCCGCCGACAACGAAGACGAGTGGTTACTCAGGGCCAAGCCCCTGGTGAAGTCGTAAGTATTCGGATACCAGAGTAACTCATAGCATACTTTTATTGCACTGCTTCTCCTAACACCGAATATGATCATGCAGTCCGCCCCGAGCCCGATCGACGTATCCTCGTCGGGCGGTTCCTTGGACTCATCTGATATGAATAGCAATTCACTTCCAACCGCTTCCTTCCCTCACCCTACAGACAATGTTGAGGTATTGTCTCAAGGGGCACCAAGCCGAGGGGGGATAGTCCTGGAGGCGCCTCAAGGCGACCTTCCGGACTCCAGGCGCAAAGGGAGCAAGACACCCAAGGGCTCCAAGTTCAGCCCTCAGCCGAACACCGCGCCGGAACCTCCAGTGGTTCCGGACTCCGATAGTCGGCCCCCTTCCAAGAGGGGCAAGCCGCCCGAGCCGGTGACCTCTGTCCATCCAGAGGCATCGGACAACCTGCTGGGAGCGCTTCGCGGCGCTTCCATCGACGAAGAGCACCGCACTATTATGAGTGCGATGATCAAGAAAGTTTAGTCCGCCAAGAGCGGACTGACTGAAGCCTGTGCCAGCCTTCTAACAGGCTTTGAGGTAAGTATTTAAAATATATGAAAATGTTACCGCATAGAAAGTAGCCCCCGATGCTCTGTTTGGCGTTCACAAAGAAAAGCCGAATAGAGGATCAAATAATATCTGCAGGAGTCTAATACAAGTATGTCTATATGCGTATGCAGGCTTCGCTGCTGACCTCTGCCGCACTGACTGCGGAGGTTGCCGCACTGAAGCAGAACCTCGAGCGGTCCGAGAAAGAGCTCGGCCTTGCCAAGAGGCAGCTCGAGGAGAACAAAGGTAAGTAATACCTTGTCTATATATATAAAAAAGATGTTGTTGCAAAATGAGAGGATCATCATGGATGTGCCAGGGGCCACGACCGAAGTGGTGACCCTGAAGCAAGCGCGTCCGAGGCCAAAAACAAAGCGGCCAAGGAGTGCACCGAGCGGGAGAAGTAGGAGACACGGATGGGCGAGGTGCAGCAAGAGCTCCAGGCTCTCGTGAAGCAGCACGAGACTTTGGAGCTTGACTCGAAGACACGAGAGTCCGAGCTTGTTGCGGCCCTCGAGAGCACAAAGCATGCCAAGGCTGAAGCCCAAAAGGCCCTCCAGGAAATTGAGGCGATGAGGAAGATAATGGCTGGTAAGGCATTCATTATGCAAAGCAAGCATGTGAATGTAAATTACTTGTTACTTACCCAAGTCCGGAGCTCTCCAGGAGCATTCGCAGATTTGCCCCGCAGCATGTCGGATGCCGCAAAGTACTACCAGGCCGAGGAGGGAAGCTCGACGGAGAATTTGTTCTGGTCTCAGTATACTGGGACCGAACACCCGATGCCTGTGAGCGACCAGCTGAAGCAACTGGTCGAGCTGCACAAGGCGGCCGAATAGGCCATGAGGGGCCTTATAGACCGGATGTGGCCTGGCGACTCCCTTCCCAACAGCTACTTCGGCCTGGTGAGGCGGCTTGTGGATGCCTGCCCACGGCTAGAAGTCATAAAGCGGTCCGTCTGCATCGAAGGTGCACGCCGGGCTTTTGCCCTTGCGAAGGTGCACTAGGCCAAGATGGACGCCGAGAAGCTGGTGAATAAGGGGCCGCCGCAGGGCAAGGAGCATCGCCACCCTGAAATGTATTATGAGGGTGTCCTGAAGGGCGCCCGTCTTGTGGCGGACGAGTGTGCGAAGGATGTAATTTTTGAATGAACTTGCTCCTGTGATCCTGTATTATGAAAACTTGTTCATGTGCGCTATGCAACGCTTGTTTGAATTTAAAATATTACCTTATGTGCGGCTATTTATCAAATCTGAGAGATGGCCAGTCATCGGCTTCTGCCCCCATACCACGAGTGATGGGGTGTTCGGGATAAATCTGAGCACTCTTTTTCCCATAGTTGGGTCCTTCGAGGGAGGTCCTCAGCGCAACGAACAAGGCAACCAGACTATAATGCTTTATCACTCTCACTTAGCCATAGAAGTCCACAAATTTAAATTTTGGCAAAGCCCCTAGTATTCGGAAGGCCAAATTCAGGGCGCTATACACACCTAAGCCGGACAAAACCGACTCCTCGCCCTAAGCGGCATAAGTCTTTAGGGACTCAAGACCTCTCGATCAGCGACTAGCTCTTGCCTTATCATGACAGTCAGTTTTAGCTTTCTCTACTGAGGTGCTTCTTAGATGAACCGGGGCACAATAGCAGTAGTTCTGCCAGTGCTACCTTAGCCGATATAGTGCAACGTAAGGTACCAAACATGGGAGCCGGGCAAACCCAACTATTGACCCAAGACATGATTCAAAGTTGATGCATATAATGCTATAAGTTCGGGGTGCCGCACTGTCAAAAGTGTTCGGACTTCTCACGCCGTATTATGGGGTACGCTTAAGCCCCTGGCGTATTGGCCGTACCAGAGTGTACGGGTGCTGAATGTCATGAATGAACATATATATATATATATATAAAAAGGAATAGAGAATGCGATAATAGACTAGTTCTATGTATTGTTTATTCAAAAAGGTGCGTCGAAGCAGAATGATACAAGTAGTGCGATAAGCAAAAAGTAGGACTGTTTGACATGTCCCCTCCAAGGGCAAGCTGAGGAATGGTATTTAAAGCAGGTATATCACTCGTTATCAGAGACCACTTGGGACTTCCATGGTGCGACATAGCTTTCTGCCTCCTTGGTTGTTGTATCGTGTGTCTGGCAATCGTACTGCCGGACGGGGCTTCCAGAGAGTAAAGTCCTGAAAGAGAGAAAAAATAACAAAGTGGTAAGCCCCTAGTGCGGTTGAGCCGCGTTTTGGGGCGTGCCATAGTCGTGCCCCCCACCTATGCCCACGGTATTTTCAATGCGTAATTATGTACGCGTGGCACGGATTTCGCCATTTGGCTGGGACTGGGGTGGGGCCCGCATTGCTATGCGAGCTCGGAACGTGCCGGGCGGGCTTGTTGCAGATTACTCCGGGCACACTTGACGGTGTCCGGGTGTTTGATCGCCGAACTAGTTGATTGCCCTAAGAGGCTGCTTTGCGCGTCTTCTGCGAGGGTCGCAGTGTGCTCCTCTGTGTGGAGAGAGAGCTCTGTGTTTACCTTGACTGTGATAACCCCCGAGGTCCTGGCATCTTGAGCTTGAGGTATGCATAATGTGGTACCGCATTGAATCTCGCGAATGCGGTTCGCCCGAGCAGTGCGTGATAGCCACTGCGGAACGGGACTATATCGAAGATTAACTCCTCGCTTCGGAAGTTATCCGGGGATCCGAAGACCACTTCCAGTGTGACTGAGCCTGTGCAATGGGCCTCTACACCTGGTATGACGCCTTTAAATGTCGTCTTTGTGTGTTTGATCCTTGAGGGGTCTATACCCATTTTGCGCACAGTGTCCTGATAAAGCAGGTTCAGGCTGCTGCCGCCGTCCATAAGGACTCGAGTGAGGTGAAATCCGTCGATGATTGGGTCTAGGACCAGTGCGGCGAATCCTCCATGACGGATACTAGTGGGGTGGTCCTTGCGATCGAAGGTGATCGGTCAGCAGGACCATGGGTTGAACTTTGGGGCGACTGGCTCCAACGCATATACGTCCCTTAGCGCACGCTTCCGCTCCCTCTTGGGGATGTGGGTTGCATATATCATGTTCATCGTCCGCACTTGTCGGGGGGGGACCTCTTCTGTCCTCCCGTGTTCAGCGGCCGGGGCTCCTCCTCGTCATCGCTATGTAGCCCCTTATCCTTGTTCTCGGCATTTAACTTGCCGGCATGCTTGAACACCCAACATTCCCTGTTGGTGTAGTTGGTTGGCTTGTTGGGGGTGCCGTGTATTTGACACGAGCGATCGAGTATACGGTCCAAACTTGTAACGCCCCGAGACCGATGCTCGAGAAGACTTCCATATATTCCAGGTTTCGCCGTGTGTTTCATTTGTGCCTACCCTTTTATTGTTGCATTGCATCATGTCATCATGCCATCATGTCTTTTCTTTTCTTACTCAACTAAATAAATCGTATGGATCTTCGGTCCATTTAAATTGAGGGAATTCACATGGTGAGTTCTGTTTATAATATATCCTCCCGATATTAGTGGAGCTATTATAAAATAATCCATTCCTTGGAATCACCATAACACACTTGCAAAATCCCAATGCCTTTTATTATTTCAATTCTTGGCCTCTAACTTTGCCATATATCCTTTCGTCATTTTCCGGAGCTCCACCAAAAATCTCAACATTTTTGGACACTTCAAAAACCAAGTCCTAATTCAAACCATTTGAGTTAAATTCAAATGAGTTTGAATTTACATCTTTTGATATTGGTTTTTTTCTATTTTCTCAGAACAAGCATATTTTTACGAGTCCGTGAAAATTATCCCCATGCCCAGATTCCACATCTAACTTCTCTTTCTTTTCTTTCTCTTTTTCTGTTTTGTTTTGAATGGAAAAACGAGAGAGAGAAGAGATCCTGCAGCCAGGCCGGCCCATTTGCGTCATGCCCATCCAGCCCACCTAAACCTATAACCCTAGCCCAGACCGATCCCAGCCCCCACGCATCTCTCTCCCTCTCGTTCCCTCTGCCCGCTGCCACACACACATACGCATCGAGCCAGGGAGATGAGCTCCCTGCGCCCGATCCCCTCGCTGCCCGCTCCTCCCTCGACCCCACCAGAAGCGAGCTCCACCAAGCAACTCCTTCGTCTCCGCTTCGTCGCCGTCCTCCATGGCGTCGCCTCCCCAAGCTCCGCCCCGCCGGATCCACGTCGTCGCCCCGCCTGCCTCACCGTTCGACGCGCTGGCTGGAGAGCCTCGTCTCCGTCCAGCGCCCGCGCCCGAGTCTTTCTCTTCTTCGATCTCCCCTCGTCCTTCACGCCCTGTCGCTGCTCCCAGCGCTGGAGACCCCTCCGACCGTGCCAACCCCGCCGCCAAGCGTCGCCGGCCTCTCCTTCCTCCATCTCCGGCATTCCTCGCTCAACCCTGCGTCGGTGCTCCCCTGCATCTGCGCCCGAGGCCATGGCCTCCTTGTCCCGATTCATGGGAAAATCGCCGAAGCCGCCGTCTCCTCTGCCTCACCAGCCGCCGCTCATCCTTGACGCCAAGGCCATCTCCGGGATTCACCAAGTACCACGACTGCAGCCGGTGTGCATTTTTGCCAAGTCTGACTACACGTGTACGACTACATCCGAGGTGGATTTCGTCAGGTACCCCTTCGGATGCGCCAAGTTCGACTACATGGTCCGCCAAGTTCCTCTACCGATGACTCGAACGCCTCCGAACCATGTACGACGACCGTCGCCGAAAACCCGTGTAACGTGAACATGAACGATTACCGCCACGAGAACAACTACTTCCTCTACGACCGCTCCCGAGAACGTCTACTTCCACTACGAACTCGACTCGTTCCATAAATGCACGCTTCGAAGGTATAACACCGAGACGATGACCCGTGGATGAATGCATGTGTGTTGTATGAGATGCTCGAGTTTTGCACCGTTTGCACCGTATCCGAATTGTCACTCGTTTCCATGCCTCTAACTCGTGGGAACCCGGTTGCCGGGATCACCCCACCATCTTGCATGTTTTGCACATTCGCGCACTTGCTTCTTTTGCATCGATCTCTCAATGAGTTGTCGGAACCGGATTGTTGCCGTGGCACCATTTCCGTTGCCGTTGCCATGGCACCCTTTTCGTTCCGCCATGGTGACCAAATGCTTCATAACATGCTCATGTCAAAATTTTCATAAAATTGCTTAAAACTTGCATTTGTCCTCCGCATCATAATAACAACATTTAAAATGTTTATATTTGTTGTTTCCATCAATTTGCTAAATGCATATGAGGAGTTTTCGGATTTGTTGTTTGTTGTTCCGGCCTCATTTAAATTTGCCTAGATAGGTAGTTTTTCATATGTTTCACCTCTTGCCATGTTTAACAACATTTAATATTGTTGGATATATATACGAGAGAGAACTAAATAATTAAATGTGGTGTTTCGTCAATATGTAACTCGTTGCATATTGAGCTCCACTTAATTTGTAGTGTTGTTTGTTGCACTTTGCCATGCCATGCATATTTAAATCAGACATGCATCATACTTGTTTGTGCATCATGCCATGTTAGGTGATGGTTGTTTACTATGTTGTTTGTTTCTTTCCGGGTTGCTTCTCTCGTTAGCTTCGGTTTCGTTCCGGAGTTGTGAGGATTTGTTCGACTATGTCCGTTTGTCTTCTTCATGGACTCGTTCTTCTTCCTAGCGGGATGTCAGGCAAGATGACCATACCCTTGAAATCACTTCTATCTTTGCTTGCTAGTTGCTTGCTCTTTTGCTATGCCTATGCTGCGATACCTACCACTTGCTTGTCATGCCTCCCATATTGTTAAACCCAGCCTCTAACCCACCTTGTCCTAGCAAACCATTGTTTGGCTATGTTACCGCTTTGCTCAGCCCCTCTTATAGCGTTGTTAGTTGCAGGTGAACATGAAGTTTGTTCCTTGTTGGAACATGGAGATGTTGTTCCTTGATTGGAGCATGTTTACTTGTTGGGATATCACAATACCTTATATATTATTAATGCATCTATATACTTGGTAAAGGGTGGAAGGCTCGGCCTTATGCCTGGTGTTTTGTTCCACTCTTGCCGCCCTAGTTTCCGTCATATCGGTGTTATGTTCCCGGATTTTGCGTCCCTACCGCGGTCGGGTGATTTATGGGACCCCCTTGACAGTTCGCTTTGAATAAGACTTTTCCAGCGAGTCCCAACATTGGTTTTACCATTTGCCTCACCACCACCTACTTTTCCCTTGGGAGTAATTAACCCAAGGGTCATCTTTATTTAGCCCCCCGGGCCAATGCTTGTCTAAGTGTTGGTCCAAACTAGAGCACCGTGCGGGACCGTCCCTTGGCAACTTGGGTTATGTTGGTACCTGTACGCTTAGCTTATCCGGTGTTGCCCTGAGAACGAGATATGTGCAGCTCCTATCAGGATGTCGGCGCATCGGGCGGCTTTGCTAGACTTGTTTTATTGTTGTCGAAATGTCTTGTAGCCGGGATTCCGAGACTGATCGGGTCTTCCCGGGGAGAAGGATTATCCTTCGCTGATCGCAAGAGCTTATCATGGGCTAAGTTGGGACACCCCTGCAGGGTTTGAACTTTCGAAAGCCGTGCCCGCGGTTATGTTGCAGATGGGAATTTGTTAATGTCCGGTTGTAGAAAACCCGAAGTTGATCTTAATTAAAATACACCAACCGCGTGTGTAACCGTGATGGTCTCTTCTCGGCGGGGTCCGGGAAGTGAACACGGTGTTGGAGTTATGTTTGACGTAAGTAGTTTCAGGATCACTTCTTGAACATAGTTGTTCGACCGTGCTTTTGCTTTCTCGTCTCGCTCTCATTTGCGTATGTTAGACACCAAATATGCTAGTCGCTTGCTGCAGCTCCACCTCACTACCCTGTCCTACCTTTAAGCATAAATAGTCTTGATCTCGCGGGTGTGAGATTGCTGAGTCCCCGTGACTCACAGATACTTCCAAAACCAGTTTGCAGGTGCCGATGAACCCGTGCAGGTGACGCACCCGAGTTCAAGGAGGAGCTCGATGAAGATCTTGCTCCTTGAGTTGTTTCTTTTCAGTTGATCAGTAGTGGAGCCCAGTCGGGACGATCAGGGATCTGTGTAGCATTTGGGGTAGTCTTCTTTTATTTTTGGTTCCGTAGTCGGACCTTGATTGTATCTGTATGATGTAATGCTTTACGCATGTATTGTGTGAAGTGGCGATTGTAAGCCAACTATGTATCTCTTTCCCTTATATATTACATGGGTTGTGTGAAAATAACCTCACTTGCGACATTGCTTTCAATGCGGTTATGCCTCTAAGTCGTGCTTCGACACGTGGGAGATATAGCCGCATCGAGGGCGTTACAAGTTGGTATCAGAGCCATCCCCGACCTTAGGAGCCCCCACTGATTGATCATTTTTAGCGGCCGAGTTGTGTCTAGAAAAATGTTTTTAGGATTATATATATCGGAGAGTAGGAATTCTTTTTACTTCCCAGTCTCCTCATCGCTCTGGTAAGGCATCCTGACGTAGAGTTTTGACTCTTCTCTTCTCAAATTTCACTAACAAAAAAATTTTAGGATCACGCGGGTATCTTAGAATCGTTCCGATGGTTTTGTGATGACAACATTGTCTTGGTGCCTCCTGTCAGCAGGGGTTTAGTGGAGGTGTCCCGGGGAGTTGAGCTCCGAGGTGTTGTCGTCATAATTTTATCGTTGCGGTTCTGGAATACCTGAGTTTAGTACACCGACATCGAAAATCTCTTTTGTACAGTTGTTGGTGAGATAACCCTGATAGCCCAGTACTGAGGCGAGTGCGGGAGTATTGCCATAACTCGTATAACGGATGCTTTTCGAAGGTTGAGGTAGACGATTTCCGAAGTTTTCTTGGTTATGTGTTGAAGGATGGATACAGCTGGATCTAGGTATTGTTAGTTTGGGTGATATATTTTGTGTCCCCTGTATCCCCAACACCAGATTGCATAACCAGAAAGTTTCGGGAGTTTATAAGTGGGAATTCAAGTATATCGTAGGATATCTTTCCTACAGACACATGATACGATATGGGATCTATCATATGTTTGTTTCCGGCTTATTCTGCAAGCCAAATCCTTTGTTTTTGTTTAGTTTTGTGCTAGTCGAGTTGCTTCGAAGTCAAGTGTTGATTCCATACCTTTCTTGAGCAGTGTTCTCATACTTCCATGTGAATACCAATCCTTCGTGATAATCGAGATTGCCATGTCAATTCTTTTCCAACCGGCGTGCCTCTCTTCAAGTGGATCCGATCATTTCAACATTCACAAGATCACCTCTCAGTTTTTTCCCAACGGTGTTTGCTTCATCCGTTCCAAGTTGTTTTTGTTTTCCCGCCCTCCCACCCTTTTTCTTCAAGGACGCAGATTTTGTAATCAAGTATCCATTTTATTCTTGTGAAGTCTCCATTTTTTTCCGTCAATGTTTCTTATCCGGTGATTCTCATGAAGATTCTAACGGAGTTTCAAGTTCATCATTCGTCTTTCTTTTCTTCTCCGGTGGATTCAATTCAAGCTTTCGTTGTTGATCATATTACTTTTCTCATTTCAAGTGCCTTCTCATACCGGTGCACCTCATAATAATTCACTTCTCGCTATTCATTTGTTCGGGAGTGCTGAAGATATCTCAGAAGGCTCGTCTTGTCTTTCAAGATCAGTTCAACCTATTTCGAGGTTGTTATCTCATTCTAGCCATTTAAATCAACCGGTGCAATCTCCCTTTCAAGCAATTCTTTCAACGGTGTTTCTTTTGAGTGGGCGCTAACCCACAGGTCTTTTTCCAGGATCTTACATGATGCGCCTAATTTGCCTGGAGCTTCTCAAATTCTTTTCAAAGTTTGACGTAAGAATGAATTATCATCAGTCATATGTCTTTCCTCAAGATCTTTCAAATTCTTTTCATCGTTGGTGCAATCTTTCTATTCTTCGTTATTCCGGAGTGCCTCAACAATTCATGGTGGTGTTTCTCGTCATCATTCTCAACATTTGGAGACCGAAGAAGAGTTTCTCTTAAATCTTGCTACATTCTCTTCAAGATTCATGGTTCTAGCTTGATGCCATCCTCTCATAATTGTTTTCGATTGCGAGAATTCTTTTCATACCCATCCGGAGCAATTCAGGAGACTTTTCAGTTTGATTCTCCGGAGCCCATCATCTCAGAATTATTCATTCAAGCTTTCAGCTCTCATTCTCCAAATCATACCGGTGCATCATTCAAGTATTCTCAAATCAGCTCGCGATCTATTCGTTCATTTATATCTAAATTTCTCCAAGTATCTTTGTTCTTTTAATAATTCTTCCCAGTGTTTCTTTATCTTTTGTTCGTTGTTTCAATCCTACCGGTGGTTCGTTGAAGACTCTTCTCAAGTTTACGCTATATATCTCTAAATCCTTTCTATGAGAATAAGTAGTATGCCAAATCCGTTGCTTGTCATCAATTTAAATTGGTGAAGGATAAGCATAATGTAATTCTTATTCTTGTTTCATCGAGTAAATTCAATTCCTTATTCCGGAGATTCATCAAAACTCTTGAGCTCATTTGTTCATTTTTCTTTCCGGAGCTACAAGTTATTTCAATTACATCATTTCAAAGCTTCATCTAATCATTTCAAGGCTTCTCCTGGAGTTCTTTTCAACTTCTCTTTGTTTTATCATCCTTTCATTACCGGAGTTCTTCATGGAGGCTCTACATGGTGGTTCGTCAATTATTCCTTTCATTCTTCATTGGTTCTTCAAGATTTTCTCAGAGTTAAGATCCGCCAAGCTATACTCTAAAATAAACATGGTGTTCAACACATGTTTTGCCTTGAGGAGTTCAAACATTATTCTTCCTACATTCCAAAGTGCAATTCGTTCTACCTTATCATTTGAGGTGGTGTTATGTCATTCTTGACAATTTGAGTTCGTGTTTCATGATTCACATGTTGTCAAGAATGAGATATTTTAAATCCATCATTTCTTCATTGGAGTTATCTTGGGCTATATTTCACCTAAAGCTTTCCCTAAGGATTGTTGCTATTTGTGGTGCTTATCAATGATCCAAGTTTTCTCCTATCCTCTTGGCGAAAGAAGTTTTTCATCACCTTGGTGCTCTCACTCATAATCAATGGCTTCCTTTAGTGGGCGTTTGTGACCTCATAATGTTGAGAGGTTTCCATAAGTCCACTACAAGCTTATTCTTTTCGTTGTTGGTTTTCCAACAACTCCGTTCAATCCTTCTTTTTAAGGAGGCTCTTTCAAATTCAATTGTGATAGAAGTTGTTGTTCTCTTCTCTGTTCTCTTGATTCCACTCTTTCATTTGTCCCGAAGGCATTGTGATGATTTCTTCAACCCATCATCTCATTTTGGAGATCATGTTCTTTTCCTTGCTTATCCATTTAACCGGAGTGTCGTGTTTTCATTCGAGTTCTTTCATCTTATCAAGCTTTGCCCCCTTCTCAACCGGAGTGCTGTCTGAAATCTTTCTTACCCCTTGTGCCATTCTTTCAATAGTTCTGGAGGCAGTGTGTTGTTGATCTCTTCAAGTATCCTCTCATCTTGTCAAGTTCATGTTCAATTCCTTCCATTTTTAGTCGGAGTGCTGCCCAAATTATGTCATTCTTGTTCCTTCTCTATCGAGTTTTAACCGGAGTGTTTTCAATATCTATCTTATCACTAAACCTCTTGGTTTTTGTCGCATCCCATGTTCCTCTTAGCTAACGGAGTGTTTTTAACTCCGTTGTGTTCTTTCTTTCAACTTTTCAACCTCTCAAGGTTCATGGTTTCACTCGTTTGTCAAAGAAGAAACTTAGTGTTACCTCTTCTTTTCCTCTTCCGTTTCTCTCCCGTGCCATTCTAGATCTCGGGCGAGATCCTCTCGTAGTGGTGGAGTGTTGTAACGCCCCGAGACCGATGTTCGAGAAGACTTCCATATATTCCGGGTTTCGCCGTGTGTTTCATTTGTCCTGCCCTTTTATTGTTGCATTGCATCATGTCATCATGCCATCATGTCTTTTCTTTTCTTACTCAACTAAATAAATCGTATGGATCTTCGGTCCACTTAAATTGAGGGAATAAACATGGTGAGTTCTCTTTATAATATATCCTCCCGATATTAGTGGAGCTATTATAAAATAATCCATTCCTTGGAATCACCATAACACACTTGCAAAATCCCAATGCATTTTATTATTTCAATTCTTGGCCTCTAACTTTGCCATATATCCTTTCGTCATTTTCCGGAGCTCCACCAAAAATCTCAACATTTTTGGACACTTCAAAAACCAAGTCCTAATTCAAACCATTTGAGTTAAATTCAAATGAGTTTGAATTTACATCTTTCGATCTTGGTTTTTTTTCTATTTTCTCGGAACAAGCATATTTTTACGAGTCCGTGAAAATTATCCCCATGCCCAGATTCCACATCTAACTTCTCTTTCTTTTCTTTCTCTTTTTCTGTTTTGTTTTAAATGGAAAAACGAGAGAGAGAAGAGAGCCTGCAGCCAGGCCGGCCCATTTGCGTCATGCCCATCCAGCCCACCTAAACCTATAACCCTAGCCCCGACCGATCCCAGCCCCCACGCATCTCTCTCCCTCTCGTTCCCTCTGCCCGCCGCCACACACACATACGCATCGAGCCAGGGAGACGAGCTCCCTGCGCCCGATCCCCTCGCTGCCCGCTCCTCCCTCGACCCCGCCAGAAGCGAGCGCCGCCGAGCAGCTCCTTCGTCTCCGCTTCGTCGCCGTCCTCCATGGCGTTGCCTCCCCAAGCTCCGCCCCGCCGGATCCACGTTGTCGCCCCGCCTGCCTCACCGTTCGACGCGCCGGCTAGAGAGCCTCGTCTCCGTCCAGCGCCCGCGCCCGAGTCTTTCTCTCCTTCGATCTCCCCTCATCCTTCGCGCCCTGTCTCTGCTCCCAGCGCCAGAGACCCCTCCAACCGTGCCAACCCCGCCGCCAAGCGTCGCCGGCCTCTCCTTCCTCCATCTCCGGCATTCCTCGCTCAACCCTGCGTCGGTGCTCCCCTGCATCTGCGCCCGAGGCCATGGCCTCCTCGTCCCGATTCATGGGCAAATCGCCGGAGCCGCCGTCTCCTCTGCCTCACCAGCCACCGCTCATCCTTGACGCCAAGGCCATCTCCGGGATTCACCAAGTACCACGACTGCAGCCGGTGTGCATTTTTGCCAAGTCAGACTACACGTGTACGACTACATCCTAGGTGGATTTCGTCAGGTACCCCTTCGGATGCGCCAAGTTCGACTACATGGTCCACCAAGTTCCTCTACCGATGACTCGAACGCCTCCGAACCATGTACGACGACCGTCGCCGAAAACCCGTGTAACGTGAACATGAACGACTACCGCCACGAGAACAACTACTTCCTCTACGACCGCTCCCGAGAACGTCTACTTCCACTACGAACTCGACTCGTTCCATAAATGCACGCTTCGAAGGTATAACACCGAGACGATGACCCGTGGATGAATGCATGTGTGTTGTATGAGATGCTCGAGTTTTGCACCCTTTGCACCGTATCCGAATTGTCACTCGTTTCCATGCCTCTAACTCGTGGGAACCCGGTTGCCGGGATCACCCCACCATCTTGCATGTTTTGCACATTCGCGCACTTGCTTCTTTTGCATCGATCTCTCAATGAGTTGTCGGAACCGGATTGTTGCCGTGGCACCATTTCCGTTGCCGTTGCCGTGACACCCCTTTCGTTCCGCCATGGTGACCAAATGCTTCATAACATGCTCATGTCAACATTTTCATAAAATTGCTTAAAACTTGCATTTGTCCTCCGCATCATAATAACAACATTTAAAATGTTTATATTTGTTGTTTCCATCAATTTGCTAAATGCATATGAGGAGTTTTCGGATTTGTTGTTTGTTGTTCCGGCCTCATTTAAATTTGCCTAGATAGGTAGTTTTTCATATGTTTCACCTCTTGCCATGTTTAACAACATTTAATATTGTTGGATATATATACGAGAGAGAACTAAATAATTAAATGTGGTGTTTCGTCAATATGTAACTCGTTGCATATTGAGCTCCACTTAATTTGTAGTGTTGTTTGTTGCACTTTGCCATGCCATGCATATTTAAATTGGACATGCATCATACTTGTTTGTGCATCATGCCATGTTAGGTGATGGTTGTTTACTATGTTGTTTGTTTCTTTCCGGGTTGCTTCTCTCGTTAGCTTCGGTTTCGTTCCAGAGTTGTGAGGATTCGTTCGACTACGTCCGTTTGTCTTCTTCATGGACTCGTTCTTCTTCCTAGCGAGATCTCAGGCAAGATGACCATACCCACGAAATCACTTCTATCTTTGCTTGCTAGTTGCTCGCTCTTTTGCTATGCCTATGCTGCGATACCTACCACTTGCTTGTCATGCCTCCCATATTGTTAAACCCAGCCTCTAACCCACCTTGTCCTAGCAAACCGTTGTTTGGCTATGTTACCGCTTTTCTCAGCCCCTCTTATAGCGTTGTTAGTTGCAGGTGAAGATGAAGTTTGTTCCTTGTTGGAACATGGAGATGTTGTTCCTTGATTGGAGCATGTTTACTTGTTGGGATATCACAATGCCTTATATATTATTAATGCATCTATATACTTGGTAAAGGGTGGAAGGCTCGGCCTTATGCCTGGTGTTTTGTTCCACTCTTGCCGCCCTAGTTTCCGTCATATCGGTGTTATGTTCCCGGATTTTGCGTCCCTAACGCGGTCGGGTGATTTATGGGACCCCCTTGACAGTTCGCTTTGAATAAGACTTTTCCAGCGAGGCCTAACATTGGTTTTACCATTTGCCTCATCACCACCTACTTTTCCCTTGGGAGTAATTAACCCAAGGGTCATCTTTATTTAGCCCCCCGGGCCAATGCTTGTCTAAGTGTTGGTCCAAACTAGAGCACCGTGCGGGACCGTCCCTTGGCAACTTGGGTTATGTTGGTACCTGTACGCTTAGCTTATCCGGTGTTGCCCTGAGAACGAGATATGTGCAGCTCCTATCAGGATGTTGGCGCATCGGGCGGCTTTGCTGGACTTGTTTTATTGCTGTCGAAATGTCTTGTAGCCGGGATTCCGAGACTGATCGGGTCTTCCCGGGGAGAAGGATTATCCTTCGTTGATCGCGAGAGCTTATCATGGGCTAAGTTGGGACACCCCTGCAGGGTTTGAACTTTCGAAAGCCGTGCCCACGGTTATGTGGCAGATGGGAATTTGTTAATGTCCGGTTGTAGAAAACCCAAAGTTGATCTTAATTAAAATACACCAACCGCGTGTGTAACCGTGATGGTCTCTTCTCGGCGGGGTCCGGGAAGTGAACACGGTGTTGGAGTTATGTTTGACGTAAGTAGTTTCAGGATCACTTCTTGATCATAGTTGTTCGACCGTGCTTTTGCTTTCTCTTCTCGCTCTCATTTGCGTATGTTAGACATCAGATATGCTAGTCACTTGCTGCAGCTCCACCTCACTACCCTGTCCTACCTTTAAGCATAAATAGTCTTGATCTCGCGGGTGTGAGATTGCTGAGTCCCCGTGACTCACAGATACTTCCAAAACCAGTTTGCAGGTGCCGATGAACCCGTGCAGGTGACGCACCCGAGTTCAAGGAGGAGCTCGATGAAGATCTTGCTCCCTGAGTTGTTTCTTTTCAGTTGATCAGTAGTGGAGCCCAGTCGGGACGATCAGGGATCTGTGTAGCATTTGGGGTAGTCTTCTTTTATTTTTGGTTCCGTAGTCGGACCTTGATTGTATCTGTATGATGTAATGCTTTACTCATGTATTGTGTGAAGTGGCGATTGTAAGCCAACTATGTATCTCTTTCCCTTATATATTACATGGGTTGTGTGTGAAGGAAATATGCCCTAGAGGCAATAATAAAGTTATTATTTATTTCCTTAATTCATGATAAATGTTTATTATTCATGCTAGAATTGTATTAACAGGAAATATAATACATGTGTGAATACATAGACAAACAGAGTGTCACTAGTATGCCTCTACTTGACTAGCTCATTAATCAAAGATGGTTATGTTTCCTAACCATGAACAAGGAGTTGTTATTTGATTAATGAGGTCACATCATTAGTTGAATGATCTGATTGACATGACTCATTCCGTTAGCTTAGCACTCGATCGTTTAGTATGTTGCTATTGCTTTATCCATGACTTATACATGTTCCTATGACTATGAGATTATGCAACTCCCGTTTGCCGGAGGAACACTTTGGGTACTACCAAACGTCACAACGTAACTGGGTGATTATAAAGGAGTATTACAGGTGTCTCCAATGGTAGATGTTGGGTTGGCGTATTTCGAGATTAGGATTTGTCACTCCGATCGTCGAAGAGGTATCTCTGGGCCCTCTCGGTAATGCACATCACTTAAGCCTTGCAAGCATTGCAACTAGTGAATTAGTTGCGGGATGATGTATTACGGAACGAGTAAAGAGACTTGCCGGTAACGAGATTGAACTAAGTATTGGATACTGACGATCGAATCTCGGGCAAGTAAACATACCGATGACAAAGGGAACAACGTATGTTGTTATGCGGTCTGACCGATAAAGATCTTCGTAGAATATGTAGGAGCCAATATGGGCATCCAGGTCCTGCTATTGGTTATTGACCGGAGACGTGTCTCGGTCATGTCTACATTGTTCTCGAACCGTAGGGTCCGCGCGCTTATGGTTTCGATGACAGATATATAATGAGTTTATGAGTTTTGATGTACCGAAGGAGTTCTGAGTCCCGGATGGGATCGGGGACATGACGAGGAGTCTCGAAATGGTCGAGACGTAAAGATCGATATATTGGACGACTATATTCGGACATCGGAAGGGTTCTGAATGGTTCGGGTATTTTCGGAGGTACCGGAGAGTTACGGGAATACGAGGAAGAAGCAGTGGGCCTTGATGGGCCTTAGTGGGAAGGACCAGGAGGTGGCGCGCGCCCCTCCCAAGCCCAGTCCGAATTGGACAAGGGGTTTGGGGCGCGGCCCCTCTCCCCCTTCCTTCCCCTCTTCCCCTCTTTCCCCCCTTGACCTAGTTGGACTAGGAAAGGTGGAATCCTACTCCCGGTGGGAGTAGGACTCCCCTTGGCGCGCCCAAACCAGGCCGGCCGCCCCTCCCCCTTGGCTCATTTATATACGGGGGCAGGGGGCACCCCATGGACACACAATTGATCATTGAGATCTTTCCTTAGCCGTGTGCGGTGCCCCCTGCCACCAAATTCCACCTCGGTCATATCGTTGCAGTGCTTAGGCGAAGCCCTGCGCCGGTAGTACATCAAGATCGTCACCACGCCGTCGTGCTGACGGAACTCCTCCCCGAAGTTCTGCTGGATCGGAGCCCGGGGATCGTCATCGAGCTGAACGTGTGCCAAGAACTCGGAGGTGCCGGAGTAACGGTGCTTGGATCGGTCGGATCGTGAAGACGTACGACTACATCAACCGCGTTGATATAACGCTTCCGCTTTCGGTCTACGAGGGTACGTAGACAACACTCTCCCCTCTCGTTGCTATGCATCACCATGATCTTGCGTGTACGTAGGAAAATTTTGAAATTACTACGTTCCCCAACAGTGGCATCCGAGCCTAGGTTTTTATGGTTTGATGTTATTTGCACGAGTAGAACACAAGTGAGTTGTGGGCGATATAAGTCATACTGCCTACCAGCATGTCATGCTTTGGTTCAGCGGTATTGTTGGACGAGACGATCCGGACCAACCTTACGCGTACGCTTACGCGAGACCGGTTCCCTCGACGTGCTTTGCACATAGATGGCTTGCGGAAGACTGTCTCTCCAACTTTAGTTGAACCGAGTGTCGCTACGCCCGGTCCTTGAGAAGGTTAAAACGGAGTCTATTTGACGAATTACCGTTGTGGTTTTGATGCGTAGGTAAGATGAGTTCTTGCTTAAGCCCGTAGCAGCCACGTAAAACTTGCAAACAACAAAGTAGAGAACGTCTAACTTGTTTTTGCAGGGCATGTTGTGATGTGATATGGTCATGACGTGATGCTAAATTTTATTGTATGAGATGATCATGTTTTGTAACCGAGTAATCGGCAACTGGCAGGAGCCATATGGTTGTCGCTTTATTGTATGCAATGCAATCGCGATGTAATGCTTTACTTTATTAATAAGCGGTAGTGATAGTCGTGGAAGCATAAGATTGGCGAGACGACAACGATGCTACGATGGAGATCAAGGTGTCGCGCCGGTGACGATGGTGATCATGACGGTGCTTCGGAGATGGAGATCACAAGCACAAGATGATGATGACCATATCATATCACTTATATTGATTGCATGTGATGTTTATCTTTTTATGCATCTTATCTTGCTTTGATTGACGGTAGCATTATAAGATGATCTCTCACTAAATTATCAAGAAGTGTTCTCCCTGAGTATGCACCGTTGCAAAAGTTCTTCGTGCTGAGACACCATGTGATGATCGGGTGTGATAGGCTCTACGTTCAAATACAACGGGTGCAAAACAGTTGCACACGCGGAATACTCAGGTTATACTTGACGAGCTATGCATATAAGATATGACCTCGGAACACGGAGACCGAAAGGTCGAGCGTGAATCATATAGTAGATATGATCAACATAATGATGTTCACCATTGAAGACTAAGCCATTTCACGTGATGATCGGTTATGGTTTAGTTGGTTTGGATCACGTGATCACTTAGAAGATTAGAGGGATGTCTATCTAAGTGGGAGTTCTTAAGTAATATGATTAATTGAACTTTAATATTATCATGAACTTAGTCCTGGTAGTATTAGCATATCTATGTTGTAGATCAATAGCTCGCATTGTTGCTTCCCTGTGTTTATTTTGATATGTTCCTAGAGAAAATTGTGTTGAAAGATGTTAGTAGCAATGATGCGGATTGGATCCGTAATCTGAGGTTTATCCTCATTGCTGCACAGAAGAATTATGTCCTTGATGCACCGCTAGGTGACGGACCTATTGCAGGAGCAGATGCAGACGTTATGAATGTTTTGCTAGCTCAATATGATGACTACTTAATAGTTTAGTGCACCATGCTTAACTTCTTAGAATCGGGACTTCAAAGACGTTTTGAACGTCATGGACCATACGAGATGTTCCAGGAGTTGAAGTTAATATTTCAAGCAAATACCCGAGTTGAGAGATATGAAGTCTCCAACAAGTTCTATAGCTAAAAGATGGAGGAGAATCGCTCAACTAGTGAGCATGTGCTCAGATTGTCTGAGTACTACAATCGCTTGAATCAAGTGGGAGTTAATCTTCCAGATAAGAGAGTGATTGACAGAATTCTCTAGTCACCATCACCAAGTTAGTAGAACTTCGTGATGAACTATAATATGCAAGGGATAACGGAAACAATTCCCAAGCTCTTCGTGATGCTGAAATCGACGAAGGTAGAAATCAAGAAAAACATCAAGTGTTGATGGTTAACAAGACCACTAGTTTCAAGAAAAAGGGCAAAGGGAAGAAGGGGAACTTCAAGAAGAACGGCAAGCAAGTTGCTTCTCAAGTGAAGAAGCCCAAGTCTGGACCTAAGCCTGAGACTGAGTGCTTCTACTGCAAAGAGACTGGTCACTGGAAGCGGAACTACCCCAAGTGATTGGCGGATAAGAAGGATGGCAAAGTGAACATAAGTATATTTGATATACATGTTATTGATGTGTACTTTACTAGTGTTCATAGCAACCCCTCAGTATTTGATATTGGTTCAGTTGCTAAGAGTAGTAACTCAAAACAGGAGTTGCAGAATAAACAGAGACTAGTTAAGGGTAAAGTGATGATGTGTGTAGTTCCATGATTGATATGATCGTCATCGCACACTCCCTATACTTTCGGGATTAGTGTTGAACCTAAATAAGTGTTATTTGGTGTTTGCGTTGAGCATGAATATGATTTGATCATGTTTATTGCAATACAGTTATTCATTTAAGTTAGAGAACAATTGTTGTTCTGTTTACATGAATAAAACCTTCTATGGTTACACACACCAATGAAATGGTTCGTTGAATCTCGATCGTAGTGATACACATATTCATAATATTGAAGCCAAAAGATGCAAAGTTAATAATGATAGTGCAATTTATTTGTGGCACTGCCGTTTAGGTCATATCGGTGTAAAGCGCATGAAGAAACTCCATACTGATGGACTTTTGGAACCACTTGATTATGAATCACTTGGTACTTGCGAACCGTGCCTCTTAGGCAAGATGACTAAAACGCCGTTCTCTGGAACAATGAAGCAAGCAACAGAATTGTTGGAAATCATACATACTGATGTATGTGGTCCGATGAATATTAAAGCTCGCGACAAAGTATCATTATTTTCCGACCTTCACAGATGATTTGAGCAGATATGGGTATATCTACTTGATGAAACATAAGTCTGAAACATTTGAAAGGTTCAAAGAATTTCAGAGTGAAGTGAAAAATCATCGTGATAAGAAAATAAAGTTTCTACGATCTGATCGTAGAGAAGAGTGTTTGAGTTACGAGTTTGGTCTTCAGTTAAAACAATGTGGAATAGTTTCACAAACTCATGCCACCTGGAACACCACAGCATAATGGTGTGTCCAAACGTCATAACCGTACTTTATTGGATATAGTACAATCTATGATGTTTCTTACCGATTTACCAATATCGTTTTGGGATTATGCATTAGAGACAGCTGCATTCACGTTAAATAAGTTCACCATCTAAATCCGTTGAGACGACACTATATGAACTGTGGTTTAGCAAGAAACCAAAGTTGTCGTTTCTTAAAGTTTGGGCTTGTGTGAAAAAGTTTCATCCTGATAAGCTCAAACCCAAATCGGAGAAATATGTCTTCATAGGATACCCAAAGGAGACAGTTGGGTACACCTTCTATCACAGATCCAAAGGCAAGAAATTCGTTGCTGAGAATGGATACTTTCTAGAGAAGGAGTTTCTCTCGAAAGAAGTGAGTGGGAGGAAAGTAGAACTTGATAAGGTAATTGTACCTGCTCCCTTATTGGAAAGTAGTTCATCACAGAAATCTGTTCCTGTGACTACTACACCAATTAGTGAGGAAGATAATGATGATGATCATGTAACTTCGGATCAAGTTACTACCGAACCTCGTAGGTCAACCAGAGTGAGATCCGCACCAGAGTGGTACGGTAATCCTATTCTGGAGGTCATGTTACTTGACCATGACGAACCTACGAACTATGAGGAAGCAATGATGAGCCCAGATTCCGCGAAATGGTTTGAGGCCATGAAATCTGAGATATGATCCATGTATGAGAACAAAGTATGGACATTGATGGATTTGCCCGATAATCGGCAAGCCATAGAAAATAAATGGATCTTCAAGAGGAAGACGGACGCTGATAGTAGTGTTACTATCTACAAAGCTAGAATTGTCGCAAAAGGTTTTTCGACAAGTTCAAGGTGTTGACTACGATGAGAGTTTCTCACTCGTATCTATGCTTAAGTCTGTCCGAATCCTGTTAGCAATTGCCGCATTTTATGAAATTTGGCAAATGGATAAACAAAACTGCATTCCTCAATGGATTTATTAAAGAAGAGTTGTATACGATGCAACTAGAAGGTTTTGTCGATCCTAAAGGTGTTAGCAAAATATGCAAGCTCCAGCGATCCATCTATGGACTGGTGCAAGCATCTCAGAGTTGGAATATACACTTTGATAAGTTGATCAAAGCATATAGTTTTATACAGACTTGCGGTGAAGCCTGTATTTACAAGAAAGTGAGTGGGAGCACTACAACATTTCTGATAAGTATATGTAAATGACATATTGTTGATCGGAAATAATGTAGAATTATTCTGTGAAGCATAAAGTAGTATTTGAAAGGTGTTTTTCGAAGAAAGACCTCGGTGAAGCTGCTTACATATTGAGTATCAAGATCTATAGAGATAGATCAAGACACTTGATAAGTTTTCAATGATTACATACCTTGACAAGATTTTGAAGTAGTTCAAAATAGAACAGTCAAAGAAAGAGTTCTTGCCTGTATTACAAGGTGTGAAATTGAGTAAGACTCAAAGCCCGACCACGGCAGATGATAGAAAGAGAATGAAAGTCATTCCCTATGCCTCAGCCATAGATTCTATAAAGTATGCCATGCTGTGTACCAGATCTATTGTATACCCTACACTGAGTTTGGCAAGGGAATACAATAGTGATCTAGGAGTAGATCACTGGACAGCGGTCAAAATTATCCTTAGTGGAATAAGGATATGTTTCTTGATTATGGACGTGACAGAAAGGTTCGTCGTAAAAGGTTACGTCGATGCAAGTTTTGACACTAATCTAGATGACTCTAAGTCTCAATCTAGATACATATTGAAAGTGGGAGCAATTAGCTAAAGTAGCTCCGTGCAGAGCATTGTAGACATAGAAATTTGTAAAATACATAGGATCTGAATTTCCGCAGACCCGTTGACTAAGCTTCTCTCACAAGCAAAACATGATCACACCTTAGTACTCTTTGGGTGTTAATCACATAGCGATGTGAACTAGATTAGTAACTCTAGTAAACCCTTTGAGTGTTGGTCACATATCGATGTGAACTATGGGTGTTAATCACATGGTGATGTGAACTATTGCTGGTAAATCACATGGCGATGTGAACTAGATTATTGACTCTAGTGCAAGTGGGAGACTGAAGGAAATATGCCCTAGAGGCAATAATAAAGTTATTATTTATTTCCTTAATTCATGATAAATGTTTATTATTCATGCTAGAATTGTATTAACAGGAAACATAATACATGTGTGAATACATAGACAAACAGAGTGTCACTAGTATGCCTCTACTTGACTAGCTCATTAATCAAAGATGGTTTTGTTTCCTAACCATGAACAAGGAGTTGTTATTTGATTAATGAGGTCACATCATTAGTTGAATGATCTGATTGACATGACCCATTCCGTTAGCTTAGCACTCGATCGTTTAGTATGTTGCTATTGCTTTATCCATGACTTATACATGTTCCTATGACTATGAGATTATGCAACTCCCGTTTGCCGGAGGAACACTTTGGGTACTACCAAACGTCACAACGTAACTGGGTGATTATAAAGGAGTATTACAGGTGTCTCCAATGGTAGATGTTGGGTTGGCGTATTTCGAGATTAGGATTTGTCACTCCGATCGTCGGAGAGGTATCTCTGGGCCCTCTCGGTAATGCACATCACTTAAGCCTTGCAAGCATTGCAACTAGTGAATTAGTTGCGGGATGATGTATTACGGAACGAGTAAAGAGACTTGCCAGTAACGAGATTGAACTAAGTATTGGATACTGACGATCGAATCTCGGGCAAGTAAACATACCGATGACAAAGGGAACAACGTATGTTGTTATGCGGTCTGACCGATAAAGATCTTCGTAGAATATGTAGGAGCCAATATGGGCATCCAGGTCCCGCTATTGGTTATTGACCGGAGACGTGTCTCGGTCATGTCTACATTGTTCTCGAACCATAGGGTCCGCACGCTTAAGGTTTCGATGACAGATATATAATGAGTTTATGAGTTTTGATGTACCGAAGGAGTTCTGAGTCCCGGATGGGATCGGGGACATGACGAGGAGTCTCGAAATGGTCGAGACATAAAGATCGATATAGTGGACGACTATATTCGGACATCGGAAGGGTTCTGAGTGGTTCGGGTATTTTCGGAGGTACCGGAGAGTTACGGGAATACGAGGAAGAAGCAGTGGGCCTTGATGGGCCTTAGTGGGAAGGACCAGGAGGTGGCGCGCGCCCCTCCCAAGCCCAGTCCGAATTGGACAAGGGGTTTGGGGCGCGGCCCCTCTCTCCCTTCCTTCCCCTCTTCCCCTCTTTCCCCCCTTGACCTAGTTGGACTAGGAAAGGTGGAATCCTACTCCCGGTGGGAGTAGGACTCCCCTTGGCGCGCCCAAACCAGGCCGGCCGCCCCTCCCCCTTGGCTCATTTATATAAGGGGGCAGGGGCACCCCATGGACACACAATTGATCATTGAGATCTTTCCTTAGCCGTGTGCGGTGCCCCCTGCCACCAAATTCCACCTCGGTCATATCGTTGCAGTGCTTAGGCGAAGCCCTGCGCCGGTAGTACATCAAGATCGTCACCACGCCGTCGTGCTGACGGAACTCCTCCCTGAAGTTCTGCTGGATCGGAGCCCGGGGATCGTCATCGAGCTGAACGTGTGCCAAGAACTCGGAGGTGCCGGAGTAACGGTGCTTGGATCGGTCGGATCGTGAAGACGTACGACTACATCAACCGCGTTGATATAACGCTTCCGCTTTCGGTCTACGAGGGTACGTAGACAACACTCTCCCCTCTCGTTGCTATGCATCACCATGATCTTGCGTGTACGTAGGAAAATTTTGAAATTACTACGTTCCCCAACAGTGTGAAGATTACCTCACTTGCGACATTGTTTTCAATGCGGTTACGCCCTTAGGTCGTGCTTCGACACGTGGGAGATATAGGACGGGCCCGGAGTGCTTCTTTTGAATGGCTTTTTCCGCTGACCGGGTTTAGAGCCTCTGAATCCGACATTGACTGCAGTATCCTCGGTATTGTCGTTGTTGATGCGGCGCTTGTGTTTGTTGCGACGTGACCTGCCATTGCTAACCTTGGTATCCAAAGTACCAGGGTTCTTTCATATGTTATTGTTGCGAGCCAGCTAGCTGTCCTCTCCCGCGCAAAAGTGGGTCATGAGTGTCGTGAGGGCTGCCATAGATTTCGGCTTTTCCTGGCCAAGGTGCCGGGAAAGCCACTCGTCGCGGATGTTATGCTTAAAAGCTGCTAGGGCCTCTGCATCCGGACAGTCAACGATTTGATTTTTCTTGGTAAGGAACAGTGTCCAGAATTGCCTGGACGATTTCTCTGGCTGCTGAATTATGTGGCTCAAGTCATCGGCATCTGGTGGTCGCACATAAGTGCCCTGGAAGTTGTCGAGGAATGCGGCTTCCAGATCTTCCGAACAACCAACGGATTCTGTTGGCAAGCTATTCAGCCAATGTTGAGCTGGTCCTTTGAGTTTGAGTGGGAGGTATTTGATGGAGTGTAGATCGTCACCGCGGGCCATGTGGATGTGCAGGAGGAAGTCCTCGATCCATACCGCAGGATCTGTTGTACCATCGTTTGATTCGATATTTACGGGTTTGAAACCCTCTGGGATTTGGTGATCCATTACTTTGTCTATGAAGCATAGGGGGTGTGCGGCGCCTCTGTACTGGGCTATAACGCGACGTAGCTCATATGAGTCTTGTCCGCTGTGTTCGGCCCGGCCGGATTTACTTTTACTGTATCCGACGTGACGGTTATCGTCTCGCGTAGTGGCGCGCCCTCGTGATCCGTAGATCGATCTAGCGTGTTTTGCTTTGTCCTCCAATACGTCTCGCGGGTCTAGCGTATTTCCCCGTGCCTTGACATTTTTATTTGAGTGGCGTCGGGGTGCGGGCTGAGCTTTTGGCTGAAATGCCGCTCTGCCGCGGCCACGAGGTGGCCGATCAGCCGCGTCATACGCTGGAGATGTAGGTTTCAATGCTTCCTCCTCTAGTGAGGGTAGCAACCTGCGCTTTGGGTAACTCTTGGAGGGGCATTCGATTTCATATTCCTCGGCCGCAAGGACTTCAGTCCATCTGTCAGCTAGCAAATCTTGATCAGCTCGAAGCTGCTGTTGCTTTTTCTTAAGGCTATTTGTCGTGGCTATAAGCCGGTGCTTGAAGCGATCTTGCTCGACGGGATCCTCAGGCACGACAAATTCGTCATCGTCGAGGCTTGCCTCGTCTTCAGAGGGAGGCATGTAATTATCATCCTCCGTCTCTCCATCTGCCGCTCTCTCAGGAGGGCTGGCTTCTCCATCCTCCTGCTCTAAATCTTGCTGGAGGGGATTGTCATCATCTTCGGCACTATTCAGAGAGCTATTATATCTTGTGCCGGTATCACCGCTTTTGCCTTGGCGAGACTTAGAGCGGCGCCGCTCACGTCGGCGCTTGGGCTGCTTCTTGGAGGGGTCATCCTCCGCTGTCCCGTCGCCATTGCCTTCTTTGGGTGTGTCCACCATATATATATCATATGATGAGGTGGTTGTCCAGTGCCCTGTGGGTAGTGGTTCCTGTTCGTCTCCTGCATCGTTGTCCATACCGTTGATGTCTTCGGAGTCGAAGTCGAGCATGTCAGTTAAATCGTCGACAGTGGCTACTAAGTGGGTGGTGGGTGGGCGGTGAATTTCTTTGTCATCCGCATCCCAATCCTGCCAGACATAGTTCGGCCAGGACTCTCCTGACAATATCCGCCGGACATAGTTCGGTGACATACTGAACTCATTAAGGCGAGAGGGACCTTAATGAGTTCAGTATGTCATCGAAGGGCAAGTGCTGAAAGATATCCGTGGAGGTGAACTCCATGATCGGCGCCCAGTCGGATTCGTAGGCACGGGCGCAGGCGGTTCGGAGTCCGTGGCCGGGGAAGAATCCGGCAGTTTGGCGTCACGACTCTTGTGAAGGGTAAGGTCGATACTCGACTCGATCGCCGCTGAGAATGCGGCCTCCGTGGCGGGGTCTATCCACCCGTCCATGGATGGCGCAATTGGCTCTGAATTGAGGGTCGGAGCGATTGCCGATGCGGTCTCCTGAACACTGTCCGATGGTAGAGCTAAATCATGCTCATTGTGACAGTGCGGCGCACTCGGCAGGGACTCGAATCCGTCGAAGATCAAGTCTCCGCGGATGTCGGCCGTGTAGTTTAAGCTTCCAAACCTGACCTGGTGGCCAGGGGCGTAACTCTCGATCTGCTCCAGATGGCCAAGCGAGTTGGCCCGTAATGCGAGGCCGCCGAATACAAAGATCTATCAGGGGAGAAAAGTCTCACCCTGGACTGCATCACTATCGATGATCGATGGAGCCATCAAGACTAACGACGACGACACAGAGGAACTCTTAATGAAAGCACCAATGTCGGTGTCAAACCGGCAGATCTCGGGTTGGGGGTCCTGGACTGTGCGCCTAGGCGGATGGTAACAGGAGACGGGGGACACGATGTTTTTACCCAGGTTCGGGCCCTCTCGATGGAGGTAAAACCCTACTCCTGCTTGGTTGATCTTGATGATATGAGTATTACAAGAGTTGATCTACCATGAGATCGAAGAGGCTAAACCTTAGAAGCTAGCCTAAGGTATGATTGTTGTTCTTTGTCCTACGGACTAAACCCTCCGGTTTATATAGACACCGGAGGGGGTTAGGGTTACACAGAGTCGGTTACAAGGAAGGAGATCTACATATCGTATTGCCAAGCTTGCCTTCCACGCCAAGGAGAGTCCCATCCGGAAACGGGACGAAGTCTTCAGTCTTGTATCTTCATAGTCCAACAGTCCGGCCAAAGGATATAGTCCGGCTTTCCGCCGGTTTGGCGAGTTGGTTGAGGCGGTCGTGCTGTGCGTTGGCCGTGTCGCAAAGGTTGTTCACCCACTTGAGATGATCCTTCAGCTCCTCGCCTGCGAGCTGATCCAGGCCGACCGCAGCCGCCTGGGCGGCACACATGTCCTTCACGGGAGTCTCGTAGACGGGAGGGATCGCGCCACCCCTGGCTCGCACGTCGGCGACCCAGCTTGGCTCGGGCGCGGTAGGCGTGAAGCCGTAGTCGGCATTGCGCTGCAGGTGAGCAGAGTGCAAGCGACGCTGCGTTGTGGCGAGCGTCTTGGTCAGGTCCAGCAGGCGCTGGTGGTCCTCCTCGAGCCGAGTTCGGGCCTCGGCGATGTTGGAGGCGTCGACATCAGTGGCCATGGGGACGCGAAGGCTCTGCATCATGGTGCGCAACGGGTTGGGCGAGCCGGTCTGATCCGCTGCGGCCCTGGCTTCAGCGGCCTTCCTTGCCATGCTGAACGAGGAAGAGGCGCCGTTGTCGGTGACGAAGACCTCTACGCGGAGGTCCATTGGCCCGGCGGGAGTGCTGCCGCTGAGGGAGAGTGGGGAGTCGGAGAAGTCAAGCACATCGCTGGGGTACTCGTCGGCCGCGGGTGCATCGGAGATGCGCAGCGCGACGAAGGAAGTGGCGAGCGCGTCGATGAAGTTGTCCGCCAGCGTGACGGGCTCTTCGGAGTCGGAGGGGACCCCCGATTTGAGCCTGCTTCCGGCCAGGACCTCGAGCCGCCCCATGGTGGGCGCCAACTATTGTGGTGGGCGCACGGCAGATGCGAAGGGATGGCTAAAGAGAGGAGGAGGCTCGAGGACACTGGTGGCCTCCAGAGGCGAAGTCGGCATGAGCGAGCGTGGGACGCAAGACATACCCAGGTTTGGGGCTCTCCGGAGAGATAATACCCCTAGTCTTGCCGAGTGTGGTTTATAAGTAACAGTACACAGTTGCTCCTGGAGTTGTATGGAAGAAGAAGGAAGGCTGGCAAAGGCTTAGGCTGCTCCCTCTCCTTGTGTGTGTGTGTGTGTGTGTGTGTTCTACTGGTCGGATATCTTCACCCTCGTGCATGGAGGCCTCCTGGGGGGGTTTATTGGCCAACCCCCTAGGGGTACAATGGTAATGTTACAAGGTCGTGGGGCCGTGTTGTCATTGTCCGGGAAGCCGGTGCTAAGACCCGTTGGGTGTCAGGGCTCGCCGGGTTCTCCGGGCGCGGGCCCCGTGTGACTAGGGGCACTGTCCGCCGTCTTATCGATCGTCGGGGAGTGGCCGGGTTGAGTCTACTACAGTGGCGCTCCGTCAGGTCACCGCTTGCTGGCGTCAGTAGTGACGAGGGTGTGTTGTAGCCATGCCAGCAATGGTCAGCGGGTAGGTGGGCACTGTTGCCACGCCTAGGCTGACCAGAGGCATGGGCGGGGCACTGTTGCCTTGATCATCCTTGAATGAAGGCTCATCCCATCATACGGCCGGGATGGGACAGGAGCTGACCCGTGGGCGGGTTGAGGAACACGCCAAAGGGGGAGCTGGCTTGTTGGGGAAGTCTTGGTGTGCCGGGTTCGACCACCTTGTGCAGGCCGTTGGGGCCGGGTTGAGGACTTCGGCCGGGTCGAGGGGCTTGGCCGGGTTGAGCAACCTGGCCAAGTGTGAGCCAGCTTGAGGGGCGTTGCTGGCCCCGTTGTTTTTGAAAAGGATCCAGGTTCCGTTGCCTGCCTGGGGTTCAGCCTCCCGACAGTAGTCCCCGAAGCTCACCTGGCCAGCAAGGGAGGTTTTTCCTTAGTGATATCTTGTTCCTTTGGCTTGTCTTGGTCTTCTTGATCCGACCTTTGGTTTCTCAAAGAGCTATATCTCCAGCTTGGTCTTGTCTTGGGAACTTTGGTGTTGCCGGGGTGGAGGCCTATTGTCCATGCACAAGTCAAGCGAAACATACACCCCTGTTTGTGTACCCCGACAGAAGCCCTCGGGTCTGAGCCATACGTGTCACCAGACACATTGGATTAGGCCCCAAACAGTGCACAGACACATATAAAGGAAGTGTTACATGTGAAGTAGTTTGTTACGATGACCAGTCAAGTCAACGTCCACTCTGCGTAATTATAGCAGGTTGTGGGGTCGTGGGACTGTAGCAATTAATGTAAAATGTTAACTTCCTGAGAGAAAATGGCGAAGAGCCACCCCCCACGTTTGTTCCCCATAAATGGGAAAATTCAAAAGGGCACGGCTTATTCTCATCTGCTCCATTCTCCATCATCTTCCTCTCCAAGCCAAGCGCTCTCGAGTCCACACCTGCCTCCAACACCCCGTCCAGTCTTCCACCCTCCTTGCAGTTCGGAAGGATGTGAAAGAAGGCCGCCGTGAGGGGAAAGCGGGCGACCACCGCAAAGGACGCTACAGTGGAGGGAAAGAAGAAGAAAGCGGTAGAGTTGGACATGAAGCGGCAAGAAGATGTGGTCTTCTTCCTTTCGAGCTTGGACAGCAATGCCCTGGTAGTGAGGTACGCGTATATGTGGGTAGAAAGTCACAAAAGGGCATGGCGTGCCTATGGTCTTGCCGGAGGGGAAAGAGGATCCGCCAAATTTGTCACACCCTGATTTTCATGCCGCTACACTTAAGCTAATAATCATGATAAAATATGGTTTAACAAAAACTTTTGAGTGTTTTGGACTTTGCTTGATTTGATTTTTTTTCTACTGTTTGCAAGTGCTCTAAAAATCAAATAAATCCTCCAACTATTATACTCCTTCTCCTTGATCCAAAAACTTTGTCCAATGATCATGCCATGTGTATAAGATAGCATTCTATTTTCTTGCAAAAATAATTTGGCCAGGAAGTATTTTCTAAATTAGGTTTTCCAAAAACCCCTGAGTTAAGCCTTGAACTACAAGTACTTAATTTGGGATGTGAAAAATCTTTCAAAAAATATTTTTGAATCCTATTAGATATAGGACTCCCTAAAACCACAAAACTATTATTTTAAAAGTTATTTTGCTATTTTATTTAAAGGATTTTCTTTAGGCCAGAAATCGTCTTTAATAGGTTAAAATTATTTTAATTTCAAAGGTATTTAAGAAAATTTATGGAAACTCAGTGGACATATATTTTCCATATATATGAGTTTCAACACATGGTCATGTTAAAAATATTGGACAAAACTGTCCAAAACCATTTCTATACATTTCAAATATTTGAAATATTTCTATAAGAAATATTTTCAAATAAATCTAGGAAAATTCTAGCAACTCACATATGCATAATGTGATGATCTTGCAAAGTTCCATATCAATCAAAATAATTTTGGTTCACAAAAGTGCCCCAAAACCCTCTATGTCCAGATCCAAGTTTGAACAACTCTACATTGCCAACTTTCTCCATTTGATCCCAAAGTTTGTGGTCATGCTCAAAAGCCCAAATTATGACACTACACCAAGTGGTGCATCAAGGAGAAAAGATTTGCATGACTAAATCTTAGAAAATCCATTTCTCTTGATTTCTAGGGTTTGCTAAAGTTACATGGGCAACTTTCTTCAAATGGACTCAAACTTGGTGGTCAACCTCAATTGTATATTCCACTTGATCCTTTTAATTCTCATGTCAAATGGAATTAATTTCCTTCCCCAAATTTGCATCAAACACCTTCTGTCCTTTTTCAAAAATCACCATTTTGACCACTTACACTATTCTCCTTGAGCTCAACTTTGTACCACAACCCCTCCTAGTCATCTTATACCTCCAGTAAGTTTTTCTTAGCCCAAGCACAATTATTGGGGGATAAAAACCTCTCTCTCCCTCTCTGGACAGCCATTTTCTCTCTCTCCCTGAACCTCTCTCCTCTCCTACTGGCTCTCCAGGGCATCCAATGCCTCTCCACACTTCTTTACTACCCCCTAGCACTACCAGACACACTTGGCTACGCCCACAATGCCAAAAAAATTGCCATGCCGGCCACACACACACTCTAGAGCGCGCTACACTGCGGTCCCGCACTGTAGCGCCTCCCTGCCCAACACCTTCGACCACCTCGGCCCTCCCCCGCACGCCCGACGATGCGCCTCGACGTCCACAACACGCAAGGATGTCGGGCCCTCCTCCCTTGCCCTCCTTCTCCCTCCACGGGCTCACCCGAGCGCGTCCATGGACGCTGCCTACGGTGCACCAGTGCGCCCACTATATAGGGCCCCGTTGAACTCTCTCTGGTCTCTGCTCGCTCTCCCTCTCTCCCAGCAAGCTCTTGGACATGCCGAATCTCCTCCTCGTGCCCTCTCCTCACCTCTACGGCCGGGGTACCGCCGCCGGCATCCACTCTGGTTCGGGTGAGGGAGTCCTGGATTAGGGGGTGTTCGGATAGCCGAACTATATCTTCAGCTGGACTCTAGGACTATGAAGATACAAGATTGAAGACTTCGTCCCGTGTCCGGAAGGTTCTTTCCTTGGCGTGGAAGGCAAGCTAGGCGTGCGGATATTCAAGATCTCCTACCAATGTAACCGACTCTGTGTAACCCTAACCCTATCCGGTGCCTATATAAAACGGAGGGTTGTAGTCTGTAGGACGAACACATCATAACCATCATCATACCCATAGGCTAGCTTATAGGGTTTAGCCTCCTTGATCTCGTGGTAGATCTACTCTTGTACTACCCATATCATCAATATTAATCTAGCAGGAGTAGGGTTTTACCTCCATCGAGAGGGCCCGAACCTGGGTAAAATAAAGTGTCCCTTGTCTCCTGTTGCCATCCGACCTTGACGCACAGATCGGGACCCCCTACCCAAGATCCGCCGGTTTTGACACCGACATCTGGCAAGGGCGGGCATCTACCTTCCTCCTCTCCACACCAGAAGAGCCGCCTAGGTTAGGCGATCCTTCTCCCCCTATAGCCATGGCTTCCGGGGTGCTACGCTCCCTGCACATCGTCGCCCGGGTTTCTGCCCGCCTCTGCCGGTGCCGGGCACGGCTCGGCCATCTCCTTGCCGTCCCTGAGGGAACCCCCTGGTGCGCCGCTTCCCGGCGACCCCTCTGGTGGCCGGGGCTTTGCGGGGGTGGCCCGTGCCGCCGGGGGCAAGCACCGGCCACCGCGCTGTCGGGCTCGATCCCCCTCTGTCCCAAGCGCGCGAGGAGGGTGACGACCCTGCGGCTGGGGCCCGCAGGTCAGCGACCCCGTCGGCCAGCCACGCCATTAAGTGGAGACACCCCCACCTTTTCTTCGCCTCTCTGCAGTGAAAGCGCCTACGGGGAATGCGCCTTCGGCGTGGCCCTTCAGCACGCGCGCGGCCGAGTCTCTGGGACGGCCCAGTAACTCCTGTGGGGAATGCGCCTTCGGTGTGGCCCTTCAGCACACGTGCGGCCGAGTCTCTGGGCCGGCCCAGTAGCTCCGACGGGGAATGCGCCTTCGGTGTGGCCCTTCAGCACGCGTGCGGCCGAGTCTCTGGGCCAGCCAAGTAGCGCCCTGCCACTAACTCACGCCCGACGCGCTGCTGCCACCCCCAAAACCGGCCCGTTTAGGTAAACCTCTTCTCTTTTTCTTTTCTGGAAAAACTGTAAAATCCATAGATAAGTCATCCTAAGTCCAAATTTGATGATTCAAATTGCTGCTGACTCAATAAATCAAGGTCTATTTAATTAGCCATAGTGAACTTTTTTAGCCTGCCTAGTTTCCCCTGGATCTATAAAAAGGTCATTTAGCCACATAAGTCCACTTCAAAAATCCATTTCAACTCCAAATCTAGTGAAACCAATTTCTAAATGTTTCTAAAATCATGCCTGATGTAATGGGTAGTTTTACTCATTTTATAAAAAGGCATTCTGTAGACAACTTGTAGATCCATTTAAATCCGTTATATCCTTCATATTGAAATGTTCCAAAATATCCACTTATTCAATTCCATTGAAATCACTTTGGTCATTCCTCATATGACCAGAGGTATCCTAGAAAAGTCCAACTCACATTTTTAGAGCACTTTTGTTTTTGCCTTGTCGTGTTACTTATTGTGATTGTTTCCGACGTTAGTTGACGAAGCAGACGGAGTACTTGGAGAAGGACCAGAAGATTTCAAGACTCCGATGAACCAGGCAAGCATCCCTTTGACCATGTCTATGAAACCCCTTTTTACGCATGTCATATAGCACTTCATTATTGTTGCATCGGAATCATGATGAGATGGTAGCCACTTTGGTGGGTTGCCTTCGTTTCCTCCTTGTTGATAATTGCATTGTTCATAACCATACCTTCCTATGAGGGTTATGCCGGTGGGAGTAGATAGGATGCTAACGTAGTTGCTACGCAAAAAGGGACGGGAATATGCATGGTGATGGAGACAAAGTATTTTCAAAAGACTTTTCGAAAACCCCATCGGGTGCCACTTATGCCCGAGGGAGATAATGAGATGGGTAACCACTTGATGACGAAGTGGTGTACCGAGGCAAGTGTGTGTGTTGCTTTTAAAAAAATGGATTGGTTTAAGTTGCGACCGTTATTCCAACCTTACATGTGCAACCACTCTACCGTTGTATGGGAAAGGGCATTATTGATTACCTAGGCCGATACTAGATTGGGGCCCGCATTATTAGTGACGGGGGAGAGTTGGTGCTCTCTCTCGGGACGGGGTCGTCTCTGGTAGGGCGGCCATGACTGTTTTTATAGGGCACCGGAGACACCGTTGGTACCCCATGCTTGTGGTATGTGATGAATATGGGAGCGAGGCTCCACAATTCTAAGATGTGAAATGTTGGGCACGGGGGTTACTACCAATCGAGTGGACTCTATGTTAGTGTCGTCTAGGGAAAGATAGTGATCGGGTGCTTACCCCGGGTACTTGAGGTACCGCGGGTCGTGGATGACACGAAAGTTCCCTGGATCTTGTGGGTAAAGTGTGCAACCTCTGCAGAGTGTAAAACTATTCGAATAGTCGTGTCCATGGTCAAGGATAGTTGGGTAACTGCTCTTGGGCTACGTCCACATGTTTACAGACCAGTGTTTGGATAAGTGGGAAGAACTACTTGGGTCGAGTCAAAGTACTTGACATGATTGAGTTGGGTTGATGCCCACTCCATTTATGTGGATATCTGTAACCAGTCCCAATGGTTACTTGAATTCGTATGATGCATGTTTTACCAATTGTTGAACATATCATAGCACAACAAAACTAGCTTTCTGCAAAATTTACCTATATCATGCATTTTTGCATCTTGAACCAAAACATGGGTTGCTTGCGAGTACATTCAAACTACTCATTGGCTTGCCACTGGTTATTTTATTGGCCAGGCATGAAAGAACATGATATGATGAAGAATACTTCGGTGACGAAAATGCGAGCTAGGACGCTTCCCAGTCAGAATGCATGTAGGGTTAATGCAGATGGCATGGGTCCAAGTTATCGACGAAGATTTCCGCTGCGAAGTTATACTCAAGACTCGACCATAAAGGACATAATTTTTGTAAGACGGTATGTATGGATGTAAGGCTCTTGTTATTCAGCTTCTGTGTGTTCAGTGAGCATTGATCTATGGGACCACTGTACACGTGCATTCGGTGATCACGACTTATGAGTCGGGGTCCCCACAGAGCTGGTATCAGAGCATCCTGACTGTAGGAAGCCTTAGTTAGCATGGTCATTAGTTAGGGTTAAAACTAATTTGAAAACTATTACCAGTTTTCAAAACTATCTATACTTCTCTTCCCTTCTCAGTTTTTTGAAAACTAAGGTATACTTTCCTTATTGAGCTCTTCCCCTTCAAAACTTTTGGTCGCTAGAACCGTTATGCCCCTAACCACTGGACTCCTTGTAATCCTCGTGGATAACCTAGAAGGAAGACATCTTGCCAGACATTCACCCACACCTTCTGAACATAAGTTTGGCGACACCACGAGAAGACGGTACCAACAGAAGATACCTTCTCAAGGAATGAGGACATCAAGACCTCGAAGATGGTGACACCCTCGACACTGCCCCAGGATGATGCAACCTTGGCCTACGATGATCATGGTATAGGATATGCCAGACCATGATATACATCGCTAATAGACCAACCATGTCCTTACCGTTGTTGTATCGGCAACCACCGGTGGATGAGAACCTCGCCATTTGGTCCGCCTCAATATAGTGAGCAGGAAAACGGTTCTCTTCTTCCCCCGCTCTGGGTGTCGATGTTGTCATCAACGTAACCGATAGGTTGGACCTCTATTATGCCTTGTTAATGTCATTGCATAAATGATTGCTTACCCGAAACCCTTGACACCTTAAAAGGCAAAAGGGATCATCATGATTAAGAAGACAACAGAAGACCGAGTCAATGCCAGCTACGAGGGGCCACCTTCACCCCATCACTTCAACAGGCGAGAAGTTGTTGAAGACTCTTTAGGCTCAACCCACATCGTTTCATCGAACAACTACAAGAGACGTAGCAAGACCTGAGGAAAACTCAAAAGACTGCACGAGGCACAAGGCACGACTACTGAGTCCGAGAACCCCTAGGGTAGGATGAGTCATGTACCCCCTATGCGTAGTCGAGTCCATATGATTGTTCAAATAGAACCATGATTGTGTGTTGCTTGTTTTTATTTTTTGTGTTTTGATACTTTTGCCCTAGGCAACAAGTACGCGACTATATCACCTTCCTTACCTTGTTTCTTTAGTTTGGCCCTTTCGGCACTTGTTTGTTTGCACTTGCACTATATAACCCCCTTTACGCATCCCACCTCCTCAATGCTACTTCTCCCTCTCATATCCCTTATCAACTGAAGGCTAGCAAGACAAGATGCACCAAGGGTTCCACCTCGGCAACCAACTAGTAATGAAGACTTTTGCTACAACCTCCATGACCGAGTGCTACCCCGTAGAGTTATGCTCAACCCTCCAGACTGGAAACTCATTCCTAGACACTTTGAGACCTCACAAGACACCCCAGCTCGAATATTTAACCATGTGCTTAACCCACAGAACTGCAAGAAAACAAGTTAAGCTACAGAAGGCCTTGCTTATCAGTGGGTTCATTATGAAACTAGTGGACATAGTGAACGAGCACATTATCATCCTAATATAGCACAAGAACTGACGATGCCATAGGGAAGACCGATTTGAGGATATAGGAATAGAGGAAAAATGACTTGATGAGTTTATATCAGTGACCTTGAGGAATTATCCGAGACTCTTTGGAGGATTATGAGGCTTTCATATTGGTAGGTGAACTCGGAGGGATCATGTTAATATGGTAGCATAGCTTTCATTACACCTGAGTAATTGGATTTAGTAGGACAATTATGATCGCAAGCTGGAATTCTTGGAAGTATAAGGATTTGACTTAGCCAAGGGGACATTCATAGAAGATAGTTGGCATTACGGTATTGACTTGTGGGAGACATATAGAAATTCTCGTTGGACATGAGATTTGGAATTAAGTAGGTGATTCTAGTTGAGTATAGATGCTGAGTAAGTATACATGGTTTGGAGTAAACTGGATTCATACTGATAATCTTGATCGTGATACCATGTTTCTCGGTGGACAATAAACTAGGAGACTGGATTAATTGTCAGAGTTTATCTAGGGACCTGTATGAGCTTGATCTTGGAATTTACTTGATCATGATAATGTGAATTTGTGGGCTGACTATAGTAGACATAGCCTTTTCAAGTATTTGGGGATTACATAAACATTGGATTTGTAGAATTAATGGATTGTGTAATAATTGATGGTAGATAATGAGCTGTTAGAGTTGATTCATAGGAAGGAAACAATATCTTGGAGTGGCATACGACGTGTTTCCTTAGGGTAGAAATGCCTTAGACCTTGGAAGAGTAGGCTGAGCACTTAGATTGTCACGTTCAAGCTCAGCAGCTTGTATGTTCTACCCATGGATTTTTAGGGGTAGACATACATATGAGTTTGGGGATTGTAGACATATATGATTTTGTTAGACCTCCTCTCGAGAGTCATAAGGATAGGAATAGCATGAGTGATGATTGGAGTTGACCTATACGAGATGATTCTTTCGGTAAAACGATGTGGTTTCTTTGGAGGACTACGTAGAACTATTGGCATTTCAGAAACTGTGCTCAAGGATAGGATGATAAACATTCACTCGCACCCTAGAATCCTTAAAACCATTAAGCCCTACCAAGCCACAACTCGGGAGACGCGTACATCCGGGCTGCTCAGAATGGTCTTGCCAGAGCCACGGACCACTATGTAAAGGATATACGGGTAAGAAAATTTGATGATTATATATATCAGTAGCCCCTAAGACTTGAAACAGTTGACACAAATGGTTTAAGGATCATTATATGTGTAGGTTCTTACAGAGAAGAATACCCAATTGTCTCAAGAGCTGGAAGAATGCAAGGCCCAGCTACAGGCCGCAGTTGCCACATTGAAGGAGTCCGAGAAGACCCCCTCTGGTAACCCTTGTTTTTATTGCAAAGAATGACAGTTACCATATAGTATGTGGCACGCATGCAAATCTAACAATAGATATTGCAGATGACTCCGGAGTGAATCCAGAGGCCACGTCGGGGGATTCACAACGTGTTAATCGATAGCTAAATGCTAGCGAGCGTGTGCTTACGCGGGTCAGGCAGGAGAAAAATGATCTCCAAGATGCCAATATTCAGCTGGGCGTGGAACTGAAGGATGTTCGGGCCAAGCTTGCGGACTCCGTGAAGGAGAATAAGCGGCTTTGACGCGGCATTTTTAGTAAGTGCTTGAACAAACTTTTGAAAAGAGTTCGGCGAAGAAGCCAGCTAACAGAGTTATATCTGCAGGTGTGCTGATGGGCCGTCCCGCGGAGGAGATGCCCGGGTCTGCGGGTGATCTTCTACCAGAGCTCTCACAACTGCATGAACAAGTTCCGCAGGTGATGCAGAGTATTGCCCAAGCCTTGTGGCCATCCACTTCCCTGCCCGGAGGCATGGGGGAGCTTATAGAAAAGCACAAGGGAGCGCGGCGATGCTTCCGATATGGAATATATCGGCCTGCCGACAGGGTGCACGGGAGGCTTGGGCCATGGTGAAGACGTGATATACCAAGGCTGACCCAAACCACATGGCCGAGGTCGGAACTGTGGGGCCCGATAGGAAAGAGATCCCGTCAGTTTGGTGTATGACCAAGTAGAATTAGCCGCAAAGTACTCCCAACAGGATTGTAGGCTAGGCAGCCTGTTGGATGGGATAGAAGAAGAATTTAGTCAGTCGAAGTTACTATGTACTTTAAATGACATATATAATGTCCCTAGCCGGATTGTAAATCATTTGTCATGGTGGACCTTTTCGCTTCGACCTTCGGACCCGATAGTCCGGAGTGTATCCGAATACCCGCTCAGTTATGTAAAAACTGTGGTATGAACGGAAACCAAGCGTAGGGGTCATAAGTGCCTGAACAGACAAGTACCCAACTAGCTATGTTATATTACATGGGTAGTAAGAAAAATCTTCCAGGGAGAATAGTTCCGTTAAGGGTTCCTTTCCCTAGGTATGCATGCCCTAATGTGCATGTCCGAACTGTAAAAAAAGCAGGCAAAAACATCTGGGGGCATGTATAAAAATAGATAAAAGTCATCTTTTGTTCACCGACCGAATATTCCCTTAAGAACGCTAGCTTTCGGCTTCACCCAGTCTGAGGTACACATCTGGCGGACCCGGCAGTAACAATCGCAGAGGTGCTCCCCTTATGCCCTAGCCGAATTAACGGGAACGTAGGGCATAAATACAAGAGCCAGGCAACCCATCTTGGCCAAAACTTAAGTCATATCGATGCATATAATGGCGAAAAAAAGGTAAATGCGAAAGAATAACACATGTGCGGGGCATGAAGCCCAGAAAAGTAGTTATATTAAGCTTCTGTATAAGAAGCCCCCAGTTATAATGAGCGCGGTTAGCGCGCTAATATTTTGTAGTCAAGACACAATTTATCCCTTTAAGGCTTTGAGGAAAAGAAAGAAAGAAAAGAGAGAAAAATAGAAAGGACGGATAACAGATATGTAAAAAATGGACGGAGGTAAGGAAACAAACATAGAGTCCGTTACTAGGCGTAGAATGTTCGGAGTCTGGCTGCATTCCATGGGTTTGGCTCGAGTCGATTATCCGATGCATCCCACAGATGGTACGCTCCACCGGTCAGAACTTGGTCAATAATGAAGGGACCTTCCCATTTGGGCTTGAGCTTGTTCTTTTTCTTCTCCGGCAGGCGTAGAACTTGTTCGCCAACGTTATAGGTTTTGGCCCATACTTCTCTGCTTTGATACCTTCGAGTCTGTTGCTGATAGAATGCGGAACAGGCTTTTGCCACGTTTCGCTCCTCCTCCAAGGCGTCCAAACTGTCCTGCCGATTGAGCTCGGCCTCTTTTTCTTCGTACATGCGCACTCGGAGTGAGTCATGAATTATGTCGCAGGGTAGTACCGCCTCTGCGCCGTACACCATAAAGAACGGTGTGTATCCGGTAGTGCGATTCGGCATGGTCCGCAGCCCCCATATTATGGAGTCAAGTTCCTCTACCCAGTGCGCACTACTAGGAAAAGGCCTACTAGTGGCGCACCTATTTTGCCTACTAATGGCGCACTACAGGTGTGCCACTAGCACCACGCCATTAGAATTTTTTACTAATGGCGCACCACTGGTGCGCCATTCGTATCTCGTATACTAATGGCGCACCATGTAGTGCGCCATTAGTATAGCCCACGGTGCACCATTAGTATGCCTCCAAGGGGGCCATATTTACCCATGTGCTTTGGCATACTAATGGCGCACTAGTGGATGATGCGCCATTAGAGTCCTTTTTGCAGTGCGCCATTAGTTTGCAGAGTGGTGCGCCACTAGTATGAATATTAGGGATTTTTTTCTTTTCTGATATTTGCACAGGTTACAAAACATATTAGTGGACATAATATAGAGAGCACAACATATAAACAGCAGATTTTTCGAATACAATAGAAGATTAGTCTCAGAATACAATTCATCATATTAGTCTCCGAATTTAAAATACCGAACAAAGTTAGAACATTACAAGTCCCGAAACCGCGAGTAGCGAGCTTGTCTTCACATTACAAGTCGATATTGATCATCTAAACTACCATCACATAGAAGAGAGTTGCGGTCATGATCACGATGAGCATCATCGCCATGAAACTGGTCTTCATCCGGTTCCTCCAACGCTCCCTCCTCTCTCCCGCTAGATAGCGCGCGTATCTAACTTCCGCCTCCGCCCTAGTGGTGTACCCTCTGTAATTGTTACCGCTGAAACGATGAACCTGTCTCTGACACTCCTCCCAGTCGTATTAGACTCCGGGAACCTTACCCTTGTACACGACATACGATGTCATCTCTATGCACTATCCAAACAAAACGTTAGTAAAAATTCACAGGCAATACATAAGCCATATATAAGTATGCAACAAAAGGATCAGAAGAGAAAAGAAACACATTAATAGCACGATTCATGGTCCTACTAATAAATAGCATCGATTACATATAAGTTGAACGACTGTCCAAACCAAAGAGACATACAAGTTCATTAAAGTTTAATTACAACATGAGCCAATCCATGTTTCAGAACTACACATAGCATCATTACTTTCGACTCGACTCAAGGGACCGGAGCGTGGATGAAGCCACCGTCTCTCGTGATGGTCATGAAATCGCGGGCGTTGTCAGCCTGCATTTGTAGCGTTGTGTCTATCTCACTGTTGGACGGTTGACATCTGAGGTTGAACTGCCCCGAGGTACGAAGGACATCTTGATGGATGATTTCCGCAAACTCGACTGGATGCGAAAGAATTCTTTTCTGATGTCCGCGTCCTGGATTGCCGACAAGCTCGCGGCCCAATCTTTGAGATTATCTAGTAGCAGAAGGTGATTATGGTCCCGTACGATCGCCCGCATATGATGGAGGGCGTAGTAGGCATCCTTCTTACCGCCAGGCGGCTGCTTGACGCAGCAGAACTCGTATTGTGGGCGAACATGTGCTTGCCGTACCTACGAACTGGCCTGGTGAAGGTGCCTCCAGATTTCGCGTAGCCGGGGAGAACATCATCAAGAACTTTCTTGATATTTGTGTAGTCTTTCTTTGACTGATGGTCCGAGTCAAAATACGTGGCCATGGAATATTTCGGGCTTAAGAGGATGAGTGTGCAATGTGTGTCACTGCACAAAACACGGAATGTTAGACAAAAACTATCAAAATCTAAGAAATCATATGTTACGGGGCGGTGAGGGGATGACTTACTTGGGAAAGTAAGGCACGAGGAAGTTATCCTTATCTGGGTTTGCCAGAATGACGCCTTCGAGGTAAGAACTTGCGACTTGCCGGTCTCCAGCGCTGCCCAAGATCTTGGCATGCATGTAGAAGGGGTCGACTATCACGATGTCCGGGGTCTTGTCTCTAATGATCCGCATCTCCATACTCAGTGAAAATAGCCGAACGAAGGTGTAGTGCAGCGGATGAAGGTTAAACATTGCGAATATGTCATCAAATCGCAAGACGATCGTACCCCCGATGGCGTTATCCACAAAGCGATTGCCCTCTGGCACCTTGGCCACGAAAACTGGGTATGCCACATCATTCTCTCTGAGACGCCGCTTCTCCAAAGAAAGAACACTGTCATGCAGACTCCGCATAGCACCGGTTGCAGCATTGAGCATATTAGTCGGTAGCATCGTCCAACCAGCCACATGCACCCTCCTCGAGATATCCTTAGGTGAAGGTGGCCCATCCTAAGCACGGATCGTACTCGGTGCCGACTGGCTCACACCCTTGTTACTCTTTCTTTTCCGTCCCTTCTTGTTCTGCTGTAATGGGACCGAGTTCTGCTCACAGACCGCCTTCTTGAGTGTGTTGGGGCTGATAATATTTCACACCTCGGCTATCTGAGGCTCGGTGAAGTCGGCAGCTGGAGGCGTCTCCTGATAACTGAACGCCAGACGACGCTTGTTGCAATTGGGTCTCTCCGTGGTACCAGCTAGATCACGATCGTCTTTTGTAGGGTTGGGTTCTTGAGAAGGAGGCCCCAAGAATTCGTCATCGTACCCATGTTCGGCAAAGTAGTTATCAATGTTGGTAAATGTACCGTCGTCGTTGTCGTCGTCGACCGGATCCTGTGCCATATGCATGTTCGGATCCTGTGCCATAGGGATGTCCGACATGTCCGGTAGCGTTGCGGCGGTCTTGCCATGGCTTGGCGCCGGCACGACTGGCGATGTTGTCTTTGGGGTGGTGTCCCCCGCCCCCAAATGAATCTATCTCTTCGGCCAAAGCAGGGCCAGCTTACGCAGGCGCTGAGGGTCATCACATCATCTTTGTTGGCCCCGGCAGGTCAAATCGGAGGTAACAACTCGTCGCAGCCTAGCAGCAGCCGAACCAGTTGAACCCTATACACGGTGGGTGGCATAGGATTACCGTGGAACACGGGGTTGCCCGATTGAATGATTCTGCCCTTGGCGACATCGACCAACTCGTCGTTCACGAAGTGTAGGAGAGTGCACGGAACGTCGATGGCGCCCTGCGAAAACATGTAGGGCGTCAGGGATGCCCAGTCAAAGGCAAGGACATGAAGTCCTCGACCGAGAGGATTTATTAGTTACCGTGATGGCGTCGAGCTTGTCTAATGTCGAGGCAATGCCAACGGCGGGCGTGCAACTGACGGAGGGGCCGCTTGCTGCCGAGGGGCCGGCTGGCGTACACCCGGGTGCATTAAGCTCCAATTCCCGTGCCGGCATCGGAGACACCAATACCGCCTCCGCCGGAGACACCAATGGTGCCGCCTGCCCGTTGTGCGAGTTGCTGGCTGTGAAGCTGGGAACCGGGGGCGGCCCCTATTGGCCGCCTGCAATCCACGCCTGCAGCCCCTCAATAAAGGTTGGCACAATGGCGGTGAGCGTCGTTCCCAGTCGTTGTTGCACTTGCTCTTGGACAATCTCCAGAATCCGCGCCACTTGTGCCTTGAGTTCTTGAACCTCGCGCGACTGGCTTTCCGAGCTGGTCTTTCTCTCCTTTCGCCCACTAGCGTTATAGTATGACGACCATTTTGTGGACAAGCCTTTGCCGGCCACACGAACAGCTGACGACGGCTTATTGAGCTTATCCTTGTTTTTCATTACGTTCAACGCCCATTTAGAGTGATGTCCCAAGGGGAGCTCCACGCCGACCCCGCACTACTGCTTTCAGTCTCCTGTGGAAGGAATGTGAACCATTTAGAAATTTGGCTTCATTAATTAGAATGCAACCATATGGAGCTAGTTACGCGGGGGTGTATTCCTTACCAGAACAAGCTCAAGCGCCCTGGTCTTCGGATCCGTGGTAAGCTCCTTTGTTACCGGGTCCTCCTTGTACCGGGCCCTGACATAGTTCCTGGTTTGCTTGTCACGGTATTCCTCGAAGCGGGGCGGTAGGCCTTGCTCGGCATGCTGTGCGTCCTCCTTGTCCCATATAGGCTCCGCCACTCTGTAACCGCCGGGACCGAGTTGGTGGACCCCTAAGTTCAACTCCCGCATTTCTTTCCCCCACTGACTTGATTCGGAGGTTGCGCTGCTCTCGCACTTGATCTTGAACTCCTTGTAGTCATTTTCGTTGATCGAAGGATTTTTTGCCTTGATCTTCTCATAACTATCACCTTTGTCAATCATTCTCTTCACTGCGCTTCTCCAAGTAGATAGGGCCGTCCTCATCCTCGTGAGGGCGGCACTGTTCACTTTATTCCCTGAGAGGCGTGTGTTTTCAAATTCAGCGGGGAACTTGTATCATTCGTGCGGCTTCGTGAAGAGTAGGTTGCGCAAATTCCCTCGATCCTTATGCCTTAATTTCTCAATGTTGATCGAGACGGTGCTCCGGAGAATGCACCCGAGTTGAACCGAGTACCCCTTGACTATTTCTTTGGGCGTCGTTGGATGCCCGTCGGATTTCACTTCAGTAAATTCCTCCATCATCAGTGGCGGCATCCTCGGCGGCACCATCAGTGGTGTCATCCCCGACGCCACTAGGGGTTGTGTAGTCTGGATCGGTGTCTTCCGCGGCGTCCTCGTAGCGGTGAGGTTCTTCCTCCATCTCCTGGGACAGCTCCCAGAATTGCTTGCCCGAACCGCCGGCCTCATTGTTGTGGGCCATGTTTCGCTCTAAATAGGAAAAAAGTTTGGTCAAAAAGTTGGTTATTGTCAAGGAACAAGATCATGGTCTCATCATTTAGGGTTTGTCAACACCGAGGCATCCTAAAAGCTAAGCTTTTATCATTTATGGTTTGTCGACGCCGAGGCACCCTAAAAGCCTAAGCTTTCATCATTTAGGTTTATATCGACACCGAGGCACCCTAAAAGCCAAGGTTTTATAATTTATGGTTTGTCGACACCGAGGCATCCTAAATGCTAAATTAAGTTTTCATCATTTAGGGTTTATCGATGTCAAGGCACCCTAGGTTGACTGATATATATGGGTATCTTCTAATAATATACCCTATCAAGAAAAGGGAAGGAGAATTCTAAGTTGGGCCTAATCACTTGGCTCTATTGCCACCTATGGCAGTTGCTTTTTCGTTTGTCCACACATGAATACAACATATGTGTTTAATGCAGCAAGAATAAAGGGGCAGTTGATCCTACTTAATTAAGTACTAAGATACCCCGGCCCATGCATTAGTCTTAAGTACCCCATATGTCCTGTTTTTAGCAAAGTCATGCTAAAATTCACGGAAAATTTCAGCATGACCTTTGCTGAAAATAGGACATATGGAGTACCCGAATTTGCTGGAACGGAAGTTAATCGACATTCCGGCAAACTCAAGGGCCTCTCGGGGTACCTGCAAAATCATTATCCCCACGTAATGAAGTCGCCAATGGGTCATTTCAGAAGATCACAAGTAGCATCATCACAAGTACAGCAGCAGCAGTGAATACAGGCATAACAGCAGCAACAACAGGTTTATTCTTCTTCTTCATAAACATAAATTGGTGTGGGTGACTCCATCTGCCCTCTAATGACTCACTCAACTTAACAGGACAACCCACAAGCATTGTTTTGATTCCAACAGCTGTTGTAAAATACATCCAGCAAAGGTGCTCTAAAATCAGAAATACTACCCCCCAAATCTTTAGCTCAATTCTGAAAATACATGGCTAGGACAACGGTAGCATTCAACCACAAGCCCAAGCCTATACTTAACTAGGCCCAGGTCCATTAAATTCTTACAGAAACCAAGAAATGGAATCAACTCCCCTTGTTGCTGATTCAGTCATGGGAGATGCCATGTCTCAAAAATATCAAGTAGCACCATCATGTTCGATTTCAATATAAGGAATATTACAAAATTAACAGTTAAGATCCCAGGTGAGTAACACACTTTGGTCTTCTAGTTACAAAACAAAACTAACATAATTCTAGATGCCATAATCAGATCAAAATTTCAAACCACACACTTACTTTCAAATATCAAATTAGAAACATTTTGAGACATAGGAAAACAGTGTACATCTGAAAATGCTGCAAACTATGAAGAAAAACAAGAACACTATGTAATACATGATTATTCAGTTAAGACAAGAGAAATCATCTGCAACTACTACTGTAAATAATACACATGTTAACATGTTTGTGAACATACATCCAGCAAAGATGCTCTAAAAAATACTACGGCCCATGCCCACCCACCCCATCCCAGCTACTAGTACCACTTTCAAGTAATACACATGTTAGTTCAATTCTAAAAATACATGCAGCAAAGATACACCTCTTCTAATGACGTGATACTTTGAACAAACCTCCAGGACTCCCAAATGAGTTAAGAAATGGCTAACAATTTTCCTAGTCTAGCACGGAACAGTTTTCCTAATCTAGCAGGAAATAATAATTCACTTAAAAAAGGGTAGGAGATGAGAAGTGTAGTGGCCTCAGATTCACATTAAATAAGTAAATCAGTAGTAAGAGAGAAGCCAAAGACAATCACATATCACAGACAACTCCTCAACAACATACTTGGGTTAATTTGATGATAGTAACATGTCATTGCTTTCGTTCATGGGTGCCTAACTTGATAAAAAGTGAAGAATGCAACGCAACACCAAGTGTGATATAAGCTTGACTGGACAGTTGAGAAACTTCAGCACCTAACAACATTACCTCTTTGTAGTACTACCTCTTTGTAGGCTTGGAAGGCACAAACAGACAACACTAGCATTTTTGTCAAAAATTCTACTCCCTCATAAATCAATGTTGACTAAATTTTTAAGTGCTCTTCCTAAAAATCACTAAAGTAGGAAATCTTTAACATAATGTACCCTGCAGATTTGTTCAATTGGTACAGTCAACAGTGGGTTTCGTTCAATTGATCAGGAGTAGGAGATCTTGGTGTTAGACCAAAAATTCAGTTATGCACATTGTTAGTTCTTACCCTCATTTTTTCACATTGGTGAAAGAGCCTATCATTGCAAATTCAGTTAAGTTTTTGCTTGCTTTATTTTGACGGAAATGTTTCAGTTAAGTGTTCAGCTAACTTCAGACTTAAGAATAACGATGAAAATTTCAGACTTGGCAGTACAAATTCAGAATAGTGAGTTGGAAGAGAGAGGATGGCTCACCGTGGAGGAGTGGAGGACGAGGGTGCATCGATGGCGGGATGAGGACGAGGGTGCATCCCCTTCTACTCCCAATCGCGCCTCAGATCAGGCAGGACGACGGCGATTGCGGCGTAGCAGCGGGCCCTGTGCTGCTTCTTCAAAGGAAGGGAGAGGCAGTCAAGGACGACAGCGATGGCGGCGTAGCAGCGGGCCCCATGCTCTATGCGGAGGCCAGGGGAGTCAAGTCAGTTAGGGGCAGGAGGCCGAAGGCGATGGACGGGCGGAGGAGGAGGGGGCTTACGGGCGGAGGAGACCGGGCGGCGGCGCAGTGGGTCAGCGCAGTGGATCGGGGTGGCAATCGTGGCGGCAGGCCGTCCGCGGCGAGGACCGAGACGGCAAGGCGGGGCGCAGGGGTCGTCGGAGCGGGTGTGGAGCGAGGGGGAAGTGGATCTGGCGAGGGAGGGACAAAGGGATCGGGCGAATCAGCTAGGGGGGGAAGATTACTAATGGCGCACCCCCTGGCGGTGCGCCATAGTATGTTTTTTTATAGCAATGGCGCACCCCCGAGCAGTGCGCCATAAGTAATCTTTTTTTAGCGCACCAGCCAGCGGTGCGCCATAAGTAATTTATTATTATTATTTTTTTGTTGCATCTAATAATTTTTTAGAAAATGAATATGAATATGAAACAGTAATAATTTTTTATAAAAACAGTAATAATTTTTTTAAAATATGATCAAATTTGTTATTTGAAAATATTTATGAATATAAAAAATATCATCAAATTTGTTATTTGAAAATATCATCAAATTTGTTATTTGATAATATAATCAAATTTTTTTTTGGATTTTTAGTTGCATTCATTCATGACGGTGGAGCGAGGGAGGGTGCGAGGGTTCGTCGGCGGCGGTGGAGCGGGGGAGGGTGCGGGGGGTCGGCGGCGGCCGTGGAGCGAGGGAGGGTGCGGGGGGTCCTCGGCGGCGATGGAGCAGGGGAGGGTGCGGTGGGTCGTCGACGGCGGTGGAGCGGGGGAGGGTGCAGGGGTGTCCTCGGCAGCAGTGGAGCGGGGGAGGGTGCGGTGGGTCGTCGGCGGCGGTGGAGCGGGGAGGGTGCGGTGGGGCGTTGCCGGCGGTGGAGCGAGGGAGGGTGCGGGGGGTCGTCGGCAGCGGTGGAGCGGGGGAGGGTGTGGGGTTGCTCGGTGGCGAGGGGGATCTGGCGAGGGGGATAGCGATCGAGATGGAAGCATTGGCCCACTTGGGAAGCCAGTACCCATGGCTCATTTTTCGCGGTGACGTTTGCGCCCGCGGTCTTGGATATGGCTTCGGGTATAACCATGGTGGTGAAATACCGGTCTTCTTTTAGGACGCTCTTGGCCCATCTGACACGGAACATCGGGACCTTCTCTCTAGCGTAGCTCAGCTCCCAGATCTCCTCGATCCTTCCGTAGTATCTATCCTTGTCATTACCCGTGTAGGATTCCATCGTTACCCCGGAGTTCTGATAACCATCGCTCTTCATGTCCTTGTCCTCGGTGTAGAATGTGTAGCCATTGATATCGTATGCCTCATAGGTCATCAGGTTGTGCTGGGCGCCCTGTGACAAGGTGAATATGAGTTTTTCTACCGCGGAAGAATCCTCATGTAAAGGGTATGACAGAAGCTTCTCCTTGAACCAACGCGTGAAACATGAGTTGTGCTCTTTGATTATATCTCCTTCCGTCCTCTGTTGGCCTCGGTCATTGTACGTCTTCTCAATAAAGGTTTTGTGCTCTACCACCCAAGGATCGACCACGTCTATGTGTTGTAGCACGACTAGGTTTGCTCTTTCAAAGTCGGCGAGTCGACCCTCAAAGTCGACATGCATTTCGGGGCGACCCTCGCGGTGACCCCATCCAGCGAGCCTATCGAAGTGCCTGTTGACGGGCAGACAAACAGGGTTCTCGATGCCTAGATAATTTGTGCAGTAGGAGATGCACTCTTCGGTCAGAAAGCCCCTGGCTATGCTTCCCTCTGGACGTGACATGTTGCGAACGTATCCTTTGATGACACCATTCATCCTTTCGAATGGCATCATGTTGTACAGGAACGTCGGCCCGAGTTGGATGATATCCTCCATGATATGGACCAGCAGATGCACCATAACGTCGAAGAATGCGGGCGGGAAGTACATCTCAAGCTTGCATAGTATCACCACGATCTCTTCCTGTAGCCTTCTGAGTTGCCTCACGCCAACCGACTTCCAAGAGATGACGTAAAAAAAAGTTGCATAGGCCAAATAGCGTTTCACGGACATGCACGTCCATGATCCCACGGATTGCAACTGGAAGTATCTGTGTCATCAGCACGTGACAATCGTGAGACTTCATCCTGCTGAACTTCTGCTTCGCTGGGTCTAGGTATCTGCTTATCTTCCCCGTTTAACCGTAAGGAAGTTTTACTCCTACGAGGCAGGTGAAAAACTGCTCGATCTCCTCCTGACTTAGAGTGAAGCACGCGGGAGGGTAGTCATTTCCTGTCTTCTTGGCCTTTTTGCCTTTGCGATGAATTTCCGTGTCCTGCTTCGCCTCATCATCATCATCATCATCATTAGCGTGAAGCTCCTCCCTGATGCCCATTGATTTCAAGTCTGCCCTTGCTTTCGGCCCATCTTTGGTCCTCTCTGGCATGTTGAGCAGGGTACCAAGCAGACTCTCACACACGTTCTTCGTGATGTGCATGACATCAAGGTTGTGAGGCACACGGTGGATCTTCCAGTACGGCAAGTCCCAAAAAAACAGACCTTGTTTTCCATACCTTCAGTAGCGGCTCTGGCGCCTTTCGCTTCTTTCCCGGCTCTGGCGCCTTTTGCTTCTTTCCCAGCAGTGGGCAATCTTCCCAATTTTTCAATAGCTCGTCTATTTCCTCGCCGCTCCTCGTACGCGGGCGTCTTCGGGGTTCGGTTTCACCATCGAACAGATCCTTGCATTTTCTCCATGGGTCATCGTCACGAAGCCACCTTCGATGTCCCATGAACACGGTTTTCGAAGACCCCGGATCTCTATCTAGCTCGCGATACGTTGTGTCATCCATGCACCTGACGCATCCAGAAAATCCGTGGACCACCTGCCCCGCGAGATATTGGTAACCGAGATAGTCGTGCACCGTCGTGAGCAGTGCGGCTCTCATAGGGAAATATTCTTTCTCTGCAGCGTCTAACGTATTGGCTGGCATTTTCCACAGCGTGTCTAGCTCCTCTTTCAGCAGCCCCAGATATAGATTGATGTCGTTCCCTGGTTGTTTCGGCCCTTCAATTAGCATACTTATGTGAATGTACTTCCTCTTCATGCACAGCCAGGGGGAAGGTTGTACATCCACACAAACACAGGCTAGGTGCTATGTGTGCTTCTCTAGCTGCCAAACAGATTGACTCCATCGATGCTTACACCCAGCACGATGTTCCTTGGATCATCCCCAAATTCTGGGTGTTCGAAGTTCAACGCTTGCCACTGGCTCGCATCCTTAGGGTGACTCAACATCTTGTCTTTTTTATTTATCTCCGGATCATTTCCGTCATCTTCTCGCTTCTTCTCCTCCCTATCCGCGTGCCAACGCAGGAGCTTTGCTAGCTTAGGGTCCAGGAAATACTGCTGCAGACGAGGAGTGATCGGAAAGTACCACACCATTTTTCAAGGAGTTTTCTTCCTCTTCTTGTATCGAGTGACGCCGCACACCGGACATATGGTAGACTCCACGTGCTCGTCCCGATAAATAATGCAATTGTTCATGCACACATGGTATTTCACGTGCAGTAAATCTAGAGGACACAGGATTTTCTTCGCCTCCTCGAAACTGGTCGGGCACTTGTTCCCCTTGGGAAGACGTTCGTGCCAGAATGACATGTTCTCGTCGAAGCATGCGTCGGTCATTTTGTGTTTTACCTTCATCTCCAGAGCCATGAGTGTTACTTTCAGGCAGGTATCCTCGGGCCTGCATCCTTCATACAATGGAGTAACCGCGTCTATCTCAAGTTGATCCAGCTTGGCTTTCTCTCGGGCGGCAGCTCTTGTGTTATCCGTGTGCTTGAGAAGCAGCTCTAGAATATGAGGGTCCTGCACCCAACCTCCATCGTCGTCTGCTCCGGCATCTTCATCTTCATGATCATGCCCTTCGTCTTGATCTTCCTCATCATCATGCCCGGCATCTTCTACATGATGACTGTGTACAGCATCACCGTCGTGATCATGTCCTGGAGATTCTTCGTCTTCTCGCTCGCCCTCGCCGCGGTGGTTGTCTTGCTGCCCTTCCTCATTTCTTGCCTGGCCCCCATGGACGACTTCATAGTCATCTTCATCACCTTGCCACCGATAGCCATCCATGAAACCACGCAAGAGCAGGTGGTCTCGCACCTGCCCGAAATCCGGGTCCGCAATAAGGCTCTTCAGCTTGCATCTTCGACACGGACATCTTATCTCCATCTCGTTCTTTTGAAGCATCTCAGCCTTTGCGGAGCTCAAAAACCTATTCACGATGCCTTTGGTCATCGTGCGGACCATGGTCGCCTGCGGGGTAGAGCAAAACGATATTTTAGAACCAAGAAAAAATTTGGCATGACTTTCCCTAAAAATAGGACCAAAAAGAATGCATAGTGCCAAAATTCTCGCCGAAACGGAAATGAATCAACATTCCGGCAAAATATTGGCAACTATCGCATTTCAAATACCCTTACCTGCAAACACAAACATATATGCAACACCACAAACATATGCAACACCACAAACATACATAGATCTAGCTAGGCCATAAAAAGTGCATGTGCACGTTGTTGGAGGGAGAAAAAAAGTAGATCTACAACATAAAGATAGCTTTCCCCTTACTTAGCTATCAAAAAGGGTAATTTAACCACTTAATTTGCATGAATCTATGGTGCAAATGAGGTGAGGAGGAGGAGGCAGCCGAGACAAGCTTGGAGGAGGAGGTGGAGAGAATGAAGTGGGGAAAGTGAGTGTGTAGGTGTGGCTGTCCAAAATATCTAGCTGGTCCCAGGTTACTAATGGCGCACCACCCAAAAATGCGCCATTAGTAACCCTTGTTACTAATGGCGCACCAGCTTGTGGTGCGCCATTAGTAGTTTTGCAAAGAAAAAAATTTATAGTAGTGGCGCACTGTGTGGCAGGTGCGCCATTACTAGTTAAAACTATTAATGGCGCACTGCGCCCTGGTGCGCCATCAGTATTTTTGGAAAAAAAATTGTTACTAGTGGTGCACCATGGGTCTGGTGTGCCATTAGTGTCTATCACACTAATGGCGCACCAACTCATGCTGCGCCACTGCTATATAGTATTGGCGCACCACATGTCTGGTGCGCCATTAGTGGCCATATCATCTATAGACCTTTTCCTAGTAGTGGTGTGTTTGATTCCTTTAAGGACCGCACTAATCTGGGTTAATGCCGCTCATGATAAGACCATTTGCTCGCTAGACTTGACCGTTAGTTTGCGGGTGATAGACAGAAGCATAATCAAGCTTGATGCCCATATTGCTGCACCAGAGTTTTACCTCCTCCGCTGTAAAGTTCGAGCCGTTATCGGTGATGATGCTGTGGGGGACGCCATAACGGTGTACAACCTCAGATATGAAGTCTATCACTGGTCCGAGTTCAGTCATTTTAGCTGGTTTGGCTTCTATCCATTTGGTGAATTTGTCCACCATGACCAATAGGTATATTTTCTTATGGTTTCCCCCTTTGAGGGGTCCGACCATATCGAGCCCCCAGACCGCAAAGGGCCAAGTAATGGGGATTGTTTGGAGAGCGGTGGGCGGCATATTGCTTTGGTTTGCAAAAAGCTGGCAACCGACGCAACGTTGGACAAGGTCCTGTACGTCTGCTCGGGCCGTCGGCCAATAGAAACCTGTACGGAAGGCCTTGCTTACGAGGGCCCGGGCTGCGGCATGGTGGCCGCCGAGTCCAGCATGGATTTCTGCCAAAAGTTTCCGCCCTTCCTCTTCGGAGATGCACCTTTGAAGGACTCCAGCAGTGCTTTTCTTATAAAGCTCTCCCCCGTGGACCTTGTAGGATTTAGATCGCCGCACTATGCAGCGTGCCTCTTTTTGGTCCTCGGGTAGTTCCTGCCTAGTTAGGTAGGCAAGGAATGGTTCTGTCCACGGGGCTATGACAGCCATTATCACATGGGATGAAGGTGTTATTTCGATGGCAGAGCCTCCGATGATGTCAGAGTGTTCGAGATCTGGTGTTGTGGCCGGGTTCGGACTATTGTTTCCGGTCTCTCCTTCCCATACCATGGATGGCTTAAAGAGCCTTTCCAAGAAGATATTAGGTGGGACAGGGTCGCGCTTAGCACCGATCCGGGCCAGGATATCCGCCGCCTGGTTGTTATCCCGGACCACATGGTGGAATTCAAGCTCCTCGAACCGAACTGACATTTTGAGGACGGATTGCGGTCAGCCGCCATTTTTGGATCCTTGGCATCGAAGTCTCCATTTATTTGAGATATTGCAAGGTTTGAATCCCCACGCACCTCCAGTTGTTGAATGCCCATGGGAACTACCATCCGGAGACCATGTAATAGGGCCTTGTATTCGGCTGCATTGTTGGAGTCTGTGTATAGTATTTGGAGTACGTATTGGACTGTATCTTTGGTGGGGGACGTCAGGATGACGCCAGCCCCCAGACCCGCCAACATTTTAGAGCCGTCGAAGTGCATGATCCAATTGGAGTATGCGTCGTACTCTTTAGGGAGTTCGGCTTTTGTCCATTCGGCGACAAAATCAGCCAATACTTGCGACCTAATGGGTCACCGAGGTTTATATGTTATGTCGAATGGGAGGAGCTCGATGGCCCATTTGGCAATCCGGCCCATGGCATCACGGTTGTTTATTATGTCGTTGAGTGGTACTTCTGAGTCCACTGTGATTGAACACTCTTGAAAGTAGTGTCTTAGTTTCTGGGATGCCATGAATACCGCGTATACTATCTTTTGATAGTGTGGGTATCGTGATTTGCATGGAGTGAGGACGGTGGATACATAGTATACCGGTTTTTGAAGCGGGAATTTATGTCCGTTTGTCTCTTGTTCGACGATGAGCACTGCACTTACAACTTGGTGACTTACCGCTATATATAATAGCATTGGTTCGCCGACATTTGGGGCGGCCAAGATTGGATTGGTGGCCAAAATGGCTTTTATTTCTTCTAATCCGGCCGTGGCTGCGTCCGTCCACTCGAAGTGTTCGGTTAAACGGAGAAGGCGATAGAGGGGGAGTGCCTTTTCCCCTAGTCGGGAGATAAAGCGGCTTAAGGCCGCCACGCATCCAGTTAACTTCTGAATTTGCTTGAGGTCGGTTGGGATAGCCAACTGTGACAGAGCTCGGATTTTGGCTGAATTTGCTTCAATTCCTCTACTAGAGACTATGAAGCCCAGGAGCTTTCCGGCGGGCACGCCGAAAACGCATTTTCCGGATTGAGCTTGATGTCATATGTTCGGAGGTTGTCGAACGTGAGCCTCAAGTATTCTATTAAGGATTCGACGTGTCTGGTTTTGACGATCACATCGTCTATGTATGCCTCCACTGTTTTGCCGATCTGCTTTTCCAGACATGTCTGAATCATGCGTTGATACGTTGTGCCGGTGTTTTTTAGCCCGAAGGGCATTGTATTAAAACAGAAGGGGCCGTATGGAGTGATAAATGCCATTGCGGCTTGATCGGACTCTGCCATCTTAATTTGGTGGTAACCTAAGTATGCGTCGAGGAAGCACAATGAATCGTGTCCTGCGGTAGCGTCGATAATTTGATCGATGCGAGGAAGGGGGAACAGATCCTTTGGGCAAGCCTTATTAAGGTCTTTGAAGTCACCGCACAGGCATCAGGATTTGTCCTTCTTTGGTACCATCACTAGGTTTGCTAGCCAGTCCAAATGTTTTATATCTCTAATGAATCCGGGCTCCAGTAACTTGGCTAGCTCCTCTCCCATGGCTTGTCGCTTGGGTTCAGAGAAACGCCAAAGAGTCTGCTTGACCGGCTTAATTCCCTTTAGAATGTTAAGGCTATGCTCGGCCAGCCTGTGTGGGATTCCTGGCATGTCTGAAGGATACCAAGCGAATATGTCCCAATTCTCGCACAGGAACCCCCGTAGTGCGGCATCTACAGCGGGGTTTAACCGTGCCCCGATGGATGTTGTTTTTGTAGGGTCCGTTGGGTGGACTTGGAATTTGACTATTTCATCCGCTGGTTTAAAAGAAGTGGACTTGGAACTTTTGTCGAGTATCACGTCATCCCTGTCCACTGTGGAGCGTAACGCAGTTAATTCCTCTGCCGCGAGGGCTTCGGATAATGCCTCGAGGGCCAGTGCGGCTGTTTTGTTTTCGGCGCAGAGTGCTATGTCCGGATCACTACCTAGAGTGATGATTCCATTGGGCCCGAGCATTTTGAGCTTCATGTACCCGTAATGGGGTATGGCTTGGAAGATCGTGAATGCCTCCCGCCCTAAAAGGGCGTGGTATCCGCTACTGAACGGGGCCACTTGGAATGTAATTTCTCCGGACCTATAATTCTCCAGAGTGCCGAATACCACATCTAGTGTGATTTTTCTAGCGCAACGTGCCTCCCGACTAGGGATGATTTCTATGAAGGTCGTGCTGCTTTGCTCAATGCGGTTCCTGACTATTTCCAATTTTTGAAGAGTTTCCTCATAAATGAGGTTTAATCCACTACCGTCGTCCATGAGCACTTTAGCAAGCCGAAAGCCGTCCACAATTGGACTAAGGACCAAGGCGGCTGGTGCTCGGGCTGTTCGGAATTTTAGTTCGTCACTGGCATTGAAGGTGATAGCCGTGTCGCTCCATGGATTTATTGCTGCCACGTGGCAGACTTCGGCAAGGCTACGGACTGCTCGCTTACGCCTATTATTTGAGGTGAAGGTCTCGAAGACTGTCAATACTGTATTGTCGTTATCTGCGGGGTGGTGCTCTGCGGTATTTTTAATGAGGAGATCCTCACCGCTCTTGGCCACCTGCCGAAGTACCCAACATGCTCTAAGGTTGTGTGTTGGTAAGGTATCCGCTGTACTGTGAACTTTGCATGGCCCATTGAGCCATCCTTCCAATACGGTTCCATGCCCTGTAGTGGGCTTTTGCTTCTTTGTAATTGAGTCGGGCGACTTATGAGAGTGCGCCCTTTTAGTTCGGACTGGGGGTTTTGTAAGGGCCAGATTATCCAAAAAAATTGTTTGGGTTTTCCAGGCGCTTTCCATCGCGCAGTACTTCCGTACTATGGCCGCCAAGTCAGCAAAGTGTTCTATGTAACGGCGACTTATGGCGTTGAGGATTCCCTTGTCCGTGCAATTATTGCAAAAGAACAAAATTGTGTCTTCCTCGCGACAGTCCTTGACCTTGTGCATTACAAGGAGGAATCTGGCCAAATAGTGATGTACTGTCTCCTGGGGCTCTTGCCTAATGTGGCAAAGATCGTTTATATCTGGGTGGGTGGGTGGATTTAAGTCCGGACCTTGACCCAATCTGAGACCCAGGGGCAGGGGAGTTTCCGATCTTATGAGTTCGGGCTCCGGGATGTTGCCCAACGGGTTCGGCATGCTGCTTGATTCTAGATCCAAGGTTTGGGTGATGTCCTCCCGTAGACGGGTATCCGGCTCGGAGAGCTCGAAAATCCGGACATAGTTCATCCTCAAGATAGAGGAAGAAGCGTCGCATTGCTCCTCCACCACCGCTATCTGATGGGTGACCGGCGGAGAGCTCGGAAATTCGGACATAGTTCGTCCTCAGGATAGAGGAAGAATCGTCGCATTGCTCCTCCACCACCGCTATCTGATCATAGTCCGTAGCGACTCCCGAAGCGGCGATGCGATCCAAGAGTTCGTTCAAAGAGGAGAGCTCCATTGGATTCATCCGCTCGGTAAGTTCCGAGCCGAGGCGAAGGCTGTTTTCGATGACCCGAGAAGTCATCATCGGCACATCAGTCGAACGGGCGGTCATGACGAAGCTCCCTAGCCGGAGAGTTTGGCCTACAGCCAGGGCTCCCCCAGAGGTGTTGTTTTCCCTAACAATGAGACGAGCCATCCTTCCTTATGATGACGGCACAGAGGAACTCTCAATGAAAGCACCAATGTCGGTGTCAAAACCGGCGGATCTCGGGTAGGGGGTCCCGAACTGTGTGTCTAAGGCGGATGGTAACAGGAGGCGGGGGACACGATGTTTACCTAGGTTCGGGCCCTCTCGATGGAGGTAATACCCTACTTCCAGCTTGATTGATCTTGATGATATGAGTATTACAAGAGTTGATCTACCACGAGATTGTAGAGGCTAAACCGTAGAAGCTAGCCTATGGTATGATTGTTGTTGTCGTACATACTAAACCCTCTGGTTTATATAGACACCGGAGGGGGCTAGGGTTACACAGAGTCGGCTACAAGGGAGGAGGTCTACATATCCGTATTGCCAAGCTTGCCTTCCACGCCAAGGAGAGTCCCATCCGGACACGGGACGAAGTCTTCAATCTTGTATCTTCATAGTCCAACAGTCCGGCGAAAGGACATAGACCAGCTGTCCGGATACCCCCTAATCCAGGACTCCCTTACCCGCAGGTCAGTGACCCCTTCAGCCAGCCACGTCATTAAGTGGATACGCCCCCACCTTTTCTTCGCCTCTCTGCAGCGAAAGCCCCTACGGGGAATGCGCCTTTGGCGTGGCCCTTTAGCACACGTGCGGCCGAGTCTCTGGGTCGGCCAAGTAGCACCCTGCCACTAACTCACGCCTGACACACTACTGCCACCCCCAAAACCGGCCCGTTTGGTAAACCTCTTCTCTTTTTCTTTCCTGGAAAAATCATAAAATCCATAGATAAATCATCCTAAGTCCAAATTTGATGATTCAAATTTCTGCCGACTCAATAAATCAAGGTCTATTTAATTAGCCATAGTGAACATTTTTAGCCTGCCTAGTTTCCCCTGGATCTATAAAAAGTTCATTTAGCCACATAAGTCCACTTCAAAAATTCATTTCAACACCAAATCAATTGAAACCAATTTCTAAATGTTTCTAAAATGATGGCTGATTTAATTGGTACTTTTACTCATTTTTATAAAAAAGCATTCTGTAGACAACTTGCAGATCCATTTAAATCTGTTATATCCTTCATATTAAAATTTTCCAAAATATCCACTTATCCAATTCCATTCAAATCTCTTTGGTCATTCCTCATATGACCAGAGGTATCCTAGAAAAGTCCAACTCACATTTTAGAGCACTTTTGTTTTTGCCTTGTTGTGTTACTTATTGTGATTGTTTCCGACGTTAGTTGACGAAGTAGACGGAGTACTTGGAGAAGGGCCAGAAGATTTCAAGACTCTGATGAACCAGGCAAGCAGCCCTTTGACCATGTCTATGAAACCCCTTTTTACGCATGTCATATAGCACTTCATTATTGTTGCATCGGAATCATGATGAGATGGTAGCCACTTTGGTGGGTTGCCTTCGTTTCCTCCTTGTTGATAATTGCATTGTGCATAACCCTAGCTTCCTATGAGGGTTATGCCGGTGGGAGTAGATAGGATGCTAAAGTAGTTGCTACGCAAAAAGGGACAGGAATATGCATGGTGTTGGAGACAAAGTATTTTCAAAAGACTTTTCGAAAACCCCGCCGGGTGCCACTTATGCCCGAGGGAGATAATGAGATGGGTAGCCGCTTGATGGCGAAGTGGTGTACCGAGGCAAGTGTGTGTGTTGTTTAAAAAACGGATTGGTTTAAGTTGCGACCGTTATTCCAACCTTACATGCGCAACCACTCTACCCTTGTATGGGAAAGGGCATTGTTGATTACCTGGGCCGATACTAGCTTGGATCCCGCATTATTAGTGACGGGGGAGAGTTGGTGCTCTCTCTCGGGACGGGGTCGTGCCAGGTAGGGCGGCCATGACTGTTTTTACAGGGCACCGAACACACCGTTGGTACACCGTGCTTGTGGTATGTGATGAATATGGGAGCGAGGCTCCACAATTTTAAGATGTGAAATGTTGGGCACAGGGGTTACTACCAATCGAGTGGATTCTGTGTTAGTGTCGTCTAGGGAAAGATAGTGATCGGGTGCGTACCCCGGGTACTTGAGGTACTGCGGGTCGTGGATGACACGAAAGTTCCCCAGATCTTGTGGGTAAAGTGTGCAACCTCTGCAGAGTGTAAAACTATTTGAATAGCCGTGTCCACGGTCAAGGACAATTGGGTAACCTCTCTTGGGCTACGTCCACATGTTTACAAACCAGTGTGTGTGTTTGGATAAGTGGGAAGAACTACTTGGGTCGAGTCAAAGGACTTGACATGATTGAGTTGGGTTGATGCACACTCCATTTATGTGGATATCTGTAACTAGTCCCTATGGTTACTTGAATTCGTATGATGCATGTTTTACCAATTGTTGAACATGTCATAACACAACAAAACTAGCTTTCTGCAAAATTGACATATATCATGCATTGTTGTATCTTGAACCAAAACATGGGTTGCTTGCGAGTAAATTCAAAGTACTCATTGGCTTACCACTGGTTATTTTATTGGCCAAGCATGAAAGAATAGGATATGATGAAGAATACTTCGGTGACGAAATGCGAGCTAGGACGCTTACCAGTCAGAACGCCTATAGGGTTAAGGCAGATGGCATGGGTCCAAGTTATCGACGAAGATTTCCGCTGCGAAGTTATACTCAGGATTCGACCATAAAGGTCATAATTTATGTAAGATGGTATGCATGGATGTAATACTCTTGTTATTCAGCTTATGTGTGTTCAGTGAGCATTGATCTCTGGGATCACTGTACACGTGCATTCGGTGATCACGACTTATGAGTCGGGGTCCCCACACAATTAGTACCGCTTTTCTGCTCATACTTTTTTTTCACCCTCAGCCCCCCTTTCGCACATTTCTTTGAGGCGATGATGGTAGTATATGGATTCCAGCTCTTGGATTTCACACTGAATGCAATGGCGTGCATGGCGGTTTTTGCCCAGTTTCTGAGAACTTTGTTGGAGTTGTCCCCAATGTGGATCTATTCAGGCATTTCTACGTTCCGTTGGTTGAGAACAAGGCTTACCGCTCAGGGAACATAATTTGGATCCCTCGTGGCAGATATTTGGATTTATCTTCCTGGCCAGTAGTGCTACAGATGTGAAGAATGGAGGGTGTACTTGTGCTGGATTCAAGACGCAGATGCTCCAGAGTACTGCCGGGCACGGATGGAGTGCGTTGTGTGTGGCAGCTATTTGGGGGAGCCAGGCCTTACTGATGACAGGCTTCGCCGGGCGATAAACAGGATTGCCCGTCTTAAACTGTCGGGCAAACCATTGAATAGGTGGGGGCTGACTTCCTTTGTCGTCGCATCGTGCCGCTGCAGAGGAGGGACGGGTTCGCTTGGTGGTACAGAGACGCAGGGGATAGGATGCTCCTGTGCCCAGGCCTTACCAATAGTTTGTCGGTTTATGGCCACACTGGTTGTGCGAACAGCTGTTCGGAAGCACTGATCCGTTCAAACTGCCAGCAAGGGTCGTCCCGCTGAATACCAACTCCGACCTAGACCAGATTTTGAAGTGTTTGCCTAACTATAACGCTTATGGAGGTGCAGCCGATTGGCAACTGCCGGAGCTTGATGCAAAACTTGAGTGGGCTTCCATCCTGGAAGAAAGGGCTACCAGGGTGGAGAGCAACATGTTCAAGCGCACCTCCAAAGTGGAAGCAGAGTTCATCAAGAGGCGTATTGAGGAGGACAAGGCACTTCGGGCTGCCGGGATGGCGAAGCCCAGAGGATAGGAGGAGGAGGACGACGACGAAGGTTCTTCACACAGGAGGAGCAAGCGGCAGACCGCAGAGGAGGCTGCCGGGGACGAACCTGCCGGGGTTGAAGCTCTTTACACCGCGGCAACAAAAGCCCAAAAAGGGGAATAGGTCGAAGAAGTGGAGCAGCCTGGAGAGGAGTGGCTCATAGTGGGTCCTCAAGCCCTAGAGCTCGACCTGGACTAGCGTTCTCGCAGGCGGGCCAGTCGAGGAACGAGGGCTCCCACCCCTGCGCCCATCACGAAGAAGGTGAAGAAGATCACCTACAAAGGTGACAGGCCGGACGTGGCACGTCACCATTCCCTCGCCTTTCTAGAGCCAAGACCCCTCCCGCCAAGCGACAAGCAATTACGCGGGACGACCCTGTCAAAAATGTTCCTATGGTTTCATCAAGATCCATCTATGAGTTCATCTAGCAACGATTATTCAGATTGCATCTACATACCTTTGTAGATCGCGAGCGGAAGCGTTCACTAGAACGTGGATGATGGAGTCGTACTCGCCGTGATCCAAATCACCGATGACCGAGTGCCGAACAGACGGCACCTCCATGTTCAACACACGTACGGAGTGGATGACGTCTCCTCCTTCTTGATCCAGCAAGGGGGAAGGAGAGGTTGATGAAGATCCAGCAGCACGACGGCGTGGTGGTGGATGCAGTTGTCACCTGCAGCAGGGCTTCGCCGAGCGTCTGCGCGAGAGGGAGAGGTGTGACAGGGGAGAGCGAGGCGCCAGGGGTCAAGGGTGCGGCTGCCCCTCCCTCCCCCCCCCCCTTTATATAGGCCCCCTGGGGGGCGCCGGCCCTAAAGATCCAATCTCCCAGGGGGGCGGCGGCCAGGGGGGTGGAGTGCCCCCCAAGGAAAGTGGGGCGCCCCCCCCCCCACCCTAGGGTTCCAACCCTAGGCGCAGGGGTGGGCCTAGGGGGGCGCACCAGCCCACTAAGGGCTGGTTCCCCCTCCCACTTCAGCCCATGGGGCCCTCCGGGATGGGTGGCCCCACCCAGTGGACCCCCGGGACCCATTCGGTGGTCCCGGTACAATACCGGTGACCCCCGAATCACTCCCGATGGCCGAAACTGCACTTCCTATATATAATTCTTCACCTCCGGACCATTTCGGAACTCCTCGTGACGTCCGGGATCTCATCCAGGACTCCGAACAACTTTTGGATTAATGCATACTCATATCTCTACAACCCTAGCGTCACCGAACCTTAAGTGTGTAGACCCTACGAGTTCGGGAGACATGCAGACATGACCGAGACGACTCTCCGGTCAATAATCAACAGCGAGATCTAGATACCCATGTTGGCTCCCACATGCTCCTCGATGATCTCATCGGATGAACCACGATGTCGAGGATTCAATCAATCCCGTATTCAATTCCCTTTGTCAATCGGTATTTTACTTGCCCGAGATTCGATCGTCGGTATCCCAATACCTCGTTCAATCTCGTTACCGGCAAGTCACTTTACTCGTACCGTAATGCATGATCCCATGATCAAACACCTTGATCACATTGAGCTCATTATGATGATGCATTACTGAGTGGGCCCGGTGATACCTCTCCGTCATGCGGAGTGACAAATCCCAGTCTCGATCCGTGTCAACCCAACAGACACTTTCGGAGATACCCGTAGTATACCTTTATAGTCACCTAGTTACGTTGTGACGTTTGGCACACCCAAAGCACTCCTACGGTATCCGGGAGTTACACGATCTCATGGTCTAAGGAAAAGATACTTGACATTGGAAAAGCTCTAGCAAACGAATTATACGATCTTTGTGCTTATGCTTAGGATTGGGTCTTGTCCATCACATCATTCTCCTAATGATGTGATCTCGTTAGTCAGGAAACCATGACTATCAGTTGATCAACGAGCTAGTCAACTAGAGGCTTACTAGGGACATGTTGGTGTCTATGTATTCACACATGTATTACGATTTCCGGATAACACAATTATAGCATGAATAAAAGACAATTATCATGAACAAGGAAATATAATAATGATGCTTTTATTATTGCCTCTAGGGCATATTTCCAACAGTCTCCCACTTGCACTAGAGTCAATAATCTAGTTACATTGTGATGAATCGAACACCCATAGAGTTCTGGTGTTGATCATGTTTTGCTCTAGGGAGAGGTTTAGTCAACGGATCTGCGACATTCAGATCCGTATGCACTTTACAAATTTCTATGTATCCATCTTGAACATTTTCACGAATGGAGTTGAAGCGACGCTTGATGTGCCTAGTCTTCTTGTGAAATCTGGGCTCCTTGGCAAGAGCAATAGCTCCAGTGTTGTCACAGAAGAGTTTGATTGGCCCCGACACATTGGGTATGACTCCTAGGTCGGTGATGAACTCCTTCACCCAAATTGCTTCATGCACTGCCTCCGAGGCTGCCATGTACTCCGCTTCACATGTAGATCCGGCCACGACGCTCTGCTTGCAGCTGCACCAGCTTACTGCTCCACCATTCAACATATACACATATCCGGTTTGTGACTTAGAGTCATCTAGATCTGTGTCGAAGCTAGCGTCGACGTAACCCTTTACGACGAGCTCTTCGTCACCTCCATAAACGAGAAACATGTCCTTAGTCCTTTTCAGGTACTTCAGGATATTCTTGACCGCTGTCCAGTGTTCCTTGCCGGGATTACTTTGGTACCTTCTTACCAAACTTACGGCAAGGTTTACATCAGGTCTGGTACACAGCATGGCATACATAATAGACCCTATGGCCGAGGCATAGGGGATGACACTCATCTCTTCTATATCTTCTGCCGTGGTCGGGCATTGAGCTGAGCTCAATTTCACACCTTGCAATACAGGCAAGAACCCTTTCTTGGACTGATCCATATTGAACTTCTTCAATATCTTTTCAAGGTATGTGCTTTGTGAAAGACCTATGAGGCGTGTTGATCTATCTCTATAGATCTTGATGCCTAATATATAGGCAGGTTCTCCAAGGTCCTTCATTGAAAAACTCTTATTCAAATAGGCCTTAATGTTGTCCAAAAGTTCTATATCATTTCCCATCAAAAGTATGTCATCTACATATAATATGAGAAATGCTACGGAGCTCCCACTCACTTTCTTGTAAACACAGGCTTCTCCATAAGTCTGCGTAAACCCAAATGCTTTGATCATCTCATCAAAGCGAATGTTCCAACTCCGAGATGCTTGCACCAGTCCATAAATGGATCGTTGGAGCTTGCATACCTTGTTAGCATTCTTGGGGTCGACAAAACCTTCCGGTTGCATCATATACAGTTCTTCCTTAAGATAACCGTTAAGGAATGTCGTTTTGACGTCCATTTGCCATATCTCATAATCATAGTATGCGGCAATTGCTAACATGATTCGGACGGACTTCAGCTTCGCTACGAGAGAGAAAGTCTCATCGTAGTCAACCCCTTGAACTTGCCGATAACCCTTAGTGAAAAGTCGAGCTTTATAGATGGTAACATTACCATCTGCGTCCGTCTTCTTCTTAAAGATCCATTTGTTTCCTATCGCTCGCCGATCATCGGGCAAGTCTGTCAAAGTCCATACATTGTTTTCATACATGGATCCTATCTCAGATTGCATGGCTTCTAGCCATTTGTTGGAATCTGGGCCCGCCATCGCTTCTTCATAGTTCGAAGGTTCACCGTTGTCTAACAACATGATTTCCAGGACAGGGTTGCTGTACCATTCTGGTGCGAAACGTGTCCATGTGGACCTACAAAGTTCAGTAGTAACTTGATCCGAAGTTTCATGATCATCATCATTAACCTCCTCTCTAACCGGTGAAGGCACCACAGAAACATTTTCTTGAGCTGCGCTGCTCTCCGATTCAAGAGGTAATACTTCATCAAGTTCCACTTTCCTCCCACTTACTTCTTTCGAGAGAACCTCTTTCTCCAGAAAGGATCCGTTCTTGGCAACAAAGATCTTGCCTTCGGATCTTAGGTAGAAGGTATACCCAATAGTTTCCTTAGGGTATCCTATGAAGACGCATTTTTCCGACTTGGGTTCGAGCTTTTCAGGTTGAAGTTTCTTGACATAAGCATCGCATCCCCAAACTTTTAGAAACGACAGCTTAGGTTTCTTCCCAAACCATAATTCATACGGTGTCGTCTCAACGGATTTAGACGGTGCCCTATTTAAAGTGAATGTAGCTGTCTCTAGAGTGTAACCCCAAAAAGATAGCGGTAAATCTGTAAGAGACATCATAGATCGCACCATATCCAATAGAGTGCGATTACGACGTTCGGACACACCATTACGTTGAGGTGTTCCAGGCGACGTGAGTTGTGAAACGATTCCACATTTCCTTAAGTGTGTGCCAAATTCGTGACTTAAATATTCTCCTCCACGATCTGATCGTAAGAACTTTATTTTTCGTTCATGTTGATTCTCTACCTCATTCTGAAATTCCTTGAACTTTTCAAAGGTCTCAGACTTGTGTTTCATCAAGTAGACATACCCATATCTACTCAAGTCATCCGTTAGAGTGAGAACATAACGATATCCTCCGCGAGCCTCAACACTCATTGGAGCGCACACATCAGTATGTATGATTTCCAATAAGTTGGTTGCTCGCTCCATTGTTCCGGAGAATGGAGTCTTGGTCATTTTGCCCATGAGGCATGGTTCGCATGTGTCAAATGATTCATAATCGAGAGACTCTAAAAGTCCATCAGCATGGAGCTTCTTCATGCGCTTGACACCAATGTGACCAAGGCGGCAGTGCCACAAGTATGTGGGACTATCGTTATCAACTTTACACCTTTTGGTATTCACACTATGAATATGTGTATGATCACGCACGAGTTTCATTAAGAATAAACCATTGACCATCGGAGCATGACCATAAAACATATCACTCATATAAATAGAACAACCATTATTCTCGGATTTAAATGAGTAGCCATCTCGCATTAAACGAGATCCAGATACAATGTTCATGCTCAAACTTGGCACTAAATAACAATTCTTGAGGTTTAAAACTAATCCCGTAGGTAAATGTAGAGGTAGCGTGCCGACGGCGATCACATCGACCTTGGAACCATTCCCGACGCGCATCGTCACCTCATCCTTCGCCAGTCTCCGCTTATTCCGCAGCTCCTGTTTTGAGTTACAAATATGAGCAACGGCACCGGTATCAAATACCCAGGAGCTACTACGAGCACTGGTAAGGTACACATCAATTACATGTATATCACATATACCTTTAGTGTTGCCGGCCTTCTTGTCTGCTAAGTATTTGGGGCAGTTCCGCTTCCAGCGACCCTTCCCTTTGCAATAAAAGCATTCAGTCTCAGGCTTGGGTCCATGCTTTGACTTCTTCCCGGCAACTGGCTTACCGGGCGCGGCAACATCCTTGCCGTCCTTCTTGAAGTTCTTCTTACCCTTGCCTTTCTTGAACTTAGTGGTTTTATTGACCATCAACACTTGATGTTCCTTTTTGATTTCAACCTCTGCTGATTTCAGCATAGCAAATACCTCAGGAATGGTCTTTACCATCCCCTGCATATTGTAGTTCATCACAAAGCTCTTGTAGCTAGGTGGGAGCGACTGAAGGATTCTGTCAATGACCGCCTCGTCTGGGAGGTTAATCTCCAGCTGAGTCAAGCGGTTGTGCAACCCAGACATCTTGAGTATGTGTTCACTGACAGAACTATTTTCCTCCATCTTACAACTGTAGAACTTGTCGGAGACTTCATATATCTCGACCCGGGCATGAGCTTGGAAAACCAGTTTCAGCTCCTCGAACATCTCATATGCTCCGTGATGCTCAAAACGCTTTTGGAGCCCCGGTTCTAAGCTGTAAAGCATGCCGCACTGAACGAGGGAGTAATCATCAGCACGAGACTGCCAAGCATTCATAATGTCTTGGTTCTCTGGGATGGGTGCTTCACCTAGCGGTGCTTCTAGGACATATTGTTTCCTGGCAGCTATGAGGATGATCCTCAGGTTCCGGACCCAGTCCGTATAGTTGCTGCCATCATCTTTCAGCTTGGTTTTCTCTAGGAACGCGTTGAAGTTCATGTTGACATTAGCTTGGGCCATTTGATCTACAAGACATATTGCAAAGTTTATTTAGACTAAGTTCATGATAATTAAGTTCATCTAATCAAATTATTTAATGAACTCCCACTCATATTAGACATCCCTCTAGTCATCTAAGTGAATACATGATCCGACTCGACTAGGCTGTGTCCGATCATCACGTGAGACGGACTAGTCATCATCGGTGAACATCTCCATGTTGATCGTATCTTCTATACGACTCATGCTCGACCTTTCGGTCCTCCGTGTCCCGAGGCCATGTCTGTACATGCTAGGCTCATCAAGACAACCTAAGTGTTTGCATGTGTAAATCTGTCTTACACCCGTTGTATGTGAACGTTGGAATCTATCACACCCGATCATCACGTGGTGCTTCGAAACAACGAACTGTCGCAACGGTGCACAGTTAGGGGGGACACTTTCTTGAAATTTATTATGAGGGATCATCTTATTTACTACCGTAGTTTTAAGTAAACAAGATGCAAAACATGATAAACATCACATGCAATCAAATAATAATAGTGACATGATATGGCCAATATCATATAGCTCCTTTGATCTCCATCTTGGGGCTCCATGATCATCTTGTCACCGGCACGACACCATGATCTCCATCATCATGATCTCCATCATCGTGTCTCCATGAAGTTGCTCGCCAACTATTACTTCTACTACTAAGGCTAACACGTTTAGCAATAAAGTAAAGTAATTTACATGGCGTTTCCATTGACACGCAGGTCATAAAAATAATGACAACTCCTATGGCTCCTGCCGGTTGTCATACTCATCGACATGCAAGTCGTGATTCCTATTACATGAACATGATCTCATACATCACATATATATCATTCATCACAACTTTGGCCATATCATAACACAAAGCACTTGCTGCAAAAACAAGTTAGACATCCTCTAATTGTTGTTGCAAGTTTTACGTGGCTGCATTAGGGTTCTAGCAAGAACGTTTTCTTACCTACGTGAAAGCCACAACGTGATTTGTAAACTTCTATTTACCCTTCATAAGGACCCTTTTCGTCGAATCCTCTCCGACTAAAGTGGGAGAGACAGACACCCGCCAGCCACCTTATGCAACTAGTGCATGTTAGTCGGTGGAACCGGCCTCACGTAAGCGTACGTGTAAGGTTGGTCCAGGCCGCTTCATCCCACAATACCGCTGAAGCAAAATAAGACTAGTAGCGGCAAGAAATTTGACAACATCTACGCCCACAACAATTGTGTTCTACTCGTGCAAAAAGAACTACGCATAGACCTAGCTCATGATGCCACTGTTGGGGAACGTTGCAGAAAACAAAAAATTTCCTACGGTTTCACCAAGATCCATCTATGAGTTCATCTAGCAACGAGTATTCAGATTGCATCTACATACCTTTGTAGATCGCGAGCGGAAGTGTTCACTAGAACGTGGATGATGGAGTCGTACTCGCCGTGATCCAAATCACCGATGACCGAGTGCCGAACAGACGGCACCTCCGCGTTCAACACACGTACGGAGTGGATGACGTCTCCTCCTTGTTGATCCAACAAGGGGGAAGGAGAGGTTGATGAAGATCCAGCAGCACGACGGCGTGGTGGTGGATGCAGTTGTCACCTGCAGCAAGGCTTCGCCGAGCGTCTGCGCGAGAGGGAGAGGTGTGACAGGGGAGAGGGAGGAGCCAGGGGTCAAGGGTGCGGCTGCCCCTCCCTCCCCCCCCTTTATATAGGCCCCTTGGGGGCGCTGGCCCTGGAGGGTGTAGGGGGTGGGCCTAGGGGGGCGCACCAGCCCACTAAGGGCTGGTTCCCCCTCCCACTTCAGCCCATGGGGCCCTCCGGGATGGGTGGCCCCACCCGGTGGACCCCCGGGACCCATTCGGTGGTCCCGGTACAATACCGGTGACCCCCGAATCACTCCCGATGGCCGAAACTGCACTTCCTATATATAATTCTTCACCTCCGGACCATTCCGGAACTCCTCGTGACGTCCGGGATCTCATCCGGGACTCCGAACAACTTTTGGATTACTGCATACTCATATCTCTACAACCCTAGCGTCACCGAACCTTAAGTGTGTAGACCCTACGGGTTCAGGAAACCATGACTATCAGTTGATTAACGAGCTAGTCAACTAGAGGCTTACTAGGGACATGTTGGTGTCTATGTATTCACACATGTATTACGATTTCCGGATAACACAATTATAGCATGAATAAAAGACAATTATCATGAACAAGGAAATATAATAATAATGCTTTTATTATTGCCTCTAGGGCATATTTCCAACAGACCCCAGCTCCCAATCAGGCTTGAGCTCCTCGCATGACTCATCTTCTCCATATCCCCCTACGCCTCCAGAGGGCTCGAAGTTGAAGGGAAGTACTGCTCCCTCGACCCTGAAGAGGAGCAGAGCGACTCCACCAGCCATTGAGTTCGCGCTGGGCTCCATGCTCATTGATTTAGAGTAAGGAAAAAAACTTTCTTCTCCTGTTGAAGCTTTGCGCGTTTGTTGACTTGCTGATTCAATCTAGTTTGATGTCTTTGACAAGGAAGAGGAAGAAGAAGAAACCCTCATCCACCAGGCCAAACGATCCAAGCAAGTGGAGTTTTCGAGGCCCTCGGAGGGCATGAGCTTGGCGAGAAGTAGTATGACAATCCAGCGCCAAGCCTCTGGCACAAAAGTACGGGACAAGTTTCCCCTGCCAAGGGTGGCGTGGAAGAACACATCGCATATCCAGCCAAAGAAGGGGAGATCATCCAGAGCGAGGCCCTCCAAGAGGGGCCCACCCTATCTACTGATCGAGCTGAGGGATCCCCGGTGAGGGACTCCACGGAAGGATCTGCCCAAGTTATGGTTACCAAGGACGGGGGTGGTGGTAGTTGCCGGGGAAACTGAAGCCCTTCCACGGGAAATAACTCCTGCTCATTCGCTCACTCTTTGTCCTCTATTGCTCGCATTGTTTTGCTCCAATATTCTAGCCCACCAATGCTATACCTCATCATTATTGCTCGTCACCTTTGCTCGCAGCCCCTTTGACTGAAGAGCCCGAGCTACTGGAAGAGGTGGCCAACATCGGAAAGGATGCTGATGAAGAGGCCGCTAAGATAGCTGCCACAGAGGGTCAGGAACACACTGCTGGAGATATCCCGGAGGCCCCAAAGGAAGTAGAGAAAACCTCCGGTCGTGCGTCAGGATCGAGGGTAGTGGTTGAAGAGAAAATTTCCCTTCGAACCGTGAGCCCCCTTCCCTCATTCAGCATTTCGGCTAGAGCGTTCAAGCCATCTTCAATGCAACTGACATTATTGCTTGCTTAGCTTGGACTTGGACCCCTGGCTCTTCCGCAAGAGTGAGTGCAAACCTTGATGAGGAGATCCAGCACATTATGGCGCCACTGTCCTAGCAAGCTGAAGAGGTCGATGACTCGGTTAGCACAGTGATGGACCTGTCCTTCCTAGAGTCCATGGCGGTATGCATCAAGGTGATGCAGAGCAGGTACATTCAGAAGTGATAGGCGCTCAAGGAGTAACACAATTCCGCCAGCACCATGGATTAGAAGCTGAGTGACAAGGACGGTGAGCTGCATGAGTGGCATAGCAAGAAGTTCCAAATCCTTCTGCGGCAACAGGATACGATAACCATGGTGAAAGAGGATGTCACTGCCTGGGAAGTCCGTCTAGCGGGGCGCATAACGCTTCTGAACGCCAAAGAGAAGGACATCTCTTCCCGGGAAGAGAACCTCGAGGCCACCATTCGCAACAAGGACGGAGAACTAGAGGCCCTTGTCCAACAACACACCAAGGAGCTGGAGGACAAGCACAAGGCGTCCCTTAACATGCTCACCCTTGACTCCGCTGCCCAGCTGAAGAAGGTTGTCGATGATCTTGCCGCTGCATCCGTTGCCGAGGCTGACCTCGATCAATAGGTGGCCAAACTGACAGAGGATCTTGCCGGGAGCACCAAGGAAATTGTGTCTCTCAAGGAGGAAGCGCGGAAGGCTGGTATTCTTCTAAAAGAGGCGCAATCGTTGCCCTCCTCCAAGAGCCAGGACCTTGACACCGCCAATGGTACTATCACGGACATGAAGGAAGGGCTTGGCACCTTGGAGAGCGGGATCGAGTCTACTGGAACCCGTGAGAAGCAGCTGATGAAGGATCTGGACAACATGAGAATCCTCTAGAAGAACGTAGAGGACAAACTGGCGAACCAGATCGAGCAGCGTGATCTCTGGACCAAAAGTCTAGTCGACATTGCCGAGCGCCTGTCCGCCCAGATCGCATCAATGGGCATGAACAGACCAGCCTTCTCAGTTAGTAGGCACGAGGTTCCAAGCCGGATTGATTGAAGGGCTGAGGGCACATGAGGAAGGAAAAGCCGCTCATTTTGCAAACAAGTCCCAGAAGCTTGCCCGCGATACCCTCTTAATGGTCTTGAGCAACATCGCCTATCGCCATCCGGACTTCAACCTTGCAGATGGCTTTAGGAGGCTGTCGGCAGGCACCGATGTTTCTGCTGCCGAGGAGAAGGCCGGTGCCTTTGCTGACAAGGTTCTCGCTATCCCTAGGGTCCCCTGAGGCCGCCAAGCTCAGCCTTGAATAATACTTGTCGCCATTACACCCTGTAACAAAACATTATGCATGCTTTGTGTTTAGTCCCCGTACTGCTTTTGTTCGTGTTGAACTGATGTTTAATTAAATCCAAGTGCATGTTATCCCTCTTGCATTCCACCCATGGATGGTTGTATGGTTAGTTTCTTTCCATGTGTTTTGATTGCCTGACAGTAACATACTGCCGTGATTGCTGTGAGGAGCAGGTCCTTCGCATTCAGCTGGCGAGGTCATGCCCCGGCAGGTTTTCCCTTAGGAGTCTTTGATGCTGCTACCCACCTTGTTGATCAGTGCTCAAAACAAAAATTGGGGGCACAGACAAATACAGCCTGGTGCCATCACATGAAAGGCCCTAACCATACAGAAAAACTGGGTTGTCCAAGGGATAAGCAAATGCAAACTTCAGAGAAAAAGTCAGTGGTCATATTGACTTAGCTTTTGTTCACGCTTCCCTCCTCCTTCCGTCACGGTCGTTCGTCACGTCCGGATATCTTTAAAGGATGATGCTCGCTTGTCTATTTCTGATCTGCAACATTATTCAACATAAAAATGCACAAAGAGAAAACTTGGCAGCTTTATCAGTCGTACATCCTCCCTCCCCCTAGCAAGGGCTGAAGGGGCTAGTAGATCCCTTGCAGGTGATAATGCATGGTGAGAGGGAAGGGTCGGCTCCTCTCTCCTTATCCTTTCACTTTCAATGATATCATGACAATAGGCTTAAAGGTCACGCTTGGCGCGGACAGCCCTGCCGGAGCATGCTTGCCACGGTGCCAATCAATGGATTCCCACCAGTGTTTCACTCAGGATTTTCCCTTGGTGCGGTAAATGCTAAACCGAGTTCCACGTGGGCTTATCGACGTTGATAACACTACCCCCGCATCGCTCGAGAGTTGACAAGTGAAAGCGGCAGAGGAGGAGACCATGTACCGCATTCCCTTGCTTCTTCTCCCGAGCGGGAGCAGCACGGTGAATGCGCTACCAAAGCCGTCTGGGGTCATCACGTCGCCGCCACCTCTCGTTCCTTCTGCCACCGCGGCCGCGGCGAAGATGGACAATGAAACTGGGTAGGACGAGGCGACGAAATGACGTTCGCCCTTCTCCATCGAAGCCATTGACAGGGAGCACGTCAACGCAAATGATGGTGTAGCTTGACTCGCTGTTTACAACCTCGGGTTTGTGCAAGCGCCCTCCTACCTGGCACGCCAAAGATGTCGTGGTGGAACACGATCACCTAGGAAGCCATCAGCCCCATGTGGTTCGGCAAGGGGGTAGGGCACATTGCACAAAGAGCGGAGACCATGAAGCAACACGACGGGGTGACGCTGGTGGTTCTTTTACCTAGGTTCAGGCCACTTGGAAACGTAAAACCCTACTCCTGCTTTAGTGAATAGATGGGAGGACCATGATGGACGCGCAACGCTCAGGCCCTGCAAGGTTGCCTCGGGGAGAGCAGCTACGCGCGTAAGGGTGTACAAGGGTCCGAATCCTCTCTTAGGTTGCCATGGCCCTCCTTTTATAGGCTAAGGGGTTACCACAGTGGCAAATCAGTCAATACCTACTGATTAGATAGCCAACAGTTCTATCATACCTAACTCTGGCAGTTAGGACAAAGTGCATAAAATGCACTGCTAGGTGTCACGCTGAGGATGCAGCCCGGCAAGCTTACCGCGCCGCTCAACTACCTTCTTATATGTCTGCATGACACACCTCTAGACGGGTGTCATATAGGGCAAATCTCTTATCCAAATGGCTTCCACCTTCCAAATGACAACCACTTAATCATTTTTGGGCTCGACACCGCACTGATAAGTGACTTGCATCACTGTGCAGTGGAGCGGTGGAGTCTTGGCAGGGTGACTTGCCCTTGGTGGCCATGGCAAGCCTGCCGGGGGAATCTTGGGGCTTGCCCTTGGTGAGGCCTCGACCTGACCAGGCTTGCCTGCCCGACAAGGGAGGTTTTTCCTTAGTGATATCTTGTTCCTTTGGATGGGTATTTGAGCATAGTGTTCAATGATATAATTTTTGGTGGGTATTTGAGCAGAGTGTTCAATGATATAATTTTTGTGACATGCATAAACATTTCTTAATAAAATATTTGGTCAAAATTTGGTAAAAAAATACAAAGGGGACCAATAAACAAGGACGGAGGTAGTATGTCTATCACACATGGTTCCCAAAATTGGAACTATGTGCAATGATTTTCATTTTGCCTGTTGCGTCAATCAGACACGCTTGGCTCTAGCAAAGTGTCGCGTCCAAAATTCTTTGTGGACAGAAAACCATCACCACCCAATTCAAAAAAGAAAAAAAGAAACCCTCACCATCCCCACGTCACAAAAACCCTCACCCCGCCCGCCACCCCCTCCTGTCCCCATTCACACCTGCACAAGCTCCTCCGCGTCTATGCATGGCACCGCCTATTGCGGCGATAAACACTTCGCTCGACGCCTGCCACCGCCAGGCTGCCGGCAAAGCCCACCGCATTTCGCCACTTCCGCTTGCCGCCGAATATCGCCATCGACTTTCTCGACGGTGCTCACGATCGACCCAGCTCCGCTCGGTTGGGGAATCTGCCGTACTAAGGGTTCTTTCTCATGGAAAACAAGGTAACAAATTTAATGAGATATTATCTCATCTCTTATTCCAGTTCATGTGCCTCCTTTAATCACCCAGCCGAAGTCATTGTGAATTCATTTTTATTCGAGCTGATTTGAGGGTTTTCTTCCGTTCATAGAGTGTACAGTGCGCGGACACAGCAGGACCTTGCGGCCTCCACCAGACATTCCATCTCACCATACCAGATGACTTGAGGATGCGCGCGGTATGTTCATCTCACCCTAAATCGGCTGGCATGGCCTACTTCCCTGAACATATTCTAAATATTACTACATTTCAATAAAAGGTGCCACATGCACCATATACGTCAAAGGGTTTTTTTTCTCCTCTTCTTTCCATATTAGGCAAATTAATGATGTATTGTTCTTTCAATTACTCTCATATTTCCATGACATCATGCTTACCCTATATGTTTAATTATAAAATTTTGTCCTTCGATTTCCAACGATGTGTAGTTCTTTCAATTCGCGCCCATATTTGCATGTTACCATATTTTCTTTAACAATCCTACCATTTTCTGCAGCGCGTCCCTTGCTATGCAACAGAATCTGTAGTGCACAATCTTTCCCTTTACATAAATCAAGACTGTAGGGATGTCATACTGCACACAAACCATGGAATTACAATCATTGCTACTGTAAGACTTGATGAACGTGGTGACTCCTATTTTGGCACTGACTTTTAAAAAGAAATTTCTAAGTTTTATGAATAGAAACCTGGCACTATAATTGCACTGCACATAAAAGGGCCTGGTCATGAGATATATGGTAACTTCCCCGATGATATCATCCGTCTAGACTTTGTTCGAAGTAAGTTTTATTTTCAACTATCCGCATTTTGACTTACCCAGCAATATCAAATGAATTTTGTAGTATTTAAGCAACCAACTATTATTCCCTTTTCTTACTATATTCCTACCTAATAACTTCTAGTTACCAATACACTTTTCTATTGCCCTGTTTTAACTAAATATTCCATGTACTCCCATTTCTATCGAAAAGCGCCACTAACAAGGAGACTCCAGAGGTGGAGAACGGGGCTGCCAACAAGCGGAGGCGGGGCGAGCTAGAACCGCAAGCAACTCCAGCAGGCCTAGACTTCATCAGCAGCCTCCCCGGTGATATGTTGACAGACATCATCTCCCTCCTCCCAATCAAATATGGGGCACGGAAAAACCATCCTTTCCCGGCGGTGGCGCCCCCTATGGAACTCCAGCCCTCTTGACCTCATCGACAACCATGAGCTCTTCCACGGCTATTGCAAAAGCTTGGATGCATTCTCCAAGATCCTCAGTAGTCACCTTGGCCCAACCAGAGGCCTTAGAATGGGCAAGTTCCGTTCCAACGGCAAGGACCGAGCCAAGCTTGACGACTGGTTCCGATCCCCTGTCCTAGATCAGCTCGAGGAGCTCATTTTTTACGATGGGCATATGCGGTCGCTGCCAACATCTGCACTTCGCTCGCGCCCACGCTGCGTGTCGCCAAGTTCAGGAACTGCCATCCCCCCCTTAATAATGCGCCCACTCTTATTCTACCATGACTGAAGCACCTTGAGATCGTCGCCGTCTGCCTCTCAAACGGTGACATGGAGCGCCTGCTCCGTGGCTATACTGCACTTGAGTAACTTCGTCTTCAGGTGATCAATGGGTTGAGTACCTTCCACATCACCTCCATGACTCTTCGGACTATTTATGTGTGTTGTTGGTGCGGCAGGAAGACATCACAAGATGTGTACCACGGTATGGTCATTCAGGACACACCTGCACTTGAGAGATTACTTGTAGTTGACCAAGAACGTCCAACAAGAATCAATGTCATTTATGCACCGAAATTGACAGTGGTGGGCTACTCGTCTGAAAAATACTCCGAACTTGTTATTGGATCCACACCCGTTCAGGTACAATAGCCTCCTTCTACCTCTCCTTCTACAAATTAACATTATTTCTAATTTTGAAGATGTTTGTTTGTCTGTCATTCAGAAAATGATTCCGACAAGCTTGAGATCGAAACTGCGCACAGTGAAGGTCTTGGCGCTAGAATCTATCAGCCCCAACCTGGAGCAAGTTGTCAGCTTCCTGAGATGCTTTCCGTGCCTAGAGAAGCTATATATCGAGGTGATGTTCCTTTCCTGTTAAATGTTAACCATAAGGGAGTTCAATTTGTGACACCTTTTTCCAAGTTTACAATGACAATGTACTACGATTTCTGAAGGATTCTTTTGGAGGATTTCAGTACATACATGCCCCCCCCCCATATTGGTTGCTTGATCCATATGGTTACAATCAATAAGCATTTCTCCTTTGGATTCATCTGTACTAGTTTTCTTAGGGAACTTTTCATCCACTCCAACCTCTGGTGAAGAAGGCTACATTTTCTAGAATGTAATCAAATGCCCATGTTAATCATGTCAGATCGAAGATGGCATGTTAGTGCATTTTAAAAATCCTGCAAACCAAATAGGCATGTAATAATGTTCAAATTGCATGTAGGCACCAACAAATTTTCTTCTTTTGCAGATAAGATTAGGCCCAGTGGTGGATAATGTGATAGAATATAACAATCATGTTGAATGCCTAGATCTGCATCTCTCATAAATTACTTTGAACTCCTACCGAGGGACCTTAATGGAGATTATATTCGCCAGGTTCTTTGTTCTCAGAGCAAGGGTGCAGAAGGAAATGAGGTTTGCCCTACATTTATTTCACAAAAATGAATGGTTTGTTGATCAGCGCCTGTGCCTGCGGCAGAATGGAATAGGCTCCAAAAATGCTGAATTTCATTTTGGAACTTCAGATGACAGAGTAATCGGAAGTCATCGTGTCAACCCCATGCATGACTTCTCAGTGGCTGGCCCCTTTGCAAAAATTGTGAGGTTTCGAAACCATACTTAGAAGTGGTAATATTAGTTTGAACCTCTCTAATATCCATACGGATCAGCACGAGCGTTTGTAGCTGATGAGCTGAATTTCATTTCTAGTATCAATTTGAACCTTGTAATCTTCGAATTTGAGCCACATAACTCTAGAATTTGAACCTTGTAATGTTTCGAGCTTTTGTGATACAATCATTGAAATGGCATCGTATGAGACTCGTATATTGCTAGCACTATTTTGACCTTAATATGCAATGGTCTTAGATTTTATTAACCATTCTCGAATTTGTTTACCTTGTCGATCTCACAGCACATGATCTGTATAGCTAACTCGACTGCGATCTTCGACATTATTGCACACAGTTGGTTTCTTCCACCGTGTGCACTATAGAGCGCAGAATTAATTATCGCACTCGAGTGTCCATCATCACCCTTCTGTGTAACTTTGACCTCATCACCCACGGGTAAACTTATGACCGAAGTCATTCCACACACTTAGTTTTGACAAAGCTTTTTGCCAATAAACGCCCATGATTTGTCCCTCTTCTAGCCGACGTGTGGCCAAACTAACCGGGCGGGAAGCTTGCGCGGTAAACAGCACGGTAGCAGGCTTACCGACAATACATTTGGCGCCTCTTCGAGCCCACGCGTGCGGTGTGGTGTTCTCAAGCATGCACTGAATCCTCCGCTATGAACATCGTGACAAGACGTGACGATTACAGGCCGGCCGGCCCCCATTTATTACAGCGGCCATTTAACCCTTGTGTCTCTTCAACCTTTCAATCGCGCCCCACCATTGCAAGAAGCACACCCACCATGAGAAATTCTTAGAGGGTATCCTGCGCGACTCCAATGGCGCTCCGAGCAGCTGCCGACGACGAGCAGCAGTTCACCATGCGTGATGTGGTGGACACCCATAGAAGGTTCATGGGCCAATCGGTGGTGTACACCAACGTCCCAGTCTGGGTGGAGCACTCCATCCACATCATGGAATCGTTGCTTGCCAAGGAGAAGAACAAGGTGGTCAGGTTCGACCTCGCGTACACCCGCGCTCGTGCCTGGTCTCGTCCCAAGGTCACCGTCGCCTAGATGTGCGTGCACCACCACGTCCTCATCTACCACTACTGCCTGCGACAAGGTCTTGAGAGCATTTCGCGAGGTTTGTCAACAGCCCCCACTACATGTTCGCTACGGTGGACATCACCAACGATGTAAAGGCGCTCGAGAATTCGGGCATCGCCTGCTAGAATCTTGTCGACATCTAGGGCCAATACAAGATTTGGGGCAGCAAGGAGCATGATAAGGACTCAGTGGTTCACCTCGGCGAGGCCATCATCGACCGCTACTACAGGGACATGAAGGATTCGTGCAACAAGGACAAGCGTGCCTAGCACTCGGCCTGGATGGAGAAACTCGACACAGCTCATGTCGTGTATGCGGCCAAGGTGGCGTACACGAGCTACGACATGTATAGGCGGATCGTTGACATGAGGAAGTGCCTCCTTCCCCAAACCGGCCAGGGATCCAGCCGGAAGCAGAGCAATGGCAAGCGTAGTCGCAACAATAAGTAGATGATTTGATCCTCGTTTCTCCTAGTTTAATATGCATGTAACTGCTTACATTGGTGTGTGGAAATGTTATGCGTGTAGTCACTTGTGTAATTGTATACTTAATTCGGTTATGCAATGTTGTCTTTTTAAGTATATATGTTGATGCTCTGTAGACAGAGCTTAGATGTTGTGCAGACAAAGAAAATTACATCGCACAGGGACTAAACAATGGACCCGTCGGTGATGTTTTCACCAATCACTCACAATTTTATACCAGCAATCATTTGATCACAACACACACGGCTTGTTAGCAGCAATCGTCTATGTTGTTATCGGTCTTCGCACATGTTTCCAATTACAGACATGTTTGCCGCGTATCACACACATCTTGTTAAGTTGAACCATTTCTGTTGTCTTGTCTAAACGCAAATAGTTCATCTGAGTGAACCGCATGTTGTATATCGCACACGCCTTGATCTGGCTGACTGTTTCTCTTGTGTTGCCTAATCACAAATAGTTCATCCGAGTGAACCGTATGATGTATATCACACACACCTTCATCGGGCTGCCCATTTCTTTTGTTCCTCCTCATCGCAAACAGTTAATTGAAGTGAACCGTATGCCCTGCATCGCACACGCAACTAAAATCTGAATCGTGTTTAATGCAACCTCCATCGCAAATGTTTTGCACCTTTTTTGATGGTTTTTTACACCACCGTTTGCGATTATTGCATCGCACACAGTTTCGTCGAAGGGTCTCTGATCGTAGTATCGCGTTAGCAGCATCCCGCAGTAGTGTATACTATTAAAAACTATGTTCGGATACGAATCTAATGATATGATTTTTGGTGACATGCATAAACATTTTATTAGTTAAATACTCCCTCCGTCTAGGTGTATAAGTCACTTTACGAAAACCAAATAATCCTCGTTTCTTGTTTCTTGTTAAACACTTAGGCGCGGTGCATTAACTCCCACCTCGTTTCTTATTTCTTGACATATCAACCAATAAGAGATGTGGGTGTGCCTGTTTTCAATGACTCGAGACTACCAAACACGACATGAATGGTTAGTTAATTGCATGCGATGCTATTAATTAGCAAATAAACATTAATTTCTCTTGTTTTTCCCTCCTTCTTGGTCGCGATGCACAACCAAAGATGACTTATTCACCTGGACGGAGGGAGTAGATGCTCAAAGTTTGACACAAAATACTACTCCCTCCTTTCGGTTTATAGGGCTTATCTCAAAATTTTAGATTTCTCATTTTATAAGTCTCAATTTGATGATTCCCTACCACATGTTTAGATTTCAAGGTGCATTAAATCATTGCATGCAAGTATTAAGAGAAAATTAACCAATGCATGGACTTCATGCATGCATACATTGCAATTAATGCATTGGTAAACATAATTTTTTGAGGAAAACGAGTGCATTAATTGAGTGTTTTTGCAAACTACAGAAATTATTCCACCACTCATCATCTACCTTGGTTGATGAGATTTTTGAATTGAGCCCTATAAACCAGAAAGGAGGTAGTACTAGTACTCCTACATTATTGGCGTTGGGTGCCTTGGCCAATGTTTCATCTTGTTGGACAGGATGAGCGTAGAGGCATAGGGATACTGTAGATAGGAAGTCTTAGCGATCCATTATTCCCTATCTCAGTCAGAGAGAACTATTTAACTAGTGTTCACAGCGAAGTGACAATACACGCTGCAGCAGATGGGACACTTAATTAATAAGCTGAACCAGCATGTTGGTGTTACTAAATCAGCCTTACCCAGTACTGCCAACATGTTTGCCGGTGGAGCACGCTTCCGAAAATACGCCTACGCACCTCTCTCCTCCATTAAGTGACATATGGGCCCTCTTGAGGTAGACCCACATGTCATCGGCGTAACTATTTACACTCCGAAGGACGGTATATCCTGGTAGTAGTACTAGTAGAATTGAGATTTAATGCACTTTCTTCCCTGTATTTCACACTTCTTCCTCCTCTCTTCTTCTTCTCCTCTCTTCCTCATCGTCGGTCGCACACCATTTTCCCCCACTCACTGCTCGCCCGCCCTCGCCATCTTCCTTGTAGCTCGCACGTACCATATCCCCCTGCTCACAGCTTGGCCACACATGTCATCTTCTTTGCTCACCCACCCGAATCCACTTCCCCGATGGCTCGCAGGCACCAAAAAACCCAAGCACTCAGCGCCCTAAAAAACCCTATGGCAGAACCAACTGACACGCAGAGCCACAATTGGAATTCCCTCCCCGATGTTCTCTTGGAGCAGATCTATAATCGTATGGACTTGCTAAGCACCGTCTGTCTGGCCACATGCTCAGTGTCTTTGTACCGTCTACTCGCCTACAACCAGTCGGCCCTTTTCAAGACACCCTGCTTGCTGATGCCCGATCCTCGCAGGTGGCCCAGACACCGACTTGACAATCCTATGGAGGTTGTCGTTGTGCCCCTCGACATCCTACCACTACCCGTCCACCTGTCCTTCATGCGCAGCCACTACTGGGGGGCATGAAGGCCAACTGCATCGTCCTCATCCACCAATCCGATAGTCCATGGCATCTCGTGGATATCTAAACCTAGTGAGAGATCACCCTTCCATTGTTGGATACCGCCGCCATCGAGCCTGGCGGCCCGCCGGACACTCCTGCGCGCCTACTACACACGAGACACGTTGAGCTTTTGGCTTGACCTCTATTTGCTGAAGGTTGTAATCTGCAAAGTGCCACACCATCAGAAGACCACATGGATTACAAGCTTATTCCGTTGTTCAACATGGGATTAGTCTATCTGGAATCCGGTCACCATACATGGTTATGGCTCATCGTAAATCCTATTGAGCCTCCATTTCTGTCTAATGCTATAGTGCATGATGGCATCGTTTACGCGGTCGACGCACAGATTGGCTGCCTATACTGGTGGAATCTATCATCATGTAATTGTTCTATCTCATCTCATCTTTACCGTATGAATACGACTGCCTATTGATTGTGTCGGGGGAAATCTGCCTCCACGAACACCTATGGGGACCGAGCCCCTTTCTAGTTCGGCGGGGGGCGGAGGTCGCGCGAAGAGCGGATCGAGGCGATGCACACAAGGGGTTTACCCAGCTTCGGGCCGCACGGATGCGTAAAACCCTAATGCTGCTTTGTGATTTGTATTGTGTTCTTGTTCGGGAGCGCTGAGTGCTACAGTACACTCAGGCAACTAATCAGACCGAGCGTGAGTGGCCTTCTTCTTCCTCCTTCCCCCCACTACGTTGCGCATGGGGCCTCCTTTTATATGCGCAAGGGGTTACCCACAGGTGGCAACGTAGGTGGGGGTAAAACTGGAAAACGCTGTGTTGGGTACAGCTGTTTGCACAGTGCTATCATACCTAACTCTGACGGCAGGGGACAAGGGCATTAAATGCCCGTCTAGGTCGCCCAAACAGTGCAAAAAAGGGACCGTCAGGGGCGCTACCATTTGCCACGACGGCTATCCTGTCAGCGTTGCTTCGCCACCGCATGCCCCTGGCTGCGCAGCCTCTCGCCACGTACGCCTGGAATGGCCCCAGAGCGACGCGTGGGTGGATGAGCTGGAACGCAGGTGCGGGGTGGTGACTTGCCGCGGCAAGCGCCTTGCCGCGGTTGATGCCTTGTCGCGCCCGGGAGCTTGTCGCTCACCGGTCCTTGCCGGGACGCGTGGCGCGTCGCAGCAAGTCTCTTGTCGTGCCCTGGTCGGCCTTCCCGGCAAGCTCCTCTTGCCGGGGCCTTGTGCTTTGAGCGGCCATCCCGGCAAGCTCCTCTTGCCGGGGCCTTGCTCTCTTCGGGTGGCCTTCCCGGCAAGCTCCTCCTGCCGGGGCCTTGGCTCAAATACTTTGTTCTTGGATGGCCCAAAAAGGGACCATGGAGAGTTTTGGCGATCACCTGGCAAGCCTTGCCGCGGGGTGCTACGACTGCCCGTGCACAAGTTCGGGGTACTAAGGTACCCCTACTTTAGTACACCGACAGGAGCCCCCGGGCCTGGGCCATACAGGGTGCCGAGCGCTGTTGGGCCAGGCCCAAAACAGTGCACGGGCACGCGCGGCCTGGGTCACGCTGCATCTTTTTCTGCATCCACCACGCCCTCCCCGAATGGCACGCGTCGAACGCGGCATCGTGGGGAGAGACGTGCGTGACGTGGGCGGCGTGCGCGGGGCTGAGCCCCGCAGGCATGCGTCGCGTCGCGGGTGGTTTGCGCCATCTCCATAAGTGGAGGGAGGCGTGGAGGCGTGGCTCGTTTACTGGACGGGGCCGAGGCACGGTTTCCAAGGCGTCCGCTCCCCACGATCACGGGGTGGGGGGAGGTCGCCTTAGCCGTCGCCTCGGTCCTGCACGCTAGCCATGCGGCTTCCATGCACCTGGAGTTGAGGACGGTGGAGGCAGGAAACCGGGCCATCGCGGGTCGAGGCAGCAGGCCGGTCCCAGTCGCCTGCTCTTCCTGCGTCTTGATTGGCTAAGCGGGGCGACCGAGCCCCCACCCTGCTCCTTTATAAAGAGCAAGAGGGGGCGACGGAAATCCACACTCCTTCATCTTTTCTTCCCTTCGGCTTCTGATCCCCTCTCTCCATTCGCCATGGAGAAAGGGAATCCTGGTCCTTCATCGGTGGCGGCGAGGGTCGCCGCTAGGCAACGCGCCCCTCCTCCCCTTGCACCCGCGGTGGCAGAGCCAACCATAAGGGGAAGGGGGAGGGGGCGAGGTCGTGGACGAGGCCGAGGCGCTCGGGGACGAGGCGGACGGGGCGACGCGCCGGCCTCGCCTCCGCCAGCGGCTCCTCTTCTCACGGCGGTCCACATCGGGGACGACCCTTGCGAGTTCTTCGTCAGGCTGCGCCGGGCGCCTCGTCGTCGCCTCCGTCTCCCGGCTCCCTTCGCAAGCGTGATGGAGATGGAACAACCCGAGACGCTAAGACTGCGCATGAGGGGCTGCGGGATCAGCGGCACGCGGGTCCACGTTGAGTCCCCAGCCCCCGGCGTGATGTATCTTGGTCGAGGGTGGAAGACGTTCGCCCGTATCCACAGCTTGATGGAGGGGTTCACCCTCGATTTTAAGTTGATGGAGGGCGATCTCCTCTCCGTCAAGGTCTTCGGGTGCTACGGGACCCAGGCCCGGTGCTACGTGGATAGCTCCTCCGACAGCGAAGGCTCCTCCTCGAGCGAGAGCGAAGAGGAGGGGAGCGACAGCGACGACGAGGGTAGCGGTCGTCGGGATGACGGGTCTGACTAGGCGCCGGTCGCGGCTCTGCGTGGCACCGGCGACCCCATCATCCGTGTCGCCGGCTCCTTGAGTTTCTCGGGGTCGTCTCCTTGGCGGCTGGCGTAGGGAGGCTGCGGAAGAGGAACAGGGCGGGCGGCAAGGCCGTCAACTCGGAGTACGGGGGCACGGCGCCCTCGACAGCGTGCTAACGTCCTGCCGCCTCGTCGAGCCCTGCTTCCGGCGCCGCCGTCACCGTCCAGCTTTCAGACGGCCCCCGGGGTGTTCTCTTGGTGTCTTCTGCCACCCGTAGCTCGCCTAGGCGCCCCTTTTGCCCTCCTCGCCTCCTTGTCCTACCTCCTAAGGAGAGAGACAATAAAGGGATTACGGGCACCTTATCTCTTTTTAACTTGTAAGCCCTCGGGCTTTAGTTGCATTTAAAGCTTGTAATCCCATCTCTCATGTTTTTCATTCTCTCTGAACTGTACCTGAGCGGAATGTTTTTTTAATGAAAAGGGGATGTTTGCCGGGCCATTTGTCCCGCGGGTAAAACCCACGCCAAGGAGCGAATCCTTTATATCGTTAAGATAGACACTTCTTTGCCCGGCAACAGGCCCTGCCGTCTTCCCGCGCCACTCGACCTTTCTCACGCCTTTGGCGGAGGTAGGGATGAGGCGGGTTCGGTCTCCTCATTCCGTCCCTTTGCCGCCGCGGCTACTACCAGAACTGGCCCCAGGAACACGCTCTGGAGCCCGGAGTTAAGGGAGCAAGGCAGCTTTTTAGGAAGAAACAAGGTTTTCGCATTCCTCAGTCCATAAGAGAATGCATGACAAGGGATGAAAAACTTATCTGGGATTGCAGCCCCCGGCAACTTTGGCTTGCCGCGGGCGAATCTTTGTACTTGCATCCCCCGGCAACACTGGTTTGTCAGGGACCAGATGCTGGTCCGCCCTTCTTCTCTTCTTCGTCCTTAAGCGGTCTGGCCAGGATTTGCAAAACCCTGCGAACCAAGGGAAACGAAAGAACAGGAAAAAAGGACGCAGACCCGACCTCTAAGCTAGGGGTTAGCAGCTGTTAGGCACTATCAACCCTAACCAAGGACGAGACTCGACTCAGCATGCATGCTAAAACTTAGGGCGCCAGCGCTTCATTTACTGCTGCTCAGGGTCTGCGCCTGGCTTTGTACAAAGGATTACATGCAACAGCGGCAAGACTTGTACAAAAGGGTGGTTGCCGGACGGGGTCCGACAACCACGCCTTACGGGTAAAACTTACGAAGATGCTCAATATTCCAGGAGTTGCTCACCGGAGTGCCATCTTCGGTCTCAAGGCGGACAGCGCCGGGCCTCGTGACTCGTCTCACCCGGTAAGGGCCTTCCCACTTTGGCGTCAACTTGTTATGATTCTTGGCGGACTGAGCGCGCCGAAGAACAAGGTCGCCTTCCTCGAAGCTTCTGGCTTTAACTTTGCGGCTATGGTAGCGACGCAAAGCTTGCTGGTAGCGAGTAGCTCGCACAGCAGCCTGAAGACGATCTTCCTCAAGGAGCAGCGCGTCATCTTCACGCAGCCGCTCTTGCTCAAGCTCATCATAAGAGAGCACTCGAGGTGACCCGTTTATGAGTTCCATGGGGGTAACTGCTTCTGCTCCATAGACTAGAGCAAATGGTGTCTGGCCAGTGGCTCGATTTGGCGTCGTTCTGATCGACCAAAGAGCCACCGGCAGCTCCTCGATCCAGTTTCTTCCGCACTTGTGCAGCCTGTCGAAAGTTCTAGTCTTGAGCCCGCGCAGCACTTCGGCATTGGCCCTCTCCGCTTGACCATTGCTCCTGGGATGAGCAACAGAAGCGAAGCAGACCTTGGCGCCGAGATCTTGGACGTATTGCATGAAGGTGCGGCTCGTGAATTGCGTACCGTTGTCGGTGATGATCCTGTTGGGGATCCCGAAGCGGCAAACAATCGACCTGAAGAACTTGACTGCTGACTGTGTTGTCACCTTCCTCACTGGTTCCACTTCCGGCCACTTTGTGAACTTGTCGATTGCGACGCACAAGTACTCAAAGCCCCCGACAGCTCAGGGGAAGGGGCCGAGGATGTCGAGCCCCCAGACCGAAAATGGCCAGGATAAAGGGACCGTCTGGAGAGCTTGAGCTGGCTGGTGTATCTGCTTGGAATGGAACTGGCACGCTTCACACTTGGTTACTTGTGCAGTTGCATCCTGGAGGGCTGTCGGCCAGAAGAAACCTTGCCGGAACGCTTTGCCGGCAAGTGCTCTTGCGCCAATGTGGTGACCACATATGCCTCCATGTATCTCTGCCAAGAGCTTTTGTCCGTCTTCCCGGGAAATACACTTCAATTTCACACCGTTGCGCCCTCTTCTGTACAATGTGTTGTCTACGAACTGGTACATACTCGAGCGCCGGGCTACTCTTTCTGCTTCTTCTTGTTCTTCGGGAAGTTCTCCGTTCTGGAGGAAACGGACAGTCTGCTGCGCCCATGCTGGAGCCTGTGGCTCGACAACAAGGACTGAAGGCACATCTGCTGCTGCGGGAATGTCTACTTCTACGGCGAGGATCTGGGGCTCAGCCGGAGCTTGATGTTCCCCGGCAAGCTTGGCGAAGCAAAACTTGTCGGGAGCGCCTGCTTCTACGGAACAAACCCTGGGGTTTGCCGGAGCAGACTGCTCCTTAGCACTCTTGGCATCGATCTTGGGGACCTTCTTGGCGGTGGCTCCGGGGAGCTCTGCCGGAAGATAGTCGCCGGAGACCAACTTCCTCTTCTTGCTTTGTCCGGTTGATGGTGCTATGGATGGCTGAGTCAGCTTGAGCACAAAGGTTCCTGGCTCCACAGGTAACTTAAGTGCTGCGCACTTTGACAGGCCATCAGCAATGTCGTTCTCAGCTCTTGGAATGTGTTCCATTTGCAGGCCGTCAAAGTGCTCTTCTAGCTTCCTCACTTCATCAACGTACGCTTCCATCAACGGACTCTGGTAATCTTTGTTCACTTGGCGGACGACAAGCTGCGAGTCACCCCTGACAATGAGCTTCTATATCCCAAGTTCTGCCGCGATCCTGAGACCGGCAAGCAAACCCTCATACTCTGCAGTATTGTTGGTTGCTTGCTCCTTGGGGAAGTGCATCTGGACTATGTACTTGAGATGCTCTCCGGTGGGCGCGATAAGCAACGCGCCAGCACCGGCGCCTTGCAGCGAGAAGGCACCATCAAAATACATCAGCCACTCTTTGCTTGCTTCTTTGACGGGGATGCTCGTCTCTGGGATCTCCTCGTCTGGTGTCGGTGTCCACTCTGCTATGAACTCCGCCAATGCTCTGCTTTGGATAGTTGAAGTGCTCTCGAATTTGAGATCGAAGCTTGACAGTTCCAGTGCCCACTCGACAATCCTGCCTGTTGCTTCTGGATTCTGCAGTATCCTCTTCAGCGGAAAGCGGGTGACAACTGTAATCTCATGTGCTTGGAAGTAATGGCGCAGCTTTCTCGAGGCCATGAGAAGGCCGAAAAGCAATTTCTGCACACCAGAGTACCTTGGCCTAGCCCCCTATAGAAGGGATCTGACAAAGTAAACTGGGCGCTGCACCATTCTCTTCTTCTGCACCTCCACTCGCTCCTGCGCAGATTCATCCTTGTCGGGGCCAGAGCTTGTCGGGGAAGCCTCCAGCTTGTCGCTGGACGCGCTTGCCGCGGTTGCTAGCTCATCATCTGCCTCCCTCTCCGCTACTAACGCAGCACTAACCACTTGATTGGTTGCCGCCAGGTACAGCAGCAACTTCTCTTGTGGTTTAGGCGCGACAAGTATTGGAGCGGAGGACAGGTATTTCTTCAAGTCCTGCAGCGCAGCCTCCGCTTCCGGAGTCCATTTTACTGGACCCGCCTTTTTCAAAACTTTGAAAAATGGCAGGGCGCGTTCTGCAGACTTGGAAATAAACCTGCTGAGAGCCGCAATGCAGCCGACAAGCCTTCGTACATCCTTGACGCGTGTTGGTGCTTCAATCTGCTCGATGGCCTTGATTTTGTCTGGATTGGCTTCGATTCCTCGTTGAGACACGAAGAACCCGAGAAGCTTGCCGGAAGGGACTCCAAACACGCACTTCTCGGGGTTGAGCTTGAGGCTGATCTTGCGCAGGTTCGTAAAGGTCTCTTCTAAATCTTGAATCAGGGTTGCCCTGTTCCTGCTTTTGACCACTATGTCATCCATGTAGGCTTCCACATTTCTGTGGATTTGTGGCTCAAAAGCGGTATGGACAACCCTCGCAAACTTCGAACCAGCATTCTTCAAACCGAAAGGCATCCGTACGAAACAGTATGTGCCACATGGAGTGATGAATGCGGTCTTTTCCTCATCTTCTTCAGCCATGAAGATCTGATGGTATCCTGAGTATGCGTCAAGAAATGAAAGCAGGTCACATCCGGCCGTGGAGTCAACAATCTGGTCAATGCGCGGCAAGGGAAAGGGATCTTTGGGGCAAGCTTTGTTAACATCAGTAAAGTCGATGCAAAGCCTCCATTTCCCATTTGCTTTGCGCATGACAATAGGATTGGCCAACCACGTCGGATGGAGCACACCTCTGACAAGGCCTGCCGCTTCCAACTTCTTGATCTCTTCTGCGATGAACTCTTGGCGCTCCACCGCTTGCTTCCTGACTTTCTGCTTGACGGGCCGCGCATGAGGATAGACGGCGAGGTGGTGCTCAATCACTTTCCTGGGAACGCCGGGGATGTCAGATGGTTGCCAGGCAAACACATCGACATTCGCCCGCAGGAAAGCAACAAGCGCGCTTTCCTATTTGGGGTCGAGAGTGGCACTGATGGTGAAGGTACCACCAGTGCCGTCCTCCTTGGCGGACACCTTCTTGGTCGTTGGCGAGGCTGCCATTGACTTCTTACTCTTGCCGGTGGAGCTCGATGGCGCGTCCTCGACGGTAGTGCGGCACTCCGAAGAGGTGCGCTTGCCGGAGTGGGCACCAGAGCACTTGCCGGGCTTGGTCTTCCTCTTCCCTCCGGGAGCTTCAGCAGCAAGTGGTTTGTGATCCGTTGCGGTTGCTGCTTCCCGGTAGATCTTGTCGGCACAGATAAGGGCATCCTTCTTGTCGCCGGGGACAGAGATGACGCTTATCGGGCCTGGCATCTTGAGCATGTTGTATGCGTAGTGAGAGGCCGCCATGAACTTGGCGAGCGCTGGACGGCCAAGAATTCCATTGTAGGGCAATGGAAAATCGGCAACGTCAAAAGTGATCCTCTCTGTCCTGAAGTTCAACTCGCTGCCAAATGTCACTGGCAACGTTATCTTCCCCTTCGGCTTGCTCCTTCCCGGGTTGATTCCTTGGAACGTGCCGGTCTCTTCGAGCTCGCTGTCGGGGACTTGGAGTTTCTGGAGCACAGCGGAGGAGATCAGGTTCAAGCCGGCCCCGCCGTCGACTAGCATCTTAGTGACCTTGAGGTTGCGGACTGTTGGTGAGACCAACATCGGCAAGCACCCGATCGCAGTTGTGTGGTCAGGGTGGTCCTCAATAACGAAGATGATAGGCGTGCTGGACCATTTCAGAGGCTTGCGCGACTCGACGGGTGGTTCCGCTGCATTGACTTCCCGTGCCCACTGCTTGAGCTGGCGGTGAGAAGTATGCAGAGAAGCACCGCCGTCTATGCACAAGACCTCCGTGGCTTTCTGAAACTCCTGCTCACTGGTCTCGACATCATCCATGTCTTCGTCTTCATCCTTGTCGCGGCCGCGGGGAGGTCTGTCTGCTTGCCGCTGCTTGTCCTTGTCGCGGCGTCCTCCCTGGCCGGGGCGCTTCGTGCCGGATCCTCCGCCACCTCCCCGGGCTTTCTCCTTGTCGCGTCGCTCGTACTCGGCCTTTTGCAGCTCGACGAGCCGCTCGACCTGCTTGCAGCTCTGGAGGTCATGGCCCTTGGTGCAGTGGATCTTGCAGTATTGTTTATTGGTGCCGTCCCGCTTGTTGGCGACCGCCACAGCCTGGCAGTGGGTGCATCCGACAACCTCCTTGCCGGAGCTACCAGCCTGGGCCTTCTTGGCGGCGCCTTCATCGCCGGACTGCTCAACAACCAGTACTTCTTGGCTCTTCTTCTTCCTGTTGCTCTGCCGCCGGTTCTTCCTTGCCGGGGCAGTATCCTCACTGTCAGATTCTCCTGCCCTAGTGTTCTCTCCGGGGAGTTTCCTCCCTTCCTCAGCACGTGCACACTTGTCGGCCAGGGCATATAGCTCGCTGACGTCTTTGATCTTGCACATCGCCATCTCCTCCCGCATCCTGCGGTTACGCACGTTCTGATGGAACGTGCTGATGACCGCGGCAGGGTGGACGTCTGGGATGTTGTAGTGTACGCGGCTGAATCTCTGGATGAACTTGCACAAGGGTTCCCCTTCCTTCTAGACAAGCAGATGAAGGTCGCTCGCTTGGCCATGGGGTTTGTGGCCGCCTGTAAAGGCGCCAACAAACTGATGGCACAGGTCTATCCAGGAGGTTATGGAGTTATCCGGCAAGTGCATGAGCCAGGATCTGACGTTGGATTTGAGTACCAGCGGGAAGTAGTTGGCAAGGATCTTGTCGTCTCGCCCTCCAGCAGCCTGCACCGCAATGGTGTAGATGCTGAGGAACTCCGACGGATGCGACTTGCCGTCGTACTTCTCTGGTACGTCTGGCTTCAAATTCTTCGTGCTGGGCCACTGGACTTGCCGCAGCTCACGGGTGAACGCAGGGCGGCCTACCGCGTATGGCAGGTCGCCTGGTCCCCCCGGCGCATGCATGTCGACAGAGGGCTCAGCGCGCTGGTCTGTCTGACGCCGCGCTTCTCTTCGACGCTCGATGCGAGTACGAGCATCCTCTTGCTTTCGTTCGTGAAGAACTTGGCGTTGATCGCGACGAGTTCGCGGATTTGACGACGCGGTGGAGTCGTGGTCGTGATGGCTCCGGTGAGTCGGCGATCTTGGCCTTTGGGGCGGGGAATGCACGGTGGTCGCACCCCCACCGGTCTTGGCGCCATCGGTTCTCGCCTGGCCGACCTGCCGCGGCTGCGACGCACTGTGCTGCCGCAAGGTGTCGCCGTTAGCGAAGCCGATGAGACTCTGTATCGTGGCCCTCCAGTCGTCGAGCTTGTCCGCTGTTGGAGGGTAGTCTAGGAGCAGTTGAGCTCGTGCTAGAGCTTCTGCTGGAGTGGCGGGCAGCGGTGGCGAATGGCGCGTGGAGCGGGATGTGCTCGAACTTCTAACTATGTTAGAAGGAGCAGCACCCGGACCAGGCAGTCGCGCCACGCTCGCGCCAGCACGTTGGTGTGTGTGCTGGCCTTGAGCACCCTGGGATCCGCCAGCTCGATCTGGGTCCAGCGAGCGTATGGTACCGTGAGTGCCAAGACGCTGCTGGTCCCGTGCCTCCTGAGAGGGGCGCGGTGCATGTTCGGACGCCATGGCACCATGAGCTGGCTCGGCGACGCCCGTTCCGCCGCCGGTGCCATCCCCACCACCCGTTTGCTCAAGGGGCGGTGGGTTCGACGCGGACGGATCAGCCACCTCCGGAGCCTTCTTCTTCGGTGGCATGTCGATGAAGATGATGGAGATCTAGCCTGTGCAGACGCCGGATCTGGTTCACACAACCTCGACGCCCCCTACCTGGCGCGCCAAAGATGTCGGGGGAAATCTGCCTCCACGAACACCTATGGGGACCGAGCCCCTTTCTGGTTCGGCGGGGGGCGGAGGTCGCGCAAAGAGCGGATCGAGGCAATGCACACAAGGGGTTTACCCAGCTTCGGGCCGCACGGATCCGTAAAACCCTAATGCTGCTTTGTGGTTTGTATTGTGTTCTTGTTCGGGAGCGCTGAGTGCTACAGTACACTCAGGCAACTAATCAGACCGAGCGTGAGTGGCCTTCTTCTTCCTCCTTCCCCCCTCTACGTTGCGCATGGGGCCTCCTTCTATATGCGCAAGGGGTTACCCACAGGTGGCAACGTAGGCGGGGGTAAAACTGGAAAACGTTGTGTTGGGTACAGCTGTTTGCACAGTGCTATCATACCTAACTCTGACGGCAGGGGACAAGGGCATTAAATGTCCGTCTAGGTCGCCCAAACAGTGCAGAAAAGGGACCATCAGGGGCGCCACCATTTGCCACGACGGCTATCCTGTCAGCGTTGCTTCGCCACCGCATGCCCCTGGCTGCGCAGCCTCTCGCCACGTACGCCTGGAATGGCCCCAGAGCGACGCGTGGGTGGATGAGCTGGAACGCAGGCGCGGGGTGGTGACTTGCCGCGGCAAGCGCCTTGCCGCGGTTGATGCCTTGTCGCGCCCGGGAGCTTGTCGCTCACCGGTCCTTGCCGGGACGCGTGGCGCGTCGCAGCAAGTCTCTTGTCGTGCCCTGGTCGGCCTTCCCGGCAAGCTCCTCTTGCCGGGGCCTTGTGCTTCGAGCGGCCGTCCCGGCAAGCTCCTCTTGCCGGGGCCTTGCTCTCTTCGGGTGGCCTTCCCGGCAAGCTCCTCCTGCCGGGGCCTTGGCTCAAATACTTTGTTCTTGGATGGCCCAAAAAGGGACCATGGAGAGTTTTGGCGATCACCTGGCAAGCCTTGTCGCGGGGTGCTACGACTGCCCGTGCACAAGTTCGGGGTACTAAGGTACCCCTACTTTAGTACACCAACAGATTGTTACAAATTTAGAATAGATAGTATGTCTATAACCACATCATTGCTATATGTTCCTCTCATTTCCTAGATTTTTATGACCACACATGTTATTGTTAGAGTTGATATGAGAACAATTGGCATCTAATGATTGTTAGAATAGATATTATGAGTATAACCTCATGATTGTTACTCCCTCCATCCGAAAAAGCTTGTCCCTCGAATGAATGTATCTAGCACCAAGTTAGTGCTAGATACATCCATTTGAAGAACAAGGTTGGGACAAGCTTTTTCGGACGGAGGGAGTATATGTTACTCTCATTTCCTAGATTTTTATAACAATGTATGTTATTGCTTAGAGTTGATATGAGAACAGTAGTAAGTGCTATGGTAGAATATGAGTAGGCCCTGTCGTAGCTATTTTCCTCTCATTGTTACATGATGTTTGAACCATGACATATTGCTAGAATATGAAAGCCATTGGCTTATTTTTTTAACTTGGGGTATGATTATGACCACGACATTGCAATTCTTTGTCTATGATATGTGTCACTGTTATAATAATCTTAATTCCACACATACTCTGAACATGATTGTATATTTTTGTCCTTTTGTTCTCCAATTTGATTTGTTGCAGCAGACGCAAATGTGCTAGCCTTCATGATTCCAGGACCTAGAATCATACTAGTTAATGGGTGGTGGTTTATCGCTCCTTCAGCTAGCAGTGGTCATTTGATGCTCATTCGCATGTATCAAATTGACCAAACCATTTCACCAAACCACATGTGGTACAATTCCTAGGGCGTCCGTGACTGTGATGGCTATGGCTACTTCGTGTTCGAGAAAGATCCCAGCTCTGTTGGGCCAGGCGTATTCAACTGGAGGCGGGTTTACAGCCTCGACAACCACTCCATGTTCCTCGGGCTCAATTATCCGATCATCCAACCAATCATCGATCATATCACCGGCGATGATTACCATGCTATGCAATATCCATTCGCCAGGGGGAACTATGTTTACACATCATACCATGGGCTTCAGTAATCACCATATCCAGAGATTCGTCGACATAGCTGGTTGCGAGATAATCTTCAGTGTGTGGAAGGCAACAAGCTTCCATGCGATGGATGGCTTTTGCAAACCCGACATGCGGCGATGTGGTTCATGCCAACAGCAAATATGCACAAATTGATTCGTACTAATATCTAGACTGAGCCATGTATCCTGCTGCTGTAGCATGACCCTCTTTTGTTGGATATTATGTACTGTTGTTAGTTTGAAGCACTCCACTGGTTTGAAGGATAGATACCTTTCTATGATCAAGTGCATCCTAACTCACCTGCATAGGATGTACTGATAATGATGATGGAGATGTTGTGCAGAAGTCCTATATATCGTATATTGCGCTACTCGTACTACTACCTCCCTCCTGGTTTATTGGTCCCCTTCGTAATTTGCATCAAATTTTGACCATAAATTTCACTAACTAAATGTTAATGCATGTCACAAAAAATTATATCGTTTGATTCATATTTGAACATAGTTTCCAATGGTATAATTTTCGGTGACATGCATTGACATTTTATTAGTTAAACCTATGGTTAAAATGTGACACTAAATACGACTAGTAAGTAGTACAGTAGTAGTACTAGTATACGTCGGTCAAATTATTCATCATGTCCTCACATTGAATTGACGTGGCAACACGCTGCGCGTGAGGTGAAACAAGAGTCCCGGTGGCGTGTTTGGGTATTGCGAACTTCAGATTTGGAGTACCACTTATCTGTCGAAATCTTTCATCATTCACTTAAAACAGTCGATTGATCATAAATTGAGTACCATATAACTGGAATTAACCGATGCAAGTCCAAGAAGGATTGGTTGGTGCTGCCGGCTGGCGTCAAGTTCGATCCCACGGATCAGGAGCTGATCGAGCACCTTGAGGCCAAAGTGGGTGCTGGCAGCGCAAGATCTCACCCTCTCATCGATTTGTACATACAAACCATTGACAGCGAGCATGACATATGCTACACCCATCCTGAGAAACTTCCAGGGGAGACACCGATCGGCCGTCTACTTGCACAAACAGATTCCTTTGTTTATAGCTCTATTTATTTTAGACGCGGACCTAGTGAAGCAATTATAATTTGAAAGTTAATAAAAAGTGAAACCGGTGACTACAACATACCAAAGATGTTATGAAAATGCCAACTACATACACTAAAACCTGTATTCGACAATACTGCAGGTATCACAATGAGTGGCCTAAGCAAGAATTTCTTCCAGCGCAACTCTAGGGCGTTCTAAAGGGGCACATGGACGTGTCGCAAGATACAGTCGGAGTGCGGCATGCACACGATGTGGCACAAGACCGGCAATACCTTGCCGGTGATGGTCAATGGCCAGCAGACGGGCAGCAAAAAGGTTATGGTGCTGCACACCAACAAGAACTTCGACCAAAGAGGACCAACTGGGTGATGTACCAATACCACCTCGGGGACCTGGAGCAAGAGAAGGAGCGGGAGCTGGTCCTCTGCAAGATTTTCTACCAGACAAACAATAGGGCCAGGACTAAAAAGATTATAAGTTAGTTTGGTATTGGTACTTTTACTACCTGGTCGTCTACAAGATGGTATTGTTGTTAACAATCTTTCGGTATGAACTTGGCATTTTCTTCCAACCATCATGTCGAGGGTCAACATGGATATAAAGCTGAATCATTTGTTTTGAAACGAATTTTCAGGCACCTCATATTTATTTGATGGGTAGCATAAGCACCTGCCGTTCGAATTCCCAGTTCTCCAAAAAAATTACATCTTCGAAGTACGCAGGGGATACATCTAGTTTCACAGGCTGATAGTTGGACGTAGCACGTAAGAACTGGGTTGTGGCATGCCAAGCCCAGCTGCAAATTGTTAAAAAAGAGGAGCGATGGATTTGGGCCTTCCAGAACTATTAATTGTCGCGACCTCGATCGTGAAGCGCCTCCCATGGACTAAAAAAGCCTAGTCCGTTATTATTAGTTGAAATATGTAAAATATTCCATAATGAAAATAAATATGTAAAGTGCAATGAATTTAGTCTGCTGAAAACCATCCAATTTGCATGAATCCGTCTGTGGAACCACAAGACGGTTGTCCATACAGAGCCTAACCGTACGGAACCAGCAGGTCCACGGCCGTACGCAAGCAAGTGCATGCACTTATTATCATGATGGAAAAATAATGCTGACGTCTAAGATGGTGACCCATGAAGTCTTCAACGTACCCAATAAACAAGAGAATTCTGCAAGTACAGACTCATAACTGGGATATAGCAGGTATATTGTTTTTTCAGGTCGAGCAAGTTTCAACTAGGCTGTAGACTGCCCAGGCTTGGTTTTGTTTTTAAAAGGCCCAGCCCGTGACAACAACAGGGCACAAAGATCCAGCAGGTACCTACTGGCCTCTGGCCCGCCAGCGTTAGTTATATTTTGTCTTAGAACATCCGTAGGCAGTTTTTTTACTGAATGTAACACACAGCGCAGTTTTATTTTCCTCTTGAAATGCCATGTCCTACTTCCATTTTATAATCTCTACCTATAATTTTACAAGTTCATATACACGTATCATTATATTGAAAATACATAAAGTTCCCTTTTCATATTTACATCCTTATTTTTTTTCCTCGCAGCGGTGATTTTTTTACCACTGGTTTCCCTTAAACCAACTCAATTGTCCCACGTCTTATTTGCTTACAAAAACAAAATGATTTTTTTGGCAAATCAATAAGTTCTTAAAAACTAAATGTTTATCATTTCGGGATTACAATAGTTTGGACTCCACCGAAATATGCAAAATAAGGTTGAACTTTTTGACCGTGGTCCTGGGCAGAAAATGTGATGTAATAAATTCCTTAAGAATTAGCAAATGGGTTGTAAATTATTAAGAAAATAACAAATGGGCTCTATTTTGTCTGCAACAGATTTGGAGGCTGACTTGTGGGCCTACTAAGTTCATGCATACACAAGGTTTCTCAAAATAGGAAACTTAGTCAACAATCGACTCTACCAGCGTCAGACCGTTAGATGTCAATCTAACGACAATCGTGCTTCTTCAGTCTCTGATCTTCCTGCTCCAGCCGCCCAAACCAGCGTCGGCGGAACCACCTGCTCCCGCCTCCCGTGGCCGGCTATGCTATCGGGCAGGCCTCACGACCCCACCATACTCACATCCCTGGCATGTCTACCCCTCTAGTCACCCACACCTCCTGTTATTTTCCCGCCATGGCAGCCGAACCAGTCAACTCTCATACTCCCCACCGTGTGGGCAACCACTACCGAGTCTTCCCCAGCTCCGTGTCGTTCCCTTCCTAGGCCTCGCCATCATCCACCACCCTGGTGCTCTCGGGGCGGCGTGGTCAATGTGGTCAACGAACAACATCCATCCGAAGTGGACAATAGGTGGAGAGGCTGACAGCTGGGTCCACGGCCGCACACAAGGAAATGCCTCCTTATTACGCACAAAATAATGATTCCTCCACCTGACAGCTAGGACCCACCGGAAGGGCCTCTGTATTTCGCAAAAAAAACATTCCCCTCGCTGACAGCTCGGACCTACCAGCTATATCTTTGCACACAAGGAAGTGCCTCCTTATTATGCACAAAAAAGTGAATACTCCCCTGCTAGCTGGGACCCACCATACTGGGAGGTTGACTTGTGGGCCTACTAAGTTGACGCGGACAGAGGGCATTGTCAACTTATTCAATATGAAATATTCTAGCTCCAGTGACCGTACGATGTCCATCCAATGGTCGTAGTGCTTCTTCAACCTCTAGTCTTCCTGCTCCAGCCATCCAAACCAGCGTCGGTCGTGCCGCGTGCTCCTGCCTCCCATGGCCGGTTGTGCTGCCGCAGAGGCCTCACCGCCCCCTACTACTCCCACTGCTGGCCAGGCCATCCCTCTACTCACCCACACCCCCTGTTATTCTGCGGCGACGAAAGCCTCACACCGCAGCCAAACCAGTGAACCCTCGTACTCATCTCCGCGTGGGTATCCACTGCCGTGTCTTCCCCGGCTCCGCGTCGTCCCCTTCCTAGGCCTCGCCGTCGTCCACCGCCTTGGTGCTCTCGGCGTGGCGTGGTCAATGTGTTCAAGGAACGACTTCCATCAGAAGAGTGTAGTACATGGAGAGGTTGACAGCTGGGTCCACAGCCACAGCAAGGAAGTGCCTCCTTATTACGCGCAAAATAATGATTCCTCCACCTGACAGCAGGGACCCACCGGATGGGGCCACCGTATTTTGTGAAAAAAATGTTCCCCCTCACTCCTGGGACCCACTAGCTACATCTTCGCATGCAAGGAAGTGCCTCCTTATCCTCCCCGATAGTCGGGACCCACCTGGTCGAAGCGTACGTAGCATTGTCATTCTGGTCGCGAACGTGTACGTACATACTGGTCGATCGGTCTATCTGCAGGCTGCATCGATGAACCGTGGCCAAGTAAGGAAGGGCACGTGTTGTAGTAGAGGCGTGCACGTAGCATGTACACGTATATATAACCAGGGTGCAAGAAAGTAAATACGGCCACGTACGTACATACGGGCGGGGTCTCGAACGCGTACCCGCGCATCCGTACGGCTAGGGCTCGTGTACATGGTTGGGTCGGAATGACGAAACTGCGTTGTCGTGTTCATCGAGAAGCAACGGAATGTGTCATGTTCATCGGGAGCCAACCGGCTTGGATAGAACAGCCGATCGAAACGAGGCCTAACATACCGCAGAACGGAGGAAACGGCC